>CM060961.1:23599746-25082246 GCA_030765045.1 Tenodera sinensis | reverse complement strand
TTATGAACATAGTATCATCATTTCCAAACAAAACCCACGCACACCCTGGGAGACGAATCTCACTGCTCGACAGGCGGCAAAGGTGAACCAAAGGCAGTAGGAGACATTGTTAAGCACGAGAAACATTGTTGCTTCAAGCTGTCTTTTCAACGTGTGACCTACAAAACGCTAATTAGGTTTCAAAATTATTGCATCGGCAACTGGCAAAAATAGCTTAAAGATAGAGGTGAATACATAGTTTTAAAACTTGAGTTAGTCACCTAATTGTATATTCTGAGGAAAGGGCAGTGAAGTTTCCAGCTCCTAGCTTTTATTGAAAAGTTGCCATAAGCACCCAAAGTTTTGAACGGTCCAAACGGTGCTTCGAGTGCTGTATTAACAATTATTGTCAGATATATTATTCAACCTTATGGAAGTCAAGGCACGATAGTAATCTGTCGTAGTCCCCCCCCCCCCCCCCCCGTGCCAGAAACAAGAGGATTTTCGGGCGTCAACTAGTTGCAATATACCCGCCTCTGGAAATTCCGTATTCTCCTCATCCTGCACGACTGGAACCGAACCTATGTGCCTGAGGAACTGGGATACGCCAGCATCTGATAGGGTCGCTTGTCTGCAGGTCCGCCTTCGTGACCCGCACTCAGTTGTACCGTTAACGACGCGTTCTGATTTATGAGCAGCAAATCCAAAGCTATGTGAGGTAATATTATGTACATATGCACACAGTGATTTTTAAAACGTTTCCAGCTGATCATGAAAACAATGCGTTTCCAAGAAAACAATTTATACTGAATGTTTCTTCATTTGAGGCGTAAAATCAATAATTAGCTGCATTATGACGGTTGCATTATAACTCCACCTTTTAATGACTCAGCTTTGAAAGATTTTAAGCTTGTTCACGTATCCTGAAAATCATTAAAATCTGCCAATTTCTTAATAAAGTGCCAAAGACAGAGTACATAAAAGACAGGGGCACTTCGCGCTCTGCAACCTTCATGAGAACTGTTGCGGCTAGCACCTCCTAGGAGAAAGGGAAGCGTGAAGGAATGACACAGGGGGTTACAACAGGCAAGCAGGCCCCAAAGACGCGCGGAGGTCGCTAATAATTCCTGGCTCGAAGACATGGGCGTTGCGAAGGCCGGAGCAAGGTAGGGGCGGCCCTCTTGAAGATTAACAAATTTTAGTGTGTAGTCAATTGCTGACTTATACTATTGTTTTAATTTTGATGAAAAGAACAATTTTTCCTCAGGATACTCGTAAAAAGAGATGCTCACCAGAGATATTATTTTTATATAAATAAAGAATGCATTATTTTCAACATATCTTTACTAATTATTGCCACCAACAATAATTCTGTACCGACAATTATAAATGTTTAATTTATTGGTATCAACAGTGATTTCATGCCGGAACGATAATTATTTATAAGATTTTATTTTTGTAAAAATGTTTACAGTTGCACTCCATGAAAACTCTTACCGACAGAGATCAAAAACAGAAAACCTGTAATATAATTATGTAATCGAATCAATAATTGTTATATACCAGAAACTAACACAGTTATCCGCAGCAAACGCTATGACTGATCTTTTAGTTCTTGACAATAGACATCAACCTTTGATCGCAAAGTTCCAATATGCCCCCCCCCCTCCTCTGAAAAAAGTCTCCTGACGCCCATTCTCGGAGATCATACCGGTCTACCATACCATGGTCTACTATACTATTCTCATTTCACTATTGAAGTGAAAGGGAAATTATGGTAGATGAGATGCTGCTCTAGGATTCGCCTACCGACCAAGGAAAATCGTGAAAAACCCAAGGCCAGACTGGAAATCGACGATAATTCGAAGGAATGGGAGTCTGAAAGAGTAAGCCCAAGAGTATATCGTCTGATACCCATATTAGACAATCAGCGTTCAAATTAATATGAAATCCTCTATACCATAATGGCTTGAGTAATGATGTTCAATAATATAATATAAAGATCCACCTGTTACTAATTTTCTTAATTTGTGCCTCCAGAATAGAAATGTATCAGGATGTCAGTTTCTTTCTATCTTAATTCCTTTCCAACTAACACTGTCATTAAAGGGATTGCTTAGACACAATTATCCCTCCTACAAAGTGCTTTGTTCTTCCCACTTAATAATTTCAATATTCAGGCTTCCATAATAACACGCCTAGAACTAATTTGCTTGCCAGAGTTGAAGTCATTATTTGCACGCATAAATTTACGCAAAAGCACTCCTTGGCTTGCTTAAGTCAGTTGTATACGTTTTAAAGTGTAGTACTCATTTAATTTCTTGATAGGTATAAGTGCTAGGCTAATACTGCGTACCTGTTTGTTTGGCATGGGCCCTAGCTACTCACGAGAAAATACACCAATCTATAGCAATTACAAAATGAGATTTATTTTATATCATGAGCTGCTATACCATTCATCCGAATGCTATGAAAATTGGCAAAATCTAATTTCTTCTTCTCTTTTTTACCCCCCATAGAGAAGGGTTTTATGCTATCCATTTTACTATGCAACGTATTTCATTCACATGGTTTTCTCTGCTTGCTTTTCTTTTACGTAACACATTTACGTGTCCTCTATTTGTCCTTCAGCATTCAATTCATAACTTTTTCTATGATTGAAAAAGAAATGCAACCTATTATATTCACAGTTTTCTCTACTCGCTTTTCTTCCTGTGGTATTTGTGATTGGTCAACAGTGCTTTTGCCGTTGTTTGTATTTATTTATTCAGTTTATTTCTATTCCTTATGGTAGCATAAGAGTTTTAATTAAATATTTATTTAAATGTGTTAAGTGGTATTTTTAAAATATCTCCAAAGAAACACAAGGCTCTTGGACAAGAGCAACCCAAGTTCGAAAATTTTAGGAATAAATCGTTATACCCCGGCAACACTAATAAACTACATATAAAAGTTTCATCTTTCCACTCTTCTGTTCATTGACCACTTCTATTTATTTCTTACAAGCCATAACATTTTCTCCACAGTTCTCAGTTCTTATTGTTCTAAAAATTGTTTCTCATTGTCAGTTGTTCATTTATATTTAAACACTTCCTACAAATCAATTGTTTCCTCCAATGGTCTGCACCTGAACATTCTAGTAATAAAGGTATCCCATCTTCCCTCCCATTATACTTTGGACACCTTTATTTACACACATTCTTTTTTTTTTTTCATTACTCTATTTCTAAGCTCTCTATATACTACAAAACGAAGCAATCCCTTCCCTTTCATTACACAAACCTGAAATTTAGTAGACATCTCCGAACAGTTCACATTTGCATTTATTGACTAAAAATTACCTGGCGGCTATAAATTCAAAATGTTTTTTATTTTAAATATTAAAAAAGCCTATATTTGTATAATGTACGTTAAAATACTAAATAAAAGCTTTTCATTTTGAAATTTAAAGTTTCAAGGAAATTTTCCACCAAGAAAATGCTCCCCACAATGCATCCAATTCCTCTGAAATTTGTCATGTTGATTTCCAAAACACAAAAACATAACCTGCCATATGATTTTTACTTTCCCTACTGCGGGACAAGCACTTGACTGTCTTTGCCATGAAGTGTTCTCCACTGGTATGTAGAGGTAAGTAGAGGATGTATTGTATTCCACCCAAAAATTCGATGTCGAGATTTCGCCGAAAATATATGTTTCGAGACTCCCTGAAAAAAAAAAAAATTAAAAAAAGGTCCGTAAGCGCGGGTCTGTGTAGGTGTGTGTGTGTGGGGGGGGGGGGTGTGCGTGTGTGTGTCTATGGACAACATAACTCAAAAACGAAAAGTCGGTTAAATACTAAATTTGGTATTTAAGTTTAGTGTCTTTTAAGGACGCGACAAGAAGATTATGAAGGAAATAGCCCCACCCTAAACTACACTTTACGTGGAAAATATTTAGAACATTTTGATATTCTTGAAAATGGCCATAACGACTTTGATTAAAATGCCATATACTTGAGATATTTGCATGACAAATGAAATGTATATTTTGAATTTTCTGGCTATAGCCTATGTAGTCCTGGATGACTTTTGAATAACTCGTAAACCGTGAGAGAAGCACCAAATCTTAATCTACAGAAAACGTATATCTTGCTAAAACACACAATTTATGTCTAAACATTTTTTTTGTAGAATGAACCATTTCAGAAATATTCCTCGTTATTTGTGTAAGTTTTGGAGAACTCATACTTCTGTCAAATGGAACACCTCTATTAATTTTTTATGTTAACCGTGCAAAGAGAACGAAATTTGAAAGCTTTAAAAGATCTATCGCTCAAAGTCTATTGTATTCCCATATTCCCGTTACACATGCAAGAAAACGAGCAATAAGACAATTTCTGCAAATAAATCTCAACTAATACGAAGAAGATATAGGAATAAGAGTCTATAGGAATGGTTAGCACAAGAGTAGAGAAAGTCGTGGGAGTGCAACACATCAGATTTTTTTTTCTTTTGAACGATGTTTAAGTTATTAACTTTTAAAGCTATACAAAACTTAAACCAAACTAGACATTTCAAATGACAAAGCTTAAAGATTATTTACTATTGTACTAATGTTAGTGAAACAAAATGATATGACAGATTCTTACGCCATAATCGAACAAATATAATAGAATGTTAAAAACTATGATTTTTTAAATTGCATTGTGTAGAGCATTTGGAATAGTATAATAAAAAGCAGGTTTATCATTTCGTAACTCGGATACTTAATATCAAACTGACATTTGAAACCCTCTAATGTTGATATAAAACAACATTGAAAATACATTTTCAGCTAAATTGCCTGACAACTTTAGAAAGTCATATTTTGAGTTGTATATTCTCCTACATTTTCCAAACCATCTTCTACAGTGTTTCTTTCTGGTGTTCTTTTTGTGTAAATTCGACCACATGTTTAATTCCTCACTGTGTGCCAACTTTTGAATCTTAAAGAAATATTTTAACGTTATTTTATTTACTTGTACTCTAATACTCCTTTTCGCTAAAGACAACATATTGAACTACAGTAATGATTTCTGGGATTTCAGTCTTGTATAACTTACTTATACATAGTATAACTCGAACATCTAACCAACGGAACAATAACTGGAAGACTGACTCCGTAGTTCAGTCGCTTAGGTACTGGCCTACTGTGCTAAAGTTCCCGGGTTTGATTCTCGGCTGGGGAGGGCAGTTTTCTCTAGCCAGGATCATTCGTTACCCTCCCTAGAGTATGGAAGTTTGAAAGGGTTGTTCCACAGAACAGTCCATCGATATGACCTGTGCAGTTAAAGCCGGAATGTAAATGGAACGATTAAAAAAATAACCGGAAGTTTTCTAGGGAATTTTCGATTTCAGGTTAACAACTAGGGTGAAGTTCGTGGTAGACTACCTACACTTAAGACAAAAGTCGCAATTTAAAAGCACTGTTTCTTTATGTACGTCGCACTTGTGTTTGCATTTCAAAAAGTATAAACTAGATATCTGAAAATTCGAATCACAAATAAAGAATATCAATACCACAAACATGTATATAACATAAATTTTGTAATAAGTTATTGAACATTCAGCAAGCTTTCATCCATCTCTTATGCTTCAACAATTAATCAAGATTAAAAAAGGTATCTGATGGCTACATTCACATTACTTTCTCTGCTCACTCCTCTGCGAACTATTCTTATTAAAGCTTTCATTATTCTATCCATTTCTTCTAATACAGATAAAATTTCTCTTCACAGTTACAGATTTCGCTATAGTATACACTAGGCAACGCAATAGTTAGATTTTTTTAAGTGTGTCGCTATGAGATGTCTTGAAATGTCATGCTCTTTGATTCTTCTTATTCATCTTGTTACACTACCCGTATGTAGGACTTACACCCCTAGGACTTACAAGCCAGTCTCTAGGGTTAGACGCTTGTCGGGGAGCACAGGAACCTATGGACCAGACAGAGTGAGGACCTGCAAGAAGGTGGTCGGCCCAGCAGCACGCATGAGAGCGAGGAAGAGGATGACACGAAATGCAGGTTAAATGGATGATTGGAAACGTGATGATGGAGCAATTGGTGGAATACATGGCGGGGGAAATCGGAGAAGCCGGCGAAAACCCGTTCCACTGCGTCCACTATGAACACCAAATGCGCGTCCCTGGGATCGAACCTTTGGTGATAGGTGAACGATCTAACCGCTCAGCATCGGCGCCGCCCATTGTGCTCTTCGTGTGAGGGAAAAATATGTGACTTTCCAGTAGAGAAATCTATTTGGAAATAATTCAGTCACAATTTAATATTAAAACTCATGCAAAGTTAAATTTATGAGAGATATGACGTCACGTTAACATTAAATTGTGATTAAATTCATTCGAATTAGGTTAGAAACACGTCACGGCATAGTTCACACAATGTTTGCGCGACGGCTATTGAAATAATAAGCCATTTATATCCGTTCTTCTGTCTCCTCATTAGCGCAGTGGTAGCAAGCCTGCCTCTTGTGAGGAAGATCCGAGTTCAATCCCCGGTACCGGCATGTGAATTTTTGCACCACTGGAAGCTCTGGCACGGGGTGCACTCAGCCTCGTTACTCCTTTCGGAGTACCTACTTCATAAAGAACTAGCGCCCCCAGGTTACGAAGACCGCATAACCGGCTGGGATGGCTCGGGGCGCTGGCCACGTCCCATCCTCCAGTACTTCACCCTGGATACAATTTTTTTTTCCGGCGAAACTGTTTTTTCTTGACAATAATCGTATTGGACCTATTTGTTACACTTATCATGTAGAATCCCTATTTAATGTACGACAGAAACTGTGCCTTCCACCCGGTATATAAAGAGCTCCCGTGTTCGAATCTCGGTTTTGATGAGTTATCCGAAAAAGGTTTTTCCTGGGTTTCCCTTAACCTGAGAAGACAAGTATCTGGTAACTTTAAGCTCTATGGACCCCATACTCATTAAACCACATATGTTTTGTGTAGTAAGATTTTGTCTATATCTTACGGTTTACCAGTTATACGAAATTCATTCCCAATGAACGAGAACATTCCTAGAATATTCAAGATATTCATTTCGTTTGTTATAAAATAACTTAAACATGTGACATTTTAACCAAAATCTTTGCAGTCATCTTTATGGGGAAAAAAAAAAAAACGAAAAGTGTTCCATCTAAACGCTATTTTGTGGGGAATTTTGTTACAGATCTTCGCTCGACATCTTTTGAACGTGTTGGTATTTAGCCGACTTTTCGTTGAGTTATGATGTTCAAAACAAACATACGCCCCAACCCCCTAAACACAGACTGTCTTTTTCAATTTATTCAGGGAGTTTCAAGGCATGAATTTCTTGTGAAATCGCCGTAAGTACTTTTTGCGTAGAATTCAACACTTCCACTAGTTACTTTATGTACGTAATAGAGAGCGCAATTAATCCTAAATTTTGTGAAATTGTTTGAAGGCATGGCTTCTGCAGAGAAGCTCGAACCTATACTTTGAAGCCCACAAATACTGAGGAACTCCTTCTACTCACTTCATAGACCATTTAGCCCACGCACTCGCCTTGTCTGGACAAATCCGTCCAAAGAACGCCCGTTAAGGATCCCAAACCTGTCTTGTTTTTTTCCAGCGACTGCGTCCAAACCCGCGGCCTGCAAGGTTATTCACCCGCGTAGCACGCAACCGGTGTATTGAGATGTAAATTGCACAGATCTTAATAACAATAACCAGTCTTGTTTACGTCGTCTTTCTGCTACGGTTTATACTTGAATAATTCCACTAAACCTATATCCTTGTATATCAGCTTAGGAACAGCAAACGTCTTTCATCGCATACATAAAGGAATGTTTATGTGCTTTGCGGAAAGCAGGACACGGTTGAGATCTACCTTTATGACTTTAAGGACAGATTCAAGAAGTTGAATATGCTAAATTCGTGGATCATTATCTCAAAAATTACTTGACAAATCAAACTCAGATTACATTGGTCTGCAAAAAAATTATTTTATTCTTAGCCCTGAAAAATTGTGATTTTGTGTAGATATAGTCATCCTGAATATAATCTGTGAAGAGCAGAATTTCTCCATCACCCATTTATGGGGCTTTAAATTAAGAGAAATTTAACTATTATAATGCTAATGCTAATGAAAATTGAGTTACTCATCCAATGCACAGCCCAAACTGCAAGGTCTAGAAATTTCCATCTATAGAAGTAAATTCCTTCTACAAAGTACACAGCCACAAAGGAAGGGTCTTTCTAAATTCATCCCTTCAGAGGGGTAGAAGGGGGTTGAAATTTCAAGATTCTTTTTTTGGAAACGGACAGAACAATTAAATTGAGTACGAAGAATCTTCATGAACATCACAAGAAAAGGCCAAAAATATATTATTTATAGATAAAAGCCTACCTTGCAACATTTATTTTGTTGTCCTGTTTCTCTTATACTGCATGGGTGGTGTCTTGTATTAGTGTCCAGAAGAATCCACCCAAGAAACCGGTAGCATTCGTTAAGCAAAAATAAGAATCAGTTACATGATTCAGAGGTTCCTGCCATAACAGCAAAAGGCATTGATTTTGTAGTATGTTTAACCATCCAGTCAATCCCCCTAAACGAGTATTTTAGTAATAATTTGGAGCACACTTTATCATCATCACCAACCTTACATCCAAAGTACAGATTGTAAGCTTTCTTCACAAGAGAGGATACAGATTTTCTTTGGGATTTTAATGTACATAAAAGAACATATTCGATATTTTGAAGCAAGATTGGGACATTCTTGGTGTTCACTAGCAAACGCAATAAACTCAAAAACACTGCAGTACCCCGAGCTTGTATGCACTTACTGAAGGAGCACTATAATTCACCTTCATGCGTTTTTGAATTAACAGTTTCAAAATGCTATTTCAGACTATTGTGAACAAGTATGTAAGAAAGGGAAGCAAATTCACTTCTCCACACTCCGTTTAGGCCTGGTACTTGCAACCCGGTGCAGCTCTCCGTGTTCGCGTATTGTCACGATTGCATTACTTCAAATGTGTGCGTGCATGGTGTGTGTGTCCGTGTGTCTATGGAGTGTGTATGGTGTGTGTGTGTCCGTGTGTCTATGGTGTGTGTGTGTCTACGTGTTTCTGTGTGTGCGTGTGTGTCTGTGTGTGCATGGTGTGTGTTTATATGTGTTTGTGCGTGTGTGTCTGTGTGGCGTGGTATGTGTGTCTGTGTGTATGTGTGTGTGTATGTGGTTCTGTGTTTGTGCGTGTGTATGCGTGGTGTTTCTATGTGTGTGGTTGTGCAACAACGAAAATTCGGTTAAATATCAAACTTGGTATGTAAGTTCAGCACCTCTACCCTAGACTACCTTTTGCATAAAACATTTTAAAAAATTTATAGTTTTCTCAAAAATTACTGCAACAATTTGATGAAAATCCCATTATTTAATATATTTTTATCCAAATGAAATGTATACCTTGAATTTTCGGGAAATGTCCTCAGAAGTCGTCTGAATGGCTTTCGGTTTTCATAACAGAAGTGGCATTTATAGTGCAGAGCTATTATGCATCCAGAATACCCTTCATGTTTTACACGGTTCTGGCGTTAGCGTAGCTTTTGCATGGATTCCTGGCCACGTTGGTTTGCCAAGAAATGAAATGACGGATTTGGCAGCCAAGTCGGCAAGCACAGTACCTAGTATTAGCATATCTCATGTTACTTCAGAATACTTTAGGATTGAAGTGCGGAGACCAATGCTGTTGTACTGGCACGAAGAGTGGTCAGGTCTTTACGTACTAACCTAGAGCAACGAAGAAAATTGTGATAATCTGGGTAACCTCCTCTCGTGTATCTCGACGCCAGGGGCTGATCTTGGCTTGGTTGCGCATTGACCCCCTCAATTTTACGCATAATTACTTTTTTAAGGGGAAATTTGCTCCTCTTCTCTGTTTTGTGGCAAACTATGGTCGATCGGTCATGTGTTGGTAGATTGCGTTTCCCGCGCACACCTTAGGGACTCTCGAACTGCCGGTCATTCTTGCAGAAGTCCTGGCGGACGATAAATGATTGGTCAAAAGGGTTTTTAAATATTTTTCAATGGTAAACTTCTAAATGAGGGTTTAGTGGCATAGATACAAAGTTTTCGTACTTTTTGAACCTTTTAACCTAGTTGTGCACATTTCTTTAAATTTGTAACTTTTCCTACAATTTTTATTTTGTATTAATATTTATCTCAGGCTTTTACCGTGATTCATTTTATAAGGGCGTTTATGACCAAATGGTTGAGCCCTTTGCTGTACATGTAATCCAAAATAATCTAAAAGAATAAGAATATAATGATTACAAGGGACATGCACACAGTCATACATTGGCGTTTATATAACTTACTTTAATCCTAACCTAAATATGCGGCGATGTAACAGTTCTATGTTCAAAGGAAGGTAGTTAAATAAAAAACAAGAACTTTATTATTCTGTTACAGTTTATATTATATAGAATTACAAAATGACATGTTCCTGTTCCCTGTAGTCTGAATCGTTGGACTATTTCATCGCTATGCTTGATGGTTACACTGAGTTCAATAAAACCTCTCTACGCCGGACTACTCTTTACATGAAACATTTTTCAGAAATTTCCATTTTTTTCAAACTGCCTCTAACGATTTTTTCTTCAGAAGTCTTCTTTATTCGGGATGACTTTTTATAACTCGTAAACTAAGAAATGGACAATATCTTACTCCGAAAAAAATAAAGATCTCATTGACGCACTCAAATTATATGTGACACATTTTTTGTAGAGTGAACGATTTCCAATATATTACTTGTTATTTGTCTGAATTGTCCAATATGTATATGTATATGTATACACACCTATATAGCAACGTGTTACTCCGAAGGATGCTAACTTCTTTTGCAAGTTACTAGCTCTAATGACATAACTGTCAACGGGCTCTTAAACCTTACTCACAATCACTCTCTCACTCACTCACTCATTCACACGCTAATCACTCATTCACTCACGCACTCACTCACACACACACTACTCACACGCTACTCACTCATTCATTCACACGCTACTCACTCACTCACACACTCACTCACTCACTCGCTCACTCATTCACTCACACGCTACTCACTCATTCACTCACTCACACACTCACTCACTCACTCGCTCACTCACTCACTCACACACTCACTCACTCACTCACTCGCTCACTCACTCACTCACACACTACTCACTCACTCACTCACACACACACTCACTCGCTCACTCGCTCACTCACTCACTCACACACTACTCACACGCTACTCACTCGTTCACTCACTCACTCACTCACTCACTCACACATTCACTCACTCACTCGCTCACTCACTCACTCACACACTACTCACACGCTAGTCACTCGTTCACTCACTCAAAGTTACCATAAAACTAAATATGTGTAGTAATTCAAGTTAGCATTAGTTCTCCTTTCCTACTTACTTGGAAGTAACGGTACTCTTGAGCTGCTAAAGCAGCGATGTCCAGCGTTTGCGAAAGAGGAGAGGTTGGATTTACCTCATTCCACTATAAGCTGACTTTGCCATTCTTTAACACTCGGACGTGCATTGTGTTGCAGTGGCGGGTAGGTTACATGTACGTTGCGTTTGATTTACTAAAGCAGATAAATTTTATGCCACAAACATCTGTTCACTCGTATTTCCTTTTTTACTGCTTACGTCTAAGAAGTCTGTCAATATTTGGTGACAAAGTGAGGTCAGAACGTGTTGGGATTTTCAACGGTGAAAGAATTATCACAACTGATAATTTCAGTTCAGTGGTTTTTGAAAATATCTTCCCGCCTCCAACGCACACACATACACACTATGGTTGTCACAAAATTTAATGATGGTTGGCTCGATAAAACATCCAATCAGAAGCTTGCCACACCTTGTGGTATTATATAGCTAAACACGCTGTGAAATCACGCTTTAAAGCTGGTGACATAAAATAGATCATTTGCACCCACAAAACGTATTTGCACAACAGAGAAGGGAATGGCAATACTATCAGTCGCCCTTGTATTTTCCGGCTACTATAACAATTATGGTAACATTACAAAAACAGAAAATTATTTTATTATTTTCTTTCTTTGTAATATTACTGTATGTGTATGTTTAGTAAAATGAGTAATGGTAATGTGGGGTTATAAAGGTAAGAATCGCAGATAGATTTAGTTTTAGTTTAAACCTTTTCTGCGATTTGACACACTATCGAATGCTCTATTAATTAATATGATATTCCCAACAACAATATGTGAGTTCAATTTTGACAATACTGAGCAAATAAAAAGCATAATTTCCAGAAAATATTATTTATTTTATTACTAAAAAAAAATAAAAGAAACGTGGAAAAATATTTCTGTAACTTTCAATTACAAATGAAAGAAACATGATGTGTCAGATTCACACGACTTCCTGTACTCGGTCGTCTATAAATTCTTCTTCCAAAAGCTAATTCTCCTAGGTACTCGATGTGAATCGAGATAACACATTTATACATTTTGGTAGGTATAAGAAGGACGCGGTATCCTAAGAATGTGTTTTTCAGACTTTTAAAAGGCGGATCGCTATATATGAGTTTGAAATTCCATGTTCTTTGCGTGACTATGATAAAAAGGAAACGAATAGCGACTTACCTCTTGAAAAGACTGTGTTTGAAAATCTTAACTCATAACAAAGCATGCCTCGGAAGCGGTTAAAGTCACACCGCTTTTAATTTTGCATAAAATCTGGAGTTTAATCAGCGAATAGTAGAATGTTGTCTATATAATTACAAGTTATACAAATATCATTCAGATGCAGAGCAACTGAGCGGCTATTTGCAAAAACTACAAAATGGGGATTTTACTTCTTATGCGCATATCTTAATTGTGTTGTTAAATTGTTAAAGAATTTTAGAGAAAATATCAACATATTTTCACATATTAAATAAGGCTTAGGACGAAGAACCTCCCGACATAACGTGCGTTCTTAATAAAGTTCGTCGTATAGGAACTGTATGTATTTTCGACATTGTGGCACAATGATACAATATTAAGGAGTCTAGCCATAGCAGTGAACCGCAAGTTACACTTAGGAAGTTTATTTACTGAATAGCAGGGACCGAACTGGATATTCATCTTCACAATAAAGAGTACACGTGTCTTTCTTCTAACAGTTAATACCACCTTCAAGACACATGTCTGGGTTACTGGCGCAAAGGTTGGCAGCGAATCACTCTGCAACTATTGGGGTTACCTGCACTGCTATTCCTGGTCAACTTACGCAGGGATGGTAAATTGGGTCCCTTTTGAATATTACAAGGTAAATTGAGTCCCTCCTATACTTTCAAGGTAGGTATATTGTGTCCCTCGACACGTATTTTGTGACAAAATTTGCCCTCCCACCTTGTGCAGACTCGGGACTGCACAACCATATCAGGTTTATGTGGTTAAAACTTTTGTCGTGTTAAAATCGTACGTACGGGCCACTTGCAGTAGTTTTGTCATACGGGCAAAAATTTAAAAGAAACACTTTTCGCAAAGTCAAATCTCAGTATGTCATTAGTAAACTTCACCAACTGCTGCCTCAAAAATGTTCTTTTTCCAACGTGGAACATGGAAAGATTCACAGCTATTAGTTGTGCTATTTGTGGTAACTGGAAATGAGCCCAAATAGCAGCGGGAAACATTGAATCTGCCTCAATGCATTTCTCCAAGATGTAGTCACATCTCCTGGTTGTACAGCCAGGAGTCCTCTACGTCGTCTGGGTTTAAGAAGGAAAGTCCAAGAAATGTTTTTAAAATTTACCTTTTTCTGAGTTTGATTTATATTCCTTTGATATACATGTATACATAAATACCTACCTATACGCATACATGCATACATATATAAATATGTACATAAGTACACATAGATACATGAACTTCTTTGTTATGTGTATAGATAGCTAGTTAACTGGCTTCAATATGTGACAATGCATTAATAGACCTTATATAATTAATGGGAAGAGGAATTATGATAGTTGAGAAATAAAACAAATCCATTTTTATCATAGTTTATATCGGTTGTTTTTCATACAATAAGCTGTTCAGTGCTTTGTAGAAGATTCCACAATGTCAATGTATTGTTTGATATCATTTAGGTCTGAACGCATTTTTGAGATACGGGTAATCATAGCTATTACAAGATGTGTCATCTCTTGCACTGCAGTATCCGAACTATGGATCGACGACTGTATCTGAAAATAATGCAGTCTCTTAGCTCACAACTATTGTCCCAAAACAGAAAATGGTATCAACAAAATGCAACAGAAAGGCAACAAACTGTGGGTTCTTTTAAATTTAATTTACACAAATACCGTTGAATCTAATGAAATATGCCAAAGGAAAAAGTTGTTGTTTATTCAATTTTCTATGAATATAGCCATAAATCAAGCACCTTCAGTCAATAATCATTCAGTCAGGTGATGATAAATTGTTTTTGATAAAAATGTTTTTTTCTAGAAAACTATAAACGTTTCAACATTTTGGTATTAGACTTTCTTGTTATTTACAACATGAGAAATTTGCTGTTAAAGTATGCCGGATCATTTCACTTCCATCTCTATGTCTTTCAACATTGGCTAGGAATTTTGTAAACACCAGGTGTTTTAAAACAAATATTGTGCTTAACCACTCTCATACTGGTTCAGCTTTTTTGTTGACAGGAATATCGTTTAATGTTAAGTATCTGCGCAATTTTATTCGAAGCTGTACCGCAAAAGGTGACAAAGGCCTTTCCTTTAAATTTTCTATTTTCCTCTGCGTGCAGCGGTTTGTGTTATTTTTAGCTCTATACTGTGCTTGAAGAAGTCTATGCTGTGGTACCACTCTTTTTAAGGCGTTTATCAAATAATTTATTTCGTGAGATAAGTGGTCTTTGTCCGCAATTTCATAAGCTGGTTTTACAAAATTGCTTGTTTGATGAGGTTGCGGTTTTACACCGCAGTAACCGACTTTACTATACGTGCGATTGAACTTAAATTAGAACCAAAGAATTTTAATACGGACAACGGTCTACGACTGAGCACAGCTTGGACAGAAATACTTAAAAGAAGGCCATGAGTTTCAAGGTGGTCGTTTATTTCTTATGTAGTTCCCAATGAAGACTTGAATTGAGATAGCCATTTATTTATTAGTTATTCTTTCCTGATGATGGACATGGAGCTCAGTATGGCTGAAATATCGAACAGTTTTATATACATTACACGGATGTTAAACTGAGAAGTGCTAATTAATATTCATAATGATTATCATAATAATAAGCAAATACGAACATAAGAAAGCAACTTTTGTTACTCTTCCAAGACGACAGAAATAATTATTGTAAAGGATATAAACATAACGAAGTAGAGCAACGTAACGGTGTGCAGCTTCAGAAGCAGCGTTAAATTACTAAAAAGTACCAACATTTATGCCTTTCTTTGCATAGTAACTAGAAATATGTATTTGATTTACACATTCCCTAAAAATAACTACCTGGTATAAAAAATTCCTTGTTTGACTCCTGATACACACAGCGCACATCAACAGAAACAATACAGTCAGCTTCATTTTAATCTGCAACAGATACAATTTTAATGCAGTTATGAAAATAATTGAATTGTTCAAAAAACTATTCCGCAAACCGTCGCTTCTTTAAAATATAAGTTTAGTTTGACTTCAAGGGTAGAGTATTGTATACGAAACGAAAAATCATGTTTTACAACTAAAAAACAAATTGAGGCCGTGTTGAAGTATCCTTGGAATAAGAAGGGCATATTCTAAAGGTTAGAAGTTCAAAGTTTCACAAATGTTTTCTCTATGTAGAGAAAGATAATCTAGATTCAGACGCGAGAGCTTCAATTTTGTGTTCTTCAGTATTTTACGTTTTCTGCAGTGATAAAATGAATAATCCTAATCAACCTACCAGTAAAATTAGACCCACTGCAGCTTAAAGATTATTGAACACTCACGGTTTCAGATTAACGATCTGTATTATTAACATGGATAAACTATTACATATGCACATATGTAGTAAATATCAATAATGATGATTTTAACCTTGATTTTTAAAACACATTTGCTTCTCCTATCTCAATGTTCGTAACTTTTATTAACATTTGACATGAAGGTATAAAAGATATGATTCTATTCCTCCAAAACATCAAAGTGGTTCCTGTATGTTACAGTTGAGGTAACATTTCTAATATCTTTGATGTTGCATTCACATTACTATAACCTATTATATAGCACCTAAGAGACGCTTTTATAACAGCTCATTCTTCTATTTACTCCATATTAATAACATTGAATAGTATGCTTGTGTAAACATATTCATTCCATTTTTCGTACAGATACAAAGAGAACAGCAATAATGAAGGTTTGAAAATTGATTGTTATACGTGTTATGTTTACATTAAAAGTGTATGTGTCTACCATGTAATATTTGAAACACTGAAATTAATAACGGATACTTCAAAAAATACCTGATGTCACAAAAATATTTGAGGTCAACTGTATTTGTTTTAGAGAAATCTCCATTTTCTTTCATCTTGTCTACTTACTTGAAAGCAGCGATACTCTTAGCTTCTAAAAGGTTTATTGCCCGCAGAACTAATGAGGAAACCCACGGAGTGCAAGTTTATGAGAGCAAAAGGAAGTATCTTATCAAGTAGTTTTATACTGACCAAAGTGAAATTAAATAATTATCTCATCTCCAACAAGAGGGTTGCTGGATACGATACACTCCATATAATTTATACGAGCTGATTTATTCAACATTGCACACTTGGGATTTTAAACTCCTGTTTTCAATTATCTCACTTCATGTTCCTCTCTTGTTCTTACGAAATTATTGTATAATCTTCTAGATGGTTTTTATAGCCAATATCCTTTACCCCTTTTAGGCCGTGCCGGTGCAGCTCTAGTTCCTGGCCACGGTCTATATTCCCGGGTTCGATACCATCCATAGGCATGGGTGTTTTAAGCCTGGGAATTCTTTCAGTGCAGTCTTTAAGATTCACTTAATTTAAAGATGATTAGTAATAAAAATGTCCTGTTTACGTGAAAAACTTTTTTGTTAGCTAACTCTGATGCTAGAGGACAATGCTATTTCCACAAACATCACCTACCATACATAAAATACAGAATGTTTTAAAGTAGTCCAAAGTATAATATTATAAGTGTTGCAATATTTAACATTTAAAATTGTATACCTATCAATTGTATTGGGCAAAGAAAGGGATTTTTTTAACGTGGATATGTATCCGCTATTGCCATGCCTCAAATTATAAAATATGTTTTCTGCGATACTGAACAGAATTTTGCGGATTGTCCACAACCGAAAATTATAACATTTAGACCTAGCATTCCATTCGAGAACAGGTTGTACAGGTTCTCCTGTACAGTATGTTTATCTGCACAGTACCTAGCCACTTAATGCCACTTTATCTGTGCATTATAGAAGGTGGTTCAAATTGTTTTCAAGCTTTTGGGCCTGTGGGCAATGGTTTCTTCCTGCATATCTAAGTTTGGATGCAGGAAGGGGGCAGGAAAAGGTGTTGGGGTAAGTATGTGTTAGATGATGGGAGTGGCATTATCATTACCCAAGGGCGTCCTCAGGAAGGCGGTAACTTTTCTTTCTACGAGGTGCTCTGTAGTCGTATTGACCTAGTGCCCGTACCAGCTGTTTGGTGTGGAAACTCATTTTGGTGTGCATGGTTCGGGATCGCTCCCTCACCAAGTCAATGATGTTGGGTAGTCCGGAGTGGTTGTGAAGGATGTAAGACGGGAATCTACGCCCGGTATCGTATATTGTTCTTAACGCCCTATTCTGCACTGTCTGCAGTTTGCGTATGTAGAGGGTGCCGCTGATCCCCAGGCTTCGCAGCCGTACAAGATCAATGGCGGGATGATTGCCCGGTAAATGCATAGTTTTAGGTAAGTGGGCATGGTGGATCGGAGGATAGGGTACAGCTGTCTGAGTGTAGCGTGACCGAGTCCGGCCTTTGCGCGGGTGTGTGGAGCGTATGTTAGCCCGCGGTCGAGGAGAACGCCTAAATATTTGGCGGAGGTTACCCATGGGATGTTTCTCCGCCTGAGCCGAAGTGACTGTTCCGGCCGCCAATGGCGAACCTTACCAAGGAGGAGTGCGGAGCTTTTCCCCGGACTAATAGCCATTCTCCTCTTCTCATTCCAACGGCCGACGGCGTCGAGTTATCTTTGTACACAAAATATCTCATGTGTTGCATTCACATGACTTTCTGTACTCTTGTACTAACTATTCCTACAAACTCTTATTCCTATATCTTCCTCGCGTTAGATGAGATAAGCATTTGCAGAAATAATCTGATTGCTAATCTTCTTGTAGGTGCAAGGAAAATATGGGAATACAGTAGGCTTTGAGCGATAGTAAAATCTTTTAAAGGTTTGAGATTCCGTTCTCTTTGCGCACTTAACATATAAAAAAATGAATAACAATGTTCCATTTAACAGAAGTATATAAGTTCTCCAAAAACTGACACAAATAACACGGCATATCTCCGAAATGGTTCACTCTGCAAGTACACACGCTGGCTCACTTGCCTGTCACCTGACGTCCCGCAGAGAGCCGGCAACGCCACTGGCCTCTCTTCCGCCGTGAACTGCTGCAACTCTTAACGCACAGCGGGGCCGGCTCTGGTGGGCCACCTGGTGTATTTCCGATGAAATATTGACATCGAATTTTTGAGTGGAATACAATACTTTACTATACTATGCGTAGAAGAGAAAGTAAAAAATCCGATGTGTTGCATTCACATGCCTTTCTCTACTCTTGCACTAACTATTCTTACAAACTCTTATCCCTGTATCTTCATCGTGTTAGTTAAGATAAACATTCGTACAAATTATCTTATTGCTTATTTCCTTGTAGGTGCAAGGGGAGTATTAGAATACAGTAGGCTGTTCGCGAAAGTTTTTAGTTTTCCGAAACTGACACCCATAACAAGGTTCACCCTACAAGAAAATGTATTTCTACATAAATTGTGTATTTTAGCCAGATGTACATTTTTTGTGTAGTATGATTTGGTCTGTCTCTAACGGTTTACCAGTTATGCAAAAAGTCCAAAGTAAATACTGCTACAGGAGATTTAAGCAGAAAATTCAAGATAGACATTTCATTTGTAATAAAAATATCTCAAACATATGACATTTTAATCAAAATCATTAGAGCCATTTTCAAGAAAATCAAAATTTTCGAAAAATTTTCCATGTAAAGGGTATTTTAGGGTTGGGCTATTTTCTTCAAAATCTTCGTGTCGCATCCTTGAAAGACATTAAACTTAAATACCAACTTTGACTTTTAACCTACATTTCGTTTTTGAGTTACACTGCCCACAGACTGACAGACACACAGACACACACACATACACACGGACCTTTTTCTAAAAATGCTTTTATTGGATTCAGGGAGTCTCAAAACATATATTTCCGGTGAAATCTCGACATCGAATTTTTGGGTGGAATAGAATACTTCCCCTACTTACCAGTAGAGAAAGTAAAAAGAGTATGTACGTACATAGTTTTTCGTCCACTTGTTAACTAAGCTTTCTGCATTTGAGTTGCTGAGAAGAGGGAGTTAATATTTAATGGACGGTAGTTTAAACAGTGTCTATGAAAATTAAAATTGGTAATCTTCATAATAATGGATCTTATGTGAATGCTAATGCTAATGCTTAATTATTATACCGCGCTTTATCTTGCAAAAATATAATTAATAAAACACCAACCTTCAAGAAATATATTAACATATCATGTATGTGAATTAAATTAGATTAATAGTACATATTTTAAAACTTTCTATTAAGAGTACGTATTTTCCTAATGTTGTTACATAAATATGTAGACATTCTAGATAGTGATATTATAAATTCATAGCCTTACTTATCACATACACACGCCCGTCTCTGTAGCGTGATGGTTAGGTGTCTGCCTCATGTTCAAGAGGTCGCCAGTTCGAATCTCGGTTAGGGTGAGTTATC
The DNA here is from genome assembly GCA_030765045.1 of Tenodera sinensis. NCBI lineage: Eukaryota > Metazoa > Arthropoda > Insecta > Mantodea > Mantidae > Tenodera > Tenodera sinensis. The sequence goes on along the minus strand of CM060961.1, from coordinate 25,062,215 downwards.
CGGATAAGGGTTTTATGAGGTTTTCCCTTATCCTGAGGAAACGAATGTCGGGTACCTTAACGTTCCATGGACCTCGGGCACATTTGAGCATCATTTCACCCGTTTCATTCATCCACCGTCCAATATGGCATTACATTTGAGGACTGTAGTAAAAAAAAAAAAAAAAAAAAAAGTCACATACGCACATAAACAGAAGCCAGGCACCTGCGACAGAGGATGGTGGATTATTACTGTCGACTGTGACAAACCATAAGGAATAGTGTGGAAAAAAAAAAAAAAAAAAAAAAAAAAGCTATTTTGTTGTTTAACGACGCTGTCAATTGCCAGGATCACATCCGCGTCACAGGTATGCTGGAATTTCGTCCCGCAGGAGTTCTTTTACATGCCAGTAAATCTACTGACATGGAGCTATCGTTTTTAAGCAACTTATAAACCACCGGTCTGGGCCGGATTCGAACCCGCTACCTTGGAATCAGTAGGCCAGCGTCTAACCAACTGAGTCACCCACACCAACAATAATTTGTATGATGCTGCAGATGCCAACTATCACAACCAGTTACTCAGAGAGAAACTTTTCTAGGGTCTTCTCACAGTTCTAGAAAAAATATTATTACTAATAAATTCACCATACTGATATATTTTGCGGTTTATCCTGTGAGTCCACCATTTCTTCCCATTTTTACTTTCTCTATTGGTAAATAGGGGAAGTATTGTATTCCACCCAAAAATTCGACGTCAAGATTTCACCGGAAATATATGTTTTGAGATCCCCTGAATATAAAAAAAAACACTTTAAAAAAAAAGGTCCGTGTGTGTGTATGTGTGTGTGTGTGTGTGTGTGTGTGTGTGTGTGTGTGTGTGTGTGTGTGTGTGTGTGTGTGAGTGTGTGTGTGTGTCTGTGTGTCTGTGTTTCTGTCGGTCAGTCTGAGGTCAGCATAACTCAAAAACGAAAAGTTTAAAAGCTTAATATCTTTCAAGGATGCGATACGAAGATTTTGAAGAAAATAGCCTCACGTTAAACTACCCTTTACACGGAAAATGTTTCGAACATTTTTAGTTTCTTAATAATGGCTCTAACGATTTTGATTAAAATGTCATATGCTTCAGATATTTTTATGACAAATGAAATGTATATCTTGAATTTTCTGGCTATATCTCCTGTAGTCGTATTTACTCTGGACGAGTTTTGCATAACTGGTAAACCGTTAGAGATAGACCAAATCATACTATACAAAAAATGTTGATCTTGCTAAAATACACAATTGATATATAAATAAATTTTCTTGTAGGGTAAACCTTGTTATGTGTGTGAGTTTCCGAAGACTTAAAACTTACGCGAAATGGATAATCGTTTTCATTTTTTTATATGCTAAATGTGCAAAGAAAACAGAATATCAAAGCTTTAAAAAATTTGACTATCACACAAAGCCTACTGTATTCTAATATTCCTCCTGCACCTACAAGGAAATAAGCAATAAGATAATTTATTTTGTACAAATGTTTATCTTAACTAACACGAAGAAGATATAGGAATAAGAGTTTATAAGAATGGTTAGTGCAAGACTAGAGAAAGTCATCAGATTTTTGTGTCCCTCTTCTTGAATTGCTAACACACCTAATTACGGAATCCCTTCCGAGGAGCTGCTGCTTTTGTTGTTCTATCCATCCATATTTGATGACCATGGTCCGGATGTTTATGAACATTCATAGTTCTTTTTTGTGCTTTTCTTCCACGGAAAATATAAGCTAATCACGGTGTTTGAAATTATGCAATTTCAATGGGTCATATAAAGTCCTATTTTAACCCTTTTTTTAAAGTTTTTGATTTACTTATCATTTTTCAAATTATAGTCATGTTGCTCTTAAATTTTATTATCTTGTCATAGTTTTATGTCTGTATTCCAGTTTCTCACATGTGCTTGCAGTCGTTTCATCTTCTTATTCCTGTTTATGATATTTCTTACAACTATCTTTCTTAGTAATATAGACTTCGCAAGAGCTATCGACTGCCTGTTACAGAGATATTTTAAATATAATACGCCATTGCGTCGAGATCTGGGTTCATATGGATGAAACAACCGACGCTGAAGGGAGATATGTGGCGAACTTTGACGAGAGGTGTTTTTCCCGTTACAAGTCAATTTTTCATGCAAATAGGGGATGATCCTTTTTAGAAACTTTAAAATATATGTAATTTGCTGCTGCAATTCTACCTTCAATATGTGACATTTATTTCATTTTGTGCAGGGCTGAGGTTTAGCTCTAGATTGAGAAATTAGATAACTTAAAAATCTGATGTGTTGCATTCACATGACTTTCTCTACTCTTGTACTAACCGTTCTTACAAACTCTTATTCCTATATCTTCTTCGTGTTAGTTGAGATAAAAGTTTGTAGAAATTATCTTATTGCTTATTTCCCTGTAGGTGCAAGGGGAATATTAGAATACAGTAGGCTTTGTGTGATAGTCAAATATTTTAAAGCTTAGGGATTCTGTTGTCTTTGCACACTTAACATATAAACAAAATGAACAACGATGATCCATTTCACGAAAGTTTTAAGTTTTCCGAAACTCACACACATAGCAAGGAATATCTCCGAAATGGTTCACCCTACAAGAAAATTTATTCAGACATGAATTGTGTATTTGAGCAAGATCTGCATTTTTTGTATAGTATGATTTGGTCTATCTCTAACGGTTTACCAAAGTCGTGCAGAGTAAATACGACTACAGGGGCTATAGCCAGAAAATTGAAGATATACATTTCATTTTTCATAAAAATATCTCAAACATATGACATTTTAACCAAAAATCGTTGGAGCCATTTTCAAGAAAATGAAAATGTTCGAAAAATTTTGCATGTAATGGGTAGTTTAGGGTGGGGCTATTTTCTTAAAAATTTTCGTGCCGCATCCTTGAAAGACATTAAACTTAAATACCAACTTTGGTTTTTAACCGACTTTTCGTTTTTGAGTTATGCTGTCCACAGACTGACACACAGACTGATACAGAGTGACACACAGACTGAGACAGAGACTGACAAACAGACTGACACACAGACACACACACGGACATTCTTCTAAAAATGCTTTTTTTTTATTCAGGGTGCCTCAAAACATATATTTCCGGTGAAATCTCGACATCGAATTTTTGGGTGGAATGCAATACTTCCCCTACTTACCAGTAGAGAAAGTAAAAATGTAACAACAAAATTAATATTAATGTTATTTGTTTATTATTGAATATACTAGATTTTTAAAGAGATTTTCAATAATTATAATGTTGATTCTAACAGCACTAACGTTTTGAAGATTTAAAAAATACGCACATAAATTTTTGGTCATATTTATCCTTATATTTTTATATTTTTTCAGTCATAAATGCTTGCAAATTTCCAATATTTTTTGATCGTAAACATCCTGTTGATTACCAACTAAATTTTCCGGTCAGAGTATTCCGAACAGTTAGTATTTATACTCCCGCGGAGGACGGACAGCTGCAAATTCGCGTTCCATTCATGACGTGTGCAATAACCTTTATACCACGAAACCTAGAAGAATACCTGAAAAATGAGAGGAAACTGAGCAAAAAGGACATGATGGGAACGAAATCGTTTCCAGGAGAAGTCATTAAAATCCAAAGTTCGGGCGTTTGACCGGAATCGAACCCGGGACGTTCCGAATGTAAGCTTAACACACATTCAGTCAACACATACGTAACTAGCACACAATACATTAGCTTTGATCCTGACGAGAATATGTGACATTGCAAAAACCTTCAATAGAGGTTAAAGCTTGGTAAAGGGGAATGATGGATATTTGAAGAATAAAACAACACTCGTTTTTATTTTATCGTAATTTATATCCACTGTTCTTCATAGAAATAGTGAATGTTTTTCATGGACGGTAATGCTCTGGATGTGCTTCTATTTCCTGAGCGCCAGATCGTACATTGTTGAAGTGCTCAAGGATTATATGGCCACGAACTCGAATATCTTCTAGCTTACGTGCGATCTCGCTCACTGAGGTCTGGATGGCGAGGAGCTTCTCATTTGTCTGAAAATAGTGCATATTACAATTATGTTTAATAACATGACATGTATTATAATGAAGAAAAACGTATGCAACAGTGATACCTTTTAATTTCTAGATCTATGGCCTCAAAACAGAAACGCTTTCAGTAAAGCTACAGAGGCTTTAAAACTATTTTACAAAATAAAGTAATTTTAAGAGTTTTAAATCAGTGTTTACATTCTTCTTGTTATATTTTATTAAAGAGAAATCAATTCCGTTACATTCATTTGAACTTTTCTGCGACGTCTTCAACAACCTGTTCTTAAAATACACTTGCCTTCTATTTAAAAAGGGTAAAGGGTACAGAACAGAGGGGACACCTTGCTCAGTTTAATCTACACAGGTCTATTGCGGCTACCACCCCCAGGAGGCAGGGATGAAATGAGGGAACCGAAGGTGCCACACAGGGTCGCAGCTAGACAGGCCACAGAGATGCACGGAAGTCCCTAACAAGTGCTGAGATCTCTTCATCCCGGTGCTAAGCTCCGCCAAGCAGCCATCACACCACGGATTCGGTGTCGCACTGAGCGTCCCCCCCCTAACCCCCTCCCCTCCCGCCCTCCCCACGACGGAGGACAAGGCCGGCCAAACACCAAATAGCGCAAATTATCCAACCCAGCATTCACTTAGGAGACATGGGGAAACCACGGAATAACCCATGTCAGAGTGCGCGGTACGGGGATAAACCAGCGACCTCCCGAATACGAGCCACAGATTTTACCGCTTGAGCCATCCCGCTCAGTTGTCTTCTATTTACTATATAGTCGGTATAAACATTCGTGGAAATCGTTTTTTAATCGTTTCCTGCAGGGTTCCTTTCTGAGTGTATGTCCAATCCATGTGCATTTTCGTTTCTCTATTTCTTTGTCAATTGGTATTTGATTTATAATTTCCCATAATACTCTATTGCTGATGATTTTGGGCCAACAAACTATTCTCAATATGTATCTGAGGCACCGAGTAACAAAAATTGCTAGTTCATTTGTTTCTTGTATCGTTTAGCAATGCAGATAACACGTTTGATTTAAAGATTCTAATTTTACTATTTCTATGTATATTTTGTGAGTTACATATTGTTCTCAGTTGATAAAAGGTATTTTTTTGGATTTATTTTGTTAGCTATATCTTTATCTACGCCGTTTTGGGATACTATATATCCAAAATAATTAAAATATTCAGTTCTTTTTATTTCATGTCTATCTATATAAAATATGTTTGTATTTTTTAATTTATTCTTGTTTCTTTGGTTTTGGAAACATTTATTTTCATTCCAATATCTTGGGCTTCGATTTTGAAGTTTCATTTCAATGTCTTTGAAGCATTGTGTCATTATACATATATTGTCAGCAAAATCTAAGTCTTCTAATCTAATCCCGATTAAAAAATGACTTTCTAGTTGAAAACCAGGGTAGGTCTCGAAAATGATTATCTCCACAAAAAATTATTTTACATAGATTGATTCAACCAGCTCTACATTTTTCTTTAGTCAAGTTTCTTCTTATCTCTTGTACTTACCAGTTATGCAAAAGTCATTCAGAGTGTAGACGACTTCAGAGGCTACTCCCAGTGAATTAAAGATTAAATTTCTGCATTGTTCAAGGTCTCTCGAATTTCGTCTTTGCTCCGTACCTATATAAAATTCATGGAAATCCGTGAGAGTGAACTGACTAAGCTCACTAATTAATCTGCAAACTGGCTCTGCCTCTTAACTAGAGGTTTAGCTCGGCGAAAATTCCATGAATTGACTGACAAACCTTCGCTAATGATCTATCTAACCATCTAGTAATGACAAGCTAATTTTCTATCTGACGGACGTTACACATTCCAACGTTAATATTTAAATTTATCCTGTGTGCTTATTTTCTCTATTAATTCTATATTGATAACCAAACATTATTATAAATACTTTCTTATTAATTCTATTTAAATGATTGATTTTCTTAATCTGTACCAGGTGACCCACTCCAGCCGGCATTGGGGTAAGTAAATAACCCTTCGTGCGTTAAAAGAGTTGCAGAAATCACGGGGTAAATCCAGTCAGTGGCGTGCGTGAACATTGTTCTGCTTGTAAGAGTAGCGGGCGGGATGCCTGGCTAGCGCGTGCTTTGCGTGATAATAGACAGGAACAGTCAAAATATTTCCCACTTAACTTACAGGACTTTATTTTCCATTGCCCAACATTACGGATTACATATTTTAAATTTCCATAATAAAATCCATGTAAACAGAAGGGTGCATAATATTTCATTGGCATTTCTTTTTTTGTAATTAATGTTATTGTATTTTATTATTATTTTTAGCTCATTTAGCGCTTAATTTTGCACAGAGGTCTCTTTATCAGGATTGAGGCTCCTTAACGCACCATGAATCTCCGACAGGGTACCTCAAACTTTACTTCGTTTCGGAAGGAAGCATTGCTAAGTACGAGAGCCCAAAAACCCGATCACCCTCCACCGAGTTTGAATCCACGTCGTCAGGGAGCAAAGGCTAACATGTTACCCCTAGGCCACGGAGATTAGATGTGTGTGTGTGTGTGTGTGTGTGTGTGTGTGTGTGTGTGTGTGTGTGTGTGTGTGTGTCTGAAGGATAACCTCAAAATCTCTCAAATTATCTTAATAATTATTCCATCTTTGAAAATCTACTATTCCGGTTTGTAACACCTGGCGTAATATTTGAAACGTTTTCGTTACCGGGGGATAAGGAGTTTCTTTTTCATATTCATGTCACCAAATTTCAACCCTGTTTTGTTGAACAAACATATCAGAAGATGCTTAGGCATTTTATTAGGAATATAGAAATTTAAATTTTTAACTTCAAGTCCAACGAGTTAAATGGGAAGGCTTCATAGAATCCTTTTACGAGTGAATTGTGTCTCGTTATCACATTTCTCTCATGTCATTGACCTTTTATCAAGTAATTTTTGTATGACTGTCATAAGTGAGTAGTTTTGGATTCTAGGAACGGACCAAAATTATACCCTACTCTTAATTAAAATCCTTATCTTCAGCTCTTGGCTGGCCGAGTCGTGGCCTGCGGTGTCATATGTAGTAAAGCAGGCGCTAAACACTATCAAAGAAGGTCCTCGGCTAAGTAGCTGAAACTTTTATGCTCATACTATAGCACACAACAAATACAGTGTGTAAAAGAAGCATCAACAACAGGAGTTGGGATTGGGAAAACCTATAATAAATTCTCCTGTAATCATATGTCCGAACACAAATACCTGTTCAGATATGAACGATTTTACTTGTGCTGAATATTTATACCAGACAATGGACTTCATCCACTGGATGGATTGCTCAAAGAGGTGCTGTAGCCTGGTTTCCCCATTTGCCGGATCTCAATACATTGGATTTTTGGTTATGGGGACATTTAAGGGCATTGGTGTATGCTAAACCCGTCGACAATATGCAGGTGTAACAAGAATGTGCCCAAATACGAGAACAGTCAGGTATGATCAAAAGAGTTCTGGATTCTTTGAGAGGAAACATGTTGAAACATGTGTAAGAATGAATGTTAATCACATGGAACATCTCCTGTAGTAGTATCGATGTAACGTGCAGATGTTACCAGAGGACAGAATAGCAAGAAATATTAAACTCCTGTTTGGTGTTTATGGATGTTTACCCAACAGTTGTTCCGTTAACCGTTTGTGACAACATAGCGTTCCCTAGAATGCGCTTGGATGAAATCCACTGTCTGGTGTAAATACCCAACACAAGTAAAATGGCTCATATCCCAACAGATATTTTGTCTGGACTATGCTTAGAGGAACATTTATTCTAGTTTTTACCAATCCCAACTCCTGTTACAATGTTCAATTTTTAAGTTTTTAACGCCCGCTTTTACTACTACGGCACCGCAGGCGGTGACACTGATGATACATGGAATGAAGATGGAGCACCGGTGGAATAAGATGGTGGGGTAAACCGGAGAACCCGGAGGAAAGCCGCCCCAGCGCCGCTTCGTCCACTACAAATCTCACATGCAGTTGCCTGAGATCGAACCCGGGTCGCTTTGGTCTAAACACTCGGCTACGGTGCGGCCATGTTACAATGTCAGACACTTTTTAAGCACCTGGTGTAAACTATTTGACACCTGCCACTCAACCGTTTATTGTATTTAAGTTGTTGCTATTTGACCAATATGAACATGTTAAATATGTGCACTGTCATATTGGCCACTAAGTATTTTAGACATGTTACTCTTTAATCAAAACTGTGAGAGACACTTTCGAGTAGGTAATATATTTCAAACGATTAATTATCTATGTATAGTTTGAGACAGGGCACTTTTTTAATCTTCCTGTCGGATGTTTGGAAGATAGTGAAGTTAAATATTATTTTAGTATGTATCCGACATTTTGCTTTTGAGTTATGTGATTGTGCACCACTCTCAATCAACATTTTGCCGTAACAGAATACTGACTTTACTGCAATGAACAGTCAGTTGTGGTGCATCGGCGACGGTAAAAGTTTATCGAGAGTTTTACCGCTGTTAAACTACGGTCGGTTTTTGTCGATTACGTATCTCCCATTCACAAGCTTTGTAACCTTAAATTGCTCGAATGGAAAAGCTTAGAATTTCCAATCAAGTGAAACAAACCATTTTCATCAAAGTAAGCGTCCTGATAAAGTTATGTTCTCTTTGGTACTTTATCTTTAACATCTTCAGGTCTTTTTGTGCAACCCATCAGCTATATTGATATCGCTTATGAATCTTACTATGGCTGATAGACCTAGCCACTGAGAATTAGCAATGAAGTGATGTAGAGGGTTGCAAGCCAATGGCGCCCATCATGGGGCACGAATTCCCACAGAAATTGTAGGGATGCGAATATACAACGAAGTGAAGTAGACGTTGCCACTTAAGAAGCTTTAGTAAATTACCAAATGCATGTCTTTCATAGCACAGTGATACATATTCTACTTCTACATTTCCTAACAATGAGCTTACCATTGCTAAATTATCTTGACCAAGACTCCTCGGTATCAGGACACATACTATGCACACCAAGAGAAACACTGCAGCCAACTTCATTGTGATCTGTAACAAATACAATTTTAATGCTGTTTTGAAAATTGTTGGACTATTTGGAAAACTATTCTGTAAACAATCACCTCTTTTAAAATGTAAGGCACCATAATATCAAATTTCGAGTGCATACAAAATATATAAAACATTCAAATTTAAAAATTGTGTTTCAGAATTAAAAAATAAAAAACAGTTGACTATACGCTGGAGAATTCTTAGAATATCATATGTGAAATGTAAACATGTACAAATTTTGGTTTAGAATAAAAAAAAAAAAGAAAACAGTTGAGTTCACGCTAGAGAATTCTTAGAATATCAGGGCGTCTCCAGTAAAATTAGAGTCGTGAACAATGTGTTCAAACTTTGAGAATCGTTTTCTATATAAACAGAAAAGTAGGCACAGATGCGACAAAAACCCATGGTTTTAAATCGACAATCTGTATTATTAGCCTGAATACACTACGATATGCGTAGCCTCCAGCACATGTTAATGATGACGTTTTAACTCTGATTTCAAAAGCATATTTATGTTTTCTATTTAAACATTTGCAATTTTTATTAAAATCAGCATGAGAGTAGAAAGAAAACGGATATTTATATTACTCTTACAAAACACCAAAGTGTTATTGTAGAATACAGATAAAGTAATATGCGTACTAAATTTAAGCCTCAGCTATTACATTCATATGTTTGTTTCTACCCACTATAGTTTATCTTATATAACTTCTGCAAGCTATTTTTGTAAAAGTTTATTGTTCTATTTCTTTCATGTTAGTGAAATTGGGATAGTGTTTGCGTAAAGATTTTCTCCACACGAATATCGAAATTTAATTGCGATAACCAAATATATAAAAACTGATCGCTCTATTATATTGGTCTCAAAATTCCTTTTGTCTACCGTGACATCGCAAGATACAGATTTTTTTTTTTTTTTTTTTTTTTTTTTTTTTACACTTGCAAAATTACAATCTGTTCAACAGTTGAATAATAAGTAACAATGATAACATTAATTTTTCAAACTATGGCCCATTGGCCATAAATTTGCTTATAATTTGGGTGCAAATCTGTACTGCAATTCCAAGACTTGGTTTCTCTGTAGTCGGCTTGTTGTACTGCTGCTGTTGTCAAGTAGATTTATTGCCAGTGTATTGGGATGACTGTAGAGACGCTTTTGGTAGGACAAGCTGTATGCTGCGATTTCCTGTTTGATTGTTGGGAGTTTAAAATCATTGTAGATGTACTTATTACTGATGTACCAGGGGATCTTACCAATTGTTCGCAGAGTTTTGGTTTGAAAACGTTCTAGTATTTCGATGTTTGAGTTGCTTGCTGTACCCCATAGTTGAATTCCATATGTTCAAATTGGTTTCAGTATAGTTTTGTAGATGATTAGTTTGCTTCTCACTGAGAGTTGTGATTTAGGTCCAAGAAGCCAGTGCATTTTGGAATATTTTAAATTTAACTGTTTGCGTTTGGTGCATATGTGTTTTTTCCAGGTGAGTCGTCTGTCAATGTACATCCCTAGATATTTCACGTCTTGTGCTTCTGGAATAATCTGATTGTTAAGAGTAACAGGTGGACATGAGCGTTTACGCAGTGTAAATGTTACGTGGTGACTTTTAGATTCATTAACTTTAACTCTCCATTTCTTAAGCCACATTTCTAAGTCAGAAAGATGGTCTTGTACAATTTGGGAAGCAGTAGTAGGATCTTCATGAGCTGACAGAATGGCTGTATCATCTGCAAAAGTTGCTATAGTTGTGTTTTCTTTTGTTGGTAGGTCAGCAGTATACAATATGTATAGAATTGGTCCTAGTACACTACCTTGTGGTATGCCTGACTTAATAGGATGAAGCTCTGTAAGGCTATCTTGGAATTTTACTTGAAAATATCTGTTTTCTATGTAAGATTTTAATAGCACATAAAAAGGATGTGGCAAAGATTTCTTCAGCTTAAACTTTAGTCCAGTATGCCAAACTTTATCAAATGCCTGTCTAACATCAAGAAATACTCCTGAGCAGTACTGTCCGCGTTCAAATGCGTGGTTAATCACTTCAGTTATTCGATGTATTTGTTCAATTGTGGAGTGTTGGGGTTGGAATCCAAACTGGAAGCTGGGAATCAGTGAAGACAAGTGAGGTTTCAGTTTAATGAGAAGTAACTTCTCAAATAATTTAGAAAGCACTGGGAGCAAACTAATTGGTCGGTAAGATTTTACTTCATGTGGAGGTTTTCCTGGCTTTAGAATGACTATAATCTGTGCTATTTTCCAAGCTCCAGGGAAGTAACCAGTCCTTAATATAGCATTAAACATACAATTTATGAATATGACTGCTTTAAATGGTAGCTCCTGAAGCATTCGTCCAGTGATGAGATCATATCCTGGGGTCCTTTTTACATTTAACTGGCTTATGACTGTTCTTGTCTCTCTATATAATATAGGCGGAATTGCAGGTGCCATTTGAAATGGAGTATAGAGATATTCCTTAATCTCATCTTCGTCTTTTTTTTGGATGCACGAAGGAAAGGGTTGAAATACTGAAAAAAGATGTTCGGCAAATAGGTCCGCCTTTTCTTGACTACTTCTTGCCCAAGTGCCATAATTTTTTTGAAGTGGGGGTATCGGCTCCGTTGGTTGTTTCAACTTTTTTGTGGCCTTCCAGAGCGAATAATCTGTAGCTTCTGTAGGAGTTAAATTTCTCAAGTATTCCTGGATATTCTGATTTTTAAAATCCTGTATCAGTTGTTTTAGCTCTTGTGAAGATCTGTTAAATAAATTTTTATCGCTAGGATACCTTCTATTTTGCCAGTTTCTTCTTAGTTGTCGACGTTCCTTTATTTTTTCACGAATAATCTGTGGATATTTATTAACAGTTAAGGAATTATTATGGTTCAATTCTGGAGTAGCCTTCAACACAGCAGAATGAGTTAGCGTGGTAAAGTTGGCTACGTGTTCTTCTATTTCTTCAGACGTTTTAAGGCTAACGTTTAGGTTTATGTTATCCTCTACGATTTGTTTGAAGTGATCCCAGTTAGTGTATCGGTTACTCAGAGTGAATGGTCGTTGTTTCAAAGCTACAGTGGTGCTCAACATCATTACTATAAGAGAATGGTCGGAAGACAGGTCGAAGCATGACTCTATTGTCACATAATCTGGTGAAATTCCCTTTGTTATAAAGAAGTCTAAAAGATCCGGTATTTTGTTTCTATCCGACGGCCAGTATGTTGGTTCTCCAGTTGATAAGGTCTGTAAATTATTGTTTGCTATTGCAAAATAGAGCTGTCGGCCTCTGGTGGAGGTTAAACGAGATCCCCAATATGTATTCTTTGCATTCCAGTCACCGCCTGCTATGAATTTATTGCCTAGAGTCTCAAAAAACACTTCAAATGCCACTTTGTTTATGGAATGTCGAGGAGGACAATAGATGGACGATATAGTTAAGGGACCTTTTGGTGTGGTTACATTTATGCTTGTAGCCTGTAGGAAGTCTTTATCGTTTTTTGGCATTTCGTGATGAACAATTGAATTTCTTATTATAATGGCAGTTCCGCCATGAGCTCTACCTGAGGGATGGTTTGTGGTGTATATTGCATAACCTGCTATTCTTAAATAATTTTTGTTCGTAAACCTTGTTTCAGAAATAAGCATGATATCTATATCTTCTGTTTTTAAGAATAATTCTAGTTCTTGTCTGCGTTGAGACAAGCCGTTGGCATTCCATGATGAAATTTTTAATGAGTTAATCATTTTGTTTTCTGCTGGCGATGGTCTTGATGAGATCGAACACTCTATCCATCATTTTGTCCATAATTTTTTCTACAGTTTTTTCAAACCTTGTGAACATCTGTTCCATAGCAGAAAGTAGTTGTGTGGTTTCATTATTATTTGAATTTATGCTTCCGTTTGTCATGTCTGCGTAAGTCTTGCCTGATACGGTAGGACTTTGTATGGTGATTTGTGCCGCTGCTGGTGGCGTGTTAGTTGTTAATGAAACACGTTTCTCTCTAAGTGGTGGAAATACCTTCTCCTTATATTCCTTATATGTTTGACATCCTCTATAACTTGCAGGATGGTTTTGGTTGCAGTTTACGCAAGTAGCTGGAGTGTCAAGCTTTTTCTTACAGACGGCAGTCGGATGATCGCCACCGCACTTAACGCATCTGAAAGGGCGATTACAGTGGTTCTTGGTATGTCCAAACCTTTGACAACGTTTACATTGAACAAATTCTCTTTTTGTGTGTGGTGGCTCAAAAGTTACTATCATATTGTTTAAGTGTTTCACCTCAAATATTGTTTTGTTGTTAGAAGATGGTTCTAAATCGATAAAGAAAAGTGGTAGAGGCTCTTTTGTAACTCGATGCAACACATTTACTATATTTCTTACTGTGTGCCCTAGTGTGCCTAGTTCTTCTTTAATCATGCTTACGTCCTCCGTGTAGTGCATTCCTCTAAGTACTACCCTATACGCTCGTTCGTGTTTCAGCTGATAAGTGTAGTGACTGATGTTTTCTTTTAAGAAATATTCTCTAATGAATTTGTAGCTATCTATGTCCACTGGCATCAATTTCACAAGATGTCCAGATCTCATTGTAGTTAATGTGTATTTCTCTTTAGAAATTACGCAGTCCATCACTTTTTTAAATTCTTGGATATTCCTTACACCTGTTACAAAAATAGGTTGAGCTTTAGGTGTATATGCATCAAGCGTTTCATTTGTCTCCTGATTCTCCAGGTCGCCCAGTGCTGCAAATCTATTTGAAGTTGGTAAACTATAAGTGCTACGCGATGTGGATGCATGTAACACTCCTGCGTTAAGCTTAATAGATGGCACCTCATCTTGCTGCCAATCCTTTGAGGGATTTAAAGGGCGCATTCGCTTTCTGTTTGGTGTTGTAGGAGAATGTTGGTAATCATGCTCCATTTCATGATTTACTGACTCCGTTAGTGAAGCATTTTCATTCATATCATCGTCTATATTTGACGGTATCATTGCTAGGCTAGTTGTTGGATTATCAGATTCGTGTAATTTTAAGGTTGGAGCACGTATGTAATTCTTAGTGGTCTTGCCAGGATCTAAACAAGTTTTGCTTTTGTTTACTCCTCGAAGAAGTTGGCAACAGATATGGCAGCAGCTTATGTTTGGTTAGAAATCTGATATTTTTAGAAACCAAATAACTTATTATATTATTTAAGAAAAGTGTTGCTAACACTTACGTGATGAGACTGGTCTCAAGGCTGCAATCTAATTAGAAGATGGTGGTTATAAAGCCGATACACTGCTTTAAAAAGAAATATTTCACGTAGGCACTAATCTAGCAACAAACAATATTCGCATGGCCTACTCCAATGCAAGATACAGATGAAAAGCGAAGAACTTTAAAAGTGAGAATTATTGAATAATTCAAATGAATAGTAACGCAAAACTCAAATTTGTGATCCCACAAAAATATTTGAAATAAATTTGGCCTTGAAGAGACATCCATATTTGTGGAGTATCTGGTTTTGCAACTCTTATGGCTCACTCATTATTTAAAATTGTTTAAAATTCCTTCCGAACGAAGAGACTGTATAGGCTATTCCCAGAAAATTAAAAAAATACATCATGTAAAATACTTAAATGTCTAAGATTTTAATTGGGACCGTTAGAGCCAACATTGAAAGGCTCAATAAGTTTCAAAACGTAATCAGTGCAAAGGATAGTTTGGGGTGGGAGAGTTTTCTGAAAGTCTTCGTGTAGCAGCTTTGGAAAATATTGAAATAAACAACAAATTTGATATTTCTTGGGGATTATGGACACACAGACACTTGCATGGATCTTTTCATAAAATGTGTTCTGTCTTCTCTTATTCTGTGGATTTTAGACATATAATTCCAGTGAATTATTCACAGTGGAACTTTGGGTGGTATACAGTACTTTCTGTTACCCACTACGAGTATAAGGCCTTAATGACCAATGCTAAATTGCTCGACTGCCTCTTGGTATTCTAATGTTCCCAGGTCACAACAGTCGTGTATATTGTATATAGCAACATGTTATTCCAAAGAATGCTGTTCCAAGTTACTATAAAAGTAAAGATGCTTAGTGATTCATGCTAACATCACTTCATTTTGTCTACTTACTTGGAAGCAGCCGGTACTTTTCAGCTTCTAAAGGTACATATATTTTCTGCAGAACTGAGATCTTGAGGAAACCCACGGAGTGCAAGTTTATGACAACAAAAGAAAGTATCTTATCAAGTAGTTTAACGAAGCATTTTATACTCGCCAAAGTGAAATGAAATAATTATCTCATCGCTAACAAGGGGGCTGCTAGATACGATACACTCCATATAATTTATATGAGCTGATTATTCGATGTTGTAGGTTTGGATTTTAAACTTCAGATAGGACGTAATTTCACTTACATAATCCGCTCTTTACGAAACTACTGCATAATTCTTTAGAGGGTTTTCATAGTGAATCCTCTTGACCTTTCTAACTGTACTTTGTACAGTCCCAATTGTTCCAAATAATGGATGAAAAATTCTCTGATATCCAAGCTAGGGAATGTGAAACATTGGCCAAAAAGTTTGACTTTCTTAGCTTCCCCAGATAGTCTACCAAGTCCTGGAAGTACTGAATTGGCAGTAGAAGAATCCTTGCTTGGAATGTTTACGTAATTTTTAAAATAATTATAGTGGCTTAAATATTTATTTTTTATTTATTGATCCCTTAACGATTTAAAAGCTACACAGGTAGTTTTCACATTATAATCAGCGTAAATTGCGCACAATATGCATTGCAAAATAAGTCAAATCATGTGTCTTCCACGGGTTTACTTATGGGACATTCTCTGGACATCTCGTGATATATGTTTGAGCCCACAGTCTCAGGCTCGCGTATCTCTTGACTCATGGAAACTGGTTGTCACAGGTATTTTAGTCCTATTCCTGCAAGTCTCATTTGGAAGTCAGTCTCAGTCAGACCATCGCCTCAGTAGTGTAAAACTCCACCCAAATTTCATTCTTTAAACTTCACTACTCTTCTAGCAATCTTTAGCTGTCACCTGTAGATTTCTTTTCAGATTCTCCACTAGATATGTTTCCCGTGCTAGTATATATGTTAACCTTGGTGATACGAATTTGAATTTTCCCATTATTCTCTTGAGGTACCTAACTTCGAGACCTTCCGTTGTTTTCTGCTGGCTTACTGTGAGATACTGCCTTATGAGATCTAGCCCTTAGGGTGTACATTTATTTCAAACAGCCGGATAGTTCCATTTGGTGCTGTTACATATAACTTGCACGAATTGTTGCTAATAAGTCTGTCCTTCGAATGCATTTTTGTTCTATTTGTATTCCGCCTTGTTATGACCTTAGGTGGTTATAACTGTGGCTTTCCTTTGAAACAATTCCTCACCGGCAATGATGTCCACTCGTTTTCCTATTTGTGTAACTTTGGGTTTGTTTATATTCCTTTTACTTTATAAATATTAAATTCACATACATATACACCATCACCCGTACTTCCAAATTCTAGGGAGCATGAGGAATAATCCTGGCTACTGAAAACTCCAATGCTCCAGCCGGGTGTCGATATCCGGACCTCTGGATCTAGAAAATGCCATGCTAGCTACTGGACCACTGAGAGTTCTCAAATATGTGCCGTCATTTTAATTGTCATTCTTAGATATTTGCAATGACTTCTGATATTTAAAATGTTACCATTGTATGCACTTCATATCTCTGAGGGCCTTACCCACCTCTTGTTAAAACGATTCTGCTTTCCTCTCATTGATTTTGACTTCATTTTCCATTGCATAGTGAGGTAGAAGGTCAACTAATTTTTAAGGATCAACTATACTCTCTGCACTGAGAGCTATATCATGGGTATACATAAAATTCCGTGTCTGTGTGCCCTGCTTGATATCAACGCTACATCGTGCACACGTTGAAGAGCAATGGGCTTAGGTTATCGCATCAGATTTTTTTTTTTTTTTTCAAAATTACTGGATCTTTAATGTGGTAGTGCCAGTGCAATCTGATGGGCACAGGATCACTTAAACTTTTCAGTGGCGTTATAACATTGGTAGGTAAACAGTAGATCAGACTGAAAAATCCAGTGTGTTGCACTCGCATGGCTTTTTACACTCTTCTACTAACCATTCTTACGAACTCCTATTCCTTTATCTTCTTCGTGTTAGTTGAGATAAACATTTGCAGAAATTATGTTATTGTTTATTTTGTTGTACGTACAGGGGGAATATGGGAATGCAATAGTCCTTGAGAAATAGTAAAATCTTTTAAAGCTTTCAAGTCTCGTACTCTTTGTACGTCTAAGATATATGAAATTACTTACGATGTTCCATTTGACGAAAGTTAAAGTATTCCAAAACTCACACAAATAACAAGGAATATATCCGAAATGGTTCGGTGTATAACAAAATGTATTTCGACATAAATTGTGTGCTTTAGCAAGATCTACGTTTTTTGTATAGTAAGATTTGGTCTATCTCTTACGGTTTATCAGTTATGCAAAAGTCATCCAGAGTAAATACGACTACAACGGCTATAGGCAGAAAATTCAGAATACACAATAAATTGTCCATGTAAAGGGAGTTTAAGGTAAAGGAATTTTGTTCAAAATCTTAGTGTCACATCCTTAAAAGAGAAAAGCTGTAATCACGATTCAATTTCGCACATCGAAATTAGTTAATATCACCTTTCAGATCTCAAACCGGAGGGGAAAAATTCTTTTGTAGGCTAGTGATATTTGCGATAGAATATTTGCCCGAAGCTTGGGAATGAATTGGGAGATGACGTGAAAGGATAGTAAAATGGATGAAAGGTAAGGTAATTATGGAGCATTTAGTGAAATTAATGATGGAGGAAATCGGAGAATTGGTGGGAGACCCAGACACCGCTTTATCCATCACTAATCACAAACACGCTCCCCTGAACTTAAACGGGTCTCGTGTTGGTGAGAGGCGAGTGTGCTAATCCCTCGGCCACAGGACCTCCGCTGAGCATGACAGTATCTAAACAAAACTTCCAATCCTGCTATCGGGATCGATAGCTAGCGTGCTACTCACTAGATCAGGCATGTCAAACAGCACTCGCAAAGTGTGAAAATATTCCCCTATTTTCCCTCCCTTCAAATCGGAGAACGAGAAAAACAACGCGAAAACCGGTTCTACTAGCGCAGGCCTGGGGACGTCGTGTATTCGCGTGAGAAAAATCAGGTTTCTACCCTCCCATACGTGCGTGCAATAAAGGCACATGAACCAGTCAGTGGCGTACGCGTGTTGCTTAATTGTAATTTATTACAAACACAAAATTAAACACTATACAATATTTACATATATGTTGTAGTGTTATATTTTCATATTTTACAATGCTATTTAGAGTTGCAAGACTTTGAAGTATATTAATATGCAATAAACTGAAACACTTCGTAAATCACGTAAACCTGGAGCGTTACTTACTGAGTCACTGTTGAAACGTGCAATCTTTTGTGCTTCATTATTTCGTCATATTCTGGCTGCAAATTTGAACATTGCAATCGCAATATGTGCACTAAATTTTCATCACTTAAACTACTGCGTGAAGCAGTTTTGACATTGCTCAGCTTACTGAAAAACTGCTCACAACATGTTGTACCAAACATAACTACAATGCCACTGCCAAAGAGACATAAATTTGGAAACTTCACTTTAGGTAGTGTACGAAATAGCTCTACTCCCAACAGTCCTAAAGTCCGCTGGAGTGTGTTGTTCTGGAGGTCGATTAATTCCATCTGCAAAGAGTGTGGTGCATCTTTAACATCGAATGCAAATGGGTTGTTAAACAACCTCCATTCTGTGTCTATGGTCTTCAGATCATTAAATCGGATTTTAAATTCTTCCAGTAAATCTTCCAGAATTGTCTTGTATTTGTTTAGTACTTCAGAAGATCCTTTAATAAATACGCATTTCAAATTTGGAAAATGATACAAATCTGTGTGCTGTATTTGATACATCCAGAGTCGCAATTTGTCCATGAAAGCCTTTAGTTCATCACTCATCGTAATGATTAAATGGTCTTTCCCTTGTAGGGTGGTGTTCAATGTATTTAAGTGTAACGTTAGATCACTCAAAAATGCTAAATCACAAATCCAGTCTTTGGTGCTAAGTTCTCCAAAGTCTATTTTCTGATCTTTAAAAAAAAATGTTTATTTCGCTTCGTAACGCGAAAACTCTCTGAAGCACGTCGCCTCTACTTAGCCATCTAATTTGAGAATGATACGGCAGATCTAAAAACTCAGAATTTATATCTTTTAAAAATTCCTGAAACTGTCTATGACGAAGTGAATTCGAGCTAATGGTATTCACAATTCGTACAAGAACTGACATCACTGTATCCAACGTTACTGATTTCGCACACAATGCCTCGCGATGAATAAAGCAATGTATATGTAGTACACCGTCTGGGTTTATTCCTTTTGCTGCAAGAACACCTGAAAGTCTTCCTACAAATCCCGACGTATGACCCATCATGGATGGCGCTCCATCGGTTGCAACACAAACTAGTTTTTCCAATGGAAGATTAAGGTTTTCCATTGTCTTTAGCACAGCGTTAAGCACATTCTCACCTGTGGTCCGGTCCTTTTATAGTGCTAATGAGTAGTACACCAACTGTCCGATTTTCGTTTTCAGCTGTTTCTCCAAATTGCAAGCAATTTCTGTAATTCGCTCGGTGACTGTTCGACGAGATAAACTGAGAGATTTAAAGGAATTCACTAAATCAGGGCAAAATTCTTCAGCAGCAGTTATCAAGCACTCCTTTATAAAGTCTCCTTCAGAGAGGGGTTAAAGGATTTGGCAATTGAGTTCACAATTTTAAAATTGGCACGAACTATGTTTTGCCGGTCAACTAACGTCTTGCTAGTACTGTCATTTTTGGCTTGTAAATTTTCCTTAAGACGATCCAGCATTTTTTCACGAGCCACACCTGTCAGCTTCTCTTCACCATATTCTTGCGCATGCGCATTTGCGAAATGCCTCCTAATTTTATAATGTGAAGGATATGATACTGTTGCACCACAAACCAAACAATATGATTTTCCACCTTCGAAGACGGCGAAATACTTTTCTTCCCATTCGGGATTAAATGTTGGCGTAACACGTCCTGCACTCATTGTGAAAGGTACGTCACTAAACTGGTGTGTCCTCACCCAACACACACGCTCAAGGTCGTGAGCGCAGTCCCGCTCAATGTGTACCACTCCCCCAGGCCTGTGCTAGCGCGTGCTACTGCAGTTAAGGAGGGGTGGACTCCTCTCTTCACACCCTGGGAGTGATGTTTGACATGCCTGCACTAGACCATAGAGGCAGTGAAATGCACATGCTTCCTTTCTGGTGTGCCTTTGGAATACTTATTTACTGACAATGCTGTTCGCTCCTTTACAGCTGTGTTATCCTTTCGGTTGGTATATTACATTTGGGTTGTTTTTTTTTTTCCGAACATTAAATTCATAAACACACGCACACACATACACGCACATATAAAGACACTTCCAGTCTCTAAGGAGGGTAAGGAAAAGGATTATACACACATTCATACATTGGCGTTTATGTAACAAATGATCCTCGGTTTAATTGTATGGTGATGTAACAGTATTTTAAAATCAGTTTGCATTCAAAGGAAAGGGGATGATGAGTAGTTGAATAAAAACGAAGACTTTATTATTTTGTTACAATTTATATTCAACAAAATTACTAAATAACATGTTCAATGTTCTCTAGGAGTTTGAAATCGTTATTAAGCTGTCAATTGCTCGACTATTTGCTCGCTATTCTTGACGTTTGCAATGATTTCGTCGCTAATTCTACTGGCCTCTTGCACTCTGTTGGTCAGCGACGTCAGTCTGGAGTCCATATTGTTGATATTATGTGTCAGCTGAAAATAATGGAATCTGTCAGCACATCTGCCACCATGACATTTGCTATGGTACATACAACAGTAGACAATCACGAGATTATCCTAAAATGTTTGATTCACATCTCTTCTCTAATGTTTGCAAAAGAGACAGACAAAACAAACAAAATGGAAAAGCAGTTACTAAGACTTTAAGTGACACATAGCGCTTTCAAAATTACCTTGCAGAAATAAAACAAACGACCTACTGCTTTCTAAATCGGCGACTGGTTTTTAATCTTACAAAAATAATGAAGCCATAATACACTTATGTTCTACATATGAAGTTTCATCATCACTTTAAAATTATTCATTATTTTCCATATGTTAAAAACTGATCATCGGCCACCTCTAAGATGACGGTCATTAACTTTCTTGAAGAAGAGTCTTTGTCTTGCAATTAGTCATTACGATGTCATATTGCTTGCTTGCTTCGGTGATTAATTAGCGCCATTTGACCGGGTAGGTCATATGGGGTAATGAATGAACCAATTTGTTGGAATGATGCTCAAATGGGTCCGGGGATCTCTAGAGCTTAGATTTACCCTATATTTTGTTCTCAGGATAAGTGAAAACTCCCAGAAAAGGCTAATCTAATGGTATTTTAATCAAAATCAATAGACACGTTTGAGAAGATCAGATGTGTAGTGAAAGAACAGCCCTTGTTTGTTGTTAAGTAGGCAGTCATGGACAAGATGGAGAGTGACTATCACGGACGTGGTTTTTGTGGAAGCAAAGAATAAAAAAAGATGTGTGCACATTCGGACTTAACACAGGCCCAAAAGGAGAGCATAGTTGGTCTGTTGTCGGCTATTGGAAATGAATAAAGATCCCCAGAAGAAAATGTTTGTTCTGTAACATGAAGTAAGCGTTAGAAGGTAAAATGTTGGCAAAATAAGGACTTGCAGGCTGGCAGCTGTCCACGTGTGGGTGCGTAGTACCCCAAACAATGGTTCCCTGACACAATAATGAAGTTCCCAGAAGATCGCAGCAGTGTACTGAAACTGGTGCGGGGTATGAGTCCTCCCATGTAGACTGAATCACTTTTATTAATTTAAGGTCTAAAAAACTAATTTTATAAATCATTTCCGAACGGCCCTCGTACAATTGTGTTACATTCCACTAAGTTCCTGTACCCGCTTTCGTTAATTTTTGTGTATGTATTAAAAAGATCACATGAAGGTTTGTTTTTCTATCTACTTCATCCAAAGAGCCTTTTTAGAAATAGGTTCATTACGCATTTCGTTGTAGACGTAATGGAGATACAGAGAACATAGTCATTAGTCAGATGTCGCTGTGTGCTGGAATTGAAAAAATTCCTTCGATGACATCGCGAGAATAAACGGAAAAGCGTAACGCAAAAATTTATGGACTAATTCAAATCAATAATAGCGAATACCTCGAATACAGCTGTTGTCACAGAAAAAAGATAGTTGAAATGAATTGTGGGTTTTAAGTGCGACTACTTTTTTATCCAATAAATCTTTCTCTGTCTTCTCATTTACTAGCAATGTCACGTCACAAAATACCTTCGGATTGAGAAGAATTTCACGGGCTATTACCAGAAGGTTTGATATATAGGTAACTTTCATTTATTATGAAAGAATATTAAATATGTTGCAATTTAGTCTACAATTTCTGGCGTTTTTCTTTCGTCTTTTTGTTTATATATACACACACACATACCGGGGTGGAAGTGAACTTATTACATTCCTTCTAATATATGCCTCATAGATGTCGAATGGCAATTTGTTCTTTGATCAGCCGATTTCGAAAAAATGGTTTTTGTTCCAAATTGGATGCATAATTTCACAACAATGCACAAAGTTACTCGCAAGATGCATAGAGTAATATTTCTGAGACAATTTCCATAGTAATTATGCGACTTCACACAGAGTTTCGAAATAATTATTCACTTAAAAGAATTGAAGGAATGGTTCGAGAGATTTTTAGATGTGAAGTAACTCGGCAACGTTGCGTCGAGGTTTGTCACGGATCTGAACCGGTTTCTGGATATAAACATGTCCGTCGCTTGCAGGGTGGTCTTAGGTTTTGACAGATAACGATTCTGATTGGCATACACTCGCACAGTAAACATGGAAGGACATGGTATGTTGGCTTTTTTTTTTCACTCACAAGTCATGCTGCTGTGGTCAGAAACAAGAACGTAAGATACAAAATATGTTGCAAATATCGATATCGATCACTGATTTAAATTAATGTAATGACTTCCGTTTCCATATATGTGAGCGGCGCATAACAAAGGATTGTTGAAATCTTCGAGAGGCACCTGGCGGTGCTTTTGGAAATTGAGGAAGGTCCATGCTACGTCATCCTCGATATATAAGGAGGCGAGGAAGCAGCAGAGGAGAGAGAGTTACAGACATGAGTCGGTCAGTGTGTCGAGTGCGAGGCAACTGTGTGTGTGAGAGAGACAGAGAAACTGAAAAAATACAGTGAAAGGACTGAGTCAAGACTATGAGAAAAGAACAGTTGGAAGTTGTAATATCACGGAAGATTGTAGCCTGCGCTAACATCAGTAGAAAAGAACTGTGTATTTGTGTAAATATGTTGGAAGAAGTACATTGCCTAGGCTTCGGCGGCCTGTGTCCATCGTATCCCAGTCTTCCGGGGAAGGCCGCGTCTTCTTTATAATGAATGTCGACATTTCGCCCCCCTTTGTTGCGCTTCTTCAGGTTTCACTCCCTGACGGCACCTACAAAACTGTGCTGACCAGTCGTCTAAGTCACACTGGTGTCAAGAGTGGGATTTGTCGAATTGTCATTTTGTCATTATACATAATGACAATATGTATAATATAGAAGGCCTTAGCCCTTCAAGGCACGCAGTAGACTACTTTATTAATTCATTTTTACTCTTATATCTAAGCTTTCTTAAAATAACTTTTTGGACTTAGGGGTCTTAAAACGTGTTTTTTGTGAAATCTCGACATCCGAATTTTGAATGTAACAAAATGGTTATTCTTACCTATTATAGGTACTAGGAAGAAAAAAATAATTATTCTGTATATAAGGAAATTTTTAATGGAGTAGAACACTTCCCTTATTTACTATAGATAAGAAGTTAAAGAAGTAATTAACACCAAAGGATTTCTATCGTTCTTGTAACATTCAAATACTACATCGTGCGCTAAGTAGAATTATGTGGTTTTATTCTAGAATCTCTAATAAGAGCTTACCGAACTTAATAAATCAAAAGGATCACTTCTTTGTACTATTACTTGTCCAGGATTCCAAACCACTCTTCCTTCACTCGGACACCAGACACATACAATGAACACCGACATAAGCACTGCGGCCGGTTTCATTTTGTGCTGTAACAAAAACATGTGAAATTAGTTTTGAAGATAGCTAAACTATCCAGAAAACTGCTGATTAAATCATCACTTGTTTATCTGTCAGATAAGTAAAAACCTCATGGTCAGACTCTTATAAGGATTAAAAACTTAGGAAAGTAGTCAATATTACGTTATTAGATCTTTGAAATAGCAAGATTTTATCCAAAAGACTGTGCATCTGAAGCAGTGCTGGGGAGATGGTGCGTTGAGCCAGTTCTGAAGAAAGGACAGAACAAACAGAGCGTGTGGTAGAGGCACATCACCTAGAGCGATTTCACTTAATGCACAGTGGATTGCATCAACTAACAAACTCGCGTTACGTTACGTGTGTAAGAGTTCAACGGGATGCCTCGCGCTTCACCGCCGCCTGGCTGAGAGACGTGAAACTGTTCTGCTCTATGCCGATCATCCCTTATGAGTCTCCAAGAGAACTTTCTCTCGAGAAAAAACACATAGTTTCACAAATCTTTTTCTCTATATCGAGCAAAGTAGTGTACGCATGACTGATGCGAAGAAGATAAATATGTCTCTTTTTTTCAGTATTTTGTGTTTGAACTGTCATGAGATTGATAATTATAATACACTAGCTGAAATACCTAGCATTGCTCTTTTTTTTTTTTTTTTTTTTTGAGGCATTTGAGAAACATTATTTAATATCTTAAACAAAGAGTTTAAAAAACCCTTAGGCTACTACGAAGAACAGAAAAATGAACTAAAGAAATAAACACTTGCAAGACACTATGCAAGAGCACTGTTGAACAACATAAATACCACAGGAAGAAAAGCAAGTAGAACAACTTCTATGCCTGTCATGCACTGCATTTCTATTTCAATCATATAGAAAATTGCATGAATTGCTTGTAGAATGGCAACTAAAGAAAGGTATGTAAATGTGTTACTTAAAGGAAAAGTGATTATAATATGTAATATGTTGTAGCAAAATTGATAGTATAAAAATCTTCCCAATGAAAAAATGCGTACATGTGCCGAATTTAACGGTGATCGGTCAAGCGGTGTTGGAGATTAGCAATTACATTCATACAAGCATCCATTTTTACTTTCTCTACTAGTAAGTAGAGGAAGTATTGTATTCCACCCAAAATTCAATGTCGAGATTTCACTGGAAATATATGTTTTAAAGCCTCCTGAATTTAAAAAAAAAAAAAAAAAAAAATTAATTTTAGAAAAACGTGCGTGACTCTGTGAGTGAGTGTGTGTGGGTGTGTGTGTGTGTTTGTGTGTGTGTGTGTGTGTGTGTGTGCGCGCGCGTGTATGTGTGTGTGCACGCGTGCGCGTGCGTGTTTTTATCAGTAGACAGCATAGCTCAAAAACGAAACGTTCGGCTAAAAACTAAAGTTGGAATTTAAATTGTGTGTCTTACAAGGATGCGACACGAAGAAAATTGCTCCACCCTAAACAGTCCTTTACAAGGAAGATTTTTCGAAACGTTTGATTTTCTTGAAAATCGCCCTAACGATTTTGATTAAAATGACATATGTTTACGATATTTTTATGACAAATGAAATGCATATTTTGAATTTTTGGCCATAGCCTATGTCGTCCTGTTTACTCTGGGTGACTTTTGATTAACTCGTAAACGGTAAGAGCTGCACAAAATCTTACTCTACAAAAAATGTAGGTCTTGCTAAAACACACAATTTATGTCCGAATACATTTTTTGCACAGTGAACCGTTTTGGAGATATTCCTTGTTATTTGTGTCAGTTTCGGAAAACAAATTTTGGTCAAATGCTGCATCATTGTTCATGTTTTATGTGTTAACCATGCAAAGAGAACGGAATGTCAAAGCTTTAAGAGATTTGACTATCGCTCAAAGCCTACTGTATTCTAGTATTTCCCTTGCACCTGCAAGGAAGTAAGCTATAAGATAATTTGTACAAATGTTTATCTCAACTAACACTATAGGAATAAGAGTTTGGAAGAATGACCAGTACAAGAGTAGAGGAAGTGATGTGAGTGTAACACATCAGATTTTTTGTATACAGATTATACCAATTGCAAGTTAAAGGATATAAAGCTGATGAGAAAAGTGTAGTAAAATGTGTATTATTAACAAGTAAATGATTAAATTATCAAATTTTGGCTACCTTTTAATGCATAAATTATGAAGTTTTAATCCTGGTTATTAAAAAACCCTTAGATCGTTTCTTAAAAATATTTTATATGAAATGCTATTGAAATTTAAAGTAAAGTAAACAAAGTTTGTTGTTTTACTCTTACAAAGCATCTAGTTGTTTTTGATAGAGCAGGCTTAATACATTTTAAAAATCAGATACACCTACTACATTCACACGACTTTCTCTACTCACCAACATTTACTGTTATGCAGCTTCTACAAATTGTTCGTGCAAAAGGTTATTTTGCAATATATTTGAAGTTAATTGACATAAACGTTTGCATAAATACATTACACACATAAAGGGAATAGCTATAACCAAATGTATAAAACTGTTCACTATAATATACGTCCTTGTAATTCCATACACACAGGACATCGCGAAAATGAAATGAATACTGACAGACTTTAAAATTAACAGAGATCTTGAAAAAGCGAAACCAATAACGGATTTCTTAGACATTGGTAATGTCAAAAGAAGTGCCCGTGATGGTTAGCGTGTCTGCCTCACGTTAGGGGTTTTAAAGTTAACTTTGGTTAAATATCAAGCCTACATTTAAGTTCAACATCTTCCAATGGTGAACGCAGAGATTTCATTAAAATCCCTCTAGCGCAGTTAAGACACAATGTAAGGAGAACCATTTCCGATATATGTATTCCTTGTTATTTGTCTGAATTGTCCAGTACTAATGCATACATATAACATGTTATACCGAAGAATGCTAATTCTCCAAGTTACTGTAAACTAAATATGTTTAGTAATTCATGTTAATATTACTTCACTTTGTGTACTTACTTGATAGCAGTCGGTACTCTTCAACTTCTAATCTAAAGGGTATATTGCCTGCAGAACTGATGAGGAAACCCACGGAGTGCAAACTTCTGACAGCAAAAGGAAGTATCTTATCAAGTAGTTTAATGAAGCACTTTTATACTGACCGAAGTGAAATTAAACAATTATCTCATCTCCAACAAGAGGGTTGCCAGATACACTCCATATAATTTATACGAGCTGATTACCGACGTTACACCGTTACCATTTAATCTCCAGTTAGGAATTAATTTCATTTACTTACTTGTTCGGTTGTTTATAAAATTATTGTGTAATGTTTTAGAGGGAGTTATAATGAATCCCCTTTACCCCTTCTAATTGTAATTTCCTACAGTCCTTACCATTCCAATTAAGGGTGAAAAGTTGTATGATTATCAAGCAAACGGAGCTGAAACAGGAATAAACGTCTAATTCCTTCACCTCTCCGCGAATAGTCTTCCACGTTCTGGCAATACCCAATAGCGTATAAATACCCTACGATGGTGGTGGAAGAATATTCGGTCAAAGTAGCAGAGAATTTTTCATATAACTGTAGTAGGTTACATTTTAATGCGTTGTATCTTCTATTTAAATCCTTAATTGAATAACGTAAATACTACTACTGAATTATTACATAATGCAGAAATTCTTAACATGGCTATACCACGAAGTAAGATTACAAACTCCCGGGTTGCCAAAATAACCATTTTGCAAATGACACGTAGTCTGCTGAAATTAAGATAAACAATGTTCCAAGTTAAATAAAACACAAGTTCCTTTATTTGTGTGAGCAGTAGGTGTTACTGCCCTTCTCCTTTTATTATCAGTAATCATTTAGTATGTCCTGCTAACGATTACATATAAATTCAAAAAGTTTTGAAAAATGCAAAACTCCTTACAGTTATTAGAACGTTCTGACGTTCCAGACATTGCGGTATATACATCTATAGAATTAGAATAAAGGTTATTCGATGCTTTTGACACTGTTGTGTCACATACACATCTGTAGTATTTGATAAATATCAATTAAAGAAAGAAATATAACAACTAAATTTCAAGGCATTCCTCCCACGAATGTTCTTTTATAACTCAAATGTGTTCGAATTTAAGTACAAGGGGTTTGTAAAGCCTTAAATTTTCAATAGTTTATCAGATTACAGCTCCAAGTCCGTGCGAATGTGTTGGGCTTTTCAATTTATAATATAAATATATATATATATGTTTAAATAAAAGGCATATATCTGATGGTAATGTGCGATTGTAGACGTGGGAATTTCAAATATAATCTTTAATTGTAGTTGTTGCGCTCCGGAGTCATCTCTCAGTATTTCTTTGCAGTGCAGCAATAGCGTTATTTAGTTGTTTTTCTCTTTTTCTACTCGTATTACTTATTTGTTTACTTATTTATTTAATACTCAAAATAGCTGAGTGCAGAGCCATTTGTTTTATTACTTCCCAGTACAAATCTGCTGGAGGGTTAATTTTGTCTCTAACATTGTTTAAAGCACTACGCTTGTTCACATGTTCCATAACTGAATCTCCTTCCCCACACAAGACACATGATATGATGCTGAGCATATGGAGGTGAACTGCGAGGCAATCTGGTATCTGGCAATCTGGAGGCTGGACCGTTTTTTGTTGGGAGTTCGCTGTCTGAACTGTTCGAACACGTCCTCTTTGAATGATCTGCTTATGTGTAGTTTAGCTGAATTGAATGAAAGTGTGAAGTACTGTTGATGGAATTATTTTAGTTCTCTATTTTGCTAAAAGGTCGGCTCTATCATTGCCTTGAATTCCACAATGGGATGGGATCCAATGAAACCTTATATCCTTCCTCACTGTAAGTACATGTTTTATTGCAGTTTGGATTTCAGCAACTGCAAATAATTCATGCAGGTTAGATGATAGTGCCTGTAATGCCGAGGCAGAATCACCAATATTCTGAAACCTGTTCGCGACTCTTAGTAATTGTTTAAAGGCTACACTTATGACTTAAAATTCACCATCAACATTTGTTTGGGAAGGTCCTAGGAAGAGATAGAAGTTGAATAAAGCCATATCTGCCCATCTTGGAACCGTCGATGTAAAGATGTAACCATTCTTCTTGAGGGTAAAGACAATGAATGGTTTTCAGAGCCAGGAATTTCAGTACGTATCATTTCTTGTACCCTTTACAACTGGATCAAGCAGATTCAGTTCATATTTTACATTCATGAAATACAAAGGTGATGGAGGACGTAACAGCTTTTCTGGTATGGAGTAAGAGATATAATTATCCCTTGTTGTATCTTCAGGTGTCTGATTTCGCGTAATTTTTCTATTACTTTGATAATGTTAAATATCATTCACTGTGAAATATTCCAAATCTTTGTATTCTCTAATATGATTTCTACTAGAAGGTTTTACACTGTTTATGGTACCTTCTAGCTTAACCTCATTCCATTTATAACCTTGCAGTATTGTGTGTTCGGGAGTTGTCTGCCCTAGACCATTGTATATGCACCAACTGTTCTTGTATATATTGTTATATTATTTTGTGCTTCAACGGGATCTAGATTTTTGTGCAGTAAAATGTTAGTATCTCTTAAACTTTATGAATTAAGGGAAATTCCTTAGTGAAGGCAACTCGGAGGATGCTCAAAAAAAAAAAAAAAAAAAAAAAAAAAAAATCAAGATGAAAATTTCATTTGTCATGAAAATATCTTAAACGTGTGTTATTTTAATAAATATCGTTAAAAATAACTTTGAAAAATTGAAAATTTTTTAGCATCTTTCCATGCTGTAGTGTCTTTTTGTCCCAATCCAAATAAATTTGTTGCAATTTAATACGAACGTGACGTTGCCAAATCTCTCTTAGAAATTGGACTTTGCAGGATACTTTAACATTGGATTGTGACTAAGCTCATTCCAATTAAGATAGAAAAAAAATTACATCGTTTTTCATACAATGTTTGCACGTCCGTCAGTGGAATTAAACTATTTTAATCAATTGCTCAACAAGCTAGATGGCTCCAAATATTTGACACAAATTAACTTTTTTTTTCAGCAAAACGGTTCTTTATTGAAAATACTTGTATTGGACACATTTGTTACACTCATCATGTAGAATACCTGGTTAACGTATGGCCGAAGC
This sequence comes from Tenodera sinensis, assembly GCA_030765045.1. Taxonomy (NCBI): domain Eukaryota; kingdom Metazoa; phylum Arthropoda; class Insecta; order Mantodea; family Mantidae; genus Tenodera; species Tenodera sinensis. The sequence goes on along the minus strand of CM060961.1, from coordinate 25,031,736 downwards.
AGGGAAGTCATTACACTACTTTAAATCAGTGACAGATCTCGGTATTTGGAATACATTTTGTATCTTACGGTTTTGTCTCTGACCATTTCCTACGCAGATATTTTAGTTTTGTGAAAACAAGCTGCCAACGCTGCAGATTATGTGGGTGTCTCTTTCCCTAGCTCAGTGCATAAACAAACCGTTTGTATTGAGAATATAAACAAATACCCTGCTGTGTCCTTCCATGCTTACTGTGTGACTGTAGGCCAATCAGAATCGTAATATCCAAAAACATACCTGCACGCGACCGACCTATTTACATCCACAAACGAGGTGAATTCCTTGACGAACATCAACGCAACGTTGTTGAGTTACTTCACGTCTAAAAGAGCGACTTGGTGTACTACACGACTTTTAGGTGATTAATAGTTTCGAAACACTGTGGCATAATTACTACCGAAGCTATGTCTGAAATAAGTTACTCTACGCATCTTACAAGTAAAAAATTGACGCACAATCCTCTCATTTGGGTCGAAGGCGTCGCCTTTAAGATCTAAAAGATCTCGTTGCCAGGATATCTCCTATCCTGTATTTGGATGTCCCAGTATCTAAATAGCTCTAGCAAGAGGTCCTAATCTGCAAGGTATGCAATAGTTGTAGTAGGAATGGAACCAAACGAAGAATTCACAAACAATTGACTTTATTTGCAAATCTTCAGATTTGTAGAGAACTGCCGACGATACCTAAATAGAATATAACTTTCTAGCTTCAACGGCAACGCTACAGTACTTGATTTTTGTCACCCTTTGGCGACCACCGAATTATGTATACGCGCCAGTATAAGTACAGGAGATCATACAAACTTGCATGTGCACTGGCTACGCGATTCAAGACGAATGTATGTTGCGCTGCACGCGTACGCGTGAGCGACACAAAGGAAGCGATTTTCATTGGTCAACTTTAGAGCATGCCATGGCAAGATAAGAAGCAACTCGCTGAACTCTCCGGGCTTTGCTAGTACAACAATTGTAATCTTATCACTCATCTAATCTGCCTAGGCTTCCATTCTTGAGACTTTAATGTATTCAGCTTTATTACAATGTTCTCCCCTTAACTATTGAATACAATCTCCCTTTAATTCTTCCTATTATTAATTACTTAATAATCACATTATAATTTCGGTTTCAAAATTTATCTTCGTACATTCTTGTGGAATCTCGCATCCAGTTTCGCTAAAAAAATATTATATTCTCGAAATCGACTAATCAAAGAACAAAATGCCATTAGACTTTTTTTTTGTAATGCTTCTATGTAGCACATATTAGAAGAAATGCTATGGGTTCCCTTCCATCCTATATACTAGATGGCCTCCCCCCCCCCAAAAAAAAAAAAAAACACTGACAACGTTTAGTATATTGTGCGGGATGACAAACTGATCGGTTTTCTTATAGAAATGCACGGTTTGGAGGCTGGAGAGCGTCGAAGTTTGAGGACGAACGGTTGTGACAATTTGTTAATATTTGTTTTGGTATGTTAATACGGAAGGTAGGCAACGCTTTAGCCATCTGTGTACTGAGATGGACGACTTGAGCATAATAACATTCCTCCATAGTCCTTCGTGCACATCCTACTGCGTTACCTTTATAGTTTCCAGTGCAGTAACGTTTTAACAGCAGTGCGACACGTACTAGTGCAAGCTAACATAAGTTCCAGCAACGTAAATATGCGGAATAACCTCAACGTCGCATATTCAAATCAATGGATTGATAGAGGTGGACCAGTTCAATGGCCAGCGCGGTCGCCAGGTATGACACTTCTCGACTATTTTCTGTGGAGCTGTATGAAGAGTATGGTTTGTAGCACTCCTGAAGACCTTATGGCTCGAGTCCACAGAGCGATTGGCAATCTCCAAAGACAACAGCAGTATTGGGTCATGTACATGAGGCTCACCACCACCGATATGGGCTGTGCAATGACATGGGAGGTACAAGTGCGTCTGTAATGAAGACAACTCGATGTAATGCTCCTGTTGCGTTTATTGACAAAATGTGAACGTACACCTATGTGACACTTCGACAGTCTACAGCATTTCCGCACAGAGGTACCTGTTTGAAAACCGATCATTTTGCCATCCCGCACAACATACTAAATGTTGTCGGTGTTTTTCTTTTGGCGGGGGGGGGGGGGGGGGGGACAGTCTGTGAGAATGTGTGTGTGTGTGTGTGTGTGTGTGTGTGTGTGTGTGTTATATGTGGTAGTACATTTAATGGATGTTTGATTGGAACAGGTAAGAGGAATGATAACAGTTGAAGAATAGAACAAAACTATTTTATTTTATAATAGTTTGTATCGGTAGTTTTTTCATTGAATTAGTAAATACGTTGTTCAGTGCACTCCAATAGATTAAATATCCTTATTGTATTCTTTGATTGCATCGAGGTCTGAACGTAACTGAGAGACAGCAGTAATACTTCGTTGTAGAGTCTGTGACAGCAACTGCATTTGGCTATCCGCGGCGCCGATCTTCTCGTGTAGCTGAAAATAAAGGAGTCTGTCAGGTCACTACTATATCTACCAGCATCACAATTGTTAATGTACAAAAAACATATGCAAGAATAATATTGTTAATCTGAACATATGGCCTGAGTGGGCCACCTGGTATAACTAATTCATCCACTAAATGTTACTACACTATCCTCGCCGCTTCCTTAAGTATACTACTTGTCAGACAAAGCACTGAGCTAAACAGCGCCCTGATTCTTCAGATCCAATCGTTATGTTACAGTAGAAATAAGGCCGAAGAAAAGTACGGACTCCCTCGCGTATTTGCATGAAAGCTAAGGAAACATTAGATGAAGCTACAGCAGAAACAACTGAACATCCCAGCAATGATGTATTGATTGTCTCTCCACACCAAAATGTCAACAATTTCATTAAATCTAGGTGCATGCAAAACTGGAGCATCAATCAACCAAACTTCATGAAGCTCGCTCAGGCTGCATAAAATCTTTTCTACATTCCGAACTCACAAAAGAAGCGATCAAGTTATCATAACCCGACTAAGAACTGGGCACTGTTATATTCTCACTAAGCACCAAGCTCCAAACTGTACCTGCTGTGATACTCCTCTCACCGTTCACCACATCCTCGATACAGCAGATGTGGACAACAAGCTGGCATCTCCGATCTTCCTAATGCAGTTAAGAGTCCCAACACCATCAATAAGACGCTACAGTTTTTAATGGATGCAAAACTTATTTACTGTGAATATTCATAATTTGATAGTTCTCTACTTAACTGTAAAGTGATGTTTATAATGTATTTTTGGGCACGAGCGTCATAAGAATTGTGTTGTCAAAAGGACCTTAAATAGATCGTTAAAAAAAACAAGCATACTGAGGGCCTTAACGCAAATCAGCTGTAATTATGTAGGTTGTGATCTCACTAAAGCATACTGAGCTAGCCGCGGAGAATTAACAACAAAATGACGCTATAATCTTCGCAAAAGGCGGGCCTTGCTGCAGACTCCAGCGAATCCTAAGCTTTCCCCTCCTACCAGCGCTGCCGAATGAGGCACACGCATCTCACGCGCTCTTATGTACAGAACCTCTGTCAGTACACGCACTACGCTTGCCAACAGCGCTCCGCTTGAGCATTAGCTAGCATTCACATGCCTTTAACTTTTGCGAGCAGTTCAGTAGAGGACTGCAACAACAAGAAAATGGCGCCCAGCATGGAGCACATATTCCGACAGCACTTGTAAGGTATGCGAACATACAACGAAATGGAACGACATAAACGTGTGCAGCCTTAGAAACAGCGTTAAATTACTAAAGGATGCTAACATCCATGCCTTTCATTGCACAGTAACTAGAAATGTGAATTTTATTTATAGATTTACTAACAATAACTTTACCTGGTGTAAGTAAGCTGTTTGACTCCTGACACATACAACGCACACCAACATAAACACTGCAGTCATCTTCATTTTAACCTGTAACAAACACAGTGTTAATGCAGTTTTGAAAATTGTTGAACTATTCAGAGAACTTTTCCGTAAACCATCGCTTATTGTAAAACATAAGTTTAATTAGACTTCAAGGACAGAGTATTACATATAAAATGAAAGATCATGCTTTAGAACTAATGAAAAAGGGTTGACATGACGTTGAAGCATCCTTAGAATTGCAATGGCGTAAGAAGCTCTGTAAAGAAGCTCTTTTAAAAATGACATAGCTATTGAAACTTTCAAGCAAATAATAATCAATAACTGAAACACCTGATGCAATGATAATATTTAAATTGAACTGTGTTTTTCTGAGAGTTCTCCATTTCATGTAAATGTGTTTATACTTTTAGTAGGTCTTTGTCTTATGCTTTATTCATTATTGAAAGTGATATAGAATTCGTTTTGAACGAAGATGACTTTACAAGCTATTCCAAGAAAGTTCAAGGAACGCATTTTATTCATCATGTAAATGACTTAAGTATGTATTATTTTACTTATAATTGTTAGAGCCATCGTTAAATTTTTTTCGTAACTGATCAACGCAAATGGTAGTCTGGGGGGGGGGGGGAGAATGTTAAAGTATTCATGTAGCATCACTTGAAGATGCTGAGGTTAAACACCAAGTTTGGTATTTGTTCCACTTTTTGTTGAGTATTCATATGCACCATAGATGGCGAGAACTGACTCATTGAGCAACTTGCTCTGCAATTCTACATCGTAGTTCCAACCCCCTTCCACTGCCTCACAGCGGTTAGCTACCAGGCCACGCCTTCCGCTATTGTCTGTCTACCTCAAAGAACCGGTCAGTGCTTCAAACTGTGCCAGTAAGTGGAGAGGGTAAATACTCGATTGCATTGCTGTCACCCATCTTCCCCATGCCTGATATACACACATACACAGACACATCCACATACACATCTCTTCATAATGATGTGTTTTCCTATTCAGAAGATTCAAGACATATGTATACTTCCAGTGAACTATCCATTATGAACTTTCGGCGGTATACAACACTTTCTCTTACCCGGCATAAAGTATCAATGATAGAGAGTGGAACAATATTAGGTTGCTCGAATGACCTTTACTATTAGAATGGTCTGAGTTCCCGACTATGCCGCATATATAGCAGCATCTTCTTCCGGAGTATGTTAATTTATTTTCAAAGTTACCACAAAACTAAATATGTTTAGGACTTCATTTTAATATTACTTCGCTTTGTCTACTTACTTGTAAGCAATCTCTACTCTTCAGCTTCTAAAGCGTGTATTGTCTGCAGAACTGAGACCTTGACAAGGAAATCTACGAGTGCAAGTTCCTGACAACAAAAGGAAGTATCTTATCAGGAATGTTATACTTGTCCAAGTGAAATTAAATAATTATCTCATCGCCAACAAGAGGATTGATAGATATGTTACTCTCCATATAATTTCAACGAGCTGATTAGTGCTTATCCGACGTTGCACAGTTGCCATTAAAACTCCATTTAGAATTTAACTTCATTTAGCTCTCCCGTTTTTTATGGAATTATTGTATAATATTCGAGGGTTTTTAGAGTGAGCCCCATTTCCTCTTTAAGTGTAATTTCGTGCACTCTTGTCAGTTACAAATGAGGGCTAAAAATTCCCAGACATTGAAACAAGGGGAACATCATCAGATCATGTAAAAAACTTCCCTCAGAGGTCCTTATAAACCCTGGTAACACTGAATTGGCAGTAGAAGAATCCTTGCTCGGAACGTTCAAGCAATTTTTTAGATAAATTGCTAAATTTTAAACTTTGCGCATTCTTATTGATGCCACATTTATGCTGCATAAAAGTTATATAATCTTAATCAGTAATAATGATGACAACAACAACAACAACAACAATAATAATAATAATAATAATAATAATAATAATAATAATAATAATAATAATAATAATAATAATAATAATAATAATAGTAATAATAATGATGATGATGATGATGATGATGATGATGATGATAATAATAATAATAATAATAATAATAATAATAATAATAATAATAATAATAATAATAATAATAATAATAATAATAATAATAATAATAATAATAATAATAATAATAATAATAATAATAATAATAATAATAATAATAATAATAATAATAATAATAATAATAATAATAATAATAATAATAATAATAATAATAATAATAATAATAATAATAATAATAATAATAATAATAATAATAATAATAATAATAATAATAATAATAATAATAATAATAATAATAATAATAATAATAATAATAATAATAATAATAATAATAATAATAATAATAATAATAATAATAATAATAATAATAATAATAATAATAATAATAATAATAATAATAATAATAATAATAAAGGACTGTCCATTATTAGAAAACTCTGTATCACTTTATATCAGCATTGTTTTAACCCTCAAATACGTGATTTCGATTGTTTCATTTTTATGTTTCTTAACAATTGAAAACTGAATCTTCACCATTACCTGAACGAATCCATCATTTCTCTTACTTTCGTAACTTTCCGGCATAACATTTAGATTCGTGTCGCTCTCCCGAAATAGTGGCCCACTCAAGCATTATGGTAAACGCAAGGTGCGAGTGTTTTGTCCACATCGAAGAACACGCCGGTCGGGCGTTTTGTTTACAACTGAGGTAGTGCTGTCCTGGAAGCACACGCGGGTCGGGTAAAACACAGGTCGCTGGCGTGTGCATGAACAGCACAGCGTTGCCATTTAAACATAATTTTGAATGTATATATTTTGGGTAAATTGAAATGGTTCATACAACTACTGAATTTATAATTATTACTGTTGTGTATATTAAGAGATTTTATGAATTCTTATTATATCTTAGAATAATTTCGCCATTTTGGTGAAGATACCAATATATTATTGAGAAAAAATTAAATATTTTCAAAACGATTAAACCTACCGAAATGAAACTTAATACTTTATAGAACTTTGTTACACCTGTATCTATCAGCTAAGTTATTCTTGCCGAAGCAGTTCCTTCCATCCTATATATACGAAGTGAGGGAACCGAAAGAAGCTACAGGTCCGACAGCCACAGAGACGTGCAGAAGTCCCTAACAAGTGCTGAGAAATCACCATGGCTCCAGGACTTGCTGAGCAGGGATGAACACTCTGGGTTCAATGTGGTGAATCATACCCACCTCGAGGGGACGTCTACCATTCAACCCCATCCAGCGTCGAAAGTGGCATTAACAATGCGCAAACACCAGCGCAAAGTCCGCGGCCAACAGGAATCGAGCCCGCGCTTTCCCAAATGTCAGTTGCTCACGTTGCAGCAGCGCTACCTCACTTGGTAAAGGAAAAGGAAATGAATGGGTTGTTGAAGAATAGAAAGCAAAACTTTATTATTTGTTATGTTGTATTCTATAGAATTACAGAATAACATGCCCAATGTACTCCAGGAGTCTGAAATCGTTATTAGGCTCTGGACTTCTGGACTATTTCATTGCTATACTTGACGGTTCCACTGAGTGCACTGATAATTCCACTGACCTCTTGTACTGCGTTGGTCAGCGAGGTTAGTCTGGAGTTCATGCTTTTGATATTTTCCTTCAGCTGAAAACAATGGAATTTGTCCGCATGTCTACCAGCATAGCAAATTCCACAAATCTGAATCACGAGATTATCTTAACAGTTTCACTTCACAACTTTTCTCTAATTGCAAAAAACGGACAAATATATAATCAAAATATAGAAGTACTGTCAGTTTTAGTGAAACTACTTGTATAGCACTTCGAAAAAATCTTGCACTCACATGGGTTTCTCTACTCTTGTTCTAGTTGCAAGTATTCTTACAAACGCTTATTCCTCTATCTTCATGTTAGTCGAGATAAAATTTTTCTTGTAGGTACAAGGGAACTATGGGAATACAGTAGACTTTGAGCAAGAAATTTTATAAAGCTGGTTAGTGTATAAAGGCTTCAAAATTCCGTTCTTTTTGCACGGCCAAAGGCATAACAAAGTGAATACTAAGAGAAGTTCAGAAAAGTCTAAGTAGTTCAAAGCTCACACAAATATCTCCGAAATAGTTCACTCCACAAAAATAATGCATTCGGATATAACTTGTGTGTTTTAACAAGCTGTACAGTTTCGTATACTAAGACTTGGTCTATCTTCTCGTTTACCAGTTGTGCAAAAGTCATCAATAGTAAAGAGGACTACACATGCCATAGCCAGAAAATGCATAATATACATCTTATTTGCTATAAAATATGGTGACATGTGCCATTTTAATAAAAATCATTAGAGTTGTCTATGAGAAAATCAAATTTTTTGAAACAATTTCCATGTAAGGAATAGTTAAGGGTGGAGTATTTCCTTCAAAATTTTCGTGTCGCATTCTTGAAAGGTATTAAACTTAAATACCAACTTTGGTTTTTAACCGACTTTTCCTTTTTGAGTTACGCTTTCACAGACACAGGGAAACTCACGGACCTTTCTCTAAAACAGATTTATTTGGATTCAGGAGGCCTCAAAACATTCATCTGGTGAAATCTCGTCATCAAAATTTTGGGTCGAATACAATAGTTCCCCTACTAACTATACGTAGTAGAGAAACTAAAAATAAAACCAACATCCTTCTTAAATCAGTGACTGCATTTTTAGTCTTATTAAAATATTAAAGGCAAAACATTTTTATGTTTGTACTCCTAAACATGAAGTTTCTTCTGAAATTTTAGATTTTTTATTGTTCTCCAATCGTTAAAGAAAGTCATTAACGTTACCTCAAAGATGACAGCCATTAACGTATTCCCTTTTTGGGAGGGGGAGCTTTTGTCATCAGAATGTCACATTTCTTGCTTCCTTCCTTTGATGATCAATTCACGTCCTTTAAGGGATGTCTTAAAGCCCAACATTACCAATGTTAAGATGGCGATATAAATGCCTCGTGTTTTAAGTATATATTGCGTATAGAAATCCAATTTTTACAACGTGTGTATTGGTTCTTTCTAAATCCACCCACCCTCATTCATATGAAAATCTAAAATAGTAATTTTTTAATATATTTTTTAACTGTATCTATAATTTTTTCCATTGAAAAATCGAACTTATTATTTCTCTACCACGTATAGTAAGTAGAGGAAGTATTTATTCCACCCAAACATTCGATGTCGAAATTTCACCGGAAATATACGTATTAAGGCCCCCCGGATTAAAAAAAAAACATTTTAGAAAATGGCCCAGGTGTGTGTGTACGTGTATGTGGGTCTGCGTGTGTGTGTATGTGTGTGTGTGTCTGTCACCCTGTGGGCAGCATAACTCAAAAACGAAAAGTCTGTTAAAAACCAAAGTTGGTATTTAAGTTTAATGTCTTTCAGGGATGCGACACAATGATTTTGAAGAAAATACCTCCGCCCTAAGCTACCCTTTACATAGAAAATTTTGATTTTCTAAAAAAGGCTGTAACGATTTTGATTAAAATGCCATATATTTGAGATATTTTTAAGGCAAACGAAATGTATATTTTGAATTTTGTGGTATAGCCTATGTAATCCTGTTTACCTTGAATGAATTTGGCATAGCTGGTACACGTAAGAGATAGACCAAATCTTACCACACAAAAATGTAGATCTCGCTAAACCACACAATGTATGTCCATATTAATGTTTTTGAGAGTGAACCATTTCGGAGACATTCCTTGTTATTTGTGTGATTTTTGGAAAACGAACTTTCGTCAAATAGAAGGTCGTTATTCATTTTTTGTATCTTAGCCGTGCAACGGAATCTCAAAGTTTTAAAAGATTTGACTATCACTCGAAGCCTACTACCTATATTCCCCATATTCCCCTTGCACCTACAAGGAAATAAGAAATAATATAATTTGTACAAATGTTTATCTCAACAGGAAGATGTAGGAATAAGAGTGGCTAGTACAAGAGTAGAGAAAGTCAGGTGAGTGCAACACATCAGATTTTATTTAAGAAATAATCCCTTCGGGGAAATTAACTTTCTGAAGGTCCACAACAACACTGTAAATTTGGATAGTGTAATAAAAATAGTATGGAGATATTACCAATGGTATATGGGAAAACGAAACTGTTATATTGAGAAATATACTTTTGCGAGAGTAATATTGAAATTCAACTAAACTAAAATGGTAGTATAAACTCATGTGCATAAAGTATTTACTCTAAAATATCCCACACATATTACAACTGACAAAGTCACTAAAATTGAACTTTATGTATGAGCATTAATTAATACATTTATATTTGTTTAATCTTCATTAATGTTAATATAATTTTTCTGTGTTGTGCAGTTTCCTTTTAGAAGCACTGGGTGTAGTTTCAAAATTCTCACTAGGATTTTTCAACAAATTTTCACATTCTTGCGCAGTTATATCTTTTTTTTTTTTTTTCTAGCACAGGATATGTCCTAATATGTTGATTTCCTTTGTGTTGCTTCCTTTAAACAAGCCTTTAGACTTTGTCATTGTGGAAACAACTCAGAAAGAATGAGTACAGTGTAAAAAATACACAAATATCCAAGAAATCACCACTTGTTTACATACCTAAAGGAAGTCTAACCACACAAAATTCGTACCATATTGAATTCCAGACTAGTCAAAAATTAATCAAAATTTTCCCAAGACCCTACGCAGTCTTGTAGACCAGATAGTTCCGGAATTTTTATTTGTTTTATAAAACCTTGCAAGGAATAAAAAAATTAAACCATCATACAAATTAATTTAAAACAATAAATATTGATCTATTGTAATAACGCCTATATCAACTTAAATAGAATATATTGTATTTTCATAGTATGAAAAAAGTTACAAACGAATCGAAACTTATCATTTAAGACCTTTGTAGCCCCTCTTAACCAGTTAGGTTGCATGGGGGCGGTGAAGGAACCAAAAGGTTGAAATGATGCTTAATGAGTTCTTGAGGAATAAAAGACAAGGCTTTATTATTTTCTTACGGTTTATATTCAACTGAATTACTTAATGACATATTCCTGTACTGTAGAATTTTGAAATCGTTATGAATCTTTGAACTGTGCGACCATGTCTTCGCTAATCCTGATGATTCCAACGATTTCACCGATAATTGTACTGACTTCTTCTACAGCGTCCTTCAGCGAGGTCAGTCTGGAGTCCATGTTTTTGATATTTTCCTTCATCTGGAAAGAGTGAAATCTATCAGCACATCTACCAGCTTAGGTATACAACAATTATAAATCACGACATTATCTTAAAACCTTTAATTCACAACTCTTCTCTAATGGTCAAAAAACAAACAATCATATAAACAAAATTTAGAAGTAATGACAGTTTTAGTAAAACTATAGGAGCTTTAAAATTACTTTGTAAACATAAAAAAATACCCTACGGCTTTTAAAATCAGTGAGTGTATTTATAATCTAATGTATTAAAGGCAAAATGTATTTATGATTGCAGTCCTAAATATGAAATAACTCCAGTAATTTGATATATTTGATTGTTGTCCATTTGTTAAAGAAAAACTGACAATCGCTACCTCCAAGATGACGGTCATGAGTTTCCTAAGTCCTTTTTGTGGGGAGGGGGAACTTTCCTCATCAAAGAGAACCAGCCAGCACAATGTCACGTTTCTTGATTAGGTTAGGTTGGGTTGTGTTCACAAGTTCATGTGTAGTCATAGAGACCGGTGAACATTGAACATGTTAATTGAAGTGTACAAACATGCCAATGAAGATATACAATATAGCATATAAAACACATTATTTACAGACACAAAAAACAAAATAGAGGATAAGTTAATAAGGAAAATGTACCGCTACACCCCATACCTACCTGCAATATTGCCAAACATCTCTCCACTTTATTACGACCATATATCGGCACCACTAACTCACACATCAAAAACTCTGCCCACTTCATAGATAAACTCAAAGACTTCCGAATAGAAACTGAGGACCGCCTGGTGAGCTTTGATGTTGTCTCCTTGGTTACCAAAGTACCGATTGCAAAAGTCACAATTGAACTATTTCCCAATTATATCACGGAGCTTCTCCGCCATTGCCTTACAACCAATTACTTTCAATGCGATAACACACTTTATGAACAGATAGAAGCTGTTGCTATGGGCAGTTCTTTGAGCCCGGTGATCGCCAACTTTTTTATGGAAAAGTTTGAGCAATTAGCACTCGCCAAGGCACCTCTTAAGCCGAAGACCTGGTTGCGCTATGTCGATGATACTTTTGTAGTATAGAGTCACGGGGAAGACACCTTAGATCAGTTTCTGACACATCTAAACAGCCTAAATGATAACATTCAATTCACTATGGAGAAAGAGTAAAACATCACTTTGGCCTTCCTAAGCGTGAAAGTCATGAGGACAGCTGGACCATGGCCTGGATACAGTATTTACAGGAAATCTACACATAGAGATCGATATTTACATAAAACCTCCAAACATCACCCTAGGCAGAAACAAGGAATAATAAAATCACTCGCAGAACGAGCATCCCGGCTCTGCAACAAGAAATACTTAAAGGAAGAACTCAATCACCTACTCAGCATTCCAGTGCAATGGATACACACAAAAAGAAATCCGGCGCGCAATTCATCCCAGACGACCAATAACAAAAAAGAAAGAACGCGGCAAAGTAGCAACAGCCTTTCTCCCCTACATCAGGAACGTCTCCGGCCGGATAGGCAAGCTTCTGCGCTCACATGGAGTTAATACTGTCTACAGACCGACAAATAGACCTACTGAGGTCGGCCAAAGATAAGTGCCACCCACACACATCTGCAGGTGTATATAAAGTTACCTGCAGTTGTGGCAAAGTATACATAGGCACTACTATGCGCAGTGTGGCCACCAGATTAAAGGAATATGAGCATCACGCCAGATTGCGACATACGGATAAATCGTCTGTGGCAGAGCACGCCTTATTATTCGGCCATGATGTCAACCTTAAAGGAACCCGAGCCCCGTCTTCTACAGTTAACTACTATGCCCGACTACAGAGGGAAGTCATAGAAATCTACAAACACAAAGACAACTTTAATCACAAGGAAGAAATACTACGTGTACATAAAGCATGGATATCGGTCTTAGATAAACTTTCAGACATACACAACAGTTGTAATAAAACCCCGCCTACAACCGGCCAATCACTACCGTAGCCAGTGCAACAATGCCCCGCCCACCCCCACCATATAAATAACCCTAACCGACGTTAACGGTCTTTACTTCCACTGTTTGTCTGCTTCCACATTCAAACTCTGACCAGTGCAGACGGAGGATCGTGTTACCCTGATGATACTAAGCGCAGTACTTGGCGAAACGTTGATCTACAATGCCTTCTAGACCACGGCCTACAAGTTCGGAAGAACTAAACATTTGTAATAGTCAAGACACCGGCCGTGAAAGCCTATATGTATAAAATAGAGGTAGTTCAGAAATACAACCAAATCTTCCCTGTAGTTGTAAGACTAACATAACTAATAGGTATATTTACAGATAAAAATTGAACTTCGTTTTAAACTTTCACTAGGCTTTTCATGCCACGTTCTACTGTTTAGTTATACTAACTAAAATTACAATTTAGTTATGATTATCAATGAATGACATCTTTTATCAGATTGTTCTATACATATAGGTACATTTAAGTAGCTTTCACAAGGCATCAAATGTAATGTTGCTTGCTTCGATGATTAATTTGCGTCCTTTAACCGTCGTATGGGGGTAATGAATGAAGCAAATGGTTGAAATGTTACGCAAATGGGTCCGCGGTCCCTAGATCTTGGATTTACCCGGCATTTCCTTCTCGGGATGAGCGAAAACGCTGTGAAAAAACTCGTCGAATGTCTTATGTGATATTTTAATAAAAACATTACTCGTTTTTTTGAGAAAATGAAGAATCACGAAAACATTCTACATTTTAATTTAGGATGTTAAACTTAGATAGCAACACAAACACACACACGGACTTCTTTCTACAATTCTGAGCTATATTTACATAAATAGGTATTGAAAGCTTTATAAAAATTCATGTCAATAATGACGCATACCACTGATATAGGACAGCAAAGGTTATGTGAAATAAATTGTGTGTTTTAAATAGGTCTAAATTTTGTGCAGTAAGCTTCTGTCTATGTATTAGCTTTTGCCAGTTATACCAAATGATATAAAATTCATTCCGAATATAAAAGCTTTGCAGTAGAAACTTTAACCCAATCGTGTCATATTTAAATGCCTTGGCAACTGACCAAGAAATAAGATTTAAATCCCCTCTGTGATGCAGTAACGGCTTAATGCTCAAAAATATTTTAAAATCAGCCATTAACTATTACTGTTGAAAATTTGGGTAAAAGTAAAAGGATAGATAATAAGGTTGTCAGTTTTAGTCCAAAGTTAGTTGGACTGGTTTTTCCGCGTTGTAATGCGAAGGTGTTTGGAAGGGACTGGCGCGTCATCATTGGCTTCATAATTATTTTCTTTGCTGCTTTCTGCACTAGATTCGTTATCGCTGTCACCAGAATCTTCTTCAGACTGTTTCATATTCAGCAAAATCACAACTATTACTTTACAATACAGTTTATATCAGTCTTCTCAAACCCTTGTCGTCATTGGCGCGAATTTTTTCGCCGCCATAATGGCTACTGAGGCGAGTGAAATAATGTTAAGATAAAGTTGTTTTCCTTTGATTCAAACACAGGTGGTTACGTTATACTGATCAGAATTACAAACACCACATGTTAGAATTTTATTCCATTCTATACAAATGACATCTATGAGAAGGAACGTAAACTATGCGAAATTATATGGAGCAATGCAGCATAGCTAGCTGAGTTCGTCATATGCTTCATTTAGTTTAAAATAAATTTATTTTATCGGTTCGGATTTTAGTTTTTGGACCATACTGTTTATAGACATACAAGAAAAAGCACGTACACGGAAGTTTCCTAAATTTACGTTTCTGTACTTAGGGCTTTGAAACATTTATTTCCGATAAAATTTCAAGATCGCAGTTTTGGACGTGATAACATACTTATCCATATCTATTATGGATACCCGGGACCGAAATTTAAAAAAAAAAAAAAAAAAAAAAAAGGTGGTTACATGTGTGAATCTCGGATGCTTTAGTTGCATGGAGCACTTCCTATAGATAACTGGTAATAATAGTCCCAAGTTGTTTCTAATTCTAATTTCTAGGCTTATTTGTGATCATTAGTGGAATTTAGAAAATAAGTGTAAATTATGAAAGGATTTGTCTCGTTCTTACAGCAATAATGAAATATTTAATCGTGTACTAACTAAAAATATGACTTTTCTTCTACAATCTCTAATAATGAGCTTACCGAATTTACTAAATCTGGTGTAACGCTCCTTAGTGAAATAAATGGAGGCGAAAGTTTGGCATTCCGAGGTACAGAATACCAAATTACTCTTCTTTCATTCGAACACCAGACACATACAATGAACAGCGACATAAACACTGCAGCCAGCTTCATTTTGATCTGTAACCATAAAAGTTATGACATTAGTTTTAAAAATGGCTAAATTATTCAGAAAATTGCTGCTTAAATCGCCTCCTCTTAAAACTTGAGATAAATAAAGACCTCATGGAGAAACTCTTGTATACAGAGTTGCAACAGAACTTAGGAAACTAGGTAGTTAAGACTTAGCCCTTTGAATAGCGAGAGCATATCCAAAAGATTGTGCACGGCAGATGGTGTGTTTGTGACGTAAGAGGAAAGGACAGCTTAGTGGTACAGGCACATTAGTGTAAACACTAACTGGCACAGTGATGGGTACGGGGGTATAGTGGTGCATCAGGGCCTTAACTGCATTGAAAATGACGAAGATAGAACCATGTAGAGATAGTACATCATCAACTCCCTGGGAGTGCCTAGGGTCAGATACCTGTTGGGGCACCGGAGAGAGTGTAGACCTGCAAGCCGGTCGTCAGCCAAGCACCAAGTATGAGAGTGAGAAAGAGCATGATGTAAATTGCAGGCGAAGTCGATAACTGGAAAGGTGATGATGGAGCAGTAGGTGGAATAAGTGGCGGGGGGAAACCAGAGAACCCGGAGAAAACCCGCTCGGACGCCACTTCGTCCATCACGAATGTCACATGCGGGTCCTTGGGATCGAACCCAGGCTACCTTAATAATAGGCGAACGGTCTAACTACCTGCTCACGGCGCCAACTATGGTTTACTCATAGTATAAAGCTATATAAAATTGATTTTGAATGAACAGAACTTAAAGTTCTATAAAATCCCGTCGATGGGACTCCAAACCGGAACTCATCAGGGATTACTTAGCCATCTTATTTATTCATGTTACTAGTATTGCACTTTTCTACTTACTTGGAACCAGCGTTACACTTCAGGCTTCAAAAATATATATTGACTGTAGAACTGAGACCTTGATGAGGAAACCCACGGAGTGCAAGTTCCTGACAGGAAAAGGAAGTATCTTATCAAGTAGTTTTATACTCACCGAAATGAAATTAAACAATTATCTCGTCTCCAACAAGATACTAGGCACGGTACACTCCATATAATCTATACGAGCTGATTACTCTACATTACACACTTGGGATTTTATACTTCTGTTTTGAGTAATATCGCTTCATTCCCGTTCTTATGAAATTATGGTATCTCTAGATGTTTTATAGTTAATCTCCTTTACCCCTTTCAGCCCGTCTCTGTAGCGCGGCGGTTAGCGTGTCTGCCTCACGTTCAAGAGCTCGCGAGTTCGAATCTCGCTTAGGGTAAGTTATCCAGATAAGGTTTTTTCCGAGGTTTCCCCTTATCCTGAGAAGACGAATGTCGGGTAAGTTAAAGCTCCGTGAACCTCAGGCTCATTTAAGCATCATTTCACCCATTTCATTCATCCACCGTCCCATAAGACATTACGTTGGAGGGCGTTAACAACAACAACAACAACAACAAAAAAAAAAGTTATCCCTTTCAGGCCGTGTCATGGCAGCGTCGCAGTTCTAGTTGCCAGCTACGGAATATTCCCAGGTTTGATTCCACCCATAGGAGTGGGGTCTATATGCTCCGGTATTCTTGCAGTGTTCAATACATTGAACTCCTAGTGGAAAGTTAAAAGTAGTAGAACATATATTTAGGTGCGATGGGTTTGAGAACTCTCCAGTCATGTAATTGATGTTTTATCACTACATATCTGCAGTATATGTTAATAGCATTTATAGAACTTAATTTAATACACTTATAAAATTGTCTTGTGTTTGCTAAAGTGTTACATCATGGAAATGTTTTATATACCTTGCAGTAAAATTCAAACGGTATTTGTGCTCTGCAGCAAGTATTTGTGTTCTGTGGAGTAACATCAGGTATTTTCTACTGCAAGGCATTCTCAACTGCATCTCAAAGCGTTCTTCACAGGAATGTTTTTTTTTATAGTTCCAATGTGTTTCTTTTCAAGTACAAGAGCTTTCAAAGCCTTAATTTTTCAACATTTCATGAAATTATAGCCCCAAGTCCGTCAGAACAACACGCGCGCGCATAGCGGATCTCTCCTAAAACTGATCTTTTGAGTTCAGGTGTCTCTAAACGTAACTTGCTCAGAGACAAGAATGGTTATTCTTAGAAAATATCCATGAGGTGTCTGCCCATGTATCTGTCTTTATAGGTGTGTGTCTATGCCTGAACACAACATAACTCAATAACGAAAATTCAATACTAACTTCGTATTTAAATTCAGCATGTTCCACGCGTACGGTAGGAAACTTCTCAAGAAAATTGCGTACCTTAAACTAACCGTCACATGGGAGAACCGAATAATTTTATTCTCTCAAAATTGTCTCTAACGATTTTTGTTATATCTACCTCTTCGGCATAAGTGAGGTATATACTCATCACAAATAAAATGTATATCCTGAATTTATTGGCAATAGCTGTGAATTCTTCATTCTGAATGACGGAACGGTAAACAGATGAGGTCTGACATGATTCAAGACCTCTTGACAGTGTCACATGCTTTCAAATACACTCAATAGTACAAAATATCCTATAAATATGATACCGTGAACTGTTTGAAAACAAAATCGCAGTATTATTATATATGCTACTGTTAATGCCACGAATTTTATTGACTGCACATTGCATTTATGTTTCAAGTCTCGTATAGTAGCGTACATCATAAGTTGCATCCTTGAACAGTTCCAGTTTTGGCACGTGCAAGGTAAACATATATACAGTGACACAGAAAGGTAAACGAAGTTACCGTGGTGCCAGTAATAGAATGTTGAACCCACGGTAGAGGAAATGCTAGAAAAAATTATTATTCAGAATGGAGGACAGAGGAGCAGAAATAAAGGCAGTGAAATCTGGAATCCTGGAGATGGGAGCTCAAATGAAGACAATGAAATCTGGAATGTTGAAGGTGGGAGCTGGATTGAACACGATGAAATCTGGAATGCTGGAGCTGGGAGCTCAAATGAAGATGAAATCTGGAATGTTGAAGGTGGGAGCTAGATTGAACGCAATGAAATCTGGAATGCTGGAGGTGGGAGCTCAAATGAAGATGAAATCTGGAACGTTGAAGGTGGGAGCTGGACTGAACACGATGAAATCTGGAATGCTGGAGGTGGGAGCTCAAATAAAGATAAAATCTGGACTGCTGGAGATGGGAACTGAAATTAATACGATGAAATCTGAAATGTTAGAGCTGGGAGCTGAGATTAAGACGATGAAATCTGCTATGCCGGAGGTGGGAGTTGAAATGAAGACCATGAAATCTGGAATGCTCGTAATGGGAGTTGAAATGAAGACCATGAAATCTGGAATGCTCGTAATGGGGGTTGAAATGAAGACCATGAAATCTGGAATGCTCGTAATGGGAGTTGAAATGAAGACCATGAAATCTGGAATACTCGTAATGGGGGTTGAAATGAAGACCATGAAATCTGGAATGCTCGTAATGGGAGTTGAAATGAAGACCATGAAATCTGGAATGCTCGTAATGGGGGTTGAAATGAAGACCATGAAATCTGGAATGCTCGTAATGGGAGTTGAAATGAAGACCATGAAATCTGGAATACTCGTAATGGGGGTTGAAATGAAGACCATGAAATCTGGAATGCTCGTAATGGGAGTTGAAATGAAGACCATGAAATCTGGAATGCTCGTAATGGGGGTTAAAATGAAGACCATGAAATCTGGAAAGTTGGTAGTGGAAACTGGAATGAACACAATCTCAGTTCTCAGCTCAAACATTTCAGATTTCATTGTGGCAATTTCAATGAAATCTGCTATGCTGGAGGTGGGAGTTGAAATGAAGACCATGAAATCTTGAATGCTCGTAATGGGAGTTGAAATGACGACGGTGAAGTTTGGAATGCTAGGGACGGGAGTTGGAATGAAGATGCTGAAATCTGGAATGCTGTAAGTGGGAACTAGAATGAAGGCTATGAAATCGGGACAGCTGGACATGGGAGCTGTAATGAAGATGATGAATACCGGTATGCTGAAGATTGAAGCTGAAATGAAGAATGAAATACAGAAAATAATGTCACCATATTCACATCAATATTGCAAAATCAGAAATCAGTGTTGGTGGGTGTGCAAATTGAAAGTGAGTGATTATTTATAGATTCTCTATAACTGCTATGGTCCTCGACGTCCCATCCGTATTAGGCGTAAAATACAATTTAGTTTTGCTCAGAGTACCCTTTATACGACTTGAGGCTGTTTAACGTGTCATAAGTCGACACAGGAATTCTCCTCTGAAGGGAGCTTCTGTAAGTATTTTCTAGTACGAAAAATTCATCACCCTCTACCGGATTTGCACTCGCGTCCTCGCGATCAGTATTCTGTGTGTGTTCCACCAACGAATGACATAGTTTACCACCTGTTAACTTTTGCATCGTCGGAACTGTGCCATTTAATAGCAGCACTTGCCAGGTAGACTATCCGTTTTGCTTCACACTTCAATGCACGACCAACTGGCCTAGGTAATGTGAGGTCATTGGCCTTGCGGAAGGCATTCAAACTCTCTTGCGATACAGCATTTGTCCCGCATTACAGCTTTCTATCTGTGCACCTTGTAATAAAATATGACATATCTTTTCTACTGTGTGAACTGCAGCAAATATGTTATATAATCTGTGGAGTAACACCTACTGTTTTCTACTTCATAGCATCATGAGGTAAAAGTCAACTTTACAGATTAATATTAGTTGTGAACTCAATATGGGGGCAGAGCTGTCACATATGGGGTCTTTTTGTGATGTTATTTGTAGATTTTTAATTCGAGTTAATGATGTGGTTAGTTACATTATCAACAGTGACGTCTATGCCCGTGGATTCCTTGGTCCCTTTTTTTATAACAAACGGAGAACTGAAAGGAGTGAAAGCTTTGAATAAAGTCACCAATCTTTTTAATTATATTTTCCTCTACTCAAAATAATATAATTATATTACTCAACTTGAAAAAAAAAATACTAAGCGCACAGGTGGTTTCGTTGAAAGCATACACTGCTTTCTATTTAACTTTACTGATGTAATATTAAGATTGTCATTTTAATTATTGTCCTAGACTGATACGTATTTTACTGGTTAGTTTTCAATAAGATGACAAAACCTACAATGTTAGAAATGTCATATATTTGCATTATGAATGATATACAACTTGTAACTAAACTTAGAGCTTAGCATATACAAAGGATCACATTAACAGGTGTGTTGAAAAATACACCAAATAAACAATGAAAAATATTTTAATTGCTCTTTGTTGAGTTTTTATTTGGATATTATGTTACACAGCCTTAAGTAGGATCCAATGCCAAGTCACTTATAACAGACATTGAAAACACAAATGCTATCACCTTCGTTTTGTTATGTCGAAGGGCTATTTATATGTATTAATAATAAATATTTCAAAACATTATCTTTAGCTCACCTTAAATACAGGCATTAAACGTCTGTGTCATGATTTCCAAAGCAATCACACAGATAAAACGGAAGCAGGAAAAGAATGGGTAAAGAGTGCAGTAAATAGTTTGAGTTTTGAGTTTTGAATCATAATGCTCAACAATATTGTGCTTAAGATAGATTCGATCCCAGGTGACCACATGTGGGATTTGTTGTGGACAAAGCGGCATAGGGGCGTTTTCTTCCGGGTTCTCCGGTTTCCGCCCTCCATCTTATTCCAGCGGTTCTCCATCTTCATTCCATGCATCAGTGTCACCGTCTGTAGTTAAAGCGGCCATTAAACACTACAAAAAGAGTAAAATAGATTCAAATTGTAGCAGTTCAAATTCACCAAAAGTAGTTCAACTGGCTTGCCCGAACTCGCTGTAGCGAACTCTGGTTCAGCTGGCATGGTTCCTCACGCCCCGTGCGGTGGTACCAGCGATGGCAAAGCGACCAGACGTATTTACCACGGTTATTAGAGCGCTGCGTTCTCTTGTTACCTGTTTACTAGAACAACAAAATACTAATCACTTGGTGTCAGTCAGTAAAGCAACACAAATAGATGATCTCTCGCTCCCGCCGATATACAGCAGGTTGCTATCCTGAAGACATCTGAACAGAGTGTACATACGCTGACTCACCGTGTGCGTGCGAAAGGATCGTGTAAACAACTCAAGAGTTCTACATTATTTCCGATATGCCTCATGGGTTTGTCACCTAGTTACCCTCACTTTGGAGCAGTTTGGGCAGTTACATCAAGGGGATTTTACAGGAACAACTGCGTCGTAGACACCATGGGCCCAGACTGGATGTGACATTATTGGAAGCTTGGAAAACCTGGCGATACTCAGTAAGATTCAGTTCGCACCTGAATCGCCATGAGTATTCGGCAGGTCTATTTTTACTTTCTCTACTGGTAAGTAGAGGAAGTATTGTATTCCACCTAAAAATTCGATGTCGAGATTTCACTGGAAATATATGTTTTGAGACCCCTTGAATCCAAAACAAGTATTTTTAGAAAAATATCCTTGTGTGTGTCTGTCTGTGTGTGTCTGTCAGTCTGTCTGCATAACTAAAAAACGAAAGGTCGGTTAAAAACCAAAGTTTGTATTTACGTTCAATGTCTTTCAAGGATGCGACACGAAGATTCTGAAGAAAATAACCCCATCCCAAACCTATCTTTTACATGAAAAATTTCCCAACATTTTCATTTTCTTGATAATGGCTCTAATGATTATGATTAAACTACCATGTGTTTTAAGATATTTGTATGAGAAATGAAATGTATATTTTGAATTTTCTGACTATAACCTATTTAGTCCTGTATACTCTGAGTAAATTTTGCATAACTCGTAAACTGTAAGAGATAGGCAAACTCTTACTATACAAAATTGTAGATATCGCTGAAACACAATTTATGTCTGGATAAGTGCTTTTGTACAGTGGATAATTTCGGAGATATTCCTTGTTATGTGTGCAATTTTCGAAAACGGGATTTCAAAGCTATAAAAGATTTGACTATTGCTCAAAGCCTACTGTATTCCCATGTTCCCCTTGCACCAATAACGAAATACGCAATAAAATAATGCTGCAGATGTTTATCTCAACCTACATGAATAAGAAATTGGAATAAGAGTTTGTAAGAATGGTTAGTAAAAGAGTAGAGAAAGTCATGTGAGTGCAAAACATCAGATTTTTTATGCTTGGGAACCAAATGAATTCACCGTATGGTAACAGAACTTTCTTAATGTTAATGTGCTTGCTCATAGAGGGTTAAATTTATGACCCTTTCATTTTTGTCGAGACATTTATTGGTACATGCTGTAGTTGTTATAGGAGTCAAATATTTTCTTGACTTTTCTCTTAAATCGTGACGTAAATGTATTTTGATACGAAAAAGAGCGAAGTTATTATAAGCAGCATATACACAGGCACATTTATAAATTAACTTTAATACCGGATTCAACATGTATTAGTGAAGACATGGGGAAGAAAGATTACAGGAATGCAAACGAGAGTTTAGCCTCTCCACTTACCAAATGCAGGCCACCTCTCTTTTCCAGTTCTGTTTGTCTACGGAGACACGTCTTTACAAACAAGGTAAGCTTCAAGGCGTGCAGTGGCGGAACCGAATAGAAGCGTGATGTATTGGTTTTGTGATTACGTGATTGTGATTACGTTACATACACTTTCTTTAGGATAGCAAATACAAATTTCATTTTTACTAGGAACACAAAAGTACGTGTGTTCCCGTTAGGCCCAGAACTATATTTTTAGCTTATTATGCAACAGATTCCACCTCTGACAAAATTTAAGGGACTAACCGGTTCTCTGAGGTAGACAGGTAACAGCGGGGGCGTGGCCTGATAGATAACCGGTGTGTAGCAGAGTGGACAGGGTTAAAACTGTGGTGTAGGGGAAATTACACATTGTGTCAATAATCCTCATTTATACGCTAGTGCAACAACACTTTAAAACTAGTACAACATTCAAAGGAAAGTGGTAAAGGGTAGGCAACGGAAGGGGACATCTCGCACACCTCGAGCGCTGTAGCATTCACACAGATTTATTGCAGAGAGGAAGGAGCAAAGTGGGGGAATCACCGGGGGCCACAGGACAATTGGTAGACAGGGTACAGAGATGCGCCGAAGTCCCTAACAAGTGCTGAGAAATCTTCATTCCGGCGCTAGGACTCATTGAGTAGCACCAACACAGCGTGTCCGGTATCGATAGCCTCCTGTCCACGAGGAGCACAGCGATCACACAACGCCATCCAACGCCGAGAAGCGCAAGCATCCGTGCAGAATGAGAGGTCGATGGTGATCGAACCCGCGATCTCCTGAGTCGCACACGACACTACTTGGCCCGGTAAGGGAAAGGGGATGATGGGTTGATGAATAATAAAAAGCAAGACTTTTTATTTTGTTACACTTTATATTCAGTGGCATTGTTAGATAACATGTTCAACTCTAGGAGTCTGAGATCGATATTAAGCTCTCAACATTTGGACTGTTTGCACACTATTCTTTAATGTTCCACTGAGTTCACCAATAAATCCATTGGCTCTTGCTACTGCGTTGTTTAGCAAGTCCACTTTGGACTGGACGACGTCGGCATTTCTCCTCAGCTGAAAATAATGGAATCCGTTAGCATATCTATCACCATGACATTTGTTATGACGTTTACAACACTCAACTATCACATTATCCTAATGAAGTTTTAGTTCATATCTCTCTCTAGTGACAGCAAAACATGTAAACAAAATGGAGAAGTAGTTACTAATATTTTTAGTGAAACTATAGCACCTTTAAGATTATTTTGAAGGAATGAAACAAAGTCACTATAGTTTTTAATGACTGGTTTTTAATCTTACTACAATAATAATGGCAAAATATGTTTATATTCTAACTCCTAAGTATGAGGTCTCCTAAGTGTTTTGAAATTATCCATTGTTGAAAATTTATTAAATAAAACCTATTATCGACCACCACTAATATGGCAGGGTTACCTTTTTTCTGCTCTCTTTGGGACGATTTTTACTCACCAAGGACTAATTAGCCATTACGATGACACTGCGATGCTTACTTGATTCACTTATCAATTAACGTTGTTTAATCGGGTAGGACGTATAGGGTGATGACGTATTGTTGAAATGATGCTCAAATAGGTCCAGGGTGCTTAGAATTTATATTCACCCATTTCCCTTCTCAGGTTGAGAGAAAATTCCCCCCCCCCCCAAAAAAAAAAAAAAAAAAAAAACTAATATCTTATATGGTATTTTAATAAAATCCTTATGACTGGTTTTTGGGAAAAGCAATAACATCACCTAAACTTCCCATATAAAGGGAAGTTGGGGTAACGCGGTTTCCTTTAAAATCTTATAATACCGAAATTAAATGCCACCTTTTTGTGTTCCATTTAAATGCCCACTTTAACAGCAAAGATCATCTCGGTGGCTCTTGACCTTTTTGGAATAAGGGCTCAACAGAATGATGTTCACTCAGTTAATGCTGTTTTTCAATTTGGGGGTTAAATTTATTTGGATTAACTTGTTAATTAAATTCACATACACTCGCAACCTCAATCATACTACCATACTCTAGGGAGGATGGGGAATAATCCTAGTTAAAGAAAAATTCCCACCCTCCAGTTCGGAATCGTGACCCCTTGCACAGCAGACAGGTGCTTTACCGACTGAGCTAAAGGGCCAGCCTCAGATACTAAGTATTGCTAGATTTTCATCGCCATTTCGCTCTGGGGATATACTGTTTACACACCCAGACACGCGCGCGCAGACATATACACACATATAAGCGCACGCACATGCACGCGAACATTGACACATTGGGATTTTTCTACAATGTTAATGATGATGATGACGACAATAATAATAATAATAATAATAATAATAATAATAATAATAATAATAATAATAATAATAATAATAATAATAATAATAATAATAATAATAATAATAATAATAATAATAATAATAATAATAATAATAATAATAATAATAATAATAATAATAATAATAATAATAATAATAATAATAATGGATATCACAGATATAGCACATGTGACAGAAAAAATGACAAAAAATATATTGGGTCTTTTAAATAGGTCTACATTTTTAAACAATAAGCTTCTACGTATTCTGTGGGTCAGTTGCCCCTTATTTTCCAGTTTCCCCATGTTATACATGAAAACATCGGCTCCTATGCTAGGTTCTATCCAAATATTTAACATGAAATTAGTACTAATATAGATGTTAACAGCATCGCCTTTTAATGTTATCGCAATTAGACAGTTGACATTTGCACCACTGCATTTATATCATAAACAAAAGTAATTACAAAATTTATAACGAATAATGGAACAACTTCCTATGTTTATTTATACACGAACTCAAAATTCAAATAATATAAACCCCTAAGACAAATAATCATAGGGACATAACTCAATACTTGGTTTAGAGGTGCTTTGAATCCCTTCCAGGTACTGATATTTTTTACCATATAATATTTACACTTAACATTTGTTGAACAATTATTATGTTTATTATTATTTCAATTCGTAAGCGTTTTACTTCCATTTTACGGTATGGTTGTTGTACATGAGGATGTCTTTCGCGGTATAGGTGCTGAGCTGCTTGTGCATTGGGCCTTGCTTCTCCGTAGATCGTCTATCAAGTACGTCCTAAAGGAACAGCACAAAATTTTGTGCGGCAGCGCAGGGAATGGAGTTGGCATTCATAATAACACACCACATCCTGGCAGTCCAATGGGGCACAATTCATTATACTTACTCTACTGCACAATGCAGGCAAGCAAAAATCCTCAGGTACTTTAAAATTAGATTATTGTGAATTTGATATCTAAGCTTTGATGAACTTTAAAAAAATATAGAACGCCGAGACACGAGCTCGGTCCCTGGATTGGAAACAAATACACGCAACAAACAACTGTTTTATCATGTGACATTTGAAAGGACAAACTAGAAGGGTACTGAAATCTTTGAAATTTCAAGCACAAGAAACGAGAGTCGATCACGTACAAGCATTTTATATGTTTAAAAGCTTTTTACATGTTAGGAATGAAAAGAGGCCAAGCCTGAAACCCAGTTACTTCCTGTTTTAACTTCATGGAGAGCGGATGGGGGTGTAATGTCGTCCTAACCAATAGGGTAATATTTAGCTTCAGAATTTTTTTTTGTAAATATTTATTTAAGGTCGTTTTGACAGCACGGTCTTATCACGACCATGCTTCAGAAATGTGGGAAAATGCATATATATTTTCAGAGTCAAACAAACACAACAGCCTTAACGAACCGTGCATATATGATAGTTTATGGTAAAACCAGTCAAATAACTACCCAATGATATGCGGACACGAACTGTGGCAATGTAATAAGGAGTTACAAGGACATTTAGTTTTATTTATTTTGACAATAATAAACTTCTTAACAGTGAACGCCTGCCTAGAGATTCGTGCTCAACTACTGAGAATTTGTATGTCCCACGCTGAACTAGTATAATCATAATCGTGATTTTAGACGTCATATTTAATGAACAACAAATTAAGTAATATTCGCAAACCGAGCTATTATCCCTTGCAAATTCCATACGCATGAAGAAAACATAATAGACTAATTAATAACGTAAAGCATTATTTCCATGTAAGTATATTTAGTATATTGAACCTAAATTTGTTGTAGTTATTTTTAGAAAACATCAAATATTTCGAAAAGATTACCACACAAAGGGTAGTTTTTCTCTTTTTGCTTTTTAAAATATCTGCGTGTTATCTTTTGGTGATACTGAGCCTAAATTTAAATGTATATCACATTTTATTTCTCCAGCTTTTGATTTCGAATTATGTTGTTCACACACACACACACACACACACACACACACACACACACACACACACACACACACACACACACACACACAGAGAGAGAGAGAGAGAGACACACACACAGACACACAAATCACTCACACACATATACACACTCGGAGCTTTCGTAAAATTACTTTTTTAGATTTGAGGACTTATAATCGTATTTCAACGTCGGACGTTTGAGTAAAATGAGATACTTATTCTTACCCATTGTAGGTATCCGGTGGAGAAATTAAAAAATCTATATACGTGAATTTTGAGTTTGTTAGTGGAATAGTGCACTTCCTCTACTTACTATAGATAACGACAAATAATTTACCACAATTTGTTTCTAATAGACCTATTTGTGATCGTCAGTAGAATTAACTGCAAATTATCACCAAAGGATTTTTTTTTTTTTTGTTCTTACAACAACATTCCAATATTTCACCACGTATTAACTTACCACTTGTAATAAACCTGGAGAATAACTCCTTGGTGTGATTAATTTAGTAAAAGATGCAGGAGGCGCAATACTTCCTTCACTCGGACACCAAACATATACAATGAACACCGACATAAACAGTGTAGCCAGCTTCATTTTATTCTGTAACCAAAACAGTTGTCAAATTATTTTTCAAAATGGTTAAATTATTCCGAAAACTATTGCTTAAATTGGCTCTTCTTTTTTAACATTAGATAAATGAAGACCTCATGAACACACCTTTTTATACAGAATTAAAAACTTAAGAAAGTAGTTAGAACTTGAACCTCGAAATAGCAAGAGTGTATCCAAAAAATTGTGCAATAAAGCAATGTTCGGTAGATTTTGCGTTTGTGACGTAAGAAAAGGGCAGAATAGAGCGAGTGGTAGAGGCACATTAGTCTAAAGAAGGGCTGGACGGATGCAAAGGTATAGCAATAAATGTTGGGCCGTAACCATATTGATTGAAAATTGTTCATTGGCGAAGACCTAGGAGTAAAAGATCTCCAACTTTCACATTTTGTAAATTTACTTCCGGAATGAGATAATTGTGTACAAATATTATAAGCACTAAGTCAAGAATTTCATACCAGATTTCAAGATATCGCAAATCTCTAGTCCATTGTATATATTTGCAACACCATTATCAGTAGATATTTATGAAAATTCGAAATTATTGTGATTATGAATAACTGACTTAAAATGCTATTGGTATGAAACAGGGATTTAATAAGAGAAAAACTTGTGTTTTAGTGAACTTTCTTCTAAACAAGATTTTTTTGGTTGTATAAATTTACCACGTATGATCTACTTACATATGTGAACTGTCTTCTTATTATATAATCTGTAAACCACAACACAAAAACCAATTTTCGTTTCTGAAACTAAAAGCGTTCTTCGCTTTTGTGCTTGGCAGGCTATGATTCCAAGTTAATCACTCATTGGAATGAAAGTCTTTATGAAGTTTTATTACTTGCGGGCTAGCATCAGTCCGAGATTCTATTCCTGTTGTCACAGGGAGTAGTACGGATCTATTTTATAGATTAAACAACTAATATTGTTCTAATGAATGTTTTGAACAATTTTTAAACAATTAAGAACCATTATCCTTCTCATGAAACACTTTTACAATTTTCTTGCTAAATATGACGACTTCTTTGCTAACAAACAAAACGGCTAGGAACAGTCAATGATTCTGAAAAGTCAATGCTCTTTTCTAATCTCGCCGCACCCGATTATTGACGACATAGTTCGATGGATGATTATTATTTCTTATCGTTATAATGTCGACCAAAATCTCTTCTGGTTCCTTTGTTGTATCACACATGAGCAGAATAACTCAGGCTGTGCTGCCTATAATTTAACATGATTATTTATTTCAGGGGGCTTTCTGTTGCCTCTATATTTACAATTTGAATATTTTCAGCGGGCTTACACAAAAATACTGCCTCGAACACTAAGTTTGATGCTTGTGATTTGCCGTATGGAGTACTGTTATGGGGTAATCACATATCGTAAAAATAATCTCTAGGTTTTCGCATGGCGAACATTGCAGATTTCTGTTCAAATCATGTTATATTCTCATTACTTTACGTACTACGTACTTACAATAAGCAGAAAAAGTATTATACTCAACCGAAACTTCACCGTAGTTATATGTATGCTCTGAAAATCTCAAAAAGTCATACTTGCTCATGTGTGTGTGTGTGTGTGTGTGTGTGTGTGTGTGTGTGTGTGTGTGTGTGTGTGTGTGTGTGTGTGTGTGTGTGTGTGTGTGTGTGTGTGTGTGTGAGCAGCATAAGTCAAAAACGAAAAGTCGGATTGAATTCCAAAGTTGGTAAGCACTCATTTCTGCCAGGGAAAGCGGTAAAAAGTCAGAATGAGAGTGAGCCGTCGACGGGACACGAAGCTGGGATCAGCATCACGGATTACTTAGTCGCCTTACTTATTCACGTTATCCTTTCTTCTGTTTGTCTACTTACTTGGAAACAGCTGTAGTACTCTTCAGCTTCTAAAGGGTATATTGGCTGCAGAACTAAGACCTTGGTGAGGAAACCCACGGAGTGCAAGTTTCTGACAACAAAAGGAAGTATCTTATCAAGTAGTTTTATACTCACCGAAGTGAAATTAAATAATTATCTCATCTCCAACAAGATACTAGACACGGTACACTCTGTACAATCTATACGAGCTGATTACCCTGTATTATACACTCCTGTTTCATTTACTCTTATGAAATTATTGCAGCTCCAGTTCCTGACCATGGAAGCTTCCTGGGTTCTATTCTTCCCATGGGCGTGGGTATTCTGCCAGTGGCAATTCACTGGATTCCCAGTAGGAAATCTGTGTAGCACAAAAGATCTGTAGGGCGAGGTGCGAGGGCCGTTGAGCATCCTCCATCTCCACATACACTACTACTACAACTGGTACTACTACTGCTACTACTACAACTACTACTGCTGCTACTACTACCACTACTACTACTACAACTGGTACTACAACTGGTACTACTACAACTACTACTGCTGCTACTACTGCTACGACTACTACTACTACTGCTGCTGCTACTACTACTACTGCTACTACTACAACTACT
This sequence comes from Tenodera sinensis, assembly GCA_030765045.1. NCBI lineage: Eukaryota > Metazoa > Arthropoda > Insecta > Mantodea > Mantidae > Tenodera > Tenodera sinensis. The sequence goes on along the minus strand of CM060961.1, from coordinate 25,001,360 downwards.
ACTGCTGCTACTACTACTACTACTGCTGCTGCTACTACTACTACTGCTACTACTACAACTACTACTGCTGCTACTACTACCACTACTACTACTACAACTGGTACTACTACTGCTACTACTACAACTACTACTGCTGCTACTACTACCACTACTACTACTACAACTGGTACTACAACTGGTACTACTACAACTACTACTGCTGCTACTACTGCTACGACTACTACTACTACTGCTGCTGCTACTACTACTACTACTACTACTACTGCTGCTACTACTACTACGACTACTACTACTACTGCTGCTGCTGCTACTACTACTGCTACTACTACAACTACTACTGCTGCTACTACTACTACGACTACTACTACTACTGCTGCTGCTACTACTACTACTGCTACTACTACAACTACTACTGCTGCTACTACTACTACGACTACTACTACTACTACTACTACTACTACTACTACTACTACTACTACTACTACTACTACTACTACTACTACTGCTACTACTACTACTACTACTACTACTACTATCACTACTACTAGTACTGCTACCACTACAACTACTACTGCTGCTACTACTACTACTACTACTACTACTACTACTACTACTACTGCTACTACTACTACTACTACTACTACTATCACTACTACTAGTACTGCTACCACTACAACTACTACTGCTGCTACTACTACTACTACTACTACGACTACTACTACTGCTACTACTACTAATATTACTGCTACTACTACAACTACTACTGCTGCTACTACTACTACTACGACTACTACTACTGCTACTACTACTACTACTACTACTACTACTACTACTACTACTACTACTACTACTACTACTACTGCTACCACTACAACTACTACTGCTGCTACTACAACTACTACTACTACTACTACGACTACTACTACTACTACTACTATCACTACTACTAGTACTGCTATTACTACTACTACTACTACTACTACTACTACTACTACTACTACTACTATCACTACTACTACTACTATCACTACTACTAGTACTGCTACTACTACTACTACTACTACTACTACTACTACTACTACTACTACTACTACTACTACCCCAGTTGGCCGTGTTTAATTACTGCAAGGCAAATGTAATCCGCAGTGAACTACAACCCCCTGGATTTCTGGTCTCTTGGTGAAGGTAGAATGTGGAAGTGCCGCTCGTGCACGGTGTTCTGTTATTATCCTATACTGGATAATAAGATCCAATGACAGTAAATGGGTAACAAGTTTAGACAACTAATGAAAGATAGCAAAAAATGTCATGGAACAAGTTTGCAACTTAATTTAATCGACATACACCTTCCTCAGTCATGTGGGATAAGATAAGGCCCTTGGCCTAAAATCGACCCACATGCCATTCACTAGCCTTAAAACTGCTGCAGGAGCTGTTGTTGATTCATTTGAGTTTTCTTCGTTCAGATGTCTAGCACTGCACGCCTGAGTCCTTCCCAATAAGGATTCAGGTGGCATCACAAACTTTTACGCTTTGCTCTGCAAACCTTGAAGATTAGAATTGCTTTTTCACCACGGCTGAGCCAACCTACGTTTTACCTTCTCTACTATGTATAGTAAGTAGAGGAAATAGGTATTGTGTTCCACCCAAAAATTCGATGTCCAGATTTCACCGGAAATTTATACTTTGAGGCCCCATGAATACAGAAAAAAAGCAGTTTTAGAAAAATTTCCGTAACTGGTGTCTGTGTGTGTCTGCCAGTCTGTAAATAGAATAACTCAGAAACGAATTCATTTAAAAATCTAAGTTAATGTCCTTTAAGGATGCGACACGAGGATTTTGAAGAAAATTCCTCCACTCTAAACTACCCTTTACATGGAAAATATCGGCCTAGGTGGCTCAGTAGGTTAGACGCTGGCCTACTGAACCTAAGGTCGCGGGTTCAAATCCGGCGCAGTCCGATAGTTTTTAAGTGTGCTTAGAAATGACAGCTCCATGTCAGCAGATTTACTGATTCCGGCCCACTGGCAACGCTGGCAATTCACAGCGTCGTTAAACAGAAAAATAATTTAATTTACATCCACAATTTTCGAAAAATTTGATTTTCTCAAAAATGGCCCTCACGATTTTGATTAAAATGCCATATGTTTAAGATATTTTTATGACAAAAGAAATGTATATTTTGAATTTTCTGGCTATTGTTATATAGTCCTGTTTACTCTGGATGACTTTTGAATAACTCGTAAACCGTAGACCAAATTTTGCTATACAAAAAGTGGATGTTGCTAAACACACAATTTATGTCCAAATGATTTTTTTTTTTTTTTTTTTTTTTTTTTTTTTTTTTTTTTTTTTTTTTTTTTTTTGGTAGAGAGAACCATTTCGGAAATATTCCTAGTTATTTTTCTGAGTTGCGAAATACTTAAACTTTCGTCAAATGAAAGATCGTTATTCATTTTTTTTACATCTTAGCCGTGCAAATAGAACGGAACCTCAAAGATTTAAAATATTTGACTATCCTCAAAGCCTGCTGTGTTCCCATATTCCCCTTGCACCTACAAGGAAATAAGCAATAAGATAATTTCTACAACTATTTATCTCAAATAACACAAAGAGGATATAGGAGTAAGAGTTTGTGAGAATGGTTAGTATTAAAGCAGAGAAAGCCATGTGAGTGCAACACATCAGATTTTTCATCTAATGTTGCAACAGCTATCTCCTGAAGGAAAGGCTTTCATGCTCAGGGTCTATAATCCTGTAATAATACCACTTTCCCAGAAAAAAATGGTGGAATACCACAAACATATTTTGAAAACTAGAAAGGACGGCTATCTCTGTTTCAGATGTCATCCTAAGTCTCTTGCAAGGTGTTGGAGCGCTTGATTAATGGTCACTTAATGTGGTGGCTGGAAATTCACAACCTACTGAGCAATATCCAGTGCGGTTTTCACCGACGTCGTTCAGCATTAGACCACCTTGTATCGACATCGACGCATATAATGAATGGATGCCCTAAGAATTGCCAAATCCACAGAATACTTTTTGCTCTCAAGAAACCTTATGACATGCATTGGGAACAGGGATACTACTTACTCTGCAACCTGGATGTACGTACGTGGACGCATACCACTGTTCATTTAGGAGATTAGAAAGCACGGCGTTTTCCGAGTAGGAGTCGGCTCAGTTTTTCTTTTGAACTTTTGTTCAGGAGAATGGAGCACCTCAGCAATCGGTATAAATGTTCCTATGTTTTGGTGTTGTAATTCCATATCCTAATGTGATCCTCAAGGGATATCGTCATGCCAATTCCCAAACGGATATGACGGCTTTGCTGCCATCTTTTCTTTTTCTTTTTTTATACTAACGTCCTCCAAAGTAATGTCTTATAAGACGATGGCAGCTTTGCTGCGTCTCTACATCGCATGATACGATCAAAATTTGATCATGGATGTATTGTTTATTTTTCAGTTCAACCAATCAGTGCTGAGCAGATTGAACAAAGCCTATAATAGGGACCTTTAGGGAAATTTTGCTTTTCCAACTAGGCCAGTTGTGCTTTGCGCCAAATAGCTAGAACCTCCTCTACATTACCAACGTGAGTAGTATTACTGTAGGAATAAATAAATATATGGCTAGATGGCCAAATTTCGCTCCTTTTTCAACATCTTGCTGAGCAAACGTTATAAAAGAGTTCCCTTAGTCCAAGGCCATTTGGTTTTCGTTTCTGGGAGCTTCTTAGGAAGCATGATATTGAAATATCTAGTAGCATGTATCCAAGGTTGGAGAAGGAATAACGCCCCTTCCCTCGGTTGTGTGCCATGTCCCACTTATATCTTGGGGCGACAGTGACTGCCTTATTTTATGTGATTCTCTTAGTGCACTCCGGAACCATCGGGTTTTCTCATGGTTCTCCGGTTTCCTTCAACACTCATTCCACCAACAGCTCCATCATCACATTTCAGTTCAGCAATTTCCACTGCATTTCATATCCTCTTCCTCACTATCATATCCGGTGCTTGGCTGACTACCCACTCCCAGGTCTTCACTCTGTCTGTTCCATAGGTTCCTGTGCTCCCCGAAAGGCGTCTAACCCTAGGCATTGGCTTGTAAGTTCCCACATACTGGGAGGGCAATGAGATAAAGCAGAACTTTGAGGAAGGTTTTCATGAAAGAGGTATTTTGGGATAATGCGATTTTCTTGAAAACATTAATGTAATTTCCTTGAAGGATACTGCGCACACACACACACACACACACACACACACACACACACACACACACACACAGACACACACAACACACACACACACACACACACACACACAAACAAACAAACACACACAGTTCTAAAAATACTTGGTTTAGTAATCAAGGTCAGAAAGGCTTTTGATTTGAAAGGAACACGGGACCTCCCGAATGCAAGTCTAACACGATACCACGGAGCCATCTCGCTCGGTTAACATATACTAATATAGACAAAATGTACATAAATGCATACTTTGCATGACGCTTTATCGTGACTTCAACACGTGGCATTGAAAGAGCGTGTAATAGATATTATACAGGTTAGGAAATGGGAATGATGGATAGTTGAAGAATAAAACAAAGGTTGCTATTTTATTATAGTTTATATCGCTATTCTTCATAGAATTGGCAAATAAGCGGTGCTTATTTTCCATACTGCTCTCGATGTGCTTCTATCTCTTCAGTCAAATCTTTCATATCCTTGAGAAATTCACCCATTAGGTAGCTAGGAGCTATAATATCTTGTAGCTTACGCGTCAGCAAGTCCAATGTTTTATCCATGTCGAGCAGCTTGACCTTTATCTGAAAATAATGTTTTTTGTCAGTTCACAAATATAGTTAACAACAGGACATGCTTTATCACAGAAAACATATGTAAACTTTTGATTCGCATACCTAACTTTTCTATAACAGTCTCTAAACAGAAACATCCTCACTGGAGCAACAGATTTTAAAATCCTTTTAGAAAATGAAATAATTTAAATCAGTGATTTGTGCTTTTAAATTCTTCTTGTTGTCAATTTCTATTTCACTAATATGGCTTTCTCTACTTAGTCTTCAACAATCTCTTCTAAAAATACCTTTCTCTTCCATTTACTACATATTAATCGCGATAGACATTTGTAGAAATGTTCTTAATCCATATTTCCTGTAATTCTGCTGACTAGGAGTCGACAAATTGGTTATCGCGATTAGAGGAATGGTGGTGACGTCATTGAAAGCAACCAGGCATACACATGCGTAATGCACGGTTCGAAAAAGCTTTTTCGGAAGCCGCAGTGATGGTGTAAGAACTTCTCTAGCGCACGTTTGATTTTATATTCGCATATTTAATTTGTATGTAAGTCTGAGAAGGCTTTAACATTAATTTTTCAACTTATTCTTCACTTTATTTATACCTTTACAGTTTCATATGTATTTAACATTAATTCATAAGTACGTACTGACGTCAACAAGGCATATAGGTTTTTATCTGTCAATCACAATCTGCTTTTAGATTTTATACACTTCGTTTTGGACAAAAAGAGATGATCATACACATATAAGTTGGGCTAAATATATAGCTCTATTAAGCGCAGCATATTACTGAAGACGGAAATGTTGCCTAAATAAATCTAAACCACCTTATTTTGCAGTTGTGATTTCAACATTTATTTGTAAATTCACAACCTGAATTTGTAATTGTGATTTTCCTGTATGAATGTCCACGTGAAAGGATTTGCGAAAAGTCGAAAATCACGGTTCATTGCTTTGAGATCACAAAACCTTTTGTGTTAGAATATATAAGAAGGTTCCTTTGCGTTTTCGTCATTTCGAAATAGCCATGTCGTATCGATGAGGTTTACACAGCTGCGTGTTTACATTTGAACGCGCGTTGTTTGAAGGAGTGAGGGTGAAGCAGAGCGAAGTATTGCTTTTCCTTGCTGTGATACTACGTCATATCATCAGCCGGTGCAGATTTGCCGACCGCTACTGTAGACTTAAGCGATGGTCAAAGCTTTTTAGAGCTGTTTTCTGGCTTTCACATTACATTTTTCTGTATGGCCAGGCAATTTAAAAAAACGCGTAACTGCTTCTTATTTCAGAAAAATATTTGAAAACTAGGTAAATTTCGGTAATGCTTTGTATACAATTTGTGTGACTTAACAAGATCTACATTTTTGTGTAGTAAAATTTCGTCTGTGTCTTTCGGTTTTTCAGCTATGCAAAAGTCTTAGAGAGTGAGGATGCCTTCAGAAAATCCAAGATAAACATTAATTCCTATTTTCAATCCCTAACATTGGAAATCAAATTCACTGAGCTAACTGGACGAAACTTTTTACGCTCATACTATAGAACTCGACAAATATAAAGCTACTCAATAGCTTCCTGTACTACTATATGTTCAACCGTTTATTCACAAATTGTTACTATTCGATCAATATGGACAGAACTTATATAGGTGTACTACCATATTCATCACTAGATGTTTTACATACGTGATGTGTCTAAAATCGTTAGAGCCACATTTTTTTTCTTTTCTTCTCTCTTATTTTAATTTTTTTATTTTTTTATTTATTTATTTTTTTTTTTTTTTTGAGAAAGTAACAAATTTGAAACGATCTTCCATGGAAAGTGTACTTTGAGAGGGAGCAATTTGTTTTAATTTTCCGGTCGCATCTTTAGAAGATACCAAAATTAACTATGGTTTTAGTATTTATCCGACATTTTATCCATGAGTTATGTGGTCATGTGCACCACTCTCAATTAACATTTTACCGTAATAAAATATTGACTATACTACAATGAATATTCAATTGTGGTGCAGAGGTGACGGTAAACGTTTATCGAGAGTATTGCCGCTGTTAAATAATGGCTGTTTTTTTTTTTTTTCTTTTTTTTTTCCCCTTTTAATTCTGTTTGCTATTGCGTTATATCCTACTTCACATGCGTTATTCCCCTAAATAGCGGTATAACTTAGAATTCCCAACCACTGTGGCACATTGACTTAGCTGTGGAGAATTAGCAACCAAGTGATGTAGAGGGCTGCAACCTAACAAATTGGAGCCCAGCATGGGGACGGAAGCTTTAAACTTAAGATAGGGATTCGAACATACAAAGAATTGACCTAGAAGCTTGTCGCTTTAGAAGCAGCGGTAAATTACCAGAGGATACCAACGTCAATGTCTCCCATAGAAAAGTAACTAGAAATGTACACGTTGCTTCTAGATTCCCCAAAAATGAGCTTACCTCTGGCAAAGAAACTTGACTAAGACTCCTCGGTATCATAACACATAAAATGCACACCAAGGGAAACACCGCAGCCAGCTTCATTTTGGTCTGTAACAGATATGATTTTAATGCACTTTTGAAAATTGTTGAACCATGTAGAAAATTATTACGTAAACCAAAGTTTCTTTCCAAACATTAAACTTCAAGGACATTCTGTTATATTAGACAAAGAGAAAAATCGTGCTTTAGAACTAAAGAAAAACAGTTGTGATCACGTTGAACCATCCTCAGGATAGCTAGGGCCTATCCAATAAAAATTAGATTCGAAAAAACTTGGTTTTAAAGTTTCACAAATTTTTTCTCTGTGTAGAGAAAAGTAGTTTAGGCAAGGACGCCAGAACTTCAATATTGTGTTCCTCAGTATGTTACATTTCATTCCGTCATGACATGAATACTTCTAACAACCTCCCAGTAAAAATAGGCTTATTGCAAGTTATTGAAAACTCGTGGTTTGAGATAGGCAATCTGCATTATTAACCTTTACGATATATGTAATTTACAATAATAATGAAGTTTTAACCCTGATTTATAAAACACACTTAGGTTATTATATTTAAATATTTGCAATCTTTATGAAACTTTAACATTAAAGTAGAGAGAAAAAATTGATTTTATTCTTACAGAACATCAAAGTTGCTCTTGTATGCCACAGGTGAAGTAACATAGTTAATGAATTTAAACCTCTTGGGTATTACATTCACGTGACTTTCTCTACCCACCATTGTTTTTTTTTTTTTTTTATATATAGCGTATTCAAACTATTTTTGTAAAAGTTTATTCGTCTATCGACTTCATGTTAATAAAATGTTCATTGCACTTTTTCATAGAGGTACAAAGAAAATAGCAATGGTCTAAGCTTTAAAAACCGATTGCTATATTATATTGTCCTTAAAATTACATGTGTGCATGACATTTTAAGAAATACCTTTAAATTGTCATCAATTTTAAAATGACGGTTACTGCAATATTCAAATAGATAGTAAGGGATAACTCAGAAATTCCCAACGCCACAAAAATATTTGAAATAAATTGTGGATTTTTGAAGAGAGCTCCATTTTCTGTATAATAAGTGTTTTTCTATCTCTTATGTGTTACTCATTATTTAAAATTAAGCAAAGTTCCTTCCGAATGAAGAGGATGTTACCATGTAAAATATTGAAATTATACTATTATAAACGGAATTGTTAATTTGGTCTTCAACTTTCCTGTTCTACCACTATAGTTGTGTCCGGGGTTTACCTCGGGTCCATTTCCTAAACTCAATTCTTTGGGATGGAAGTTTTCTGAAAGTCTTCGTGTAGCAGCTTTGAAAAATGCTGAAGTTAAACACTATGCTTAGTATTTCTTTGACATTTTGTTTTTGAGTCGTTTTACACACACTCACACACATACGGATCTTTTCATTGAATGTGACTAACAGTGAAACTTTGGTGGTATACAATACTTAAAATGATAAATTGTTCGAGTGCCTTTTGCCATTCCGAAGTCCCCAGTTGCGACAGTGGTATATGTATACCAGCATTTTATTCTGGAGGAAGCTAACTTCTGTTCTGAGTTGCTATAGAACTAAATGTATTTAGTAATTGATGTTCATATTACTTAACTTACTTGAAGGCAGTCGGTACTCTTCAGCTTCTTAAAGATATAGATGAGAAAACCCACGGAGTGCAAGTTTCTGACAGCAAAAGGAAGTATCTTATCAAGTATTTTAATGAAGCACTTTTATGCTCAGTGAAGTGAAATTGAACAATTATCTCATCTCCAACAAGAGAGTTGCCAGATATACTCCATATAATTTATACGAGCTGATTACCCGACGTTGCAAGTTGTCATTTAAACTGCAGTTAGGAATTAGATAATTTCATTTATCTGCCCCGTTCTTTATGAAATTATAGTATAACTATGTAAGATATAAACAACTATTTTGGTACGGACATATTTGAAAAATGAACGAAGATAAATTACCGAGAAAAAAATTTGGAATGGAGTTCACATGAAAGAAGAAGAAAAGGAAGATCTTCAAGCTCAACTGGAATGAGAGTAAGAGGAGTGGGAGAAATGGAATGGATGGATAGGGATGAGTGGGGAAAGAAGATTAATTAGAAACAGAAAGATGTGTAAACATGGAAACTCTGCATATGGAAACCTTCTAGAGAGTTTTTGTAGTAAATCCCCTTTACACTCCTTAATTGTAATTTTCTACAGTCCCGACTACTCAAAATGGCGACGAAAAATTCTCTCATATTCAAGCAAGGGGATGTGAGATATCTTCGGAACGTGTGACCTCCTTAACCTCCCCCAGGTAGTCTTCCAGGTTCTGAAAATGCTGAATTGGCAGTAGAAGTATCCTTGCTGGGAATGTTCAAGAAATGCTTTAGACAATCATACTGGATTAAATTTTAATATTTTTCACTTCCTTTTAAAAAATCTTCCGGTCATACTCTTGGAGGATGTTAAATTTAAATACAAACTCTGGTATTTAACCAACTGTTCATTTTTAACTCATGGTGTTATCACACAGACTACAAACATGCGCCAGGGCGGGTTTTCTCCGGGTGCTCCGGTTTCCCCCGCCATCTCATTCCACCGGTGCTCCATCTTCATTCCATGTATCATCAGTGTCACCGCCTGCGGTGCCGTAGTAGTAAAAGCGGGCGTTAAACACTACAACAACAAACATGCGCGCGCCCCGTTTTTTAAAAGTTTGCTTTTACTCAAACCTAAAGCGAGCATTTCTGTTGAAACCCACTGTTGAATTTTTTGGTGGAATGAAATACTTCCTCTGCTTACTATAAGCGGTAGAGAAAGTAAAAATGCAAATGTTACCAACTTATTTCTTTGTCCCTCTCTCAGATCACAGATAATTTTACACCTGGATAGTCACAAAAAGGCGTGGGTAGGCTGTTGATTCTTGCTAAACAGAAAATGTTTCCCACGAGAAAACGTTTTATGGCAGAAAGAAGTTTCAAAACAAATGTCGATGACTCCTTTTGCATTTTTGATATTCTGCTTTTATAAGAAGGCAATTCACCAAGGTGGCTTTGAAAGTATAACCCATATTTGGTTTAAGCACCTGTTGAACACACGTGGACACATGTTTTGGCAACTCTACTCACAAGACTTCCTTGTATCAGCGATAGATTGCTTTGGCACATTGGCAACTAGTGGCGGACTGGCTCCTGTCTCCAAATAGTGTTTGAAAACATTTCACGTAGGATATTGCCTTTCAATAGAAACCAATGCCTTGATTGCAGTCCAATAACATTTTATTTTGTATTATGTCTCATTTACGTTGCTATAAACAGTAATATAATATTCACAAAAGAGACCCAAAGAGAAAACATTTAAAATAGTGTCATGTACTCTGATTATACAAATATTACTGTGTCGTACGGAAAGCTGTTTCCCCGCTAGGAATACTACCAGATAATAAATTGCTGCTAGAGTTTGGAGCGTTTTTGGAAAAAAATTAATCACAAAGACAGCATCCACTAATATTGTATTACCAATTCCGTGAATACCATAGATGTTTGCGTTGTTATTAGGAATATCATAAGAATTCGCAGAATTAATACTGCTAAAATGGTAAAGAGGAGATTTTCTGAAAATGTTTTTGTAGCTCATAATACAATAATTTCATGAAGAATACCTCTCCTCTCTTCTCTTATTTTCTCTCCCATTTTCTCTTCACTTTCTGCCCCCTTTTTTCTTTTCTCTTCTCTTCCCTTCCTTTTCCTTCTCTTCTCTTCTCTCCCCTTCTCATCTCTTTCCTTATCTTCCCTTCTCTTCTCTTCTCGTCTCTTCTCGTCTATTCTCTTTTCTCTTCTCTTCTCGTCCCTTACCTTTTGTTCTCTTCTATCTTCTCGTCATTTTTTCTGTTTTTCTCTTTTTATACCCTAACCTTTATTGCTCTCTATCTGTTTTCTTCCCGACCTCTCTTTTCTTTTCTCTCCTGTTCTTGTCCTTTCGTCTCCTCTCTCCCGTATGACTGCACTTTTCTTCACTTCCCCACTTATCCACTCTCCTTTTCTTCTTCTCACTTACCCTCCTTCTCTCCTGTTCTCTAATCTTCTCTCGTCTTCCTTGTCTTCTCTTATCGCACATCTTTTCCTCCTCCCTCCCCTGGCTAATCTTCTTTTTCTTTTCAGTAATTTCTTTTAATTTATTTTATTTTATTTTCCTGCTGGTCATGTACTTCTTTTTCTTATTTGTTGTGTACGTTTCTACACATGAAACACAACTTTCTTGAAATATGTTGCCATTTGTAGGGCTTTGGAAGGAAAATAATGCTTGACATGCTGGTATTGCATGAGCCCATTTAATTGTTCTTTACAGACGTTTTATGAGAGACGAGGTGCCAAATGACATTCCTTGCCATAGTGATGTCACACCTCGTTGTCTGTATGCTACACGTAAATATGGTGTTTCTGTTCGATCTGGCACACGTACACCGTGGGAATCGCTCGTGCGGAACACTCTGGGGCAACCAAACTCCTATGTGGGAACATCAACACTTGTGAAAACATGGCAGGCATTTGTTGCAACAAGAAGAAGCCTTCCTAGAGCCTAGTTCTGGGGGCCGGGCTCCACCGTGATCGGGGACATCCACAGGCATTTCCGTCATTGTACAATACAGTGGTGTGGTGATGGTGTTCCTCCCCCAGATGAGTGAAAATGATTGGGGGAGGTTTCTATTCGTTTTGAGATGCTCTGCATCCAGAAGATCCCAATTGTCGATCTTTGAACAGCGCAACTCAGAAACTTTAAGTTCGAGAAATACCAAACTTGGTGTTTAATCCAGCATCCCGAAAAATTGCGCTACAAAGAGTTTGAAGAAAGTTCCCTCACCTCAAACTTGCGCTTACATGCAATGTGTTTCATTAATTTTTATTTTGTCAAACCGATTATGCTTAAAATGTTTCATTGAAATAATATGATTATCTTGGATTTTCTGATGATGGTCTGATGGTAAGATTTTGTCCTTCGGTTATGGTTTATCAGTGATACAAAAGTCATTCAGAATGAAGTCTTCACAGCTACTCGAGGAAAATTCAAAATATGCATTTCATTTGTCATGTACATATGTTAAATATATGGTACTTTAATGAAAATTGTTAGGACTATTTTCTAGAAAATCTAAAGTAGAAACATTTTCAATATAAAGAGTTTTCTGGGAGGTTTTTTTCAAAATCGTTTTGTCGTATATTTATAATATACTGAATCAAAATACCGAGTTTGGTGCTTATTGGAATTTTAGTTTTGGGTTGTGTTCTTGATACACACAGATTGACCTTTTTCTACAAATTATTTTTTGGTAATTCAAAGTTGTGGTAAGGTGCATTTCCGGTGAAATCTAGACATCGATTTTTTGGTTGAAATGCAATAACTGGGTATACTAATGAAGTGACCCGTAATAAAACACACCTGTTGGTATTGGGAATGTCAAATCCAGGTCCCACTCTCCCAGCGTGAGCTGCTTCATTGAATGAATAAATAAAGCTCAATTGTCCTCTAAAGGGCAAATGGGCTTTTGCTAGAGGGGGAGCTCTTTTATAGGACTCATGTGGTGAGCTATTTCTTGTAAGTGGAGAGCACTGTGAATATTAGTACCTGCACACGTTGGGTTTCACTTAGACTTCCACCACTAATTCTTGAAGTTAACTAACTTAAATGTAGCATCGGTGATCATAGACTATTATTTCTTATTGGTTGCCATTTTCCACATAGTTCCACACCTGCAGCAATGGAGCTCTGTGGTCACGTTGTTGTTTGAAGTCGTATGTCCGTCTTGTTCTTGGTATTCCTCGATTTCTACTTTCAATTTATGGGTCCAACATGGAGGCCGACAGAGCCCTTCTGTGGTGATTAAATCTTTTTTTTTTTTTTTTTTTTTTTTGAGTCGCTTTAATAACTAGGTGATATCGCGCCTATTTTGTATGTCCGAATCAAAGTCACGACCTCTCGAATGCGAGGCTCACACGTTACCTTGGAACCATCTCGCTCGATTAATAAAGTCATAGTTTATGAAGGCACTCACGTTAGGGGGTATAGTGAACGCTAAAGGACGCTTCATCACCAGGAGCCCGAGTACAAATGAGGATGCAAAATAATCGTGAAAGAGATGTAGACCGCAACGTTGTACCGCAATTGTATTGCATTGTGGAAATTTACTCACTATACTATGTTTCAAGTACTTGAATTTACAGCATATGACAGTCTTGATACATAAACTTGTCCTTTCAGCAATAACCTAAGACTTTAATTCGCACAAACGCTTTGATTAGCCACCAGTAAACTATAGTGTAATGAAAATCGCAGAAATAAGGATGATTGCTTTTTTATCTTTGTATGCATGTGGTTATGAAAGCTGTCATGAATTTAATATCTGTAATATAGTTTAACGATACACACAAATAATTGTTCACATGTTCTTCCAGGAAGGCGAATTATAGGTACATCGTAATAGCCTTGGGTTTCCCTGTATACCAATCGTAGCAAAACTCTTTCATATAGACTGTATCGGAATCAATCCCGTATTTTACATCGATAGAAATTACATCCTTCATTGGTTCCCTCTTCTGCCACTGGATTGTTTCTCAGGTCAGTCATATAAGAACTGATATCTACTGGGTGGAGTTAAATATTCATCACTTGAATGTGGGAACCTTCCAGAGGAAATGGGTCACCTTTTATGCACGTATGTAGTGCAAAAGCTAATAAATAAGATTACACATAGACTATGCTGCCATACACTTTACTTCACGCAACGCTGCTATTAGAGTTGTTTGCTAATGTTTTCGTATTCTTTTAGGCACACGATGAAATGTACTGCTTTGGCCATACGTTAACCTGGGATTCTACATGAAGAGTGCAACAAATATCTCCAGTACAATTACTGCCAACAAAGAACCGTTTCTGTAAAAAAAAAAAAAAAAAAAAAAAAGTTTCTGTCAAATATTTGGAGCTATGTAGCTTCTTGACGAATGGATATAGATGGTTTATTATTTCCCTAACTGTCGTGCAAACATTGTGTGAACAATGCAGTAATGTATTTCCACCTTGATGGGAATTAATTTGGTCACAATTTAATGCTAAAATGCCATGCAAAGTTTAATTTCTAAGAAACACTAGGCAACGTCACGTTAATATTAAATTGTGACTAAATACATTCGCATTGTAATAAAAAGGCATTATAGTATTGTTCACACAATGTCTGCGCCACAGTTAGTGAAATAATTAACAGTTTGTATCCAGCCGTCAAGAAGCTAGATGGCTCCAAATATTTGACATACTAGGATGTTTATTGACAATAATTGTATTGGACATGTTTGTCATCATGTAGAATTCCTGTTTAACCTATAGCCGAAGCAGCACCTTCCCCCTGGTATAGAGAGAAGGTAGTTTACTTACGCTTACATGTTTTCTGTGCTATCACTGACAAGTCGCACATCATTTGAGGATTACAAAAGGCGATCATTGATCTGGTCCGAATACTAATTCATCTCTAGATACATCGCATATTTACGTGACACTTCTCGAGATTAACTAGTCGTATGGGATGCCTCTGGATGTTGAGTCAGACTCTCCCGGATGAAGCTGTCGAGACTATCATAAAAGAAATAAATTGCTCTTATGAACTGGTCCAAGCAGGTGGTTGACCAGAAGGTCCTTGACCATTCTGCATGTCGTCCTTCAGCTACCCTTTACATCGACCTTCACAATGATTGGAGATCGTGACTTCGCCTGTAGCAGATCTCCTCATAGAGCATTGGACGTAAACACCGCCTTATTGTTGTTTGTTGCAAAAAACCACAACAAACCTCGTCGGACACGTTGCCACTTTCCTTTTTTGTGAGAGCCGCTATCTCAGTTGCGATGCAAAAATAACACTTCTTCAACCATATATAGTTCTTCAGACACTAGTCATGGTAGGAATGCACACGTAAGTTGAGATAGAAAAGAACCTACAATTTAATATTAAAATGCCATGCGAACTTTAATTTCTAAGAGAGATTTGGCAACGTCACGTTAACATTAAATTGTCTCGAAATTCATTACAGCAGTGTTCACACAGTGTTTCTGGCACAGTTAGTGAAGTAATAAACCATTTATATCAATTCGTCAAGAAGCTAGATGACTCCACATATTTTACACAAATTATTTTTTCCGGCAAAAGGGTGCTTTATTAACAATAATTGTATTAGTCATTTTTGTACCACTCATCATGTAGAATCCCTGGTTAAGGTATGGCCGAAGCAATACCTTCCATCGGTATTATATATATTATATTATATATTATATTCTATATTATAGAATGTAGGAGAAGTACTACCTGGCAAACTGACCAGCATATTGATCTTGGTTGTCTCAGCGCTCCGATCGCTTGTTATCGTTTTACTAGAACAGCCGAATATTAGTAACTTGGGGTACAGTCAGCAATGTAAGACAAATGAATAATCTCTCGCGCCTGCCGATATATGAAACCTTGCTGTCCTGAAAACATGATTATATCTAAAGAGAGTGTACATACACTGTCTCGCCGCGTGTGTGAGATAAGCGCGCGTAAGCAACTCAGCAGCTTTACATTCTTTCCGATAGACATGATGAGTTTGTCACTTAGTACTTGGATGCAGGAAATAAGGACGAGGATGAAAGTAAAAGGACAGGATTAGGCGGAGAAGCAGGAATGAAGAAGGAAAAAATCAAATTTCAACAACAGTACATTCACAAAGTTTTCTCTACTCACTTTTCCTTTACGTGACACGTTCACATGTCCTTCTCTACTTGCCCTTCAACATACAATGCTACGCTTTTATATGAATGAAACAGAAATGCATCTTATTACATTCGCATGTTTTTTTCTACTCGCTTTTCTTCTACGTAACACATTCACAAGTCCTTCTCTACTTGCCTTCAAAGACAATTCTCACAATTCTCTGCATGAAATAGAAATGCTACCTATTACATTGACACAACTTTCTCTACTCGCTTTTCTTCGTGCGGTATTTGTGTTTATTCAACAATTCTTTTCCATAGTGTCGTACCGGTGGTTTTATTTATTTAATTTGTTTCTTGTTCCTTATAGTATCCTAAGACTTTTAATTAAATATTTGTTTAAGTGTTAAAGTAATATTTGTAAATGTCTCCAAAGAAATGCAAGGTTATTGGACAAATGCAACCTAAGGCCAAAGATTGTATCGATAAATCGTCAAACCACGGGCAACACCGAAAATTTGAGGTAGTAAATAAATAAATAGACGTATTTCTGAAAATCTATATTTCGATTGATATGAAGAAAATAAAAAAGCAGGCTTTCATAATAGTCTGTGAAAGCTGTATACAAAACATGGGTGCTGAAAGGCATGTGAATATTTTCCATACGAAAGATTTCACTTTGCCGTTTTGAAAAGCATAGCATGTACACGCCTCTTCGTTGCTGCTAGTTTTTATAACATAGGCAATACCTTACATCAAATACCTACATCTGAATGACCAATAAAATGAAATTACATGCCGGCCTGTAACCAATTGCCTCTTTCAGAAGTGTTTAGTTACGACCTCTATGCGCTTGTTTCTCAGGGGGTCACTGGTTCTCTAAGTACCGCAGATTATTCCTGTCGTGATTCTGGATTCAAGGCCTTCTCACACAAACTTGAACTTGAAATAAGCGCCGTTCACTGCCCCAGGGACGGAGGGGAGGGTCAAGGGTCGTCTGGCGAGTTTCTGCAACAGGTTTGCTTTGATGGTAGTTTAATACTCATAAATAATGAGATGGGAATTCGCAGAGCAGCGAGAGAATTTTAACAAGAATATCCAGCACATATTCTGTTTTTATTTCCTTGTGGAAAAACTGCATGTTTTTTGCATGACGTCGTTCCTGTCTTGTACAGAACTGGCAATAAGTTTCTAGCCCTTGGTTTGTTCGCAAGCATACTAGGGTGAAGAGAAAGGGTCGACTACGTGCATATTAAAAAATAAAATAAAATGTGTCGCATATGCTTTAACGCTGATTTATAGATATAACATGAATAGTTGTATACAGGGTGCTTATCAATTCACTGGACAAGGGATTTAATGTGCAACACCAGTTTTCCTTATCCCCCCCCCCTTCTCTATCTCTCTCCTGTTGATTTTAGATTTACTCTTTATGAGAATATTTTAATAAGATTTAAAAAGGAATAGGACCCAAAAGCAGTAGGTTTATTTATCGTTTATTTTTAGACAAAACTAGTGGCTTATCGCAAGATTCCATTATATTACATTGCATTATATTGTGGCAAATGACAAAATCCATCCGCTACTTTTCTATCACTTTATTATCTTCTAAAATTTTACCACAAATACACAGTTCTGTTCTCGTCGTTAACACAGTGCACTCACAAGTTTTACTTTTCATAGCCTTACTCAGTCCTTTTAGTGTCTTTCTTCACTTCCTCTGTCTCTCATACCGTAAATATGACGTTACAATCACTCGTTGAATCTCCTTGCGACGTATCAACACGACGAAACACACGCACACTTGTCTCACACTCAGTGACACACTGCCCAACTTATGTACGTAACTCAGCTCCAAAACTCACTGCTGTGCTCTCCTATGGCCTTCTATAATAAGGATGACGTCACATGGTCACGCGCCGAAAATGACGCTACTAGAGGTCTCGTAAACGTTCTCGAAACCTCTTTCTGCCACCTCGATTGTTGACAGTCACGTACATACAGCAGTCGCACGAGGCGGTCTTGCCCTGGAAGTATCCCCCGCTCGCTGGCACGACATGGGGTGTGAAGTAGCTTGGCCCCGTCCGTCCATTGTTGTGCGTCAAGCCCATGTCACAGTAGTATATTATATAATACGGTGTCATTGGCCTCCACAGGTCAGCTATAAAACGCATTGTGTAACCCCCATTAAGATTGCCCTAGCATCGAATTCCAAGCTCTGTGCCCCTAATGAGCTCCAGAAGCTTGGTTCCATTACCGGAATGTGATCCTAAATTTTCCATTCTCCGTAAAGGATATACCTTCTCCATTTTAGAGACAATCAAATACAATATTGTGACAATTGACAATTCCAGTTATCTGTTATCTCACTTTATTTCCCTTAAAACTGAATCACAATTTACAATTTGAGGCCTTGCAAATCAGAGCTATTCAGCTCTAATGTAACCTTGACACAAAACACTGCTTAACTGTCCGCATCTTGCTTTGACGATTCTACTCACTCACTGGCTAACTCACTATAACCTATTCTTACTAAAACTCTCTCAGCACTAACAAAGGCTCTTCTGTCCATGTCGATTGCTTAATATTGCCCTGAACTAGGCACCGGCGATTTTTCTAGAAATCCACGTTTGGCAAATTTTCTTGTAAAAGTTCGGCATTCGAGGTTTCTCGAACTGTCTGGAATCGGCTTTTGTTTTTGCCGCGCGTTGCCAAGGTAGTTGTGTGGTTCGAGTAGTTGACCTTGAATCTCCTTTGATGTGCGGCTACCATCCGAATAGGTACAGTTAATTTCTGTACTTGTTAACAAAATCGACAAATGGGATCTCCATTAAATATCCCCCCCACAATATGTTGATGTATTCTGAAATGTCCATCTGCAGTTATTAATTATATTACTGTTTTAAGCCCAATACTATCCAGCCATAACATCACCCTAGATTAAGCATCGTTAGGAGGCCTAGGTATTCTCCTGGCTAATTCCTATCCTGAGTGAGTTTTCCGCCTAGTTAGGTGGTTCTCATTCATGCATGCTTTAACTCGGTTTTGACAAAGTTCATATTTATTCCCACCACAGGTTCTGGGCCACAAAGGTAGTTTTCCGCACCCTTTCGTGTCAAATAATCTGTTTTCACATTTCCTTCAGTCCCTCGATACACCAGTAGCCATAGTAGCTCAAAGCTATTCTCGACAGCAAGAATGTTCAAGGATTGAACACAACGCCAAACCAGCGTTGATGTTACCTGGCATGGGAGAAGTGCCTTGAGAACACTTTTTAAGCCTTCAAGTATTGCTGAAAGCACATATCAAGAAAGTTAATATACTTAACCGCATATTACTTCAAACATAATATTGTGAGTAAACTTCTATTCTGCAATATAGTTTTCGTTTAGAATAATGTTGTGGCTAAAGCGGCTTAACTCTCTTTCAAGGAATAGTTTGTACAATATTAGTATTTTCGGGCTCTTGCTGTTGAAGAATACTTCGGCTTTATATTACGCCACCGTGGACTTCCTCTTAACGGTGACTAATTAACCAAGTAATCCTAGAATTTAACATTTCTGCAATAGTGTACAGATTGAACACTCAGTTATTATGCTGCTCTAGTTTCGGGCTTAAAATATTAATGTGAAAATTTATTTACACTTAAATTATTGAGGGTGTTAGGGGTATACATGGAGATATCTTCAATGGTAATTGACCACAGTGTAATGAGCAATATTACTTAAGTATTTTCTTCATTTACAAACATACTTTTACTCATTAAGACTAGCATGTTTTCGGTTGGTTAGTATACGTCTAAGCAGGCGAGGTACAGAAGGCATGTCCCAGAGTTGGCAGGTCTCGGAATAACGAATGGTTTACCGGAACCAAGTTTTAACGTTCTCTGCAAGGCTAATTACCTCGCGCTACCTAGGTCTAAGTCACGCATTGAGGAGTGAAAGAAAACGGATAGGTGTTGTTGACTGACTTGTGTTTGGAACTCGAGGAACGCGTCAACTACTAGCAGCAGGATTGTTACCACACATTCTCTTCCAGATCGATGTTCTGACATATCCCGCACAGCCTTCTTACAGAGAAGGATATAATTTCTCGTAGGGACCTAGTACAAAGCAAAACTACTGTAAGGCAGTTGCCGTCGGTGCGGGAACAGCTCAGCATCATGATGTGCTGCTTTTTCATTGCATTAAGTAGCCCCATGCAAGAGACGCATATCGGCCTCTCTTTATCAGTGAACCTATATCTACATGCTGATCTTAACACTGCCGGTAAAACAAAACCAACAGAACCAACCAGTACTGAATGCAGACTCAAGGGCAACGAGTTAAAGAGGGCATTACTGTTGTAAGAAACAGGTGCTAGTGAACGAATGGAAACTTTTTGTTTACAAACAAGCCACACAGTACATACCTCGACACTTGCGCTATTGTGCAGTATTTTCAACACAATACAGATATAAATCTAACTAAGGAAAAAAACCAAACGAAATACAATTACTCTGTGACGAATCGCCGGAGAAAGAGGTACCTTATATCTTCGTCTGAAAGTCTGTCGGTAGAGTTCTGTATTGTGTGTGTATGTGTGTGTTTGTGTGTGTGTGTGTGTGTGTGTGTGTGTGTGTGTGTGTGTATGTGTGATAATTAGAGGGACTAGACTTAGAGCGTAGTATTTTTACAGTTTTTAATGAAGGTGGACATAATAGATATTATTGTTCGGACATATTTAATTAAAATATGCACTCCCCACAACAACTTTTAAAGCCATGGCCTGTTGACAATATTACAATATATTACGTTATATTGAAAACTGAAGTGGGCCATGTATAGAACATACGATTCACGTGTTAAGCGTCTTTTTCGTGTCCTTAACGGAGTATTGCATTTTTCTACAAGTTTTTACATTCAATTTCTGTTTCACCATAATAAAAACAGTTGAAGAAGCCTCGTGCAGGGAACTCACCTCTACCAAAATTCAAATTCTGGACTTGAAGATTACTAGACTGACAGGCTAGGCATTACATTTTGAATATATGAAAATCGAATAATAAGGTTAACTTGATAAATATGACGGAAAACGGGTTAACTCATGAACAAGTTTTGTTAAAGCGTAAAGGAGTCAGTATATACGTTTACTGCAATTGTTTATTAATAAATTGTATGAACCGAAGGACCAAGTTTGAACACCCACGTGGCTTGTAGGCGTTTAGACGAAAGGTTTGATGTTTTTATGGCTAAACATCTTACACTGTAAGGTAAGAGAAGGCTAAGAAAGAAGACTAAGTGTAAAAATCTAATGTGTTGCACTCACATGACTTTCTCTATTCTTGTACTAACATTCTTACAAACTCTTATTCCTATATCCTCTTCGTGTTAGTTAAGATAAACATTTCTACAAATTACCTTATTGTTTATTTCCTTGTAGGTGCAACGGGAACTTAGAATACAGTAGGCTTTTTGCGATAGTCAAATGTTTCAAAGGTTTGAGATTCTGTTGATACTGCACACATAACATATAAGAAAATGAACAACGATGATCCATTTCATGGAAGTTCTAAGTTTTCCGAAACTGACACACATAACAAGGAATGTCTCCGAAATGGTTCACCCTACAAGAAAATTTATTTAGATATAAATTGTGTATTTTAGCAAGATCTATATTTTTTGTATAGTATGATTTGGTCTATCTCTTAAGGTTCACCAGTCATGTAAAAGTCGTTCAGAGTAAATACGACTACAGGGGCTATAGCCAGAAAATTCAAGATATACATTTCATTTGCCATAAAAATATCTCAAACATATGACATTTTAATCAAAATCGTTAGAGCCATTTTCAAGAAAATCAAAATTTTCGAAAAATTTTCCATGTAAAGGGTTGTTTAGGTTGGGGCTATTTTCTTCAAAATCTTCGTGTCGCATCCTTGAAAGACATTAAACTTAAATACCAACTTTGGTTTTTAACCGACTTTTCGTTTTTGAGTTATGCTGTCCACAGACTGACACACAGACACACAGACACACACACGGGCCTTTTTCTAAAAATGGTTTTTTTTTTATTCAGGGGGCCTCAAAACATATATTTCCGGTGAAATCTCGACATCGAATTTTTGGGTGGAATACAATACTTCCCCTACTTACCAGTAGAGAAAGTAAAAAGTGAGACACATTGGACATTTCAGCTCAAGCAGGTGTTGTGTGTTGTCGTACCGAAAATATCTTTTTGCTCGAATTATACCTCTGGGATAACGAAACGTTTGCTGTTTGAGGGAAAGGGGTGTGTATACTCGCATTGACGCCTTAGGCCATTCTCTATTAAAGGTTTCCAAATAATGATATTTTTTTTGAAATGTTAGGATTCTATGCTGAAAGTCTCTGAACATTATTAAACCTTTGCTCTACTTGGACTCTCCTGCTGTAATTCTTAGAAACGTAGATTTGGCAATAGCGTGGGTGAGGAGAAAGGAAAAACTTGGCAACCAGTGCGACACTGGACGTCTGTCCGTTACCTAATGCTTTAAAGGCTTTCACTTCATCAGATATTGTCCACAAGAAAGTGTTTCAAGTGCATGAGCAGTGTTACACATCACGCTGGCATCTTTCTATTGTTTACTTGCACTTTCGTAACAAAAGGAATAGTTGTCTGTCTGCTGAGAGCATAACGATTTCTGCTTTACCTCTTCCATGTTTTGGTCTGGGTGTTCAGCACAAGCTTGCCGTTCTGTGAAGCAGTACCATTACCGGCTTGATGGAACTGTATCGTCCAGGTAGCGGAGGTCGTTACGGCACGGACTCGACCACTGGAGATCCACGATTCAAACTCCTCCAGAACCGTTCCTTCATATAGAGGTTTTCCCCTGGTTTTAAACTTATTTACTCAATCCAACCTTTAAAAGAAAGGTTTTAATCCTAAATAAAAAAATAAAGAATAAAAAGAAAAATGCAATTGCTGCTGAATTTGCTAGGATAATTTTCGTTAAATCCGTACCGTGAAAAGCAAAACAAATCCCAAAGCTCATAAAAAGGCTGCGCTACATACGAGCTATTTTTAACCTAGTTGAACATAAACAATGGTTCAGTTCAATACCATCAAACCCTTGAAAATAAAACAAAAGCAAAAAATCGGATATGTTGCACTCAAATTACTTCCTCTACCCTTATACTAACTATTCCTAGAAGCTCTTACTCTTCTTTCGTCTTCGTGTTAGTTGAGATAAACATTTGCAGAAATTATCTTATTGCTTATTTCCCTGTAGCTACAAGGGTAATATGGAAACACATTTGAGCGATAGTCAAATCTTTTAAAGCTGGTCGCTATATCAAGGCCGTTCTCTTTGCATGGCTACGATATAAAACGTGAATAACGCCCTTCCATTTGAGTAAAGTATAAGTATTTCAAAACTCAAAAATTCGATGGCGAGATTTTGAGGCCCTCTGAATTAAAAAGAAAAAACCATTTATAGAAAAAGGTCCTTGTATGCGCGCGCGCGCGTGTGTGTGTGTCTGTGTGTGTGTGTGTGTGTGTGTGTGTGTCAGTGAACAACACAACTCAAAACCGAAAAGCTTGGTATTTAAGTTTAATATATTTCAAGGATGCGGCACGGATATTTAGAAGAAAATTCTTCCACCCTAAACTACCCTTTAAGTGGAAAATTTTTCGAAAATTTTGATTTTCTCGAAAATGGCTCAAACGATTTTGATTAAAATGTCATATGTTTGAGATACCATGATTTCTTTCATTGCCATTTGTTTCGGACTCTAGGACCAGCGGCGGTGTTTGGCGAATTGTGACTGGGCGGTGAAGTTGAGCTTTGTAGAGGTTTCTTCGTGATGTATATGGGGACTGCTCAGTTAGGACCCGTCTCTGAGTGCAAGTAGATGCCGTTTTGGGGTACTCCTGGTGGCTAGGGCCTTGTGGGTGGGCGCCATCCACACTTGTGCAGGTTATCATCCGGATATGCTGGCCCTAAGGGTCTCGCTACTCATCTTGTCCTCCCAGGGGTCATGATAGAAGCACAAAGGACCCGATGGCCTATGTGCAGTTCTTGCCAGCAGGGATCCTTCTCTTCGTCTGTATCTGTAACTGTATTTACATATACATGCCTATTCTAAGTAGATGAAATATGTAGGTACATATATTCCACGCAAAACTTCTGGACTGAAATTTCACGGAAAATACAGTTTTTACCAAAACATAACAACTCTGCCCCTCTCCGCTACCGAAGGCTTTGGTGTATGGGTTTTACAAGGTTTGCGATTTAAAAATATAAAGGAACCACTAGATAGTTACATTGCCTCTCGCCCTATTTATGAGGGAAACCTTTTGTTGGCTAATTGTTACAAACTAGCGGCAAAGGAGAGCGGTTCCCTTGGAAGTTTTTCAAGTTTTGGCAAAATGTATACACGTTTTGATACTCCCTAAATCCAAAAAGAAGAAAATATAAGAAATGTAGCACACCTATTTGAAATATGAAAATTCGGAAGTACGACAAAGAAGATTTCTGTCAAAGTTGTATGTATATACTTTTTTCCGCTGCTTGCCTCAAAAGTATGTTATTTTTAAGCTTAGGAGATGCTATACAAATTAACGACCCAGGTCTCTAATAATTAGTGGTGGAGTTGGAAGAATCGATTTAGTGAAAAATGCGTTGCTAGAGCCCGTTGCCATGGAAACGTGTTCTTGTGATCGGAATTTTTAGTAGTTGCAACATATGACTGTTATACTTGATATAGTCAGCTCGGACAGCAACAAAACTGGCATTCCACATCATACACAGGAATCAGCAGATAATTTGATGTTTGATGTTCTGCCTAAAAAGTCAATAGCTCAATGCGAAAATGAATATAACGAATTTGTGATGTGGGGGCAGTAGAAGAAAGTGTAGAAGATATTTGAAACTGTTCTTGTGGCTTACCTGGATAAAAAATTGAATAAGATGCTTGCAGTTTAGTCTTTTTGAATACATATAATTGCGAGTAAAACTGACAAACTTTTGTAACTCAAATCAGTTCATGAATGAGGTGCTTTTGATATTGGTAGCGAAATGAAATACATTTCCAAGGTACTTGAGCAAATAACGTCATATGGTGCTAGCAACTTCAGCGTGTTTGTATTAGTAATATCAGAAGTTCCAGTGTATCTCAAAATTATATTTTAGCAAGGGGCTTACAATTTTCGTGTCAGTCTGAGTGACTCATTTGGTTAGGCGCTGATCTAGTGATCGCAAAACGCGGTCCAAATCGTCTACTTAAAAGTGACAGCCCCATGTCAGTAGAGATGCTCGTAGGTAAAGGAACTCCTGCGGGACGAAATTCTGGCACACCGGCAGCTCTGTTATGATCTTGACAATTGACAGTTTTTAATAAGTAAAATATTTATTTAATTAATTCCGCAGTTAATGTCTGCTGACGTTAGCTTCAAGCAAAATCCAGTGCAGTTTACATCCACTTCATTAAATGTGTTTTGCCAGATCTGCAGAGCGGGCTGTTCCTTTGAAGTGCTTTTTGTTATTCGGAGCAAGGATGTCCCCTCAGTTCTGCTGCATCTTAATGTGACACATGTCCTCATGTAATGGCATTATGTTTTTTGCCCTGAGTCATGATCGCAGTCACGTGCGCACGCCCTGCTGGTCACGCCTTCTCGATGTCTCGCAACCGCATTGATAAAAAGTCATGTTCTAAGGTTTTGTCTAATCATGGCACACCCTTAACTTCTCGAGCGAAACAGTCTTCCTCCTTGTGGTGCCACAGCAGTATTTATTCCATTAACTGGGAATTTAAATAAGACACCAAGCGTTAATAACAACAGAATCCGAATCAAGGACATCGGGTAGAGATTAGCAAGTTGATTTGATGAGTGAGTAAAATGCAGCCTTCGATTTTATGATGTAAACAAATTTACATTTTTAAGAAGCCTTGACGACTTAGGGTCTTTACCGTACTGTTGCCAAAAATGTTGTATCAATTAATTTGTAAATCACTCGGGATGCAATTATAATAAAACATTTACATTCCAAAACAAGAGCATGTCATATATTAAGCCGAAACAGAGAAACTTACCTCACAGAAGTTACAGAAATGAAGAACAGTGATTCAAACACACTTCCTCATTTCTGATAAATATGGATACAGCGTAAAGAACTAAGTCGCCTTGAAATTGTCCTTAAATAAAACATTTACTGCAAGATTAAAAAATCATCAAAAGCAATCGTCTTTGTCCCGTCAGACCAAGTTGCTGTTTCCAATGATTGCTGTTTAAATCGAGGGCGATCCTGGAAATAACAATGCACACTGCGCATTTACTTCCATCTTCGTGAAGATTCGTTGTCATTCTTAGTCGTTCCCATTAAATCTGTTTGTTTACAGGCTACTGAAAAACACACGAAGATTAATCACTATACAACAACATTGAATGCAATAAAAAATCTGATGTGTTGCACTAACATGCCTTCCTCTACTCTTGTACTAACTGTTCTTACAAATTCTTATTCCTCTGTCTTCTTCGTGTTAGTTCAGATAAGCATTTGCAGAAATTATTTTATTGCTTCTTTGCTTGTAGGTGCAAGAGGAATATGAGAATGCAGTAGGCTTTGAGCGATAGTCAAATCCTTTAAAGCTGCTCGCTATATGAAGGCCTTGAAATTCCGTTCACTTTGCACGGTCAAGAGATAAAAATATGAGTAACAACTTTCCATTTCAGAAAAGTTTAGGCATTCTAAAACTCACACAAATAACAAGGAATATCTCCGAAATGGTTCACTCCACAAAAAATGCTTTTGAACATAAATTGTGTTTTAACAAGATCTACATTTTTGTACAGTAAGATTTGGTCTGTCTCTTTCGGTTTACCAGTTATGAAAAAGTTGTCATAAGTAAACAGCACTACATGGGCTATAGCTAGAAAATTCATTTGACATAAAAAAATCTTAAACGTATCGCATTTTTATCAATATCGCTAGTCATTTTTGAAATTTTGAAAAAATTTCCATGTAAACGGTAGTTTAGAGTGGAGGAATTTGCTTCAAAATCTTCGTGTCACGTCCTTGAAAGACGTTAAACTTAAATGCCTACGTTGGTTTTTATCCGATATTTCATGTTTACTTTCTCTGCTGGTAAATAGGGGAATTATTGTATTCCACCCAAAAATTCGATGTCGAGATTTCACCGGAAATATATGTTTTGAGACCCCCTGAGTCCAAAAAGGCCCGTGTGTGTCTGTGTGTCAGTCTGTTGACAGCATAACTCAAAAACGAAAAGTTTTTTTTCTTTTAAATTCGGTTTGCGTCAGAACGTATATTTCCGGTGAAATCTCTACATGAATAAATTATTGCCAGTATCATCTGGGGTGTAAAAGAGGCATTATTCGTTAAAATATTAATTGCTCCTTGCCAATGATAACTTCGGGTAAACTTCTTCACCCATTGTTCTAAACTGCTGTACATTTTCCAAATTCTTTCCAATATATCGTAGCGGCTGCGCGCAGAGATATAAATGTTAGCTACTTCACAACAAGTCCTTTGTAATCGCCGCTGCACGACATACGACAATGGCGACTCAAAAAACACTTTTGCATCCATTTTCTAGAAGCTTTCGAGGTGCACTTTCTTTACGGTGCAAGCCGAGGAATTTCGATTTCCAGAAAAGTCGCTGGTAATTCAAAGAGATACAAGCTTGTGCAGTTGTTATAGTGAGTTATGAGCATTTGAGGAGCGTTTGTGAGACAGAGAGAAGCTTTATGTTACTGTAACTGTGTCAAGGTTATGATGCAACAGAACAGCTGTGAGTCGTAATTTCACGAATTGTGAATTCTGACAGTTTTGGAAAAAATAAAATGAAATTAAAACTACCGGACTTGGCACTTGTCACATTTACTTATGCAGTTTGATCAATGCTGTTTTAACTTGTATAAATCTGAACTTAAAATCAAGAATAGTATGCTAGAGACTCACAGAGTCAAACACTGTCTAGATGATTCAGACATATTTACTTTTTGTACTGCGTATAGTAAGTACGGGAAATATTGTATTTCCCCCAAATATTCGATACCGAGATCTTACCCCGAAAAGTCAGTTAATGTTAATGCTAGCATTTCCCATAGGTGCGACACGATTTTCAAGATTAACCAGGCTACCCCTTACGTGGAACATCTTATAAAAGTTTGATTATATCAAAACGTATAACGATTTTGATTAAAATACTATATGCCTAAAATATTTTCCTGCCAAATGAATGCACATTTTGAATTTTCTGGAAATATCCTCAAGAAGTCTCTTTATTCCGGATGACTTTTACATAACTGGCAAACCGTAAGAGAGACAAAATCTTACTGCCCAAAAACGTTAGTCTCATTAAAATGCACAATTTATGCTTAGTACGTTTTTTTTGTAGAGTGAACCATTTCCGAGATATTCCTTGTTACTTTTTGTTTATTTTTCAATTACTTTCTTTTCTGAAACGGGAATTGTTTATGTTTCTCCTCCCCCGGACATGCAAAGAGAATGGCATGTCAAAGCCATCGCTTGGCAGTGGTTCTTAAAAGATTTGATTATGACTTAAGACTGCTTTATTCTCTTCCCGTTTTATTTATAAAGAAACATGTAATAAAGACTTTTCTACAAATATATATATATATATATATATATATATATATATATATATATCGATTAGTTTTAAGATCCTAGGAGAGCATATTTTTAGGAATAGTTTGTATAAGAGTGAGTAGAGAGATTCATGTGAGCGTGCACATCAAATTTTTATCACACACACACACTATATATATATATTACATGGTCATGTGTTTGCTTAGTTGCATCATATTGTAACTGTGAGTTTTTAAAAAATAAAATCTCAGAGGAGGGTACATGGAAAACATGAACAGAAATTACGCGTTTCAAAACTAATATTTATGAGCATAATGTATAAAAAGCCTTATTTCAGCTTTGGAGATATCAATGCATGTATTGAAGTGCACCTATACACCGGAGATATCGATGCGTGTATATAAACGAAACCTGTTCGCGGAGACCTCAATTCACGTATTGAAACGGAACTCTCTAAGAAGATTCCAATGTGCATAAGTACATATTGGCCTTAATCATTCCTACTTAGGTCCTGAAAAGTTATTTTGCTAAGTAATATTGCAACTCCAGCTATAAATTCGGCTGGTTATGCTACAATTTAATAACTTAATACATACTTTCGAATTTAATTTTCCTTGTTTTATTGGAAATAAATGGAAACATTACAGTTTCAAAAACAAACATTTCAGATCTGTGTTGGCATTACAAACTATAGCAGATATACCGAAAAATGAAAAGTTCTGTTTCCTGCTTACTTTACGACCCTCGAATTACAGTAGCTCTTGTACTAAAATGCAATTGTTTTAAGTGTTAAGAATTCATAAAATATTTTTAACTATGAGTTTAAAATGTCGATAGTATTTTCTTTCTCTTGTCAACCTTGAAACGTTAGGGATTACATGCTTAGCATATCAAAGCACACTACTTAAACCTGAGAAAATATAATTATATGATAGCAAACATACATTAATAATTGTGCATGTCAATATATGTTAATATTCCAGGAATGAAAATTTGTAGAAAATTATATATTACATTTTATTTGTAATGTTTGAAACTCAGAACATTTTAATAATAATAAAAGCATTTCTGGGAAATAAAGCAATGGTGATCTGAACCGTTAGCTCAGTCGGTGGAGCATCTGCCAGCTGTGTAAAGGTTCGGGGTTCGATTTCCGCCTTGGGTTGGCCTATCCTCCTATAATGTGTGTGTGATGAATGTACAAAACCGAAAGAAAACCGATTACATACTGGTTAACACCACTGTCAATATGGCAATATGTTCCAAAGGTCAAAGGCGATCGAAATTACTATAGTAGTTAAAGGTGGAACGTAGATGAAAGGAAAAAACGACTGAAAACTTTTCCAACCAGAACGTTATATTGGATGGAATAAATTAGCTAAAAATGTTAGCTTTACCGCATCGTTCTTCTTCTTAATAATGGAGTTCACACAAATATACGTAAAATACCTATATGTGGTAAAAATGTCTTTTAGGTGCCTTCGCTATTGCAGAGCATTTATAAAGGAGATGAAATAGCTATTGCCATCAATTTGAAATATGTTAATGAAATGTAATTCTTCTAGGTTCACAGGTCCACGTTTATCTAATAAGTTAAGGAATATGTGATTATTTCGTTAATTATAAAATATTTCCATTAAAATTTATCATCAATTATGTTTTTAAAAACAACCAATCAGGTTATTAATACCAAATTATGAAGATTCACAACAGTACTTGTAACTTGTTCTCATTCTTCTAATATTTAACTGCTTTTTTTCAGTAGTTTCTGCTAAAAGTTATGTTTACGAGGAACTGTCAAACACGAATAACAATTTCGACACCATATTGCATGAGAACCCGAAGTTGAAGTTCATCAGGTCACGGAGAGAGGTGCCTCAATCATTACGAGGGGTACCCTAAAGCAAACTCCAACAGTTCAATAGGGAAGGACATTTAGAAACGGCCTAATGAAATACCTTCTAGGTAAATACTAGCAATAAGTAGAACAGAATAGAATCCAAATGGAACGTGAAAGATTAGTTTGACTCAAATTATACTAATAGAAAAAGGCTATATCAAATCAAAAATGGAAAACACAGGCTCGCACATATTTGCAAGGAAAGAAGCCACATGGTTTGAACTTGCAGAAGCTATCATATTTAACAGAAATACCAATTTGTAAAGCAAAACATTCCCTAGAACATGGGCTAAAGTTCAATTCA
Source organism: Tenodera sinensis (assembly GCA_030765045.1). Classification (NCBI taxonomy): domain Eukaryota; kingdom Metazoa; phylum Arthropoda; class Insecta; order Mantodea; family Mantidae; genus Tenodera; species Tenodera sinensis. The sequence continues at coordinate 24,970,553 of CM060961.1, read as the reverse complement.
AGCAGAAGAAATGCAGAATTCACAATACAAAATAGCTGATGCGGTACCGTTCTTAACAATTATTTAAAATGTGTAAATGCCAATAATGATAAAATACCTATAATTCAAGTTAAAGAGGAGATCCCAATTAATAAGACTGACAGTAAACGAAAAATGTAACTTTTTATCAATTATCGTGATTTAGTCTTCCCTTATTGCGTTTTGTCCATGCAGATATCCATACGCGTGAAGTAAATCAACCACTGCAAGTTGGCACTGGAAATATGCATGATAGCTTAAGGAAAGATTGTGGACAGAGAAATGAATATATTATGGGTAGCTCTTCATATTCTTTTTCGTAAACATCTAACATGTTTTTATTTTTCTGGAATTAATAAACCCTCAACACTTTTGGCTTCAAGCCTCAAGCTTCAAGCGGAATACAATGCATATTTTCAATAGTTTTATCATTACCTTCTATTTTCTTTAATAAGTGTTGAAACAAACGAAGCAATATCTTCTTAGCAACCATATTATGTCATTTATCTGTGATCTCTGATGCATTATAATTTTTGTTTAGCAATTTTTGTTAATTATTTTTACGTATTTTAATGCTAAAATTGCACAAAATGTTATATGTATCACGTGTATATGTACAATCTTTTCATTGCAACAATGGTAAAAATTGGCGCGTTCACTTATACTGGTATAACAAACAGATTATGCACTAATTAGATACATAGCTGTTAGCTGCGTTCAGAACAAAATACAACACAAACTAAGCGAGCTATTACTCAGTTTATTATATAGCGACGACAATATGTTACGTGAGTTGATGCAATGTATTTATCAGACAGAACATAACACATGACGGAGTTGAAACTTCGGTGAAGAAAAACCAAAGACAATTATATAAGACCTCCTGGGACGGCAGATCCATATATATTATTTATTGGAAGATATTAAGGAAAAATTAAGCCATGTATCTGAGAAATACATACGCGACTACCGAACGGTTAAGAGTTGAATTCAAGGTTTAGCTATTAACTATTACTTTATGACCATGACCAAGCAGAAGTTGGCAGTCAATAAAGTAATAAGGTAACGTAATGCACGTCTCATATCCTCTACAGCTCCCACCGCTGACAGATATTAATGGGCTTGGCATTGCCGGCAACCGAGACTAAGGTAACCATTATATCAGTAACCTGCACACTGTTGGAGATATCTCAACAAGAATTCACGTACTCCTGCCAATGCCAGAGATTTTGAATACTTACCTCCATATATCTGCAGCTTTATGTTACAAAGGAAAACGTAATGATAATGGAGGGGTGTATAACGTATACTTTAAGGATTTCTGCGGTACGAATCCCATCAGAACCACTCTTTCTGACTTTTTCAGGTTTCCTTTTCATGTTTTGCTCAGGGCTAATAAATGCCAAAAAGGTACCTTAAACTTAGACCTGAAACGTCTCATTCCCAAATTTCCTTCCTCAATTACCATTTCATATATGACCAGTGCCACCCCTCTGATACCTTATGTTGCTTGTCGGTCATCACGAAGCGGAGGAGAATTTCTGCACTTAAGCGCATAGTCACTCATTGTGCTTCTGGTACCTCCAGGTCTGACCTGAGGAGGTAGACGAGATCCGGGGCAGCAGGCTGAACGCAAGGACAGGTCCCTAACGCCGTCTGAACCCCAACAGACCTAATCTGCCCACGGAGAGGCCTCTGTGAGGTTCCGTCATACACCCACAGCCGGGGAGATCTTTCCACAAAGCAAATACCACTGCTATACTCCTCGCCCGCGGTATACTCCCTTGATTCTTTGACCCTAAAACACGATAAGGGCACGAATAGAACTCGGGACCTGCCCAATGCGAGTTTCACAGGTTATCGCAGAACCAACCCGCACACTATTCAAAAACTATTCTTGCAAACTTTATTCTCTTCAGTTCTTGTTAATGCAGATGAACTTTCATTACACTTGTCACAAGGCATAAGAAGGTTACATTAGCCTAAAGCGATAGTCAGAAATGGATCGCTATGTGATAGCTCTTTGTATGACCTGGATAAAAAATAACAAAGATTTAAAATTTGTAGAAGTATAAATATTTCAAATGTCAAACCAGTAACAAAAATAATTATAGAAAACAATTATTTGACATAAATTGTATGCTTTAACCAGGTCTGTATCTTTGTGTAGTAAGAGTTTCTATATCTTTTGTGGTTTACCAGTTAAACAAACAAAAGTCATTCAGAATGAAGGGCACTTTACGGGCTATTCAATAATAAAAGTCAAGTCACATATTCTGTCATACCAGTATGTTAAGCATATGGTCCTTTAATCAAAACCATAAGAGTCATTTTTGAGAAAAAGAAAATAGCATGAGGTTATGAGATTTTCTTGAAAGTATTTGTGAAAGAAGCTGAGCTTAGATGTCAATTTTAAGGTTTTACCAAATTTTCGTTTTTGAGTTATGCTGGTCAGACACAGACACAGACATACGGAATATTTCGTAATATTTGGATTTAGTGGAACCTCCATATCGAATTTTTCAGTGGAATGCAATCTTACCACAGATGAGCAGTGGAGAAAATAAAAGCTAGAAAATGGTTCATATGTGGTGTGTGTGTGTGTATGTGTGTGTGTACGTGTGTGTGTGTGTGTGTGTGTGTGTGTGTGTGTGTGTGTGTGTGTGTGTGTGTGTGTGTAAACAGTTCAGGTGAAAAACTAAATCTTTAATAAATACAAAAATTAGTATTTTAGTTTAGCATCGTCCATAGAAACGCCTCCGAGCATCGAAGAACTATGCGCCAACTTCCAGCAGATAACCGTCTCTCCCTGCAGTCGGCAACAGCTCTTGATTGCTCCTCTTATGACCCCTCCAGCAAACCCACAGAATTTACCCCCACTTTTCCTTTCCTCTTCCTGGAAGTTTCAGCTCCTACCTCCTCTTTCTACGTTCTCTACTACGTATATTAAGCAGAGGAAGTATTGTATTCCACCCAAAAATTCAATGTCAATATTTCACCGGAAATATATGTTTTGAAGCCCCCTGAATAAAACAAAAATATTTTAGAAAAAGATCCGTCTATGTGTCTGCCAGTCTAATTCAATAGATGGTAGATTTCGAGCTTGTAGAACTGCGTTGGGTGAAACGTCAGACAATTCACGCCTAAGCATATGTGTCTGTCAGTCTGTCACGCGTGGACAACATAACTCAAAAACGAAAAGTCGGCTGCAAATCGAAATTGTTATTTAAGTTTAATGTCTTTTAAAGATACAACACCAATATTTTGAAGAAAATTCTTCTTCGCTAAACTACTCTTTACATGGAAATTTTTTCGAAAATTTTGATTTCCTCAAAAATGGCTCTAACGATTTTGCTTAAAGCGCCCTATGTTTGAGATACCTTTATAACAAATGCAATGTATATTTTGAATTTTCTGGCTATAGACTATGTGGTCTTGTTTACTCTGGATGACTTTTGAATAACTCGTAAACCGTAAGCGATACACCAAATCTCACTATACAAAAATATAGATCTTCCTAAAACACACAATTTATGTCCAAATAATTTTTTTTGCAGAGGGAACCAATTCGGAGATATTCCTTGTTATTTGGGTGAGTTTTGAAAAAAACTTTAGTCAAATGGAACATCGTTGTTTATTTTTTTATATGTCAGCCGTGCAAAGAGAACGGAATTTGAATGCTTTAAAAGATTTGAGTATCGCTCAAAGCCTACTGTATTCCTATATTCCCCTTGTACCTACAACAACTAAGCAATAACATCATTTCTGCAAATGTGTATCTCAACTAGCACAAGAAGATACAGGAATAAGAGTTTGTAAGAATGGTTAGTATAAGAGTAGAGAAGGTCATGTGAGTGCAGCCCCTAAGATTTCTCCAATTAATATACCATGTTACTGCCTGCAAAAAGTGCAAGCGAATTAAAAATGCGTAATACACGAGGTAAAGAAGTAAACGAAAATAACATTAAAGCTATTTTTTATGAAATGAAAAGAAACACAGTGGGGAGAGCATGTGATTAAAACATATTAAAGTGTTTCTTGGTGGAAACGTTTTCACGTTATATCCCATTAGAATCATTCAATAATAAATAGCTAATTTTAATTTTCTATTCATTTGCATTTAAGGGGCAATATTTGATTAGGAAGAAATAATTGCGCGTATTAATACTGCCATTAAAAGCATACATACGACAATCTGCAATCCTAAACTGCCCTTGTATGCAAAACTTAATTATTTTCATCTAAACACATTTAACGACTTTGGTTTAAATAGCATATGTTCAATATATATTTTTATGACAAAAATACCAGTTTTAAGTTTTCATAAAATAGGAAGTGAAGTTCTCTTTATTTCGAGTGACTTTTGTATACAATTAGACAAAATCTTGCTACATAAACAATGTAGAACTCATTTAAACAAACCATTTGTGTTACTTTAACTTTCCAATATATTCGTTGTTGTTCATTTAAATTTTAAATTTTCAAATAAGTGGCAAGGCATTAGTTTTAACTCGTAGTCATGCAAAAAGTACAGAATTTCAGTCTTCACATGGCGACGCGCTTTACAAAAATCCAAATATGGCTTTAGCCTACTGTAAATAAAGGTGTTTCTGTGTAATAACAATTCATTTAAATGCCTATGATCTGATAATCCTCAAATCCCGAGGTACCGGGTTCGATTCCCAGCTGTAGGTGGCTTTTCAGCCAGGATTATTCTCCAACCTACCTAGTGTCTAGAAGTATGAATGAGATTGTGAATTTCCGTGGAATGTAATGTTATAATAACCAAAAGTAATACAAAGCTAAAGCCCACTGTAAGCGTGTGAACCACCATTGCTATTGAGCAATTGTTCTGGAGGTAAAAAGCCGCCGATATGACCTTAGATGTGTAATACGGCATATAAGTGGAACATTAAGAAAGCATTATCTGAATTAACAAGAAATAAATTGAAGAAAAATGTTTAGAGAAAAAGTCATTTGAATGTTTTAGATTCAGAGAGCCTCAAAGCATATTTTCGTGTGAAATCCCCAAAGTAAAAATGTAAATTTCGTTAAACACATTTTAGGTCAAAACTTCTTATGATAGTAACCATTTCCAAGGATATTGTTATTATTTAGGAATGTCCAATGCTTCAAACTTCTCTTTTTGCCCACATAGCAGGGACGACGCTATGAGTCTTGACTGGGGGGAAAGAGTGAATGAACTTAAACCAAAATTTAGATCCTAGAAGTAATCTTAGGTTGTATAAACCGTTTTGTACCGCCTACTGTAAAGGAAGGCGCAGTAAGAGAAGGAAAAACCGAAAAGGAAAATGAACTGGTGGGCGATTAACTGTGTTATGTTCTTAGCCAAACTTTATAGTGAGTCAGTTGAACCCACGTGTACTGGGCTCCTCCCTGGACAGAGGTTGCTAAGGTTACAGACATAAGCATTTCCTGTCTCATGATTGGGCAACCTGAAATGTCAACCTTAGACCTTATGCAAGTGGAGCGATTTCAGGGATTCAACTGGAATTAAACTTTTAGCACAATTTATCATTCGTATACGCCCTACTTCATTGCCAGCTACGATTGTGCAGTTCTGTCTAGCGCCAGACAGGTTTCAACGAATTGGCTGATTAACTTCTGCATGTAATAAAATCTTTTAATATGAGCCTCAAGCCAGCTATATTAACTGCTGTGAGTTTGCAAAAATGATACAATAACTAGTCTGAGCTATGATAATAAAAAAAGATATTCTTAAAATATTGTTTCATAAGTGTTCTAAAGATACCACCACCACCACCATCACCACCACCACCACGACCACGACCACGACCACCACCGCCACCGCCCCTGCAGCCATCGCCACTGCGACCGCCACCACCACCACGACCACGACCACCACCGCCACCGCCGCCACCACCACCACCACCACCACCACCACCACCACCACCACCACGACCACCACCACCACCACCACCACCACCACCACCACCACCACCACCATCACCACCACCACCACGACCACGACCACGACCACCACCGCCACCGCCCCTGCAGCCATCGCCACTGCGACCGCCACCACCACCACGACCACGACCACCACCGCCACCGCCGCCGCCACCACCACCACCACCACCACCACCACCACCACCACCACCACCACCACCACCACCACCACCACCACCACCACCACGACCACGACCACCACCGCCACCGCCACCGCCCCTGCAGCCATCGCCACTGCCACCGCCACCGCCACCGCCACCACCACCACAACCACGACCACCACCGCCACCGCCACCGCCACCGCCACCGCTACCACCACCGCCCCCGCAGCCATCGCCACTGCAACCGCCACTGCCACCACCACCACCGCCACCACCACCACCACCACGACATAACCCTTATATCTTATAACGTCTTCAAGAAACTGATTTCCCACCTCATTCGCGGTCTGCTAACATTCCTTCTACATATTGGTTTAGAATTTTGTACTAGTTGTGGCGTTTAATCTTCATTCTTTTAACATGATCTTGACATTTTCTTCCGTGTTGCGTTATTTCTTTTAGGCTCTAAATCCTCAACTCTCTTCTGGTGTCTCCATTTCTTTTTTATCCAAGAGTCTGCAACCTGTCACAGTCCTTAAAAATCTCATCTCCACAAGCTCAATATTTTTGTGTTGTGAGGCGGTCAACACCCAACTCTCACATACATAGATCAATATTGGAACAGCCATCACTTTCTAAAGCTTCAAACTGTCGCTTCATTACAATTTTTGAATGTTCTATTTATTACACTACATATTATTTGAAATTTACTTAACTTATTTTGCATATCTCTGTTATAAGTACAGGTTGTACAAAAAACATCGACAACGCTTAGTGTGTTGTGCGGGAAGGCAACCTGATTGGTTTTCAAATATGAACCCCTGTCCGGAAATGCACGGTTTGAACGCTGTAGCGCATCGAGATGGGTGCACCTTTACATCGAGTTGTCTACATTACAAACGGACTTCGAACTGTGTGCTTTCTACGTCATTGCAGGGTTTATATTGGCGGTGGCGAGCCTCATGCACATGACTCAATATGTGCGCTTGTCTTTGAAGATTTTCAATTACCCCGTGGACTCGAGCCATAAGGTCCTCCGCTGAAGTTACAGGAATGCTATACACCATACTTTTCATTAAACTCCATGGAAAATAGACTGACTTTTTACTTCTAAGGGCTTCTCCCTCTTCAGCAGTTTGCCATTCTTTTCGTTTGAACAAATCATGCCCCTCTAGGCATCGATCATTCATAATTGTATGGATGTTTCCTTTCCATGTTGCTCTTGGCCTGCCTCATTTCCTTCTTCCATGAGGTGACCATTCTAAAAATGTGGCAAATAGACGAGATGTGTCAGATCTGGCGACCGTGCTGGCCGTGGAACTGGTCCACTTCTACCAATCTATAGAATTGAATATATGACGTTGAGGTGATTCCTCACATTTACATCAAAGTGTGCTGGAGCTCATATTGGCCATTTCAGCAGCTGTGTACTGGTATGTGTTGCACTCCTGTTAAGAAACGTTACTGCACTGGAAACTACACAAGTAACGCAGTAGAATGCCCACCAAGAACCCTATGGAGGAATTTAGCGCATGCGCAGGAATGTTATAGTGCTCAGGTCGTTCATCCCCGTACACAGATGGCTGAAGGGTTGCATACCTTCCGTATTAAGATACCAAAATGAATGTTATCAAATTGTCATAACCATTCATTCTCAAACTTCGATGGTCTCCAGCGTCCAAACCGTGCATTTCCGCATAGGGGTTCCTATTTGAAAACCGATCAACTTGCCATCCTGGACAACATACTAAGTGTTTTTGGTGGTTTTTGGAGCATCCAGCATGTGATACAGCACATCCAAAATAGTTAAAATTATTTTGCTGTTGAATAATGTTGTTGTTTATAAAATAGGGAGGTTATATTCACTTGATGTATTATATAGCGCATGTATTTGAGGATTGGGCATACCAGTGATGCTTTCCACTCTTCTGCTAAATATCCGCTCTTCCAGCACATAAAACGAATTATTCTTTCTCTACTACTTAAGAACAGGTAGAATTACATTCCAAGCAAAACTTCAATGTCAATACTTCAGCAGAAATATGCGCAACATCTTGTAACTATGCAACTCATAGGTTTTACAAAGACAATTACTCATAAATTTTTGTTTCTCAAAATGACTGTAAGGGTTTTCATTACGATACCGTATGGCTCAAGTATCTTCTGAAAAAATAAAAATTTGTATATAGAAATTTCTAATAGCAGCCTCTGAAGGCTCTTTTATTTGATTATATTTTGTCTATCTAGGAAACAGCATGAAATGTACTGCAGGAAAAGTTCAAAACAAAACCTAGTTTGTCAAATAAACTTTTACTTAGCTTTGGCCGTTTCCGTAATGTTCCATCTTGTAATTTATACTCTTTTCAAAAGGACATTCTTCAAAGCTAGAGAATATTATTTATCTTTCCACCTCAATAACTTTTAGCTACGAATAAATATCAGGTGTTGACTAAGCACGTTATGAGAAGCTATAATGTGTAGCAAAACTCATGCTGAGTGTCACACCTCAAGTTCTTCTCCTTCTTCTTCTTCTTCTTCTTCTTCTTCTTCTTCTTCTTCTTCTTCTTCTTCTTCTTCTCATTTTCACAATCAAATTTTATAGCAGATTACTTTGCGTAATAGGCTTTATCAATTACAAAAAGCGTATAAATGAATAAATAAAATAAAACTGAATTACAACAACAGTCAATGATAACGGTGATATTCACATTTACGACACAGTATTTTAACACTCCTATTCTTGGAACTGTGTGTGTTATTTCTTTGTAAACTGAGTGGCTTTTTTCCAATTAAGTTTTTGTGATCCTTTTCCTTAAAGGAAATACCAGTTACAACTTGATGATGGGGCTCTTTAGGGATACCTTGTTCACCGATGTTAGTTTTGCACTTTGTTGCTGGGGCCAGTGAACCCTTTGTGTGTGTGCGAAAGAGATAGAAAAGACGTTTAAGATGACAGAACTGACCGCTGCTCCTTTGTTTCTTTTTTTATCTACATTGCCAACATAACATGCTTATATAGCTTTCTTTGCAGTGATCAAATCGCCAGATATTTAATCAACCTTAGAAGAAACTTCTGATCAATATTTCAGTTGTTACTTCCCCCATACCACCCCTTTTCAAGAAACCATACATCACGATACTGATGCGAATAAGCCAGAAACGGAGTAAGGATGTTGTAACAGGTTTTATTTTTATTTCTACTTATTGTGTTGAAAGGTTTCTTTGTACAGTGCAATCTCTGGGGCTGAATCAGCTATAATTAAAAGAGGAATAGACTGAGAAAATTATCATTAATCATTCTTTATCCATGCCTCTCTAACTCGATAATTATATACTATAAATAATTTGTTACCCGTCATTCACGGATGACATCATCCTTCACTTGTTAATATTTTCAAGCAAGATTTACGTTATTTAATATTTTGCAGCCAATTCTGAATCTTTTGATTCAGTAATGTATTATTTAAATTTCTTGGTTTGCTATAACGATGAATTTAATTATTCAATATTAACTAAGAGAAATATTTTTATGCAGCATTGTTGAATTTGATTTTATGATTTAAATAATATAGGAAAAACCATTAAGAACGCCGGTTTTTAACTATTGAATAAAGTTCTTTATTTTCACGAAATAACATATTTCAACATCAATACAAAGAACATGCTGCCATTATATAAGACATAACGCATGAAAAATTGCATCTGTTTTATGTCCCCACGATTTGCTCCACATTTTTTTAATGTTCCAAGTATGCTGCCTTTTGACATTGAAGGTCATATCGGCGGCTCGTAACCTCTTGGACTAATTGCTCTACAGCAATGGTGCTCATTACCTTAACTTTGATTTCTATAACTTTGGATTAATTTTTACATTTAATTCAGGCCACATTTAGACTCCCAGACTCCAGGGAGGATGGGAAACAACCCTAGTTAAAGAAAAAGTCCCATCCTCCAGGCTGGGAATTGAACACGGGACTCCTCGCACAGTAGGCAGATGCTTTATCGACTAAGCTACAGAGCCAAGCTGCTCTGTATGTTGTAACTATTATCAATGAAATTTTTTCAGACAGATCTACTCCTAGATTTGGACGATGAATTTCGAATCCCTTCCTTCAGTTGTATTTTTCAGGGGTTATTATTATAAACTTGCGTCCAAAGGAAACAGTCACAGGATGTTGCGTCATATGATCTTGCCAATTCTGATCACTTAATTCATATCAACACAAAATTAGTACTTTAATAGCCGAAAAATTACGTGACAAGAAATCTTCAGTATCTACGAAGAGATAAATGACATCACATTAAACGATTGTACCAGAAAGATTCAACATAAAAAATATCTGATATGTTGCACTCACATGACTTTCTCTACTGTTGTAATAACGATTCACACAAACTCTTATTCTTCTATCTTCTTCGTATTAGTTGAGATAAGCGTTTGCAGAAATGATCTTATTGCTGATTTTCTTATAGATGGAACGGGAATATTAGAATACAGTAGGCTTTCAGCGATGCTCAAATCTTTTAAAGCTTTCAAATACCGTTTTCTTTACACGGCTAACATATGAAAACTGAACAACGATGTTCCATTTGACAAAAGTTAGTTTTCCGAAACTCACACAAATAACAAGGAATATTTGCGAAATGGTTCATTCACAAAAAAATTTTGGGGGTATAAATTGTGTGTTTCAGCAAGATCTACATTTTTTGCACAAGATTTCGTCTATCTCTTACGGTTTAGGAGTTATTAAAAAGTCATCCAGCACATTAGCTATAACCAGAAAATTCAAAATATGCATATCATTTGTCACAAAAGTATCTTAATTATAGCAAATCGAACCGTTTTTGAGAAAATCAGAATTTTCTAAAAAGTTTCCATGTAAAGGGTATTTTAGAGTAAAGAAGTTTTTAAGTGACGCTTCGTTTTTTAATTAAGCTGTTCACAGACAGGGGTGGGCGCGCGCGCGCACACACACACACATACACACACACGCACGCAACACACACACACACACACACACATATATACACACACGCACACGGGCCTTCTCTAAAACTTCTTTTTTGGAATCAGGGACCCTCAAAACATATATTTCCAGTGTAATATCCACATCGAAATTTTGAGTCGAATACAATACTTCCCCTAGTTACTATACGTAGTAGAGAAAATAAAAAAACTGATGTTTGGCATTCCCATGACCTTCTCTACTCACTCTTGCAGAAAATATTTTTACAAATACTAATTCTTCTATCTGCTTCCTGTCGATGAAGATAGTACTTGTAAAAATAGTTTTATGTACATTTTCAGTTGGTCTTCAGCATTTGTATGCTGCTGTGGTCTAGATTTGTCTAAATTTCTTGGCATCTCTCCCTAACGAACTGAATCACTCATCAACAGTGCGTGGTCATCTTGTAAAAGCGTTATGCAGAGTGTTTCAAAATGATGTTTGAAACAATATTGTGAGCAACGTGTGTATTCGTTAAACCCGTAGGTACATGTTTATAATGTCCCTTTCGACAACGGCATACTCCCAATAAAGTCTGCATCAACACTCTCGTTATCACTGACATTTCTGTTTCATCAGCACCCCGCCCTTTCAACACATCGACTTAAAACCTCTCTTGGGTTCTTGTGATTTTTCAACTTGTTGCTAGTATTGTACCCACCGATGTCATAAAACCTCAACAACATTCTCCACTTTCCAATAACACTTTAGTATCCACTTATCTTCATTAAACCATTAATTCACCGTCAAGTTGTGTATATACAGATGGACGTGTTTCTATGCCTTCTATTACCTTCTGAATCATAAACAACAGTGTATTTCTGTCTCATTTCGTGGATGATGTTTAAAAAATATATATGTATACACTTTAAGACACTGTATATAAAAGTATCCCAAGAAAGAAATACTCGTACATTCTAGATATGTACATTACTAGATATGTATTGAGACAAAGAAAGTTGGCCACCCCTGGGAAAGCATTGTTACTTTGTCACAATAGGTGACTCATTGGTAATGTAATAGTAGCAGGCAGACCATTATTGGGCCGTTATGTTTTCCTAAGCTTATATTCGAAGTCTGGAAACTGTCAACGCTTTTTCAACTGAAATGGACATTCTGAGAGAGCATTTTCGGACAATGATTTTGTACTACTTCAAACGTGGCGCAATTATCCATCCTATAGTTCCGATCCGACACCACGTGATTTCTTTCTATTCCCTATGGTGAAGAACCGACTTCGAGGTCACCGATTTTCTAGCTCTGAAGAAGCAGTGCCAAAAACTGAGTGCCTTGGATGCTTCCAGAAGTGATTCCGTACGATGGAACACTGCATACAGTGCCAGGGAGAATACTTTTAGGAACTGAGATAAACAAAACGTTTTTGTGACTATTCATATCTTGCTGTGTCAGTATATAGTGACCCCTGTAACGGTAAGACCCAGATATGTTGGTAGCATTTATATGAACCCACTTCGACCTATTCACTTATTTGAAAACTCTTTTTTCTGAAAGCTCAAACAGTTCATGCTCTGTGGGGAGGAGCTGCATCTTGCTGAAAATATAACTCTTCATCAATATGCTGCCCATCATAATATTTGATATATATAGTAAATTCTACTGTCCTGCCACAACAGACATACTGCCGTCGCCTGGACCTGCAACTCTGAAACGGATGAAGTGAAGCTAATTACAAGGAATGCTGGGGAAGGTAAAAACTTAGTAATGCGGAACCTTTATCATTTGTCTACTGACGCAGGGAAACCACTAAAATCTCATGCTCAAATGGCCGGCTCGAACAGAGCCGAACCCGGTACCTCCCGAACGCTAGGCTGATACTTTAGCGTGGAGCCTTCTTGCTCAGTAAGACTGGCACTTACTGAATCTTCTTCTCTTAAACATCTTGAAAGTGCTGATCTCCCAGAGACATACAGTTCAAAAAGAATTGAGCAGCTTCGATTTTGATGACGCCTTCTTGCGGAAGCGAATGCTGAAACTCAGGTCGTGACAGAGTAAACAAACCCTACCCTTTATGTCTCGTTTTCAGGTGGCACAGGACAGTTCCTGAATTTAAATGTTGCCAAACTTTCAGAGCTTAGTCATAGGAAAGTACCATTGTGTCATCTTGTTCAGGAATAGACAATGGGAACGTTCTGGAAAGACGGAATGCAGGATGCAATAATAACACTATTGCAATTTCAAGTATACGTAATACTCTTTATTTGCGATCAAACATTCATACAAAACAGCAAAAACAAATACAAGTTCTTTGTATTTCAAATACAAATACAGAGAAGCAAGTAGCATTAAATACAGCGCTAGCTAAAAGGCATTAAAATCTCATAAAACTTAAAATAAATCACTCATTGTTTAGGTTCCACACATTTGCAGTTTTTACACCTTGAGGAGATAGGTTTACAATGATGTAAGAATTCAAACATAAAACAGAGACACAGAAATGGAAAGTAAACTAAAAGATAATTTAACAATTACAACATCGAAAAAGAAAAACGTACTGAATAAAATAACAGCACAGGGTTAAAACCAAAACTTAAATAGCTGCTACTAGATGTTTGAATAATGGCAATGTTATGTTTTTGTCACATTTAAGTTAAAGTAAAACAGATGTTAACAATATTTAAATAAAAGTACACAAATAAAGTATAAGAAAAAGTACACATGTTGCTCACAATCTGACTTAACGCTTAGTAGTATATAAATCAGTAGATAAACAAAATCGTCAGTCCTGAATCATAAGCATGCTTGTCTTCAAAATGTAGTGGCTGATTACAGATTCTTAACTTCCACCAAGCCTAGGGTTGAATCTCACCAAGCAATATTTCAAAATATATACACAACTGGAGGCTCAAAATGACCCCCAAACCTAAATTCGTGAGTGCAAACAGCTTTATTTTAATTCCCCGGCGCACATGATTAAAGGAACTGCTAATATATATATGTTCTTAAAAGACATTTGTCACATATCCCTAATAGGAATATAAAATATAGACTACACGGAGGAATACTACCACAAGCGAGGGATAGTGAGTAAATTTCATAATATTCTTTAAGATTTTTGCTATCCAGATTTCATATACATTACTACAGACATAAAACCAATTATTTACGATTCATAAGTGGATGATATAAATAGCTAATCCCTTCAAGAAACTGATGTACCCATGAACGTAAGATGCTTCAATGAAAGACTAGTGTATGTGAGTTTTATCTGCTCTAGTCGTATACCATTTCTATCTTACCGTAGAACTGACACGTAAGAATGTTATATTCATGTGCTTGCGGCCTTCTCTGGGGTAGCTTGCGGCGTTTGGAGGCCTACCTGATACACTACCGGGGCCAGCTGTACCTCCTCCATTTCTGGGGTGAGTTTTACCACGACGGGCTTTTCCTCGCCCGTTCCAGCAGCAGATGCTTCTGCTTTAACTTCTTCCTGAGCAGATTTGGTTTCCGCACCTTCGGCGGGCTTAGATTCCTCGCTTGCAGATTTGCCTTCTCTGGCGCCATCTGGTTTCCAAGAGCCATCATCAGAACTCTCCACCTTGTTGTCCTCTTTGTAAGACCCATCATCACTGTGTTCGTCAGCATCCTCTAGTTTCCAGGAGTTTTCGCTGTCGGCTTTGTAGGAACCATCGTCCTCTACCTTCTCTTCGGCCTCATATTTGCCAGGTTTCCAGGAGCCATCATCCTGGCTGTCATCAGATCTCTCTGCCATCCAGCTACCACCTTCCTTCACTTCAGCGCCGTCTTTTTTCTCTATTTTGTTTTCTTCTGCCTTGACTTCTGCCTGTTTGGTTTCTACAGATGTCTCCTCCTTATAGGACCCATCGTCTTCTGACTTGTCGGGTTTGTATGAACCATCATCTTCTGCATCAGATTTCACCACTGTCTTTGCAGCGTCACTCTGTTCAGAGACCCCATCCTCCTTGTCGTATTTCTCGGGATGCCATAAGCCGTCATCTACAACTTCCTTATTTTGTGCAACGACAGCCTGCTCTACTACTGGCGAAGTTTTGGGTATGATGATCTGGTCTACCACTGGTAGTACACCAGGTCCAAGAGGTCCAACGGGTTGTTGGACCAGTGGTACAGCATGGGGTGCGATTTGTTGATGCACCACTGGTACGGTATTTGCTGTGATTTGCTGGGGGACTACTGGGAACCCATTGGGTACTCCTGCTTGGTTTATGTAAGGCACCACAATGGGTGCTGATTGGTGATTTACGAGTGGGGCCACATTAGCTGAACCTGCTGTATAACCTTGAGGATGGATTACGATGGGAAAACGTGGATCAGAGGCCACGGGTGAAAATACACCTGGGTGGTGGATGGTGTTCAGCGCCGCGGACTGTTGTACGGGGTTCAGCAACGCAGGATTCTGAAGATATACTGTGGGGAAACACTGGACCACAGATGTCAGCACCAGCAGCTGGGCTGTTACCTGCAAAGGATAAAATGACAGCATTAGCTTACTTATATGACTTTTATCAACAAGATTTCTCTGTAAATAAAACAATTATTATAACGACTGTTTTATCATATGGTTCTTTAATTTCAAAACATGAATAACAATAACTTTGAACACTGATCTAAACTGCACCATTTTCGTCTTACAGTAGATGATGAAATATAAACTTTGAATTAATGCTAAATATCTTGTAGATAATATCGGAAATAATTCAGTCGCCTTTTGCAATTCTTTCACCATGGAAAAACATTATTCTCCTTGACGGATTCCTAAATGACTAAAATACTAAAGAGAATTTTAAAAATCTGAGTACTACTATAAGAACGCGTTATAATCATAAAAGAATAAGCTTCCAAAATGAATTTAACATTTCTTTGAAAATGCCATAGAGTATAAAATAGTGTGTGTTGTTACTAAGCACAAAACATGTGCAAAAATAACAAAACAAGAAAGAACAGAGATTTCATTCCAAGCAATATACGACATAGATGATCACCATCAGGAACTTAAAACCCAAACGACGTAGCAAAACAAGAGAGAAACAGATTATCCCTATAAAGTAAGAACGTTTCTGTGCAACACGTAGGTATTCCTTTGACATGTTATCCAGATGTTGTAGATGTATGTAGTATGTTGCATAAAAGTGTATGGGTAAACTTTATTATAATAACTATTCTACTGATGCTGCTTTGGGGTTTCCAAACGATCTGATGCCCCTTATGTAAAAATGTTTGCCGTATTTACTACACATTCACCACCAGACTATCATAAATAAGTAAAGAGACAAACGTGTTTACCAAAGTCATATCAGAAGCTCTCAAACTATATTTAATTAATAGATGATACTATTTTTCTCTATGATTACAGACTGTGTGCCGTTTCCAATATTTATACTGCTAGCCTGGTGGTGAGTGCTTTTCTATCCATAATTTCACCCTTATTTATCAAATATTGATTGCAAGCGATTCTGCATAATATAAGGTCATTAAAATATATGGTAACCGATTCGTGGGTCTCTACACTGGACAAGGGAATTGAAGTCGTCGGGGAATTGGTGCATAATAAGATCCTTATGTCTCAAACAGGTAGCATATCTCTCATTATTTCATTAACCAAAATAGATAGTATCCTACCTTTCTGGACTTGTCACACACTACACTCCAATTTTCAGGTGAGGCATTTCACTCATTACCACAGAGTTTTCTGAAACCTAATATCAACTCGGTTGACGTTAATTTGTTGATCTAGTATTTTAGCGACAGGCGATCACTCTAAACTTGCTCCGGTTTTATCTTTTCTAGTTTATTTTCTGTTAAAACTGAACTGGAATGTTTGTCTGAACACCGAACCGAAGCTTCAAATTTATTAACAATCGCGAGGTGATTTAAGCATACCCTAGTGATTCTGGTCCGTGATCTTGGACAAAAGAATAGCGAGTCAGCTCATAGCGACGGTATATCTCATCATAGAAAAATCACTTGGCTAGTTTCGTTTGTTTGACGTAGACATAAACATAAAAGTTTGGATGGTGAAGACTTCTATGCTTACGTTCAATTTAATGTTCACTTTTACGTTTGCGTGATTCATTGTGAACGGTTTATTGCAGTACATATCTTCTGGTTTAAACTTTACGTTACGCTTAGGCTTAATGTGAACAGGACCTTAAGGAAATCAGGAATACAGTATCCGTTAGATGCAGTCTTTCGTAAACTCAGGGAATTTTTCGTAGGTAATTGGGTTATCGAAATCGGCATTTGGCTATTTGCCCATTTCGTTGCTTTGTTTAGTATCATGGGCTTTGTACAAATAAATGGTTTTTATGTTTTATAGAAAAAAAATACAAATTTTATGGGACCTATAATTCCCTATTTTTGTAGTATGTACCTTTTCGCAGCTTAAAGGCCTATTATGTTTCTTTCTTTGATATCTATGAAGATTTCTGCCTAACATAATTTCATTATTTTTGTTATTGTGACATTGCTTCAGATTTCTGTGGGAAGGATCCATAGCTTACTGCTAGGTTGACTAACAGACTAGGTTGAAAAAGGTTAATATTGAAAACTGATGTAAAGTTAGCGTCCATGTGTTAATTTGAGTTGTGCAAGACTATCGCCGAATGTAAAAATAAAGGTAATAAATAATTGAAAAGTTTAAAAAGTTACATTATTGACAATTATTTTATGAACATTATTTATCAAACTAATGTTAACCTTTTATTGCAAATAATATTTGCTCTCTAAATCAACGATCAATTGTTTACAACGTTCCTGATTATATTTTAATACCGGCATTCCTTTCCTAAAGTCAGCACTTGCATTTTTTTGTTAATAATAAAATAAAGGTTTCTTGCACAGTAAAGTACGAGTATAGTAACTGCTCAGTTATAGGAAACGGTTAGTTTACGACAGGGAAATCTATAATTTTAGTATTAATCCATGGCTTTGTTCATGACTTTGTTTTTTACTTCCCACATGGAAGAAAATACAGTACTGACCTAAAACGATTCGAATTTGCAAACGCAATAATAGCCTTTTTAACAATAATACGCAACAGACTCAGCAATAACTACCTATCTACAAACTAGCGTGGAAGTGTTAAATGCATTCAAGGGAAAAGATGCTTACAAAATGATAATAGGGTTTTAGGCAGAAAAAAAAAAATTCTACTAACTGAAGACAAATTTAATGAAGTAATGACGTTTAGAGTCCATTAAGAGAGCGGTGCAAATTAGTAAATTTAATATTTGGGATGTGATAATCCTATGCTGCTTTGTCATGTTCAAAAGGTGTATTTAATGGTAAGTTAATAAATATACATAGGCCTGCTCCAAGTTTATCATTACTGATGTTTATCTTCAACTTGTTTTAGAGTGTTTGCCTGTCTATTTTAAGTTTCTTAATTCTTATTGCGCTGAGCTCTGGCTATCCGAAGATTCATTATAAAGCTTTTCTTTATAATTTTACAATATGTGTGGTCAATGAGTTGAATCTCGTCATTTGAGATTTAAGAAGTCATGAGGTACAACGTGTAATAAGTCAGCACGTTTCCCCAACAAGGTTTATTGTAGATTAATGCATGTTAACATAACTCTTGTTGAAGGAAGGCAGATAATTGCAAATAACAGCCTACCTAAGCGTGGTAAACAGGCGTGTTGCATGCGATTTAGCTTCAAATGCGAACATGCGCATTACTAATGCGGCTGCAGCTACTATTATCTGAACAGAATTATCTGTAATAGCCACTAAATCACTACAACAGGGGAAAAGAAGGAGAAGCCCTGTAAGTGCGTCACGAAAACGGGTGCAATGGCGAAAGTAATTGAGCGAAATTCGATGCGGTCGGATGAATCACTCAATCTGATGAGCATTGTCAGAACAATGTACCCGGGGCGACCTTGAACGTGACCTTGAAACTTTCTGTGCTGAACACGTGGAGGGTGCGGTCAGAAAACCCGGGCGTGACTTTCTGTTACGGTTTGCGTCACGATCTGTGTTTTTTTTATGGATTTATATAGTATAATAGTATGGCAATGACCTTCGCTTCAAACAGTAGCATGTTTCATTCGTCACGGACAGTAAGCTCAAAATTATTGGCATCTTAACCCTTAATCCGGTTACTCTCCTCTTCTTTCAGGCTTTTAACCCTTCCCCCCCCCCCTCCCCAAATACTTATAATCCAATGGGTGTGCGTTATCATTTGTCATGAGCTTCGACATTTATAACAAGCAGCGTAATTAAAAAAACACCAAAAACGGATTTCTAGGACGAAGCTCGTCTCAGACACTTCGCTTTCAAGGCATTCTAAAAAAATATATTGCTTTGGCCTACTTCCTTGTGTAGCGTAAGCACGTTACGAAGTACTGTTTAAAGTATTCCGTACCAAATTCCTAAATTCTACAAATTTAAAAAAAGAGTCTTGGTTAATCTAATTATAATGTTAGAACATTAATTTGCATGGTCGTGTACCCTTTTTTTGAGAAAATAATTAAAAGAAATGAAAACTACTTATTCACTTGATTACCCTCCCCTTATGTAGGACTTACATCCCCTAGGACTCACAAGTCAGTGCCTAGAGCCAGACGCCTGTCGGGGAGCACAGGAACCTATGGACCGGACAGAGTGAAGACCTGGAAGCGGGTGGTCAGCCAAGCTCTAGATATGAAAGTGAGGAAGATGATATGAAATGCAGGAAAAATCCATGATTGGAGCAATTGCTAGAATGAGTTGCGAGGGAAAATGGAGAACCCGGAGAAAACCCGCCCTAACGCCACGTCGTCCAACGCGAATACCACATGCGGGTCCCTGGGATCGAACTCTTGGTGACAAAAGAACGGCATGAAAACCGTCATCACACTCCTAAAATTTCCCGTGTGAGTAAATCTGAAGATCTTTGTATTTTCGAAATACTCTTCGAATACAGTTCCTTACAGTCAAAATTAAATGTAACATAGCAGTTAAGTCTTTTTTTTTTTTCAGAAAAAGATATGACGTGATGCATTCACATAACTTTCACTACTAATAATTTATATAACATATTGATATGAAAAGTGACTCAATTAAACTCACTAGCTTACTCATACTTGGAATTGTCTAAAATTAAGCAAGACACTTGAACATGAGCAAACAGTATCCAAATATTTATTCGTGTAACAATCTCTTAAAGTCGTTAGAAACGAAAGGCCGAAAAAAGGGAGGAATCTGAAACTTTCAAGTATTACCGTTAGATGAAACCTAAGAAAGGCTTAAGCTAGTAACACTGAATTTTAGAAACGGCTAACGCTACAAAAAAGAATATTTGACACCATTATTTTAATGATTTCTACATTTTTCCTATACTAACTGTTGTGTATATATTAAAAATGGAATCAAATAAAATCAATTCCGCAAGTATACAGGGTGGAAGTGAAATGATCCGCCAGACTTTAACAGCGAATTTCTAATGTTGTGAATAACAAGAAAGTCTAATACCAAAATGTTGAAACATTTATAATTTTCTAGAAAAAATATGTTTATCAAAAAGATCACCTGGCTAAATTACTATTTATTAAAGGTTCTCAATTTATGTCTATATTCATAGAAAATTGAATAAATGACAACTTTTTCCTTTGGCATATTTCAATAGATTCAACGTTTTTTTTTTTTTTTTTTTTTTTTTTTTTTTTTTTTTTTTTTGTGTAAATTAAATTTAAAAGAACTCACAATTTGTTGCTTTTTTGTTGCAATAAATTGTGGGTTTTCCGATACTATTAAGAGCGCCTTGAATGTGAACCAAACGCGGCTGAATTACAAGTTAGCTATTGCACCTAAGTCCTATGTACAATTTCTCGGGGATTGAAGCGAGAACAGTACGAGTTTTCAAATGTGAATTTGCATAACAGATTTAAAGCTTTCATTTCTCCGGAAATGCAAACGATTAATTGTGTTCTTTCACACTAGCCGAGTCACAACCAAGAAATTAAGTGCAACAGATTCACTGCACATCTAATTACTTTGTCTTGCTAGCTATCTGTAAAGGGGATAGACACGAGAGCCACAGATTCATGGTTCGAGTCCTGTTCATGATACTAAGTTTGTGCTTTCTCAACACTACAATAAAAAATTCAGTGTAAGGATCGTACTGGAAATATGCGTTTTGAGGAACCCTGCATTAAGAAAAGACATGTTCAGGAAAAGAATCCATGTGTGCGAATATATGCTTGTATGCACAGCATAATTAAGAAACGAAATATTGGGTACATAATAATGTTGGTATTTAAGTTCAAAATTGTTTCGAAGACACTACAGGAAGTTTTCAAGAAAACTCTCCCAACACAAAGTACCCTTTATGAAAATGTTTTCCTTAATTTAGTTTTTCTCAATGAATGCCTACCAGTTTTGGTTATGTTTGAGACTTTGCGTGCCTTAACAGAAGGTAAATCTTAAGTTATATCTAAATATTCTAAATCCTGTTCATTTTGAGTTAGTTTTGTATAATATTGTGTGACGAATAAACTTAAGTAATTAGCAGAAGCTTCCTAAAAAGTGTAGATTTTTAAAACATATTTTAATGTTAAATATTTTGAGGTGTTAAGTGTTTGCCCCAAATTGGCTTGAATTGTTTAATGCGTTTTTTTCATTTTTAAACTCCTTTCACTATTTATTTGTTCCTCGCGATGTCATCAAATGAATATGGAATTTCAACAATAGGCATATAGCAGCCCTCTTTTAGACATATGGCTATCGATTCGGTTTCTTATATTCTCCTTGTATTTGCAACAAAATATGTAATGTAGCTTTTCTGCAAAGGTTTATCACGATTGACACAAAATTCACAGAAACAATGTATAGAAGTTACATGAAAATAAAGAATACTGGATAGTGAGAATCATGAGAAAATTAGCATTTTGTTTGATACACCCTTACAATTGAATTGTACCTTGCAGTCCACCAGCAGCAAAAGCTGAGCTCCTATATAATACAATGCTAACAAGATATGCTTGGGTTTCAAAATTTAAGAGCCAACCCCAATATTTATTTGGATACAGTTTGCACCAGCAGCACACAAGGACCATTACACCCTGACCTGTAGCTGCTGAAGAGCAAATCTTGTTATCTCCTATCATTACCTCAGCCTCAATTACACCCACCATCCTGTAAACCCCACATTTCAGTGGTTAAACCTTAAGAAGAGCAGGTACACGAATGATACACTTCGGTCTGCCAATAAGTTGTTGATGATGATCATGATGATGATGATGATTATGCATCTCGTAGTTATAAAAAAGATGAAATTTCAAAGGCAACATATAGCAACCTGTTTTATGAACAACCTTCAGCATCCTTAACCTTCTTGTACCTACAACGAAATCATTTTACAAAACGTTTATCTCAACTAACATTAAGTAGGCTTGCGTAAGAGCAATTTGTGGACAAGAAAATAGAGAAACATTTGTGAATTTAACTAATAGGAATTTTTTAAGGAAAGAAATTATTTGCAGTTATTTGCGAGTAGTCACTAACCATTCTTGCTTGAAACCGACGTTTTGGCAGGAGTGGGGAGAACGTATACCTCTTCTCCAGACTAGCCACCATAAATATTATCTCCTATTTTTTAAGTATATTATTATCCCAAAGTCTTGCATTTAAATTGGTGTATTTTAGATTTCTAATTGAGATATGTTTCTGAAAAATACTTAGGGGCCTTATTGCCTCGCCTGTCTTTTCTTGATAAACTGTTCAGATAGCTTCACTGACCTCTAAGCTACCAAAGAGGAACAATGGTTCAATAAGATTCTTAACAACGACTGTGCTTGCTAAAGGTCAGGGACATCGATGCATGTACGAGGCGTTCTGGGCATTTCCCTTTCCCGATGAAAGGCGATTGCATTTCAGGGACATTTGCTTCATTTGCGATTCTACTTCCCGATCTTAATAATCATAACGCCCAAAGAACTACTTCTACGGACAAGAATGCCAATACGGAATGTGTCATATCTTCAGAAGCTCTGAATAAAACCGCTAATATCTGTAACGAAAATGTATCTAAATGTAGAAAGCTTTGATGAAACGTGTGTGTGTGTGTGTGTGTGTGTGTGTGTGTGTGTGTGTGTGTGTGTGTGTGTGTGTCTGTGTGTGTGTCTTTCAATAAACATAAAGAGTGGATGAAATACTCAACTCGATACTTAAGAGACTTTCAAGCATGCAACAGGAAGAGTTAAAAAATAAACAAGAAAGAAATCCATTCGCAAAATACCTCTTACATGGAAACGGTTTAGTTATCTTTTATTTTGTAAAAGACTTGTCTGAATATTTAATACATTTACATTACAAATAAAAAGTGTGTGTGTGTGTTTGTGTGTGTGTGTTTGTGTGTGTGTGTTTTCAGAGAAGTCCTCATCCTTCTGAATGACTTTTGTATGACTGTTAAACCGTAAAACATAGACAGTATCTTACTATTAGATTTAGATATTAATAAACCACACAATTTATATCGAATAACTTGTGAAATATTCTTTGTTGTTGGTTTTATTTTTAGGCTCTTGTGCATTTATCAAGTTGTTAAGTCACAATTGGTTCAAATATTTCCAGAAGTACAGAGTATACATTCAAGTAATAGTAATGATCTTGTGCAACAAGAAAAAACTAATCGGGAACTTTCAGGTATATTTCGTACATGACCTCTTTACATTTGAAATTCAATCCAAATGAAGAGCATATAGGAATTTAATCATATTCATCAAGGCTAGTTTTGAGGGGAACAACTTTAAAATAATTTAATATTTCTGCTGTAAAAGGCAACACAGAGAACATGTTTCTGAACCCTTTCGTGTTGTGAGTAAAATATATTCAATTAGGAAATTAGTTTCTTGGTAGTTGTATTATGTGATTCACGCACCTTTGTTCCAGAAATATTTTGCTTGGATTTAGTGGACATCAAAACGTGTATTAGGTACCTTTCTATATTTCTGTATTTCTTACTATAGATAAGTGAAGCAGAAGGTAGGGCGATATTATGCAAAGATTACAGCCGGAATATAATTGTTGCGTTTTAAAGAAACTCCTAAAATGTGGAAACTATGTACATTTTGTACCGGTTATTCAGTGTTGCTGAATGTTACGAATAAACAAGAACATAAACCTATTACACTGAAACACTATTCACTACCATCTGGAAATTTGGTAAAAATGCATTTTTTCCTCGTTTTGATTATACCTACCTATAACTTTCACGTTCATGCAACACGGTTGGCGCTTTAATATCAAATAGTTTAAAGCCTCAGATATCTATTTAACACTTATTTAGTTAAAATAATACATTGAACTTTGAACTCCATTTTTCTCAGTTCCTCTTCTTTAGCATTTTTATTATAAAAGTGCTCCTTCTACTATGTTTTTGCTTCAAATTTTCAAGAGTGCTTAAAAGGTCTCTATGCAGCAGTTAAATTCAGCTGAAATTATTTTCCAACAGAAAAAAGTTGAAGAATTAAATAACATGTCAATACATTTTACTTTCTCTATCAAAGGCAGCAAGTGGGGAAGTATTGCATTCCCTCCAACAAATTGATGCCATGATTTCAGCGGAAACACACATTTTGAGACCACCTGAATCCCCCAAAAAGTAATTTAAGAAACCTCTCTGTGTCCATGTGTGTGTCTGTACAGCATAACTCAAAAACGAAAAGTTGGTTAAATACCAAACCTGGTATTTAAATTTAGAATCTGCAAGGATGCGGCATAAACATTTTCAAGAAAAACTCCCACCCCAAACTAACTTTCATATAAAATATTTTTCGAAGGTTTTAACTTTATCAAAAGCGCTCTAATAATTTTGCTTAAGATGTGTTTTAAAGATATGTTCATGATGAGTGAAATGTAAATCTTGAATTTTCTGTGAATGTCCGCAGAACCCCTCTTCTTTTCGGATAACCTTTGCATCACTGACAAGCAGTAAGAGAGAGAGAAAAGTGTAGATTTCTGTAAAACATAACTTATGTCAAATTAATTTTTTCCAAAGTACTTATTCCCTTTTTTTTTTTTTTTTTTTTTTTTTTTTTTTTTTTTTTTTAATTTTACAACACTTAGACCTTTTCTCAAATGGGCAGCATTGCACCATGTAAAGAGAACAGATTTTCAAAGCTTTCATATAGCTATCAGCTCTTAAAACATTTGACTCGCGCTTAAAACCTTCTTATTCCCATATCCCCCTTGCACTACAAGAAAATTGGGAAAATGTTTTTCTCGATTAACATGGAGTAGATAGGGAAATAACTGTTTGCAAGAATGGTTTGTATAAGAATAGTCATATGAGTGCAACACATCAGATTTTTTCTTTTAAGCTAATTAAAATTGAGAAATGCCGTCACAAACATGTAGTTATATGTGTATACTAAGCTCAAATTAAAATTTTGTGAATGAAATGATAAACCGCATGGTCCAAAAAGCATTTCGTACTACCATATCAAACAATTCGTTGTGAGCTAAAAAGTAATATATTAAAAACAGTTTCACATAATTTGTTAAAATTTTGTATGCGCCACGTTTTGTGTTCTTCAAAGGAATTAGAAAGAAACTGAATTTTTCCTTTTCACTGCCATATAACTACTTTTCAAGAAACATTCAATTTCAACTCGATCATGTATAAAATTTCTTTTGAGTGTCGCAGTCAATAATGCTATGAAGTGTTATGCATTCTGCTTGGCTTGTGATACAGTAAATGTGTTATTTTCGTAATGTTTTGTAACTGGAACAGATTCTTTGCGAAGCGCTAAATCATGCTGGAAGCACATTTTTCCAGTTCCTCATTAGAGTACAAACTGCGTCGCAGTAAACAGTGATTATCGCTGGCTTTGTGCCAAGCGCATAAGTACCAACTGGTTAAGAAGATCTCATCTCTAATGGACCAACTTGTCTTTGCTCAAGAAGTCTTATTTTCCATGCATGTTTACCAAAGTTACTTACCACAAAGAGGGAATTCATAGTTGTTGTTGGTGCTGCGAGAAGTGACAGCGTTGTTCAGTTGTCTGTCACAACAATGTGAGCCTACTTCCTGCAGAGTTACCACACTTAGCGAACCTTACTGCACAACTGTCTGTCTGCCCATGCCCCTTCCGTCCTTGTTTTATGTCCACATCTTCTTCTTCTTCTGCTTCTTGTATTTATAAACCAGAGCGCGACAGGGGAAAACAGTTTCAAGGACTCGAAAGCTGCTTCATTTCTTATTCAGATATTTCTTACCTTATTTGTAACAAAGTTCGTCTCTTTTTTGTTTTTTATTTGTGTTCTCTGAAAGACGTATGTGGTCTTGAAAACAGGTTGACGTAATTTCAAAACCGCTATTGTCTAGGAACATGTGGCTCCCGAGGAATTTTGAGTACATCAACTTGGTGGCAGATGGCTCTTCGATCTCCGCAGTCGCTTGCAAGCCTGCCATTTTGTCAACTCCCGCCAAAATGTTTCTTTGTTACGTTTCTGCAATTGTCTTGAATGAATTGCAGATAAAAATACAAACATCTCATTCGCGCCGAAGTTACATCACTCGTACGTAACGTGTGGGTATGATGCACTTCAATTCTGATTCAATGAAAGTTAATTACCAGCTCCTTACTGTCTTCTAGACGACTCCTCTACAGGAGCCTCTTTTTGCTTTCTCTACTACTGTAGAGGCAGTGGTGCATTCTACCTCCAAAAAATTCAACATCGATATTTAACCGGAAATACACAATCTGTAGACAGATGTGTGTATGTGTGTGAGTGTGTGTGAGTGTGTGTGAGTGTGTGTGTGTGTGTGTGTGTGTGTGTGTGTGTGTGTGTGTGTGTGTGTGTGTGTGTGTGTGTGTGTGTGTCTTCGAGTATCTGTCTTATGGCACACACAAATCAACGAAATATCGAATAAATAACTTTGAGAGGTAGAACTGGAACTTAAAAATTCAATGCCACAGTTCCAGTTCTACCTCTCAAACTTTGCCCACACACGGCTTGTGTGTTTAAAAACACCAACAGTAAGTTTGTTGGTATAAATAAATAATAAACTTTGTATTTAAATTCATAATTTTCTAGGAATGGGACACAAAGATATTCAAGAACCGCCCTCAACTCAAACAACCTTTTACGTGGACATCTTTTCTAATATTTGATTTTCCTCTAAAGCTGCCCTAAGGATTTTGGATAAAACACTATGTATTAAGGCATTTGCTTGATAAACGAAATGTATAAATATTGAATTTTCTTGGAAGTCTTCGTTTTCGGCCCCTAATGACCTCGTTGTCGACGTGACTTTGTAAACACCCTTCACTCACCACTCTTCATTCTGAATGACTGGTAAACGGTAAGAGATGGACAAAGTATTACTGTACAAAAAATGTATATCTCGATAAAACACAATTTATGTCATATAATTTTTATATCTGGTTTGAATTTTGAAATCTTTTCGCTCACTTTCTCTACTATATATCCATAACTATCACAGGAGGCATTGCGTTCCATCCAAAAATTCGATACCAAAATTGCTGCGCACATAAGAGTTTTGAGGCTCCGTGAGTTCAATTTTCTTTTAATTAATGTCCTACAATGTAATGTCATATCGGAATGAATGAATTCCAGGCTTTGAGCATTTCCTAGATATTCTTTTTTATTAGGTTTAATATTTAAATCTCTATACCTTTTTCAAGTGTAAAATTTGTATTTTTCCTTTTTGTCGTGGTTCTGCAAAGAGTGGAGTTTCAAAGGCACTAGGTATTATATTTTCAGGAATGGTTTATAGTTCGTGGTGAAAAATCAAAATGTTCTTATAGACCGATTGCTCAAAAGACAAATGTTCAGGATTGTGCCTATTTAATTCAATTTAACTGTACAAATAAACAAGTTGAAACCAAATTTTAGCTTTCACTGCCGCTTAATAAGATTATGGTAGGTAAAGGAAATATTTGGTTCAACTGAAAAACTTTAAAAAAAAGTATTCAGATTTCACCGAAAATAGGTACAATTTGAAATGTAGATTCACATAAAGACTAAACGTCAAGTGGAGGTTCATATACCAGCGCAGGTTTTCAAGCAAATTGCCCACCCCAAAACACATCATGTAAAGAAGGCTTTTTTGACTTTAAAGCTGTATAAGTTTAATTAAGGTAATATATTCTTTAGGAATTCTTTAATAAAATTTGTAAGTATATTGGTTTTTCTTTCGACAACCTCTGAAGTCATCATTCGACATATACCTATAAACGGAAAGCTTTGCGTATTACGCTTGTACATAGCATTAGCAGTTTCGATGTCAGTTATATTTTCTCAAGTAGAAGCTTGCCAGCTGAAATTGTCCTCTTTTCATTTCCTTTCTGAGCCTATCTAATATAATTCAACGTAGGTTGCATACCGGAGTTATTGACTTGCAGGATTGGTGATTTTATGGAGAAGTGATGGAAATACAAATGATTGCAATAAATAATACGTGGATATGTGGGTCAATACATAATGTAAGAAGCGCAAGTTAAAATTTAGGCAGTGAATAAGAAGTCATTAGCCAGGTAAATTACGTGTTGAGACAAAGCAATTAGTTAGAAGTCAAAAAGCTAGGGTATTTAGGTGTTCTGGTGAACTCAGAAAAAGTCCACTAGTTCAAGGTTCAGATAATTGTAATTGAGTACATTCAGAAACCCAAGAGCTGCATAGCAGAGGGCAATTCAACCATGTATTATCATGCATTAAAGTTATTAGGAAACTTAAGTGGTGTTGTTCGTTCTAACACCCACCTACACACACGTCCTCAGAGAAACATCCTGATGATCACCACTGTAGCAACCGGCGGCAGGGAGATACTACGGACGGTATTATCTTCATTCTCAACATTAGTCATATGTGTGTATAGTTCTTCCTATACAGTTTGGTTTTAGACCTCCTCACGCTTGTCCAAAACAGTTACATCCAACTGTTGATCATCTTTCTTATTCTAAATCAAGTGAAAAACGATCTTCTCTGTGGCAACAAGCTGGTACTGCTCATAATCATCTCATCACATTACAGTTGTTGTTTTCAAACACTTTCTGAGACATACTGTGTTCCTCCATCATCAAGATGCGATCGACTGCAAATTTCCGTCTTGAGAAGTCGTTATGAATGAATAGAGGGACCTCTGTTGCAACTGGTGTCGATCATTTCTACCATCTTCTGCAATATTCTGAACGAAAGTCAAAGACATCTTAGTTGAAGTGCTGGAACTTTTCGTCTGGAATCCTGTTTAAGCCACTGTCATATGACAGTATTTCAAAATAAACAAAATACATTATTCAAGGTGTTATAGCTGAACTTTTCCCCCCAAATATCCGTATGAGAAGTCAATTGAATAGAGATTTTAACAGTTTAATTTCCCGACCCATCTCATGATGTGAATTCCACATCCATTTGTTTTAATTTTATATTTCTTTGATGCTCAGGCAGGTTTGTTCTTAAATTTATTTTTATTCTCCCAATTTAAATTTCATCGCAATGTTGACAATCAATGTGATATGACTTAATGACTCAATAACAACTTGCGTTAGGGCTTATCACCTCGAACGAAACGGATTTTTTATGCCTATGCCCCTGAGGAGACACGGGGGAAAATAGATGAGACGAATGGATCCTAAAGGCGGCCGGAACGTTGCCACGACAAAGCAGGTGGGTGGGTCCATATATTTTCCCAGTTACAAGCACTCCGGCGGAGGCTGGCTTAGCCCCCCCCCCTCCCCCCCTCGGGCTTGTATTATCCCATGGAGGGCCTGGAAACAAGCGACTCGCCTACCAATCCGGGGAAGAGATTTCCAGAGTGCATTTGTCCCCCCCCCCCCCCCCCTGTTGTGCTGCCGACGCTTCCAGCTTTGGAACAAACTTATGAAGTGATTAATGCAACGAAATGCAGGGACAAGAAATTCGGAGGATATGATACTCCTTCCCAGCATTCACCTGGCGACCCAAGAAACCCGAGAAAAAAAACCATGCGTCAGGAAGGTCATTCATGCTGTTACCTGGCATTTTAGTACCTATTGCGCCGCGCTCCAATACTGTTTAATATAAATGATATCTTCGACTGCCTATGTGGTTTGATGTTTAGCATGCTGAACTTCGGCTTTGATTCCCAGTTCTGCGGTGGGAATTTTTCTTTAGCGAGGATTATTTCAGAAACATCCTGTAGTTTGAAAGTGTGTGTGTGTGTGTGTGTGTGTGTGTGTGTGTGTGTGTGTGTGCGCGCGCGTGTGCGTGTGCGTGTGCGTGCGCGTGCACGTGCACGTGTGCGTGTGCGTGTGGGTGTGGGTGTGCGTGTGGGTGTGCGTGTGCGTGCGTGTGTGTGCGTGTGCGTGTGTGTGCGTGTGCGTGTGTGTGCGTGTGTGTGTGTGTGTACAATAATCCCTGCCGTGGTGCAACTGTAGTTCCCAAACATGGAATGTTCCCGGATTCGAACCCACCCACAATGCCCGGGTTTTCCTGCAGTGTTCAATTCACTGGACTCCTGGTAGGAGATATTTAGGTCGAAGTGCGAAGGCCGTTGAACACGCTCCAATCCCCATACATAGGTACTGCTCTACTACTGATATAATAACCAAAAGTAATACAAACCCAGACTACCACCTCTGTAAGCGAGTGAATATCATTGCTAATCAGCAATTGTTCCAAAGGTAAAAAGCCGCCGACATGACCTATAGATGTTAAAGGGGGATTATATAGATGAAACACTAGAAAAAGCTTACATACTGTGCATATTCCAAGTTTTACCTTAACTTACTTTTAGTTATTGAGTTATGCTGTCCACAGAAGAGAGACACAGCGATATGTCCTGGTTGTCATGGGGTAACATGCTAGCCTCTGGTTTCCAAGGTCACCAGTTCAAATCCGGTGGAGGGCGATGGACTTTTTTCTGGGCTTAAACATCCTTAGCATGTCTTCCTTTCAAAAGAAAATAAAGCCCTTTGCCCCATGTCCTAGATTTACGCTACATAAAAGAAGCTCAAGCCTGACAAAGAGGCCTTTAGCCAAAATTTAGCGCTCCTATACGCCCGATATGAAATACATATATGAACGATATACATTTCGTTTGCCATAAAAATATCTCAATCATATGACATTTTAACCAAAATCGTTAGAGCCATTTTCAAGAAAATCAAACTTCTCGAAAAATGTTCCATATAAAGGATAGTTTTCTTAAATTAAATAATAATTACACCGGTAAAGTACGATCGGCTGGGGAATTTAGTGTCATGCTGGCAAGTTGGTCATGGTAGCTTAGTGATTAAAGCAGCCACTCGATAAGCGGAAGATTCGCGGTTCAAATCCCGGCTATGGCATTTAATTTTTCAGTCCTGGTTAAACATTGCCCACACATGGCTTGTGTGTTTAAAAACACCAACAGTAAGTTTGTTGGCATAAACTAAATAAATATACCTACCTCTTGGAGTTACTTATATCTGTAAGTTTCGCTTATATTTAACATTTTGTTTTATACCTAATGGGGAAGTTTATTATGGCCACTAATTACTTTTACCCCTCATTATGCTTATCCATTTTCCCTGTTTCCTCATAGTTGTTTTAACCATTTCAATCTCACTTTTCCTAAATACTTTCCTGCTTTCTCAATGTGTTCGTCTGATTTTGAATTACATTTTTCTTAATTTTTAAGCCTAATGAGAGATTATTCCATTTTTTGAGTACTAGATTTCGTCTTCCTTTATCTGTACCATTACAGTCCAAAACATAGTGCCAATTATCCTACCATCTACCGCATTTTGTACACATCTCTACCCTTTTTATCCCTATCATGCCACTTGGGTTCGTTATCCCCGTCTTACCCCATGCATATCCCCTTTATTATTGCATACTTCGATGTATTTTTTTCTCCCCATTGCATTTTTTAAGAATCTATAATCTGTTAATGACATTTCTTTGTTAAAGCTACTCAGAATTTCTTGCTTTTCGATATCCCTACCCTTGTCCTAATTTCTCTCCAGAAACCCAGACTTTTATTGTTTCTTTTTGCCCATGTTTCTCCCTGCGTGTTTCCTCACATATTAGCTTTTGTTAAATAGAAAGCCATTTGTGTGTGTGTGTGTGTGTGTGTGTGTGTGTGTGTGTGTGTGTGTGTGTGTGTGTGTGTGTGTGAGTGTGTGTTTTAACGTCCGTAACGTAGTGTCATATCGGATGGTGAATTAATGAAATGAGTGAAATGATGCTCAAATGAACCCTAAGTCCATAGAGATTTAAGTTAACCGACATTCGTGTTCTCGGGATAAGGGAAAAACCTCGGAAAAAACCTCACCCTAAGGGACATTCGAACTCGCGACCCCTTGAATGTGAGGTAGACACGCTACCACCACGCTACAGAAGCTGCCGACCTGATGATGCAAAGAGAATGGAATGTCATGGCCGTCACCTTGCGACCAACTAAGAAAACTTGACATACCATTTAAGCCCACCGTATTTTCCTTCTCCCATTGTACCTATAAGAAAATGTGTACCAAAACTATATCCAAAAATATGTTGTGTCTCACTCACATGACTTTCTTTACTCTTTCACAAACGATTCTCGCAAACACTAATTGTTCTATCTACTTCACGTTAGTCAAGTTAAACATTAGTGGAAATTATCTTATTGGTAATTTTCTTGTAAGTGCAAGGGAAATTCCGTAGGCTTTAAGCGATAGTCAAATGTTTTAAAAACGATCGCTATATGATGACTGAAATTCCGTTCTCTTTGCATGAGCAAGAGAAAATGAATAGCGACGTTTCATTTAAGAAAGTATTACAAAAGTCTGACAAAAAAACAAGGAATATCTCCGAAATACTTCATTTTATAAAAAAGCATCATCTGACTTAAATTATGCATTTTAACGTGATCTACATTGTTTGTACAGTAAGATTTTTTCTATCTCTTACGATTTACCAGTTATGCAAGTCATCAAGAGTAAACAGAACTACATAGGCTATAGCCAGAAAATTCAAAATATAAATTTCATTTGCTATAAAAATATATGAAACATTTGGCGTTTTAATCAAAAGCGTTAGAGCGATTTTAGAAAAATGTTCTATATAAAAGGTAGTTTAGAGTGAAGGAGCCTTCTTCAAAATCTTCATGTCGCATCCTTCAAAGAAGCTAAACTTAAACAGCAGCTTAGGTAATTATTATTTATTTATGCCAACAAACTTACTGTTGGTGTTGTTAAACACATAAACCTTGTGTGGGCAATGTTTGAGAGGTAGAACTGGATCTGAAAAATTCAATGCCACAGTTGGGATTTGAATCACAGACCCTCCACTTACCTGGCGGATGCTCTAACCAAGCATTAAGCTCCTGTGACAACCTACCAGAATGACATTGAATTCTCCAACCAATATGTATTTATTTTTCAGTTTAAGTTCTACCTCTCAAACATTGCCCATACAAGGTGTGTGTGTGTTTAAAAACACCAACAGCAAGTTTGTTGGCATAAATAATAATTACCATCTATAAGTTATTTAATCCCAGGACATAAGGTACTTAACGATAGTAAGTCGCCATTGGGGTAATTATCTCTGATGTGAGACTGACATTGTGATTTACAGAGAGAAACACGAATTGGTTGGAGAATTCAACGTCATTCTGGCAGATTGTCACAGTAGCTTAATGATTAGAGCACCCGCCTGGTAAGCGGAGGTTCTGTAGTTTAGATCCCAACTGTGGCATTGAATTTTTCAGGTTCAATTCTACCTCTCAAACATTGCCCACACACGGCTTCTGTGTTTAAAAACACGACTAGTAAGTTTGTTGGCATAAATAATTTCCATCTGAGGTTTATTTAATCCCGGGACATAAAGTACTTACGCTAGTTTTACAGAAAGTTAATAGTTTCCTTAATAACGGTATCTACAGTTGATAGTAAGACTGTTTGGATGTAAGACAAAAGCACATTAGAATGACAAAAGGAGAAGTTGTAATTGCCGTTGTGGTATGGTATGGGGGTGGAAGTGTGCACGCCAGATGGCCGGGTTACGTCATGTTTATAACGGTATGAGCCCTCACCTACTACAGATCTAGTAGATAACTGTCTGGTGTCACTCCCGCTGCTTAATGAAGGCAATACATCTTTACACAGTAGGTACAACAGAATTTAGCGCCTAGGAACCGGTTTGGCACATTCCAAATAAAATACCCACCAATTTCGTTTCATTTTATTTTTTCCTTCAAATATCGCAAAAGTTAATAAACTATGGGAATGCCTCACACTAGTTTCGTGTACATCCAATCTTCTCTCATAAATGGATGAACTTGGAAGTTTCTAGAATATCATCACAGGTAACTGATAGTTGCGCTAGCGGTCAGTTTATGCCTGCTTCAAATCCATCAGTTGCCCCAGATATGGTATGGTTAAAAATGCTGCTTAAGTATCGTACCAATAAATTGGCACTCTTCAGAGGGTAAAAACTTATCGTACATACTGATTATTTCTAAAAAAGTGGATTGTGAATAACTGATAAAAAATGTACAATACTCAAAAGTTCCATCAACAAAAAGTGTATCATGTTCAAAGAGATGGGGGAGATTGGTGTCAGTGGAAAAACATACAACATTAAAGCACTTTCGTGAATCATAAACTTTTCGTTTCTGTTGCTTAATACAGACATCTGTTCTAAATTTGTGTGTGCTTCATGCACATTCTTGGGTAAAGATTGCAGTATTGACCTCTTAGCACGATAAACATTTTGCTGAATTCTGTTAACATCGGCACTTGAGAGATCAGCACCTGAATATGAATACTGCAGAGCTTTATGCAATTTATCGAGCCATTTTGTATGTTCGCCGCCGTAAATTAGGTGACTGCCTGATTTTTAGCGATTCCCTTAGTGCACTACAGAGCCTTTGTCAGTTGTACAACCCCCACCCTATTGTACAACGTATCCAGGATGCCCTCCATGTTTTACACGCTTCTGGTGTTGACGTGGTGAGTGCATGGATTCCTGGTCACGTAGGTTTGCCGGGGAATGAAATGGCAGATTTAGCAGCAAAGACGGCAACTACAGAACCCAGTATTACCATCTCACGCGTTACTTCGGAAGACTTTAGGCTTGAAGTGCGGAGAGCGGTGCTGTCGTCCTGGCACGACGCGGTAATAAGCTTAGAGAAGTGAAAGAACTTCCGATAAACTGGGTAACTTCCTGTCGCACATCTCGTCGCGAGGAGGTTAGTTTGGCTCGATTAAGAATAGGGCACTGCAATTTTTCGCATGGTTACCAATTTAAAAGGGACCCTGCCCCTCTATGTCCGCTGTGTGACAACCTTATGTCAGTTTGCCACATGTTGCTAGAGTGTTGCTCTCTAGCGCACCTTCGAGTTTCTCTGCAGCTGCCTGCTAGACTTGCAGCGGTCCTAGCGGACGACAAAACAGCGGTTAATAGAGTTTTTAAGTTTTTAGCGGAGTGCAATATCAATTTGAGGATTTAAAATTTTAGTTATCTGTTTATGCTTTTGGACATATTTATCACCTTGTTTCATATCTGGCTATTGCCACTGTTTTTTACCTTTTGTGTATATTTTACTTGTTACTAGTATTTTTATTTTTGAGTAAAATTTATATCTGGCTATTGCCATGAATCTGTTAAGGGCGCTGATGACCTAGAAGTTGAGCGCCCTTAAACCAAACCAAACCAAACCTGAATAGGAAACTTCACTTCTAATTAGTTTCAACGGCCTTTCACATAAATTATGAAGAGCTTTACATTTCGCACTATTACTTATTTTTTGTCTAACTAAGTTACAACTTTCCTCATGATTGTGATTGACATCATTAGTAAACAAAATTACTAATGCTGTTTCATTCAAATAGAGCATTGTCCTACACGTTTTAACAGTGCATTTCCAAGCCACTCCACGCTGTGTCTCTTTATCTTTTCTAAACTTAAAGCCATTCACTACAATCAAATCACTTCCTTTCTCACTTAACATGCTCCATTTGATCCACATCGTGTGACGATTGCGCGAGGAACGGTGGCAGAGGTTGACATATTTTCAATAATGAGAACAAGCAACACTTTGATGAGTGCGGTACGATACTTAAACAGCATTTATAACCATACCCGTTGAAATGACGGAGAGTTCAAAGTCTCTACAAAATGAGAAGGAAATGCTGAAGTGCAAAAGCTGACCGCAAGCGCAATTGATGAATACCCATGTCTGGGGTAATCTAACCGCCGAGCACAACTGATGGATTTGAAGCAGGTATAAGCTGACCGCAAGCGCAATTGATGAATACCCATGTCTGGGGTAATCTAACCGCCGAGCACAACTGATGGATTTGAAGCAGGTATAAACTGACCGCAAGCGCAATTGATGAATACCCATGTCTGGGGTAATCTAACCGCCGAGCACAACTGATGGATTTGAAGCAGGTATAAACTGACCGCAAGCGCAATTGATGAATACCCATGTCTGGGGTAATCTAATCGCCGAGCACAACTGATGGATTTGAAGCAGGTATAAACTGACCGCAAGCGCAATTGATGAATACCCATGTCTGGGGTAATCTAATCGCCGAGCACAACTGATGGATTTGAAGCAGGTATAAACTGACCGCAAGCGCAATTGATGAATACCCATGTCTAGGGTAATCTAATCGCCGAGCACAACTGATGGATTTGAAGCAGGTATAAACTGACCGCAAGCGCAATTGATGAATACCCATGTCTGGGGTAATCTAATCGCCGAGCACAACTGATGGATTTGAAGCAGGTATAAACTGACCGCAAGCGCAATTGATGAATACCCATGTCTGGGGTAATCTAATCGCCGAGCACAACTGATGGATTTGAAGCAGGTATAAACTGACCGCAAGCGCAATTGATGAATACCCATGTCTGGGGTAATCTAATCGCCGAGCACAACTGATGGATTTGAGGCAGGTATAAACTGACCGCAAGCGCAATTGATGAATACCCATGTCTGGGGTAATCTAATCGCCGAGCACAACTGATGGATTTGAAGCAGGTATAAGCTGACCGCAAGCGCAATTGATGAATACCCATGTCTGGGGTAATCTAATCGCCGAGCACAACTGATGGATTTGAAGCAGGTATAAACTGACCGCAAGCGCAATTGATGAATACCCATGTCTGGGGTAATCTAACCGCCGAGCACAACTGATGGATTTGAAGCAGGTATAAACTGACCGCAAGCACAATTGATGAATACCCATGTCTGGGGTAATCTAACCGCCGAGCACAACTGATGGATTTGAAGCAGGTATAAACTGACCGCAAGCGCAATTGATGAATACCCATGTCTGGGGTAATCTAATCGCCGAGCACAACTGATGGATTTGAAGCAGGTATAAACTGACCGCAAGCGCAATTGATGAATACCCATGTCTGGGGTAATCTAATCGCCGAGCACAACTGATGGATTTGAAGCAGGTATAAACTGACCGCAAGCGCAATTGATGAATACCCATGTCTGGGGTAATCTAATCGCCGAGCACAACTGATGGATTTGAAGCAGGTATAAGCTGACCGCAAGCGCAATTGATGAATACCCATGTCTGGGGTAATCTAATCGCCGAGCACAACTGATGGATTTGAAGCAGGTATAAACTGACCGCAAGCGCAATTGATGAATACCCATGTCTGGGGTAATCTAATCGCCGAGCACAACTGATGGATTTGAAGCAGGTATAAACTGACCGCAAGCGCAATTGATGAATACCCATGTCTGGGGTAATCTAATCGCCGAGCACAACTGATGGATTTGAAGCAGGTATAAACTGACCGCAAGCGCAATTGATGAATACCCATGTCTGGGGTAATCTAATCGCCGAGCACAACTGATGGATTTAAAGCAGGTATAAACTGACCGCAAGCGCAATTGATGAATACCCATGTCTGGGGTAATCTAATCGCCGAGCACAACTGATGGATTTGAAGCAGGTATAAACTGACCGCAAGCGCAATTGATGAATACCCATGTCTGGGGTAATCTAACCGCCGAGCACAACTGATGGATTTGAAGCAGGTATAAACTGACCGCAAGCGCAATTGATGAATACCCATGTCTGGGGTAATCTAACCGCCGAGCACAACTGATGCATTTGAAGCAGGTATAAACTGACCGCAAGCGCAATTGATGAATACCCATGTCTGGGGTAATCTAACCTCCGAGCACAACTGATGGATTTGAAGCAGGTATAAACTGACCGCAAGCGTAACTGATCTACTCCGGTTGAAAACACAATTGTTATATTGGAATGGAGTGCTATTTTGAGTGTTAATTAATTACAATATGTAATACATTTTTTAGCGCTTTACGGGATACAGTTGATGACTCTGACAAACAAAAGAATGATCTAGTGATAATTTCTACAAAACAAAATAATGACTAGGCAATAAATCGTATGTGATAATTTAACGCTTTTGTGCATGAAAGTCATTCAGATCTCTAAAAAGCTGTTTAAAAAATCTCTGTGTTGCACTCACATGACTTTCTCTACTCTTGTACTAACCATTCTTACAAACTCTTACTCCTATATCTTCTTATTGCTTATTGCTTATTTCCTTGTAGGTGCAACGGGAATATGGGAATACAGTAGTATTTGAGCGATAGTCAAATCTTTTAAAGTTATCAAATTCCGTTCTCTTTGCACGGTCAAGAGTTAAAGTCAGTAACGGACTGTTTGTTTGTCTGTTTGTGTGTCCGACACACGATAAGATATGGAACAGACTATTAATAAACTTAGCAGCATGTTGCAAATATCGACCTGTGTAAATCGCGCTGCAGCACTTAGAACATTCTACTCTCCTAATGCGCTCAGTCATGTTTCCATGGCTGTGCCACTGACCTAGGAGTTTTCTTCAAAATGATTAGGACTGACTGGAAGGAAATACACTGTAGTTTTTCCCCTTAGGAGTAACAAGTCAAAAACATCGAAATAAGCGTCTTTTAGTACACATTTTAAATCCATTTTGGTCATTATTTTAATATAGCTTTTTTTCCTTTATTTTGCAGCCATGTACGAGTTGTAACAACAAACTGGTCACATAAGCATCAGAAAAAATAAAGATGTTATTCATGCAAATGACTGTTTTCATATTTGGGCCAATAAATTTAAATACTGATATTATTTTCTCATCCTTTTTATGTGGTTTATGGTCTTATAGCAGAGATGAAGGTAAATTGAACGATTATATATCTCAGCTATATTACTGGAGTCAACGACAACATAAAAATATCTTAATAATTATGTTTGAATTAAACTGTCGTTTTTTCATCCATTAGCATTTAATACTGATTTGCCCGCTCTATCATTATTTCACATTTTTGGTGGTTCTCCGAAACATTTTATGTCAGGGTCGTTCTTGATTACAACACATCGTGACGGTCATGTACTAAGAGACACTTAAAGTGTTTTATTATGTTCCGGAACGTGGTTGTAATGAGGTAGTTTGGCGCCTTAGACGACAAACAATTTCTGTCCTCCGGCAATAACATCAGATTTAATGGGTATTGCAACGGTATCGTCAGTGTCCTTCCTCCAGTGTTATGAAGCGATCTACGCGGAGCTGGAACAACTCCCTTTAACAACAGGAAGAACACAAAGAGTAGTAGTAGCCCCTTCTAGGGTGTTTCTATTAGGGCAACACCCGCTTTCGTGAACATATACACCACTTCTGCTCGGAAGACTACGGCACAGCGTTTCTCAGCTCTCCAGGCGATACCAGATTACATGGGGGTGTCTCACAGCCCGCCCCCCCCCCCCCCTGTACATATCACCACTCAGAAGAACGCCCCAAGATTTCGGAAACCACTTCTCTACCTAGTCCAGCCCACATTCTGGACAACTCTCTGTCGGAAGGCACTCAGATGTTTGGCCCGGTGTACTTCTGGTAACGTAAGAAAAATCACGAGTAGTAAGGGTCTGCAGCGCTCCCACCACAGCAGCTGGAACCCCTTCCCTATGGGGTAAAAAGGTAAAGGTAAAGGGTACAGACACAAAGGGGACACGTCGCTCACTTCGACCTACACAGATCTATTGCGGCTACCACCCCCTAAGAGGCAGGGGTGAAATGAGGGAACCGAAGGTGCCACACAGGGTCGCAGTTAGACAGACCACAGAGACGCGCGGAAGTTCCTAACAAGTGATGAGATATCTTCATCCCGGTGCCAGGTCCCGCCAAGCAGCCATCACACCGCGGTTCCGGTGTCTCGCAGAGCGTCCCCCCTACCGACGGAGAACAAGGCCTGCCAACGCCACCTAACGCCGAGAACAGCAGTTACCATGCGCAATCATCCTCGGCATCTGCCCAGTACTGCCAACACTATGCACCTGGAAGTACACCTTAAAGATGAGATGGAAATTGAATGAAGGGAAATGATGGAAAGGAAACCGTGGTATGAAATAATGCACTGCAGTATTCGCCTAAGTGACATGGGAAAACCACGGAAAACCCCATGTCAGAGTGCGCGGCCACGGGGATTGAACCCGCGACCTCCCGAATGCGGGCCACAGAGCCACCTGAGCCATCCCACTGGGTTTCCCTATGGGGAGTTGTTACGAAGAATGTGAAAACTGGCCACCGGAGGAAGAAGCATGTATGTATTAGGTGACTAATTTTACTTCATTGGTCCATGACTGGACTAGGAGAGTCAGCTGATTACAGTTCGAGCCGTAGCCATGGTTTTCTCTATATAACGGCACGTACACAAATTAAGCGACCTTTACTGTTCAAGAGCTTTTATTTTCGTGAACCGGTGCCTTTACTGGCTTATTATTAGTACTGCAAGCAAGGACAAATTAACCAGTAACTTCTTTTTTTCTTTTAAGATTAACGGTTTCACAATGATTAAAATCTAGAAGCTCCATGTAATTTCTATTTTATTTGATATTTTATTATGAAGTGCGAACAAAACTATAAAGTTTACAGTGTTAAACTAATGAAGTAAATCTGCACAAAACACACTATATTTAATATGTTTTAGTTTTAAAAAATTTATTTTATAATAATTTGGGGTGGTTTTCTTCATATATTCACACTTTGGCAAGCCTGACTATGGTTTTTTTTTTCCTTTGCATTTCATTATTTAATCAATTACGGACATAATGAAGAAGTACTTATGATCATGGCTACGCTTTGCCATGGGATGAAAATAAGCTAGTTCCCCTATATTAGCATTGATTTGCACTTTGTTGTGTTATTCACTACGGAACGAAATCGCACCCTGACATAATGCAGTGTTTAGAACGTGTGCTCTCAATGGTGTCTCTCAACGGCCTGGTGTTCTATGGAGAGGGATCACACTGACGAGCAGGTTTATGCAGTGGCTTGGAGCCGCTCCTCTTACCATCTCCCCATTATGCGGCGGGTTGGTTGTTGTTGTTGTGTTTAACGCCCGCTTTTACTACTACGGCACCGCAGGCGGTGACACTGATGACACATGGAATGAAGATGGAGCACCGGTGGAATGAGATGGCGGGGGAAACCGGAGCACCCGGAGAAAACCCGCCCTGACGCCGCTTCGTCCACCACGAATACCACTTGCGAGTCCCTGGGATCGAACCCGGGCCGCCTAGGTGGTAGGCGAGCGCGCTAACCGCTCGGCCACGGCGCCGCCGGCGGGTTGGTGGCGTGTTGGAGCAATCTATTGGACTTTTGAGTGCCCAGACATCTAATAAACTCATCGCACCACGCCAAACAGATGGCGATTCCATAGTTCACTGTAAAAGTTCCATTGGGACTTCTGTAGTGGTATTGGGTTGCCGCATTAGCACTATTGATATCCGAGTTCCCACTAATAGAAAAGTTTTCCTCCCGCTTAGTAAGAACATTGCCTAAAAATCTGATATGTTGCACTCACATGACTTTTCTACGCTTGCACAAACTATTTCTACAAACACTTATTCCTTTATCTTTATTTGAAATTCCGTTTCTTTACGCGACCAAGAGATAAAATTAAAAACTACTTCCTATTTGAGAACGTCTAGAGGTACTGACAAATAACAAGAGTATCTCCGAAATGGTCTAATCTACAAAAAATTTATTATGACATAAATTGTGTGTTTTAACGAGATCTACATTTTTTATATGTTAAGATTCGCCTATCTCTTACGGCTTACCACTTCTGTAAAATTCATCCAGAGTAAACAGGAGTAGGTGGGTTATAGCCATAAAATTTAAAATATACAGTTTATTTGTCATTAAAATATATTAAACATGTAGTATTTTAATCAAAATCGTTAGCACTATTTTCGAGAAAATCAAAATTTTCGAAACATTTTTCATGTAAAGGGCAGTTTAGGGTGGAGACATTTTCTTCAAAATCTTCGTGTTGCATCCTTAAAAGATTTAAATGCCAACATTGGTTTTTAACCGACTTTTCGTTTTTGAGTTATACTGCCCACAGACTGACACTTGCACACACACACACACACACACACACACACACACACACACACACACACACACACACACACACACACACACACACACACACACACACACACAAACCTTTTCTAAAAATGCTTTTTTATTCAGGGGGCCTCAAAACATATATTTCCGGGGAAATCTCGACATCGAATTTTTGGGTGGAATACAATACTTCCTCTACTCACTATACGTAGTAGAGAAAGTAAAAATGATTGAGGGCAATGGGAGCAGAATATCTGCAGCAACAAGTCGTGTTGCAACACGGTTTACATAAGTTCGATATTTCTAACATGCATCTGAGCTAATTGAGAGTCTGTTCCATATATTACCATCTGTAGGGCACACAAATAGGCACCACTAGCATTTGTATTTGTTCCTGTTAAAGAAATGGGCGGTATAACAAACTGCTCTCCTAATGCGCTTAATCAGTTTGTCCATGTCTGTACATAGTAGGCAGACAAGATACTGCATTCCACCCAAAACTTCGATATCGAGATTTCACTAGGAATAACGCTTTGAGACTTCTTAAATATAAAGAGTTTTTAGAACCAAGATCCCTATGTGTTTTGTGTGTGTGTGTGTGTGTGTGTGTGTGTGTGTGTGTGTATGTGTGTGCGTGTGCCTAAACACAGCATAACTCGAAAAACGAATTGTCTCTTAAATACCAAACCTGATAGTCAGCGACTTCCAAGGACACGAAGATTTTTAAGAAAAGGCTTTCAGACTACCGTTTACATGGAAAACATTTTAAAAACTTTGACTTTCTCAAAAATTTCAGTTTTATAAAAAAATGAACTGTGTATATGTATATTTAATTTCCTGGAAATGTCAGAAGTCCTTTTATTCTGAATGACTTGCATATCTGGTCAACTAAGAGATTAGACAAAATCTTAGTGTTCGAAAAATGTAGATCTTATTAAATCTTTAATTGTCGAGTATTTCTTGGAAGTTCCGTGTTATTGGTTTGAATTTTCCATTGCTTATACATTTCTGAAATGGGAACTCATTCTTGATTTGTTTTCCTTTTCTTTTCTTCTTTTCTTTCCGGTCATACAAAAGGAATTAAAAATTAGTCATCATAGGGCAACAAGCTCTTAGGAGATTTGACTATTGCTTAAGCCTACTATATTCCCTCACTGCCATTGTACCTATTAGGAAGTAAGTAATATAATATTTCTACAAATGTTCAGCTCGATTAACGTGAATTAGACAGAAGAATAACCTTTTTAGAGAATATTTTGTTGAAGAGTAGACAGAGAAAATAATGTGAATGTAAGCATAAGTGTTTTCTTTTCTCACTTGACTCTAGAAGTGTTTGAGCTGCTCCTGACCTGCCTAACCTATCATGCATTGTTACACATCACGAATCAAAAACGAATCGAAAACTACGTGCAGCCAAATGAGATTCTGAAATTTAGAATGCACAATTGCAAACGTTTCATTAGTTGCAGTAGCGTTGTTTATTATATCCATCACAAGAGTAGTACTTAAACATTTATAGGGTATACCCTTTGCGTATCCATCTGCCAACAAGGCTCACATTCTCCTGAGAACGATTAAGTTATGCACAACCTTGAAATTTACGTAGCAAATATACCATCCATAAAGATCATTTTCCCATGATAACGATCCCTGTTATATAAAACCTGGATCCTTAAGTAGGTGGCAAGTATAGGGACCACTACCCTAAAAGCAATAAACTATGATACGATACACTTAATTGACTTTCTCTAGAGATTATCTAGCTACTCCTACAGCCTATTATAAAACATTTTTCTATCTACTTTATATTCATAGAGATAATAATTA
This sequence comes from Tenodera sinensis, assembly GCA_030765045.1. Taxonomy (NCBI): domain Eukaryota; kingdom Metazoa; phylum Arthropoda; class Insecta; order Mantodea; family Mantidae; genus Tenodera; species Tenodera sinensis. The sequence goes on along the minus strand of CM060961.1, from coordinate 24,926,266 downwards.
GCATAAAACCTTTTATTAGACATAAAATTTCATATCGTTATGTGATACACTCAATTAAATTTTTCTAGACATTATCTACAAACACTTCGAAAAACCATTTTTCTATCTACTTCATGTTCAAGGAAATAAAAATTAGGAGAAAACCTTTTATTGGTCTACAAAGTTCGTATCGTATGATATGACGGTTAGAGTACCTTAAGCCTTTAAAGGAATCATTATAGGCGAAAAAAAACTACAACAGGTTTAAGAGATAGTCTAATCTTTACTAGTACTTCACTATGTAATGGCCTTGAAATTGTACACACTTCCCATGAGACTGCGAGAAATAACTGAATGATAAGAGCACTTCAAGAAGTGACAAGAATACCTAGCAATTCAAAAGAATAGCAACAAGTGACTCCCGAACTCGATTCCAGCGGGGGTGGGAATTTTTAATTATTATTAATGGCAGATTATTACCTGCCATCCATAGAGTGTGAAAGTATAGATGTGAAAATAAATTAAAATGACGAAAACCTACAGTACTAACCTAAAAATTCACAGAATAAAAACCTATCAAATATTTCAATCAAAGCCACCAATGTGACCATGGCAGTTAAAGGGAGCTAAAGATATGAGAAATAAACAAATAGAGAATATTTCAAGAATGCTTTATACCACAATAAAAGTTATTTGTACAAAATTTGCGCTCTACAATTTTGTACCCTAAATTATGTCCAATGTGAGTTGTTCGAAACTATGCAAAATTCCTTTAGAATGAACAGGACTTCAGAAGCTATTTCCACTAAATTCAAGTCATGTAATAGAATATTGATAACAATTTTGATATGTTAAAATTACATATGTTTCGCTTTCCACAATCATTTAGTTTCATATAAACTACTACAAGCTATTCTTACAAATGCTTATTTTTCTATCTAGTTCATGTTAATCCAGATAAACCGTTTCAGAAATACACGGTCATTCCTATATCGTGTCTCCGCATCAGAAGCGTGGACCGTTTGGCCGATAGTGTCACTTCCCACCTGTTGGTTAGTTAGCAAGGTAGAGTGACTGCCCAATAAATCCAAATGCACTTTAAAGTGCACCCTTTTACAGAAGGAGATGACAAGAGTGCTAAAGAAGGGCCAAGGCGATCTTTTGGTGTTATTGATGGAGCTTATTTGCATAAATGATACAATTTAAGGATGTTTATAGCTGAAAGTGATGGACGAAGCGGCGTCTGGGAGGGTTTTCTCCGGGTTCTCCGGTATCCCTCACCATTCATTCCAACAATTGCTCCATTATCACCTTTCCAATAATCGATTTCGCCTGTATTTCATATCATCCTCTTCCTCACTATCATACCTGGTACTTGGCTGACCACCCGCTTCCAGATCTTCACTCTGTCCAGTCCAGAGGTTCTCCTGCTCCCTCACAGGCGTCTGACCCTATATGCAGGCTTGTATGTCCTATGGATTTAAGTCCTACATAAGGGGACGATAATCAGGTAAAGAAGAAGATAATGGTTATTTCTTTGAATAACTTAGCGATATCATCCCATAAAACTAAGTCTCGTAAATTTCCACTCTGTGTGGCCAGCCAAGCTAATACATTGTCGTTGTAAACCTCTATCTTCCAAATTCTGCTGTTTATGGATTATTAGCTTTAACTACATTATTTCAATACAGGTTTCAAATTTATAGGTACGTCAGTATTCGGAGGGGCTCTCTACCAATGAAATCTTTGTGCTTATGCACCTTACAGGTCGCTCCCGGGAGGGAGGGCTGAGATGATAGGATATTAAGGGTGACCGGATGGAGAAGGGGTGAAGGGCAGGGTCTTAACAACTGCAGATTTTAACTCCCCGGTGATGGCTCGTACAACCGCCTCCTACCGCGGCCTATACATCGTCTAGGGCACGTGGGTCTCGGAGACCTCGTTTGATCTGGAGAAATTTGTGCATCTAAAAATGTATGTTGATTATACGGGTGGAAGGGAAGTCATTACATTCCTTCTAATATGTGCTTCATAGAAGCATTACAAACAAAAAAGCCCCATTGTATTTTGTTCTTTGATCAGCCGATTTCGAAAAAATGAATGGTTTTTTGATCCAATTTGGATGTGTAATTCCACAAGAATGTACGAAGATAACAGTTTCTTACTTGTAAGATGCATAGCGTAACTTATTTCTGACATAGCTTCGGTAGTAATTATGGGACATCACACAGGGTTTCAAAATAATTAACCACTTAAAGGACGTGATGGAATACTCCATGCAGCTTTTTCGCACGTGCAGTAAGTCGACAACGTTGCGTTGAAGTTGGTCAGGGAATTGATTTGGTTTGTGGATGTAAACAGGTCTGGCGCTTTCGTTTCCGCTTTAATGTTTTGGGAGCTAACGCTTGTGATTGGCCTACACTCGCACAGTAAACACAGAAGGATAAGTTAGGGTATTTGTGTTCTCAAGAAGTAACGTTACTGTGTTTATTTATGTACTGAACTAGGTAAAGTGACATCCACACAATCTGCAGTGTTACCAGCTTGTTTACGAGAAAACTAAAATATATCCGTAGGAAACGGTCAGAGACAAAAGCGTACAATACAAAATGTGTTCCAAATATCGAGATCTATCACTGGTTTAAATTAATGTAATGACTTTCCTTCCACCCGGTATGTTATATATTAATTATACTGATTGTATATTAAACTAGCTATCTCAAATGGCATCAGATATCAATAGCTACCACCGTGATCATGCGATGATGGCAATAATAATAATAATAATAATAATAATAATAATAATAATAATAATAATAATAATAATAATAATAATAATAATAATAATAATAATAATAATAATAATAATAATAATAATAATAATAATAATAATAATAATAATAATAATAATAATAATAATAATAATAATAATAATAATAATAATAATAATAATAATAATAATAATAATAATAATAATAATAATAATAATAATAATAATAATAATAATAATAATAATAATAATAATAATAATAATAATAATAATAATAATAATAATAATAATAATAATAATAATAATAATAATCGTATCTACCTTAATTTAGGCTACTTAATTGGGATCAAGGTTAATTCATACTTACTACCTCAATCTAATATGTTAAAAACCTTATTACAATGTTTATAACTTCTAAAATTATTGGACTCAAATGACCTCAATGTCGACGGGCCCTTAAGTTTCTCTCACTCACCTCACAAGCTCACTCACTCGCCCAATCACTCGCTCACTCCTCAATCTCTCACTCGCTCTAACACTGTTCTTGTTATAATTGTATTTACTATTTTTTAATTTAGATAATACTAATTCACACAAACATTTCTAGAACTAGTTTCATTATATATCTCGCTGTAAGTATGTACACAGAGCGGCAAAGAAGCTTTCACTGAACCTTACGTCTGTGTCACATTATTTATCACTCAAAGAAGCCATGGCCACTTCAATAGTAGCTTCAGGTCACAGTGCAAGAATGGACCACTTCTAGTAAGCAGTTACGCCAATATCCACAACAAGGTTTACAAAATAGGTAGAAACGAAATATATGTTTATGCTCTGGATCGTATTGGCTAAAACAGAAAGAGGTGGAGTGAGTGTATTCAATTTGTGATACAGACCTCTTATCTTAGCTTATTGGCTAGTGCATGACGCACCTTTGAAGGTGTTAAAATCTAAGGGGAAAACTTGGTGAACGTCCGGGTGAGGGTCAAGCTCACGCCTCAAAGGCGTTCTTTGTATGTTCTTTGTACAAGGTTTTATAGGCAAGCGAATCGATAATCAGATGCATAAAAGTGAGTTGTTACGCGCTGGCCTTGAAATTGCATATTCGTTTCATTACATTGTGAAAAACAAATTAATAAATCCTCTGTAGCACTTAAAAAACACGCAGTATTGAAATTTCTAACAGTTTATAAAGGATATCTATGAGATGCTGAAAAAATACATATTTGAAACAAATGTTTCTAAAACCAAAATGTTTGTCAATTGTTTTTGTATCTCTTATAGTTTGAGGTTGTGGAAAATTGTACAAATTGAAGAGAACTTAAAAAGTTACTCCTAGAAAATTCAAGATGTACGTTTAATTTGTAATACAAATGGCTTAAACATATGTTGTTTTAATAAAAATCGCTAGAGCCATTTTTAAGAGAATCAAACGTTTCCAAACATTTTACATGTAAAGAGGGTTTTAATGAAAATCGTGTCGTATCCTTGGACAATTTTGAACTTAAAAACCAAATTTGAATACAAGCAGTTTTTCGTTTTGGGGTTCACAGACAGACGCGCACACATATAGCAACAAAAATGAGTTTTTTGTTCAGGCATCTCAATGTGTTGTGGAGAAACCTAGACATTGAGCTTCGGGTGGAATGGAAGTCTACATACCAGGTATGTGCTATAATAATTAAAAATAGAATAACAGTAAATGTTTGAAAATTTCCATGTTTACACCAATTTAGCTGTATATAGATAGATGGAGATATTAACTCCATGTTTATATCGTTTTATAGTCGCTGTCGTTCAAAATAAAAACCAGTTCGCTTTCAAATTGATTGATAATATAAAGCAATTTAGGCAGTTATCATTTACAGTCTTTAATTACTGGTTCTTTAAAGGAGCTTGATAAATTTGTACTTAAAACAGGTTATATAAGGTAATTTTAGATTTTGTAATCTTCCCTTCAATATCTAAGGATATATCAGTAAATCGACATTTTAATTCAGTAAAAGTAAAAAACTCTTATGTGTTGCGCTCATATGACTTTCTCTACTCTTGTACTAACCATTCTTATAGACCCGTGTTCCTATATCTTCTTCGTGTTAGTTGAGATAAATATTTTCAGAGATTATGTAATTGTGCATTTCCTTGTAGGTGCAATGGAAATGTCGGAATAGAGTAGATTTTGAGCGATAGTCGAGTCTTTCTAATTTTCTAAATTCCGTTCTCTTTGCATGGCTAACATATATAAAAAGCTGAGTAGCCATGTTCCATTTGACAAAGCTTAAGTTTTCCAAGACTCCCACAAATAACAAGGAATGCCTCCGAAATGGCTCACTCTAAAAAAAAAATGGATATAAATTATGTATTAGCAAGATCTACATTTTTATGTAGTAAGATATGGTCTATCTCTTACGCTTTACAAGTTATGCAAAAGTCATCTAGAGTAGGCTACAGCTAGAAAATTCAAAATATACATTTCGTTTGCCATAAAAATATCTAAAACATATGGCATTTTAATCAAAACCGTTAAAGCCATTTTCGAGAAAATCAACATTTGCGAAAAGTTTTCCACGTAAGTGGTAGTTTAGGATGGAAGAATTTTCTTCAAAATCTTCGTGTCGCATCCTTAAAAGATGGTAAACTTAAATATCAACTTTTATTTTTAACCGACTTTTCGTTCCTAAGTTATGCTGGCCACAAACACACTGACACACAAACACGGCGCGCGCGCGTGGACCTTTTTCTGAAACTGCTTTTTTTTATTCAGGGGGCCTCAAAACATATGTTTCCGATGAAATCTCAACATTGAAATTTCGGTGCTATACAATACTTCGTCTACTTGCTATACGCAGTAGAGAAGGTAAAAGGAAACAAAACACCGAGACGGACACATGTCCATTATACGTAAACACCCCAGGAAGAGAGGATGAAGTAAGAGACCACTGGAGGGTTCAGGACGTAGTTAGAGGACCACAAAGATGCGCGGAAGTCACTAACATAGGCTGAAAGTTTTTTACCCCGGCGCCACAAACCACGCGTAGTCGTCAACATCACGGGTTCCGGTTCTGAACTAAAGTCCCCACCCGCTAGAGGACATTGACCACAACGCCCCCTCAACAGCGAGAAGAGCATTTACAGTGCACCATCTCTCCACAGCTACACACCTTGAGCCTGATTACACACGTGAAATATGAGGAGAAAATGAAATGAAGGGGAAATGTACAAAATATTGCACAATTATAGGACAGGAGTTTACAAAAATATAGGTGACAAACTCCAGAAAACCTTATTTTGAATTATGTAGCAGGTACTCAAACTATTTAAAAGCTACATTAATTTTGTTTTCAACCCGTCATAGACAAGAGTACACCGCTTAGTCAATCAGGAGACAAATTTGAGTGGCTGGACTTCGCTAAAATTATGAGATGTGATATAACCTCAAAAAGCTACCCGTACCCGTTTTTCTAACCCTTTATGCTGAAATTGTCACTATTTAACCAATGTAAACAGAACGTTGGACACTTGGGCTTTTGCTGCAAGTACAAATAATAGACTACTTATGATTAGGCTTCGGCGCGGGTTGCACGTTGTTGGGGTTTGAGTTGTGCTTGCAGGGAGATTTTCTACAGCTTCTACCTAACGGGGTAGGTTGGGCAGGGGCGATAAAGTCGCGTTGCTTTGTAAAATGGTTAATGTAGCAGTGTGTCACCCTCCCCTCCTCTGCCTCCTCTACTGTCAACAAATATGATGTACAAACTGGTACAGTAAAGTAGCTCTCAACATAACGTCGTTTGCAACCGTGACCGAAGCCTACTTATGACTTTCAATAACAACCGGAATGGCTCAGACAGTGTCTGTGGCCCGCATTTGAGAGATCGCGGGTTTCAATCCTCATGGCCGACCTTCCTGATCCATAGGTTTTTTTCGGAGGTTTGCAGGGCATCAGACGAATGCTGAGAAGGATTGCCATATTCACTGAATTTCCTGTTCCTCCATTTTGCTGCATTAATCATTTTACTCCACCCTTCATCCCGATAGGTTTCTCTCAGGTTTGGAAGCGTCGGTGAGCGCCGCACCAGCAGCATGGCAGGGACAACAAATGCGCTCTGGAAATCTCGGCTTGCAAGGCGAATCACTGGTTTTCGAAACCCCCAAGCGATGGTACAAGCCTGAGCGGGAAGGGGAGCCGGTTTCCGAGTCCCGCGCCCCCTTGGGAGCACCAAACACAAGGGGTGAGAGAGGCACTGGGCTGAGCCAGCCTCGCCGGGGTGCTTATAACAGAGAAAGTGTAGGAATCCTCCAACCTGTTCTGTCGTGCCAACGTTCCGGGCCCCCTTGGGATCCATTCACCTCATGTATCCCTCCCCACTGCAAACATCAGCTCTATCCTTATTTTTAATCCCATGCTTATAGGATAGACAAATGCAGGCCGGGCAAGACGCTAGTTTGAAATTATATTAAAATGACCTTACATTTTTAGAATTCTTAAAAACCAACTTCAAATCAGGTGTATGTGTGGAATATAAAAGCCTTGAATTTTCTGTGTATAGCTTCTAAAATCCTTTACGTAAAGATTAAATTACATATACACTTCTGAGTCACGGAACATCACCAAAAGTTTATAGCTTGAATGGCTTGTGGTTATGTTTGTTCAATCACCAACACGCCAGACGCCAGTTCGAGTCGAACGGAGGTGAGGTGAATGTTCCTCCGGTCGAGTGTCTTTACCGCAGTACCTAGCCGTCATACGGCTTTACCTGCGCGATGGTTTTGACGGTGTCACTACAGGGATGTTTTCACTGGGAAATTTGTTGGGACAGGGGTTTTTATAGTAATTGTAGGTAGGGATTGGTTCGCAAGTGAGCTGTGCGCGAATTTTACGCGCTAATTCCTACCAGGGTTCTGGCCGTCAGTCACTCGCTGAGAGGTGAACTGAACTGGTGATTCGCTCTGTTTTGAGTACAGATTGCATTTTCGCCTTTCCCATCTTGGATTAGATCGCCGGACTTAAGATGTCCTTCGGCAATCTTTTGGATGGTAGTCGGCGCGGCTGTCTCTGGTCGTATTGGCCCAGGGTATTCACCAGAGGGTTGGGGTGGTTCTGGAGTTTATTGTACATTGTTCGAGCGCGAGTTTTGATCACGTCGACAATGTACGGGATACCGGAATGTTCGTGTAGGATATGGGCAGGAAATCTTCGGCCTGTATCATAGATCATCCTTAGTGCCCGGTCCTGCAACGTCTGGAGTCTGATGAAGGTGGACCTTGCCACCACTCCCCAGATCTCGCATCCGTACAGGACCAGAGGCGGGACGATCGCTCGATACAGCCGAAGCTTCAGGCGTAGGGGCATGGTTTGGGAACTGAGGATGGGGTACAACTGCCGCAGGACAGCGTGGCCTTGAAGTACTTTGCCCCTGACGTGATGTCTATACGTCAGCCGCCGGTCCAGCGTGACCCCGAGATACTTCGCCGTAGTGACCCAGGGGATCCGACGGCGCCGAAGCACGAGGTCCAGCGGGAGCCGGTTGGCTATCGTATTAGCCAGGAGAATCGCAGAGCTTTTCTCCGGGTTAATAGACATACGCCAGTTCTCGCACCATCTATTGATGGCACAGAGGTGGGCTTGCACTTGTCGGTAACTGTAGCGCGGGTTCTTGTTAGTAGCGAAGATCATGAGATCGTCCGCATACTGACAGATGTGTGTGTTGGGGTGCGTCGGGAGATCGGCCATGTAAGCTGCGAAGAGTGCCGGTGACAGTACACTGCCCTCGGGTACTCCTGCGCCAATGGGCCTCTCTCTGGAGAATGATCCCTCCACCTTCACCCGGAAGCTACGTTCCTGTAGGAAACTAGCCACCAAGTAAATGTATGGAGGGGGGATTTCCTGCTGTATGAGCTTGTAGACAAGCCCCTCATGCCAAGTGGTAGAAAATGCCTTTTCCACGTCGAGCAACACTGCCACCGTTTTAGCTCTCTCCTGGTAAGCCAGGGAAGCTTTCTCGGCTACACGCAGTAGTTGCTCAGTCGTGGAATGACCAGAACGAAAACCAAACTGGTGTTCCGGTAGGAGACCTTTTTCCTCCAAAAGAGGTCCGAGGCGGGACAGGAACAGTTTCTCGAACACTTTCGAGACAACTGGTAGGAGGCTGATGGAACGGTAACTGGATGGAAAAACCGGATTCTTTCCCTGCTTCAAAACGCATACCACACGCGCCTGTTTCCAGACAGCTGGAAAGTGGCACATGCTGAGGCATGCGTTGTAAATGCGGGTCAAGTGCATCACGGCTCTATGGGGTAGGTGCTGGAGCATTTCCGCTGTTACACGGTCCTGCCCAGGGGCTTTACTAGGTTTTAGGTGCCGGATGGTGTTAGTTACCTCGCGAGGGGTAACTACCGGGATGTGGAACTCCTCGTGGCCCGCGGGTCGGACTTCTAGGAAGTCTTCTACCGCTTGTTCCACGAGGTCAGTATGGTCATCGTTCTGAGGATCTACCCTAGGCTGGAACTGAGTCTCCAGATAGTCTGCTAGTGCCTCTGCTTTTTCCCTCGGTTCAAAGACAAGTCTTCCCCGAGGGCTGTGCACTGGATGCTGGTGTGCAGATTTGTCTTTCCTCAAGGCTCGGACGATGCGCCACGGTTTCCTCTCTTGGAGGTTTACGCGACGCATTGTTTCGTCCCAAGCTGCTTGCCTGTGTTTTCTTAGGAGTCGTCTCACCAGGGATTTGAACCTCTGGTGTATTACTCCTATCCTAGGATGTCGGAATCTCTGCCATAGCCGTCTGACAGCATTCTTTGCTTGAATGAGGCGTTTTAGTGGGACAGGGATAGATGTCGGGTTTGGTACTTCGGTAGGAATGCGATGCGTGTGAGCACGCACCGCGTTTAGGACAGAGGTAGAAAACCCCGTGGCTGCCTCCTCGAGAGCCTCTATCGAGTCTATTCGAGGATTTGCTTCCACAGAGTTTTGAAGGGCTAGGACGGCTGCATCCCAGTCGACTTCATCCACCCAGTCCGGCACTCCCAGGGCTGTAAGATTAACGTCTGCATCCACCACAACAGGGTTGTGGTCGGAGTCCAGATCGTTAATCACAGAGAGGTCCAAGTGAAATGGTATGTTTTTGGTGACCATGAAATCGATGATATCCGCGGCGCCGCGTGCCGGGTAGTAGGTTGGACCTCTCGGCCCGTGCGCGTGAAGGGCGGGGTTCCCGCTAATGAGACGGTACAATCCCCGGCCCTTAACGTTCTGGGTGCGGCTGTGCCAGCTTGGGTGTTTTGCGTTGAAGTCGCCTGCAATGCAAACCCTGTGGTGTAGGTTCAGGAGTGCCGTGATGTCCGCTTCATAGAAGTGACCATCCGGCGGGTCGTATACCGCCACAAGCACCAGATCGTTCCCGCCCAAGGATAGCCTTATGGCGGTTGCTTCCAGGTGTTGTAGCGGAGGAATGGTAACAGGAGTGTGGGTGAGATGGTTCTTTATGAAAATGGCAGTACCACCGCCCTGTCGGCCGACCCGATCAGACCGATGAGCGGCGTAACTTGGCAGGTTAAACTGTACACCAGCGTGCAAGTGCGTTTCACAGACCATCAGGATATCAATCCCATGGCTGTCCACGAACTCCAGCAGGCCAGGTCTCTGGTCTCTAACTCCATTTGCGTTCCAGAACGCAGCTCGAAATGAACGCACAGTTCTATGCGCCATTACGAACTTATGGAGTTAGAATAGAGGTCCTTAGCCGTTTGAAGCACCGTGAGATGCTTCTGCACAGCGGAAATCCCGGGGTTGATGATGGTTTCCCTGCAGCGTCGTAGGATTGGGAGGGAACGCTGAACTAAGTCGGCGAACCCACCAACACGACACGAACTGCTGGCAAGTTGAGGTTCAGCCCGATGGATTTTGCTCCGTACCTACCCCCAATAGGGTTTAACCATAGAACCGGAAATATTTGGAGGGGTGTATAAGGGTGGTGCCTTATAGTTTTAGGTTAATTTGGTTTAGAAGGAAACTATTGTGCCTCTTTAACCTAAATTTCAAACTGTCTTATTGACTTTAGGATACAAATATCTGCATTTGAACTACTAGCACCATCTTCTGATGTTGGCTTGAACTGCTTGAGTGAGGCGCCTGCATAGCACTGCTAATGCGACAGGCGGTAAAAGTTGTGGCGCTTTCTAGCGGTGATTGCCTGAAACACGAGCAATAAGAGAACACACCACGTTAGCCCAATCAATTTTTAGTTTTTCCACTACTTTAACTAGGGGAAGTACTATAGTTCACCCAAAAAGACGATGTCGAGATTTCACCCGAAATATATATTTTGGTGCCCTCTGAATCCGAAAAACAACAACGCAGTTTTAGGGATAGGACTGTGCCGCGCGCGCGCGCGTGTGTGTGTGTGTGTGTGTGTGTGTGTGTGTGTGTGTGTGTGTGTGTGTGTGTGTGTGTGTGTGTGTACAGCTTAACTTGAAAAGTAGGAAAAAAGAAATGAAAATTTGGTTAAATGACAAACCTCTTATTTCAGTTCAGCTTCCAAGGATATGACGTGAGGATTTTCAAGAACATTCCCCACCCCAAAATTACGTTTTAAATAGAAAAATTATCGAATATTTTGATTTTCTCAAAAATAGCTCTAACGATATTGATCATATACGGCATGTTCAAATTATATTCATGACATATGAGCTGTATATCTCGAAATGTGTGCGAAAGCCTTTGAATTCCTCTCCATTCTGAATGATCTTCGCATAACTGGAAAACCGTAACAGAGAGACCAGAAAATGTATATCTCATAAAGAAAAACGAAAAAAAAAAAAAAAAAAAAAAGAATAAAAGGCCCTCTATCTCAAATGAATTGGTTTTCTGTAATTAACTATTTCCGAGATATATTTGTTATTGATTTACATTTTCAAATACCTTTTATTTTTAGAAACTTTTGGCCTGGAAAGAAAATAGAATTTAAAAGCCATCACACAGCGACGAGCTCTTAAAAGATTTAAATTATCGCATAAACTCTGCTATATTCTCCTTATTGTATCTACTGGAAATATGTAATAAAACCATTTCTACAAACATTTGTCTCGATTAACATGAAGTAGATAGAAGCATAAGAATTAATAAGAACTATTTAGTCAAGTGTAAGTAGCAAAAGTAAGTACAAGATGTTTATTCGTTACAGTGTAATTATTAGACTTTTAGTAAGATGTGATCATCTTACTCTAACAAGACCCAGCTTGTGTTTTCAATATATGGCTTTCTGTCAATGTCTGTGTTTCTAGGGAATGGGGTGAATGTGTAATGTGCCGGGTTGTATTCCTAACTACCTCTGAAACAAATCGAGGGAGGTGGCGCCACGTTAACGTGTGCGACTCGCATTTAGAAGTCGTGGGTTCGATCACCGCCCATCGCGCACTCTGACTTGGGACTTTCCGCAGTTTCCCCTTTTTTACTTAGGCATCATCATACCACGGGTTTCCTATCTACCGCTCCCCGTTCCCACTGCGTCCATTTCAGAGTTGTAGGATTAGGCGACGGTGTTCGGCGCGTTGCGGCAGGACGGTGGCTGGCTGGCTGTAAATGTTTCATTTCCGGTATCGTTCCGAATCGGCTCGGTCGGGCATAGGCCTGTAAGGTCTGGGACGGGCGGGGTTGGATGATATCCCTGACGTCGTCTGGAGCTGCGCCCGTGGGGTGCCACGTTCGTCTGCGGCCCTGCTAGCCTTCAGGAGGAAGAGGACGTGTGGCATCGGATGCGTTCGTACTGGAAACGAAAGCAATCCCGTCTTAGCTTGCGCCGATGGTTCTGGTCTCCCTTTGGGTCTTTCCTCTCATCGCTCCCTCCCTGTGGTCTGGGCAGAAGCACAAAGAGCCCTAAAGACCTACATGCGGTGCGGGGATATCTCCAGTGTACGTACCTCTTAAACAAGGAAGGACACGTTAGACCATTAGGTTCCCCTCAGAACAGTGGATTCTTGCTATAAACAGAGTTGATTTTATGCTCTGTAAAAGTTAAACATTTTTCTGAAAAAAAGGGTAAAGGTTACAGACACACAAGGTGACACCTCGCGCACTGCGACCTACACAGATATATTGTGGCTACCACCCTCCAGGAGGCAGGGACGAAGTGAGGGAACCGAAGGTGCCACATAGAGTCGCAGTTAGACAGGCCACAGAGACGCGCGGAAATCCCTAACAAGTGCACAGAGATCCCTTCATCCCGGCGCCAGACCCCACCAACCAGCCGTCACACCACGAGTCCGGTGTCGCACAAGCATCTCCCTCCGACGGAGGACAAAGCCGGCCAAACGCCGCCTAGCGCCGAGAACAGCAGTTATCATGCGCAATCAACCACGCCATCTGCCCGACATTGCCAACACCACACGCCTGAAACTACACCTGAAAGATGATAAACAAATGGAGGGAAAGGAAGTGATGGAAGAGAAACCGTGGTATGAAGTAATGCACCCCAGCATTTGCCTGACATGGGGAAACCATGGAAAAACCCATGTCATACTGCACGGCCACGGCGATCGAACCCACGACCTCCCGAATGCGGGCCACAGACGTTACCACCTGAGCCATTCCGCTCGGTAACATTCTTTTGAAAGTGATATCATTAGAGTAGATTCTGTTAAGAGACTAGTACTATTTCAACTTCGCCAATTTACAATTAGTGTACCCCAACGTTAAGAAGTTTCACTACCTAATGTAATTATCATGGAGGTTATATACTGTCTGAGCCTTTGATCTCATCAGAATTTGAAAATGCGTTTTTAAACGGCAGGAACCGCAGATCTACTTGTATTAATGTTTTAGAAATGAAAATTAAAGAAACTGGTTTTTATTTTAGTGCCCATGCGATGTGCATACAATGACCGTTGTGAGAAAGATATGCCAACACTTTAGAGAACATACCTGGAAATAATTATATAAAATTCGTAATCCAACTTTGTGCTAAAACTAATGCAAGCTAATATTATTTTCAATAATATTAACATTAATTCATTAGCATTAGTGCATTTTTATATACTTTGACAGAGTTTATGTTCGTGGTATCGAGAGGTATGTTATTTTATTACCCTGCTACTAGTCGTATTGATACAAAAATGACAAATTGTGAGATACGTTAGCTCGTAGACTTCCAATGTGACGTCGAGGATCCTTGTGTCATGCCTGCATTATCCCATAAGCCACAATCCGAATAACAGCTCGTTGATTCAACTGTAAAGAGACACATTCCACTTACTGCTTAGTTTGAGCTTATCCGTGTAATGTACAGTGCTGCCATTTGGCAACGAATATCGTAACAGCAGCTTTTTGTTCTTTTCGTATTATATTGACATTTAACAATAAAGTAAAGGTATTGGTAGCTGTTTATATTATAAAATCATCAATTTAAATTGTTGCGATTTCTTTTATTTTTTGTTTCAAGCATCAAAATCGATCAATTTATTCTAATGTAACCCCGCCATCATACACACGTACCATATCACTGATTATTTTACGTGGAACCTCCCCATCCTTTACTACATCCACATTTGATTGCAGTCGTTCGGCTTTGAATGGATGGCCAGTCCGTTTTGTCTGACCTTTAACAATCACGCCTACTCAAATTACTCCTTATAAGGTGCTTGTGACAGGCATACTTAAACCGTATACACGGAAGATGCAAACTTAGACACCCAATTATGATATTTAACCAAATTAACTATGTTTTATTTTCTCCATTAGATGCAGTAAGTAATGCAAATATTTGATAATCTGTTGTTGAGATTTCAATGGAAATACATGTTTTGAGGAATCCTCAACACAAAAGAAACATTTTTACTTTCTCTACTGGTAAGTAGGGGAAGTATTGTATTCCACCCAAAAATTCGATGTCGAGATTTCACCGGAACTACATGTTTTGAGGCCCCCTGAACCCCCCAAAAAAGCATTTTTAGAAAAAGGTCCGTGTATGTGTCTGTGTGTCAGTCTGTCAATCTGTGGACAGCATAACTCAGAAACGAAAAGTCGGTTAAAAACCAAAGTTGGTATTTAAGTTTAATGTCTTTCAAGGATGCGACGCGAATATTTTGAAGAAAATAGCCCCACCCTAAACTACCCTTTACATGGAAAATTTTTAGAAAATGTTGATTTTCTTGAAAATGGCTCCAACGATTTTGATTAAAATGTCATATGTTTGAGATATTTTTATGACAAATGAAATGTATATCTTGAATTTTCTATCTATAGCCCCTATAGTCGTATTTATTCTGGACGACTTTTGCATAACTGGTAAACCGTTAGAGATAGACCAAATCGTACTCTACAAAAAATTTAGATCTTGCTAAAATACACAATTTATATTCCGATAAATTTTCTTGTAGGGTGAACCATTTCGGAGATATTCCTTGTTATGTGTGTGAGTTTCGGAAAACTTACAACTTTCGTGAAATGGATCATTGTTGTTCATTTTTTTATATGTTAAGTGTGCAAAGACAACAGAATCTCAAAGCTTTAAAACATTTGACAATCGCACAAAGCCTACTGTATTCTAACATTCCCCTTGCACCTACAAGGAAATAAGCAATAAGATAATTTGCACAAATGTTTATTTCAACTAACACGAAGAAGATATGGGAATAAGAGTTTGTAAGAATGGTTAGTACAAGAGTAGAGAAAGTCATGTGAGTGCAGCACATCACATTTTTAGAATAAGGTCCGTATGTACATATGGCTGCGTTTCTGTGAACAGTATAAATCAAAAACAAAAAGTAAGTTAAATGCGAACACCTGATATTTTAGTTCAGGATCTTCCAACGATGCGACACAAATTTTGTGAAAAAATACATAGCTCCAACTACCTTATAAGTACTAGCCAACTTATAAAAATGTTCGTCACTTTTAATTTTATCAAAAATGCCTATACGGTTTTGATTGACTAATTTGCTACTCCCGTCTTTAAGAAGGCAAGCTGTACTTCGATAGAGCCAGGGTAGTCGGCTATATAGTTGTCTTAATCACACGTATGATGTCGCTGTAACAATCAAATGTCACGCGTTAAGGGTTGAATTTCTAATTTTGTTGTTGATAAAGTCGTTTCGTGTTTTCTGCAAGCGAAAATGTAGGGGAAAAAAAAGGATGCAAGTAAACTTTTCTCTTAAAATAATAACATATTGTGAGCATTAAATTCATAACATAAGATTAGTATAAAATGAAGCCACGGATGCAGTTACAGATTCAAGTAAGAGGGTTGGTAACGTATTGTCCTCAGAATGTAGAGAGCTTGGACTTCAATAGAAAAGCAATTAATTTGTGGAAAAGTAACTTTTCCTGTTTCTGAACATTTCACCTGGTCTTTGAATTTTCATATAACTTTAGTTTATAGCACCAATAACATTGGAGAATTACCAATCATGGAACTCTAGTCTCACAGTTCGTAAGTTGCCTTGACCGTGAGGCATGTTTATGTATTTTACCCTCATTCTCAATGCTGGAGCTCACATGAAATCTCTAAGTGCTTTCTTGTAACCCAGCGTTAATCTCTTAAATCATTCCTTGATTCCTTAAAACTTTCCACCCATCCTATTATAATTTACATAACTCCTAAAGAAAGTAACACATTTTCTTACAATAAGACTGTTTACGACCGTGCAATAGGTAGGAATAGAAATGGGAGAGATACGGAGGGAGTTCACCACTGAGGCCAGGGTTATTGTACCTATGTCCCCAAGGGGGCACCCCTGGGGGATAGGATGAGATGAGAGATGACAACGGGTGCAGATCCAGATTAGCCGTACAGACATTCGCAGAGATTCCTAAGGTTTGTCAAGTTAGACATATCTCAAGGTCTTTAGGTCTTCTTGGGCATTTTCAGGGGAATCCCGGTTCGGTCCAGTGCCCCCATATACCTCCCCACTGCCCGGATTTCACCGGCAACGAGGGACGAAAACTGTTCCTGTGCACATATCATCCCTGCCAAACTGCACCTAACGCCTTCGCTGGCACTTGCGACCCTGAAAGAACCAACGCGATGGAGGATGAACGAAATAATTAACAAAGTGAAATGGAAACACAGGAAATTCGGAGGATGGAATTATCCTTCCCAGCACTCGCCTAGCGTCCGGGAAACCCCCAAAAACCCATGAGTCAGGAAGGTCACCCATGGAAATCAAACTCACGACCTCCCAAATGCGGGCCTCATATGTTAGTTACCAAGCAGCCATCTTGCTCGGTTGCAATAGGTAAATTACGATTTTAGCGTGAATAAGAAATGTCACTTCTACTTTCTTAATCGTTGCGTAGTATTTTTGGGCGATCTTGTAACTTCATGACACCAAGAGAAGTCGCTTTTCACGTATTCGTTGCAGTCAATTTCATCTACCCACATGCTTTGCTTTACTAGTTGTAGCCCACAGACACTGCTTATATCACAGGAACAAGTCTTCAGTGTTTCTAGTCATCAATTCAGTCATACGTATTTTAATTCAACTTTTGCTCTGTCTATGCAACGTATTTTCAGGGTTGTTACTGACCAGCCATTTTGATACTTCAACTGTTAATGGCCAATACCCCATAAACACTGCACAAAACAGCATTGTTAACTGCAGAATAGAATATTGGATATAGAAGACACTCCACTTCTCTTGTATATTTAAACCTTACCTCATTGCATTGCCTTGCATCATTTTAGTTCCTATATTTCTGTTAACTACAATGTGATGGCTTTAAAATTACCATTCTCATTGTATGACCAAGAGAACAAAATTAATAGTGATTTTGCGCTTTAGAGAACTATAAGTATTTAAAATGTCAAACCAGTACCAAAGAATATCTCAGAAATAGTTAACGCAACAAGACATTTTATGTGACATACACTCTGTGCTTTAACGAGATCTACTTTTTTATGGAGTAAAGTATTTACCAGTTATGTAAACATTATTCAGCATGAAGAAGTCTTCTAAGGCTACTCGCAGAAAATTCAAGTTATATTTTAGATAATTTATCCCAAGAAATGCCTTTTAGCATCAATGATTCATCAAGCGGCTGAAAAGACTCTTTGGGATAAAGAGATAAAAAGAGGACTGAGTATATGGAACCAGGAATTCGCTGATTTAATAAAACGAAGAAATCTTCTTTGCAATATTTACAAAAATAACAAATTAAAATTATATAAATTATAAAAATCTGTGTGCAGTCCTTTAAAGAGAAGTGAGAAAGCTACATCAACTAAGTTGAGAAAGATACATATATTAACAACTTTGAACATAACTTGCACGGAGCACAAAATGATGCATATAAAATACTAAAACTATTAAAATTCCAAATGAAAGATAAATTACAATTAAGTCCAATAAGTTAGAAGAAAATAAGAAATTGTATAAATATGGAAGAATTAATGGATGTTAATAGTTTTGAAAATAAAAGATCTCCAGAAATTGATGAGATGAACATTGAGCTTATAAAAATACAAGTCCAAAGATACTAAATCATTTCCTTAACCTACGAGTAATAAATGTATGTTGGATAAATTGATATGTCACGGAAGAAAGGAATATCACAATTATTACTCCTGTATTAAAAAAGGGAGACAGACAAGTGCAATAACTATAGAGGGATTAGTCGTTTTGGAACTTGCTGCAAAATCTGTTATAAAAATAATTAAATAAAGTAGTAGAAGTTTTGTTATTAAATAAGCAACATGGTTTCCGAAAAGGAAGATTGACAATAGATTACCTTTTTACAATAAATCAATGTAAAAAAGAAGAGAACATAATTTAGAAACATATATACCCTGCGTTAATTATGAAAAAAGCTTTTGTTAGGATATATAGACCAAGATTATGGGAAATAATTATTAAAAAGAACTGCGTGCTGAACACATAAGAGTCATTTGCATTCTCTATCGTAATACCACTATATGCATTGACAAAGGAAGTGGATCTGGGGAGAAAAAAAAAAAAAAAAAAAATAGAAATGAATGACAGTGTTAGACAAGGGTGTCCATTGTCGCCCACATTGTTTAATATTCATCTAGACAATGGCATGGATCTTGGCTGACAGTTTTAGAAACTAACCCTAAAATTAATAATACATATTTGAATAGTCTGTTGCAGTACTGTCCAACTTTCTCATGTGCTCGAGCACATTTAACTCGTGCCTAAGGAAACATGGGTGCCATCGCTACCACCATTAGGAGAAATACCCTTCTTCTGAGAAGAAAAAAGGAAAGCACTTGTTAGGGAAGTAATGAATACAGCTTTAGGTGTACTAAAACATACTTCCTAGGTCTGTACTGGCAAGATATTCAGAAGGAAATAGCACTGTCTTAAAATTTTAACTAATATTAGAAGTCATCGCAGTAAACACTTGCTTATGAGGGGTGTCTAAAAGAATCCATCACGGCACCGCGTTGGATTGCGCTGGCCTATTGTTTGCAAATGACCAAGTACTTACGGCTAATACAGAGGGCAGACCTCAAATACCCGTTTAAAAATAAAATAAGATAGCTAAGGAATACAATTTAAATATTTGAAGTTCAAAAACAAAAATAATGACCTTCATGAGAACAAACCACAAAATATAAAAAACAGTAATCAATACTGAAATTATTGAACAGGTGATCAACCTTAAGTATTTGGGATATAGATTATCATACCAGAGACGAATGGATACAGAAGAAAAGCTACATAAATATCAATATGCATATGGAACAACAAAAGATGTTTAGGGAATAAAACCCTCAAGAAAACTCAGTTAAACCTTTATAAAACAGTAGCAATTCCACAACTTCTGTACGGAGCAGAAACATGGGTACTAGCACAAAACGATAAAACACGCTTAGAAATGAAGTTTCTAACATCAGTGTTGGGTGTAAATCAGGCGAAACATATAAGAAATTCAGATATCAGATATAAACTTAATATACAAAATATAGCTAAAAAAATTCAAGACCGTCAAAAGAACTGGATGGAACTTCTGGAAAGAATAAATGCATCCCGTACAAACACACACACACGCACGCGCGCGCTGATTGTTTTTATAAAAACTTTTTTTTTTTTGGGGGGGGGGGGGGGTTCAGAGGCATCAAAGCATGCATTTTCGGTAAAATCTTGATATCAAATGTTTGAGAGGAACACAATAGATTCTCCACCTCCTATGCACGTGGTAGACAGCGTAAAAATATTTGAAACATAAGTATTGTGCCTGCAATGACAATATCTTATATATTTAAACGAGCAATTCTTGTATATACATATATAAATATATTGTCACCGCGCCCGCCGCATCTAATTGCCGACAACAGCAGTGTCACCCATCGCATTATTGTCGGCACTACCGCAAAGGAGCCGAAGGAAAGAGATAGAGAATGACCGCATTGTTGGGGCGCTTGCCGAAAGAGAGAAAAGGATAGAGGCTACTGGAATCTTCTACTTTGTATCTCACCGCAATAAGTGAACGTTCCTGAAGCTTCCAGAATAGTGCCTGGGAGATATAAATAGCGGTAAAGTGTGAGAAGAGGCAGTCAGACGTATGTGAAGGTTGAGTAGTCGTGCCGACGGAGACGGACAGACGATGTGAAGAGTTGTGCCGACGGAGAAGAGTTAGTTCTTTGTGTTACGAGTTCGGAGCCGTGCTGTGGGAGAATCGAAAAATACTTTCTTGTTGCAACGAGTGTACAAAGTTACTGTTTACGGAAATAAAAGTGTTTCTTTATCTCGACTACATCTGTCTACTTTACTTTTCAACACAACCAAAAGTCACAATATATATATATATATATATTTATTCCGTACAACTTGGAAACGGCTCTAACGATTTCGATCAAATTTTTAATCAGATAGGGTTTTGCTTTCTAAGCTCAGCTCTATAGGTGTAATTCCCGAAAAAACGCGATTTTACATAAAAAATATCATTTTTATTCCCGCCTCTACGGTGCAATTCTTGTATATACTCATGGTATTTCAGAAATAGCTCTAAAGATTTGGTTAAATTTTTGTATACATGCATATTACAGTCACAGCGTTTTCTCTACTCACTTTTACGTAACACATTCACATTTCTTTCTCTACTCACTCTTCTATAAAAAATGTTCCATAAAAACGTGGTTTTGCACCAAAAAACATTTTTATCCACACATTTAAAATAAGTCCTACCATGTTCTATATGTTTGAAATATAAATGCTATTACATTCACACTGTTTTCGCCTCTCACTTTTAGGCAACACATTCATATCTCTTTCTCTACTCACTCTTCTACAAATAAGTATACAAGTTTCGGTATGCTTGAAATAGAGATGCTGCATATTACATTCACAGTGTTATCTCTACTTACTTTTAGGTAACACATTCACATTTCTTTCTCTGCTCACTCTTCTATAAACAATGTTCCATAAAAAAAACGTGATTTTGCACCAAAAAACACCTTTATCCCCGCTTTTAAAATAGGTCATACCATGTTCTGTATGTTTGAAATAGAAATGCTATTACATTTACTCTGTTTTTTCCTAGCACTTTTAGATAACACATTCACATTTCTTTCTCTACTCACTCTTCTACAAACAATTCATATCATCTATGCAACTTGGATGTTTGTATATATCTAAATGTGAAGCTCGAAAACCGCTTAACCGATCACCGCAAAATTCGCCACGTATATGTATTTTTTCATGGGGAAATTTTTTATGGCAACAATTTTACTACACAATATATTACTTTCAAATGGTTTTCCACTCGAATTTCTTTTACGTAGCACACTCATTTATCCTCTGTTTGCCCTTCAACATACAATTCATATAATATTCTACGATTGAAATATAAATGCAACGTATTACATTCACACGACTTCCTCGACTAATTCTTGCTTTATGAGGCACCATCAGTCTTGTTTCACTACTCGCCCTTCAACATATAATGCATACAATTTGATATATTTGAAAAAGAAATACAACGTATTATATTCATACTATTTTCTCTACTCACTATTGTTTTACGTAACAATTCACATGTTATTCCCTATCGTATATCAAATTCATACATACCAACACCTATACATATAGTATGTTAAAGAGTGGATAAGTTCCAAAACAGGTTGACCGATCGCCATGAAAAGTGATATATCTAATTGTTTTCATGGCGAAGGTTTTAATGCAATCCATTTTACCACCCAACGTATTACGTTCACATGGTTTTCTCTACTCCTTTTTCTTTTACCTAACATACTACTCCCTCTTCTACAAACATACATTTTTCCATGCACTTGAAATATAAGTGCAACGCCTAATATTCACACGGTTTTTCTACTCATTTTTATTTTACTAAACACAATCAAATTTCTTTAACTACTCCCGTTTCAGCGAACAATTACGAACAATTCATACAATTTTCTATATGATTGAAACAGAAATGCATAGTAAATTCACATGGCTTTATCAACCAGCTTTTCTTCCTGTAGTATTTGTTATTGTTCAACAGTCCTTTTGCTTAGTGTTGCTCCGATGTTTTAATTAAAAGTAAAGAAATATTTACAAAAAGTAAAGTAATCTCAATTGATGTCAGGAGTGCGCCAAAAAGCACGATATGGAACAGTTGATGAAATAAATGTTAACCAAGATGGACATAATGGAAAATGAAATGAATTCTGGAATGCAGAACGCAGAGGAAACAAATATGAAAACCGAATTGGAAAAATGTAAACTGCGGAATAGAAAATATAGGAAGAAAGATGGACAAAATGAAAACTGAAAATGTAAACTCCGAAACAGAAAAGAAGAAGACGGGAATGTGTAATATGAAGGTAGATCTATTGGAGAACACTAACGAGCGACTGGCCAGAGTAAAGGAAGCTATGGAAGAACTGGACGGAAAGATAAAGAACCTTGGCGAATGTGTTAATACCCTGAAGTCAATCGCAGCAGCAAAGAAGTGAACTCCATAATGGAACAAATGCTGAACGAAAGCATAAAACTGGGTGGATATCTACGGGGGAGGCCTGCGTTCAGCAGTAGACGTTTTACAGCTGAAATGATGGTGTTTATGAAATGTTTGTATCTCGGAAATGACTCTTCACAATTGCGACTAAAATTGTTATTTAGTTAACGTTTTGACTTTCAGTTTATCTAAATAAGTATCTTCTCCCACAAAAAACAAGATTTCACAAAAACAGAGGCGAAAAATGCCAAGCGAAGCTCGGTCGCCCAGGTACTGTATAAATCTACATCAGGAACTAGAAATACGCCTTCAGGGTGTAAAAAGTGCATCTACAAATATTTTACACCTGGGGATTTTGGTGCATCATTATCTACAGATTCTGAAGTGATGAAGAAAGTAGGCATTTAATATTGCGATTCTTGGCTCGATTTCAAGGCCAACTTTTATGAATTCATTGACCAGGCCTTACAGACAAAGTGGTTCAGTGGAGAGGACGCCATATGTTGCCCTAATGGACTTTTGCACATTGGAAGCAGAGACCGTTAAAGTCTCAAGACGTCAAAATATGTAGTTCTCCTGCCAACTTCTGCTATTAATATTAATTTCCTTTACCTGCAGTACTTTGGTTCTGATAAATAACCAGTCTCCTGGGCCCTTTGTAGCCCACTTTCCTTCCCTTCCGCAAAAATTTGTAGCGTAGTTTTTTTTTTTTTTTTTTTTTTTAAATTTCTCCGTCGTTTAACTTAAGCTCAGTCCCAATACTTTTGTCAAGTAAATCTCGAATTTGTAGCTCAACAGTGAATATCACTAAGCAGAATTTCATATCCTTTCTGCGACGTCACCAAGTCTCTGACAAAGGATGGGCCCGGGTTCGACCCCAGGGACCCGCATGTGGTATTCGTGGTGGACGAAGCGGCGTCAGGGCGGGTTTTCTCCGGGTACTCCGGTTTCCCCCGCCATCTCATTCCACCGGTGCTCCATCTTCATGTATCATCAGTGTCACCGCCTGCGGTGCCGTAGTAGTAAAAGCGGGCGTTAAACACTACAAACAAACAAAGGATGGGGTAAACTGCAGCTGATATCTGACCTTGCTAACATTGCAGTTGAACACATATTTTGAATTTATATTAAAAAATCTGATGTCTTGCAGTCAAATGACTTTCTCCACTCTTGTACTAAACATTCTTACAAACTATTATTCCTTTATCTTCTTCGTGTTAGTGGAGATAAAACACTTTTAGAAATTGCCTTACTACCTCCTTGTGGGTGCAAGGAGAATATGGGGATACAACAAGCTTTGAGCGATAGTAAATCTTTTAAAACTTTCAAATTCCGATTTCTTTGCACGATTAACATATAAAGCATTGAATAACGATGTTCCACTTGACAGAAGTATAAGTTCTCCAAAACTCACACAAATAATAAGGCATATCTCCGCAATGGTTCACTCTACCCCCCAAAACAGTGTTCAAGACATAAATTGTGTATTTTAGTAAGATACACAAACACACACACACACACACACACACACACACATACACACACGCACACGCACACGCACGCACGCACAAGGAGCTTTTTCTATATATTCCTTTTTATTCAGGGGGCCTCAAAACATATATTTCTGGTGAAACCTCGACATCGAATTTTTGAATGGAGCACAATGCTTCCTACACTATACTATATACCTAGTAGAGAAAGTAAAAAGGAAAGAAGGAAAATAACTTTTTAGTTTTCTTTTCTGTTTTAGGTTATGGTAATATCAAATTCAAGCTACTGAATGTCATAAATGTAATAAATTATTTAAATGTAAGCCTTAAAAGTAAAATTTGTATCCAACTTCCAAACATAAATATACATAATAATGCCTTATGGCATCTTTGGGTTGGAAAGGGTTTAACATTTACTTTACTATTCATCTACACTATAAAAACAGGAAGTCAGCCAACAATGGCATGCTTAATTTGTTTTAACGTGTCTGTTACTTGGACACACCCAATTAGCTCAGCTTTAAAACTGATTATTGTAATAATATGCTATTCAAAACTTATTTAGAGAGAAAGATTTGTGTTTCTCAAAAGCAATGATAGGTTGTACAACCAGAAATACCAGAATTGAGAACCCATAAAACCGTTTGCTTATTAACATTTGTCGTGCAACAGTCACAACGGACATGTTTATGAATGTTAACCGCTCGCTTGTGACTGTTAGAAACATGTGACACAGAGATAGGTACATACGAACCGCTAACTCTTCTCAGTTAATTGGCAAATCTGTCCAACTTGGAGAGTAGAGGGGTAGCTTGGTTCGGCAGCAAAATGACACACTGTTATGTATTATGCAAATGTGATTAATGTTTCCCTACATGGAATTTCTGATTGGTAACCGGTCACATTTACAAGCTCTGCAAATGGCCGTAACGAGCGACGGCGATTTGATGATCAAGAACAGGCGATGTTTAGTGATGGTCGTAAAGCGTTTCTAGAAACATTGAAGGCTTAGTACTAGAATCAGGTTGTGGGCATTTTATTGAGATGGTTTAACACTTTATCTACAGATAAACTATTTTAAAGTGTCGTGTTCCACCTAAAAATTCGGTAACTAGATTCACCAGAGTCACATGATTTAAGGCCGCTTAATCCAAAGCAAAACAATTTTTAAAAAATCAAGCTGTTATATTATGTGTACAGGATAAAAACTAAGACTGATGTGATATACGGAAAAGGAATATGGGAACACACTACAGCCATACGTTTTAAGAACTGGTTGCTACAAGACGACATCGAAATTCCATATCTTTGCATGGCCAAGAGAGAAAACATGAATAACGACCTCTCATTGGAAAAAAAAAAGTATTGCAAAATTCAAAGGAATAAAATCAAATATCTGCAAAAAGGCGCACCAAACATAAATTGTATTGTTTTAGCGAGATCTACATTTTTATGCACAAAGACTTCATCTATCTCTTACGACTTACCAGTTATACATAACTCACCCAAAATGAAGAGGTTTTGAGAACATTTCCAGAAAATTCCACTTCATTTCTCATATGGTACTTTAATCAAAATTGATAGTCATTTTTGATAAAATTAAAATTTTCGAAAAATATTCCATGCAAAGGATAGTTCTAAAAATATTTATATTCAGGGGGGCCAAAAAACCTGTAATCTCGATATCGAACTTTTGGGTGGAATGCAACACTTGCCCTATTTACTGTACATAGTAGAGAGAGTAAACATCGCTTCAATACTAAATTTGGTAATTAAGTTGAATATTTTCCAAATATTTCATAGCAAGATTCCAAGAAAATTCCACCAAGCTAAAGTACACTTTGCATCCAATATCTATATCTCTCTTAAACATAGATTTCAAGATGTTTGTTAAAATACTGTATCTTTAACGTACAAGTTCAATGCGTGCCTTGAATGTTTTGTAAATTTCCTGTAAGACCCTCTTAAACCTTAATATGTACAAAATATTTGACATTGTTTAGGATCAAGGATTTTCTAGGTTAGTTGTTTGACATTTTAAATACTATATGATTTTCTGAAGTGTTAAAATCGCCTCCGTTTGTTTCTCGTGGTTATGCAAAAAGTCTGGAACTTCAAGATCAGCATATAAAAACCAGCCTTTTAAGTATCTGCTTAACGTTTCAGTCTATTGTATCCCCTTTCAAACTACAACAAAATGTGTAATGAAACAGTTACTTCGATAAATATGAAGTGCGTAGAAATAAATCTAATACTTTCAAGAGGAGTTCATACCAGAGATATAATATGAAATAATAGGTATAGAAAGTCTTCCCTTCATTTATCCCTTTCTCCCTCTCTTCCTCCCTTGCTCCTTTCCTCCCTTCCTCTGATTATCCTCCCCTTATATAGGACTTACACCTCCTAGGACTTACAAGCCAATGCTAAGGATCAGACGCCAAGAACCTATGGATCGGATAGAGTGAAGACCTGAAAGTTGGTGGTCAGCCAAGCACCAGGTATGATAGGAAGAGGATGATATGAAATGTGGGCGAAATCGATGATTGGAAAGGTGATGATGGAGCAATTGGTGGAATGAGTGGGGGGGAAACCGGAAGCACGGTGAACCTGAAGAACACCCGCCCAGACGCCGCTTCGTCCACCACGAATACCACATGCGAGTCCCTGGGATCAAACCCGGGCCGCCTAGGTGGTCGGCCAGCGGTCTAGCCACTCGATCAGGGCGCCGACTGTACAGAAAGTCATGTGAGGTTGATAGGATTTAAAGCCCGTTCTTATGGCGCGCCAGAAAGTACTTCGTTGGCAGTTATAAATATCCCACTTGCTGAAGATTGTATTGCTGGAATTCAAACCGTGGACCACTAATTTAAAAAGCCCTCCCTTAATGACTTCGAATGCCTGAGCCGGCACACGTTGCCTATGGGTGTCAATTTATCCCAGTTAAGTTTATCCAGAAAAATAATTTTATTAGTTTTGCCTTATATCTAAATATTTATCCGCTTTTAGAATAAGTATGAATAAAGTAAGTCGTGGGGATTTGCTACTGCTAGGAGACCTGGAGCGGGGTGCACTCAGCCTCGTTAGGTTCCTGAGAGACCTATTGAGAAGGTACGTGATTCAGAAGCAGCGGCCCCTGGATAAGCATAACCGGCCAGGAGGACCCGGAGGAGGACCATGTCCCACCCTCCAGTACTGCACCCCAACATGTCGTTTATGATGAGCAGAGGTGTGGGACGCAGCGGCCAGGCGATAGGTTTTGGTCCGGAAAGGCGTGTTGCACTACCGGTTTAGTTTTTGTTATGAGTAAAGTGAATGGTGGACTGCATCCGTAGTACAGTGGTAGCGCGCCTGCCTCTGGCGTGAAGGCCCCGGGTTCAATCCCCGGTACCTCCGTGGGTAAGCCTTGGCCCGCGAAGGGCTGTTGTGTTAGGGGTTATTATAATGTTAAAGTGAATGTCTGGTCATGCAAAGAGAAAAGAATTTCGAAGTCTCGCATAGCGAGCAGCCCTTAAAAGATTTTGTTATAGCTTAAGCCTATTGTATCTATATGTAATACAACCATTTCTACCATTGCCTGTGTCTATTAACATGTAGGTCAAATAAGTGTTTGTGGAAATAGATTATACAAGAATGTGTAGAGAAAATCATTTGAGTGCACACAACAAATTCCTTTCTGAAGTTTTTAATAATGAATAATGCTGTTAAAAACCATATTATCTTCTAAAGACAAAATGTTATATTATGTATTTTGTTGTTATCGTATAATTTTAATTTCTACACTTAAGAGATTTTTGTGAAACACTGTTCTATGATTTGCATAAGTGTTCACAAGAGTTTTGTGAGGTGTTATTGAACTTTTAACACTGGCTGTTCTACAGTCATAAACCAGTCACGAAATTTCGAGCGCACAAACCAGTTACCTGAGAGTTTATTGTCATCCAGGCACCTGTTGAATCTATTTGGATAGTTGTCAAAAGCTTACCAAACACGTGGGTACAGTATCAATCAAACTCAAAGAAATACTATCGGAAGGAACGTTCATAGTTGTTGCTTTACTCTGACCCAGACCTGTCATTAGTGTGAACTAATTTTGCAAAGTAGATTCTGTGAGTGAGGAAAAAAACAACGTTCGGAAATCTGTTTGTAGAAAGAACGTACCAAAATAACCATTCTGAGCTTAAGAACAAGGAGTCATAATACACTGGTATGCAAAACTTAAGGACGAAAGTAATTTTCGCATGCTACGTCGCTGCCTAGTATCATAATTCGGTAACACTTAAACCATACGTAGACAGAACTGCTGCATATGGTACAGTAGGCAAATGAGACGAACAGACAGAAAGGCCACTTCTATACAGGGGCAAAAGGTTACGCTGAAGTACCTGCGACTCATGATGGTCCTCTGGACCATGGGAAAAAAATGATATCTTGCCCATCGGCAACACCTCAGCCTCTTTATTCTTTCAACCTAGTGGCTGTTTTATAATCCGGGCTATTTCCTTTATTAGTTTTCATACAATCTTTGTTCATAGCGATTTTATCTTAAAATCTAGGTAAGCGATAGAATTGTATATTGAGTCTAAATCTAATATTTTTCAAACACAATTTTGTGTATTTTTCTCTACAGTTTTACTTGCCACTTGTGTACATATTTATTAGACTAACACTAAATTCATATTAATATTAAACATTGAAAACAATAATAATTCAAACACACATACATAGAAATAAGAAATATAGATTAGACTCCATTGGTAGTTATCTCGTGCTATGCTTAATACAGTCTGCTGTGATATTCAATACTGGCTTAACAGATAACGTGTTTCTTAATTTTGCCATTCTCGCCAAAAGACTCCGATTCCTCAAAATGTTACATATTTGTATATTCTGTAAGTATGACATTTTAGGTACTTTGCTATCTAGAGTAAGGGGAAGCTTCTAGATGGCACGTTTTGGGAATTTCACGGTGTCGCACTTGTGACGCTTCTCTGCACATTACAAAAGGAGATACATGATTCCTAAGGGCGTATGTGATCACCCCAGACAGCAATGAATGCTCTGCAACATACTCCCATGCTGGTAAGGAGCTTTCGTGGTAAGACGTTCCATTCCTCCACCAGCGCATTTGACAACTGCTGTACTGTCCTCGGTGTATGTGAACGTGTTGCATCCCACAAGTGACTGATGGAATTTAAGTCAGAGAAACAGATAGGCCACTCCATTCGTCGAAAATCCTCTCGTTCCATGATGTCGCGCATTGTCATCCATGAAAATGGAGTGAGAACGACTGCATCCCTTTGAAGACACACATGGGAAGAAGTAGAGTATCAAAATAACATTGACTAGTGAACGTACCATGTTCAAAGCTTTGCCTCCCCAATCTATAACACCCGGGCCACCAAAATTAAAATGTTCCTGGGTGCATTACGTGTTTACACCTCTCGCCAGAAGAGCTATGTCGAAAATCATTACTCAAACGGAATCTGCTCTCATCCGAGAAGACCACGACCCCATTCCTTGTTAATTCTGGTGCTCTCGGGATCATAGGAAACGGTGCCGCCGATGTGCGGGTATCACTGGAACACAATGAGTGATCGTCGGGCAAAGAGAGCACCCCAATGGAACATACTGTGTAGCGTATGATAGCAGTCCTGCTATATATGGTTGCAATTGCATCCGCTGTTTGACACGGATCTCTTCTTGCCTGTTGCACGATGTAGCGATGATCTGCTGCTGTGATCGGCCACCTCTTCTCCTTTGGGTAGCAGTGCTGCTGATATGGAATGTTCTCCATGCATGCGAAGCAATACTGTGAGTAATACCAACACTTGGGCAACACTCGTCGCACTTCACCCTTCTTCAAGTATACCGATTTTTCTTCCCCATGTGAAAGCATCGAAATGTACTCGTAGTTCTTGGACCATCATGTCTAAACAACACCACTACTGATTGCCACATTGTCTAGTCCGTTTGTTCAGCTGCCCCATTTTGTGGGATCAGGCTCCTATGTCTCTATAACTCACGCCATGTGACATCCAACTTTCTGTGTAAATGTGAGAGACTTCTGACATGTTCCTGCACTTTCATTCATTTATACTGAATAGTAAATGTATTATATTAATTTATTCATCTCGCCCATCACTGCATTTATTACTACGCTAATGCATCAACATTAAATCCACAATGTTAGAATTCCCTATTGCAAAACTATTTGTGTCATGTCATACGCAAAACACACTCTTGTACAGTACTAGTCACTGTAACTAGTTGTGTTTGATGTGCAATATAGTTTGTGTGCGTGTGTAAACAACGCAAACGAAAAGTAAAATATCTCATAAATACTATCCTTGAATTTACTGGGAATACTAGCTTGTGAAGCATTCCTTATTCTGAACGAATTTTGTATAGCTGATACACCGTAAAAGGCGGACAAGAGATAAGAAACTGAATAACGATTTTCCATTTGAGAAAAGAATAAGCACTGGGAAATTCAAGCAAATAACAAGGAACATCTTGAAAAACAAAACTGTTTGGCATAAATTGTGTGCTTAAGCGAGATGTACATTTTTTGCTTAGTAACATTTTGTCTACGTGTTACGTTTAACAGTTATGCGAACATAATCTAGCACGTAGAGGACTTCTGAAGATACTCCCAAAAAGTTTAAAATATACATTTCACTTGTCTTGAAAATAGCCTAAACAACTGGTATTTTAATCAAAATCGTTTGAGGTTTCACAAAATCAAAATTTTAGACAAATGCTCCAGGTAATAGGTAATCTGAAGTGAAAGGATTTTCTTGAGAATCTTCGTGTCGCATCATTGGAGGATGCTGAATTTAAATGCCAAGTTTGATATTTAACCAACTTTTCAACTTTTCGTTTTTCAGGTATGCTATTAACAGACACACATACACACACACAAACATCCATCCTTTTTTTTTTTTTTTTTTTTTTTTTTTTTTTTTTTTTTTTTTGTATTCGGAGAAATTCAAAACTTGTATTTCCAGTGAAATCTCGGTGTCGAATTTTTGGATGGAATTCAAATATTTTCTCTACCTATATATGTGGCAGAGAAAGTAATAACAGATTCTAACGTCTGGACTAGCACTACCATTAGCGTGCATATTCCAATGAAGTTGTTGGTATATGGAGGTGTTTGCGTGCATGTTCTGAAACAAACGAGCATCATGTTGCGAGAAGGTCATAAAACTACAGCGTCTGGACTAGCTGTAAAAATGTACAGTACATACATCGGAACGCTAAGGTTATATTCTTGTTTGCTCTGGATTATCTGGGAGTGTGAATATGTTAATGACACCGACTGGTCAGCCTTGGACCAAGAAGCTGCGTAAAGGTATGTCCTTGATCTTGACAAAGTCGCCACCACCACACCACACCACGCATCTGAGACGACGCTCCTCCCACGTGAGCTTAGGGTGGGCCACGTCCACATGACATAATGGAGTAGGAGTTGACAATTGCAATTAACCCACCGCTGGACGGTTAACTCTTTAAACTTGAATCCGCAATTAACGAATTTCGTTTACTTACATCTGTTCTTTGTGCAATTACTGTGAAATGATCTGGACCAGACTATTCCACCAGGGGTACGCGAAGATTTCATAGGGGTTACATAAAATTGAAACTATGCATACAGTTCGTAGAATATGTATCCTGAATGGTTACACATAACGCAAAATAATAAAAATTGGAGTATGAATACAGTCAGTAAAACACGTCTCCTGAATAACGAAAACTATTTCAGTCAGAGAGATTTCAATTCTCTCTGTCCATGACTCCATTTTGTTTACTGTGCCGGTATTGCTAATGGGCTTTTGGAAATAATCAAAATCCACACTAAAATCGCGGTTAACAGTTTTTTAAAATACTCTCTAGAAAGACTATAATGCACAAGAATGGATTATAAATCAGCGTTGCACCATAACCATATATTCCCATAAAATTAAAAGAAAGCCTTTTGAAAATGTCTGTTGACAGTTTACTGAAAATAAAAATATGTCTTAGAGAGAGAGAGAGTAAATAGGAGACAGGAGATAGATGTCAGAAAGAGGGAGACGGAATGAGAAGGAATATCCAAGTGAAAGTGGAAGGGAGAATGAGAAAGCAGGAGGAGAGGTAGAGAAAGCTAGAGAGAGAGGGGGGGGGGAGGGGAATGAGGAAAATGAAGCATAGAGCGAGGTAAAGGGAGAGAGAGAGAGAAACAAGAATCTATGTAGCTAAATAAATAACGCAAGGGGAACCATTGTTCTGCTACTCAGATCAGTAATGAAATTGTAAGGAAACAGTTTAACTTATACCTATATAGAGCCAATGTTAGAACAAAAACTAGTGAAGAAGGGCAAACTTAGAATGATAACCTCCTACGAGGTTCAAATTGGAGGAGTTCAACAAGAAACAGAAGAAGAAGAAAAAGAAGAAGAAGAAGAAGAAGAAGAAGAAGAAGAAGGAGGAGGAGGAGGAGGAGGAGAAGGGTGTTATTAAACTCGACTCTGGCTTTTGGAAGTTCCGCTGTGCCACACTCACGTGCCTTTGTCTACCCATTCTTCAATAAACCACTCTTACAAAACCTTATTCTAGCACAGGTTAATCTAGATTAATATTTGCAGATATTGTTATCATGTTTGGTACCCATACCTTATCGGCTAGTGCAGGACACTCCCTTGAAGGGGCTAAAATCTAAGGGATGAGCTTGATGAGCGTCTAGGTTAGCGATGAAGCTCAGGCCTCAAGAGACTCCAGGAAACGATACGAAATCCGCCGAAGATTTTCTTAGGCACTCTTTGTACAATACGTTTTGGAGAATAGGTAGACAAAACTTTAAAGAGCGGGTTGTAATGTCATGGCTTTGAAATTCCGTCCTCTTTGCATGACCAAGACAAAAACAAAATAATAGCAAGGTTTCCATTGAGAAAAAAATAAATATTTGAAAACTCAAACCAATAACAAAGAATATCCCTGAAATGGTTAACAGTAATTTGATATAATTTCACAAGATTAGCATTTTTATACAGAAGGATTCTATCTTGGATTGCCTCCTTAGTACCGTGATAGAGCTGCTGCTTACCAAGCGAATATCTGTATTAAAAAAAAAAAAAAACAACTACAACAACTTAGTAACCCATAAGGACATATGAGTGTATTAAAAAAAACAGAGTAAAAAAAACGAAGGCAGACCTAGGCTATATAACAAAAAATAAATAAATAAATAAATAAATAAATAAATAAATAAATAAATAAATAAAATAAAAAATAATTAAAAAATTTAAAAAAATAAAAAAAAATAAATAAATACAGTTCACCATTCTCTTAATGAAGTGTAAACTGTAAAAAAAATAATTAATCTTGTTTATCCCTAATTAAAAGAAAAATAAAAAATTAAAAAAAAAAAGGCAACGTGTGTAGTTGTTAGTGTAAGTGCAGCCGTCTAGCGGAACTACTGTATATCCATTGAGACAGACCTCCTCCCAGTTACTAGTGAAAGTTTAGCCTGCAGTATCTGCGACAGACACCGTTCCGTTACAGGAAAGATAAAAAAAAGCGGGAGACTCCGGTTCGATTCCCGGTACCGGCGCTGGGAGACTTGGTTTGGACTGCACTCAACCTCGTAGATCCTTCAGGCGCTACCAATTAATGAGCTATTTGATTGCAAAGAAGCGGCTCTTGGTTACATACATTAGCTGGAGGTACCGGGGCACTGACCATGTTCCAGCCTCCAGTACTGCTCCCAATTCAATACGGTTATAGTGGGCAGAGCTGGCGGATGCAGTGGCCTGCTGGTAGGCGCGGGGTTCGCTACTTTAAGATTATACCTCTTACGATTTACTAATTATACGAAGTAGTTCAGAATGAAGAGTATGTAAGAGGTGGTTCCCGGAATATTCTAGATATAAGTGCATTTAATTTATCATAAAAGTATGTCAAGATACTTTTTTCTTTCATTAACCCTTTTTAACGCCTTGGGAAGTACGTTTCCCACTTGTGTTACCTCTAGCAGAAACTTGAACAAAACCAGGGAATAAATGAAAGCATTCTAGTATCGCTTGTACGGGACTCAAAGAGAAAAGAATATGGCAGAAGTTTGCAGGGGACGTGACGACAGCCTCTTGTTTTACCAGCTGTAATTTACACCAATTTGGCCATACAGAAGCTGTCACTTTTGCCCCACCAAGGCGCATGATAAAAGAACACGCACATCTGGAAAGCTTGTAATGTTCCATAATGTGCTGACCCGTGTTTTAGAAAGTATGGAACAGTCCAGTTTAGATTATACCAAAATGTATAAATTTACCTTTTGTAGTTTTATTATAATAAAGTACTTACATACACATGTAAGACGTGTATACTGTAAATGTTTGATGTGACCTAAGAGTTTTCCTTGCATACTATGTACTTTCATATGGGCCGTGGGATATTTTTACTTTCTCTACCACGTATAGTAAGTAGGGGAAGTATTCTATTCCACTCAAAACTTCGAGACTTCACCGAAAACATATGCTTTGAGGCCCCTGATTAAAAAAAAAGAAGCATTTTTAGAAAAAGGTCCATGTGTGTGTGTGTGTTTGTGTGTGTGTGTGTGTGTGCGTGTGTGTGTGTCTGTAAGTCTCTGGGCAGCATTGCTTAAAAACGAAAAGTCGGTTAAAAACCAAAGTTGGTATTTAAGTTTAATATCTTTCAAGGATACCATACGAAGATTTTGAAGAAAATTGCTCTACCCTAAACTTCGCTTTCCATGGAAATATTTTAGACAATTTTGATTTTCCTGAAAATGCCTCTAAGGATTTTGACTAAAATGACATGTGTGAGATATTTTTATGGCAAACAAAATGCATATCTTGAATTTTCTGGCCATAGTCTATATAATCCTGTTTACTCTGGATGTCTTTTGCATAACTGGTAAACCGTAGAGAAAGACCTTACTTAGAGAAAATTACTGTAGAAAAAAATGTAGATCTCATTAAAACAGAATCTATGTCGAAATAATTTTTTTGTGAAGTGAACTATTTCGGAAATATTCCTTGTCATTTGTGTGAGCTTTGAAATACTTAAACTTTCATCAAATGGAAGATCGCATCCATTGTTTTATATGTCAGCCGTGCAGGAGAACGGAATTAGAAAGCTTTAGAAGATTTGACTGTCGCACAAAGCCTACTGTATTCCCATATTCCCCTTGCACCTACAAGGAAAGAAACAATGAGATAATTTTCAACTAACACGAAAAAGATGTAGAAATAAGAGTTTGTAAGAATGGTTAGTATAATAGTCTAGAAAGTCATGTGATTGCAACACTTCAGATTTTTTACTCAGGGAGCACGAAAAGACGTGCTTCTGGTGAAATCTTGCCATTGAATTTTCAAGTGGAATAAATACAATAATTCCACTTCTTACCGTATGTACTACCTAAAGTGAATAAAAATATTCATACACGATAGTGGTTATTCCAGGCTTTTGGCAACAAGAAAATTTTAAAATAAGCAGATTTATTATGTTTAGCAAAAGGCCTTCGTCATTAAATACAATCATTATTCAATGCACAGTATATTTACTTTCTCTACACTACTCGTAGATGGTAAACGGGTGTGTGTTTTGTTTATACTTTATGACCACGTCTGTAGCGCAGTGGTAGCCCGCCTGCTTCTGGTGTGGAGGACCCATGTTCGATCCCCGCTACTAGCGTGTGGATTTTTCCCCCTCGGGGAGGTGTGGCACGGGGTGCACTCAGTCTCGTTAGGTCCCGGAGGGGTCAATTGAGAGTAAGCGATCCCAGGTTGTGAAGGCCGCATAACTGACTGGAAGGGTTCGGGGTGCTAATCACGTCCCACCCTCCAGTACTGCAACTCACTCATGACGCCTATAGTGTGCAGAAATGGGGGACGCAGCGGTCGGTCGGTAAGCCTTGGCCCTTCATGGACTGTTGCGCTGGTGGTTTCATATACATTTTATTTCATTATTTCACAAAAATGACTTATGAATGTTGACTAAAATAGCATACCTATGTATAACATTTATATTCATGGGAATTAAAATGTATACTTGGAATGTTCTATAAATAGACTAGAAATCCCCTTCATTCTGATACCCATTTGCATAACTAGTAAGTCGCTACTCCTTTGTTTCCTCGTGGTCATGGTAAGAACATGGGACATTAAAGTCATCATATAGTGGCCCGCTTTATAAAAAGTTGACTATCACCTTGGCCTACCGTAACCTGTGGGATTCGCATTTAGGTTCGATTCCCATTGCCGAGTTCTTGTCCCATATTCCCCGAATTTCCTGTCCCCCCACTTCACCTCAGTTCTCATTTTGTTCATCTGCTTGTGGTACCAAGGTTCTAACTGTCGGTGGGAGTTTTGGGACGCATGGCAGATGCTCGTTCAGTGTAAATCGTTCTTCGGCTGGGGGTAGGTCTACGAATTTCTAGAGAACCTATGAACTGTAGGGGAAAGGGGAGACGTTGTACAAGCCACCACCGGAGGGTTAAAATCTGCAGTTATTAGGGATCCTACCATCTGTCCACAGGTCCAACCAGCCTTCATATTCTCTCAACCTTGCTCTCCCGCGGGGCATTAGCACAAAAGATTTCATTGCTCGAGGGGCTAAGTTCCGCTTCCGAACCTTGTCTATTCTCTCTAAGGCTTTAGCCTACCGTACTCATCTTACACCAATAGCAAATTATCTAAATGTGCAACGAAAATTTCGTTTCGGTCGAAATAAATATTTATACCTGGTGGCCCACTTCATTCGGCATCAGCGTGAGTAATAACCTTTCGTGCGTTTAAACAGTTCAGAACTCCACAGCGCAATTCTGGTCATAGAGAGGCCAGTGGCGTGTTCTGCCTTTCAGCGAGACGTACTGTGGGAGGCAGTTGAACTAGCGTGTATAGTCCGTGATAATAGACAATAACAGTATAAACAACCGACAAAGTCTCACTTTACTTACAGGATCTTTATTTTCAATGAAATAAACTCACTTTGTATATGACGCTATTGTCTAACATTATGGATTAGGGATTGTAAAGTGCAAACATGTAGGTACGTAATGTTTCATTGGCATCTGCCGATGCCGGATGAAGTTGGCCACCTGATATATACAAATCAATTGCCGTGCGGTTGTCTTGCAAAAGCTCGAAAATGGCGCGACCGATTTAAATAATTTCCTTTATTTTTTGTTCGCCTCAATTCTGGGATGGTTTAGAAAAAAATCCAGCCGAAAAATCGAAAAAATAGAAATTGGTAATTTTATATGTGAAGTGCCACTTCGGATTACTTTCAATATATGGTATTTGTGGTGATCACCTCGAAATTCGACACGTATATGAATTTTTTTCCATAGAGAAGTTTTGTATGGTATCCATTTTACTATATAACGCAACATTCACATGGTTTTCTCTACTCGATTTTCTTTTACGTAATAAATTCACATACCCTTCCTTATCGCCCTTCAACATGCAATTCATATAATTTTCTCTGATTGAAAGAGAGATGCAACACATTATGAATATGTGTTATAAAACCAACATATCAGAGATTTTTCTACATCGTGAATTTCAACATAGAAACAGAATTATACAAAAACTAAGCACTATACGAGTAGAACCTGTAGACCAGCTTTATGCAGCTTTATTAAGTTCTCTCTTACAAAGTAGGCTAAAATTTGAAGATTGCGAAGTATTCGAAAGAAAAAGTACCAGCAACATTCCCTGCTCTGTGAAGAATGTATTCTGCTTTCAAAGGCCGACATGTGGTGAGGTTTTAGTGAACGTTGAGGAATTTTTATGGGTCGGCTACAATGCAGTCATAGAATTCTCATCATATTGAAGTCTTATTGTTAAGCCGCATGTAGTCTAAGGTTATGAAAAACGTCTCCTGTTTACGATCTTTGCTTCCTTAGCTTCCGAGAAGCCATTTGTTGAACGTCAGAGACTAGGAGGAAACTATATAACTTATGTCTCCTGACACACAAGCACTTCTGTTTAATGTGACACTGTCAACATAAATTATAATTCTTAAATATGCCGTCTCTTGCTATTAAATGCATTTATACAGATTTGTTTGAAAGGAACAAGTCTGCTTTATTTACAGCGTGATCTAAAAACAAAATTGATGGGTTTAATTTTTGTATTTTATAAACTTGACTTTCCTGTTTGATATATATAAATGAATGGCTAAGCGCAAAACTCGAGAACGCCTGGACCAATTCGGCTAATTACAACTTGACCACAACTCAAAAACAAAAAGTCGGTTAAATGCCAAACTTGGTATTTTAATGAATATTGGATTCTTCCGGCACGAAAGAATTCATCATTCTGAAATCTTACGATTACTCATTGTTATTTTAAGTTGAGTATTCTGCAAGAATGACACAGAAAGCAGTATAAATAATTCCTCCAGGTTATTCTTACAAAATTAAAGATATACATTTCATATTCATTAAACCATAGCTAATAGTAATACTATTATTAATTGACAACAAGTCCAGTTACTTTTTCTGTCACTTTATTTTCCTTGTAAAATTGAAGCATAAAACACAGTTCTCTTTTATCTTTAATACAATTCACAGTTCTTCGTGACCTTGCAATCACAGCTGTTCTGTCCACTCGTAACATTGACACACACAGTTTTATAGCTTCCAGTTCTCTGTCTAAGAAATTGCTGGCTTCGACAAACACACTCACTAAAATTGTTTCTCACAGCAATAACTCCGACGTGACGTATCAATGTCCCGAACTGTCTGTCGACACATACAGTTCTTGCGACGACGATCGTACATACACACACTGCTAGCAGCTGTCTCATTCAGTACTACCTATCGCAAAACAACAACAACAACTACTACTCTCCTCTCATCGTTCCGTAAGCTTTTGTAGATGAGAATGACGTAGGACGGAGTTTTCTCGAAATTAATGTTTTCTCGAGCCTTTCGCAAACAAGCCTGTACCCGGAAGTCTCGCGAACGTTCTGGAAACTCTTTGTTCTGCTGTGCTCATTGTTGAGTGTTTACTCGCCGCCCAGTGGTGTGAGATAGCTTGAGCGTCTTTTGATGCGCGCCACGCTACTAGCCGGCGTCACAATTCTTGCAGCTGTTTTAGAGAAAATCAAAATGTTCAAATAGTGTTCCATGTAAAGAATAGTTTAGGATGGAGGTGTTTTTTTTTTCATATTACAATCGTGGAAGTTGCTATATTTAATAGTTTTATCTAGTGTCGTACTTAACCAATTGTAGTTTAGTTATGTTGTTCAGACGTTTACACACACACAACATATACTTCCAGCGAAATCTCGACATCGAATTTTTGGGTGGAATACTATACTTTCTCTGCTTACTATATGTAGTAGAGAAAGTAAAAGTCGAGTAGGTATCAGAAAAGAAATGGGAGTGAGGTTTAAGACAGGAGGTGTCTGTGTTTTATGCAAAACAGTAGCAGTCGCTTTTTTCTCTCTAAGCTCACCTTCAGGAGGAGAGGCGGGTAATGAGAACACTGAAAATGTCATTGAATATCTAATGCTCCGTGCATAAGTCCACGTGGAACAACCGGTAAGTCGGACGGGATTTTGACTGATCGTCTGTGAATATTCATACGAGTACCTGCAGTTGAAGTTAAGCCAATGTAAAATGCATCACATTTTTTTAGTTTAACATGTTCTTGGAGGCATAAGCACGTGTGTTTGTCTATGCCTCGACTTTAATGTTACTGGGAAGATGTATAAGTTTGGCATAACACAATTGGCAGCAATGTACCACTTTTTTTCCTAACGGCACCAATCTCGTTTACAGCTTAACAAATTTCTATATATATATATTCGTTTCAACTTTCCTGAAGAAGTTGAAGTTGAATCCTAAATGAAGGATTGAAAAACACAATAATCTAAGCAACTAATTTGCCTGCCTCATCCCATCTCTGCCTTGGTCGTCCAGGAACACGTCCTCCTCTAGGTTTATAAGATAGGATTATGTTTTGCTTTCTTCTATTATCCACTCTATTCAGGTGTTCGTTTCATTTATTGCGTATATATTCAATTTATTTCTTGTTTCTTGATTTTTTTATTTTATCCAGTTTTGTATGTCCTTTAGCACTGATCTAAGAAATGTCATTTGTGATAACTGAATATAACTGTAATATTTTATCTTTAATGTCCAGTACTCACAGCCATAGATCTAGGCCGGTACTGTCATTATTTTATAAAATTTCATCTTAGTGTCTATTCGAGTTGTTCTTTTAATTGTTCCTCACATTAGTTGATCTGTTTAATTTATTTGAAATATCTTGGTCAAAATCGTAAGTAATTTCGCAGCCTAAATGATTGAAATGTTGAAGTTGTCCCAGGCATTTATCTTCTAATATAATTTTTGCTCTTACAGGATGTTTACCCCAGAGTGCCATAATTTTAGTTTTAGAAATAGAGATTTTAAACTTATATTCCTTTACAGTGTGATATAACAAGTAAACTTCTTCAAATAAATAATGTATTTTTTTCATTGAAACTTATCGTAAGATCATGTCCACCGCTACTATAAGCAATAGCAATAGAACAAAGTTAGTTGAAGATACTGCCGTTAAATGCAGCCCTTGTGTGTATTAACACTACTATTATTATATAAGTTAGATACCGGGGGGGGGGGTTACTTTGTTGCCACCACTAGTAACAAAATATCTCAGAAATTTAAAAGGTTGAATCAGAAACTGAAACATTCAATGCCATAGCCGGGATTTGAACCTTGGATCTTCAGCTTATCGAGCGGCTGCTTTAACCACTAAGCTACCAAGGCCAGTACGACATTAAATTCCCCAGCTGATTCGTACTTTTTCTCGTTTAACCACAAGGGAATCTCACATCAGAGATAAATACCCCAAAGGCGACTTACAATTGTAAGTATTTTATGTCCCGGGTTTAAGTAACGTGACGTTTTCTCTTCAGTGTATCTGACGGTCGTTCTTTTGGTATGTTCTGGAGAGAATTGTTCAGTAAAGAGTTGTAGTGATCGATGAATGATGTCGAATACAGGAGGATAGAGTGTAGATTCAACTGTAGAAGTGCCAAGATCTTTACGAAGTGCAGAATTGCGGATATACCACGGAGCAGTGAGCGAGTGAGTGGGTTTTAAGAGCCTGTTGACAACTAAGTCATTTGTAATAAATATTACATAATTCAATACTTGCGAAAACAAAAAAGAGTATAGAATAATAAGAGGGGAATGAAAGCCACGATTTATCTTCAAGAAAGTAACCAACTTAATCTGGTTTTTATTTTCTTAATCTATATGCTAGATAGCCTGCCAAAATTTCTAAAAGTTACACATTTTGAGAAGTTGTGCCTGTGTTACTGTTTGTTTCTTGTATGAGATCTAGTTGTTCAATAAGATGGTTAATAATAATCCTCATATTCCTGCTTGCCTCTTATCTAAATTCATTTCTTCTTCCCCTACTTCTTCTTCTGCCTCTTTATCGTCCCTTTCAATTTCGCTGATCATCGTTGCACTTAACGTAATGCTAATATCCCACTAGTCCTCATAAACACTGTAATTTCAATCAGAGCAAGCGGCTGGCCGGCTAGTGATTTCTACACCAGCTGACGTCATTAGCACGGAAGTCTACTGCGCATCTAGCTGGTGATACCTACCGTATTACTCAACATACCTTGATCCGTACTTCCAGATAGGTTTGATCAGACTGTATACGAGCCTTTTGAGACGCAGTGGTAAAGGTGAAATACCTTTGATGAGATATTTGGGTTGATGAAATCTGTGCCTTAATTCTGAAACTAGAGAGGACATGCGTGCGTCCCAACTTCATTATTTAATTTGATTTCATGTTAGAAGATTCTTGAATGCAATCATGGTTTTGAAGATATGAAAGTCATAAGTAAAGTATTAGAGGGAGAAAATGCAGTGGCAATTATGCTCTCGTTGCATAACATATTATAAAATATGTGAGAGAGACCGACAGAGAAAAACAAGCAAATATGCAGCATGATTTACAAAGCGCTGAAATTCTATACTTACTAGAAAGTAGGTAAAATATGCTTTATATGCAAGATAAATATTGTTTGAATTGTTGGAAGTGTATTAAATTACATGCCATAATTTCTGACAGCGGAAATAAAACTATGTGCATTTGCATTAAAACGCCGCCCCTACATTTAGGTTTCCAGCACTTACGTAAATAACTATTTTTAGAAGAATAGTGTATTCGATCATCCATCTTATAAAATCGGTTGATTGTGTAAACTTTGCTGGAAACAGCATATTTGGAAGGAAAGATTTAAGTGCGATAAACATTAATGCAACACATTGTACCCTGCTGGGCGATTTCAGATGTCTCACCCACGTAAGGTAATATTTTATGCGCACGTTCACTGTGACAGATCACATCCCACACGCATGCGCATTGTTTGGATTACCATGGCGACATACGCCCTCTGCCATATGCTAACGTTCTCCATTGTTTCATGGTTTTTATGGGTTTTGTATAACTGCCTTGAAAACAATCAGTGTTTAACAAAACAGCTGCAAATCATTGTCTTGTTTACATGAAATAGACACCTTGCGTACAGAACAATGTATTTTTATGAATTTATAAATATCGCAGTAAGTAGTGGAAGTGTTGTAGTCCACACAAAAATTTGATGTCACCGGAAATGTATGTTTTGAGGCCCAGTGAATCCAAAAAAAAAAAAGCATTTTTGGAGAAAGGTCCGTGTGTGTGCGTGTATGCGCGCATGCGCACGTGTCTGTCAGTCTGTGGACAGCATAACTCAAAAACGAAAAGTCGGTTAGAAACCAAAGTTGGTATTTAAATTTAATGTCTTTTAAAAATACGACACGAATATTTTGAAGAACATTCCTCCACCCTAAACTATACTTTACATGGAAAATCTTGATTTTCTCGAAAATGGCTTTAACAATTT
This sequence comes from Tenodera sinensis, assembly GCA_030765045.1. Lineage (NCBI taxonomy): Eukaryota > Metazoa > Arthropoda > Insecta > Mantodea > Mantidae > Tenodera > Tenodera sinensis. Next base: position 24,883,194 of record CM060961.1, on the reverse strand, counting down.
TGATAAAAATCCCATAAGTTGAGATATTGTTATGGCAAATGAAATGTATATTTTGAATCTTCAGACTATAGCCTATTATGTAGTCCTGTTTACTATGGATGACTTTTACATAAAGGTAAACTGTAAGAGATAGACCAAATCTTGCTATACAAAAAATGTAGATCTTATTAAAGCACACAATTTATGTCCAAATAAATCTTAATTTTGTGAAGGGAGCCTTTTCGGAGATACTCCTTGTTATTTGTGTGAGTTTTGAAACTGAATTTATCCAATGGAACATCGTTATTAATTTTTTATATCTTAGCCGTGCAAAGAGAACTGAATCTCTAAGCTTTAAAATATTTGACTATCGCTCAAAGTCTAGTGTATTCGCAAATTCCCCTTGAACCTACAAGAAAAGAAGCAATAGGATAATTTCTGCAAATGTATATCTCAACTAACACGAAGAAGAGTAGAGAAAGTCATTTGAGTGTAACACATCAGATTGCAGGTCATGTGCGCGCTATTTCTAGTAAAGACAATGTCTACCTACATTTTGCAACTTACAAAGCTGAAGTTTCATGTAAATACTAACGCTTGTTCATATATTGTGCATTTTTGTTTTCAGAATGTTGTGATTTATTTAAGTTGTATTATGCTTTTTGTCGTCTAAAAACAATAATTTGCATTTTCTCAAAAGGTGCTTGAGATATTTCATTGAATGAAATGAGATATTTCATTAGGTTATCTTGAATATAGCGGGTCGTCCATCTCATCTGACATTAGGGTACATAGGCATCTCTTCGTGCGTTAAAACAGTTGCAGAACGCAACGGGACAAGCCTAGTCATAGTGACGGCAGTGGTGCCTCTCAGCGAAGACGAGATGAGAGGTAGTTCCCAGGTTGAACTATTGTGTGTAGTCCGTAACAGTAGATAAGAACAGTATAAAAACTGGAAAAAGTTCTTATAAATGTTTTGCACTTTACTTCCACGGACTTTACTTTCCAGGAAATAAACTCACTACCGTATATTATGTATCAGTATGGGTTACAGATTTTAAAGCGCCGTAACAAAATACATGGCAACTGGAGGGCACGTAATGATCCATTTTCACTTATTCACTTCTTATTAATGTTACAACACATAACCTGCGGAATGATAAAAATAAAATATTGTTACTTTGGCATAATTCTTGAAAATCTATTCGAATAAACCCTCCCCAATGTTTAACTAAAATGTTTATTGAAATTTTGTTTCACAGGATTATACAGGAGGACCTTGGCTCTAAAACTGCCAGATATGTCTTGAAGAAAATGCACCTTCAACATGGAAAACTGTAATCTGTAGAAAGGTGAGTTAAAGATTTCCTTTGATTTTCGTTGGTGCTGAGAGTCTCAAAATTGAATAACTTCAAAACAAAGCAACCTCAAAAAGCACGTTTCGCCATCTTTTTCATAGCCTAGTAAAAGTGTACAAATAATACTTTCAGGAAAGTGACAGTCAAAGCAGCAAGAAATATAAAAAGGGGGTGTGATACAGTAACATTCATTGCTATTTAAATTAGTTTTGGTACTTAAAGTGATGGTAGAAGCATGAAACTTCAGGAATGAAGTCCCAACAATATAAATTATTTTAATTAAAAAGAAAAGAATGCAACGTTTGAAAAAGTTTATCTACATCTCACCTTAGGAATGAAAAATACACGAGCTATTTACTGAAAGTGATGTATAAAGTTTTTGTTTTCCTTGTGTCAATATCTCAAAGACGTGACATTTACATAAAACAATGTAGAGCTTTTTTTTCGAGAACATAAAAGGCTAGTTTGGAGTGGTGAAATTCCATAACACCTTCTTTTGAATGAAAAATGTTGGACTTCATTGCGAAGTTTAATGTTGCGTAACTTCACATTTTCTAGTTATGGTGTTCCAAGTGAAACGTGTGGACGTTTTTCTAACATCAGTTTGTTAAGTGAACATCAAAACGAGCGAAAATATATTTGCTGTACCTACCGCAGGTAAGTGTATATATAGTAAAATCCCAAACCAAATTGTGCGGCTTGTTATATTCCACTAGAAGGTCGATTAATTTATGCCACGTTCCCAAAATGCCTCTCAAATCTTTATGAGCAGGTATTATACAATGTTACCATATATTGAAAGACAGGTGCGCCCTCTGCTAATTAATCAACTCAGCAATGATCTCATGTTTAAGTCATCTGCGATTTTCTGGATTAATTTTTACACATTCCTTTTCTGACAAGGGCCTATTGTAAGACATATGTTCAACTTTTACAGCTTTTCCTTACACGTGTATCATTTTAGCCTTCGAATTTTAAGCCTACTATTCAAAAAGAGTAAAATTATCTAGCTTCAAACGTACTTTAATAAAATATGTCTGAATTTTTTCTTTGATTCAGAATTAAAAATTTTCTTTTAAAAGTTTAGCTAAGTAAATGGCCAGTTTTAACGCTTTCATTATGATTTGAAGACATTAAGTTTATTCATTAATATTGCCTGTGAGTTTACGATTTACCCCTAAAACCTTCGGTCTTATGTTGCACTTGCCCAACAATTAACAGAATTGTACTAATATCACCTTTTATTATTTCACGAATCTGTTTTATTTCCATGAAGCCAGTATTAACAGACATTACATGTTTAACATTAATGACACTGCCACTTCACTGGTTCAGATTCAAGTTAACTCACAGATTCTTTCACTTCGTTCATTGATGCCACAAATTATTCTTCCCTTTTTATTTTCTCTACTACCTACATAAGTAAGGTGAGGGAAAGTATTGCATTCTACCCAAAAACTAACACGATGATTCTACAGGAATAAGAGTTTGTAAGAGTAGAGAAAGTCATGTGAGTGCAACACATCAGATTTGTTCTTGTAGTCATTCAAAGAGAACGAAATTGAAAAGGCTATCACATATTCTTTTATTTCTGAAAACTTTTTTCTCGATTAGTGTAAATTAGATAAGAAAGTGAGCTTGTGTAAGAACTACCACCAAAGATATATTTTTATTTTTATTCTGACTTTTCACAAGAAATACTTGTTTTCGAGCTGTCTATATCCAAAAATTCTCTGTGTGCACTTTGTCTGTCTGTCTGTCTGTCTGTGAACACCATAACTCAAAACGAAAAGTCCTGGTATTTAGGTTCATCGTCCCTCAATATGCAACACGAAGGTTTAAAATATCCTGTCATTACAAAATAATCTTTACATGAAAACTTTTTCAAAGATTTCGAATTTCTCAAAAATGGCTCTAACCATTTCGATTTACTTATCATATTTTCAAGATATTTGCATTACAAGTAAAATGCATATTTTAAGTTTTTTAACTTCTGAAGTCCTTTTCATTCTGAATCATAAGACTAAGCCATAAGATTTAGAATAAATATTAACTGCACAAAAATGTACATCTCGTGTAAGTGCGGAATGTACGTAAAATATTTTGTTGTGTGCAATTAAGCGCTCATGAGATATTTATTGTTATTGGTTTGGATTTTTCAGTACTTTGATTTTTCTCAGTTGGGAAGTCCTTGTTCGTTTTGTTTTTTCCTAGCCATGCAATGAGAGCTAAATTTGAAAACCATCACGTAGTGACTAGGTATTAAAATATTTTAATACCGCTTAAGCCTACTGCATTCCCCTATTCTCATTGCAGTTGTAAGGCAATGTGTGGTAAGACTATTGCCGACCTCCGTGGTATGGGGGCAGCGTATCTCCCTCACACGAGGTCCCGAGATCAATTCTTAATAAGGTTGAGTTACTGTGATAAGCTTTCTAAACTTAAAAAGTAGACAAATAAAACCATTTACAAAACATCTCGATTGAATATGATGTAATTGGAAGAATAAGACGTAAGAATATTTTGTACAAGAGTATGGGGAGAAAGTCATATGAGTGGGACATATTAGATTTTTCTTTAGTAAGAACGAGGTTTGGGCCATTCATCTTGAAATCTACTACACAGCAAGGATAACCTATTATGTATTTCAGTTTTTTGTAGCTTATTTGCACAATTAGGATAACATTGCTTAAGATGACAAAGAATAATCAACAATAAAACAGAAGTCTAAATTCAATTTCTCATATTCCTCAATGAAACGCTTGATCATTAAAAAATTTTCTCATTCATACCTACAAGAAATAGAAACAAATGCCAAAAATAAAAAATGGATTACACTACTTTCCAACCCAGATATAATCCCCCAGAGACCACGGAAAACAGCGGTTGCAGCCTTCCGACTATTGACAAATCACGACTGCTTAGCAAGTCATCTCTACAGAATAGGTATCTCAGCCTCACCGATATGTGTCCTGTGTAACGATCCAGCAGAAATGAACGAAGATCACTTGAAGACCTGTGAAGCATTAAGATCAGAAGCAACTACAGTTCAAAAGTATTGGAAAGCACGAATGCTAATGGCTTCATTGCCAGAAGCAAGGCACTAGAAAACAACAACAACAACAACAAAGAATAATTATTTTACAAGGATGACATTCATTTGGCAAAATGAGCGATGGTTCCTCGTAAAAGTATCATCTCAGAGTTACACAGAGACGAAAACCTAACTAGTATTTATAGATGTAGGAAAAGTAAAATATACAGTTTGTATAAATAACAAAGCAAGAAGTGATGACTAGGAAAATTAAGTTCTGAGATGACTTCAGTAAACCTTTGTGATATGAGATGGGCTCGAACATAGAACTCCTGTGAAAGCACACGCAAAGACACCCACGTCCTGATCAATTATTCCACAGAACCAGACGTTTTAGTATGCAAAACAAGCTTAACATTGATTCTATACAAGATCGAGTCTCGAAAACATATGTGTTCTCTTACAGCGGGGCGTAGCCCCCAAAATCGTGATTCTTTAAGGAACCTTAGTGCATTGGTGATGCTACCTGGTCTAGAGGTCGTGTACCCCAAAACAGCAAATGTTCCCGGTCCAGCGAATCCCAGATCTGCATTAGCGAGCGAATTAATGGTAAGTTTGTTGCTAGGGCAGTAAGAAGAAGGCAATAGGCGACCTTGAGGGCCAGGACAACACAATATATGGGACCATCAACGGCGCTCCCCTATCCCCCCCCCCCCCCTCTTCTCGATCATACTTTTTGTCTTTATTTTAAATGTGCTACTTAACCTAGCACAAGGGTGGCGAGGGGTGTGGTCCGCCGGAAGTGCGGAGGGGGTCTCCTGCGTGTATAAAAGCGTGCAAGACGCCCAGGGAATTTGTACAGCAACCTGAGACCTTCGTCTGTGAGCTGCCTTTGATACCGTCCCAGACGCCCTCAACAACACACAACAACAACATGCAGGTGGTGAGTATCTCTTCTCCTTCTTCAACTTCTTTGGAAAAATAAACATTTTCCTCAAATTTAAAATTCAAAATCAACTTATTTTCAAATATAATGGAGCTATTTTCTGGAATAGGTTCATCTTCTATAAACTTAATGAAACTTAAGTTTTCTGCACAAAGGCAGGTCCCATAGTACAGGCTCCTCCATTCTTTCTTCTTTTGTCTCTTATATGTGTTTTCGTGATATTGTCTGATATCTCTGTCTATCCATTCACCATTTCATCCATTGCATCTTAAAACCACTTTCACTCACTACTGAAATTTCATGACTGCGCGTCTAAAAATATTCTGCAGCTATAATATCAAAATATATTTTTACTTTAAAATTCTTTCCATTTTAAAATGTATGCTTTCGGAATGCTTTTTTCTCAGAAAATTTGCTCCTTGAAAATTCTCCATATAGTGGACTTTTCATCCAATACATATGAAAATGTTTATGTAGATACATATATTCTGAAAGTTTAAAAAATCATAACCTTAATACAAGATTTTCATACTGTCACATATTTTAATAACTAGTAAACAAAAACGAATAATTATTCTTATTATTTAACAAATATTGTTAAAAGTTTACCATTTGGGACATTTAGCATAAGGCAATCATTTTCATGTTCTAAATTTAGAAGCTTGAAAACTGTTCTATGTTTAGGTAATATACATTTCAGATTAAATATTCAACCAAATTGACCGAAAGCTATAGAAGATAGATTTTCATTAATGCAACCCCTTAAATGAAATTTAAAATTTTTATTTTGAATCTATTATTAGAAACATTTAATGATATCTTGCTTCATAGGCGAGCGTTTTTCCACGGTTTTATGCTAGATACTTTTTGTATATTGTCCTCTTATAACTGGTATTAACACCGTCGAGTTCCTTAGGATTAATTTAATATCTTTTGAATTATTCGAGTATATTCTTAATGTTTTCTTTATAAATTCTACTACTTCAAGAATTATAAGCTAAACTAATATCACAGCATTTTCAACAGATATTTTAACAGCCTTTTAAATATAGAAATATTTACTTTGCCCAAAATAGAGACCTTCAGTTTTTCCAACTAACTTCAGTTTTTCAAAATAAGCAGCACAATTGTTAGGTTCCTAACATGTAAATAATTGCAACATCTTCTAGAATCTGAATATGGTTAAATTGAAAATTTATAGAAAAATACTTTATAAATAATTTAACCTTTGTCAATGTGTAGATCTAAATTTCCTAATATTTGACTTGTAAAGGAATAAAACGAAACCTTATTTTGGTTTAAGAAATTTAGGATAATTTCAGTAATGACGCTTACTAACATGAACAACTGTAGCTAATTTGCAAAATTTAAACATTAACTCTGTTTTAAATATCCTTGTCATTTATTCAATCATAGCTTACAAAAATTTTTATAACCTTTTTGCTAGTATTATTCCTGGAGAAAATAGCCATCGTAGCACAAAAAATATAGGTACATTAAAGTTTTACCTGTTTAAAATTTTGTGACACACATAAAATATATTTCCAAAGCAATTCGGTGAAAACGTCATCGCGTGTAACATTTTGAATTGTCAAGAGGGCTCAGAGAAACAAATTAAACCTCAAATTTTAAAATAAAAGTAATTTTAATTTCAGATGTAAAACTTAGGGGTATAAGGTTAAATGTGTGAAGAGCAAAGGTAAAAATTAGCTATAAATTACAGCCACTGAATAATTAAGTCCATTTTCTCAAAATTTTTAGAAATTTGAGTTTTTTTAGTCATCCCCAAAAATCAGCTGTAAGGGGGCGTTTTACTTCAGAAGCAGAAGAAAAATACAACTTTTTTATTCTCTTGATTTAATAACATTAATAGACCGTCATGGCAGCCAAACCACAGCCTGACCTTAGCTTACCATTTTTTGAGAGGCGCCGAGATTTTTGTAGAAAAACCGGTTTATTGGAATGAAGCGATTGACTAATTATACTCTCAAAATAGATCTCGACAACTAAATTGTAGTCATGCCTTTGTGCAGTAACCGGATTTTACTTTTCAAACGCAACACCATTTATAATCCAGAAAGTACAGGGTTGTTCAAAAAGAAGCAAATATGAGCTTTCAATGGCCGTTGAGGTTATGTGGATATGGGGTCATATAGTGCTGAGACAGAAACAATTGTCGTTTTCTAGCCACAGGAAATCTATTATTTTCCAGTTTCCGCACGTTTTATATCATATGTAAATTTGTTTATGACAACACTGTTTGCTGAATCTACCATGTATTCACAGAAAAGAACATTTTTCCAGTGCTCAACAGTTTTTTTATAAATACCAGTGTATCCTTATAACACTAAACGGAAATTCTTTTTTAAACATTCTGCTTTCTAAAGAACCGTATACTTATATGGTTTGACATCCATTTGTAACTTTGAAGTTTACTTTGCAGAGAATAAGGACTTTGTGTCTTTAAGCCAAAAATCTACGATTATTTAAGTGGAAAGAAATACTTTTGGAAGAGGTTAAACATATGAATCTCTAAGATCTTCAACTTTGACAAATTTAAAGTAGATATAACATTTTGTGATAAGTGTACATAAAGTATATAGATATACATTGCTCGAATTTTTATGAGGAAGTATTTTTGTAAAAATTTCCATTTTTAATTTTTAGGATCAAATTGTACATTGACAAAATTAAATACACATACTACGACTTCAAACAGTTTATTGCACACTATTGTAGTATTTTATTCTCTCTGAAGCAAAATTTTGTTAGATGATTTTCTCTTTCCACATTCTATACGGTGTGGAATAGCATGTGAGATTTCAGGCATTATTTATCTCATAATCTTACTTTCTTTCATTTTTTGGAAATTTAAAATGTTGTTCATGAAGTAATTTTTGTTCAGTTGTTTGTTTCAAATTTTGGAATATGTTCTATCAAAGCGGATAAAGAGATCCAAAATGTCATTTTCTCCATATCAAGCACAGTTTTTGGATTTTTGAAATTACGTTAAAAATAAGATGCACAATTGAACACAATTGCTGAGATTTCTGTCGCACTGAATATTTCACAAATTTGTGAATTTCGATTATTTATGATTTTTTTCTTGGAAAGTTGGGTACATAGGGCTATGAAAACTGGTGTTATACTGTGGTGTACAAAACTGCCATAAAACTTTCAGCTAAACTAAAATGTATAAATTGCAAACTTAAGTTCCAAGTTTCCTTAATGGAAATGTTTATTTAGTTCCCATATTTTACGATTTGAATAAATGCTATTGCAACCAAATTCAGCTGGATAATGTCATATAGGAGATATGAATAATATTCGTTGTTTTATTTTTTGGGTTGGTATGAACTCAAGTTTTGTTTTATAAATATTAAATTCACACAGATATTCACAGTTTTAGACTCTGGGTAGGAGAAGGAATAATTTTGGCTCCATCTGTCCGGGTGGTGGGGATTTTTGCATGCATCTGGAAGTCAAACTAGAGACCTCTGGGTTTGGAGGCTAGTATGCTATGTACGAATCACAAGGCAGCTATAGGAGCCTTGTTACACAGAAGTCTTGATTGCTGCCCGGTTTCTACAGGAAGTTTCTGTGCAACGGAGGAATTGACTCAAGTTGTGCAATAGACAAACTGGAGAATGTATACTCTTAAGTATGTATTTTGTCATTCCCGGCAGATTGTCGCAGTTCTGTTCCTGGCCGCCGCCGTCAATGCCGCCGCCGTGGTGCCCGTAGAGACCTCCGTGGTCAAGTCGGACCGCGTGGGTGACAACTTCGCCTACACCATCCACAGCACCACCGGCGTGGTCCCCGAAGTGAAGCACGTGGTGCCCACCACCTACGTCGCCGGCGTCCCAGTGGAGGTTAGGGATGGAGAGGTCGTGAGGAAGGTGATCCAGAACCCCTACGTCGCCACCGTCCCCTTCAGAGGCGTCGTACATGATCCCCTGGTCGCCTCTGCTGTACCCTATGTCCACTCTGTTGTCAACCCAGTCGTGAACCACGTTCCCTACCTCCCCTACACTTACGGCTATGGCTACCCCTATGGCACCGTCGTGAAAGTCTAAGTGTCCCACCCTAACCTAACCATCCCTGCCTTTCTTTCTATCACCCTTCCTCTCCTGTTGATGACCCTGGCAATGTACTGTGTGAGTGAGAAACGATGAATCTGTCTCTAGAGTGGTTATTGCAAAATTAAACATTTCATACATTTAATAAGGTTTATGTTTATGCTGCTACCTTAATGCTCGATCAAACCTCCACACCCAAATATTCCAAGCCTACTCCGGTCTTCCTTAACCCACTCATTTACTTGGTAAACCAAGGCTAGTGCCGACACACCTTCTCCCTACGAGGTGTAAAATATGTAGGGGTAGATCTACATCTTTCCTATTTGCAGATCTACATCTTTGCTTAGTAAACTTTTACTTTATCTGTCACCTACCGTAGCAGGTAAGAGAAGGTATTGTATTGCATACAAGTATTCGATGTCAAGATTTTGCCGGAAATTAAAGTTTTGAGGCTACTGAAGCCCCCCTCAAAAACATTTTTTCTTTCTCTACTACGTATATATTATACATATTATATTGGATCCAAAATTTCGACGGCCAGATTTCACCGGAAATATATGTTTTGAGGTGCCCTGAATCCATAAGAAAAAACTATTTTTAGAAAAGTTCGTGTGCGTTTGTGTGTGTGTTTGTGTGTGTGTGTGTGTGTATGTATGTATGTATGTGTGTTTGCCTGTGAACAGCATAACTGGAAAAGAAAAGTCGTTTAAAAACTAAGGTTGGTGTTTAAGATTAATAACTTTCAAGGATGCAACGCGAAGATTTTGAAGATAATTCCTTCACCCTAAACCACCCTTTTCACGGAAAGCAATTCAAAATTTTTCATTTTCTCAGAATTTTGGTTAAAATACCATACGTTTAAGCCATTTTTATGACAAAGGAAATGATATTTTAAATTTTCTGGCTATAGCCTATGTAATCCTATTTACCCTGGATACTTTTTGCATAGATGGTAAATCGTAAGAGGTAGACAAAATCTTACTGTATAGAAAATATAGATCTCCTTAAAACATAACTTATGTCACTTTATCTTTTTTGTGAAAAGATCCATTTCTGAGATATTCCTTGCTATTTGTCAGAATTTTGCAATACTTATAGACTGCTCTCAAATGGGAGTTCATTTCATTATTTTATCTCATGGTCATGCAAAGAGACCGGAATTTGGAAGTAATACTAAACATATGACTATCACTTAAAGCCTACTGTATTCCCGTATTCCCCTGCACATACAAGAAAATTAAGAAAAAAATAATTTCCACAAATGTTTATTTCGATTAACATGAAATAGATACAGGAATAAGTGTTTGTAAAGATACTATGTGCAAGAGCAGCACATCACATTTGTTATTTAGGTTCAGAATTTTCTGCGGGTGAGATACAAAGGTTTTAAATCAAATCACTCTGCCCTAAAGCTACCCTCTACATGGAAGACTTTTAGAAGCTTTCATTTTCTCGAAAGTGACCTAACAATTTGGGTGAAAATATCATAAATGTTCAAGGTTTTTGGAGTGACAAATAATACATGTACTCAATTTTTCTGCGAATAGCCTGTAAAGTACTCTTCATTTCCAAACAACTAGTAAGCCGTAAGAGATAGACAAAGACATAGTACACCAAAAATACAACTTCTTTAAAACACAGGATTTATTCGAATAAATTTTCTGTAACATTAACCATTGCCGTATTATGCGTTATTATTGGTTTGAATTTTCAATAATTGTATTACTTTTTGAAGTGTTAGCTTCCCTTAGTTATGTTTTACAATGTCAAGGAAAGAGCATAGAATTTCTAGGGCAACATATGGCGAACCGTCATTAAACGTGTTATTATCGATTGACTTTGCCCTATCTCCTTTTCAATATGTAATCCATCCATTTCTGCAAAGGTTTATCTGGACTAACAGGAAGAAGATAAAAAATAAGGTTCACAAAAGTACTTTGTAGAAACTATATGGAATACACAATGGTGGGTATAGAAAGCCATGTGAATGTTAGACACTTTTTTTTAAAACCTTTTATGATTTACCTAATGAGTTCCAGGATCAAACGGTATAGACAAGGATATATTTTCACACTATAGGTAGGTTGTTTTTTGACAGATATATTCTAATTTTTTTAATGTATTGCCGTATAGTTTGTTCAATTTGTTATAGTTTGTTATTTATCATAATTTAAAGAGTTTGTGTTCACACAAAAATGAAAGAGAAAATTTATGACTTATGATTCTTTTACGATTTTAAATCACCATTATCACCTAAAAAATGTGAAGGTCGACTTAGAAATGCAATTCTCTTTGTTATTTTTATGTTTTTTTATATCCTTCTATATTCTAAATTATCTTTTGTGAATATGAAGACACAGAGGTAAGTATGTTAAATTTCTAGTATGCAGGGTTTGAATGGTTCTATTTGATGTTGTTTTGGGATTATAGATGCTTAAGAAAGGGCCTAAGTGTTTTCAGAGAGAGCTACGAGTAGATGTCTAATTTATAGGATTAATAGAATAAAATTATGCCATGGCCAAGAGCACAGAAGAATTATGACAAAGTGAATGACTTATTTTCACAAACCTGATAGTTTAATATCTGCCTAGCTTTTAGTTCCTTGGGTTTCTCCTCAAAGTATTTTATGCATTAGGCACCTTCCAGAGCATTAGGAACTTTAGGGCTGTTCACAAACATGCAGCGCTTGCGTTTTTCTGTCAAGAGTCACATAAGCGTCTACTCGCACTATATTTATCACTTGGGTTACATAAGGTCATCCCCAAAGCACTTTTTTGCTTTTTAATAGACTATCTAATGAATATATTACTGTCCTACTACATTACATTATTAGCCTATTTAATCTCCACCTGATATCATCAGTTATACAAGATGAAGATGATTATGCACATTATTGCCAGAAAATTCAAAATAAGCATTTAATTAGTAATGTAAATACCTTGAATACACGTTATTACAATAAAACAGATATCATGCCTGGTGCTTGGCTGACCACCTGCTTCCAGATCTTAACTCTGTCCGGTCCATAGGTTCGTCTGCTCCTTAACAGGCATCTGACCCTGCGCACTGGATTGTACTCTTAGAAGTGTAAGTTCATACACGGAGGGTAATCAGATGAAGAAAAATCTGATGTGTTGCACTCACATGACTTTCTCTACTCTTGTACTAACCATTCTTACAAACTCTTATTCCTATATCTTCTTCGTGTTAAGATAAACATTTGTATAACTTATCTTATTGCTTATTTCCTTGTAGGTACAAGGGTAATATTAGAATACAGTAGGCTTTGTGCGATAGTCAAATGATTTAAAGCTTTGGGATTCTGTTGCCTTTGCCCACTTAACATATAAAAAAATGAACAACGATGATCCTTTTCACGAAAGTTCTAAGTTTTCCGAAACTCGCACACATAACAAGGAATCTCTCCGAAATGGTTCACCCTACAAGAAAATTTATTGAGACATAAATTGTGTATTTTAGCAAGATCTCCATTTTTGTATAGTATGATTTGGCCTATCTCTAACGGTTTACCAGTTATGCAAAAGTCGTCCAGAGTAAATACGACTACAGGGGCTATAGCCAGAAAATTCAAGATATACATTTCATTTTTCATAAAAATATCCCAAAGATATGAAATTTTAATCAAAATCGTTAGAGCCATTTTCAAGAAAATCAAAAGTTTCGAAAAATTTTCCATGTAAAGGGTAGTTTAAGGTGGGGCTATCTTATTCAAAATCTTGGTGTCACATCCTTGAAAGACATTAAACTTAAATACCAACTTTGGTTTCTAACAAGGTTTTCGTTTTTGAGTTATGCTGTCCACAGCCTGACAGACTGACACACAGACTGACACAGGGACCTTTTTCTAAAAATGCGTTTTTTAGATTCAGGGGGCCGCAAAACATATATGTCCGGTGAAATCTCGACATTGATTTTTGGGTGGAATACAATACTTCCCCTACTTACCAGTAGAGAAAGTAAAAAGACATATAGTCAATTATTCAGAAAAATTCAAAGAATAAAAGTCCGTTCATATTACAGTGTGTCATATGATGAACATTTGAGACACTTAAAGGTTTTAAAGCAGAATCACACTGAAATATCCAATGTCAGAGTCAGGATTTGAACTCCAGATCTTCTGGACATCATTCCGCGTGCTCTAACCAACAGAGCTACCATGGCAACATATCGATGCGTCATTAAAGTCCTCAGTTGACTCGAATTTGGTTGGATGGAGCAATTGCATGGAAACCGGTTCAAATCCCGGCTATGGAACTGTACTTTTTAATCTGATTCCACCTTTCAATCCTTTTCCTACATATGACCTTGTGTATTAACAAATATTTATTATTAATGGTTAGAATTTAGCATATTATTTTGAGAATTGTTTCAAACGTTAAATTTTGTATAGTATTAACATTTTTCCTTAAAACAATAACACATGTATAAAAATAAGGCTTGAAGCTTTCACGGCGAACGTTAGTGATCAGAGTTTCACGGGTGATCAGCCGTGTTAAATTTAAGAAGGTCGAGCTTTCGGCCATTATACACTCCATGGCCATCTTCAGGACTAAAAATTTTTAGTCCTGAAGATGGCCATGGAGTGTATAATGGCCGAAAGCTCGACCTTAAATTTAACACGGCTGATCACCCGTGAAACTCTGATCACATGTATAAAAGTTTTAATTTTATAAAAATCTATCACATATTAAATTAAACCCCAAATCCAAAACAGTACATTATGACAAGAACACTTTTTTATATTTTTCAACGAGCTTTTAAGAAGTGTGAAATCTGAAAGAAACTTAAAAATTGTTTAATGAGGAGCATTTTAAAGTGATAAAATCACAACAACTTTATATTACAAAAATTTGAGTTTTAAAATGTTACTCATTATTTGCATACATTTATGCAAGTAGGTACATTTAATCCTGTGTTAACATTTTGAAATTACCAGAAAACAGTAATTCGACTCTAATTCAACAGTTTTTAAGAAGTTGTCATTAATATCTAAAAGAAGTCAGTTTTTGATTGAATGTTGTCAAAAGGTAACGATTAGGCACACATAACATACAAGAAGAAATTATTTTTGTTGCAAATACGTAAGCTCTAGAGAGAGAAAGACAGGGAGAGATAGAGTGTGAGTGTGGGAATGAAAGGGAGAGATATAGATGGAGGCTAGGAGGAGAGAACTGAGTAGTATGGCGTCTGGTTATTCTGTTACCTACCGTATCCACAACAAAATATGTAAATGTGAATTGAAAGTTTATTTGGATACACAGGAAGTGGATATCTTGTAATAATGGTTTATAAAAATTCAAAAGAAAAACGCCGTATGAGCGAAACCCTCAAACCTTTTATGAAAGCACCCGTAGAATAAATGTATTGTTGTCCTAAAAACAAATTGTGTCTAATTTCCCATTTGTACTAAAATTCCTTGAACAATTTTCAACCGTCTCCCTTTATGTTTTATTTTGCATTGCCGTCCCTAAAAGAATAAAATATGCAACATTTAGCTTTTTCAAGCTAAAGCAAACAGATCCATCCTCAAGTTGACTACCGCCAAGGATTTTCTGTGTTTTCCTTCCTTGGATGATACTTCCTTCACAGTATTGTTAGTTTTTTTTCAACAGAACATGAGTGCCAAATTTGGCAACGACGTAGATACTTATAATAAAAACATACACATGCAAGTACTCATTTTAATGGAACTAATTTATAAAATGTGGGTAAAATTAAAAGTTGTAACACGTATAATTCAAATGTTCTAAAGCTCCTTAGAAATACCAATGTTGATATGTCCTTGTAAAGAACAAGGCTAGTCATTGGGGAAAGTTTTCCTGGTGTTTCATATTAGCACATCATATTCTCCATATATGAACAAATAGAAGTACAAGTTACACGCAGTGAAGTGCTGAACTATGACAAAGAAAAGCGTGTGCTTTACCATCGCTTGGTATGAAGCACACAGGCAATGGCTATGGAATGAGTGTTGCCTAGCTATCAGGGGCTTCAGAAATGACGTCAGGTATGAGTGCCAACTTCTACTTCAACATCTGTAGATCATGAGTTGCTTATAGCATTCAATGACATTTTCATAAGGAACTTTAAAGCTACAGGATAATTAAACGGCTAATAAGAAAACAGCGGATGAATGGACATTTTATGAAACACTTTCCCCAAAGTCCCAAAATCGATGTTGTCATGTTGAGGATCAAGACTGCACATAAAGAGAGGACTCAAGAAACTGGTGCAGAGTTTGCAACGGCCCCTTTTGCATATAACGCAACCCCTGGAGGTCGAGCAGATCCGGAGAACTGCGATAAGGATGGGGTTGTTAACGATTCCAGATGTACCCCGGCTAACTCGACGGTTCTCAAGTATTCGAACGTACCCCATAAAGGGGGACCTCAGCTAACTCACCACACACATTTATTTATTTATTTATTTATTTATTTATTTATTTATTTATTTATTTATTTATTTATTTATTTATTTATTTATTTATTTATTTATTTATTTATTTATTTATTTATTTATTTATTTATTTATTTATTTATTTATTTATTTATTTATTTATTTATTTATTTATTTATTTATTTATTTATTTATTTATTTATTTATTTATTTATTTATTTATTTATTTATTTATTTATTTATTTATTTATTTATTTATTTATTTATTTATTTATTTATTTATTTATTTATTTATTTATTTATTTATTTATTTATTTATTTATTTATTTATTTATTTATTTATTTATTTATTTATTTATTTATTTATTTATTTATTTATTTATTTATTTATTTATTTATTTATTTATTTATTTATTTATTTATTTATTTATTTATTTATTTATTTATTTATTTATTTATTTATTTATTTATTTATTTATTTATTTATTTATTTATTTATTTATTTATTTATTTATTTATTTATTTATTTATTTATTTATTTATTTATTTATTTATTTATTTATTTATTTATTTATTTATTTATTTATTTATTTATTTATTTATTTATTTATTTATTTATTTATTTATTTATTTATTTATTTATTTATTTATTTATTTATTTATTTATTTATTTATTTATTTATTTATTTATTTATTTATTTATTTATTTATTTATTTATTTATTTATTTATTTATTTATTTATTTATTTATTTATTTATTTATTTATTTATTTATTTATTTATTTATTTATTTATTTATTTATTTATTTATTTATTTATTTATTTATTTATTTATTTATTTATTTATTTATTTATTTATTTATTTATTTATTTATTTATTTATTTATTTATTTATTTATTTATTTATTTATTTATTTATTTATTTATTTATTTTATTCATTTGTGCTACAACAGAGCAAAGCTCCAATTACAGTAGCTACATTTAATTTATTTACACAAGCTTGAGTAAATGCAAAACAAGAATATAAGAACCTATACAAAGAAACTAAAAATAAACTATACATATATTAAATACATACATAATTATATATACATATATTATTGAAGACAAGACATTGCAAATTGTATACTGACCAAGCGAATAAGTGATACAAACATTTCCAATCCACCATATTCGTCATCGCCTGTTCTGCAACACCAAAAGAGATGAAAGTAAATGATGGAGTCAGGAAAGTTATGGTAGAAGAGGAGCCATCCCAACGCCTACTAACCGACCCGGGGAAACCATGGAAAAAGATCACGACCAGTGACCTCTCCGATGGGAATCGGAAACGCGACCTCCTGAATGTCACACGTTACCACGGAGACATCTCATTCGGTTTGTGTGGATCAGCTCTCCAATTACTGAGGAGTCTGAAAAACATATGATGTGCTCCAACCACATAACATTCTTTATTCACTCTTGTGCAAGCTATTCTTATAAAAGCTAATTTTTATATCCACTTCATGTAAATCGAGATAAACGTCTGCATATTTCATTGTAGGCGCAAGAGAAACACGTGACGAGGCTGAAAACATAATTCTTTGTCTGATCACAGGGGAAAACAGTAGACACTTCACCTGAGAAAAGGTATATAAACTGAAAAAAAAAAAAAAAAAAAAAAAAAAAAAATCATTTGAAATTTGTGCATTTTAACGGGATCTACAAATTGTGTACTAAGCAATTGTTTATTTCAGGTGTATTAGTTGTACAAAATTGTGCACAGTGCTCTTCATAGGCTATGTATTTTGCCCTGTAAATATCTTAAAAGAGCTACAGCCACTTGCTTAGAAAATAAACATCATTTGCGTTGTGTGTGGTGTGTCTTTTAGAAAATATTTGTATCGCATCTCTGAAGAATTCTTAACTTGAACATTAGGTTTAACATTTACCAGAGATTTCGTTTGCTGTGCAGAGATTATCTTTGCTGTTCAGTCAGCATAAAATCTATATTTCTTTTTTCCTTATGTGTTAAGTGTACTTTTGGCCATATAAATATAGTGACATTTCAACATGGAAATATTACGTGGTATACAAAACTTCCTCTGCCTACTATAGGTAAATAGTAGACAAAGTTAAAATATACATTGTTGAACGTATTGTATATGTATTCACCTTAACTGTATACCAATTTTAAACACTTCTGAAAAGCGCCAACAATACTTTTCTTAAGTGCATTTTTTGTGTAGCGAGTTTCATCTCTTTTTAATAATTGTTACCAGTTATACAACCTCAATAAGATCTTTTTAGGGGGAGGTTCTTTGCAACAATTGTTATTCGCAATGATGTTCCTTTACTATTTGTGTAATTTTGGATTTATTTACGTTAGATTTTCATCATAAATATTAAATTCACACATACATTTTATACTTCCAGAATCTAGGGAGGATGGCAAAGGAAAATTCCCGCTGTCCAGCCAGGAATCGAACCCGGGATCTCATTTGGAAGCTTAGGGGGCTAACTACTAGACTACAGAGACAATCTCAGTAAGAAGTAAAACAGTTTGTCAGATAATTTGTGTGTATTTTAACGTACGCCTTTTATCCCAAAATCCCTTACTTGAAACACAGGCTATTTGAGTAGAAATCAGTGGCGCTCATTCAGTAACAATGAAACATAATGAACCTTTCAAACGTAAGCGTACTGTACCACAAGACGGTAGTGGAAAGAGATAGATATACCTTATAGCTTGCAGCATGTCACCGTTACTAGTCACTGCGACTGGTGTTCTTTCATTGTGCCACCTTTTGTCGCATTGCTGAACTGTGTAGAAGTCTGCCGCTTGCATATGCTGCCATCTGCCGTCCAATTACTAAATTTCCTGCGCGAGGTTACCATGTTTCACTGGGTGAGAACTGTGCGATTTAATTTACTTACGCCACGGTTAGTATTTTTATTTGCCATTTAGCATTTAATAGCATTTGAAAGAAAAAATTATAAGAGGTGTCTCTTGACATAACGTTAATATAAAATTAAAGTCATATTTCATATCACATACATCTACATTAAATCGGTAAAGCCTGCATAAAATAACTTTCTAATATTCAAAGTTAATATGGGTTGAAGTTTCACAAGTAAACCTGGGATTGGTAAAGGCCATAGCAGAGAAATATAAATCGTAACACAAAACCAGGATAATATAGAGGAAATATACACAATTAGTAAAGTTCATAAATCAGCATATATTATAAATGTAATTATAGAATGTTTTCTTCTTTTTCTATTTAATTTTCTCTAGCTAGCTAGCGCTCTGACTAGATAATTTCAATTGTGACCTCCTTCCTTTTTTAGTTGATTCCAACATAAAATTTTACAAGGTCAAGCTTATTTATCATTATTTTTAAACTAGCGCGCTATGTAATCAAGTATGAAAGTGTTCTAAAGACAAGGTTGTTTCTCTTTTTTGTTAGTTATTACATGATTGTTGCAGTTTCATATTGTTTCACTTCTAAATAGAAAAGGAAATACCAACAAAATGAAAAAAAAATGAAATTGCGTAAGACTAGTTTGTTTTATACAAAGCCTTTCAAAATCAATTTTTTCTGTCTTTTCGTACCTAAAATGCTAAAAAAATTGGCATCTGAGCAAATAGTTGGCCAGTTTGTATGGGCGCCTGAAGTCAATGCCCTTTGAAGAGTAGACTACTGTGGATAAGCACCGTAGCCAGGATGGGTAGAACATAGAACATACCTCAAAATGTTCTCTGTCATTCCCGTTCTCTTGTCATTTCAATTAATTGTACTTATGAAATATTTTCAGGATCTATGTCAGGGGTGGGCAGAATGCTATCTGCTTCAAATCCATTGTGTATGCAATCCGCTTAACATTCTTGCTGATTGGGGGAGTGCTAGTTCTTCGCTTCCTAAACTCATGACAGTGATGGATTGATACAGTTAACGATCAGTGCATTTGTTTCAAACAGGGAGAAGGTGGCCGTACCTTTACTATATGAATTCCAAATTACACACCTTGTGATCATTCTAGTATATGAGAGAACGCTCAAACTCTGGTGTAATATCTCTAACAGGAATATGCAGTTGCGCCAAGAGGTGGTCATTGGATACGAGAGATTTGATTTTGCTGTATTCATCAGAGAAAACAATTGCCCACAGACATGTGTAACAGAAGCAGCATATTCTCTCAGGCCAATATATTTTACTTTGTACAGTTCTTTGAACACGTCTGTGGCAACTGAATCTCTGCACTTATTTTTTATCAGTAGATCTGTTTGTAGATTTATGAGTTCACATTGCTAGTTAACTCTTACATTGACTACATCTACAAATACTAAATGTGACTCTCAAGATTCCTGAAATCGTGCAATCTATATGAAGTAAACTCAGTTTTTAAGACTTCAGGAATGGAAATATAACTAATTAGTTTATCCTATGACACTACACTAAAAGATTTTATACATCTGAAATAAGTATTTCAAAATTTGATTTGTTGGTTAAGAGAGTTGTCACATGGCAGAGTAAGTTTATTATATTTAGATTGTATACCTTCTAGAAGTTTAGCTCGTTCAAAGTCTGTAATTATAACAAAGAAATAATAATAATAATAATAATAATAATAATAATAATAATAATAATAATAATAATAATAATAATAATAATAATAATAATAATAATAATAATAATAATAATAATAATAATAATAATAATAATAATAATAATAATAATAATAATAATAATAATAATAATAATAATAATAATAATAATAATAATAATAATAATAATAATAATAATAATAATAATAATAATAATAATAATAATAATAATAATAATAATAATAATAATAATAATAATAATAATAATAATAATAATAATAATAATAATAATAATAATAATAATAATAATAATAATAATAATAATAATAATAATAATAATAATAATAATAATAATAATAATAATAATAATAATAATAATAATAATAATAATAATAATAATAATAATAATAATAATAATAATAATAATAATAATCATCATCATCATGATGACGACGACGATGATAATAATAATAATAGAAAATATATACTACATATTTAAAAAGGTACATAAAAAACACTCATTAGTTTTTTCGTCGTGTACGGTATATCTACAATAAAACCGTTCAACGTTGCCTGGAAGAAAACCGTGTAATGTCTTGTTACAAATAAGGAGACGATGTCGACACAGACGTAATTCCTCCACCGATATCGGTGACAAAACGACTGGAAGTTACCTCTGACTCCTGAAATCAATTAAGGTAGGGTATGTGTACCGTTGTATTGCATACGGCGAAAGATTCGCAAATCACACGGATTCATGAATCCACTTTCTCCCACCTCTGAATTCTAGGGTATATACATACTTTAGCAAAATTTGGGTATTTAAGTTCAACAGCGAATAGCATTTGTAGACAGCAGTCTATATCTTTATTTTGTTGATTATTTGCATATACATAATACCATTTGGGAATGAATGCATAGGTATTCCTTAATAGGTGTGTATATACCAGGTATGTGGGTGTGGGGGGGGGGGGGGGGTGTCTGTGTGTGTGTGTGTTTGTGCGTGTGTGTGTGTTTGTGTGTAGGTGGGTGTGCGTCTGTGGTGTGTGTGAGTGAGATAGAACCTGAAAATATTGTATTTCTTTAGTTTAACTTAAATTGCCATATCTACTGACAATACTCAGCCAGTGGCTACGGGATTAAAACGTTTATCAACCTCCGGGGAGAGAAGAAACAATTTTTTTCACATTTTATGTAATGCCACTGCAATACAGTACTATGTGTACCTAAATATTTAGGTGACACAGAAAGTAAGAATTATGCTATAAGCACAGCAAATCAATTTTCAAATATTTGTAGGTGAATGTGCCCTCGTTTTGGTCCTAATTTTCACATTAAGGGTAACTATGATATTTTGACATCGATATTGTATGAAATAGGGCGAAATGCTCCCCCAGTTCCACCAATTTAACAGTTATATATTACATTGTATATAATTTGTAAACAATCGAGAAAAATAGTATTTTGGCTAGAAAATTTAAACATTTCATTTGTGTAGTTCCGGGTGTTAGGTTGAAGACAATGTTCTCTCTGCATATATTTAGTATGCATTGTAATAAAGTTGATAATAAAGCACACAAGATGTACAGTCAACTTGGTTACAGAAACATCATTAAAACGTTTTGGATATTCTAACCAAACCATGGCAAAAACCATGTTATCACGTCAAAACTCGTGGCCGTCTATGTGTATTGCTTGGAACATAATGTGTATGTATTTTACATTTTTATTGTTGTTGTTTTTCTGTGCGTATTCTCTGCCGAACACCGGCAATAGCATATTCTATGGAAAACACATTTTTCGATATCCATGAAACGTTATATAGAAATTAAAAATTAAAGATTTAATTTGATTATAATTCTAGCAAATATCGAACAGTGGCTTATAGTGGTTCATAGCCTATTAACATTCTAGGAATTGTGCTTGGAGATTGGTTTATAGAATGAATCCATGTAGAAGAGTAGTACTTTTTCAACTTTGAAAGGATTAGCAAATTTAGTTGACCAATTGCCGAGTTTGGCGGAGGGGGAGAGAAGAATGGGAAGACCTAGGATGTAATTGAGGCAATATGTGGAAAGAGTGGCAGTCGGACATGGGATCATTCCGGCATCCCATACATTGTGGACGTCGTGCGGGACAGGACTCGCACAATGTATGCCAAACTCACACCTCAACCAAACCAGCTGGTGAACACCCTGGGGCAATACGACCATCGCCTCCCTAGGCGGAGACAGAGCTACCGTCTACCCAAGGACACCCTTGGCTGGTAGGTACCGCTTTCCCTTCACCATCCGCCAAATGTAACCACAGTTGGCACCACCACACCTATCACCTATTCCTCTCAGTTTCCTGTCACTAGCACTGCATTGCTCGACGGCTCCATGGCTGACGAAGTAATCAGTAGGGTAATGGTCGCTTGGATGGCTAGACATCCAAGATCTGACAGATCCCGCCGCCAGTGACAATATAGGAACCCACCCTGCACCATCAGACACTACAAAGACACAAAAGCCTGTAACACATTGACTACCTTTACCACCTCACGGGTAAATCCGTAATTAAACGGATAGGTACCGTGGCCACCTT
This sequence comes from Tenodera sinensis, assembly GCA_030765045.1. Classification (NCBI taxonomy): domain Eukaryota; kingdom Metazoa; phylum Arthropoda; class Insecta; order Mantodea; family Mantidae; genus Tenodera; species Tenodera sinensis. The sequence goes on along the minus strand of CM060961.1, from coordinate 24,860,206 downwards.
ACCATCCGCCTGGGTTAACCCAGGCAACTAGTACTCACCCCTGGACTCCTGGACTCCTCCTGGACTCCTGGACATGGGGCGACAATGAGAGGAATATACAGGTTGGCGCAGGATAGGATCGAATATAGAAAGTGACTGAAGGAACCCGCCACCTAATGGCAGAAGGGAAAGTGAAAGAAGATTTCCGAGGTTGCCCTAACTACAAGAACGTGCTGAGTTGCTGATTTTTCGTTTTAGGCCAACGCACTCCTTCCTTACTAAATACGACTAAACATTGTAAATGAATATTTATTTAGTACGGTAATCTGATGTTATCTTCAATATCTTTGACCTCGATGAAATTTGTGCCAGCCGCTCCAGTGATGAACTATGAGATATCTTTCTCAAGGTAGTGTGGGCGCGATTGAGAATAGACAATAGAAGTTAAGTTGGCTGTATATTTTATGGAGGCTAATGATAATATTTTGAAGCGAGTTTGACAATGTACCTACTATTAACTATTTCTGTATCTTAGCACGAGAAGCTCTAACAGTTGAAATATTAAATGTTCTAACTCATCCCGTATTAGTACTGCGGTACGGTTTAAAATAGCGTTGTAATGTTATTCCTCAAGTCTACTGTATTCCCACACGCCCCTTGTACCTACAAGGAAATAAGCAATAAGATAATTTCTGCAACACGAAGAAGATAGAGGAATCAACAGTAGTAGGAATAGTTAGTACAAGAGTAGAGAAAGTTATGTGAGTGCAACACAGATTCTTTTCTTCTTCTTCTTCTTTTTGTTTTGCTTCATCTTAGCCAACGAAAGAGTGGTATTTTCAAGCCATCACAAAGTGCTCCGCTTTTGCCTTCTTTTTGTCTTACACATACGTCGAAATGTATAATAAAATTATTTCTGCAAAAAAGCATCAAAATTATCAAGAGATATATAGAGAAATGGGCTATTGTTGAAAGAGTGCGCAGCAAAGGTCATGTGAATGTAATGCACCTAAAGGTGCGCTGTAACAAAGCTACGGTTCAGAAGCTTTGATATAGTACATAAACGACGTACTAAATCATAGGATTACCGCCACTATTGGTAACATTGGTAGGGCGAGAGACTAATTCAAAAATACAACGAATTAAGAAATGCACGAGAAATTCAAACATAATCATCACTAGAAACTTTGATCATGACTTTGGACACTGTGATCAAAATAAAAATTGTACTTTCCGGTTCAAAATAACATTACTCGTGACCACTATCCGTGTCTTCAATTTGAAGACTCTAATACCCCGTAGGTTGAACAGCCTTTATATACGCTCTCTCAGTTTCGAGAAGGTTCAAAGCTCATCACTTTCGGTTTCTAGCGGAATCTACTAAAACATGATCACATAACGTAAGCAAGGCAATCAATAAGAGCTAACGCCTGTAAGGTATGTAACACACTTAACATATAGGTAATGCGGATGTGTTCTTAGGTCACCAATTCTACTAGGAAAACTACCCTAGTCTACATATAGCTATGATAGTCTACGGTAGTTTTTCAACTCTAAATGTTACATATGTATATTTTTAGTTGCGTTTCACAGACATACACATACGTTTTTCTAAAAGTACTTAATCTTGTTTGAATGGACCTCAAAAGATATATTTCTGCTGAAACATATATGTATTTTTAGATGGAATACAATAGTTTGTTCACGTAGATGTGTGTAGACAAGGTAAATGCACTTTGTTTTCTACCAAGTCAGTGGATGTTTTTACTCAGATGGACATTAGGAACGTAAAATAAAACATACCTATGGATTTATAAACCTTTTTATTAGATTTATAAAAATCTATGCTATGAGTATTACAAAGATCACAGATTAATTGTACAAAAGGACATTCACTCTCAAAATCTCACAACAATGAAATATATGATTGCGTTAATAACAGATTCAGTGATTCAGCAATATTAGTCATACGTTACAACAATCTTATTTTTTTCGGAAGTTGGTTTATGACCTTCCATTTTGTCTGCAGTAACATATGCCTGCTCGTTTAGCCGGGACATCGCCAAGTCGTCTGTGTTTTAAGTTACACCCATACTCATAGCCTTGTGTTCGCAAGTTCGTCGTAAAAGCAACTTTAATACAGTCTTAAGAGACCGCCTTCACTCCGTTCCTTAAATATAAAACTGTACACACTTAATACAAAACATGAAAAGTGAGAGCATCCAGGCTTCTGGCAAATAGTGTCTCCAAAGTCCTTCTAGGTCATAGCAGTAATGAAAGTATTATACATCACAACTTCGATACACACCTACCTATTCTCTATTGATGAGAGGATGGACTTGTTCTTTCTGAAGGAGTTTGCGACTTATACAAAACATAACAGAGTATAAACAAGAATAACAATAAGAGCATTTGAAACTTACAAATTGAGCCAAAAGTTTAACAAATGTGAGATTTTTTATGTATAGGGACAGGATTTTAATGTTGTAGATACCAATGTTTCTTTTCTGCAAAGTTTATTTGCAAGACAGGAAAGAGAATAGTAGTGGTCAGCTATTAGCCGCCATTGAAGTTTGTGTCCGCCATAGTAACTTCCCAACAGGCTGAACAATTTTTGATGTTGATACATGCATAATCTGGCATAGTTTGAAAATTTTGAATGCATATTGGCTTGTTTTTCATGGTTATATATTTTATAAATACGACATTTTTTAGTTTACGTCATTTCTATTCTATTTAATGTATGAATACGATATTTCCGGATAATGCGTACTAACGATCAGTCTTGAAACTTGACAGTATAGATGTTAATCCGTCGTAGCCGTTTCCTAACGGTATGAAGATGGCTGTTAGGGATTTATCGGAAGTAGGCTCAAGTGTGTAGTTATACGTAATAATTTTGTTTAACTGTTACTTTATTGAGCTTCTTAAGGTTTATAAAAATGCAACCAACTAATTTACATAAAGGAAAGCATTTCGAAATATGCAACCGTTACTAGTTTTAGACCTGCAGAGATTCCTACAGGTATGCAATCGCGCTCCAGACAAAACTTCAGAACATTGAACTCAACAGTACGGTGTTTGTATGTGCTGAAGACCTTGCTTTCATGTTATCTTGCCAAAAGCAAAAATGGTACACTCAGTTTCGTTATAGGAGTGTACCTAACTCCTTAACATTAAAACTTAAATTTTGACGATAATTAATACGGTTTTCGCAATAGCGTTACTCGTGAAGGGATGACATAACATTATCTTATGGTTTTATTTTATGTCAATACGATGTCTTAATACTGTTTTTGTGAGCAATGTGCATGTCATGGAACTTTTTCAAATCCATGAGTGGATGCATGTTAAAGATACTGTTAAACATAAAATTCCTGTCCCTATTCATGTGTTTATAGAATTATTGCATTAGTTTCCAGCTTAGAATAACATAGCTGAAATAAAAACAGCAATAGTAAAGATCAAAACTATCTACATTGCCCGAAAATGGCAGTGGTTGTTTTAGCCGTGGATGTTTCATAAACCTAGTATTAACCACCAGTTTTTGAACACCATAACAACACGCCTTCGTCATTCATACGATCATGCAGATACTTTTAACTCAGTAATTCATCTAAGAGTAATCATTTCAATTATACTTATAGTTTATATTTTGATTATGAAGATAACTGTTCGAAATGTATCAATATAGTTTGATTTTGTTCAGGATGACAATGCACAATCTACTTTTGCTAAGTCTGTAAACATGGCACTTTAAATGACACTAATGCTACAAAATATTTACAGTTTTTGACATCATTGTAAGTTTCACCGGGTGATCAAACTTTGGTGTCAAATATGTATCCAAACTTATGAGTGCTCTCTGGAGGAAGGAATCTGTGCACCACGAAAGAGGAAGTGGCTAGGTCGTGAGCTTTCTTGACGGCCGCCCCTACTGCAGCTGCGCCGCTTCCTCCTCGGGCACTGCCGGCTACAGGAGTCGCAGACACCGGCTTCGGGAGATGATCCCCTGTCGCCAAGAAGCCTTCTTCTCCCCGGGAGGTGTACTGAACAGTTCTGCTGCGCCCATCTCCACCCAGAAATGAGAAACGGCCCATAACGTTACCGGCAGCGTCTGAAGACTCCTGCTTGCTGCTACTGTCGGTCTCGTAACTGTACGAATAAGAAGCATCTCCAGAATCTTCCTCGGTGCCCGACCTTCCTGCTGCAGACGTTACAACAGCCTGGTAACCACCTACAGGAGCCGCCGCACCTGCTGAGGGAGCTACAGGTAGATGAGCGCCTTTAGCAATGAAACCTTTCTCTGCTCCAGCCTCGTAGTCCACTCTACGCCGAACGCCATCATCCTTGGCTACAAAAGAGAAACTGCCACGAACGTTACCACGAGTGTCAGCAGATTCTTCACGTGAATGGTCTCCTGCGTCATATGAGAAGGAGTAAGAACCATCTCCAGGAGCAGCAGCATTGCCAGTGGCAGAGGCTCCGATCCCTGCCGGCGCTGAGTACGCGGTAGGTTGTGGAATGACTCCTAACGCAGGACCTGCTAGTGCTGGTGGTACGGGAAGATGAGCGCCCTTAGCCAAGAAACCTGTATCAGCACCGGCCACATAATCTACTCTACGTGTCTGTCCATCATCCTTGGCGACGAAGGAAAAGCTCCCTCTAACATTATTCTGTGCGTCGGCAGATTCCTCCCTACTGTGATCCGGTGCAGAGTATGAGAAAGAATAGGAACCATCCGCAGCAGGTCCTGAAGATGAGTATGTGCTAGGCACATCTGCATTAGGCAATGCTGAAGCTGCAGCACCACTGTAGCCTGTTGCGGCGCCTGAGCTCCCCACACTTGGTGCTACTGGCAAATGGTCACCCCTGGCAATGAAGCCGGTTGCGGCACCTGCTTCGTAGTCCACTCTCCTAAGTTTGCCGTCATCCTTAGCGGTGAAAGAGAAACTTCCACGCACATTGTTTTGTGCATCAGCAGATTCTTCGCGACTATGATCTGAAGCGGAATACGCGAAAGAGTAAGAACCATCGGCCGCAGGTCCTGATGATGAATATGAAGTAGGTCCAGATGATGCAGCCAAGGATGTGGCTCCAGGACTGGTATAACCTGCGATAGCGCCCACATTGGTGGCACTTGGTGCTACTGGAAGATGATCACCTCTGGCGACGAATCCAGTAGCTGCGCCTGCTTCATAGTCAACCCTCCTTAGCTTACCATCATCCTTAGCTGTGAAGGAAAAGCTGCCACGGACGTTGTTCTGTGCATCGGCGGATTCTTCACGACTATGATCTGGTGCTGAATAAGCGAAGGAATAGGATCCATCTGCCGCAGGTCCTGATGAGGAATATGAAGCAGCTCCAGATGACGAGGGCAAGGTGGGAGCTCCAGAAGCCGTATAACCTGTGGCAGTACCTGAAGTGGTTGCACTGGGTGCCACAGGAAGATGGTCACCTCTAGCTACAAATCCAGTTGCTGCACCTGCCTCATAGTCCACCCTTCTTAGTTTGTTATCGTCCTTAGCTCTGAAAGAAAAGCTACCACGGACATTATTCTGCGCATCGGCGGATTCTTCACGACTATGATCTGCTGCCGAATATGAAAAAGAGTACGAACCATCCGCGGCAGGTCCTGATGATGAGTATGAGTCAGGTCCTGATGATGAATATGAACCAGATCCAGCAACATTACCCAGAGATTGACCACCAATACCACCATAGCCTGCAACAGCTCCTGAGTCACTCACACTGGGCGCTACAGGCAGATGATCGCCCCTTGCTATAAACCCAGTAGCTGCTCCTGCCTCATAGTCCACCCTCCTTAGCTTACCATCATCCTTAGCTCTGAAGGAAAAGCTGCCGCGAACGTTGTTCTGAGCATCTGCTGTTTCCTGGCGACTGTGGTCTGCAGCATCATAACTGAAGGCGTAAGATCCATCACTCTGTGGAGCTGAGTAAGAAGATGGTGTAGCGTCTGCGCCGGGATATCCTCCTAAGGCAGAACTTCCTTCGACTCCTGCACCGGAATATCCCGCTATGGCAGAACTACCGTCAGGTCCTGCAACGGAAGGTGCTACGGGAAGATGTGCACCTTTGGCAATGAACCCTTTCTCTGCACCAGCTTCATATTCCACACGACGCTGTACCCCGTCTTTTGCGACGAAAGCGAATTGTCCCCTAACATTCCCCCGAGCGTCTGATGCTTCCTGTCGAGAATGATCGCCGGCATCATAGGCGAAGGAGTAAGATGCATCACCTGTTCCCGATTCATCATCTGATTGAGTACCGGAGTAAGGGCTTACGTCCGGCGCATTTTGTGGTGCTGCTGGTTGTGAGTAGCCACTTGTTTCAGGAACAGCAGGTGCTACTGGAAGGTGGGCACCTTTAGCAAGAAAACCAGTAGCAGCTCCTGCTTCATAGTCCACCCTTCTAACTTGTCCATCGTCCTTGGCCTTGAAGCTGAAGCTGCCTCTGACATTATTATTAGCATCTGCAGTCTCCTGTCTAGATTGATCTGCGGTGTTGTAGGAGAAAGAGTAGGATCCGTCGGCATTTAAACCACCCTGGATATCAGATGCTGGCCCTCCTACGCTTCCAGATACTCTGGAACCAGGAGCTGCTGGGGAACCTTTGCTGGAGGTCACCACGAAACCAGTATTTTCACCTGCGATGTAGCTTACGCTCTGCCCACCCGCGCCGCTTGTATAGGAGTACTGGCCTTGGACGTTACCTCGGGCGTCAGCACTCTCTGTGCGTTTGTAGCTGTCTGTGTCAATGGAGAAGCTGTAGGAACCATCCGCATTGGCGTCATAATCGGGATCAATGTCACTCCCACTTGCAGGCGCTGCCACTCCATTACCAGCAACTGAGCCAAATCCTCCTCCTCTGGCAGTGGCTGCGGCTGCGGCACCAGTACCTCCAGCATGACCTAAACAGAGGTTCATATGATTGAATACAACTTTTGAAAAGGAATACACAGCCATGTATACACTTACTTGTTTTGCAACAAAGCGAACCTTAATCTAAACGTAGCACTCCAATTAGTTGTATTTATTTTACCACGACATGAAAGGAAAGCCTGCAAAACTGAATAGTTAAAGTAGTTGATACTAACATTGCAAAATGGAATATATTTTACATGATTATGGTATAAAAATCATAACTCTAGTTCATTGCTCCAGTTCCAATGAATACTCACAAAAGAGATTGTTTTGTGTTAAGTTTGCGTTTTAGGTGCTGCGCGTATCGCATTGTGTGGGAATGTGGTCCTCCAATTCTCGATCTTGAGCTGAATGTGGACTCGAGCCCAATCATGGGGTTAGTGAGCTTTTAGCCCTCATAGGTTCACTAGAAGTATTATCAGACTACGATTTATAGCGACCTAGGGTCATCAGAACCAATGTTCACCCAGGGTTGCGCGGTTAAATGGCCTTACCGTACTGGATGTATGATCGTCCACGTCTACCGTGAACATGATGACACCAGCCGGGTAGATAATCATGGCCAGACTGTCTGGTGTAAAATTATTATTTTTATTTAAAAAAATTAGTTTTGAGCACTTTTAGTATAAAATGGGTAAAAATGTTGTATTAAAACCTTGAAATCATCATTTATTCTATCTTATAACCATATACCGCAGAATATACAAGTTCATCCATAAAGTTGTGAAATTTACAATCACAAGATAACTAAACCCGAAGCCTTAAAGCATAACAAAATATTCGACCAATATCGTCATATTTGAAAGAATATTGTCGCGTTGGCAGCTAACATAGAAGAGAGTCCGGTAAACAACACCGATAGAGGTGGCTTTGGAAAATGCCGTGGGATGCACTTGTTCTAAGTGCATAGAGAGAAAGTGCCGGGAACTGTCGAAGCTAAGCGAACCGGCATGAAGATAGTCTGTGAATGCACAGTAAAAGTGAGTGAAGTGAAAAAGGTATTTGGGCATGTTTTGCAACATGCCCTGGCTGTTTTAGGGACAATCCCTCTTCAGCCGCGTATTGGAATTTTTGTTTTGTTTCGGGGCGGAGGGGTCTTTCATGAGTGCCTTTTACGTATTCGTGATGTGGCTGTATGGATTGGTGTGTGTGTTCATCCCTGTATGTGTGGCGGTGGCTTCTACCCTCTGCGAAAATTGTAACTTTGTTCAATTGTGTAGTTTTGTGTGTGTGTTGCTGCAACAGCTCATATGTGTAGCTTTTGTCTGTGTTGTATATCTACATTTGTATAATGGTGTATTTGTACCTGTGTTTTTGTTAAGTGTTTTCGTCAATGAAGATGGCCAGCTGGTTGCCGACTCTTGTCGTGTTGACTGCTTTTTTGAGCGTCTTTTGTGCTGTCTGTGTCAGGTTTTGAAGGAAACGTGCTCTGTGTGCAGGTGGTGTGATGTCATATATTGGTGGTATCAGTGTGCTCAGTATTTGTGTGATTGTCGTGTTTGTGATGTCGCGTATGTACTTTGTAATGTTTTGCTGTATGTTTTTGAGTTGGTCTTGTAGGGATTTGATTTGTTGCTCTGACTGTGTGATTACTTCTTGGAACGTGTTTACAGTTTCGTGTTCTGTCATGTGTGTTTTTGATTCAGGGATCTTTGGGTAGTTTGTTTGGGGCCAGTCAGTCACTTGTGTTGGTCTGGGTGGTGTGGGGATGTTGTGGGGGAAGATGTAGGTCTTAGCTGTATGTTCCGGTTGTGTCGGAAGTTGTCTGGGGTACATTGGACATTTTACTTGCCCAGTGTAGTGCCCATTCTGTCGGCAGGTAGCGCAGTAGGGGGTGCTGTGTTTGTTAGGGTGGTTGCACCGTCTTGTGTCGGAATTATGTCCACAGTAAAAGCATATGGGTTGTTGCGTGCAGTTTTCTTCATGGTGTCCGTATTTTTGGCATTGTCGGCATGGGACGTGTCTGTCTGTGTGTTTAGAGGGTTCCGCTCGAAAAATTTGTTTTTCGATGACGGCGCCCTCTTTCAGTATTGTATTTATTGTCGTGACGCAAGTGCTAAAAATGCGCACGAGTTGTGTCTGTCGGTTTTGGCTTATGATTCGTGAAACGCGGGTGATTGCAGGGTACGTGTCTCGTATGCCGTGAAGTATTTCGTCGTCGGTGATGTCATAGGGGATGCCTTTTATTACTGCTGTCAGGGTTTTCTTTGGTCTTGTTTCTGAGTCGGGGTTTGGTGTGGGTCGGTTTTGTGGTTGAGTGTTGGCATAGTGGGCATATTTGCCAAAGTGGTGGATGGGGATTGCTTGTGTAAATGTGACGGCTTGCTGTTGGTTCTTGAAAGTCAAGGCAAATGTGTTTCGTTGTAGTCTCTGTGCTCGGAAAAGTGAGTCGGTACTTTGGTGCGTCTTTGTCATGAGGCTCCTTATGAGCCACGTATTTTGTTTGTCTGGGTGGCAATTGATTATGTAGAGGGTAAAGTACCCGTGAGGTGTAGGTGGTATGTAGGTTGTTGTTGTGTTTTGCATGTGTGTAGTCGTGTGGTCAAGTAGTGTGCTTAGTCGGTTTCCAATTTGTGTCGTTGATTCTGGGCTTGAGTCTGAGTCATGGTCTGCTATGTCAGGTGCTGAGCTGTTGCTGGAGCTAACTGAAAGTGTGCGGTGTTGTCTTGTATTTTGTGTCTTGCTAGTTGTCGGCGTAGGTGAAGGTAAAGGTGTTAGTATTGGTGTTTGTTGTGTGTATGTTTCTTGTGTTTCGTCTATGATCAATTCTGTTTCGCTAGCTGATGAAGAGGGTACAGGTTTGGTAAGCAGCGGTGAGGTCTTCTTTTTAGTCAGGACGCGTCGGCGGGTAGTTTTGGGATCTGGGGGTTTAGGGGGTTTGGCCTTAGAATGAAGCCTAGGTATCTTCTAGGGCCAGGAAAAGACTTAGGTGAGAGAGGAGGTGGCTGCTAAAAAGCGCGGTTAGTGTTAACCTGTGCCTATGTGTAGCCCCTATGGACTACAAGACTTTCGTCTTTTGGCTCACTGAGACTTGCTCAGCGGGTTACACAAACCTCACCACAAGGAAGGATAGAGTTGGGGTTTGAGGAAGGGCGCGGACTGATGTATAATTGCCCTCTCCACTTGCTTGCTAAGTGTCTTGAGAGAGCACTTCTCGCTGCAACCGTACTCTCGGAGTATAGCTTGCCGGTGTTGGTGCACCCAATTCTTGCCCGTGCATCTGCCGTTGAACACTTGGAGAAGGAAGCTTACTGGTTGAACGCTGGCTCACCACTGGCTGGCTAAACTTGCACAGTAAAATTTTAGCTACTGTGCTTTTCAAATGGGAAGAGTTCTGATCTGCAACCAATGAGATACGTTTACATGCACAGCGTTGCAAGCTCATTACCCCATTCTTCATATTTCTTGGCGCACGTCAAGCCCCACTTAAGGGGAAAGCAATATGACATTACAGCAGGACTCCGTTTGGTTACCGGCCTGGAGAAGCTCAAGGACAAACTCCTTCCCATTTAAAAAGCACAGTAGTTGTTACGGTTAAGCGTCTTGATTGTAAACGCAGTAGCAACTGTAAAGTGAAGATTGTGTGGGTTATGAAGGTAGCCGTGGCATAACAGTCCATCCGGGTCAAGGCCTACCGCCCGACCGCTGCGTCCCCACCTGTGCTTACCACAACGGTCATGAGTGGGGTGCAGTACTGGAGGTGGGACGTGATCAGCGGCCCGGTCCCTCTCAGCCGGTTATGTGGTATCCTCGACCAGAGGACACTACTTTTCATTCAAGTAGCTTCTCAACTGGTCCCTTAGCAAACTAACGAGACTGAGTGCATCCCGCACCAGATCTTCCAGCGGGAGAAATCGAACCCGGGTCTCCCGCTTGGTAAGCAGCAGCGCTGAGACGACCATATGGGTTGTAATACTTGTTTCGATAAAGACCAGTTTTTACAAAAATAATATAATTTTTATGAAATTTGCCTAGTCAGGCTCTAGAATAGCTAACTTGTAAATTGCTCCATATTATATTTAATATTATAAGGAAGTTAAGGGATTGTAATAGTGGGAATTATGCTCAAATGTGCATAATAATAAACAGTAATTCAGTGAAATCCAATGCTTACAATTGTATAAAATTATATAGTTATTATTTATATGAATGCACAGCTATGTGAAATGAATGGCAGTAATGTGCCATGAAAATATTTCTTTTCCTCAAAACTATGTCCTGAAAATGCTCTCCGTTTCTATGACGACAATATAGCAACTTACGCTACACATCATCAAATGATTTTTGACACATTTCAACTGAAAAAGTATTCACTTCTCTGTGAGGTGAACGAGTAGCCTGGTTGCAGGAAAATGGTGTCACGGCTCACATTGAGAAAATATTAATGACAACTAAAGTATGGCCATTTTAGCAATGAAGATATCGCGTCATTAAAAGGTAAAACAAGAGAACACAACTAAAATTCTACTCTATTATTGTACTTTCTGTCTTGCTATATGGTAGCCAGACATGGACATTAAGAAGTAAAGATTTAAGTAATACAAGCATCAGAAATACGCTTCCTAAGATCTGTCAATAATCATTTTTTCACAAAATTAATGGAATATAGAAAAAAATGGCTCCAACCCTTAGAATGACTTCAGAGAGAATCTTCAAACAAGCAATGGGATATAAACCAAGAGGATGACGCCGGATAGGACGACCTAGGAAACGCTGGATCAATATGAGATGGTAATAGGCAGTAGCCTAACCCATGACCGTAGAAGAAGAAGAAGAAGAAGAAGAACAACAACAACAACAACAAGAATAAGAAGAAGATACTGTGTTACATCCAAAACTCCCAGAGTTCTCTGTCGTTCACTTTTTATAATGACATTTGAAGAGTAAAGTTTATAAAAAAAATCCACAAACCATGTTATACGGCTTCATCGAAAGGATTGGTCCTTATGTAAACAGAAACACATGTACAAACCTGAATCAAGTGTGAGTTCATTAACTGATACTGCGTATTACAAGGTACATCGCTTACAAAGTAGTTCACTTAATATTAACAAAAACTACTGAATCTTCTTTGTTTTAGTAATAGTGGTATGTTTATCGTGTTATTATAGTATGTATAACTGCATCAAAATGAATCTAAAGTAATTAATTGCAGCTAATCACAAAATAACCGGAGCATGCGCAGACTATTCTGCTGTGGAAGCGGGAAGGTAAGGCCATTAGGTCATTAATGAGCTATCATGGCAGTTTGTAAAACATCGCAGGGAGAAATGGTGAGAAAGTTATAATTCTGATTGTGTTTCACTAATATGAAAGAAATATCCCACTTTGCTATCAAGGATATTTTTAACCTAACAGCGAAGTTTACAGATGTGTCTGCATTAAGTAAGTATAAGTTCCGTGTACAGTAGAAGGTCAAAAATAGCCTGAAAAATTAAGGAAACTTAAAAAGCCAGTGCAGTTTAATGTGACGAATTTATTAGAAGTGTAGTGCATCAAAAAGTTCACAACTTCTTCCCCATAAATGAGCCACCTATAGTCAAGAAGGTGCTTGCGATTGTCAACTATAACCCCGAGCTTCCCATATTCAAGCAAACTTCTTTTTATAAGCTGTTACTTGACATTGGTTTTGAGTTCCGGAAACCAAATGGTAAGAACATCATTGTTGACTGTTAGGATATATGTTTTTAATTCAGAGTGTTATACGCATTTGTCATCTAATCAGTATCTGTTCTAAGCTATCACATGAAGAGGTTGGTGGGTCGAAGGAGGCGATGATATTTCCAGGCTCAAAGTGGTTACTAAAGTGGTGCCGTTCCTGCTCCAATCAGAGCGAGAAAGCGGAGGGGTACATCTGCAGGCAATTTTTACATAAGGACCAATCCTTTCGATGAACTAGTAGATATCGTAAAAATGAAATCAGTGTTGGTCTTGGCGGCGCCGTGGCCGAGCGGTTAGCGCGCTCGCCTATCACCTAGGCGACCCGGGTTCGATCCCAGGGACCCGCATGTGGTATTCGTGGTGGACGAAGCGGCGTCAGGGCGGGTTTTCTCCGGGTGCTCCGGTTTCCCCCGTCATCTCATTTCACCGGTGCTCCATCTTCATTCCATGTATCATCAATGTCATCGCCTGCGGTGCCGTAGTAGTAAAAGCGGGCGTTAAACACTACAACCACCCCAGTGTTGGTCTTTGGTCGAATTGCACCAACTGAGTGGTTCGGCGTAAACATTTTGAGTGTGTCATTGCAAGCTTAACAGCAATCGCCCAAACCAACAAATCTTGAACAAAAACATCGTTATTTTCCAAGTACAAGACATCAGGTAGGTACTCACCAGGCACAGACTGCGGAACAAATCCACCATCTCCTGACGTATACGACAGGCTGTGCGCTTGTCCCTGGTTATCCACGTAGGAATACTGCCCCTGGACTTGATTGGCTGGATCTGCTGATACTACCGCACTGCTGCCATCTCCCGTGTCGTAGCCGAACTTATATGCACCATCGTCGTGCAGCAGATAGTACTCTACTCTGCGATTGGCTGGGATAGTTGGGAGATTCTTCCAACCACTACAAGAGGAACTCGTCAGCAGCACCACCACTAACTGTAACAAGACAAAACTATGTCAGAGATTTGAGTGAATTTGATTTTATAGATGTAAAGAAACTCTTTGTATAAATGCTGGTATACAAATCCCAAATCCTCATCGTAGGTCTCAAACAACAGCAAAAAATGAAACTAGATAACAACAGTGAATGCAGATGGAAATAGACTGAATGGCACACTGACGACATCTGCTCGGCAGGTGTAGAAACAGAGGTCTCTTGGACATGCGCTGAAGCTACCATCTGCCCTTACGTATAGAAGCAGATGTACAGTTACCTATCACTAAGAACCACACATTCGGACTCTTCTTTGTGGAAATTACTCAAGGCTTTCAAAGTTTCCACGAGCGTCAACTCCGCAACTGAGGCGCTGCACACTCAAAGCGGCTTGCACTTCTCCGCAGAGGAGAAAGCCGAGGTCTTCGCTGACTGTCTCCAAGACAGATTCACCGAAAACCCAGTGACCAACTGTGAAATAGAACGGGAGGTCCAGACATGGGTACAAACCTGGGTGGCGCAGAAGCAAGAGCAACAACTACCCACCATAACACCGCAGGAAATTTACAAGCTCATTAGGAAATTGCCTAATGGGAAAGCTGCCGGTCCAGACAAAGTGACTAATGAGGAACTTAAGCATCTCCCGAGAAAAGCTCTGGTGCAACTAACAAAGATATTTAACGCCTGTTTGCAGCAAGGCTATTTCCCCTCTACCTGGAAACGAGCTAAGGTTATCATGCACCCAAAGCAAGGGAAAAGCACCAGACAACCGCAAAACTACCGTCCCATTAGTCTTTTGTCTACTATTGGTAAACTGCTCGAAAAATGTATCCTTTCTCGACTTCAAAAACAAGTCTCGGCAACACAGTTTGGCTTTAGAAAAGGACATTCCACTGAACTACAGCTCCTCAGACTAACTGATGACGTAACAGAGCAATTTAACAATGGGGCTTCAACGTTGGCGCTATTTCTGGACGTAGAAGCTGCATTTGACCGGTGCTGGCACAATGGCCTTATTTATAAACTGCACCACAATTTCCCGGCTCTTCAAAATTATCTATACTTGCTGCACAGTTTTCTAGAAAAACGGCAGTTTTACGTCCAAGTGGGACGCTCCTCCTCACGGGAGCGAGTGATGCGGGCTGGCGTCCCACAAGGGGCAATAATGTCCCCTTTTCTGTATATATTATTCACCAGTGATTTCCCAGTGGACGCCAGATGCAAGGTCGCCATGTATGCTGACGACACTGCAATATACAACCACCATAGAAATCCACGTTTCGGCCTTGCAGAAATGCAACGTTATGTGAACAACTTCCTCTCATGGCAACATGACTGGAAAATCAAAATTAATCCCGACAAATGCCAGCTGATTCATTTCTCTAAGCGGCGTCACACTTTGGCAACGGACCTAACGGTCGGTGGTCAAATATTGCACTGCCGTCAGCAAGTTAAATACTTAGGTGTCACCTTGGACCGCACAATGTGTTGGTCCACCCACATAAAAAGTAGCGCCAATAAAGGCAGACAGCGGCTAAAGTTGTGCGCCCCCATCTTCCATAGTAAACAGTTGCGACTAAAGTCAAAACTTATACTATATAGGTCATTTATTCTCTCGGTGGTCCTGTATGCATGTGTGGCCTGGGCTAATGCCTCCAAAACTGCCCTCAAACAACTCCAAACCCTCCAAAACCTCTCCCTCAGAAAAATCCTCTCTGCTCCACTCCTCACCACCACCCAAACTCTTCACCTCGAAACTCATATCCCGTTCATCCCGGAGGCAATAGACAAAAGAGCAATGGCGGCATGGACGCGCATTAGGAACCACGAAAATGACGTGATCGCTAACATCGGCAAAGGCGAGCCGAAGCGCCGCAAGCATACTAGGATAAAAATGTTCTAGAAGCGGCTCGGCTCGCCGACTAATGAGACATTGCATGGCTCGCCGACTGATGCGCATCCATGGAACCCAGGCCCTAGGCCACACACTCCGGAATAGGTCTGTACCTCGGAAACGCCACAGGAGCTGCAACCTGGTCCGCACAGGAAAACTGCGGAAAAACTGTAAATAGTGAAATGTATATAGTGCAGTGTAAATATGTATATACGAGCGTGTGTGTGTGTGTGTGTGTGTGTGTGTGTGTGTGTGTGTGTGTGTGTGTGTGTGTGTGCGTGTGATGGGACATATGTGTGGTATGCCCAGGAGTGAGTGAGTGTATGTATCCGTGTATATAAATTTAAAAAAAAACTATCAAAAACAGACAGACAAAAGACTGAGAATACGCCCAAAAACTGTTCTCGGTGGGCTAAAGCCGCTCACTGTATGGGTTTTTTGATGATATAAAAGCTAACAAGAATACCCATGTAAATATTGTAAATTATAATTAATGTCAATTTTAGATTGTAAGCCGGGCCCTTCTGTACCGGCACCAGGCAAATTTTTCCTCAATAAAATAAGTCTAAGTCTAAGTCTATCACTAAGAGCTCTAAGTAAGATGGTATGGTACAGGGATAAGATCTAGACTGTTCGCCACACACCGGGCCACGAGGTATCTCCAAGTCACGATAACTGTATACAATATTAGGTTGTATATGACGAATGTAAAACGAAATACGTAGTGCACTATCTTTTTATGTAAGAGGCATTGGTAATATCAAAACTATTGCATATTAGTATATGTTTTATACTCATGGTGTTCTATTAAACATAACCAAAATACCATTAAGAGGCTGTTAGTGCAGATATTTGTACTGGTGATTGAGAACAGAGTTATGAACAATATTACATGAATGTTTGCTTCTATTGCGGACTTATACTACTCTTAATAAGTGGAGTTTTGTTTTCAGATTTGTTAGTACCTTCAAGTAGAGGTGCTACCAGAACATGGCGCAGAGTGGGCGGAACGGCTTCAGTAACCCGGTAACGAATGCTTTGTTACAACTGAGTTGGAATGTTTTCTGCAAAGCCAATGAGCCTACAGTATCTAGATCAATGGGTAGCGCATTAAGACGTGAAGGAAAACGGATAGTTTATCTCACAGGGGTTGTTCATTTCGCAGTGTACCATGTAAGAAACATTTGGTAGCAATCTCTGTGACTGCTTTGTGGGGAAACTGTTAACTCGAGCCCAGGAGGGGTTGAGACACGCTTCTGTTATTAAACTGGAAAGCTAGATAAAGGATAGCTTTGGGTGGAGGAATTTTCTTCAAAATCCGCGTGTCGCATGCTTGAAAGATATTAAACTTAAATACCAACTAAGTTTTTAAAGGACTTCTCGCTTTTAAGTTACCCTGTTCACAGACAAACACACACGCGTGCGCGACCCTTTTTTCCAAAATGTTTTTTTTTCTGGCTTCACAGGGCCTCAAAACATACATTTCCGGTAAAATATCGACATCGACTTTTTGGCTGGAATACAATACTTTGGGTGGTAGAGAAAATAAAGAATGTGCAGACTTTCCAGACTTAAACATAAACTGAGCAAAACAAGAATGACGCAACAATGATACCATTGCACTACCGATGAGTCAACTATTTTGCCAAAATAAGAATGCTTTCCCCAGGGGTGGCCAGGAATGATCCTCGCATGTTTAACATATGATAAAAATGTCAACTAAATTGATTGAAATGTATATAAGTTCGTAATTTCAGTACGAACACGCTTAATGATTATGGGCTATAGCAGGAATGTAGGCTTTTATATAAAATATTCAGCTATATCTTTTCTACAATATTGCAAAATGTTAATACGCCTTTTCAGGATGTTTACGTTCTTGGTAAGACATAACAGAGCAAGCTGGGAGCAATAACAGTCAGTAGCAAAATGGCATCTTTATGAATGTTATTTAATTGCACCACTTTGTTTAACTTCTGTATTGGACTCCATGTCGATATTACAGAGACATTTATTGACAACAACCTTTCCGCGGAATGCTGCAAACATGTCATGGATGATTGCAGTTGCAGATAAAATAAAACCTGGTAAAATGTGACACTGTTAATTAGAAACTTCAATAAAATTCTCATATTACCGACGATTACATGAACATTCCATAAGACTTTTTCATTTTCCATTAGAATTCTCAAGTTATAAACCTGTTCTTCATGTTATAACTTCAAATATGTGACGTGTTATATCCACATAACTTTTTCTACCCATTCTTCGACAAAGTATTCTTACAAATACTTATCACTTTTTCTACTTCATGGTTTTATTGAATATTTCCATGTAGGTACGATAAGAAATGTAGATCATGGAGTCTTAAACAATAATAAAAGCTTTTAAAAGACGGTAGCTATGTGATGGCTTTGAAATTACGTTTTCTTTGCACGACCAAGAGAAAATCACAAGTGACTTCCTCTTTGAGAAAAGTATTAAGTATTTGAAAATGGAAATCAATAATATGGAATAGCTCTTATGGTTCACTCTACAGAAAAATATACTTGGCACAATTTGTGTGCTTTAATAAAATTCTACAATTTTTGTGAAATAAGATTTTGTCCTCTTACGTTTTTCAATTATATAAAAGTTGTCCGAAATGAAGAGCACTTCAGAGGCTATTGTCAGAAATTTCAAAATATATGTATTTCATTCCTGTCTCGCCCTTGGAAAACGGAGGACTTATACCCATTTTGGTATTTAACCAATTTCTCAGTTTTGGCTTATACTGTTCACAGGCACATACCAATCTTATTCTAAACAATGCTTCTATTAGATTCACATGATTTCAAAAGGTGTATTTTTAGAGAAATCGCAGTATTTAATTATTAGCTGGAACCAGAGGCTGCTACTTCTGAGTCAAGTAGATCCTCAATTAGCCCCTCAGAGACCTAATGAGGCTGAGTGCATCCCGGACCAGGTTTCTCAGCGGGAGAAAAGTTCCGCGCCGGTATCGGGAATCGAACACAGGTCTCCCGCTTGGGAAGGAGCAGCGTTACCAACTACAATGTGATAGAGGAAGTAAAAAACGAATGTCTTCCCCTCTGAGAAAAGTACATGTTTATATTCCAATAACGAGCAATATCTCGGAAATAGTTAATTCCACAAAAAAGTATTAACATATTGTAAACCTTAACTAAGTCTTCATTTTTCTGCAGTAAGAGTTTGCATATCTCCTACGATTTACGAGTTATGCCAAACTACTTCAGAATGAAAAGGATTTTAGAGATATTCCCAGAAAATTCCAGATATAGATTTCATTTGCCATAAAAAATATCTCCTCAAAATCGTTAGAGCCATTTTTGAGAAATTAATACTTATTTTTCCTTGTAAAGATAAGTTTTGGGTGGGAGAGTTTCTTCAAAATCTTTGTGTTGCTGCAGGATACCAACAAAGTACAAAGTTTGATATTTAACTGACCTTTCATTTTTTACTTAAGTTGTTCACATATACACAATAAAAAGGCATGAATATCCAATAAAATTATTCATGTGTTAACCAGTCCCAATATGTTCATTGCTATCGGTTTGAATTTTCAAATACTTTTATAAGTAGAAAATCACTATTTTTTTCTTGTAGTGCATCATTTGTTTTAAAAATCTGACTCGCTTAGTTACTGTGTATTCCTTACATCTTCAAGAAATGTGTAAAGGTGTAATTAAGTTTAACGAGAAGCAGATCGAAACTTACTTTTTGAGAATAGCTTGTAGAAGGGTGAGTAGAGAAAGTCACATGAATGCCACAGTAAGATTTTTTAAATGTATACTCAATTTAATTGTTAAAACAGAATTTGTAACAATTGTTTTGTAGTTCTGCAGAAGCTACGACTAATAGCAATTAACTAATAAAAGGCGGAAATCATTAGCTGAAACAAAAGCAGAGCGTCCTGAAGTGTTTATGTAATGAGTTCAGATATCGTCTGCCAGATGTCCTTGCAAGCTATATTACGCACGACCTTGCTGGTTGCCCACAATGTTGACCACAAGTCCAAGATTCCCGTTACTTCTGTCCATATACGCATGTGATAAACTTAAGGAGAGTTCGCTTACGTTTAACTGGGCTGTTAAGTAACTAAACACCGCATTAACAAGCACCTTTATTGTCTTGTATTAGTTTCTCAGGGTGTGGTGGTTGTTGTAGCGGCTTGTATTTCTGTTAATCAGTAACTCTAATACCTAAAAACACTTGTACTGCTGCATAAGACAATTTGTTTTTATTTGCTCCTATGTTTGGCTTCTCATTGTAAATTTAGAAACTGTGAAGCTGAAGTGGATCAGTCTTTCGCTCTATCACATCCTGGAATAATTCCACAGTGTGTTTTACAGACGTCACCTAGTGTGGGCCAATCACGTGTAAGAATGCGTCAGCCGCCTACCAATCAGAGCTATGCTTTACTGAAAAGTTATGCCTTTCACTGCTAGGTGGACAATGTGGAGTTGGGTCGACTATACATGCTTCGTGCCTACATACCTGCGAACCCCCGAGACGGAGGGATGAGGTGAGAATGACCGGACATAAGGAGAGACGACTGCAGAAGGCATGGTCTCAACAACTACAGATTGAATCTTCCCGGTGGTGGCTCATACAACCGGCTACACTCCCCTGTCAGACTTTACCCACATCCACTGTCTGGTTCGGGAACCATAGACTTCCCACGATTTGGAGGATCAGGAATTACGGAGAGCAAATTCCGTGTCATGCACACTGAAACCCCTGCGGACACTCAGAACTTGAAACAGCCAACGTGGTTGAAAGGTGAAGTGGTATGAGAAATGAGGTGACATGAAATTCAGGGGATTTATTTATTCTTCACAGTATCTATCTAGTGACCCGGGGAAACCTCCCAAAAACTCATGGTCCAGGAAGGTTAGGAATCGAATCCATGACCTTCCTAATGCGGACACAGATAATACCGTCTGAGCTATTCCGCTCGGTGTCGCCAGGTGATGCTCAGCCTGCTAACGTTAGGGAATCCGCTGAGCTGCTCTTACCACCATCAGATCAGGCGACCCCCCCCCCTCTCTCTCTCTCACCATATCACCTTCCTGAAGTTAAACAGACACTATAGGCCTTAATGCTGTAACTCCTCCAGTTCTAAAACTCTAATGTTAACCTTATTTTGTAAAAGCCCTAAAGAAACGGATAACATTCACGTCTTATGCAACCGAGAGGGATGGCTGAGGCGGTTTCGTCTGTGCCGCATTCTGGAGGTCACAGGTTCGATCTCAGCGCCGGCCTACCTGACCAATGGGTATTTTCGGGGGTTCCCCTGGGTCACCAGGCGAATGCTTACTAGCTTTATTATATCCTCCGAATTTGCTGATTTCACCCCATTTCTCATTTCGTTTTACCTTTCATCTAGCTGGTCTCTTTCAGGGTACTAGGTGTCGGAGGAGATCTCGACCTTGCATGGCCGCCAATATGCTCTCTGTAAACCTTCGTCCTCCGAATCCTATTGCGGGATGTCTAAAATCGCGGCGGGCGAGACAGCGGTTGTGTTATACGCGCCGGAGAGTTACTGTAAATGGTAGCGACCCTGCCCACTGCTCCTTCGTGACTCCTTGAGTTAGCTACCCTCTGTCTCTTCCCGGGGGTGTCCCTCATGGGACATAGGTACAAAAGTTTTTCGAGGTCGACGTGCCGAATCCCCTCCGCGGTGTCGTATCCTATCTTATCCTCTTATAGATACACGACAGATTTGTTAAAACATGTATTTCCTGTGGTTTGTTACATCTATGGCAAATTATTTCTTAAGGCAATAGTGAACGACAATGTAAAAACGTAAAATAAGCAAAAAGATTATGTTCATCATTTGTACGTATTTAGAAAGTTATCCTTAAAATGATATATTTATGATAAATAGTTAATAGGTACGGTTAATGTTGAAAGTGTTTTTAAAATACTTATTTTAGGAAAAAAATAAGGGATTTTGGATTGGAGAGACAGTTTTCCGTCTTCTATGCTGATATTGAAAGTCATAAAAGTAGTGCAAATATTTACTTACAACAAGTAAATACACAGGTCAAACATAACTATTATATATTTATAATTTTTAGTGTAATTTTTTCCGGAAAGCAGAATTTACGCTCCTAATCATGAATGTGCGTAGAACCATACCAGAACATATCCAAAACAAACAACTAAAATGTCACCGACTCTTAAAAAGAATGGAAGCAGAAATAATTCCAAAACATAATTATATTTGAGTGAACTGAAAGAACTAAAAGAGGTAATTCCAGAATTACTTGGAGAAGTGAAATTCAAGATATGGTGGAAACTAGAAAGTTGGAAGGGGGAGAATGGAAAGAACAATAGCGAAGGTCACCCGGTAGATGGTGAAAAATATACAATATTCTTCCTAATTTTGAGACTCTGTAATATCAGAGTATTATCTCTATATAGATAGTATTTGAAAATACAGTGTGTCCCAAATAATTGATGTATATCCACTTTATACATAAATATATACACAACCTTATTTCTCAGCAACGAAACGATATAGAAATACAATTTTTGTTGTGTATGATTCAGTAGGCTCTGGAAGACATAGAAACTGTTCGTCATTCTACACGTGTTTATAAACAAACAGGGTGGTGTGTTTATCATTCGGTGAACGTAAGTGGTTACTAAAGTGTTATTGCAAAGTGTAGAATTAATTAGCATACTCCAGAGGAGTATTTGGTCTCTACATCTTTGAAGAGGCTGTCACGGGTCAGACTTGTCTCTAAATGTTGTAAATCATAGTTCCTCTTCATGATCTCTATGAGAATCAAAATGAGGTTTACTTCCAACAAGACGGGGCTCCACCTCACTCCCATGTCGTGAGAAATGCTCTGGATCGCATATTCATAGATCGATAGGACGAAGAGGAAGTGCAACAGAGTTGCCGTCTCGATCTTCCGGTTTTACCCCTCTGACTCCTACATTTGGGGAACTTCAAACAACACGGCAACAATCCAAACCGTATGTCGTTCGTTCTGTTCGACGTCGATGATGGAAGTGTGCTGTGACGGAAGATGGACATTTTGAATATCTACGGGCTTAAGGAAGTTTAAGGAATAGAACGCAACAAATATTTTGTTTCTATCTCATTATTGGAGGACGGATAAGTGTACACTAAGCAGCAAGTTTAGAGCACGTGAGTTCTACTGTTGCTCTCTCGAAGACTCTCGCAGATACACAGCTGTATACATCTGTGATGTCCAAGCACATACGATGGTTGCGTGGTACCGTTTACGTCATTCATTCTACGTGCCCAACTAACCTGTATTACGTGCGACTGCACACGGCTCTGTGCTCTACTTATGTATGTGTATAGCACATCAATTTGGGACCTTGTATATTTACTTCCCCATATTAACGGGATTACATTAATATTTAACTTTCACAATCATGTAAGCGATAAAGTTATAAATTTCACGTCGTATACACAGTAAGATGACCTCTTCCTTTTTCTAGGTTCAGTGTCTATCCCTAAGGATGAACTAAGCAGCAGAAATGTCATGGAATAAACTGCCACCATTTGGAGAGATGTTTCGTTTGCTTTTGGACCGGGTATGGACCGGTGAGTAAAACCATCATTAATTACATAACGGTAGTAATTGTGTATTAAGCACTTCAGTTTTGACTCCTAACAGATTACTTATCAAAAAGAAAACTTTAAAACACATATCGTAATATTCTAATTCAGTTAAATTATATGTAGTAGTTACAATAATCTATTAATCCATGTCAAATCTGTATATGGCATAGGAGTGCATGCAGCGCAGCGTAAGGATAGCGTTTCACTGTGCGTGTTACCGAGAACTATTAAATGGAATTGTAGTTTTAAACCACAGTAACATTTGGCTATTTCTTCTTCTGTAAGACAGTTCTTACAGTCTAGCTAGTGCCTTCTTAAAGGCGACAGTCCATTCTTCTCTGTTTTCGGCCTTTCTCCTCCATCCTTTAATCCCATACTATGCAAGTCCTCCACACAATCCAACCATCTTAATATTGGTCTACCCCTGTCTCTTCTCCCTTCAAGTTTCAAGTTTTCTTTATTCATAATTTTGGCCTGATGCCGGTACAAGGGGCCCGGCTTACAGGCGATAAATTTACATTTATTTACATTTTTTCCTTTTTTTACAAGCTTATAGTTTTTGGGTTTCACCAAAAACCCATACGGTGGCCATCTTTAGGTCACCGAGAATAGTTTTCGTTAGTCTTTTGGTGTCTATTCCAATTTTTTTTCCTTATATACATATTATATACATCTATATACACACATACACGCACGCATTCACCCACACACTCACATTCACACGCTTACACATACACGTTCACTGGGCACATCAGAAATATACGTCCCAGCTCCCGCACTGCACTACTTACAATATTTACATTTTCCCGCTGTTTTCCTGCGCGGGCAGGGTGTAGCTAGTGGGTGTTTTCCGAGGCGAGGGCCTCCGCCGTAACGTGTATGTGGCCTAAGAGCAAGATTGCATGGACACGCATTAGTCGGCGAGCCGTGCCGCGTCTAGAACATTTTTATTCTAGTATGTTTGCGGTGCTTCGGCTCGCCTTTGCCAATGTTGGCGATCACATAGTTTTCGTGGTTCCTAACGCACGTCCATGTTGCCATTGCTCTTTTTGCTGTTGCCTCTGGGATGGACGGGATCTGAGTTTCGAGGTGAAGAGTTTGGTGAGTGGTAAGGAGTGGAGCAGAGAGGATTTTTCTAAGGGAGAGGTTTGGAGGGTTTGGAGTTGTTTCAGGGCAGTTTTAGAGGCATTTGCCCAGGCCACGCATGCGTACAGGACCACCGAGAGTATAAATGACCTATATAAAATCAGCTTGGATTTAAGTCGTAAAGTTTGCCTTCTCTGCTTTTATCCATACGCACAACATGCCCGGCCCATTCAATCCTTTTAGCTTTAACAAGTGTGACTATGCTAGGTTTTCTTATATAGTAATTTAGTTCCTATTTGAACTATTCTTCACTCCTCTTTATCTTTGATCGGTCCATATATTTTGCTTTCCCATCTTTCCAACTGAGCCATTATGCCTTCCGGCATCACCCAAGTTTCGCATCCATATACCACAACAGGTTTTATTATTGTCTTATAAATCTGTAATTTAGTTTGTTTAGACAGATATCGTGACCACCTCCGTAGCTCAGGTGGTAGCACGCTTGCCTCTGGTGCGGAGGACCGGGTTCGATCCCTGGTACCAGCATGGGGATTTTATCCCCTCTGGGAGGTCTGGGACGGGCTGAGTTAAGTCCCGGGGGACCAGTTGAGGTGAAGAAGTAGCGGCACCAGGTCGAGAAGGCTGGGAGGGCTCGGGGCGCTAACCACGTCCCACTCTCCAGTACTGCACCCCATCAATGTCGGAGAGGTGGGAGACGCAGCGACTGGGCGGCAAGCCTTGACCCTTCATGGGCTGCTGCACTAGGGGTTAGTTTAGTTTTCAGACAGGTGTTGTGTTTTCATAATTTTGGCCAGGGCAAAGAAGCACTTATTACCTGCCGATAACTGCTCAATATTGTGCTTAATTTTGACTGTATATGTCACAAAACATATTGTACCTTGAAACATAACGACAATAAACCAGGTTCTTGCAACACAGAAGCCCAGGATTGTTTGCTTTATCGGAACACACTTTTCTATCTGTCATAGTAAACATAACCTCGACAAACAAGAGCCATATTAAAAGAAAGCCCTTCTCCTAATATGGCCCTCTTGTTGGTGCATACCAAATATGGTGCTATTCCAGTACAACTGCATTTATTTGCACCATTTGTTTGAAAAGCAACTGTTAATATTAAAAAAGAAACTTTGCAAAGTAAAATAATTTTTGCAAAATTATGTGTATTTAACTATTCACATTTTTATGTGCATTTCACTATTCAGCGATATTATGTGGAACACTTTTGTCATTAATAAAGAAATGCCAATTCTTTATTTCATCATTATTTGCTAACTTGTAAATCAAGTTATTATTAAAGGACCTTATATCTAATTGTAAGCTTACATGGGTGTGTAACAACGTGTTCATTGTTTTTCTTGCGAGAGAGTTATAAACAACAATAAAAGAAGGGGCCATATTTGGGGTCCTTACCTATACTTGATTGTTCTAGAGGGGTGTCCAGGAGCTCATTGTCACTCCAACAAAGGTCACCGTCACCGTCAGTCCTATTCTTTTAAATTTATCACAAGCGGGTCTACAATTTCTTACCTATCTTTTCTTAAATAAAATCTCTTTTCTGTAGAGGTTCCTCATGCCGTATCCTTAAAAGATATCAAACTTAAATGCCACCTTTGGTTTTCAACTGACTTTTCGTTTTTTAGACTCACACACACACACACACACACACACACACACACACACACACACACACACACACACAGACACACACACACATGCGCGCGCGCGCACTCATATGGATCTTTTTCTAAATTTTTCTTTCTTTTAATTGTTCTTTAAATGTTATATTCATATGACTTTCTTTGTTTACTATCATATATTAGCAGTCAAACAAGTTATCCCTAAGAAAGTTTATTCGTCTTTTTTAATTAATCGAGACAACCTTTTCAAAAATACTTCAGTTACATTACATGTTTAGTTATACGGGAGAGCAAAAAAGGTTCGAACCGGCTGAGCGGTGTTTTCCCTGTCCGCATCCTCGGCGGATGAAAGCATACAACATTTTGAAAACCATTTTAAAGGTTTTACCTACCAATTTTATAAAAGGGGATGCTGAAACTGGCCATCGTCATTGTCCATATATTTTTGGCACCTCTTTAGGAAACTATCCATCACTCGTCGTAGTTCACGTTGAGAAATGCTGGCAATTTCCTGGCGGGTATTTTGACTCAATTGTTCCACGGTGTGTGGGTTTGTCTTGTACACTATGTTTTAAGTTACCCCAGAGATAGAAATTACTTATGGGAGCTCTGAGAAACTTTTCTAATGGCATACTGTACATCAATTTTTTCATCATGAAGAAGTAATTCATGAACAATGTTAGGTTATGAGTGATAGAGACAATTTTCTCCCTTCAACAGTTGAATATGTAATACAGTTTTGCCACTTTTTTTAGATAATTAATAGATAGGGAGCTGATTTTGTCTTTCTACAACAAGATTCTGCAATAGCTCATATGGCCAATCTTTCAATGAGAATAATAAATTGAAAGTGTGTTGCAGGACACCGATCTAGCCCCCTGCGATTTCTATCTCTGGGGTAGCTTAAAACATAAGGTGTGCAAGATAAACCCACACAGCTTGGAGGAATTAAAACAAAATATCCGCCAGGAAATTGCCAGCATTTCTCAAGATGAACTATGGCGAGTGATGGATAGTTTCCTAAAGAGGTGCCAAAAATGTATGTACAACGATGGTGGCCAATTTCAGCATATGCTTTCATAAAGTTGAAAGTACATGAAAGCCTTTAAAAGTAGTTTTGAAAATATTGAATGATTTCATCCGCACCTTTCTGTGATACGGTGGAAGATAACGAGCGCCGAGGACGCGGACGTGCTTATCACCGCGGCGCCAGGTCGAACTTTTTTTTTTTTTTTTTGCTCTACCGGTATATAAAAGACAACGGCAATATTCAAATGTCTAAGAACTGGATGCTACATGCTGACTTTAAACTTCCATACAGTATTTGGAAATAACTTTTGTGATTTAGACAATGCATTTTTGTAGAGCATGCTTTTGCCTATCGCTTAACGACTTGAAATTATATGAAATTCCTTCGGAATGATGAGGACTTTGCAGGCTGTTCCCAGAAAATTCAAATAATAACATTTATTCGTCATGTAAATATCTTTAAATGCGATTTTTATCAAAATATTAGTACCACTTTAAAGAAATTCAAAACGTCTCAAAATGTCAAATGTCAAGGCTAGTTTAAGGTGGCGGTATTTTAATGAAAACTTTCTTATCGTATCTTTGAAAGTTGCTGAGTTTTAATACAAAAGTTTGGTATTTAACCCACTGTTCGTTTTTTAAGTTACGCGCGCACGCACACACACAGACACACACACAAACACACACCAGTAATTTTAGCTGTCATTGTAAACAAATTAGACTATCGCGGAACACTAGTGTTCCGTGGAACACAGGTTGGGAAGCATTGAACTAGAGTTCTCCCTTACATTTCACAGTCTGAATATGACTATGCATAAAACCTTTTATGAATTGTTTTTGCAATAGTTATTTTTGTGTCTATTTAAGTTACTCAAGATAAGCTTTTGCAGAAATAGTTGCGTTACAGGATGTTATAGGCACAAGGGGGATATAGGAGGTTAACGCAATAGCTATAGGTTTGAAAAGTGGATGGCAGTATGCTGACTTAACTCTTTGCACGAGAAACAAAGGAATGGTGGCAGAATTTGCAAAAGTATTGTAAACTTCAAGCCAATAGCGACGAATACGCTGGAAATGGCTGATTACTCAAGAACATTATTTGAAATAAATTGTATCACTTCCCGTCTTTATTAGGTTAAGCCCCAACAGGGATAGGTACACTTTCGTACACTCCATGGGGCTCACCTGAGCTACCCCTCACCTGGTTGGATTAAAGAGATTATATCTAGTCTCGTAAGCTTTTGTGCATCACAAAAATTAAAATTAAAACATTCATTCAGAATACCTTCAGAGGTTACTTGTATAAAATATAAGATAATATTATTTTCATTATTCATGTAAATGTCTTTGAAAGCGGTATGGTACGTTAATTAAAGTCGTTAGAGAATGTTTTACAAAACCGAACGTTTTTAATGTAAACAATATTTCATTGAAAACCTCTATGTCGCAACTTTGGAAAATTCTGAACTTAAGTATGAAGTTTAGTATTTAAAAACTTTCGTTTTATGAATTATGCTCCTTACAAACAAACGCGAGTGAAAGATTTATAAAACGTTTGATTTTTTTTTATTATTCAGGGAACCTGAAGTACACTATTTTCGTTTACACCTATACATCTGATTTTTGAATGGAACCCAATACTTCCTTCAGTAAAATAAAAGTAAATGAAAACCAACGATAAATCCACAGTTCAAAAAATTACCAATACACTCACTTGTTTCTCAAATCAAAGCTCTCAATATGACTGCAGAATTAAACGGAATTATATAAAAATAATTTAAAATTTTAAAGTAATTTTATAGGGAGAGATCCTTTATAAAGTATAGCTCTAAGCGAACATTGCAGATAAGAAGTTAAAAAATAATAACATATAATTTTAAAGCATGTTTATCAGCTCAGTTATAGCTTTTTGAACGTGGAGACCCTCTTGAAATTTAACGATCTTTATAACTAATTCCCAAAAACAAATATTAAGATTTACTGATAATAACCTATCGTTTCGTAAAGTAAAAGTAGGAGCGAAGGAACTCAAAATTTAACCATCTTCAGCTTGTAAACCAAAAATCAAGCTAGAGATGAAGTAGAAATGATACGCACAGTTTAGCACTTTGTAATCAGGATTGTCTGAAACAGTGTCACGTGTTTTCACGTGAATTATCTTGACACATTTAGCCTAAAAGAAAATCCTCTGGGATTTTCAGCGTTTTCGCAGTGTTTCTTCTAGTGCAGCACTAATAACCAGAAATTAGCTGAAACTCACAATACTAAGTTAGATTTTATTCGAATAATCGTAAGCTTTTACGGCCGGAGACAAAATAATTAACAGGGGATTCTTTTCTACTATGCATCTACTTACACTAGGTAAAGGAATATTGTATTGTAACCAAAAATTTGATATCCATATTTTATTTTTACGATATTTTGCATTTTAAGATTCACTGATCCATAAAAAGCATTTTAAGGAAAAGTGCGTTTGTGTGTGTGTGTGTGTGTGTGTGTGTGTGTGTGTGTGTGTGTGTGTGTGTGTGTGTGTGTCTACATGTCTGTAAATAGCATAACTGAGAAATGTAAAACTAGACCTTTGGTATTTAAATAGCTTCCAAGGATAGGACACTAACAATTATTTCAGAACAAAAAAGGAAACTGACCCTTAAGGAAGAACTTTTTAAAAATTGTTTATTTTTCAGAAATAGCTCTAACCTTTCGATTAAAGTACTGTATGTTCAACATATTTTCATGATAAATGAAAATGTCTATTTGTTCAATTTTGTGGGAATAGCGTCTGAAGTACACTGTCTTCTGAATGGCTTTTGAATAATGGTGAACCATGAGATATAAACAAAGTTTCCCTGTACATAAAGCACATAATTTGTCACTTATTTTTGTGGACTTAACTATTTACGAGGTATTACTTGTTATTAGTTTGCATTTTAAAATACTTATGCTTTTGTCAAACAGGACGTCGGTATTTTTTTTTTATTTTTTTACCATGCAAAAAGAATGGAACGCCAAAGCCATCGCCCTTATTCCACTGTACCTATTAGCAAATAGTTCAAATAAAAATAAATAAACTAAAATGGATATAAAGCATTTCTACAAATATTTATTTCGATCAACACGAAGTGGATAGAAGAATAAACCTTTGTAAGAATAATTTGTACGAAAGTGAGTAGAGAAAGTCACGCGAGCGCAACGCACTAGATTTTTATGTATTACATAGTGTAACATTAAATGTAGGTATATTTTATGTAGGTATGTAAACTTACGGGATGGAGCAGTAGCACGTGCAGCAGGGCAGGCATGGCGCGGCGCAGGGAAGGCGCTTCCTGATGTGTGAGAGAGGTTACTTGGGTTGCCGTTGCCAACTGCACCGGTTTATATAGCCCTGCCCTCCCTGCCTTGCCCTTGCAACTCATCTTCAACTGAATGGACCGCAGAGCCACTCCCACTTTGCCCTCTCTCTCAGTAAATTACCGACCTCCGTGAGTGATCCTGTTATAGACTGCCTTTGTTGTCTTTTATATTGCGCCAAATTTGCATATCATGCTTATGTCCGTACGACTTCTTCATCTTCCTATTGTTAACACTTCTTTTGTTTCCGCAGCAGTTGACATTGTTGCAGTTCCTTCACACTTCCACCTCTCCCTCATTTTTCGCATATTTAATGCCCATTTTCTACGCATCGCTGTGTTTTCCTCTTTTGTTCAATGTTTTTCTTCCTCTAGTTTTATTTTTAAAAGATTTACATATGATATCTGCCTTTATTGATTAAAGTCATTCTCCGGAGTAGCTTCTTGAGGCATTACAACTGTAAAATTAAATTAAGGTTTTTAAAAAGTCTGATGGGTAGCCTTCACTTGACTCTCTACACTCACTGTGCACAAACCATCATTATAAAGGCTATACTTCTATTTGAGGGCAGCGATTTGCAGTTTAAAAAGGTGTAAACTATTTCAGACAATAACAAGCAATATCTCGGAAATGATAAACCAAAAAGAAATTATTGACATAAATCGTGTGCTTTAATGAGCTCTGCACATTTTTGTAGTAAGTATTTGTCTATCTCTTACTCGTTACTAATATTACAAAATTCATTCAGAATGACGAGGAATTCACAAAGTATTCGGTGATCATTCAAGAAATGAGTTTTATTTGTCACAGAAGAAACTTATACATCTCTGAAGAGGGTAAAGGATGGGAGATTTTCTTGATAATCTTCTTGTCTCTTCTTTTAAGGATGCGACACGAAGATTTCCAACAACACCCCACCTTTTGAGCTTTTATATAAAAATTTTTCGAAAATTCTGATCTTCTCAAAAATGTCTAGCAATTCTGATTAAATTATCATATGTTTAAGGCATTCTCATGACAATGAAGTATGTATCTTGAATTTTGGGGGCATATCCTCTCAGCTCTTCTTCATTCTGGACGACCTTTGTATAACAGTAAAACCACAAGAGATGGCAACATCTTACTACACAAAGACATAGATCTCCTTAAAGCATACGATTTCTGTGAATAACATTTTTTAGGGATTTTGGACCCTTTCCGATATTTTCTTGTTATTGGTTTGCATTCTAAAATACGCATTAAAGTAGGAATATGTTACCCACCTTTTTATCTGTAAGCCATATAAAATGAAAATTCAAAGCTATCAAAGAGTGACCAGCTGTTAAAAGATTTGACTATCCTTTAAGTCTACTTATTCCCTATTTCCATTCTATCTACAAGGAAGTACATATTCTACAAATGTTTGTGTTGATTAACGTGAGGGGCATAGAAGAATGAACTATTTTAAGAATACTTTGCTGAAAGATGGTTAGAGTAAATCATGTGAATGTAACACATTAAAAATTTGTGTAGCGTTAGTCCTTTTCGAGATCTTAATTGTGACATATTAAGTTTTCCCAAGTGTCGTGTACAAAGAATCTTAGACGATATGTGATTCTTCTTTTTACCCGCATGGTTTCATCGGGGGGATGTATGCGGTTGGGGTCAAAAAAATCAATTTTGTGTTTATCAGCTTATAAATTAGTTGGATACCATGCGAATATTATCCAAAAGTTTCAAGCATATATTCCATCTAGAACTGTGTTAAAAATGTGTTTGTTTAAAGGGTTGCATGAGGTTACACCCCCATTCTGTCAGATATCTCTCACAAAAAACAAACAATTACTTCCACTTTCTTTCCTATTTGGGCGGGCACACTTTCAGGAAGTATAATTACCTGGTTCAAGAAGACTGTGGTAACATGGCAATTTGTGTGTTTTGTTTTTAAACAGATCTGCTACAAGTTATGGTTATGGTCAACATTACACAATTTTTCCCAGGTACATAATCTCATTTTTCTTTCTCAGTTTGCCGAAACTTACATTTCCATTATGTAAGGTACATGTTTCTCCAAATGTATTTAAGCTATTGCACTGACATTTTGCACAGTTATTAAATATACCAAAATGCATTTTTCTGTGGAACAGAATTTTGCTAAAGTTCTTAGAAGGTAAGCTATTGAGAAATACATGTGATAAAAATAATCCTAAAAATTAACAAGATAATAAAATATTTTTTAAAAAATAACCAAGACGTTTAAAAAAATTCTGTTCCACAAGATTTCTTATTTATCTCTATGTAATGTCTGAAAAAACTGAAAAGAATTGCTTCAGTAGTTTTCAAAAAAACTGTACCCCAATTTGATCCTGTATTTTACATATTTTAATCACTATAAATTAAATGTAAAGTAATAATTTGTTTTGAAATCTTGTGGCCTTCTAAAAGGGTGCAAAATTTGGTAATTCTATCTCAAACAGAAGTGAAGTTATGTTAAAGTTTGTATGGGGCTGCATTTTCGCATACGTCCCCCCTTAATGTAAGCAGTTATTTTATTTTCTGTACTATGCATACTCAAGTCCATATTGCTTAATTTGAGATCCCCTAAGTAAGAATTTATTGTGAATAGCAAATTTTGCAATCTTGTAATAGAGGATGTGATTTTTCCCAGACTTTGCGTATAGTTTCAGCATTATTTCCATTCATTTATTCCATACCCTCCAAAGAACAATACAAAGAACAATTGCAAACAATCTGCTTTATGAAAAACTTGCTAACTGACATGCAGGTTAGGTTTTTGAACTGGCATGATGTATAATTTATCTCGCTGCACTCTACGAAATTGTTGTACAGTGGTCTAAAGGATATTTATAATATAAAATTACAATTGTAATTTTGCATCGCCCCAGGTGTAGCTAATAATGAATGAAATTCCGCTAATGTTCATGAAAAATAACGTGAAACATCGGCGGAAAGTCGTCTTCCTTAACCACCTCCCGACCGTCTTCCAAGTTCTAGAAATACTACATAACCTATATACTCGTAGGTGTAGAACAATCATCGGAATGCTCCATTAATTTTTAGGTAAATACAATAGGTGAACTATGAAAGCGTTATGCATTTCCTTTAGTCCCTTAACTATTAAGTAATCAAAACCTAGCTATTTTTCACACAATACACCAGCCCTTACTTTAAACAATGAAATTGAGGTGAAGTTAGTGAATATGAAGTTCCCACGCACTCAGGCCACCAAATTAACCTCTTTGGGGAAAGATACAGTCTGAGATCATATAGAAAAACAATCGTTCAGTTGTTAACTGTAAAATATCAGTTGAATAATGTCTAAGGTTAGTAATTCTCTTTGATTATACAGCTATCGCCCTGCTAGCGAACTTAATTACAGCTTACACTTACTTCTACAGAATTAAAATTAAAATAAAGGTTATTCAGCGGTTTTGGCACTGCTTCATTACACACATATATGCAATATTTGTTAAATGTCAATTAAAGCAATAAATATAACATTCCATTCGTAACATTATTAACCGGATTGATTGTCGCTTTTTCAGCTGTCTTCTGTTTCATTAAGTATTACAACATGGCCGTCTTATTCTAGGAATAGAATGCACTGATTTTTGTTTTTACCATTAATACCGTCTGCAGTACAGTAACTGAGTAGCTTTCGTTTCCATACGTATTCTGTGTAAAACACAGCAACTATTTGTGACTCAGGGTATTCTCGACGAAGGCTTTCTAAATTTTTTAGGCCTTTAATAGTTTATAATTTGAAATTAGAAGGTTTTTAATAGCTCATGTTCCTCAGAGATGACAGGGTTTTGGGGTTATCTTACTACTCCCCCTCCACGCACGCGCACACACACACACACACACACACACACACATACACACAAACAGACACACACATACACACATATTTTCTCTTCTTAATATTACTAAGGATACATTTTGAGGTTACAGTTTAAACTAGATATTTTTGGGTACAATGTAATTATAAAGCTTATTCTGTAGTTATTCTGCAGTTCAGACTTACTGTAGTTTACTTGCGGATTGTGTATGTACTAGAAGGCAGTTTCAAAAATGCTGAGAATTATTCATTAAGCAAAGGCCTCAGAAGTCAAGTATTTCCCGAGGTAGATTTGCTGAATTTCAGCTATGTAGTAAAGTTTGTAAGTCTCTAAATAACTGATTAAAGTTTTAAAGCTGGAATCTTTAATCTATTTTACCGAATCAGAAATCGAATACCGCATAAAGAAGCTGAGAAATAAAGTATTATAGCAGTCGCCTCTGGCTAGTCACCCACTCCTGGGCAGCACTGACTTTCCTCTGACTGGCGTGTGCTATCGAATTATCCGGAACGCTTATTGGGACGCGAGTTGAAACCACCAGAATATTCTGCTCCTTTTGACTTAGGCAACGTTGTGCTGTTCCTGAGCTTGATTTTGTTTGGTTCGACTCTTAGCGAATTCTTGCGGTGTGCGGGTAAATTGAAGTTATTTACAGGAGTAGAAAAGCAAAGTTCTGAGTTCGACATGTTGAAGAGCGAGCAGAAGAGCTGCCCATCTATGAATTGAACCAAATGGTGACTAGAGAAAGAGTGGAGTCAGTCACACTTTGAGTATGTAAAACTATTAGCTTTATACTATGACAAACTGATGCGCACGTGGTTTTATTTATCCATTTTCATTTCGTATACATACGATACACATATCCTTCACATAGTATACCAGTAACGCAATGCTGGTCATCATCACCTTGTACTAAAGACTATTTCGTAACAGATAATGTGATGTTGGTCAATCCAATAAGAGGAAAAACTCATCTGTTTATATAACAATCGCATTTTTCTCATCAATGAGCTTAAAGAGGACACCTGTTGTTTCACACACACACACACACACACACACACAAACACACCCACACACACACCCACCTAACCCCCCCCCCCCCACACACACACAACATTCTCTACCCATTGCTACTTGACATATTCCTTCAACCTCATATACGTAAGGGCGAGTAAAACTAGGTGTACAGTGCTATATATTAAACACGTGTAATATTAAGGGAGGCAACACAATGATGAAGAGTTGTATTTTCAACAGCACGGGGCTCTTGAAAGCATGGATTATGTTTCTAGTCTAAGGATTCCCAAATAAATGAATAGAACAAAGGGAATTAACTGAATGCTCTTCAAGATCTCCAACATAAGGCTTCTGCAACAACACCACGTACTCCTGATAATACGATTTAGTTCATTACAGAGTTATGACAAGAAATTAATACTTTTCTTAATTATTTAGCTTCTTTGGTCATATCGGAAGCTTTCACTTGAGAAACAACTGAGGTGCTATTACTCGCTGGACTGTAGAGTTTCTTAACGTTGATTTAACATTAATCACATTACATTCACTCCTCATTAATACTTCCAGACTCTGTGGGAGATAGGAAATTATTCTGGTTAAAGAAAAATTACCAACCTCAGACGGGAATCGAACCCGTTACTTCTGAATTGAGGAGCCAGAACGCTGACCAGTCGACCGCAGTAGTTAAATTCATACTTATAATTAAAGAATAAAGTAGTAAAATGTCTGAATGTCAAATCTGGATTAAACAGCTTGTAAATGTTAAGAACCAACAGTTTGGAGGGCGTCTTTTCGAGTGACTCCCTAGGATTAGGGGCTTGTGGGTGGGCTTGTTCGTCGTCTGGTGCCTTTGAACTGGAAACGTTAGAGATACCATCCATGCTTGCGCATGTCATTATCCTGATCTGGTCGCCCTTCGGGTCTCTCCGCTCATTCCTCACTCCCAGGCTCATGATACAGGCACAAACAGCCGGATGGCCTACATTTTACATTACTCACGATAAAGTCTTCTACTATAAATTGTTTTAAACTAAGCAATATGGAGTTGGTTACATGCGCAGTAAGGAAAGCAAAACACGTCTGTTCAAATACCATAAGTCAGTTTTCTTACCAGTAAGGCTACATGACAAAAATAATATCCCGGAATTTTTTTGCAAATACCACATGACGGTTCAATCTTGGAAAACTTATAACAAACGACAGTTTCAAAACGGCTGATACTGCAGAAAATGTCAGTGGTTAGTTTTGTTTGTTTTTATGAATAAAGTATACACGTTTTAGAAAAAGGCCCCTGTTTTGTGTGTATCTATGTGTGTAGTGACTAATAAAGATATATGGACCTTTTTGTGAATACCCTGTAAAGTTCTCTTCTTTGCGTATTAATTTTGTATGTGTATTAACCATAAGTAATGAAAAACTCTTATTGCGCGAAAAAATATATATAGCCTTAAAGTACCTACCTTGTCAAATAAATGCTGCTATGGCATTAACCATTTACAAGATGTTCGTTGCCATCTGAAGCTTTTCTAATACATTTGTGATACATTTTTGGAGTGTTGAGGCACTATTCTATTCTCTCATACAAAAAGTACTGAATTTGAATGCACACTTTTAAATCTTTGACTACCACTTTCAGTATCTTATCTCTCTTCCACGTATCTAGAACGAAATGTGTAATGGAATCATCTTGGTAAACTTCACTTCAATTAACAATACGATATGATAATAAACTTTTATAAGAATAGTTTATAAAACAGTAGCTGGAGGATGTCACACAATTTTTAAAATGTGCTTTTACTCCTGTTTATCTTAAGTACATTCATAGAGAATAAAGATAAAGTCCTTCACCTGAATCAGGAATTGACCCATACTTCTGCTCTAAGAAATTAGAACGCTGACCGCTTTATACAGAAGCGTCCTTCTTTAACATAATTATCTCAAACTTTAGGGCTTCCTATTTTTAAAAACTCTAACCCCTTGTAGCAGCTAAGTCTAAAAGTGGTGCGCCCAAATGAATCCGGAGTCTACACAATTAAGATTTGACAACAAAAGAGCACTTTTTGCAATAAATCTTATTCAGGCAACTGATTAAATCGTTCATAAATTAATAACAAACATTAGATTCATTCTATTCTCCAACAAAACTTTATTGCAATTATGTTTTCTTTTTCTTCTCTTCAAGGATTAGTGTTTTAGCCTGTTCCGGCTTCACAGAGATTCCTTTCAACGTTTTCTTAGTCTTCCCTGGTATGGTCTTCCTTTTGGTTTATGTATTCATATGTTCATAGGGACGCCATTACAATCCATTCTATTCGTATGCTTGTAAAATGACATATACTTCCAGTGATACATATAGTTCCCTTCCCTTCCATCCTGCTACAACCTTTGCCTGGTCTTAGGAACCTCATTTCATTATAAAATTCCACTGACTGGCACTAATGTTCATACAACAATGTATTGCAAATAATCACTCATACAGACTTTTCCCCCTCAAAATACTCCCCCCCCCCCCCGTACCCCAATGAAATGTACTGGTCCCACCTTGTTTGCCATTTCTGGAGAACGTGCAGGAAGCCATTCTTTGACATTCTGTTCAGGGTCGTCTCTAAAGCTTTCGCTGCTTCGGTCTCGTTGTCGGCTCGACATCCTTTAAGTTCCTTTTCGGCTTTTGGGTTAAGAATAAAGTCACATGGAGCTAGGTCACGGCTATAAGGTGGATGGGGTACCGCAAAGATATGATTTTGTGCCAGGAACTCGACAACAGCATTAGCAACATGTGTGCTGCCATTGTCGTGACTAAGCTTCCACTGTTAAATGAGTCTTCCGCTTTTTAGGGTGTGATCCGCTTCAGGACATTCTTATAGTAATCTGCATTCTTATCTTGGAACTGTGTGAGTGTACGCCATACCCTGGTAATCAAAAGAGGTAATGATCATGCCTTATTGCCTGACTTCTCTACTCGTGACGACATTTAGAGGCAATTATTAAACACGTTCACTCTCACTGACTGTCAACAATCAACTGACAGAGCTATCTCTGTGTAATTTCAGTGATTAGCGATTAGAATACATAGTTTAATGGCGCATGGACAGATAACGCAAGCAGCAACTTAACAGAAGAAAACAAAATTCAGTGCGAGTCTTTATTGAGCATCCCTCATAATTACCCTCCCCATATGGAATACTGACATCCCCTGGGACTTGCAAGCCTAGGATGAGACACTTGTCAGGGAGCAGACGAACCTACGGACCGGACAGAGTGAATACCTGGAAGCGGGTGGTCAGCCAAGCACCAGGTATGAGAGTGAGGAAGAGGATGATATAAAATGCAAGCGAAATGGATAAATGGAAAGGTAATGATGGAGCAGATGGTGGAATGAGTGGCGGGTGAAACCGGAGAACCCGGAGAAACCCCCCAGGCGCCGCTTCGTCCACCACAAGTACCACATGCGGGTCCCTGTGATCGAACCCGAGCCGCCTTGGTGATAGGCGAACGGTCTAAGCCTTCGGCTACGGCGCCGCCTGAGTATATTTTCTTGTTGAATTTATATTTTAAAAAACCATTCACTTTAAAGAACACAAAATAGACCAATGAAGATTCGAGCTCAGCCTATCTAGACTAGAAGTTTCGAGTCAGCAAGTGCTCCAAAGCACTCCTGAAATGTGGTTTCATTTCGCTGCTGGCTCTCATGAACATGGGTGCTTTTGTTATTTAACCTCAACAGGTTATTCCACCTTTACATTGACAATGGCCCCGAATTTCGGTACCTTTACACGAAACATAATATGAGGGAAATTGGGTAAACGGAGGACAAACACTGACCACGGATATGTAGGACAACGTTGTCTATTCTTCGTTCATCTAGTAACAAATGCTACAAAGATTAGGTGTGACAAACGCCTTCCCCCTCTCTTTATATTCTAACTTAGTTCTAAGTCAAGGAACTTCAAACATTACAGTGTCAATTCACATACTTGCTGAAATAAATGTTGTAATATTATTGGACAAATATTAGGTCCTCCATTTCAGCCGTGAATTCAAATGATCCCGCACTCTAATCTTCGTTAGGTTGAGTTACTCGAACATAAGCATTTTTCCGGTAGTTTTCCTTACCTCGAAAAGATGAGTATCACAAAACTTTTTTTTTTTGTCTGGGCGGCTTAGTTAATTAAGCGCTGGTCTACTGATCCCATGGTCATGGCTTCATATCCAGCCCCGACTAATGATTTTTAAGCAGGCTTAAAAGCAACAGCCCCACATCAACATTTAATGAATTAAATAAGCCTAATTGATCCCCGTGGGACAAGGACATCCTACTTGTAACGTGGCTTACTTGTAGCTCCCTAGCACCATATATGCAACTTGTTATCGTCTATGTGCTTTATCATCCTATAAATACAGTTATAATCTTGATATAACCTCTTTCCACTTTGTTCTAGTAATCTAGCCTTTATAATAGAAAACCAATTCTAATTTTGTTTCTCTCAACTGTTCTGGTTGCAACCCTAGTTACGTTTTTCACTGTCTTTCACACTTTTTTTATTTCACTTCCTAATTGTTTCCATTTACACCTGTCTCATGCTGCTCGTGTCCAGATATTTCCACACTTGTGCTTGTGCTTTCCTTTGGGACTACTAATTCTGCCATGGCAGCTCTCGTAGCCGTGGACACCGGAGGTGCGTCTTTGGCACTCCGCAGCGCAGAGGGTCGCGGGTTGGACTCCCGCCACGGGCATGTGTGTAAGTATGAGTGCGAGAGTAAATGTGTGTGAGAGAGAGGAAATTTAATTGAAAATATCTACTCCAAACTACCCTTTACATGGAAATCTGTTTGAACATTTTCAATGCTTCAAAAACGACTCTAGCAATTTTCATTAAAATGTCATAGGTTTAAGATATTTTATGACAAATGAAATGCATCTCTGAATCTTATGGTAATAGTCTCTAAAGTTCTCTTAATTTGAATGATGTTTGCATAACTGCTAAACTGTAAGACATACACAAAATCTTACTGCACAAAAAGGGTAGACATCATTAAAGCATACAATTTATGCGAAATAAACTTTTTGTAGAGTTGACCATTTCTGAGATATTCCTTGTTATTGCTTGAAATTTGCGTTACCTATATTTGCCTCAAATGGAAAGTTATTATTCGTGCTTTTATTCCTGGTCATTAAAAGAGAAGGTCATTTAAAACCCATAACATACCTATCAGAATGTTATTCCCAAAACATAGAGGAGGATTTATATGTCTATCTAGGTTAGTATGAAATAGATAGAACAATAATTATTGTTTGTACGAATGGTTCGTACAGGAGTGATTATAGAAAAGCACGTGCAATGAGAGGCAATAAGAGAGCAGACGCCTAGCTAAGGAATCATCTAAATAACCATTTACGGGACATGGACCAGTATTTGGTATAACTAATGGATCATCAATGAGTGGATAAGTGTAAGACACCAAACAACTGGATGAACATAAATACAGTAAGGCAATGATGATAATTTCTCCATCATTAACTGTTCGGGTAGTGAAGCTTATTAAAATTCAAATCTGAGTGCCAGGAGTGGACTCTGTTAACTGTGAAACCACTTGCATATAATGAGAACGTTTAAGGATGAACTCAAGTGCAGATTATGTAATGAAAAGGAAGAATCACCTTTTCATACAATCTTAGAATGCATTGTCTTAGCCAGAAGAGCCAAGAACTCCTGGACTGCATCCATTCAAAGGAAAGCTCTCAAAAGAAACACTTGGTGAAGAAATTAATGGTACAGTTAAAGGAATCATATGGCTTTCTCTACTCGTACTATTCTTAGAAACTCTTATTGCTCTATCTTCTTCATGTTAATCGAGATCATTATTGCTAATTTTGTTGTAGGTGCAAGGAGAATATGAGAATACAATTGACTTTCAGCGATAATCAAATCTTTTACAGTTTTCTTTGCACGGTCAAGAGGTAAAAAGGTGAATAACGACCTTCCATTTTCGAAAAGTTTGACTATTGCAAAACTCACAAAAATAATAAAAAACATTACCGAAATGGTTCACTCCACAAAAAAAAAGGACATAACTTGCCTCTTTTAAGGAGATCTACGATTCTTTTTCTTGTTTAGTAAGAATTGGTCTACATGTGGTTTAACAGTTATGCAAAAGTCATCAAGAGTAATCAGGACTACATGGGCTACAGCCAGAAGATTCAAAATATATATTTAATTTCCCATAAAGGTATTTTAATCAAAATCGTTAGAGCCATTTTTGAGAAAATCAAAATTTTAGAAAAATTTTCCATGTAAAGGGTAGTTAAAGATGGAGAAATTCCTTCCGAATTTTCGTGTCGCATTCATTTAAATATATTAAAGTTAAATACCAAATTTAATTTTTAACCGACTTGAATTA
This sequence comes from Tenodera sinensis, assembly GCA_030765045.1. NCBI lineage: Eukaryota > Metazoa > Arthropoda > Insecta > Mantodea > Mantidae > Tenodera > Tenodera sinensis. The sequence continues at coordinate 24,818,779 of CM060961.1, read as the reverse complement.
GACAGCAGACAGAAACACACACATACACACAGACACAAACCCACACACAGACACATAGGCACAGGGACCGTTTTCTGAAACTGCTGTTTTGGATCCAGGGGCCTCAAAACATATTTTCGGTTGAATTTCGACATCGAAATTTCGGTCGAATACAATACTTTCCCTACTTGCTAGAAAGTAAAAAAGAAAGGAGAAATACAATAAGCCAAATAAGGTTTCAGTATTAGTATATAAGTAACTGGGCTCCTTCTGCATGATGATTAATTAATGAATTGAAAGTTATGTGAGCGCAACATGTCAAAACTTTTTAGTTTCTTTGCAAGTCTTTGTTTTATCTGTATATTGATATTTCACAGCCAAAGTATTCCTATTTATACTTATAGCTTAGTGTACAAATATAGATACATTAAACTTTATCTGGATCAACAAGCGGCGCCTACCTGCTATTCTAGGAACCACTTGTAAAAAAGTAAGTAGAGAAAGTGACGTGAAGGCTAACGTATTAGATTTTTTTGGGTATTGACTTACAATCCTGAACGTAATTTCTCACAGAGAAACAATCGTTCACACAGACTTTGTAACTTGTTTTATTGACTTTGTCGTGGGGCATATATTACATTTAATTGGGGTTTGTACCTGAAGAAGGCTCTTGAAAATGCAGGAGCGGTTCTTGCAGAGTTTATTTTAGGGAACAGTAAATAACGAGCAGCACGAAACTGGACATAATTGGGCATGAGAAGATTACAAATTTGACTTAAACATACGCTGGGGTCTCCTGAAGGCTGTCTGTGCTCAAACAAAAAAACAACAAGTGCATTTTGAAATCCGAGCATCGCTGTCCTGTCCGCTCAGAGAAAATAAAGCAAGAGTGTTGAGATGTGGTTTTGAAACGAAACCGTTGATTTCCTCCCGACAAGCCAGCAAGGACGTCCCGTAACAGTCTCACGTGCTATTTGGCAAACCACACAGTAGTCCATTGGTATTCCACAAGTTTCGGCAATAAATTATGGTTCAGAGGCCACTCGCTAGATTTAATATTTCTTGCCTCCATTTACAATCGCAATAAAACCTCTCAGCGTTTGAATTTTTAAGGACAAAACTTTATAGCCACATATTTGAATACATTCCGTTATAGCACCTCGAGTTCTGGCAGTTCACTTTCTTCCTTTATTTCAGTCAAACACCTATCCATCTATCAACTAACTGGCTAAGATCCTTAGCTTTAAACTCTAAACAAATATTAACCCTTCTAATGCTAAGCAGGCTATCTGGACTCCAATCTTAAGCTTTAATGAAATACATTACAAAAATATTCGATGTGTTGCTTTCACATGACCTTCTCTACTCATTCTTACACAAACTATTCTTACAAACGCTTATTCTTATATCTACTTTTTATTCATCGAGATAAACATTTGCAGAAGTAGCCTCATTGTGATTTCCTTGTAGATACAATGGGATTATGGGAATACAGTAGGCTTTGAGCGATGGTCAAAGCTTTAAAGACCTGATCACTATGTAATGACACTCAAAGTCCATTATATTAGTATGACCAGGACAAAAAAAAGTTAATAACACTTCATTTCCCGTTTTAGAAAAGTATAAATGTTGAAAAATTCAAACCAATATCAAGGAATATCTCAAAAATCTCAGAACTCCACAAATTCAATTATTTGATATCAATTGTATACTTTATCCAGATATACGTTTTGTGTAGTAAGAGTTTATCTATCTCTTATGATCATCAGTTATTCATAATGAAGAGCACTTTAGAGTGTATTTACAGAAAATTTTGATATAATTTAATTTGTCATGAAAACATCTTAAACATATAGTAATTTAATCAAAATAGCTTGGACTACTTTTAAAAAAATATTTTTCGAAAATATTTCAGATAAAGGTAATTCAGGATGGGGGATTTCTCTTTAAATACTAGGTATTTAAGCGACTTTTCGTTTTTGAATTATGCATGTTCACAGACACACATTTACAGGGATATCTTTACAAAAATACTTATTTTTTTCAGGGGACCTCAAAATGTACATTTCCATGTACGTGGCAGAGAAGGTAAACATTATTAGTTCCAAAGAAAAATGTGTTTAAAAAATGTAAATCAACTAAGAAAACCATTCAAATAAAAAACAACATTGAAAGTAGAATAAGAAAGGTATATTATCCATTAGTTGTGAAGGGTCTGTTAACATCAAGCAACTCTAACGTGAGAATGAACTTGAAAGCTTGTAATAGTTGAAGAATGAATAGACATACATTCATTCACGTAACTCATATACATAGAAAGACACTGGGAGCAGATAATTTTGGGTTTGATAGAGCTTCCTTTGTAATCCGCTATCTGCAATTATATCTGATGACACACATTTGGGATATGAATGAGACCTGCAGCAGACATAGTGTCTCGGGAGGAATAAATTTGGTATGCAGATGTCGCGAAAATACCTAACTCTCCGTTAAAGGGGCGTCCTGAGAGTAACGTTTGGGAACAAAACAGCAAGGTCTCTCACCTCCGTGATACTCAGGAAGTCCTGACTTCGAAACGTCGGGAAACTTTAAACTCTATGGATCCTGAGCTTATGCATCTTATTTTAATTGTTTCCACTGAAATATTCCCTTTCTACTACTTGTTTATAGTGATTGATTGATGACTGAGGAGACTCCACACTCATCACGTTTATTCCGAAGTTTTGTATCAGACCATTGTCGCAACGGCCAGATGGCAAGCCACAAGGAAATAATCACCGAGGGCGGTTCTCTACAGGGTTACAGGTAGTTCATTCCGCTGCGAGATTTGCGTACGCAGTGTGCCATGGAGGTTTCGACCCTAGGACAGGCGACTACGGCGCACTGAGAACCGCATTTACAGAGCACAGTCATCACCGGAGAGCGGTGCTGTCGTGCTGGCATGAAGAGTGGTCAGCTCGCCGCACTAATAAGCTTACAGTAGTAAAAGAACTTCCGATAAACTGGGTAACTTCTTGTCGCATATCTCGGCGCGATGAGCCACTGTATTTTCACGCATGGCCACCTCTTTAAATGGTATCCTGCTCCTCTTTGTCCGTTGTGCGATAACCTTCACTTTGTCTGTCCACCACGTGCCACTAGAGTGTCCTCCCTAGCGCACCTTCGAAACTTTCTGCAACTGCCTATCAGACTTACAGAGGATAAACAAGCAGTCGAAAGAGTTTTGATATTTTTAGCAAAGACAAACATGAGTCCGAGCATTTAAAGCTTTATATATTGAAATGTTATGCTTTTTCTAATTTTTTATGTGTTTTAATTCTGGTGTTTGCCTCTTTGTTCTGTATATTTATGTTTATTGGATTTTCACTAGTATTTTTATTTTATGTTGAAATTTATCTCTAGGTTTTGTTATGATGAGTTTTTAAGGACGCTGATGACCAAGTAGTTGAGCCTCCTTAAACCAAAAGCAATCAATCAACTTACGGAGAGAAACTACCGTCGCAATGCTGCCGACAACCCGGAAAAGCCGGATGGAAATCACATGAAATGAAAGGACAGGCAGTTTTGGGGATGCAGAAATATCTTTTCCAGAATTTGCCTCATAACCCAGGAAAAACCCCCAAAAATTCATGGGTTAGAAATCGAACCCAGGACTTTCCGAATGGAAGTCGCATACATTACCGCGGAGCCATCTCGCTGGGTTGCCTGTAGTAAGTAGGAAGTATTGTACTCCAAACAAAACTTCTATGCAAAAATTTCAACGGAAATATATGTTTTCAGACCCCCGAATCTACGTAAGGGAATTATGGGCAATGAAAAAGCAGAGTTCTTTGCAAGAAAAGGATCTGAACTTACTGAATCTAAACCAGTTTTTGGTATACAATACAGTTGCAAGAACCATAAATGAGTGGATTATAATCACCAGTTAGAGTGGCTCAAATAAAAGATGCAAGCACAGTGACCAATGACAGATAGATTATCCTCAGTACTTACTGAAGATGCACTTATTCTGAATAAATGCAACGTAAACCTCATAATCCAGCTTTTGACAACATATTGTAGATTATAGAAATCCTTACATAAATAGGGAATCTTTAAGTTTGAAGCATTACATGGATCATGCAAAGAAGAAGAAGAAGAAATTGCCCTTTACATAATCTTCAAATGTACTGGGTCGCATAAGATGTAAACCTCTGAGTTTAATAAAAGCAGATGATAATCTTCCTAAAGACAACTCCGTCAATAAACTATTGTTCCTAATGCAATGGACAGGCTCATTTCATGAAAATAATAGTGATGGCAAATAATACAATAAACGTTTAGGAACTTATAACCGATTCCATAGCTACTATAGCCTAGTCTAGAGTGGTAAAAGTACCGTAGGTTACCGTAGACTGTTATAAGTAAGTGTAGACTACGGTAGTTTTCCTAGTAGAATTGTTCAGTTAAGGACCTACACGCGTTAGCTGTAAGTTGGGTGTGCTGCATACGTATCGGGCGTTATCTAATATCGATCGTGTTATTTACGTTTTCTGATCATGTTTTACTAGATGCCTCTTCAAAACGGCAAGCACTGAAATTCGAACCTTTTCGAAATTGAGAGAGGGTGTCTAAAGGACAGCTTAAACTACGGAATATTACTGTCTTCAAGAGCACATCAACGCTCCTCTAAATATACTGCAGTTCAGATCGAAAACACTGATAGTGATCACAAGTAATTTATTTTGAACCGAAAAGTACACTTTTTATTTTGATCACAGCTTTTAGTGATCATTGTGCTTGAATTTCTATTAAATTTCTTAATTGTAAAAGTATTATGCTTCTTTTCTTCCCGAACCGTAGTTTTTAGTAAATGCAAGTCTAGTCCAGTCCACTGAATCCAAAAAGGTATGTCTATTAAATGCGAAATCTCAGATAAATAACAAACTTGATATATTTAACATACTTGTATGAGAAATTCGTATAGCTTGCCACACATAAGTTAGTTCAGGTGGTCATGTGTTGAGGAAGACCCTTACGTGTTACGGTAGCAGCAGCAGATGATGGTGTTAATTAGCGGCCTTGCATGTTTGTGTAGGGATGGTCTAAACTGTCTCACCTTGATCAACTCCAGCAGATGATTCTCAGGGTCAGAACTTCCTGTCTGTTCGGCATCTTTCATCTTAAAAACGTACGTACCAAGTCCCAAACAAAACAAGTACATGCATACGGTATTATCCATCAAAACTCGTTATTGGTTCTCGATAATGATGTGTGTGGCTTGCACGATATGGTACTACCTGGTCACCTTAATTGCTATGGTATGCACTGATAACCTATACAGTTTTCAAACTCACTATTAGGTGCTGCAAATTAATATCGTGTGGAAAATCTGCAGCAGCATACCGAGTTTACAAAACGACAAAATAGATCAATCTGGCGTGTTGCCTTCACGTGTCTTTCTCTATATATTATCGCAATTTACTTTCTCTACTACGTATAAGTACAGGAAGTATACTATTTCACCCAAAAATTCGATGTTGACATTTCACCTAAAATATATACTTTGAGGCCCCCTGAATAAAAAGACTTTTAGAAAAAGGTCCGTGTGTATATACCTGGTAATCCACAAGGAACAGACAAAAATCTACGACATAAAGCTCACAGTTTATGTGAAGTAGTTTTTGTGCTATTAACCATTTCGAGATGACTTTTTACTGTTGATTTAAATTTTCCAATATATTATTTTATATTTTTAATACTAAGTTATCATTGCTTTGCGTCAAGGAAGGTTATGAAAAGACTATACAATTTCAAAGTCAGTGCATGTGATTTTATTTATACAGATTTTGGCAAAGTTTGAGCCTCATGTATTTCTCTTGTACTTACAACGAAATGTCAATAAAGTCATTTCGATTAACTTGAAGTAAATATAAAGGTACAGTTTTGTAGACATAATTTGCAGGAGAATAGAGAAGATTACGTAATGTTGCCAGTGTTTAACGCCCTTCTTACTACATACAGGAGCAAAGGTAGTGGACATTAGTGATAAGTTAAATTTAATTATAATTGGGGAAGTAAATATAGGGCGAAAACCAGCCGGGTCGGATATTTGCAGTTATGAAGACTGAGGAAAACCTTAAAAAGGACGTCAATTGCAAAGTAGCGGGATTTGAGTCGTGGAACTCCCGTTCACAAGTCCATGCCTTAACGACCTCGCATACTCATGCGGTAGATCATGCACCATATCTTGGAATAAATAAAACATAAAAACTGTTAAGCATTGTGTAGTTTGCGTTGCCTCTTTAAAAACATTTGAGCAGACCTAAAAGATGTATTGTTGTCGAATATCTGCAAGAAGAATTGACTAATCCATTTGGGTCAACTGATACGTGATGCCCTTCACCCCTTTAGAGAAATTTCCAGAGAAAAAGAATAATAAATAACCTCCAAACCGGTTTCGATCATTGTAATCAACAACACTTTTCTTCGTTGTTGAAAAGTAAATTTGGCGAAAGATAAATTTACTATATTTGTTGAGGTACCTTGTTAGGAAGGTACTAAAGAGAGTCATCGAGGACGTCTTGACATGATGAATGGGGTGAAGATAGACACTTCCGGGCCGCCTCGCCCTCGGTTGTTTGCCCACGCCGGGTCTCAAATCCGGGACGAGTCTCGAAGAGGAATAATCACCGTAATGTTGATACGAGTACTGTGTGATTGATGACACTCACATAATTTGCTCCAGTAAACTGGTTGTGTCTCTCATTTATGTAATCCAGTCTAGGTGCATCACGCCTTTCCAATCTCACGGTCATAAGAAGCTAGATCATTGCAGATCGTTTGCCCCAAGCACTCACGTCTTGGCTTGCTGCTCCTGCAACACCCACTGGAAATAAACAAACTTGTCACAAGACAGCAGCTCTTTCTATATTTGTACAAGTTACTGCAACAGTGCCTCATGTATAAGCAATTGCATCTAAAGAATAGAGAAGGGACAGGTAGCATAAGAAATATCTTGGAATGGAATGCCTTAGGTAATATTTGGAAAAGGAGAAAAAAATACTAAAGAGTTTTGTTAGGACGCGTGAGGCATTTGGTCATTTAAATTCTGAAGCTCTTTTGTATATTTATGATTTATAATTGTTAAGGAACCCTGTGACTGAAAAATAACCGAAAAATTATCAAATTGACGATTTTACATTTAAGCATGTAAGTGTTCCCCAAGACTTCTCAGTCATCGTTTGGCAATAAAGCTTTTTAATTAATTTCTCTATGGAGTAGTTTACATTATTGTCATATTCCTTTCTCTGTTTTTACCTATAACATTTATTTTAGTACTAAACAATTATTTTGTTGTTTAACGGCGCTGTCATTTGTCAGGATCACATCCGCGTCGCCGGTATGCCAGAAGTTTGTCCCGCAGGAGTTATTTTACATGCCAGTAAATCTACTGATATAGAACACTTAAAAACCATCGGTCTGGGCCGGATTTGAACCCGCGACCTTGGGATCATTAGGTCAGCGTCTAACCAACTGAGCCAACCAGACCCACACAAGCAAAAGAAGGAAGATGTGGCATATGCAGCAGGATAAGTTTTAGGTCAAACAGACTCATAGTGCATGTGTGTAGAAAATTTGCTTCTTATTTCCTCGACTTTACATTTTTAGTACACTATCTCCTCCAAAGCAAAACCAATCCAAATATAAATACAACTGTAAGCAAATGAACATAGGTAATACTTGATGAGCAATTCTTCCAAAGACCATATGAACTTAGATTTTAAAGACAGCATATAAATTCAACATAAAGAGAATCATATCTACGGTTGCAGCTGCTATTTCTCCTGCGGTTTTATAATAAATCTCCTTCGTTCATTCATATCCTCAAATTTGTTAAAGTTACCCAAATGTGATCTATTAAACAGCATCTTTGGAAAAATGCTTCAGTTCTGCATGTTGAATGTTCAACCATTATGTCACGAACATCTCAGTCTCGCTTTGTTACATTTCTTTCTTTTTTCTTTTGTGTTTGTGCTACATGAGGTGTATTAAGGAAATCATTTGGTAGCGTTTCTTTACATTCAAGTTGAATATTTTTATCCAAAAATTCCTTATAACTGAAATATTTACAATATAAGATACATATGCTTAAGTTGTCTCATAAGTAATGCTGTTTTATTGATTTTGGTATTTTGGAAAATGTATTAGATTTGTTTGGTTTGGTTATGATATTTAGAGTTTGGCGTGGCTAGTATTGCGCACATTGTGAGCATGTATCAGTCTTCAGTTGTTAACAATTACAAACACAAACAATCACAAAATGGAAATAACAGAGTTTGAATTTGTAGTCCTTTTAAATCACTATAGGAAACAAGATTATAAAGCCGCTGCCGCAATTCGAAGAATATGTGAAGTTGAAGGAGAAAGTATCGCTAGTGAGCGTATGGCACAACGATGGTTCCAACGTTTCAACAATGGAGACGAAAACACAGAAGTTTTGCCACGTTCTGGAAGACCTAAAGCATGGAATATTGACGATACATGCCAAGTTTTGCGAGAAAATACGTAAAAAAGTACCCGTACAGACATCGAAACAGACACCAGCTTGGTCCCCGCCAACCTGCCAAAGTCGTCATTAAAAGAAATCGGTTCGTTTCCAAAATAATGTGTGTCTGGTGGAATTTTGAAGGTGTGATTCACTAGGAGTTTGTTCCAAACGGGCGGGCGATTGATGGGAATCTTTATTCTCAACAACTGGAACGAGTTCATGAAATTTTAGGACGGAAATACCCAGCAAACAGAGCTCTATTGCAACAGAACAATGTAAGACCCTATACTTCACGAACAACCATGGAAAAAATTCAGGATTTAGGAGGAATCGAACTGCTACCACACCCAGCATACAGCCCTGATCTCGCACCATCAGATTATCATGTTTTTCGATCCATGGCCTATTTTCTACGTGAAGAAATTTTGACAACATTGAAGCAAGTAGGTCTCACCGAATTCTTCGCATCAAAAACCAGAGACTGTTACCATCGTGGGATAATAAACCTCGCTGAAAGATGGCTCAAGCCCATAGAATCTAATGGTCTGTACTTTGAACATTAGTTGGTTGCTTGTCAGAACACATTTAAACTAATTGTTTGTCTTCACATTACTTATGAGACGGTATCCATATTTCTTAAGTACCTGCGCTTGTACCGGATGAAAGTTGAAGTAAAGTTTCAGTATAAAAGACAGGTCTCAGGAACTGTAGAACTTTAAGATGAAGCTTGTGAGTGCCACGTTGCATCATCAGAAGTACGAGAGTACGCAATGGACCTTGTCATAATATTCTATACGAAAGGCAACGAAAAAAGGAGCAGCAGAAGAGGAAAAATAGAGAGCAACGCAAACACCACACAGCTGCCGTTCAGAATGACTAACGCCCGAGTGCACTTTGCAAACCACAGTGTCTTCCAGCGAGTTGCTCTTCTTGTCTTCTTCGGCTGGTATCCTTTGAAACGTTCATCAGAACCACTGGTCCGTACCAGGGTTCCATGCGCTACACAGTTTGGGCTATACGTCAGTCTAACTTGTGAGGAAAAAAGGAGAATGTCAGCACAGGACACACTTCAATCAAACAATCTTGTGGCAACAGTCCTTCAAAATCTATAAAATTATGGAGCCTCTCATTCGTTCTTAGGGAGTGGTTACTGCTAAAGAAGGAGTTTAGTCTTTCTGAATACAGAAAAAAAATTTATTTGCAGAGTTTCGTTCATTTTTATGCACATAAGTCCTATGAAAATGTTGGAACGTAAAAGAAACCACAGTTAAATGTTTGCTGAAGAAAGCGCAACTTAAGACATACGCAGCAAAATAATGAATCATAAAATATTCTTCTAGTCTATGGTCTGCAAAATAATGAGCTTTGAAAATCATTCGCGTTCTTTTTAGTCAAGGCTATGTACCGGCTTTCTTAGTACTTTTACTCCGTTGAGCGATAAGATATTCAGCCCATTTTTGTATAAGTTATGGGTGTAATGCTACTGATAGATTCAAAAGCTTATCCAATCATAAATCCTCGGCGACCACGAGTATTGTAAGAAAGTAGCGGGGAAGAAGCTTTAGTGAATGTGCTTTCCGGTAATTATTACCGAAACGATTATGGCGCCTATACGGTCGAGGAAACCAACAAGCGTTGGTGTGTTGCAGATAAGAGCATTATATAATACGACTTTGATTATTTTTCTGAGCTTAATTTAAGTGATTCCATTGATGTTTTTCTTTATAGCGCTTACATTTTTAGCCACATATAAATAATACCGATATAATGAGGTGCACATTGGTATAATAAGCATCAGACAAACTGATTTTTTTTTTCATCTCATAGTAAATTTCTTAGCGGTCCACAATAACGGAAGTGTCAGTCAAATCTGTGAATACGATAAGTATGTAAGTGGTATAGGAATCGCTTTTGCCGCAATCAAACATTATTGCTCCTTATGGTTTTCATTTAACTGCCCTGTTGCAAGAAATCCAAGAGCACTCAAAGAGCACTGTATTAAACAGTCAGTGAGGAGGAGTGGTACAGCTAGGTGGTCGTCGGAATAACTGCAAGGAGAAACACAGTTTAATGTTTTTTGTTTTTTTTTATTCTTTTTAGTGTTGCATCTATGTTGCAGCCTTATTCCCACATGTCCTTTGTGAATTAACACATGTCTATTCAGTTGAAAGCTTTGACATTTGGACATCCCTAAGGACAGTTATGCACTTTTCTGTCGTAACATGTTGACCTCCTTGGTAGTATTCTTCTAGGTATTCGAGAAATAGCTGATTGGTAGTCCCGAGACTGTTTGCTCATTAGCTGCATCTTCTACAGTGTGGAGTGAAATTATCGGATCTAAGTGACTGTGTCCAGAGCAGATGATGTAGATTTGGATGTCCAGGCCAGATGACGCCGAGAGATAAGTGTTTGAGCAGATCAGCTTCGGCAGGCTCCGGTGAATTCCAGCGTCCCGTCAGTCAAGACAGCATCACGCTTCGTCTGTATTGCGAAACAAAGAAGACAAAGGAATAACACCGCACAGTGTGCATGCCAGACAAGTCTTCAGTCTTTTGGGGAGGCCAATCTGTCAACTCGCTGCAAGCATCGCGCAAATGAACCTGACGTAATTTGAATATAACTTCCATCCTTTCAGGCAGAATAAAACCCTGCTGTGTATACGTTTATACTCCACTTTCTTGGGCTCTATTTCTGCTTGCAGACCTTAATTTCGTGATACTTCATGTCAAGAAATTGCATCCAAACTTGAATTGAACGAGATCATTCCAGAACTAAACTTACAATGAGTTTCCCTTTGTTTTACCTACTGTACTCGTGATAAACAGAACTTTCTATGCATGCTCCTGAAGTGGTTTTGAGTCTTAATGAATAATTTTAAACAATTTTGTTTAAGTTGTTTTGTATAGTACTTAAACCATACGAGATGGGCAAAAACTTATTGCACAAAAAATGAAGACGTTAAAATATGAAATGTAACTTAGCCTTAGCTGTTAGCACTTGCTTGTACAGTAGAACCCTGATTAATCGAGCTAACTGGCAATTGACAGCGTCGTTAAACAACAAAATAATTCTAATAATTTTAATCGAACAAAGGAGAGAGGGCCGTTTCTAGAAACGCGTTTTTATGTTCGGAAACTAGTTGGTAAAGATTTTCCATGTAAAGCGTAGATCAAGGAGAGGAATTTTCTTCAAAATCTTTGTGTCGCGTTATTGAAAAATATTAAACTTAAATACCAACTTTGGTTTTTAACCGAGTTTTTGTTTTTTGGTTAAGCTATTCAGACACACATACACACACAGGCTTTTTTCTGAACATGCTTGTACTGGAATCAGGGGGTCTCAAAATATGCATTTTCATTGAAATCTTGACATTGAATTTTTTGGTGGAATATACAATACTTCCCCTACTTATTGTACGTAGTAGAGAAAGTAAAAAACCGTCACATTGAATGCGTCTTTTATAACGGTGCAGTATTTCTTGGAATAAGGAGGAGATAAGGATTAACTGTTGTTGTTGTTGTTGTAGTGTTTAACGCCCGCTTTTACTACTACGGCACCGCAGGCGATGACACTGATGATACATGAAGATGGAGCACCGGTGGAATGAGATGGCGGGGGAAACCGGAGTACCCGGAGAAAACCCGCCCTGACGCCGCTTCGTCCACCACGAATACCACATGCGGGTCCCTGGGATCGAACCCGGGCCGCCTAGGTGGTAGGCGAGCGCGCAAGGATTAACTGAATACAACACTAAACACCTGTATTGGGATTCAGCTTTGGGGTAAAGGAACATTGCCAACTATCGCAGAACCGTCGTTTTTCTTTATTTTTATTAGTTCTTTTTTTTTCTTTTTTTTTTTTTTTTTTCTTTTTTTTTTTTCCCCGTTCTCTTACGTTTCGGTTAAGCCAAAATGTAAAGCTAAAAGTTAGCCGGAAGGTACTTTGAATGTTTAACTTCAATAATTGTATACCGTTTAAAGCTTCAACATGTGATCGTTTAAATAACAAAGGGCACGTGACTTAATGACCTGTATTTACTTTTAATGGCCTTTACACGACATGGATTTTTAATGCTTTTACGCATTAAAAATGTTCTATGTACTGTAGTCGGTAAACCACCTTGTCAAACTTTCAGCTCAAACTCAGAAAGAATGAAACTTAAAACTTAAAACACTTCCAAAGTGTCTAAAATCTATTATAATTTATTTGATCACTGAGAATAAATTATTATTAGAAGTTATATTTAAAGGTTTTATTTTCTCAAATAAAAGAAAAGTGAAAGTATTTTATATACCAGTACTGTGTATTGGTATTTAAATGCTGTGACAGTTTTTTTAGTTTTTAAAATTCTGACAATGTAATGTTCATTCTAACAGTTCTAAATACACAAATACACTTAGTGTACTACAATAATAAAATAAAACAAATATAATTAGCAATGTTTCCCCCAGTTACCTTAGCTATTGGTTGCCAGGTGGAAATTTATCAGTTCATTCCTCCCTCTTGGAGTTGCTTATTTTTGATACTTCCCCTCATAACTTTCTTTTAAAGTTAAAATTTCTAAATTTTATATGACACCTGACATATTAGCTAATAAAAGTAAACTAGAATATTTTGTCCATAAATAATCAAGTTACCTGTATGAAATATAAAACACATATAATTGTGCAGTAACTGCCAATATTTTCAAAACATTTAGACAAAAACTAGCAAGATTTAGAAATTTCAGCATTCGTAAAGCAGTTCGATTGTCATATTTACTGTACCACTGATATTTTACGTAATCTGTGCGTACAGATTTAGAGGAAAATTGCATTGGCTTGCTGCTTATGAAACGCACATTCTATGCTTACAATCCGTCGCTTAGGAGAATTAGTTTTACCCAATAGAGACAAGGTCCGAAATTGGGCCGGAAGTCGAATCCTGGAACGTTGCGTTTTAACAGGCCATTTAGATGTGCAACGGGAAGTAGGTTAGCGCAGGCTTCTGGCCAGAGGGCACTTCATCCTTCTCAAGGTTGACAGCATCCGACCTTGAGATATCTTCTTACGCATCCCTCCATTTGTATCATCTACTTTCCAACTGGACAAGGCGATCTGGACCTGTTTGTTCTGCATGTCGATGTTTCCAGTGTTACTGCACAAAAAACTAATGAGCCGCCTATGGTCGTATGTCTAATTTTGGTACTGACCTCCTGCTGGGCTTCTCGGAGTTTATGGAGCGGTTTACACGCATTAAAAGAATGTCTTAATTCTGTTGCAATGTTAAACGGTTTCTGGCGAAACCTTCATCATCGTCATCTTGTTCTTCCTCGTATTTTTTCTGAATTTGCTCATTTTCCTCTTGTTATCAGTACTCCACCTTGAACTGCAAAAGAACGGCTACAAAGGAATTTTTAGGCGTTGCAAATTTCTGCAAATGTTCGCTTTGAGTCGATGCTTTCCTAGCAAATACCATTTGTAACATACTTGTACAGTAGTTAGCACTTGTTGGCCAGCTAGAAGACAGAGATAACAATCAACCTGCCGCTAGTTCAAGTGAACGCCTCGTAATCACAGATGGGTGTTGCCCACGGCTGCTTTACATGAAAACATTTTCTAAAATTTCGATTTCCCAAAAATGGCTACAGTAATTTTTATTAAAATACTATATGGTTTACGATATTTTAACGACAAATGAAATGTATGTGTTGAATTTTCCGGGAACAGCCTCAGAAATCGTCTGCATTCTGCATGACTTATCCATAACTGATAAACCGTAAGAGATAGATAAAATATTACTGCACAAGAATGAACATCTTATTAAAGCATACATTTTATGTAAAATACACATTCCTTTTGTTCCCCATTTCCGAAACATTCCTTGTTATTGTTCTAGTTTTCAAATACTCATTGCGTTTTTCAAATCTGACGTTATTCTTTCTTTTTCTTCTTTAGAATATACGAATAGTCTGGAATTTCAAAGCCATCACTTAGCAACCAGCTGTTAAAAGATTGATTATCGCTTAAGCCTATTTCTGTTGTACCCATTAGAAATAAAAATACTTTCTACATCATTTTATCTTCTCGATCAACACGAAGTAGATAGAAGAATAAGCTTTTGTAAGAATATCTTATCTAAGAAGAGACGGAGAAAGTTGCGTGAATGTAAAACATTAGATTCTTTTATAGTGTTTAACGCTCCTTCTTACTGCGTGCGGTTATCACACTTTGATAAGTGACATGAACTTATTATTGGGAAATCAAGTTTCAGAAGGCAACGTTTCAAGTCCAAATTTAGGGTTCTTCCTCACCATTTGTCAGTTATGGGGACTGAGAAAACCCTAGAAGAAAACCTTAATCAGGGACGAGGTGCCAGCGGGATTTGAACCTCAGAGTTCCCGTTCCCAAGTCCTTGCCTTAGTGACCTCGGCTACCCTTGGTTCTCTTTCATCATTAATATACACTTTCTTCTCGTTTCTTTCTCTCTCAACGGTTTCACTATAACGTAACTACTGCATGTTACCTTAAACGAGTAGAGAATATGTTCATAAATTTTTAGCGTGCTGATGGCAATCGACACTGAATACCAAACGTGGTATGCACTGCCTTGTCTCGACCTATCGTGCCCTTGCCATTAGTCTGTCGTTCGGTACCAAATGTCAGTCAGTCCACATTCCAGAGACGACCTCTTGCAACGTGCATCTAACAGTGATAGATACAACGCAACTTCGTCTGGCCTTCGATTCACTCCAGATAACAGTTCTGCTCTTCGTTATATTAATCATCGTTTCAGATGATCAATTCCTTCCTATATCATGTAACGATTGACCGCTACAAGCGTCTTATGTACCGTAACTGGGGTGACTTTGAAGAGTGTAAAGATACCGCAAAGAGACCTTATATAACTACTTGTGGCATCTTTTAAAACAGTAACTCATTTCCAAAACTGGATCTAATGAAGCCAAAGTCAGTCTGTAGCGGACCATTTGAAGCAACATTCGCCAGTGG
Organism: Tenodera sinensis; assembly: GCA_030765045.1. Classification (NCBI taxonomy): domain Eukaryota; kingdom Metazoa; phylum Arthropoda; class Insecta; order Mantodea; family Mantidae; genus Tenodera; species Tenodera sinensis. Next base: position 24,803,281 of record CM060961.1, on the reverse strand, counting down.
TCAATGCAAAATTGAATACATTTTTGAAGCCGAATTAGCGTAGGTCACATATTGATAAGACAAGGGGTGGTCAATCGCAGGCAAGTTAGGGGAGATTGAAATCACCTCCTTCCGCCCCTGGTACAGAATGACACATTTATCCGTGATTGCTGAGTTCCAGCGGCGGCACATTCTTGCATACATGAAATCAAAAGCTTACATATTCTATTCCTGTACATTTCCGAACAGTGGTTCCTATCTGAAAATCAATCAGTTTGCCATCCCGCACAACATACTAAGCGCTGTCGGTGCTTTTTGAGACACACAGTATACTTGTATATAGTAAAGTTTTCGATTAGGGCCAATGATTAAAAGGGTCCCCTTTTGCTTAGGCAGGACGGAAGGGAATACCCCAGTTACTAGCGTTTACTCAAAGGGTAGGAATCTTGATGGGATCGACAGAGTATAGCACCATGTGCGTCAACTGCTTAGGAAAGTGTTGGAGAACATCACGGCGTCTACACAAACCCGGGCAAGTGTAACCAATCTCCCAGAGTTGAGGAGATCAGGGTTGCCAACTCGTACGATAATTATGGGGGTGTACGATAATTTGAATGTATGATAGTTCGATAGTTCGATACCGGGGAAATATCACTTTCACTGGTTTGTCACACCAACGAAATGAAACTAATTACAAATAGCGACACCACTTTTGCCCTCATGACCTGTCTCCAACCCGTAACCGTTTCCAATCCTACAAAGCTTCCTAACCTTTATCCTCTTATTGCCAGTGTGCCCAGATCTGGTAATCTCAATGAAGGAGGCACTGTTCAGAAAATTGATGATCAATGCAGAAAACTTGGAATAAGTGATATTCCGTGTGAAATAAAGAACATCCCTGAGCCTGGCAGTTTCTCGAGTGCTATTAAACACACATCACCTTGGTGGAAATACTGATTTCAAAGAACTAGCGTCCTTTGCATTATCAGTGATTTCATTGCTCCACAGAAGCGCTTCTTGTGAAAGAGGTTTTTCTAAGCTGGGTTTAATAAAAACCGAAATTAGAAACAGATTGGCACTAGATACGGTAAATGAACTTATTCTGTCGTTTCAGCTTATGAAAGCATGTGGTAGATCCGAAAATCTGCAAGTCGCCGAGATGTTAAGGTTTATTTCAACAACAAATTTGTATAATGCTGTTGAGGAAAATGAAGTTTCAGATGAATAGTGCAGAAACACAAGTGCTAAAGTTGTAATACTGGTTGAGGTCATCAATATTGTAAGTGGATATCATAAACATCATTACTATCACATTTTCTTAAGTGTTATACTGATATTTTTATTGTTGTATCATTTGGTTTATTATGTACGATAATTTTGAATCCAAATCTATAATTTTGAGTCGCTGGTACGATAATTTTAGTTTTAAATGTAGGCAACCCTGGAGGAGATCTACCGACCCGTCGAGAGCAACCCAATCCTAGCTGCTAACCGACACAAGGCCCTCACATGTTCCACTGAAGTACTTCTAACGACATCCGCGCAGCACTACGTTACCTGAAGGAGTCGGTAACGCGCCCTTAAGGGGGAGAAACGAGGAACGGAGTGATGAAGATCTAAGTTCCGTATTATCTCATCCACTTATTAATTCTGTTAATTATTAATTATATATGTATATATATATATATATATATATATATTCATCTCTATGGAGAACAATACTATTAAATCTGATATTGCATAAATTGAATCATTCTTTTGTTTTACCCTCTTTTAGAATCTTGTAATTATTTGCAAAAAGTTTATTTACTAAATGTATGTAAAATCATTTCGTTAACACCACACACCAGAAACAAGTGAAAATGCGTATTTTTACTTTCTCTATTGGTAAGTAGCGGCAGTATTGTATTCCACCCAAAAATTCGATGTCGAGATTTCACCGGAAATATGTTTTAAAAAAAAAAAAAAAAAAAAAAAAAAAAAAAAAAAAAAAAAGCAGTTTTAAAAAAAGGTCAGTGTGTGTGTCGGTGTGTCAGTCAGTCTGTCAGTCTGTCAGTCTGTGGACAACATAGCTCTCAGAAACGAAAAGTTGGTATTTATGTTTAATATCTTTCAAGGATGCGACGCGAAGATTGTGAAGAAAATAGTCCCACCCTAAACTACCCTTTACATGGAAAATGTCGGTCTGGGTGGCTCAGTTGGTTAGACGCTGGCCTACTGTTCCCAAGGTCGCGGGTTCAAACCCGGCCCAGGCCGATGGTTTTTAAGTGTGCTTAAAAACGACAGCTCCATGTCAGTAGATTTACTGGCATGTAAAAGAACTCCTGCGGGACAAAATTCCGGCACACCGGCGACGCTGATGTGATCCTGGCAATTGACAGCGTCGTTAAACAACAAAATAATTTAATTTAATTTTACATGGAAAATGTTTCGAAAATTTTGATGTTCTTGAAAATGGCTCTAACAATTTTGATTAAAATGTCATATGTTTGACGTATTTTTATGACAAATGAAATGTATATCTTGAATTTTCTGGCTATAGCCCCTGTAGTCGTATTTACTCTGGACGACTTTTGCATAACTGGTACACCGTTAAGACATAGACCAAATTATACTATATAAAAAATGTAGATCTTGCTAAAATACACAATTTATGTCCCAATAAATTTTCTTGTAGGGTGAACCATTTCGGAGATATTCCTTGTTATGTATGTGAGTTTCGGAAAACTTTACTTTCGTGAAATGGATCATCGTTGTTCATTTTTTTATATGTTAAGTGTGCAAAGACAACAGAATCTCAAACATTTGACCATCACACAAAGCCTACTGTATTTTAACATTCCCCTTGTACCTACAAGGAAATAAGCAATAAGATAATTTGTACAAATGTTTATCTCAACTAACAAGAAAGAAGATATAGGAATAAGAGTTAGTAAGAATGGTTAGTTCAAGAGTAGAGAAAGTAATGTGAGTGCAACACATCAGATTTTTTAATTATAAACTAATAAAACGAAAACTCTTGAAAAAATCGAGAAAACGAATTGTAACACACTTGCCCTTGGTGCTTATTGTATCGACTGGCAACTTGCAGTTTGCAATTTCTTCACCAGAGGCGCACGTAAATACAAGTTTCCTATTCTTTCCGGTTCGCAGCGCCTCTGTGCTACTTTTACTTTTTGGCCCAATGTGCCCTCAGCTTTCTTCGGGGTTTTCCCTAATAGTAGGGAAATGGTTGGGTGCTTTATATAATGCTGTGAATTTTCCTATCCCACATTTTCTATGTCATTTCTTTACCGTTTTCAAGGGCGAAGGATCTCGCCAGTGGACGGCGGGTGGAGCGTCTGGCAGTGGAGTTTGCTCTGTGGAACTGTCTACCTGGACAGTCGGTATGGATGTAAGATCTGAAGACGTTAGGGATCCCGCCTTCCGTCCCGAATCTGGTCGCCTCTTACGCCTTAGGTTTTCAGAAGCATAATACGCTACTGTACACTTAAGTGTCGAAACCTTCCTCCGCTTTCTGATAACTATTTCAAAGACGTATCTGAGCATATTATTTAATCACAATTGGCTTCTGATTCAGTTTGTTTTCTATGAACATTTAGAAGCAAAGCATTTTCTAAATTTTTTCCCACAATAAAGTATCCAGTACATCTAAACGCGGTGCATATTTGAAATTACCTTTAATTATTATCGTTGATCCTCAACGAGTTTCTTCATTTATCCGGGATTGCTTATTTAGACGATTATGGTTACATTATTCTACCTAGTAAATTGCTGTAGAAGTGATTAAAGATTAAAGTGCCAACCAAGTATCGAACACATGTTTTATCATAACCTTGTGACACACAATTATGGTTGTAAGTGCGGGCACTGCAATGCAGTTGTTTCCACAAATCTGTCGAAACACAGCACAGGTATGTCGTGCACAATAAATCCTGCATTGGTTTGCCTCTAATACTATGCGCATTACAAGGCAATTAGAGATTTTGAAATTGTTCACAAATTCACAAGCAGTGTAACATAGTGGTCGTGAATTGTTTTCCTCAATCATACATAGAACAAAGTTGTGTGTCAAAGAAATGTTTCAAACTTAAAAATGCTTTTCTTTTTCTTTCTTTAAACCCATCATCCAGATTAAACTAAGTATCAATATATCAATACAAAAATGTGTTGTATCTCCACTATAGTTTATTTATATGCCTCTTCCGTAAGCTATTCTTACATGAATTTATTTTATTAAGCGAAGTAAACGTTTGAGAAATGGCTTCGCCATCTGCCGACCTTCAAAGTCCATACTCAAAACGGTAGTGACATAGTACTGAAAAAATATATTTTGGTTTTTGTCTATTTACAGTTTACATTAGGTGTACAAAATCGTTCAGCTGAAGCAAACTTCACATGCTATTCATAGAAAATGTTGAATTATATTTTGAAGTGAAACTTCTTATGGAAGGGTTTTGAAACTCTGATACGCAACCTTTTTGTGTGACGAAAAGTGGTGGGGATAAACACTGTGCCGGGTAGAGTGGAAGCAGTGTCTCGTTTGTCTTCGGGTATCGGAGACTTACGCTCTTCTCGCTTTCTTTCATTCTCGTTGTCCGTGGCTGCGTGTACTGTGTTCAGGCGGCGTGGTGATCACTCAGTACAGCTGTTGGTTGTCAACTGAGCATCCGTTGAAACACGTGTTTAACCAACGGATTTTGAGTATTGTTTAGTATTCTGGTTGTTTATAATCCATTTTCTTCATGAAAATCTGCAATTGTGTTGCTTATTTTTAATGTAAATATTGTTAGAGCCATTTTGGAGAAAATAAAAATTAGCAAAACATTTTTTGTAAAGGATGGGTTGTGTTGAGTTGGATTTCATTTAAAACTAGCTGACTCGACAGATGTTCTGTCAAAAGCTATTGGACTGTGGCACTCCCACAAACTTATCTTTTCTGGTCAAGTTCTGGTAATGGCGTCACTTATAACGTGTACACGTGATCACATCTTCATTTTTAGTAATGACCATCAGAACAGATAGGTTTGTGACAATATACAGTTACAAATGTGTAATTAGACAAAAAAAAAAACGGAATATAACTATAATTAAGAGTGATCACTTTATTTATTGAGTACCAAATAATTACCGTGATATGAACAATAAATTTGATACTGTAAATGCACTTTTCTATGTATTTTTAACGTCATATCCACTGTCCCTCTTCCAATCCTCTTTTCCTCATGGCTTTTTCTATACCATCCTTCCAAGTAAGGCATACCCTTCCTTCTCTGTTCCAACCAGAAGCCTACCAGCTAATAATTTTCTTTGGTAATCTTTGGTAATTACTAGGGCCCGGATTCTTAGTTTTTTAATTATTTTATTCCTTGATAGTTAACTGCAGTGGTTTAATTTAATTATCTGTTTCATGATCATCGAAGCCAAATGCTTGAATCTTATAAAACCTAAAAATGGCTAAATGAGACTTTAAAACCTAAAAGAGGCTAAATGTCCTATTTATTTTAAAATGAAAACAAACAACTTTATTTTAAAATGGGAAAATGAAATGTTTATGAAATTATGAATGGACTTTGACTGTTACACCTTTGCTACGTCTTTTCGCTTATGTATGCTTATAGGAGTAATGAGGACAATGCAAGAGGCAACTGACTTGTATTTAGCTGTGTGGGACCAAGCTCTGTATTGTTGCAAGCAAGGAATGCGGGGTCGTTAGAAGTCAATTTTCCTTAGATTAAGCAGGAAATTTAAGGAGCTAGTGTTATCCCTAAAGTCAGCTCATCTCAAAGGTGGTTGATTCGTCAGTGGATAGGTAACGATCCGAACTTCACCACAGATGGCAAAGTAATATTTTGCCAAATCTGCCAAAAGTGTAAGAAACCATGCCCACAGACACAAAAGCTTGAACAAACATGAACACCTTCTATACTGCACAAATAAAGTCGCATTAACCGGCTAGGTGCTGTGCAGATAAACATATCTTACAGGAGAACCTGTACGACCTGTTCTTGAATGCTGGAATGCAGGTAAGAATTAAACACCCGTTATAATTCATATAGTGTATAAACTATAATTTTATTTACGTATTTTCCGGGTGCACCTTGGCCAAAAGTCGCATTTTGAGGTGCACAAAGGATCTAAAGGACATATCAGCAACATTGCTATAAAAAGAGGACAATTAATAATAAAATTAATAAACAATAATAGTATAAAAACTAATTCAGGAGGTTAAAGAACTAAAAAAAAAACTTTTTTAAGATACAAAAATAACTAAAAAGTCAATTTTAAGAACCTAAAAATCCGGGCCCTAGTAATTACCGAAAATAATTAAATACATAAAGCGAATATAAGACAAGAAAGACACAAGTTTTAGAAATGCACACTCTTTTATAGACCCAAGTCCCACGTACTTCATGACTACCATACTAATGTACCTACATATTACGTTGCCTAACCTTGAACTTCTTATACATATCTGAAGAACAACTTTTTGCTCTGTCACTTACTAAATTCTAAGCATTATTTTCCTTCCTAATTTTCCGAACTGGCATACGCGCGGATTTGCAACACCATGGTTTCTTAACTACTGATTCCTGATTATACGACCTTAAGCTAATGAATTTCTCGTTAGCTGAGTTTACCAGAACACCTAATTGCCTTAGCTACACTGACTTTTTCCTGGCTAATGCTTATCGTCTGACAAAATTACAACTCTTTCTTCTCACATTATACATTGATTTTAACATATGAAAATTATTTATAGCTATCATTTATAAATATTTCTATCATTTTTTATGAAATTATTAATCTTACTAGTCAATAATTCGGGTATCAACTTCATTCCTGTCAACTTATTACGACATTAATTAAGTAAAGTTATATTCTTCAAATGTATAAATAAAGAAAATTAAGTTTAAGTCTACATAAGTTCAAGGGTCTTGAATGTACAACGCCACAAGGTGCAGTATGGCACTCATTAGATATTGCTCTGACCAGTTCCGATCGCCATAAAATTCTATGTTTAACATTGTTTTACTTGTATCCAATAATTAATATAGCGCATGAAAGCAAGATTTTCAATTAATGATTTACATAAACTCAGTGATATGTAGATGTGTAGAGAAATCCCTATGAGTGCTATACATCAGATTTAAAGCATGCTATGGGTGACAGGAACAATCAAAAGAGAAATTCCTAATTTCACTGAGCAGTATTCTAAAGGCTTTGATTTGCGATATAGCCAGTTATGCAGCTTTGACGCCATTGCATGGAGTTAATAGAGCTGGCTGGCGATGAAAGTAAATGATCGTTTGTCCTCTTTAGCATTCCTTGGAACATAAAAGCAAGTTTACGGCTGCAAGGAATGACGTCTGTGCAGAGGATTCCTAAGAGAGGAATGCCAGCCATGTAACCTTGCTTTTCTTTCTGCAGAACGGTAGTCATTGCCTAATTTATTGCTATTAGCACACTTCATGACGATCTCTACCTTTTTATATGCATACTCACCTCTTGGGGTAACTTAGAGAAGAGAAAATAGGAGAAAAAGCGAGAGAAGTTGAGGGCCAACGGCGTACCAGGGTAGTTTGATAAGTCATGACTTTGACGAGAAATCGCGCACAAATTACAGGTTTTTTGTTGACGCCAAAGTTATACAGCTATTTTCTGTATAATTTCAGAAATTCATCGTCATCCGTTTCTTAGGGCATCATCCTATATATCTCAAATGAGTGGGTATGTAATATCCTGCACGAATATATGGGTACGAGCAAATTGTCGCCAATATGGGTGCCGCAACTGCTCACAGTTGACAACAAGTGGACTTGTGTGACCATTTGAACATGTTTCAGTGCAACCCAAGTGAATTTTTGGAGCAATTGATAAAACCTGGATCCACCCTGAGACAAAGCAACAATCCAAGCAATGGATTTCCTTCGGAGAACATGCTCCACAGAAAGCGAAAACCGTTTTGTCAGCAGGAAAAATCATGGCAGCCATCTTTTGGGATTTCCAAGATGCGATATTCATCCACTACCTGGAAAAGGGTAAAACGATCACAGGTTCATATTATGCCACAATACTGGAACAATTTCTCAAGGAACTGTTAAAGAAAAGACCCCATTTGGTGAAGGTTTTTTTGCACCAGGATAGTGCACCCTCGCAAACGTCTGACGTTACCAATTCAAAATTCGTGGAATTGGACGAAGAATTGCTACCTCATCCACCCTATTCTCCAGATTTGGCTCCAAGTTACTTTTTTCTCTTTGCAAACCTCAAAAATTGGATTGGTGGGGACAAATTCACATCCAATAAAGACATAATGTCAGAAACAAACTTTTGCATATTTTCAGTAGTCGTACTTTATAGATGGGTTAAAACAATGGAGAAACGTTCAGCAAGGTGTATGGAGTTAAAAGGAGACTATATTGATAGTTAAAACTGATTTTTTGAAAAGTTTTTTTTTAAAGGACACGGACTTATCAAACCACCCTGGTAGAGATACCTCTTGGTCTGTTTCGAGTTACTATTACTACTATTACTCTACTACTCTACTACTACTACTACTACTACTACTACTACTACTACTACTACTACTACTACTACTACTACTACTACTACTACTACTACTACTACTACTACTACTACTACTACTACTACTACGACTACTACTACTACTACTACTACTACTACTACTACTACTATTACTACTAGTACTACTACTTCTACTTCTACTACTCTACTACTACTATTTATACTACTGCTGCTACTACTACTACTACTACTACTACTACTACTACTACTACTACTACTACTACTACTACTACTAGTACTAGTACTACTATGTCGAGAGAAATGGCTTCGCGGTGACCTGTGATTCGCGTGGAGGTACCAGGTTAGATTTCTGTCGACACTCACTCTGATCTTGCGTTTTTCGTGGTTTTCCTTAGACGTAGGCGAATGCTAGAGTGATTTCTCATTTACCACAACTTCTTTTCACTCATTTCTCTTTAATTTGTTTGTCAGGTGCACATAACAAATGAAATGTAGGTATCTTCTTTTCTTTTTCTTTCTTTTCTACTTTCTCTACTAACATGTTTTGAGGCCCCCTAAATCTGTGTGTCAGTCTGTCAGTCTGTCAGTCCTTCAGTCTGTGGACAGCATAACTCAAAAACGAAAAGTCGGTTAAAAACCAAAGTTGGAATTTAAGTTTAATGTCTTTCAAGGAGTGACACGAAGATTTTGAAGAAAATAGCCCCACCCTAAACTACCATTTACATGGAAATTTTTTCGACAATTTTGATTTTCTTGAAAATGGCTCTAACAATTTTGATTAAAATGTCATATGTTTGAGATATTTAGATGACAAATGAAATGTATATCTTGAATTTTCTGGCTATAGCCCCTGTAGTCGTATTTACTCTGGACGACTTTTACATAACTGGTAAACCGTTAGAGATAGACCAAATCATACTATACAGAAAATGTAGATCTTGCTAAACTACACAATTTATGTCTCAATAAATTTTCTTGTAGGGTGAACCATTTCGGAGATATTCCTTGTTATGTGTATGAGTTTCGGAAAACAACTTTCGTGAAATGGGTCATCGTTGTTCATTTTTTTATATGTTACGTGTGCAAAGAGAACGGAATCTCAACACTTTAAAAGATTTGACTATCGCTCAAAGCCTACTGTATTCCAATATTCCCCTTGCACCTACAAGGAAATAAGCAATATGATAATTTGTACAAATGTTTATCTCAACTAACACGAAGAAGATATAGGAATAAGGGTTTGTAAGAATGGTTAGTACAAAAGTAGAGACAGTCATGTGAGTGCAACACATCAGATTTTTGTGGATGTATTTCCGATATATCCTTTGCTATTAGTTTGAATTTTCCAATACATACCTTTCTTAAATAGGAAGTATTGCTTGATTTTAATGCCTTGGTCATGCAAAGAGGAAATAATTCCAAAGCCATTATATAGCGACCAGGTCTTTAAAGGTTTGATATCGTTTAAGCCTATTATGTTCCCCTACTCCCATTGTATCTACAAGGAAATATGCAATAAAGCCACTTACCTAAATGTTTATCTCGATTAAAATGTAATAGAATAATATATGTTTGTAGAATAATTTATACAAGAGTGAAACGAAAAAATTACGTGGTGCAATATATCACAATTTAAGTACAAGGAAATCTTAACCATGCACAAAATGTATTATTTAATTTTAAATAACTTTTGGAGTAATATACATTTAAGTTGAAACTTTGCAAGCTTTTATCATGAGGAGCATTTCATATCAGACACTATTTTTACTTTTTGAAAATGATTTTCTTTCAAATCTAGGTATACATACTCCAATAAAAATTAATTGCAAGGTTAACTATATTGAACAAATGTGTTGAGGTTAGTTGATAGTAATATCAGAACAAAGTTCCCTTAGAACGTCGCCAAAATATACGTTGAAGAAATTGTTCTTGCAGCAAGTCTTGTATATGCTGGTTTTACCATTTATGTGAAGTGGGAACTTTCGCTTGCGTAAACTTGAGTCGTAAGTCGCATCCAAAGAAGGTAACACGCTCTGCTTTTGATCACATTAAAGTAATCCTGGAAAAGAAATGCTTTTATTTCGTGATAATGAACAAGACACTGACCATGATGTAAGATTCTTGTTAAAGAACGGTACTCTTTAATTGACGACGTCTCCGTTTAGGGAATATGCAAGGATGTAAAGAAACGGTAATGTTCTTCTTTCATCAAGGAAACAGGAAGGTTTGCGGTCTAAGTGTAACTTTTGATCACCATGATAAAATTAAGCGGAGGCATCGGTGAAGTTTGAGGAAGTATTGTATTCCACCCAAAAATTCGATGTCGAAATTTCACCAAAAATAGGTTTTTAGGCTCCCTGAATCCAAAAAAAAGCACTTTTAGAAAAAAGCCCATGTATGTGTCTGTCTCTATCTGTGCGTGTGTCAGTCTGTGGGCAGCATAACTCAAAAACGAAAAGTCGGTTGAAAAGCGAAGTTTAATGTCTTTCAAGGATGTGACACGAAGATTTGCAAGAAAATTCCTCCACCCTAAACCACCCTTTACATGGAAAATTTTTCGAAAACTTTTGTTTTCTTAAAAATAGCTTCAACCATTTTGATTAAAATCCCATTTGTTTAACATATTTGCATGACATGTTGAATTTTCTTGCTATAGCCTATGTAGTTCTACTTACTCTGGATGACTTTTAATAACTCGTAAACCGTAAGAGATAGATAAAATCTTAATATATAAAAAATGTAGACCTTGCTAAAACACACAATGTCTGTATAAATGTTTTTCTAGAGTGAACCATTTCAGAGATATTCCTTGTTATTTTTGTCAGTTTCGGAAAACTTAAAATTTTCGTGAAATGGAATATCATTGTTCATTTTTTATATGCTAAGCATGCAAAGAGAACGAGATCCCAGTGCTTTAAAATATTTGACTATCGCTCAAAGCCTACTGTAAAGAAAACGAGCAATAAGAAAATTTCTGCGAATGTTTATCTGTATTAACATGAAGATATAGCAATAATAGTTTGTAGGAATGGTTAGTACAAGAGTAGAGAATGCCATGTGAGTGTATCTCATGAGATTTTTTGTTTTCTGATTTAAAATTAGGTCTGTACTTTTCACTTTTTGAATTTACCATCGCTTACGCCGCATCGCCATTTAAAAGGCTGGTACATCATGATTTAAATGCCCAAGTATGGGGCGCATGGCTCCTAAAATGCATTCCGTTACCACATCGCAGCAAAATCGCGCACATTTCAGAAGTTTAAATCAGGCGGTCAGATTCAGTGTTGTGTGCGTTTCTGTGTTTGAGACTGTGCACATGTGAAGAGCATAACTCAAAATCGAAAAGTCGTTGGAGAGTCCAGGTTTGGAGAGGAACTTAGCTCCTCGACCAATGAAGTGTTTTGTGCTTATGTCCCTGACGGAGCAACCTTCGGGAGTGTGGGATGAGTTGAGAGAATATGAAGTATGGTCGGACCTGAGGAGATACAACAGGAGAGGACCTAACAACTACAAAATTGAACTCCCGGTGGCGACTCCTGTTCTGGCACTTCCCCCCCCCCCCCTGCGGGCTCAAGGAGACTCGGAGACCTTCCCAATCCGTAGAATGCGCATTTACAGAGATAAAACACCTGACATGCAACGCTAAAACTGCCACCTACACTTAGAACCCTAAAACAACCAAGCAGATGATTGGTGAAATGAAAGAAGAAGTGACGTAAATATCTCCAAAAAACGCAAGACTATTGGCCAAGTGCAACTTAAGTCTAAAACCAGGAATAAATCGTCGAACCGAAGACAACCGGTTAGTTCACCTAATTTTAAATAAATTGCACATTTTAAAAATATCCCTAATTTTAGTGTAGTACGGTTTCATCTATGGCTTAATCTTTAATAGATACACGATGTTATACAAAGTTCCCTCCTAACGAAAAGGGCTTCACAGGCTTTTCCCCAAAAATTCAGGATATTATTTAATTTATAAATAAAAATAAATGATTATAAAACTTGTATCGAAACATAGTACAAACCGCTAAAATTATTGAAGCATAAATTTGAAATCTTAGCTAGTTTAGCTCAAAGTGAAACATTTTTATTCAAATGAAATAATTTTAACAATTACTATCTTTCGGTACTGTGTTGCTGGGCGCGGCACAAAACAAAGGACTGTCGGGTCCAAGCTAGTTCACCCCACATGCCGGGTCGGCAAGCAAACATAAGACAAGCTCAAGCTTCTTCACACCAGTCACATGAGCAAACAATGAGGTGGCAGAAGCAAGAGTGGTCGAGGACGTTCTCGAGATTTCTAGCTGCCATTCCTGGTGTGCGTGTGTCTGGAATCGAGAAAGGTTCCTGTAACGTCAGCCCCAGTATATAAGGAGGCCAGAGTTTTAAAGTTTACGGTTACAAACATGAGTCGGTCAGTGTGGCAGTGAGTGCGAGACAGCTGTGTGTGTGGTAAGTCACGTGCGTCGTAAGAAAATTCTAACGCGCGTCAAGTTATTGCATCATCGTAGTGGGTGTAAGAGAAACAGAGAAAGTGAAGAAAGACACTGAAAGGACAGAGTAAGGTTATAAGAAGAACAGGTATCTTGAGCTTAAATACTAAGTTGCTATGGATCATAATTTTCGTTTTTGAGCAATCACAGACCGACGGACATTTTTCTAAAAAATACGTCCTTTGGGTTTAGAAGAATGAAAAAAATGATTGTTGATATCTCAGTATCAAGTTTTTGAGTGGAATGCAATAGTCCTCTGCCTGCAGCGTACGTGATAGAGAAAGTAGAAACATACATAGACAATGAAATGTATCAGTCGTATGTGTGATGCATCGCCTTCTTTACTAGTTTGTACTTTGTGTAATATCATATAATTAAATTGTCTTGTAGATCCGCCGAAGATGTCCTTCGACGCCATGGGTAGCTTGCACGGCAATAACTCATCGCACCACACAACTATTTAGCATAACAAACCGAAGATTAGGGAAAAGTTGGTTTGAAACTGGAATATTTTAGATGCAGCCCATCCTACCGGACGTAGAAACCCTCCGATAGGTACTTGGCACCAATCCCCAAGGTCTGCTAATGATGATTTGTGATGAGAATTGGCAGCACTGGTCATCGGGCCTCAGGTAAAGCCTGTTTCCTGCTTGCCTTTGCTTTTGGCTCTCCAATCAACTGAATCTGATGATATTTATGTAGGTCAACCACTGTCCTTCCGTCATATTAAAATACCCGTATCAAAGGACATAAATACTTATGTTTGTGTCATACATTCCTTCAGTCCACGCACTGCTGTTAAGAACCTGGATGTGGTGGATAAAGATATCACAAAAAACGACACCTCTGTTGAAATTCAGTTAAAATAGAGCAATCTTAGTCTTTAACACTACTTTTTCTACTGGAAAAGTATTCGAGCATTCCACTTAAGATCTCAGCAGTGATATTTCATTGTAACGCTAAGTGTTTTGAGGCTCCTTGATTAATAAAAAGACATTTTACTCGTAGAAAAAGTTCATTTGAATATAGCTCTTTAGGGGTTTTTTTCTTTTTAACTTTCTCTACCAGGCACTATATTTCAGGAAAGTAAATGTTAAATTTTCGCAGGATGGTATCATTCAGGCATTCCGTGAGTGGAGAGTATTAAAACCAAAAGTCATCATGCCACGTGTTCTGCGTTGTCTTGTGTGTTTTTCAGTGCCATGTAGTTAATAGCTCAGCTGTAACAGAACTGTTATTTGGTTTGTTATTGCATCTTAGGAGGTAAAAAGGATGGAATAAAAGGTCTGCACACATGCGGGGATTCCAACCGTGAATCATCGACTCACTTAACGCAGTCTGCATTTTACCACGAGCTACAAGTGTGTGTGTGTGTGTGTGTGTGTGTAAATTCAATGTTTAAAAACTCTAATGATTCAAAATCCACTGTTAAACAGGTAACACCATTGCCCATGGGTAATATGTTCTACAGTAGAGGGCGCCGTGATGATCTTCGTAAGCAGGATTTAAATGGAACAATTAAAAAAAGAGAAGATAACCATCCGATCACCAACTACACTTTATAGGAAACATTTTTCGAAAATGTAGTTTTTCTTGAAACTAGCTCTAACGATTTTGAATAAGATACCATAGGTTTATGACATTTTCACGACAAATGGAATGTAGCCCTGAATTTTCTGGGAATAAGCTCGTCAGCCGATGGCTTATTGTGTGTCAACCCCCGGGAGGAAGGATGAGATGAGAGTGCCCTACAGGCGACCAGAACTCATCACAGGCGTAACTACAACTACGATGGGTTCCTAATAAGTGCAGACAAGTTCTTCAGCTGCAGATCACCACAGGGAGCCCGCCACCACCCAGCCAGGTCCGGATGATCAATTAGTCCCCCTGGAAAGACCGGGTAGGAAGAATGAAATGAAAGGAAATGAAACGGGGATACAAGTTGCATATCTTTCCCAGTATTCGCCTTAATGATACAGGAAAATGCCGGTAAAAATCCGAGGTCAGGAAAATCAGCCGCGAGAATCCAACCCACGACCTCCGAAATGCGGTCCACAGACGTTACCGCCTGTGCCATCCATGACTGTTAAATTGTAAGAGATAGTCAAAGTCGTATCACAGCAAAGAAATGAAAAGCTCGCTGAAGGGTAGTAATAATGTGAGATATCTGACGATTTTACTAAAATTACTTACTAACATGGTACATAATCTACACACCTTTCGATCAGAAAGACGCGTTCTTCAAAATAGAGAAATAAAAGAATTAGGTTTCTTAACGCTAAACATGTTTTCTGTGCATCTAGCTTTAAACATAGTGAAGGGAGGTCTTTGGTATTACTCTAAATACGAGAATGGCAGATATACATAGCTCGCTCTGTTACTTATTTATCACAAATTAAGACGTCACCATAGACTCCTGAACATGCTAAATCGACACTAAACTCCTGTAGAATCGATTACTCTCGAAGCACTCTTGATTAAAGCCCATGCTCTCCGCTGTAGGTTGTTTTCCGATATTTACGATCTTGTATCGTGACATGTTTATTAGCTAGCACTTTCGGATAGAGGTGTTCATGTTGCACGTCACTGCAGAAGATAATGGTCTAATAACACGGGGGGCAATCACGTAACTCGTGAATTTCAAACGAGCGAGCTCGAGTGTATTAGTTAAACCTATCGACCATCAAATTTACGTTCTTTAAAACAGGCATAGTTTTAGATTCACTGCTGAATGCTAGTGCTTTGTTGTAGCATATTGCTTTTGAAACTTAGTGGTTGACAGTTAAACAATCTTATGGATTACATTCACAGGATTTTCATAACACGTTCTTCAAAAATTATTCTTACAGAAGCTTATTGTTCTATTTTATTGCATTTTAATTGAAGTAAACACTTATGTTCGGTATTAACAAAAACGAAAAAAATGCGCCCGATTATTTTCCTATCACCTTATTGTCTTCTAAAGTTTTGTCACAAATACCGTTTTTTCTTATCATTAACTCACGCTGCAGCCTTTCGTGCTATTACAACTCACAAATTTTACTTCTCGTAACCTCGAATCAGTCCTTTCGGTGTATTTTTTCACTTTCTCTGTCTCTCATACATTAACTACGACGATATGATCACTTGACGCTTGTTAAGCCTTCTTTATGATGACCGACGTATCTATCACGAAGGCACACGCACAGCTATCTCGCACTCAGTGACCGACTTATGTCTGTAACTGTAAACTCACTCACCGCTACTTTCTCGCTTCCTAATGAGCGGGGCTGACATCGCACGAACCTTTCGCGAACTACTTCAAACACGCCGACTGTGACGTAGCCAGATCTTTCTCGAAGACTCTGGAGAAAACCCCTTTTATGTAGCCACTTCGATTGCTTTTAGCCAAGTGTTCACTCGCGTGAGTGGTGAGCATTTGCTTGCTCGCCGGCTCGGCATGTGGCGTTTAGTCCTGCCCGCCCTTTGTTGTGCGCCAAGCTCGATATCACAATACTAACTGCTTGTCTGACGTTCTGCGCTTAGCTTTTTTAAACTCCAGTGACGAATGAATAAAATTATTTTTATTCAACATCTCACCTTCTCTATCAAATTAATTATTATTCAATGAACTAGAGCGATTTTATAGTGAATCTTCTACGTCACTTTTTATAATTGTAATTTTAAAGCGATGTGAAACATCGACGGAACCTCTTTTCCTTAACCTCTCCCCGGTAGTTTTTTATGAAATGCTGCATATCGTATTAGTACCCTTGCGTACATTCCCCGGTTTCCATCTCCTACTAAGTGTCCTCAGTTTGTACAACTATTTAGCATTTGCTGCTTACAAACTTGATTGCAATATAAATACAAAGAAATAAATACGTAAGTTATTACAAAGTTTTGGTATCCAGAAGCTTCAGTATACATCCATAGAATTAGAATAGGTAGAGTTTATTAAGAGGTTTTGGCACTGTTTCGTCCTATACACATCTACAGTATTTGACAAATGCAATTAAAAACAAATATAATATCGAGGGAATGTCCCTTTTTGAACCCACTTTTATTTGTTGAAATGTTACATCAAGGTCATTTATGTGTACTACGCGCAATAAAATCTAACTGGTTTCTGTTTTTATACTCTGTGGAATGTAGCAACTATTTATATTCTGTGCAATGACAACCATTCTACTCCATGGCATTCTCAACTAAGAGCACTTCTTCGCAGCCATGTTTTATAACTCCAATGTATTCGTATTCAAGTTGTAAATTTTTTTTTTTTTTTTTTTTTTTTTTTGGGGGGGGGGTGGAGTGAAACTTTTCGTAGATATTCCTTGTTATTGGTCCTAGTTTTACAATACTTATACTTTCCACAATTGGAAGATCGGTATTAATCTACGCCTGTGATAGGTAAGCTGAAGAACACGTCTGAAAACATCCCATGAAACTATAGAAAACCCGCCGAAGATTATCCTTGGTTTTCTTTGAACAGGTAAGCTGGGTAGCACGCCTCCCAACATGAGCAGCGGGAGCATCGCAGCTCTCTCCTACGTCATGCATTCTCCCCGAGCACTCTCCGAATCCCTTCTGGCTCAAAAACTTACGCTCCGCAGTTCAGAGTTACCTATTAAGCGTTTTGTAAAAGGGCTATTTAGGTAACTCATACCACGTTACATTTGATATGTCCAACAGTTTTGTGGCGTGATTTCCTATAACTCAATTGTGATGATAGTCCAGATGTTTCCAAGTGAGCCCGGAGTACATACATTCACACCAGTGTTCGTGAAGGTCATCGCACTATGAGATATGTCTGTCGACTGTGTTGGGCGAAACGGAAGATGCGGCACCCCCGTAGAGTGAGCGGCGTATCATGCAAACAAAACAATGGGAATCGCAAGGAATTAGCAATGCAAAGCCTCGCCTGCGAGTCAGGGTGTTATTATCGCGAGTGTTTTGTTTCCATTTCCCGCGCACACGGAACTCCGCGCTCAGGGACGATGTGTGACGTAAGACAGAGATGTGACATTCCCTGTCGAAAAATTACAGTGGGAATATCCACTCAGCTGTCAATCGAAGAAATGCTGCATCACCACTTTGTTATGTGGAATGTCATATATGTATATAGTTCTGTAAATAAGTCCACAACTGGCACATCATAAGAATACATATCTCAGCGCAGTCTTATGTTTTACCTTTATTACTTTCCCTATAGCTTACGGGTAGAGGAAGTATGAAAAATTAAACACCGATACTTCACCCGGAGTACATGTATTGAGACTGCTGAATTAAATCGATTCACGTCGATCGCCTTGAGGTTTTCGAGATTTTTCCTGGTCTGTAGATGAATGGTTTCTCATCTATCAAGATTTCCTTCCCATCATTGTCCTTTCATTCTGATTCCTTCTTAGTTCCCAAATGTGCTTCTATGTTTCATGGTGTGTAGAGATGATTCTTCCTCCCTCCCTAGGCAGATACAGAGGGGTCTTAAGCCTAGAACTGTTAGGAACTTTTGCCTCTGTGACCTTTAGCCTCCTGTGGTTCCTTACTCTCTTCCTCCGGAGCGTTGTTAGCCGTAATACATCTATGAAGGTTGCATGTGCGAGGTGTCCCCCTACGTTGTATATATACTCCTGTACCTAGGTATATGACTCCATGACCACCTGCAGAGGGGGATTCAGTACCTCAACCTATAGGTACCTATCATTTGTGTCCATACCCCTTCGCGGCGCCCCCGGGATAAAAAAGTACGGTAAGATGGGACAGAAGACGGCAAAAACAGGAGTCACTACAGAGCTGAGGGCTTCGTCCCTAAATTTCCAGTGTGAAGCTCCCCGGCGGCGTCTAACACGCCGGCTTGCAATCCTCTCTGTTTCCCTGCCATACAACACCAGGAGTCCCACCGGCACTTGCAACCCTGCAATGACCAAGCAGATGAAATAGATGTAAACATTGGCACAGCAACCCGGGGAAATCCACGAAAATCCCATGGGTGAGGATCGCCGCCTAAGTCTTGTCTCTGGATGCCTATAACTATTATAATATGCAGGCAGAAGGTTAAGACTTTTAAAAACAACCTCCAATGTTTATTTGTGCGATATGTGCATTTTGTATTTTCTTCGTCGTAAGCTCTCCCCACTCCCCTGTGTGAGGTCTGGGAACAATAGAATTACGTGCTTCATTAGCTTGCAAATGTTAACAGGAAACAGTCACATGCCTGGAAATTTGATATATAATTAGCGAGTAGGTATATCCTGAAGATGGTCGACCGCGTGGCATTGAAATCCACACACTGACACGGTAATCACTGTCCTTTGCACGCGATGTGTATGTGTTCTTTCCTCTCCAGGGTCTCCGCTAGTGATTCTCTGTCGCATTCAAACAAAAACCTCTAAAATTGTCTGTTTTTGTATGTAATTATATAGCAAATTTGCTTTCTCTTAGATGAATATGTGAATGGTTTTATATACAAAGTGGAAGTGAAATAATTCTTCAGACTGAAGGATGTGAGAGAGTAGATGCAAACTACAAACAATCTAATATAGTTTTTTAATTATTTGCACCATTAACTGGATAATCGCATTTAAAGGTGCAAGTGTGTGGCAACTGGCACAACCTGCTGATTAAGTAATCAGCTTCTACCGGCGGATCAATGAACTGTTCTAGCGCTCTGTAAAAACCATTTAAGGAACGTTGGCCAAGTATCGAATTCAGATGTTTTGTCCCTGTACGCCAGGCACTAGAAAATTACGTGAAAAAGTGAGGTTACTGGTGACTGGACCGTATGAAAACATTACCTAGAATCTTACATTTCCACGTAATTACAAATATTTTATTTGGTACGTCTGAAGGTCGGGCTTGTTCAGTTTGATAGGGTTATGTCATGATAAGATAGCGAACTCACTTGGAATTGGATTCTTCTTTTTATCGCCCTCGAAAGATATCAAAATATTCCAAGAAATGTAGGTAAACAAGTTTGACACTGGTGTGCGCACCCAATGAATTCCACAGTCACGGGCTATTATTTACGTGGTACCTAGAAACAAAACCTGGTCTAACTTTTAATAACCAACATTTATTAGCAGTAACAAATAAGTAATAACATTGGGGTTAATTTCAATTAAGAGTTTGGAGGAAGTGCTCAATACTTGTAGACAGGCTTCACAGTTTTTGCGGCTTTGACACAAAAAAGTATGCCATTAAGTAAACATTCCATGTGATCTACACCGAAATGGGAAATAAGTAAACAAAGTTTATGTGATTTTGCCAGTTCTAACAGAAATAAGAAGGCAACAACAAATGGGTTTTGTAAATTTAATTTGCACACAAACCGTTGAATCTACTGAAATACGCCAAAGAATAAAGTTGTCGTTTATCCAACGTTCTATGAATATAGCCATAAACTAAGAATCTTTATTCAATAATAATTCAGCCAGGTGATGACAATGTTTGAACAAAAGTATTTTTTTCTAGAAAACTATGAAATGTTCAGATTTTTGGTATTAGACTTTCTTGTTATTCACAATAAGAGAAATTCACTGCTAAAGTCTCACGGAATATTGCACTTTCTTATATATGGTCGTTAAAATATGTGGTTTCAGGAGATAGTTAATAAATTTCAAGCTTCAGTTTCAATGTTAAACAAGAAATATTTCAGATCAGTTTTAGCAGAAAATAAACTAGGTGAAACTGGTGCCAGGTTAAGTGAGTGCCTCGAAAATGCTAAACAAACTAGTTCAACAAATTAATGTGAACATAGTTCATAATGGGTTTCAGGAAATCCTGTTTTATTGCATGAAACGCCTCACTGAAAATAATAAATTAATAAACCCATTGAATCCCTTTAGGGCAAGGGTCTCCTACCATTGTAGGGAATAGCTAAAAGACTCTCAGGGTAATTTCCACCTCTTCTAACATCTTCATGTTAACACTCACTCATCATATCCACTGTGTACCGACTTCTCCTTTAAGTTATACCGCTCGCAAAAGTTAAAGGCATGTGAACGCTGGCCAATGCTCAAGCAGAGCGCTGTTGCCAAGCGTAGTGCGTGTACCGGCAGACGGTCTGTACATAAGGTTGTCTGAGATGCATACACCACATTCGGCAGCGCTGGTAGGAGGGGCAAGCGTAGGATTCGCTGGAGTCCGAGGTACGTCCCGCCTCCATGTGCCTTTAAGTTTTGCGAAGATTACAGTTGTCCTATAACTTGCTCCCACTTTACTCTACCACTACGCTTCTCCTATCCTCTGAAGTACTATTACTCTTCTAAAATATTGTGTCCATCTTCGCCTTGGTCTTCCTACGTTTCTCTTCCCCTGTCTCGGATCCTACACTATTGTCTCGTATGTGCATCTTGACTGGTTCATCCAGCGTACGTGTCCCCCCCCCCCAACTTTTTCCTGGCTATTGTGGCAGATGTGCCTCATTCCTGTTCTCCTATATGGATACCAGACCTGGAGGTTTACGAGAGATCAAGTGAAGAAAATACAAGTATGTCAACGAAAACTGGAGACAAAATCACTAGGCATAACTTGCAGAGACAGGATCCAGAATGAGGTGTTGAGGAAAACAAGTGGCATAGAAGATGCGATCACAGCACCTCGCTATAACCCGAAAATTTAAGCGTGGTGTGTGGTAAATGCTAGAAAAATAATATATTTAATGAAACAATAAGAAATATGTTGCCTGTTTGTGAGGTAAGGATTTTAGTACGTCTCTGCCTGCACCATTTCCCCAACGACTCTTGGTTCTCCCATGTAGTGGAGACAGCCTCAGGATGTATTACCATATATTTTAAGGTCCGATATTTACCCAACGAAGCACGGCTAACTTTTTAAACTCGGTCAATGAATGAATTAACGAAATCTACCTCCCGTTGTTCTACATAAATGAATGAACGAAATAGTAATTTATTCGTGCTAAAAGTAATACAATCTTAGCCTACTATAACAAAATAAAATGAAAGAAATATAACTAAATCTAATAATATTTCCTGCAATTATCTCACCCACTGGAAGTCAGCGCCTATTCCAACGTTTTTTTGCCTACTTTTACAAAACTTCACTTTATCTATGTTACAATATATGCACAAATACCACAAAGAATAGGAAATTACAGATTTATAGAACAATAATCCGAAGTATCCTTATTTATGGTACAGAGGTATGCAAATTCCAACCCGAGAAAAAAGTTAAATTCTAACCACAGAAATGGATTATTGAGGAGATCTGCTAGAAGACAAGATTGGAAAGAATAAAAAAACAGAAAATAAAGGAAATTATGAGAGTAAAAGAACCAGATATTTTGGATATTAAAAAGAAAAAAAGACTACAGCGATATGGACGCGATTAGAGAAATGCCAGAGGAACGACTACCAATGAAAATACTGGAATGGATACCATAAGAAGATGAAAAGGGGGATGTCCGATGACAACTTGGATGAATGTTGCACAAGCAGCCCTAGCATCAAGAACTTTGGGTTGGTAGAGAGAATGTGCTGTAAGTTACAAGAGTAGGAAAGTTTGCTGTTTAATATGCGGATTTAAATTTTCAAACATAAAGCGTTACAACATCAAACAATTGTATTGTATAAACAAACTATTGTATTTCATGTTTCAAAGTTTGAACACAATATTAAGTTTGAAACGAAACAATTTATGTTGATCAAATACATAGTTTTAAAATATTTTAACGCTAAACAGCAATGGAACTTTGCTGTTTTATTTATTGTGAAGAGAAACAATTTAGTATGTTAATCACAAGGCAGTGTAAGGATATTACGTGCATAAGATAAAGGAAGGCTATAAACTTGAAGATTTTGTAACTTGCCTAACCACAGTAGGTGGCTGTAATAATTATTGTGTACAAAAATGTGTAATATAAGCAAAATAGTTAATTATAGCATAGAAATTATTACTACCACGCAGGTGGAACGAAGCCACCACTGCACGTGTTGTATGCAAACAACCTTCGTCACTTGGCAAGAGAATGGGAGGTGGGTAAGACAAGTTCAATCCCTACATTTCCTCTCGTGCCCATGCCTGATATACATATACTAGCATACGGACATGAGACTTGGACATTAATTAAAAAGCAACAACAGAGTAAAGTAGAGGCTTCAGAAATGGAGTTCTTAAGAAGTATGAAGGGATGTACGAAGAGAGACCTAATAACAAATGAAAGTATAAGGGAAAAGTTAGGCATTTTTAACATAAATGAAAAGCTAAAAGGTTTCAAACAAAAGTGGAAAGAATATGTTGAAAGAATACCAGATATCAGACTTACTAAACAAATAATGCAATATCATCCTGAAGGAAAAATACCGGTGGGCAAACCCAGGAAACGATAGAAGAAGAAGAAGAAGAAGAAGAAGAAGAAGAAGAAGAAGAAGAAGAAGAAGAAGAAGAAGAAGAAGAAGAAGAAGAAGGAGAATATTTCCTCTAGCTACGGTACCTAAATGATAGAGAAGGTAAAAAGTTTACTTCTTGGTTCTGACGGCACTTAACATACCGGTACGAAGAATGCGGCTGAAGCCAATAAGAAACCTGTTAGTGTCTCCACCAAACCCATCATCTATTTTTAGAACTCCAGACTTGTTTATAACACAATTACATGACTTACTTTTAACTCTCGCTTACATCATATAATTCATTTTACTTTTGTTACTCTATACGCCAGTCACATAAGTGGTGTTGCAAATTACCATAATTTAAATAGATGTATGCTGTGTGCGTAAGAAACTGTATTATCGACACAACAAGCGACCTTGCACGGCTACCATGCTAATTAACTGCAGGTCGTAGGTCGCCGATTTATTATTGTCGGCCTTTGATGTCAGAAAAGATGAGATAAGGAAAATCATCTCAACTTTAATGTAGGTATATACTTTTCGCTTGATTTATATTTAATTTGCTTTCTCTAGTACATAGGTATTTATTATGCTGTGGCAAATTTACTGTTCGGTTACTTTTTAATCACTTATTTTCTCTATTTACACCAAGCATGGCCTATATTAAACAAATACTATAAATTAACTTCTCCTTACGCTTTTACACACAAATTTCAAAGTTAGCCTGTCTCCATGGCAACGTGTCATCACGCACGGATGTACGGAAGCTCGACGCCTAGCATTGCGTACTCCGCACCAGTGTCACACTGCTCCCCCCTCAGCGTTGGTCGCCCCTACCAGCACCACCGACATCTTCCTTTGTGGCAGCTCCCGGATGCATCGCCTTGTCCTTTGTTATTGGATTGCATCCCTACATCCGAGTGTGTTTGACGGGCCACCCTGACCCATGGGGTTTCATGACCACTGACCGCTCCTACTAACCTTCGCAGACACCCTGCTCCTGGTGGGTCTAAACGTAACCTCTTCTAGGATTACCCTGCTGACCCCAACATGTTCGCTGGCCCTTCGGAGCTTTGCCTCGTTCTGTCTCGCAGGACCCTCCTGCCGACGTTGATCGTCACCATGTGACTCCTAAGGGAGTCTAAACCTACGACCACCTCCTCAGCCACCCTCACGACGAACACCCACAGACGTGTAACCGTCAGCCTCGAGGTCAACTCCAGCAAGGCCTCCTCCTCTACAGAACTTCCTGAGCCATGGAAACCATGGGATTTTTCGGGGTCACTATAGGAATGTCCGGAAGGTTAATTACATTCCCCAAATTTCCTACTTAACCTCGCCTTTCATTTCTCTGGCTGTTTCAGGGTGTAGGTCTTGGCGGGAAACTCGGTGTTGCATGGCAGGGAAAAATGATGCGCTCTGTAACCCTACAGGGGGACTGGAACTTGTATCAACCGCCATCAGGGAGTTTATATCTGAAACTGCAGGAACCTTGTCCTCTACTCTGGCATGTCTCCCAGGCTATCCTCTGTCTCCTCTCACCTCACTCGCTAAAAGGACCTTTGCTGTCCTAAACAAGATTGCTCGTTTGACAAGAAGTCTTGGTACTATACCTTATAAGGTGATCCGTCTGTAGCACAAATTCCTCCTAGTGTCAATCACTAGACTTCCAGCTAGTCCTTGGGCACATAGACTGTTTTAAGAACTGCGATAAGGGAAATGAGGCTTCAGCGGATGATTCTTATCCGACTCACTGGCGCATTTTCTACAACATCGACAGGTGCACCATTGGTAACACTGGAGTTATTTTCGTTAGACCTTGAAATATGACGCAGAGGTGCCTACTTTGACTGAGAAAGAACAACCTAGTACAAGCAGTGCAACCTACCAGGGCGCCTGTATGGGATGAGCTAGAGATCAAAGAAATACTCATTGATGAATGGCAATAAGAGTGAGACACCAGCACCACCGGACGTAGCACGTACATCTTTCCAAATATACAAGAGGAGCGACTAGACCTTTCAAAGGATGATGATTCATTATTTAACTGGACATGGTCCATATGGCAGTTACCTCTGTGTCGATGTGGTGAGATTGATACACCTGAGTGTCCTTTTAACACCAGGTGGAAAACGACAGCGTGATCTCAGCTTGAGAACAGAACTATCTACGAGATTGTTAGACATCGATGTCTCTGGACCTGGCTTGATGGTATTGCTAATAGCATTTTCATCAAGGAACAACAGGCGTTCAGGAATCACCGGCTATGTCAACCCGATTGTGACATTATGTTAATTGTTAATTTGTTAATGTTAATTCTTCTTTAACTGTTACTCACTTAACTATCTTGCTTTAACGAAGCTTGTTAGGTTACATTGTTATACGATTCAGTTTTGTGTCATTGTTAGTATGTTAATGTATGTTCATTGTGTTATATCCATTAAAGTTCATTGTGTTCATTTCTGTTAACGGTCATCTCGTTAATGTTCATCTCATGTTCGTTCATTAACGTTCATATTGTTGAGCTCCCTTATATATCTAAATTGAAATGTATAATTGCAATTTTTCTTACTTTCTCTACTACGTGAAGTAAAGGAAGTATTGTATTCCACCCAAAAATTCGATGTCGAGATTTCACCGGAAATGTGTTTTGAGACCCCCGAATACAAAAAAGACATTTTTAGAGTGTATGTATGTGTTTGTGTGTGTGTGTGTGTCTGTGTGTGTGTTTGTGTTTGTCAGTCTGTGGACAGCATAACTCAAAAACGAAAAGGCGGTTAAAAATCAAAGTTGGCATTCAAGTTTAATGTCTTTCAAGGATGCGACACGAAAATTTTGAAGAAATTGCTCTACCCTAAACTACCCTTCACATGGAAAATTTTTCGAACATTTTGATTTTCTTGAAAATGGCTCTAAACGATTTTGATTAAAACCACATATGTTTAAGATACCGACAAATGAAATGTACGTTTTGAATTTTCTGACTATAGCCCATGTACTCCTCTTTACCTTTGATAAATTTTGTATAACTGGTAAATCGTAAGAGATAAACCAAATCTTACTATACGAAAAATGTGAATTTCTCTAAAACACAATTTATGTCCGAATAACTTTTTTGTAGAGTGAACCATTTCGGAGATGGTCCTTGTTATTTCTGTCAGTTTTGGGGAAATGCAACATCGTTGTTTATTTTTTTGTATGTTAACCGTCCAAAGAGAATGGAATCTCAAAGCTTTGAAAGAATTGACTATCACTCAAGGCCAACCGTATTCCCATATTCCCGTTGTGTCTACAAGGAAATAAACAATAGGATAATTTGTACAAATGTTTATCTGAAGTCGAAGAAGATATAGGTATAAGAGTTTGTAAGAATGGTTAGTACAAGAGTAGAGAAAGTCATGTGAGTGCAACACGTGATTTTGTTGTAAACCACAATTGCAAAAGACGTGAATAAACATGGCATATGGAAAAGACGCCAGGCTAAATAAATAGCGCCCTGTGGTCCAGTAACATTGAACCTGGGGCAGGCGGAGACTTCTTAAGGAAGGTGTAAAACTTAATTTAAATTTTCAATCCTTCTTTATGTAATATTAAATAAGTTATAAATATTATAATATATTTTAGATATAATTATGTATCATTTGAATTAAGGATAACTCTAAGATTAGGACATGGGGTACAAGCTGAAATGGAAAATCTCATTTGGGAGCATTAAGAGAAAAAATCTGATGTGTTGCACTCACATGACTTTCTCTACTCTTGTACTAACCATTCTTACAAACTCTTATTCCTATATCTTCTTCGTGTTAGTTAAGATAAACATTTGTATAACTTATCTTATTGCTTATTTCCTTGTAGGTACATAGGGAATATTAGAATACAGTAGGCTTTGTGCGATAATCAAATGTTTTAAAGCTTTGGGATTCTGTTGCCTTTGCACACGTAACATATAAAAAAATGAACAACGATGACCCATTTCACGAAAGTTCCATGTTTTCCGAAACTCACACACATAACAAGGAATATCTCCGAAATGGTTCACCCTACAAGAAAATTTATTGAGACATAAATTGTGTATTTTAGCAAGATCTATATTTTTTGTAAAGTATGATTTGGTCTATCTCTAACGGTTTACCAGTTATGCAAAAATCGTCCAGAGTAAATACGACTACAGGGGCTATAGCCAGAAAATTCAACATATACATTTCATTTTTCATCAAAATATCTCAAACATATGAAATTTTAATCAAAATCTTTAGAGCCATTTTCAAGAGAATCAAAATTTTCGAAAACTTTTCCATGTAAAGGGTAGTTTAGGGTGGGGCTATTTTCTTCAAAATCTTCGTGTCGTATCCTTGTAAGACAGTAAACTTAAATACCAACTTTGGTTTTTAACCGACTTTTCGTTTTTGAGTTATGCTGTCCATAGCCTGACAGACTGACAGACTGACACACACACGGACCTTTTTCTAAAAATGCTTTTTTTGGATTCAGGGGGCCTCAAAACATATTTTCGGTGAAATCTTGACATCGAATTTTTGGGTGGAATACAATACTTCCCCTACTTACCAGTAGAGAAAGTAAAAAGGCTGAATATCACTGCTCCACTCTGTGGTAGCACAGGATAGGGGGTCTTTTTACCATTTTACCTTTTTTATCCCAATTTTTACCTCCCTCGTGCCTCCAGGAGGTGCCCTCTCAGGCGATGAGACAAAGATTTCCTACAGGTTGAAGTGCTGTCCATACGCTGTATGTACCTCTACGATGGCAAGCTTACCAGTTAACCTTACGTATCCAATGACCCCGGACTCATACCTCGCATTTCATTTACTTGTATTGCTCGAAAATTCTGAGACGTCAAGCGCCACAAAAAATATTTTATTTGCTCTTTTTTGGGAAAAAATAAAAGGAAGAAATGTAGCGTGTCCAAGGTAAGCTATTATCTGGTAGCACTTTACAAATACAATTAACTTCATTTACGTTTCTTACATACAAATGTTCCAAACCCAAGATATTTATGTCTGTATAACACACACTCCACATATATTGCCAACTTTGTTGCATATGTTTGCATATTTTAACATATACTTTACATATATCTGTCGGGAGCGATACTTCTCGATACTACTGCCTTGGTTTGGCAGTCTCAACACTCGAGAACTCTACAGGTTTTTGTCTGTATTCCTTCGGGCCTGAGGTGCAACGCAAAAGCGGCTCGTTTCCCGTGGGAGAATACCCTTTGTCCAAAGGTTGCTTACTTACATACTGGGCAATTATGCTGTCGAGCTGAGGGTCTCTGCTTCGATTCCCAGGCGTCAGAGAAGTACAACGTAGCGAATGCCATTAATATAATTGTTCTTTCACACAAGTCTTGTGGAGGACAAAACGAAAAGCAGCATCACACTTGAGAAATTGGGGATTTGAACTCTAAATCCAAGTTCTTAAAATCTTACCATCCAGGTACTCAGAATATTGGGAGTCCGCTACTACATTACTTATTTAATTTTCGTAAATTATGATTCTTTGTTGCTCAGTTTTCCTCTCTTTGAGTATTTTGTATACATTTTACTTGCATACAATTACCTAATCTTAGTTCACAGAGAAGTACTGCATTTCACACAAAAATCTGATAAGAACATTTCATCACAAATACATATTTTGAGACACCTAAATCCAAAAATGGCATCTTTACAAAATGGTCCATGTGCTATGTAATACTTCTTCATCTGTGAAAAGCACAAAGCAAAAACGAGAAGTCGGATAAATAGCAAACTTCTTAATTAAGTTGACTATCTTTTAAGGATCTAACGTGAGAATTTTTATGAAAATCGTCCAACTTCAAGCTACTCTTTATATTGAAAATGCTTTTGTTGCTTTTGATTTTGTAAAAAACTTACAAATGACTTAAATTAAAACATTATAGGTTTAATATTATGAAAAAATGACAAAATCCGTGCAGTTACTATTCTCACTTTATTTACTTCCAAACGTTTATCACAAATACACAGATCTCCTGTACTGACGTTAATGCAGCCTTGTAAAGGGGATTTTATAATATCTGTGGGATATACAGATGTCCCATCGCGTATTACTCACCACAGCTTAGCCTCAGAAGGAGAGCTTGAAGTTTCTTATTCTTTAATGTCAGGCGCACAACTGATCGGTATTTGGTTTTTGGAGAAATACTTCATAAATGATAAACGAAATCCTGAGCAACGATCAAGCACTACAAATGACCATACAAGACCTGTATCACAGTTTAAACTGGTAACAAATAGTTAATTCAAATTGTCACCGTTTACAACAGTTTTATTAAAGTATTACATATAAATTTTGTACATCATGGTATTCAGATTATATCTTCAATCGTTGTACCATCAATCGACGACCATCAATCTTTCCCTGATTACCCTCCCCTTATGTAGGACTTACAAGCCAGTGCCTAGGATCAGACGCCTGTCGGGGAGCAGAGGGACCTCTGGACCAGACAGAGTGAAGACCTGGAAGCAGGTGGTCAGCCAAGCATCAGGTATGATAGTGAGGAAGCGGATGATATGAAATGCAGGCGAAATGGATGATCGGAAAGGTGATAATGGATAAATTGGTGTAATGAATGGAGGGGGAAACCGGAGAACCCGGAGAAAACCCGCTCAGGCGCCGCTTTGTCCGCCACTAATACCTCATGCGGATCCCTGGAATCACCTAGGTGGTAGGCGAGCGGTCTAACCACTCAGCCACGGCGCCGCCATTGGTAGTAAAATCATTTTTTGTAAAATCGATAAGATCGATGCGATCGATAAAAATGGATCTCGGGAGTCCCCAAATGCTAGCAGCTCGCACGCTACCTTCGAGCCATCTCACTCGATTTGTTATTATTAAATAACTGATGAGAGCATGCTCACAGTCACACCCCAAACTGGGGATACCAACAGGAATTTCTTGAGTCCTGACGAGAATCGAAGTCTGTATTCTTGCACAGATGCAGTCGTCCCATCGACTGAGCTGAGCGACTGCTGGGATTTACCCGCAAGATCTTAATCTCCACAAATGGACCGTATCGTGAGTTTACGTTCGAGCCTTCTGCTGTACATACTTACAACATACGATATTTACTAACGCATATAATGGATACCTGCTTGTTCTCGCTAGTCACATTGAACAGTTATTACGTGCTTATTGCGTGCTGTATCGGGAGCGTGGGTACAAGGTCGAACAGATGAGACAAAGATCATCTCATCCAATTTCCGTTATATGTAACGTCTCCTCAAGGTAAGCCCCTTGTCTCTCTCACACACACAGTAAATCAAAAAATAATGATGGGCAAACATGAAACTGGATTGCACTGTCTGATTCAGTTACTTTCCTTGTCTGTTTCTGCATACCTGGGCCACATTATGTGAGGAAAAATAAGTACACAAAAACTTAATTTGTTACATTCTCGTGATCTCTAGGCACTACGCTACCAAACTACGAAAGCTTATTCTTTTCTCTAACACATATTAATCGATATAAATGTTTATATAAATGCTTTCATGACGCGTTTTGTGGCGGGCACAACAGGACTTAATGCACAATCGTATGTATAACAAATTTGATCTGTTGCATTCACATAACTTTCTCTGCTCACTTTTTACAGACTATTCTCGCGAAAACTTATTTTTCTATCTACCTTTACTTATTTATTTCCTTGTAGACATAGACTATTCCACTCATACCGGATTATCATCTCTTGGTTGTGGTATAATCGCTTTGGTTATATCACCTCCTCCTTGCGGTTCCACCAAACTAAACATTTTCTTAGGTCTCTGAACATCTGAAGCATCCATGCGCAATAAAAACAATTAGCGGGACTTTAAAAATGGCAGACAAAAGATTTGGCGAATATTCTAGCGAGGATATCGATATTTTAATTGAAGAGACGAAGTAAAAATATACACAATATAAAGAAGGTCAAAAAAAGGAGTTATTTGGCATACCAGCGAATCATCTTTAAGGCCATACTTATAAATAAATGAAGATCATCATTCAAAAATTGAGAATAAATTAAGAAATGCAACTGCAGATCCGTGCCTGTCACGCAGCAAACAGCCATCTTCATTTAATTTTGAAAAATGTATTTTTAACAACTGTAATCTTAAGTAGGCAGACCTACCTTTAATGAATACCTTACTAACCCAATTCGTTCATTTATATTCATCATATCTCTAATTCCTAATAATTCCTAATTTCCTTGGATTAAACGCTAAATTTATTGCTATTATTCTCACAGCCTATTGGATTAGTTGTAGTGCCAACTGTGAAAATAAATCTTAATTAAAATGTAAGAACGTTATGGTAATTCTAAAGTATGAACAAATTAGAAACTAAAAACGTCACTTACTGTTCAAAAAGAACATGCAACATTACTAAGATAAGTGAAGTTTTTAGTTTCTAATTTGTTCTTACTTTAGAATCTTGTTGCTTCACTGTTAATAGCTTCAATTTTCCTTGTTTAACGTTATGGTAAGTTCACTTTTAAATCACTATTAATTTTAAATAGCAGTAATTAAAAGAATTATTAATTACTTCGCAGAGTACTCTAAATCAGGCATGGGCACGAGAGGATAGGTAGTGATTGAACTTTCCTCACCCACCCTACATTCTCTTGCCAAGTGACGAAGGTTGTTTGATACAACACGCGCAGTGGTGGCCTCGTTTCAGCTGTGCGGTAGTAATGATTTCATAGCTGGTATTAACTATTTTGCTTATATTACACATATTTTGCACACAATAATTATTACAAACACCTCTTCTGGTTAGGTAAATTACATAACCTTCAACTTTATAACCTTCCTTTATCTTATGCACGTATTATTCTTACTCTGCCTTGTGGTTGACATACTAAATTGTATCTCTTCACAATAAATAAAGCAGTAAAGTTCCATCACTATTTACCCTTAAACATATTTTAAAACTATTTGAACAGCATAAACTGTTTGGTTTCAAACTTTATACTGTGTCCAAACTTTGGAACACGAAATACAATAGTTTATATTATATTAACTATTAAGAAAGTAAAAGTGGAATAATATTTATATGTTTATAAATACGATTATTCAGAAAGTACCTTTTCAAATAGTAAATTGTCATGTAAAAGATAGCTTAAGATTTTCTTAAAGGTACTCGTGTCCCGTCCTCGGAAACTTAACTTTCGTTTAGTATATACATACTTTGATTCTCAGTAATGCTGTTCAAACACACACACACACACACACACACACACACACACACACACACACACACACACACACACACACACACGTACATACACATATACACACAGACGCACACCAAATGGTAGACACAGGATTATTTTTGGGGAGCAGGGGGCAGAGTCCTAAAACATGTAATTCCATTGACATCGAATTTGTACACTTGTGTGAAATAGAATACTTCCTTTACGTACTGTCACTGCGCAGTAGAAAAAGTAAATGCGACTCTTCTCTGTTTAAATATTTTTATGCCGTAATCTTTGTGGCATTGGTTTCGTACAACTGTGCTAATTCTGCTTTTGTAATACTCAGAGGCAAACCTGAAATGTTCAATTCTTATAATA
This sequence comes from Tenodera sinensis, assembly GCA_030765045.1. Classification (NCBI taxonomy): domain Eukaryota; kingdom Metazoa; phylum Arthropoda; class Insecta; order Mantodea; family Mantidae; genus Tenodera; species Tenodera sinensis. Next base: position 24,770,336 of record CM060961.1, on the reverse strand, counting down.
GCTGAATAATTGGCAATCCTAAATAAGTTACATACACACATATCACACACACCAGATTTTGGGAGAAATATTTCTGTTTTAAACAAAAATTTATCCAGCCCATCCGAAAACCAAACCTGGGGCGCCTTGTGCAAGAGGCAGATGCTCCTTCAAATGACTTACGGGACTAATCTTTATAATAGTTTTGAAAATCCACTCTATGCACACCACGGCAAACAATTGACAGTATATAGTAAATAAAAATAGTATAAAGTATCAAACCAAATATAGCGAATATCTTAGAAATGATTAACGCTATTTATTTTACAGAAGTTTTAATTTTGAGCTTGATTGAGTGATCGATTATATATTGGAGGGAATTCTGTACTTGTCACACTGATTCGAGTTTTGTACGTCAGAGCCCGCGCGGAAGGGATGAAATGATAGTACCCAAAGGACGGCCAGCGAATCACAAAAAGACACTCACCGAGGGCAGGTTCCTTCTATCTACAGGCGAACGGAGCCTGCCATCCAGGTTTCGACTACTGGCCCCTTTAAAACAGATGACCACAATGCCACCGGGAGCCTATTTGTCATCACCCACGAAGAGACACAGCCGACACACAACCTTGAAAATCCGGACGGAAATGACACGAAATGAAATTAAAGGACAGGATATTCGGAGAATGTGTAAATATCCTTCACAGCATTCACCTGAGGGCCCAGGAGCACCCCCGAAAAATCCCTAAGGGTCAGGAAGGTCGACCTCGGAATCGAACCCACGACCTCCCGGATGGGAACTTCACACGTTACTGTGGAGCCATCTCTCTTCCATGTCTAATTGGATGGTGCTTTGGCCAGTGGGCACTTTGTGGCTGGGCAATTTATTCTGAAGAGCCGTTAACATCTGAGCGAAGAACACCGCCATGTTGAAATGTGTTATGCGCGGGGAGGACACTAAATGAATAGAGAATGTCATATGGATGTAAAATATTATTGTTTACTTCAAGATCTAGTCCATAGATTCCTTTTTTTGGCTTAACGACCATAAACCGGTTAGATTATGTCTGATGATAAATGGATGAAATGATACTCAAATGCGCCCGAAATCCAGATATCTTAGAATTACCCAACATTCATCTTTAAGGACTAGGGATAACCCCAGAAACTTATCCAAGCAATTCACCCCAAGTCAGATCGAACTCGGGACCTCTTGAATGTGAAGCAGACACGCTACCCATACACCACAAGGATTGACAATGGAATTTTGAGTGTTTGATGTAGAAAGCATCACACACACGTGGTACTAAAATCAAAGCGAATGCTTAAAAAATCTTGTCTCAAAAATTAACAAAGCAGCAGCTTAATTTCTTTGTGAGGAAATCGTCTGCTTAATCGTCACAACTGTTATTATATTTTTAGCATAGATTTTAATTCTGCAGATCGAAGTATCACCTTTGCTGTAATAATTAAGACTGTGAAGGAAAGGTATGAAATTCCAACACAGAACTTGTGATGTAGCAGCCAAAATCATAGTATATAGTAGTACGGCATTTTCCTCTTGCCTTCGTTTATTTTGGCCTTGCTTTGAGCTGAAAATGAGCCTGGTGTTTGTTATTCTATGGCGAAGACCAGTAAAGCGTAGAACGCCGGCATTTGTTTACTGTTTTCTGAAGGTTGGTGACATCGCTTTAGGAAGCGTGTATGTATGTTATGTGGGAGCCAGGCCGAAGTCAGGACTATCACGAAGATTTGTTGAAACTTGGAGTTTAAGGATTCGTGTCGCGTTTTTAACCATGTGCAGACTGAAAGAAAGTACTATGAAATTTGACTGGTGAGTGCAATAAAAGAAAACTATGTTAGCAGTATGGGAAGAGTTAACCTTGCTAACCTCTCTTTCATGCTTTGTTTACCTTGGAGAGAACGTTGTCCATATCAGAAAGGGACGAGATTGTGCAACATTTGTTAAGAATAGTGTGATTATAATGTGTTTCTTTATACTTCTGATTACCAACTGTGTCATGATGTAATTGGTATTTTATATTCGGGATAAAATGGGTTGAAACTTCATTACTTTAGCACCCAGTGACGTAGAAAACTGTCAGCATATAATATTTTTTTCAGAAACGCCAATTTCCAGGAGCAGAAAACATTTGATGAGTTGCATTCAAATGATTTTATCTGGTTACTCATTTATAAATAATTCATACAAAAGCTTATTCTTCTATTTACTTCATGTTAATAGCGCTAAATGTTTATTATACACTTGATACATTTTGATGTATATAGGTATAAGAAAAATGAAATAAACTAAAGCGATAATCACTTAGAATATGGAAATGAAACGGTATAAAGTATTTACTAATTCAAACCATTAACAAAGAATACATAGGAAATGGTTAGCAGCGAAAAAATTTTATTTCACATTTCGTATTTCTTGTTTGTGTATCTCTTACGGTTTACCAGTTATACAAATGTAATTTAAGATAAATGGGTCCCGTATTAAAACTGAAAGAACTAGAATGTGAATAATACTTAGGAGTTGCTTGTATAGTTGTTGTGCGCAATTTTAAGTCTGTGACGCACCCATCGTCGTCACAACATTGCCTGCATTAACAATGGAAATAGGAGAACAGTAGGTTTAAGTGACTGTCAAATTTTTTAAGGTCTGATTGCTTTGTGATGGCTTTGAAATTTCACTTTCTTCGCATGACCAGGAGAAAAAATACGAATAACGACTTTTCTATTTATAAAATTACGTATACAAACATTCAAATCAATAACAAAAGATGTCTCGAAAATGATTAACGCTAAAAATTTCTTTATTTGACATAAATTGTGAGCTTTAATGAGATTGACATGGTTTATGTAAACGTTTGCGTTTATCGCTTAATGTTCAGGTGCCAGTTGTGCAAGATTATAGTATCTTCCGAATAAAGACATTTCAGAGGCTGTTTTCAGAACAAATTTAATACATACAATTAGTGTGTCATGAAAATTTGTTAAATATATGGTATTTAATCAAAATTGCTAGAAGTTTTTGAGAAATTCGAAAATTTCACAAAAATCTTCTAAAGCAGATAGGGATGGCAGAACTCTTCGTCGCAACGTTGTACCTAAATATTAAATTTGGTATTTGTTGGCACGTTTCATATTTATCCATACTGTTGAAAGTGACATATACAGACACACACATGATCCTAGGGACCCTCATGTGGTATTCGTGGTGGACGAAGCGGCGTCAGGGCAGGTTTTCTCCGGGTACTCCGGTTTCCCCCGCCATCTCAATCCACCGGTGCTCCATCTTCATGTATCATCAGTGTCACCGCCTGCGGTGCCGTAGTAGTAAAAGCGGGCGTTAAACACTACAACAATACAGACACACACGCGCGCGTGCTCACACACACACACATACATATGCCCATCCTTTAATAAAAATGCATTTTTGAATTCAGATGACCTAAAGCACGTATTTCCAATGAAATTTCGATATCAAATTATTGAGTGGAATGCAATACCTTCTCCCCCTGCTCACCCCCATTAGTCTGTCACAACAGCAGTGGCCTCACAACCCTAGCGCTCTATTGTCTGTTACTTGTGCGGCCTTGTGTGTAGCAGCTGTTTGTGCAGTGGCGACTTGTGACATTTGACACTTGCAACTTAAGCATACCACAAGGCTGTGTATAGACATTTCATCTGCTGGATATGTTTGAATGCAGAATATTAATACCATTTATAACATGTTTATTTCAGTGACAAAACTATGGAGTTTCAATTCCTTTAACACAATGATCAACATTTTATTAATATATTGCAGGCGGAAACCACACATGCTTACTCTCCTGTGTTCTATAACTGAAAACTTTAAAATGCATATCATTATAAATTATGCTTTAGATTTGGTTGTATGGTTATTCAATGCACAATCGACAGTATAACATCTTAAGATCGTATGGAATACAAGGATTAACTATTAACAGGCTGCCACTGCGGGAGCATATGCACGGAGCAATGAAGTGAGACTCCCAACGGATGTTTAGTTATTTCTTTGTTTAACAAATTACAATATGAAGCTAATAATTAAACCTGAAATAGGCATTAGTAGGTAGATTAGGACAGAGCTGGGCCACTTTTTTATGGGCAAGATGGCCGCCATGCGTAATCTAAGCATTACTAGGTAAGGTGGTAGGGGAAGCAGGACGTTGTAGGGGTTTGAGGCTGACTCTAGGGATAATGTTTAAGGCCTATAGCAGTGCATGTATGTTTATGAGCGTCACTGGCAGTTGAGTATGTCGTTCACTGTATCGATGCAAACCTCCTAACGCAAGAGATTTCTATCTTGATTGAATATGTTACCCCAACATGACACTTCGCCCCACATAGTGGCCCTAACCTAGCCTAAGCCCCATACTTCTACTCGTCTAACCTATCCTAACCTAACCTAGCTCCCACTCTTTTTTACTTTGAACTTTCATAATTTAACATAACCTAAGCCCCATACTTCTACTCGTCTAACCTAACCTAACCTAACCTAACCTAACCTAACCTAACCTAACCTAGCCTAACCTAACCTAACCTAATCTAACCTAACCTAAGCCCCATACTTCTACTCGTCTAACCTATCTTAACCTAACCTAAGCTCCATACTTCTACATGGCTAACCTAACCTAACCCAGCTCCCACTATTTACTCCGGTCTTTGATAATTTAACCTAAGCCTCATACTTCTACTCGTCTAACCTATCCTAATCTAACCTGGCCTAGCCTAACCTAAGGTAGATCCTCTTATTATTATTTATTCTATTCTACTAACATGATACGTTTCTAGACATTCATTCTATCCTCTTATCATCTATCCTATTCCCTCCTCTGCTTATCTATTCTATCCTGTCATACGCTACCCTGATCTCCATCTAGGAATTTCATAAACATTTTGATACTATTTTGAGTCCTCTGATAGATCTTTTTAAACACTTTTAGCATATTCTTGATGCTTTTACAACATATTTAACAACTTTTCAGACAATTTTCAGAGTTATTCAGTAATTTTCATACATTTTTAAGACGTTCCACCCCATTTTGATACTATTTTGAGTCCTCTGATAGATCTTTTTAAACACTTTTAGCATATTCTTGATGCTTTTACAACATATTTAACAACTTTTCAGACAATTTTCAGAGTTATTCAGTAATTTTCATACATTTTTAAGACGTTTCACCCCATTTTGCTACAATTTTGCACCCTCTGTTAGATCTTTTTAAGCACTTTTAGTATGTTCATGCTGCTTTTACAACATATTTAAGAACCTTTCAGACAATTTTCAGAGTTATTCAGTAATTTTCATACATTTTTAAGACGTTTCACCCCATTTTGCTACAATTTTGCACCCTCTGTTAGATCTTTTTAAGCACTTTTAGTATATTCATGCTGCTTTTACAACATATTTAAGAACCTTTCAGACAATTTTCAGAGTTATTCAGCCATTTTCATACATTTTTAAGACGTTTCACCCCATTTTTGCTACAATTTTACACCCTCTGATAGATCTTTTAGACGCTTTTAGTATATTCAGGGCGCCTTTACAACATATTTAAGAATTTTTCAGAGTTATTCAGTCATTTTCATACATTTTTAAGACATTTCACCCCATTTTACTGCTATTTGCACCCTCTGTTAGATCTTTTAGACGCTTTTAGTATATTCAGAACGCTTTTAACAACATATTTAACAACTTTTCAGACAATTTTCAGAGTTATTCAATCATTTTCATACATTTTTAGGACATTTCACCCCATTTTACTGCTATTTGCACCCTCTGTTAGATCTTTTAGACGCTTTTAGTATATTCAGAACGCTTTTAACAACATATTTAACAACTTTTCAGACAATTTTCAGAGTTATTCAATCATTTTCATACATTTTTAGGACATTTCACCCCATTTTACTGCTATTTGCACCCTCCTTTATAGAACTTTTAAACTTCCAGTAGAAGATGTCCTAACCATTGATGTTGAAGTTCTTATTACTGCTATTTTTGCCCTCTGTCACAGAATTTTATACAACTGTATGACTCTTTTGCTTGGTTCTGTATGTTCTGGGGGTAACATCTCCAACACGACATGCAGTTTTCTAAGTGTAACCCCACCTATTATGATCTAACCTGCTTATTAAGTGTTCTTTACAGCTTTATTCAACTTTGTTTTCCTAACCCTTTATAGATTTTTAAACTTATCACTAAAAGATGATCTATCCGCAGATGTTGAGGTACTTATAGCTCAATATTTTTAAGAGATATTCAGCAATACCTTTGATAGTATTTTAACACAATCTTCTGTTTATATAAAGTTAATGAGGGTATACTTACTTTAAGGTAGTAGGGTATACGCCTCTCCTCTTTTATCTGGGCTGGAGACCAGCACTAGAGTTAAAGTCTAGTGGCAAAGTTAACGCCTCCCTTTATAATTTCTATTTTTCTTCTTTCTTCGACAAGTTTCATGAGAAGCACGGAGAAGCCAGGTGACTAATTTTTTTATTTTTTCTTCTTTCTTCGTCAGACTTCATTTGAGGCGTGGAGGAGTCAGTTGATTAAACTTTCATTTTCTACAGGAGACGTAACGGAGAAAATAATCATCTTGAGATCTAAGTTGCATTCTCTTATGCATGGTTTGCAACGTTGTAATGCCCGTACGCATACGTTGATATTCCATCCTCTGCAATTACTCTCTTGTCATCATGAGGCGACAGAGCTATTTTATTAGATTCAACTGTAGAAACATTATGACGTTGGGATAGGATTAAATTCATCGGAGTTCTAACAATTTTCAAAGTTTTAAGGCACTCCATATAGCTATTGAAGCTGATGTATTGCTTAATGGCGCTATGTTTTATGCCTTTGATCTTTTTTATCACAGAGCCATCAATATCGAGAGCATACATTTTAGGTCTGAGACCAACGAAACGGCGAATGATTTTACCACTTGCTTCATCTTTAAACTTTCCCAAAACTTTCTTGTTTTGTGTAGAATAGCATATATGGTTAGCAGGGTAATCCGCTGTATCCAGATGTTCAAGCATGTGTAATTTATCCTGGTATATATCAGCTGTAGTCACTCGATGGATGAAGGAATCTGTATCCGTATACAACAGTTTAAGATTCTCAGCTCCATAATATGGAAGTAACACATCGTATTGATACGAATACATTAGCGTCTTGGAGATGTCTAGTACGCTCATACCAATGTATATAGGCTTGTTGAACACTATTTTACGAGAAGCCATATGAACAGCTGCAAGATTAGGACCGTATATAGTTCGATCGATAAATGTAGGCTTGGCTATCAGTTTTTCTAATGTTTTGCTGTTTGCCACAAGACGTATATCCATACGATTACGAATATTTTCCATAGTTTTTCCAAACATCGCATTATTGAAAAGTTTGTACAAATCATTCTCGAAATCATTTCTAGCTTGTTGTCGCAGGCGATTATTAAATTCGACGTAAGGCTTTAACCAACAAGACTGACGGAATTTTAGTGCTCGATGAATCTTTATTAGTCGTAGACCATGACTAAGAGCCTGTTTCAAGGACATGTAATGAACCACATACTTCTTTCGGGATCCAAGATGGGCAATTAGTTTCTTTGAAGAGGATTCCCCCGGTTTCATACTCTCAGGCAGGAAGGGCAAATCATTATGAAGATCGTGGAGCTCGACAGGATATTCGACATCGACTTCTAAGATGTATCCAAGGGGGTCATCTTCCTTCAATAATTCCAGGTCTATGTCTTCAGGAGAAACCCATTTAAACCCTCCATAAGGAAGGGCCTTACACATTCCCCATCCATATTGGTTGTTTGCATCTTCGTATGTAATAAACTGGGAAGGTTTACGAGAGTCATACTGTTCCATATATATGTTGTTAGCCTCCGCATACCGGTGAGAAACCTGACATAACCCTCCTCTTATGCCAGATTCAACCATGAGTAGCTGATCGTAATCAAGAAGCAATTCCAACTCGATTCCAGTATACAGCAGCATAGCATCCCATGTAAGTCCTGGAGAGGTAAAATAATGGGCAGGATCGACTTTATGAGTTTTCAGAGTTTGGTCTCTAAATGTTTCAAAGACATCCGTAAGGAGAAGAACATCAGAAGTTAAGTAAATATCACTGTATTCACCTAAGTTTTCCACATTAAACTGCTTCCATACATTTCTAGCATGCTCATAGTCATCGTCGGTAATTTCTTCTTCATTTAATTTATTGTAGAATGCTTCTCTTGGAGGCAGCTGAGTCTCGTTCAAAACATCCCATGAAGTAAGGTAATCGTAGGGGAACACTCCCTTACGAGTCATCAAGCCAATCTTCTCTTCTCCGAAGTACTTCGTTGTTTCAGGATGCGTTTCAAGGTTCTTTGCAAGCTTCTCCAAACTCGTACTGAGGAAGCGGAAAGTATCCACAAACCGGAGTTTAATATCCCCAACATACTTGGAGAATGATATATAACTTTCCTCTGAATTTGGTATAACCTCTACTCTTTCGCTAGTACACCCCAGTTCCTTAACAATGAAATGAGAGTCATACCCACTCAGGTTATGCATGAAGACAGGTATATAATTAGGTATTTTACAAGCCAGGTTACATTTATTATGTAAAGATGCTCTATACATCCCGGAAACATGATCGTGATCGCGAACCTTCCAATTATCTTCTGTAAATTCATGTTCACACAGGTAGCATATTGTAGAAGCATCGAATGATTCTTGTTCTTCAGCTGTAAGATTAAGAGGTTTAGCAGATTTGTATAAGTCACTAATTTTATTGGCCAGATCCATCAAGCATTCCATAAACTTCTGTGCAGCGTCAGGCCCTCGGTAAACATACGGTTCAGTAGGAAGAGTTGTTTCTAGTTGTTCAACACTGGACGACGGTTTCACATAAACGCTAAAGCTCATAGGAGAATGACTTTGATAGGGAGTTGTGTAGGAGGTTTCAGGATTAGGGGCACAGGTATAGTAAGGAGCGAGAATGCTCTCAAAATCGGCGTAGATGACATAAGGAAGTTTCAACATTCGCTCGACGTTTTTGAATCTGACGATAGAGTTTTCCTTTGTAGGCATAACGCATCTAGTAATACCATGTTGTCTACATATTTCTCGGTGCTCTTCTAATTTTTTCATTCCACTTCGTCCATGTCGGTCATCAAAATGACTAAAACATCTTTTACATACATAAATTCGTTCTTTATGCTTAGTCTTCTGCCCACGAATAAGCTTCTCAAAATCCTTTATATACACATAGTGATGTTTGTCAGCTGAATCACTCAACAGAAGAAGGTCGCGGTGATCAGTTAATTCTTCATCAACCACCTTTATGGGAAACACTTCACATTTATCATCAACTCCAAACACATTTATGGACATATTATTGAGTTTTTCAAATTTAGCGATTTCGCCCAAGCTCGTAGGAAACGAAACACATGAGAAATCATATTTTTCTTGGTAATCCTTGTACTTCCTTACACGCTGAGCATCCTTTCGAATGAACTTAGCAAGAACAGCGTACATAAAGCATTTCTCATCGCTGTAGTTCTGAGGGTTTATACAGGCTTTTCTAGCATCCAAAGATGACGGTAGAGGAATATAGGTGCTCCCTCGAAGAAGATTATACTTGTTAATACGCAGTCGAACACCATCAACAGCCAGTAGAGCCCAATTACTACCTTTCAGTTTACTTTCCTCCATTTCAACACGAAGCTTCTCGAATTTGTTTTCCAAGATGGCATCCAAGTCGCTATCTAAAAACACAGCCTGATTACGCGTTTTGAAGGCTTTGTTAGTAGTGTCTCCAACGGCATTCACAAATTTGCATTCAGCCATAATGTTAATTTTCAAACTTTTATGAGCCCGCAGTTCCTTCTGAACGGCATGAACTATGCGCTGCTTAGCCTGCTGTAGGTATGAATTTAAATCCTGACTTGCTGGGCATTGGATGAAATACGATTTCAGCCGATCCTGAAAAGCTGTTTCATATTCTACAACATCATCTTCATCAGGAGACATTAACAATAATTTATGCTTAGTAGGTTCGAATTTGACTTTCTTAGCATCTTTAGCCCTCTCACAGCGCCCTTCATGTACATCCCTTCGATTTTCAGTACCGTAAATATCACCACAATGTCTACACTCGAAAAACTCACCACATATCAGCTCATGCCTCTTTTTATGGTAGTCGCGTAGAAAACTCTTTTCACATTTGCTGCACCTATAATCTGGTATAGCACTCAGAACCGATTCCATTACTCCACCATTCCACATCTTTATAATATGTAGTGCAACACTTGTAAATTATATAAGTCAATAAATGCTTATAGCACTTTCCACTGACTCGCCTCGATAACTTATCAAAGCTATTGAACGGTAATCTCGCTAGGAGAAGCTGATATGCTCGACTCGAAGGTTAATTACTGAATAACTATGTAAGCTCAAGCAAACCCTACTTATTCCACTAGCACGTACCTTATAAATGACTACGCGATTCAAGATTAAGTTTGTATTTTTAAAATATATATCATTAAACTACGTGAGTCAAGATTAACTTGTTTCATTTTTATTTGCCAGTTCAACGTTAACATGCATTTCCCCTCATTTTTAAAGTTTAAACAAGGTAAATTATATTTCAACCACTGTATTTATAGAAATAAATGTTTCTAATTTTAATACTTCCATGCCGAACACACACACACACACACACACACACACACACACACACACTCACACACGCGCGCTCGCAAAATTAAGACGTGAAACGGCGGTTATGTATCTTTAAGTAACATTTCTTTAATCGATATCGGATGACAGTAATGGAACCATCTAAGCAATATTTAAACGCTTAAAAAAACCAAATTTCTGCTATATTTCATCAAACCTTCCTATTTTTATGACTTTTTCTCGTCTTTTACGCACTTTAAAACGAATCCAACAGAAAAATTAAGACGCGAAACGGCGGTTATGTATCTTTAAGTAACATTACTTTTATCAATATCAGATGACTCACGATAATTCAAGATCACGATTGCAGCGACTCATAGCGGCTTCAATCAGTACTAAAGCGCACATTCGACAGATTTCTATACTCTTTATGACGGTAAATTATATATTAGCCCTCAAATTATCATTATTTTTATGGTTTTCCACCGTTTTTACGTACTTTGCGACGAATCCGACAGAAACATTAAGACGCGAAACGGCGGTTATGTATCTTTAAGTAACATTTCTTTTATCGATATCGGATGACAGTAATGGAACCATCTAAACATTATTTAAACGCTTAAAGAAACAAATACCTCGTATTTTTATAATTCTTTCTCCATTTTTATTCACTTTAAGACGAATCAAGCGTCAAATTAAAACATGAAAAGATGATTATGTTTCTAAGTACCATCATTTCAACAACAAAGACATTAATTTTAACTATCACCACGAAATAAACCTATTTGCACGCGTCTTAACACGCTAACATACTATATGTTACAATCTCTCAACTGAACCTCTTTTAAACGTGTCCCAACAGGTAAAATCGTCACCATGTCATTAGTTGAGAAACTCTAGCCTCAAACACAGGTGTAAACCTCTCTAAAAACATGTCCCATCAGGTAAAAGTATCACATTGTCATTAGAGGAAGGAAAACCCTAGCCTCAAATACAGGCGTCGACATTATAACCAGGTCTGCAGTAAGCTGGAAACCTTCGATCAGAGCGCACTCGAGAATGCTTTTAGACATCTTAGGCATATTTTCTCCATATTTTTACAAGTACTTATAAATCACAGTACTTCTTCTTCTTCTTCTTCTTCTTCTTCTTCTTCTTCTTCATATATTCTCATTCTCCTTCATGCTACCAGGGAATATACGCGAACTGAAGGTTATTAGCTGAAATATAAAATAAAATCTCTTCTTCTGCTTCTTCTTGTTCTTTTTCTTATTCTTCTGCTTATATTCTCATTATCCTTCATGCTAACAGGGAATATACGCGTAATTTTGACGTTATTACCTTAAATATTAAAATAAAATAACAGCATTCTCCGTCAATTATATCTAAACCGACTTTTTCCGTGTTATGCAAGATTTAAGCTTCTAGAATCAACACGAGGCAATGTTTCTCTCAATAACAGCATTTTATAATTGATTTTGTAAGTAATAACACCAATTTAAACTTTATTACAGATCTCTAAGACCCTAGTTTGCAAACTATTTAAATGGACACTTAGAGATTCGAACTAGACCCAACAGTACAAAAGCTACCATTTTTATCAATAATTCAAGAGCAGATATTTAACTGAAGTGTTTAACTTTTTATTTCATCACGCTAACTTTATTGATTCGCGAATAAATCGACTTGAAGTAATTGCCCCGTCCCGGTAATCGAACTATGAGTCCTAGGGATAAAATTGTCTAGTATATCATTTTATATGCCAAGTTACCCTAATTTATCTTTCCATTACTATTCCAAGTGTAAAAATAGCGATATAGAGCAAATTTCAATAATTCTCCACAAGATAGGGATCGAACCTACGATACGTTAACTCTAACATGTTATAAAATAATCGTCCTTAACAAGTATTATCATATAAAGTTTATTTCAGTCTTCCAACACAAGCGGTTCTCGAAATAATTAAATTTACCAAATCAGGATTGGAACCCAAGACTCTAGGATACCAAGCATACCAAAGAGGAAAGCCCATAACAATACCAATTTAATAAAATTTATTCGAAGATTTTATCACTAATAGTTTAGGAGTTATTCCAATAATAATTCATAATTTGCACGGGAATCGAACGCTAGACCACCGACAGCCTTCAAAATTATACCAAATACGCGTCGTTTTATTACAAGATAATTACCGTTTACCCCATATCGATATCTCATTTAGTTTAGGAGAAATCAAGCATAATAGAGTAGAGTAATAAGGGGGGTTTCAAACCACTCAAAGGAGCCGCTAATTGGCTAACAAAGGCGCTAATTAGATTATAATTAGCGTCATTGTTATCCAATTACCGTCATTGTCATCCAATTAGTGGCGGCTCCTTTGAGTGGTTTGAAACCCCCCTTATTACTCTACTCTATTATGCTTGATTTCTCCTAAACTAAATGAGATATCGATATGGGGTAAACGGTAATTATCTTGTAATAAAACGACGCGTATTTGGTATAATTTTGAAGGCTGTCGGTGGTCTAGCGTTCGATTCCCGTGCAAATTATGAATTATTATTGGAATAACTCCTAAACTATTAGTGATAAAATCTTCGAATAAATTTTATTAAATTGGTATTGTTATGGGCTTTCCTCTTTGGTATGCTTGGTATCCTAGAGTCTTGGGTTCCAATCCTGATTTGGTAAATTTAATTATTTCGAGAACCGCTTGTGTTGGAAGACTGAAATAAACTTTATATGATAATACTTGTTAAGGACGATTATTTTATAACATGTTAGAGTTAACGTATCGTAGGTTCGATCCCTATCTTGTGGAGAATTATTGAAATTTGCTCTATATCGCTATTTTTACACTTGGAATAGTAATGGAAAGATAAATTAGGGTAACTTGGCATATAAAATGATATACTAGACAATTTTATCCCTAGGACTCATAGTTCGATTACCGGGACGGGGCAATTACTTCAAGTCGATTTATTCGCGAATCAATAAAGTTAGCGTGATGAAATAAAAAGTTAAACACTTCAGTTAAATATCTGCTCTTGAATTATTGATAAAAATGGTAGCTTTTGTACTGTTGGGTCTAGTTCGAATCTCTAAGTGTCCATTTAAATAGTTTGCAAACTAGGGTCTTAGAGATCTGTAATAAAGTTTAAATTGGTGTTATTACTTACAAAATCAATTATAAAATGCTGTTATTGAGAGAAACATTGCCTCGTGTTGATTCTAGAAGCTTAAATCTTGCATAACACGGAAAAAGTCGGTTTAGATATAACTGACGGAGAATGCTGTTATTTTATTTTAATATTTAAGGTAATAACGTCAAAATTACGCGTATATTCCCTGTTAGCATGAAGGATAATGAGAATATAAGCAGAAGAATAAGAAAAAGAACAAGAAGAAGCAGAAGAAGAGATTTTATTTTATATTTCAGCTAATAACCTTCAGTTCGCGTATATTCCCTGGTAGCATGAAGGAGAATGAGAATATATGAAGAAGAAGAAGAAGAAGAAGAAGAAGAAGAAGAAGAAGAAGAAGAAGAAGAACTGTGATTTATAAGTACTTGTAAAAATATGGAGAAAATATGCCTAAGATGTCTAAAAGCATTCTCGAGTGCGCTCTGATCGAAGGTTTCCAGCTTACTGCAGACCTGGTTATAATGTCGACGCCTGTATTTGAGGCTAGGGTTTTCCTTCCTCTAATGACAATGTGATACTTTTACCTGATGGGACATGTTTTTAGAGAGGTTTACACCTGTGTTTGAGGCTAGAGTTTCTCAACTAATGACATGGTGACGATTTTACCTGTTGGGACACGTTTAAAAGAGGTTCAGTTGAGAGATTGTAACATATAGTATGTTAGCGTGTTAAGACGCGTGCAAATAGGTTTATTTCGTGGTGATAGTTAAAATTAATGTCTTTGTTGTTGAAATGATGGTACTTAGAAACATAATCATCTTTTCATGTTTTAATTTGACGCTTGATTCGTCTTAAAGTGAATAAAAATGGAGAAAGAATTATAAAAATACGAGGTATTTGTTTCTTTAAGCGTTTAAATAATGTTTAGATGGTTCCATTACTGTCATCCGATATCGATAAAAGAAATGTTACTTAAAGATACATAACCGCCGTTTCGCGTCTTAATGTTTCTGTCGGATTCGTCGCAAAGTACGTAAAAACGGTGGAAAACCATAAAAATAATGATAATTTGAGGGCTAATATATAATTTACCGTCATAAAGAGTATAGAAATCTGTCGAATGTGCGCTTTAGTACTGATTGAAGCCGCTATGAGTCGCTGCAATCGTGATCTTGAATTATCGTGAGTCATCTGATATTGATAAAAGTAATGTTACTTAAAGATACATAACCGCCGTTTCGCGTCTTAATTTTTCTGTTGGATTCGTTTTAAAGTGCGTAAAAGACGAGAAAAAGTCATAAAAATAGGAAGGTTTGATGAAATATAGCAGAAATTTGGTTTTTTTAAGCGTTTAAATATTGCTTAGATGGTTCCATTACTGTCATCCGATATCGATTAAAGAAATGTTACTTAAAGATACATAACCGCCGTTTCACGTCTTAATTTTGCGAGCGCGCGTGTGTGAGTGAGTGTGTGTGTGTGTGTGTGTGTGTGTGTGTGTGTGTGTGTGTGTGTGTGTTCGGCATGGAAGTATTAAAATTAGAAACATTTATTTCTATAAATACAGTGGTTGAAATATAATTTACCTTGTTTAAACTTTAAAAATGAGGGGAAATGCATGTTAACGTTGAACTGGCAAATAAAAATGAAACAAGTTAATCTTGACTCACGTAGTTTAATGATATATATTTTAAAAATACAAACTTAATCTTGAATCGCGTAGTCATTTATAAGGTACGTGCTAGTGGAATAAGTAGGGTTTGCTTGAGCTTACATAGTTATTCAGTAATTAACCTTCGAGTCGAGCATATCAGCTTCTCCTAGCGAGATTACCGTTCAATAGCTTTGATAAGTTATCGAGGCGAGTCAGTGGAAAGTGCTATAAGCATTTATTGACTTATATAATTTACAAGTGTTGCACTACATATTATAAAGATGTGGAATGGTGGAGTAATGGAATCGGTTCTGAGTGCTATACCAGATTATAGGTGCAGCAAATGTGAAAAGAGTTTTCTACGCGACTACCATAAAAAGAGGCATGAGCTGATATGTGGTGAGTTTTTCGAGTGTAGACATTGTGGTGATATTTACGGTACTGAAAATCGAAGGGATGTACATGAAGGGCGCTGTGAGAGGGCTAAAGATGCTAAGAAAGTCAAATTCGAACCTACTAAGCATAAATTATTGTTAATGTCTCCTGATGAAGATGATGTTGTAGAATATGAAACAGCTTTTCAGGATCGGCTGAAATCGTATTTCATCCAATGCCCAGCAAGTCAGGATTTAAATTCATACCTACAGCAGGCTAAGCAGCGCATAGTTCATGCCGTTCAGAAGGAACTGCGGGCTCATAAAAGTTTGAAAATTAACATTATGGCTGAATGCAAATTTGTGAATGCCGTTGGAGACACTACTAACAAAGCCTTCAAAACGCGTAATCAGGCTGTGTTTTTAGATAGCGACTTGGATGCCATCTTGGAAAACAAATTCGAGAAGCTTCGTGTTGAAATGGAGGAAAGTAAACTGAAAGGTAGTAATTGGGCTCTACTGGCTGTTGATGGTGTTCGACTGCGTATTAACAAGTATAATCTTCTTCGAGGGAGCACCTATATTCCTCTACCGTCATCTTTGGATGCTAGAAAAGCCTGTATAAACCCTCAGAACTACAGCGATGAGAAATGCTTTATGTACGCTGTTCTTGCTAAGTTCATTCGAAAGGATGCTCAGCGTGTAAGGAAGTACAAGGATTACCAAGAAAAATATGATTTCTCATGTGTTTCGTTTCCTACGAGCTTGGGCGAAATCGCTAAATTTGAAAAACTCAATAATATGTCCATAAATGTGTTTGGAGTTGATGATAAATGTGAAGTGTTTCCCATAAAGGTGGTTGATGAAGAATTAACTGATCACCGCGACCTTCTTCTGTTGAGTGATTCAGCTGACAAACATCACTATGTGTATATAAAGGATTTTGAGAAGCTTATTCGTGGGCAGAAGACTAAGCATAAAGAACGAATTTATGTATGTAAAAGATGTTTTAGTCATTTTGATGACCGACATGGACGAAGTGGAATGAAAAAATTAGAAGAGCACCGAGAAATATGTAGACAACATGGTATTACTAGATGCGTTATGCCTACAAAGGAAAACTCTATCGTCAGATTCAAAAACGTCGAGCGAATGTTGAAACTTCCTTATGTCATCTACGCCGATTTTGAGAGCATTCTCGCTCCTTACTATACCTGTGCCCCTAATCCTGAAACCTCCTACACAACTCCCTATCAAAGTCATTCTCCTATGAGCTTTAGCGTTTATGTGAAACCGTCGTCCAGTGTTGAACAACTAGAAACAACTCTTCCTACTGAACCGTATGTTTACCGAGGGCCTGACGCTGCACAGAAGTTTATGGAATGCTTGATGGATCTGGCCAATAAAATTAGTGACTTATACAAATCTGCTAAACCTCTTAATCTTACAGCTGAAGAACAAGAATCATTCGATGCTTCTACAATATGCTACCTGTGTGAACATGAATTTACAGAAGATAATTGGAAGGTTCGCGATCACGATCATGTTTCCGGGATGTATAGAGCATCTTTACATAATAAATGTAACCTGGCTTGTAAAATACCTAATTATATACCTGTCTTCATGCATAACCTGAGTGGGTATGACTCTCATTTCATTGTTAAGGAACTGGGGTGTACTAGCGAAAGAGTAGAGGTTATACCAAATTCAGAGGAAAGTTATATATCATTCTCCAAGTATGTTGGGGATATTAAACTCCGGTTTGTGGATACTTTCCGCTTCCTCAGTACGAGTTTGGAGAAGCTTGCAAAGAACCTTGAAACGCATCCTGAAACAACGAAGTACTTCGGAGAAGAGAAGATTGGCTTGATGACTCGTAAGGGAGTGTTCCCCTACGATTACCTTACTTCATGGGATGTTTTGAACGAGACTCAGCTGCCTCCAAGAGAAGCATTCTACAATAAATTAAATGAAGAAGAAATTACCGACGATGACTATGAGCATGCTAGAAATGTATGGAAGCAGTGTAATGTGGAAAACTTAGGTGAATACAGTGATATTTACTTAACTTCTGATGTTCTTCTCCTTACGGATGTCTTTGAAACATTTAGAGACCAAACTCTGAAAACTCATAAAGTCGATCCTGCCCATTATTTTACCTCTCCAGGACTTACATGGGATGCTATGCTGCTGTATACTGGAATCGAGTTGGAATTGCTTCTTGATTACGATCAGCTACTCATGGTTGAATCTGGCATAAGAGGAGGGTTATGTCAGGTTTCTCACCGGTATGCGGAGGCTAACAACATATATATGGAACAGTATGACTCTCGTAAACCTTCCCAGTTTATTACATACGAAGATGCAAACAACCAATATGGATGGGGAATGTGTAAGGCCCTTCCTTATGGAGGGTTTAAATGGGTTTCTCCTGAAGACATAGACCTGGAATTATTGAAGGAAGATGACCCCCTTGGATACATCTTAGAAGTCGATGTCGAATATCCTGTCGAGCTCCACGATCTTCATAATGATTTGCCCTTCCTGCCTGAGAGTATGAAACCGGGGGAATCCTCTTCAAAGAAACTAATTGCCCATCTTGGATCCCGAAAGAAGTATGTGGTTCATTACATGTCCTTGAAACAGGCTCTTAGTCATGGTCTACGACTAATAAAGATTCATCGAGCACTAAAATTCCGTCAGTCTTGTTGGTTAAAGCCTTACGTCGAATTTAATAATCGCCTGCGACAACAAGCTAGAAATGATTTCGAGAATGATTTGTACAAACTTTTCAATAATGCGATGTTTGGAAAAACTATGGAAAATATTCGTAATCGTATGGATATACGTCTTGTGGCAAACAGCAAAACATTAGAAAAACTGATAGCCAAGCCTACATTTATCGATCGAACTATATACGGTCCTAATCTTGCAGCTGTTCATATGGCTTCTCGTAAAATAGTGTTCAACAAGCCTATATACATTGGTATGAGCGTACTAGACATCTCCAAGACGCTAATGTATTCGTATCAATACGATGTGTTACTTCCATATTATGGAGCTGAGAATCTTAAACTGTTGTATACGGATACAGATTCCTTCATCCATCGAGTGACTACAGCTGATATATACCAGGATAAATTACACATGCTTGAACATCTGGATACAGCGGATTACCCTGCTAACCATATATGCTATTCTACACAAAACAAGAAAGTTTTGGGAAAGTTTAAAGATGAAGCAAGTGGTAAAATCATTCGCCGTTTCGTTGGTCTCAGACCTAAAATGTATGCTCTCGATATTGATGGCTCTGTGATAAAAAAGATCAAAGGCATAAAACATAGCGCCATTAAGCAATACATCAGCTTCAATAGCTATATGGAGTGCCTTAAAACTTTGAAAATTGTTAGAACTCCGATGAATTTAATCCTATCCCAACGTCATAATGTTTCTACAGTTGAATCTAATAAAATAGCTCTGTCGCCTCATGATGACAAGAGAGTAATTGCAGAGGATGGAATATCAACGTATGCGTACGGGCATTACAACGTTGCAAACCATGCATAAGAGAATGCAACTTAGATCTCAAGATGATTATTTTCTCCGTTACGTCTCCTGTAGAAAATGAAAGTTTAATCAACTGACTCCTCCACGCCTCAAATGAAGTCTGACGAAGAAAGAAGAAAAAATAAAAAAATTAGTCACCTGGCTTCTCCGTGCTTCTCATGAAACTTGTCGAAGAAAGAAGAAAAATAGAAATTATAAAGGGAGGCGTTAACTCTGCCACTAGACTTTAACTCTAGTGCTGGTCTCCAGCCCAGATAAAAGAGGAGAGGCGTATACCCTACTACCTTAAAGTAAGTATACCCTCATTAACTTTATATAAACAGAAGATTGTGTTAAAATACTATCAAAGGTATTGCTGAATATCTCTTAAAAATATTGAGCTATAAGTACCTCAACATCTGCGGATAGATCATCTTTTAGTGATAAGTTTAAAAATCTATAAAGGGTTAGGAAAACAAAGTTGAATAAAGCTGTAAAGAACACTTAATAAGCAGGTTAGATCATAATAGGTGGGGTTACACTTAGAAAACTGCATGTCGTGTTGGAGATGTTACCCCCAGAACATACAGAACCAAGCAAAAGAGTCATACAGTTGTATAAAATTCTGTGACAGAGGGCAAAAATAGCAGTAATAAGAACTTCAACATCAATGGTTAGGACATCTTCTACTGGAAGTTTAAAAGTTCTATAAAGGAGGGTGCAAATAGCAGTAAAATGGGGTGAAATGTCCTAAAAATGTATGAAAATGATTGAATAACTCTGAAAATTGTCTGAAAAGTTGTTAAATATGTTGTTAAAAGCGTTCTGAATATACTAAAAGCGTCTAAAAGATCTAACAGAGGGTGCAAATAGCAGTAAAATGGGGTGAAATGTCTTAAAAATGTATGAAAATGACTGAATAACTCTGAAAAATTCTTAAATATGTTGTAAAAGCGCCCTGAATATACTAAAAGCGTCTAAAAGATCTATCAGAGGGTGTAAAATTGTAGCAAAAATGGGGTGAAACGTCTTAAAAATGTATGAAAATGGCTGAATAACTCTGAAAATTGTCTGAAAGGTTCTTAAATATGTTGTAAAAGCAGCATGAATATACTAAAAGTGCTTAAAAAGATCTAACAGAGGGTGCAAAATTGTAGCAAAATGGGGTGAAACGTCTTAAAAATGTATGAAAATTACTGAATAACTCTGAAAATTGTCTGAAAGGTTCTTAAATATGTTGTAAAAGCAGCATGAACATACTAAAAGTGCTTAAAAAGATCTAACAGAGGGTGCAAAATTGTAGCAAAATGGGGTGAAACGTCTTAAAAATGTATGAAAATTACTGAATAACTCTGAAAATTGTCTGAAAAGTTGTTAAATATGTTGTAAAAGCATCAAGAATATGCTAAAAGTGTTTAAAAAGATCTATCAGAGGACTCAAAATAGTATCAAAATGGGGTGGAACGTCTTAAAAATGTATGAAAATTACTGAATAACTCTGAAAATTGTCTGAAAAGTTGTTAAATATGTTGTAAAAGCATCAAGAATATGCTAAAAGTGTTTAAAAAGATCTATCAGAGGACTCAAAATAGTATCAAAATGTTTATGAAATTCCTAGATGGAGATCAGGGTAGCGTATGACAGGATAGAATAGATAAGCAGAGGAGGGAATAGGATAGATGATAAGAGGATAGAATGAATGTCTAGAAACGTATCATGTTAGTAGAATAGAATAAATAATAATAAGAGGATCTACCTTAGGTTAGGCTAGGCCAGGTTAGATTAGGATAGGTTAGACGAGTAGAAGTATGAGGCTTAGGTTAAATTATCAAAGACCGGAGTAAATAGTGGGAGCTGGGTTAGGTTAGGTTAGCCATGTAGAAGTATGGAGCTTAGGTTAGGTTAAGATAGGTTAGACGAGTAGAAGTATGGGGCTTAGGTTAGGATAGATTAGGTTAGGTTAGGTTAGGCTAGGTTAGGTTAGGTTAGGTTTGGTTAGGTTAGGTTAGGTTAGGTTAGGTTAGGTTAGGTTAGACGAGTAGAAGTATGGGGCTTAGGTTATGTTAAATTATGAAAGTTCAAAGTAAAAAAGAGTGGGAGCTAGGTTAGGTTAGGATAGGTTAGACGAGTAGAAGTATGGGGCTTAGGCTAGGTTAGGGCCACTATGTGGGGCGAAGTGTCATGTTGGGGTAACATATTCAATCAAGATAGAAATCTCTTGCGTTAGGAGGTTTGCATCGATACAGTGAACGACATACTCAACTGCCAGTGACGCTCATAAACATACATGCACTGCTATAGGCCTTAAACATTATCCCTAGAGTCAGCCTCAAACCCCTACAACGTCCTGCTTCCCCTACCACCTTACCTAGTAATGCTTAGATTACGCATGGCGGCCATCTTGCCCATAAAAAAGTGGCCCAGCTCTGTCCTAATCTACCTACTGGCATTGCTTAATCTACAACCCTTTGTATGACATAAGACTATTTTGCATCCTCTGCAAACGTATCTCTTGTTGTCTATTTGCCTTTTTTGACACCACCACTATAAACTCAACAAAATCAGACTTCTACCTGCGTGATGGTATAAATGCCGACGTGTATTACAAATCCCAGACGCCGCCACTGCATGGGCAGCTGTGTTTACAGCAGGTACCGGCAGGTACACTGCTTTAGAGTGGTAGGCAGTACACGGGGTAAAGAGCTTGCTTGCCGAGCAGCATTCGGTCATGTCGCAGCAGTGGATATCAGTAGGGGTTCAACGTTTGACACGGCAATACACGATATTCGTTCTTGGTGAAAATTTTAATGCGGTACTTAGAATTGAGGCAGCACAAAATATGTCCCCAAATGTTCGTACTATGGTTAATAGAAAACTACCCTGCAAAAAATAAAACATTTAATATAAATTACAGTTTAATTTTCTTGTATTTTGTAATTTGTATAAGCTACTTATTAATAATTTTTCATCAGGTAGAGCTTTAACTGTTCTAATTATATTATTTTCCTTAGGTTTTTATATTATGAAATATAATTTTGTGCCTCTTACGTTTAAGAGTTCATCAGTTTAATGTAGAAAAGCCGTTTCTGCTGTACGTTTTGCTGATTAAGTCGCTGTACATATAGTAGATATAATTCATTAAATTAAATTTAATTAAATTCATCAAGCAGATCAATATTGTGCTGCAAGTGTAACACAGAACTATGCATGATAAATTGTCAGACAAATTGGAATAAATATGTCTGTAATTAAATACACGCACTATGTAATGTTTAAATGTAGAATATTGGTTCACTATTAATAGATTCGCAGGTTAATTTGACCTGCTGTATGGTTAGTTGTATCATCAATAAAGCACGCTACTGAGAGCCGCGCTGAGGCTCTAAGCTAGCAGCGAGCCACAGCAGGGCTGTATGCGAGCAATCCCTGCCGGTGCCTGGTTTACAGAGTCACGCAGGTAAACAGACACCCATTCACACAACACAGGAAGTGACACTGCTTGCAAATAGATATTAGGGATAGTACAAAAATAGCAGCCGAAGGGAGAAATACAGTAACCACTATATGGTAAGCTGGGGGTGAAAAGAACGTAATATGAACTGTAAGCGGTACGCTGAAGTAGCAATTTCTAGCCCGACATTAATGTGGACTGTCAGTTCTGCACCGCCTCACACCATCGCGTGTTGTCTTCAAACAAACTTGCCGCACCATATGTCTTCAAGAATCTCTCCTGCCCTTCCTTCCTTCCTTTCAGATACTTGTGCATAAATTCTTCCTTAAGTAACATCTGTTTCTAGAGGTATTGTCTACACATCTGACTTTAAGCATTTTCAACTTCACGTTGTATTCGTGGGAAATTTGAGCCTATTTTTGTCAGTTTTTGTTTTATCTGCTACATGCCCTTTGAGCGAGCATTACAAGACACCCAAAAATTCTTTACCGAGATTTCACCGGAAATGGCTACATGTTTTCAAGTGCACTGAACCGAAGTAGATATTTTTAAAACACATGTTAATAAGCGATATATCTAAAAAACGTAAAGCACGATAACTGTCTACTTACATGGTATGTAAATTTAGCATCTTTCAAGCATACAGTAGGAAGATTTTTCAACAATATCGCCTACTCAAAAATACAAATTATCTTCAAACCTCCAAAATAAAAAACAAATCCTTCAAATTTCTCGATCTACTAAAGCTTCAAAACATTTAAGTTTATTTAATAAAGTAAAATATAGCATTAAATTTAAATCAAATATTAATATTTCAAATTCAGAATTATATATTAAATATTACGAAAAAATTTTAATCTCTAAATTTAGAAAGTATTTCAAACTATTTAAACTCTACACTACAGCACAGATACACTCGAAAAAAAATTGTTATTTAACGACGCTGTCAATTGCCAGGATCACATCAACGTCGCCGGTGTGCCGGAATTTCGTCCCGCAGGAGTTCTTTTACATGCCAGTAAATCTACTGACATGGAGCTGTCGTTTTTAAGCACACTTAAAAACCATCGGCCTGGGCCGGGTTTGAACCCGCGACCTTGGGATCAGTAGGCCAGCGTCTAACCAACTGAGCCACCCAGACCGACAGAGATACACTCGAGCATAATTATGTAAAATACAAGACATAATAATCAAAATGACAAACATAAACAAAATTACGCATATTTAAAATAATACACTAAAACATCATAGAACACAAACAATACAACATTTAAACATTTTCTAAACCTAATTTTCATAATTTTTTTTTAAATTATTTAATTTTTTTTAAGGAAGAGACATGACGACACAGCGCAGGGTCCTTAACTACTAGAGATTTGAACTCCCATGTGGTGGTCATCTGCCCCCTGCAGGGTCACAAATATAGAGATTTTCCCCCATCTGCAGGACGAGGTTGTACAGAGAACAAGCACCTGCCATGTACACCGAAACACTAACAAGCAAATGAAAGTAACACGAGAAATGAGGTGAAATTGACGTACAGGAAATTCGGGCGATGTAGTTGTCCTACACAGCATTGGCTTAGCGACCGGAAGGTAAACCCCCTCAGAATACACTTAGGTAAGAAACTCGGCCACGGGAATCGAACCAACGACCTCCTGAATGCGAGCTTCAGACTTTACCACGGAGTCATCTTGCTTTGTTGTGTAAAGGATAGTTTGGGTGGAGAATTTTCATAAAAGTCTTCGTTTTTGTTTTGTTTTTCTTTTTTGGGTGGTGTTTAACACCCGCTGTCAGTATATGCGGCACCTCAGGCGGTGACACTGATAGTCTATGGAATGAAGCACCGATGGAATGAAATGGCGGAGGAAACCGTAGAACACAAGGAAACCCACCCCTATGCCACTTTGTCTAACAGAAATCCCACATGCGGTCGCCTGAGATTGAACCTGGCCGCTTTGGTCACTTTGGTGAGAGGCGGATGGTCTAACCATTCGGCCAAGACGCGGTCACGAAAATAATGTGGCTCTTTGTAAAATAGTAAACTTAAATACCAAGTTTAGGCCCTAAAGACCTAGTTGTCGACGGGCCCTTAAACCCTAGACACTCATTCGCTCCAATTTTTCGTTTTTTATTTATGCTGTTCTCCCTCTCCCTCTTTCCCCCTCTCTCTCTCCCTCCCTCTCTCTCCCTCTCTCTACCTCTCTCTTCCTCTCTCTCCCTCTCTCTCCCTCTCTCCCTCTCCGTCTCTTTGTCCCTCTCTCTCTTTCTCCCCCTCTCTCTCCCTCTCTGTTTCCCTCTCTATTACACACATATACACTAGCGCGCGCACCTTTTTCTAAAAAGTCTCCTTTTTTCAGGGGAACTCAAAATGTTCATTTTTGGTGAAGTCTCAATATCGAATTTTGGGTGCCATGCATTGGTACCATTTCTACACACTCTGTACATAGGCAAGAGGCTGAAACAGTAGTTAAAATTATAAGGTTTTGTTAGAATAATTTGTAGATGAATGACTAGAGAAAGTTGTGTGAATGCAACACATCACATTTTTACAACATAATTTAATTTACACGTTCCTTCCTGTTTCACATATAAAATTAATTGAATTAGACAAAAGTGAGGATAAGAACTGGTGAAACTTCTTCTAGGTCAGGGTAAATGACGACCGGATGTCTTTCACATTCACTTTTCTTTAGCAAGAAAAGATAAAAGATAATAAGAGAAATAACAAATGAGCGCTATTAAAATACCCGTGTCCACTTTTGCCTTGAAAATGATGTTCTTTCTCATTAACATAGGAGTACGTCCCTGTGTTATTAAAGAAGGCCGTGAAGACTGTAAACAAAAGAAATGCTATCCCCCCCACACCCAAGATAACACATCATTTAGGCGATGCACTGTTTTTAAAGGAAATGTCTATTTCGTTTCCTTGTTTGTAACATCCATGCAAAGGTGTGTTCCATTAAGTTGAAATTCAAACTGATAAATGTGTTATCGAAAAACTTTAAAGGCAGACCAAAAGTACTACGTTCCCAATGTTAAATCTGTCAGATCCATATCTCAGAAACTATTTAACATTTCCAACTGAAATGTTTACAATATATACGAGTAGATGCTTACCTTTTAAGTACATTGATCAATCCATATACTACTAGCTGAAACAGCCGGCGTTTCCCGTGCTTTAGGGATTTATTCTTACAACTGTAGACTTGGGTTGCACTTGCCCAATAGATTTATGTTTCTTTGGAGATATTTAAAAAAATATTACTTAATGCGCTTAAGGACAAAGTTGAACTGTTAGGATACTGCTAAGAACAGAAGTACACTAAATAAATAAAAACATAAATAAAAACTATGCAAACGTACTGTTAAACAATAATAAATACTATAGGAGGAAAAGCGAGTAGAGAAAGTCATGTGAATGTAGTATGTTGCATTTGTATTTTACTATATAGAAAATTGTATGAAGAGGGAGTAGAGAAGGAACTGTGATTGTGTTTCATAAAAGCAAAGTTAGTAAAGAGAGCTCTATATGCAATACATTGCATTTTTGTTCCAAACATTTTTATTAACATTTACCAAAAGTTATTTTTAAAAAATCACATGTACTGTACTCATATAGCTTTCTCTACCCACTCTTGTACAAATTATTCTTATAAAAACTTATTGTTCTATCTACTTCATCATAATCGAGGTAGACATCTGTAAAAATATCGTCCATTACATATTTCATTGTAAGTACAATAGGAATATGGGAAAACAGTAGGCTTAAGCGATACTTATATATTTTAAATTCTAGTCACTATGTGACGACTTTGACAACACATTCTCTTTGTATGGCCAGAACATAAAAAAGAAAGGATAACGACTTTCTATTTGAGAAAATTCAAACCAATAACAAATAATACCTTGGAAATGGCTAGCTCCAAAATATAAGAATTGTGCTTACAATAATAAAATATATATGGAAGTAAAAAGGAAATTTCGATCTATAATGCAACACAAAAGACAAGCCAAAATGTAATGTTTTGCTAATTTGTTCCGTTTTCCACTTACATAGCCGTTATAAAAGTGTAGTGCCTTATTTACTGCTTACGTATGGTAGAGAAAGCACTGTAACCCTCGTGATGCCTAGAGTTCTTTCTTTTGTAGTGTTTAACCCCGCTTTTACTACTACGGCACCGCAGGCGGTGACTGATGATTCATGGAATGAAGATGGAGCACCGGTGGAATGATATGGCGGGCGAAACCGGCGAACCCGGAGGAAAGCCGCCCCAGCATCGCTTCGTCCACCACGAATCCCACATGAAGTCGCCTGGGATCAAACCCGGGCCGCTTGTTGAAAAGTGTGGTCTAACCACTCGGCTACGGTGCGGCCACCTAGAGTTTATGGAGATGCACGTTTTGAAGTCTGTTTAATAAAACAGTTCTGTTTTAGAAATATCTGTGTGTGTGTGTGTGTGTGTGTGTGTGTGTGTGTGTGTGTGTGTGTGTGTGTCGTCATCCCACTCTTTTTTCCTACGTATGTGTATGTAAACAATTCAAACTAAAAGAAAAAATGGGGATAAATAATAAATTAGGTTACCTGAATATCGTCAAGAAAATATAGCATCTCCAAATTCTGACATGAAAAAGTGGGTTATTTTTTATTTTTTTTATTTTTTTTATTTTGTTCTTACATTTCATTAATATACCGGGTGGAAGGGAACTTATTACATTCCTTCTAATATGTGCTTCATAGAAGCAGTAAAGACAAAAAAGTCTAATGGTACTTTGTTCTTTGATCAGCCGATTTGTGTTGAAATAATTAATCACTTAAAAGAATTACAGGAATATTCAGAGCAGCTTTTTCAGCTGTGAAGTAACTGGGCAACGTTGTGTTGAGGTTGATCAGGGAACTGAGCCGGCTTTTGGATGTAAACAGTCAGTCGCTTGCAAACACGACGCAGGGTGGTGTAATGTTTTGGAAGATAACGAGTGGAACTGACCTTCTGATTGGCCTACACTCGCACAGTAAAAACGGAATGACACGACATGGTATTTGTTTACGCTGACGAGACGCGCCGCTGCGCTGTTTGTTTATGCACTAACCTAGTGAAAGTGACACCCTCACAATCTACAGTGTTGCTAACTTGTTTGTTTCTTGTTTTCAACAAAACTAAAGTATTTCCGTAGGAAAAATGTGTTCCAATTACCGAAAACTATCACCAGTTTAAATCAATGTAATTACTTTTCTTTCACCCGGTATTGGCAATTAACTTTTCTTTCACACTAGCACTGTGTGGAACAAAGACTGTAAAGGTAGAATCAGACTAAAAAATGCAGTGTCATAGCCGGAATTTGAACCACGGATCTCCCGGTCTCCATCCGGTTATAGTTAATCTTTTACAGTTTAAATCCCGCTTAAGGCATTGACTTTTCATTCTGATTCTACTTTTCCATATCAATATGTTGTACAAAGTTAATAAATGTCTTTAATTCTCTTTAGCTCTTTATCAGAAATTGAGAATATGATAAAAGTAGACCTGTAGAAATTGAGTCAATGGGGACATGGCAATGTTGTGTAGTGCTTGAAAGTAAGCCACATGGCAACGCTACTAAGTCCAAAGGTTGCTTCACGTTGCAGCATACCAGCTACAAGCTAGTGCCGAAAGGCATGGAGGTGTCTCACAACCCCGCCTGAGCAGGCGTAGTCATTCTCCCATGGGTATCGGGAACCACTGCCAAAAGTACCACAAGTGCTCGGGGTCCGCAGCGCCCGCACCACGGCAACTAAAGGGGTTGGAACCCCTCCCCTCACGAAGAACCGCGGTGTGCAAAATGAAGTTAGGCTATGTGCCTAACAAGCTCCGTCATTTCATGAAGAACCGCTCACATTCGTCACCATATGCCGGCTTTTCGTCATGTGCGTAAAATCTGCAAAATGACGAGTTTCAGGAAAAGTCTGCAATACATACGTAATTGCAATAAATAATAAAACAGACATAAAAATATTCTTTTCATAACTTATCTTGCTCATTTGAGTCCATTGTCATCACCATTCAACTACTAGGGGATAAACGTTAATAAGGTGTTCTTTTGATTGCAGGTTCCCCTCAGAGGCACACCGTGTTCTGTTTCTCATTGCCCACCGTGCAACGAGACACTATTAGCATAGCAGCATAGACCAGCTACCCTTAAGAACAGCTCCAACATATAGAGAGAAGAAATGGCAGTGACATAAAACATCAAGTTTGCATTGCTATAGGGCGTCATAAAAGGTTAGCAGTGAGTTTGTTTACACTCTGTATATAAAAACATCAACCAGAATTGCTTTCCAGTCTATCTAATTACTCGTACTTGTCCAATCTTAAAGAAAGTGTATTTCCTCATGAGTGATTGCTTTATGACCGAGTCACAGGTGAGAGTGGACTTCTGGTACTATTAAGGATAGTGTCTCTTATTATTATATACATAATAAATAGCCAATACATCATTTTCGAAAGTTTTCAACCAAATTAGCTGAAAAATTATTTTCAATTTGTCTTTTATCAACATTAGAAGGTTTTAAATTTCAGTGTGATATGTCTTAGTTTCTGAGTTATGAAATGTTAAACCTGGATTTTATCATCCTGTGCCATATGCTCCACGCAATTTTAAAAAGAACATGTTTTTAAATTCTATGTCATTTACCTGATTATAACACACAAATCTGTCATAAATTTGTTGCTCTTTTTTAGTACATAAAAATAATTGTGTCCTGTAATTTAAAATTTCTAGCTTTGTCTATGTTTTGTATAGCTTTAAAAAGTGACCACCTCCGTAGTACAGTTGATAGCGCGTCTGCCTCTGGTTCAGAGAACCCGGGTTCGATCCCTGATACCAGAATGGAATTTTTCCCCCGCTGGAAGGTCTGGTACGGGGTGCACTCAGCCTCGTTAGGTCACTGAGGGTCCAACTGAGGAGCTATCGATGAGGGTAACCTCTGCATAGAGGAGACGCCCCAGGAATTATAGCTTTAAAGAGTAATGTATGACATTTAATTGCACACGTACAATTTCAGAATAATTAGATGAAAACTGCACCGGTCAAATAGAGAGCGCGGCGAAAACAATAATTTACAAAAACATCAAATTTCAGAATGAAAAACATTTTATTCTTGATTTTTAACGCCCATTATATAACACAGGTGTTTATAATATTGAAAGTCAAAAAACATTTTGAATGCATGGCCCCCTAAGTGTTCCCAAAATCATGGAATATAAATGTCAATTTTTGCAAGACTTTTACTAAACTTCAATGGGGCATTCCATTAGGGCAGAAGTCTTCTACCAGTGCAGGAAGTTGCACCGGGAGCTCGGTAGAGTAGCAAATACTAAGAGCCTCGTGCTTGCTTGTCCGTGCTTACTATCTTGTACTCTTTACACCTTCTGCACTTATTCAACAAGATTGACCTCTTAAACCACACAGTCCAAACTAAATTTTTTCTTATCAATTCTTAAAGCGATGGATCTCAGAATTTCCAAAATTGGAACTACTATAGATTTTTCTTTCACTTCACAAATTGATTGTAATAATAGGATGGGCACTGTTTTCTTTGAATTGGTTTAATACTTTGTACTATTGCTGTCATCATAACTTATGCTGCAAGAAAGGAAGTAGTGTATTTTGTGGAAGCTATTTTTTCCAGAGTTTTCCACGTCTGCCTGACTTTGGCTTGCCTTGTTCGTAGTATCGATCGAAGATTATAAGTTTGGACTGTTCAAATAGATACTTTGTAGCTTAATTTCAGTTTAATTCTCTAGTCTCTCAATCTTTTTCTTTCAATCAGTTTTTGTGCAAGTAGATGTCTTCACTAAATACACGCATTTTGCTGCAAAATGGCTATACTTGCTTTAAAATGTTGTAAATATGCACTAACATTTTGATTAACAAGGTTTTTAACTACTGATTAATTGTTAAGAATCTGTTTTAAGTGTCAGAACCCTTCCTAATTGTTAATTGACACAAAATTCCTTTTATCTTTCTTTTCTGTCCTTTTTCCTCTTCTTCTTGTTCTTCTTCTCTTGACTTGGCAGTTAAATTCGAACACTTTTTGCCGTTATATCTTCATGATATCTAAGAACAATATTTCTCCCTCTCATGTGTTGCAGTCAATCCTCTGATTACACTTCTGCACTTAATTCTTAAAAACGCTCTTTCGTCTATCTTCTTCGTGTTTATCGAGTTAGACATTTGCAGAAAAATGTTCATGCATATTTCCTTGTAGGTACAGTGGAATTAAGGGATTGTGTATTCTTTAAGATCGGTTTGCCATGTGATAGACTTGAAATTCAATTCTCTTTGCACGATCAGGAGAGAGAGAGAGAGAGAGAGAGAGAGAGAGAGAGAGAGATATAGAGAGAGGGAGGGAGAAAAGGAACTAATAACGAATGTCCATTTGAGAAAAGTATAATTATTTGTGCTATTCATAATTCATTTTCACCAAGGACTGTTCTCATGAAACAATAAGTTGTTATGTACAACACTTGGAAGCAGCATTCAAATGTTGAACCGTTGTAACCAATTCTTGTTGTAAGAAGATAAAAGGGAAATTCTCATAACTATGAAGTATTTTCGCCATAAATACAGTAAAAGTGTGAAACGGAATAGTTTGAAAAAGTTTAAGTTACGAAAAGATTTGTTACAATTTGTACATTTTGATTAACTCTGCATCTTCCCTGTGGTAAATGTTTGTCTTATGGTTTTCCAGTTATAAAAATGATTATTCAAAATTCAATCAGAATAAGAAGGATTTCACAGGTTACTACCAGCGGGTTCAAGGTATAACTTTTAGTAGCCATGTGAAATCCTAAACATGAGAAAAAACAAAGAAAATTATTATTTATTTATGCCAACAAACTTATTGTTGGTGTTTTTAAACACACAAGCCGTGTGTGGGCAGTTTGTCACAATAGCTCAATGGTTAGAGCAGCCGCCTGGTAAGCGGAAGGTCTGTGGTTCAAATTCCAGTTGTGGTATTGAATTTTTAAGTTCCAGTTCTACCTTTCAATAACACCTGTTATTTATAGTTTTCTGGTTTACTTACGCTGTTCACATAAAGACGTTTTTTCCTTCAAAAACGCCTTTTGGGGAGTTCAGTAAACCTCAAAGCATGTGTTTCCGATATGTGATTTGTTTCTTGGTGGACATATTTTCTGCACCTATTATACATAGATGGTACTGAAAGCGCAATTTGTGATAGGAGGGTGCAGAATAATATTAAGCTAGAACATGAATTTAAATGAGGCTGAATATTATGTAGGGAATTATATGGTGCACGGTTGGAGAGTCATCTTTTCTAGAGGGCAAAGGCATCTGAAACTTCTCAGTTTAAAAGACATTTCTAAGGGCTAAAGCCATTTTATTTTTACAAAAAATGCCATAAGTTCATTGCGGTATTCCTTTAAATATTAAAGTTTGTTTAACAAATGGACATACAGGGTGATTCAAGACCTTTGCAACTAACGTTTTGGAATGACAGCTTTCATTAAGAGGGTCGTTTGTGTCATACAGTCCATATTAATGATGTGTTAAGGAGCCACATGAATGAGCAGACAGGATCCAGAAGTTAGATGCTCTCATTTATTGTTGCAAAAACAATTAAAGTTACATTAGAAAGTAATTCACAGAAGGGTTTGAAAGTATTTATCTTCAGTCTCATTCCCTCTAAGAGTCCATCACAGCAGGCTCAAAGTGCAATACACTCAACCACAGCCCACCTTTGGTGGCATTGTACAACAAAATATTTGATCACCCTGAACCAAAGCTATGTAACATAAACAAAAGCAATAACTAACGTCGACTAAGTACAAGAACAAATGAAGGTTTCATGAGAGCTAGCTGTAGAAGAAATTACTAGCAAATGTATCGCCTCGCCGCACATCTGCGTATGGTCTGGCGAACAGATGATGATGTGCCAACCTCTATTGTTACTGTTTAAACACCTAGATGACGCAAAACTTTTTAGCATAAAACTAATTACTTGGTTCCACAGATCAGATTCTGGAAGAGTTAAATGCAGCACATACTTTCCTCACTCTGCATACGCTCGTCTTAAACACACCAGTGAATTCTAAGGTTAATGTCACAATGTTATCTATGGTCTCCCAGATCTGTAAAGCATTGTTGCTGATGGATCTTAAATAATAATTTAAAAAAATGTTATCTATTGAAGAGATTGGATGCTTCTCACAAGACTTACTAATCAAGTTCTAACACTCACAAGCAACAGACTGATTTTAAAGAAAAGTTGGCCAATGGAAGCAGAACAAACAGCTTACACAGAGAATTGCTAACTGTATATTTTTTGTTTTCATATTTCTTCAATCTCAAAATCGTATTCTTCATCAGTGTCTTCATATTGCGTTACCCATCCAATGGCTATAAATTGCGTACATATATGTACACAAACTACTTCTGCACGAACAACCAAACAAGAGTCCTTATGGCTGATATGCATGTTTAGAATTATTTTGGTTCACTTCAATTTAAGGATAATACAAGTGTAGAAGAACTTAGGGCCGGCTAATTCATCTGGTAACGCCATATTCTTCTTATCTTCATATCTCTGTGCCTTAGCTTGTTCCGTGGTGAGTTAATATCAGCGAAATCATAGGTCACAACCACATTGAATAGATGGAATTACAGGTGCAATAACATCTGCTCTTAATATTAATTAAAATAAAGTGCAGTTGATTCAAGAAGATATATGTCTCGGGCATTGGTGAAAAAATCGGCAGCAAATGGCTCTGCAACTATCATAGTTGCCTGCACTGCTATTCCCGGGCAACTTCGGCAGATTCCGTCAGCGTTCGTTTAATCACGTCCAGTGTTGGACTTAGAAAGAATTTTAGTGGGACGCAAAATAAAGAATATCCACACTTCTTTGTTGATGGAAGCCCATTCTTTTTTACATTTTCGAGAAATAGCTGTTGATTTCAAGGCCTTGGATTCTTAAGTACCATTTGTCATTCCCAAATAAGTTACATGCTTTTAAGACCTAAGGGAATTTCTTGCCCAAAATTCCCAAGCTGTAGAACAAACCTCCTTCGATGAGGTCAGTCACTGACTTGGGCATATGCTTGGCCTGTATGCATCATCTGTGAACATGAAATATCTAGGTGTCATTGTTTCTCTATGGTACATCATTAGCTAACAGTGAAACAATTTCATTTGCAAGAAAGCCGCCTTTCTTTGCAATTGCTTCCTGTTTAAGCCTCACATTCATAATGTCTGCTTAAATAGGACAATGGTACTCAAATGTGGTTGAACATTTACGAATTTCAAAACTAAGAGCAATGAGCAATTATCGCAGTTTTAATCGGAGGCATTTATTTACCTGAAAATAAAACTGCTTTGTACAGGTCCAATATGTTTTTTGCTTGTTAGAGAATTGGGAAAGAGGGTATCTAATGAGTAATATTCGGTGAGAAATAAGGAAATAGGGCGAGTTACATCTTAAACAACACATTTCATATCTGATTTATCCATAGTTTTTATTTAACTTAAAATGTACTGTACAATAATTTACAGGTTAGGTTTATGATGATCTTCTTTGTATGAAATATTCTGGACATCTAGGAGTACAATCAAATTTAACAAACGGTTAACGTATGACGCTCGTAGATCTTTGATGCTATGCTCTTTACGAGGCGCCCTCAAGAGAGAGGAGCGAGGTGAAAGGAGGGGAGGCAGAGAGTGGCCAGATCCGGAGTCACGATAGAGCAGAGAGCAGGATGCCTACGTTCTTCCTGGTTGAAACTTCTCTGGAGCAGATGGTATAACCGGCGTCCTTCCCCCTGCTGGCTTGCACATCCCAATGGGGGCCCGGGACTCGGAGATCGCCCCGTTTCGGGGGATGGAGTTTTCCTTTTTCCCTGACATGTAACCCCGAGACCCCCGCCTACACTTGCAGCTCCAAAACAATCAAGCAGATGAAAGCTGAAGTGAAATGGTAGGATAGGAAATTTGGGTAATGTAAATTACCTTTCCAGCATTCCTCTAGCAACCCGGGGAACACCCGAAAACACCCATAGGTAAGCAAGGTTACCGCGGGAGTCGAACCCACGACCACGCGAATGTGACTCACACACGCTACCACCTGTGTCACCACGTTTAGTTAGCGACAGGATTCTTAGGCTCCACCGTATATCACGAAACAGTTTAAGAAATGCTATACAAACCGAAGTGTTACTGAGTTTAACGTGTATGGCATGGCAAATGTCTACTGCGATGCTCAGCTGGTGGCCAATGCATAAAGAATTGCTGATGACTTTATTAGAGTTTTCTAATACATGTCATATCGAGACTGAAAGATATTTCAAAATAATAAAATTATGGAATTTAAGATTACGAATTATTGTATCAATTGTATGAACACTTGAATAATAATTGAAAATGACTATAAGTCTATTGCGTCAGATACGCCTCAAAGATGCGTAGCCCTTTTCTTTGAGATTCAGCTGCCAAGTCGTTTAAAATACATTGTGATCATTAATGGATAAAATCATATTTCCTATGATCATTCCGAGTCCACACTTTTTTATGATAGATTAAAGCTGAGTAAGTAATTAGATCTGATATAATATGAGATGACTAAGTGTATGCAATTTGTAGTTCATATGTCTATTTACTGAGAGCGAATATGTGGCTGTATGTAAAGATTTCTTAAGACCATATTCCAATCAACCATTTGACACACTTAGACAACCAAGTGTGCCTACTGACTCACGTGTACTCACATATTATATTGGTCAGCATTACATCGTGACCTGCAAATTCTGTATGCCGCTGTCAATCTGCAATTCGCATTCCCTGTTTACAATCGTACACACTGCATTTACACAGACAAACATACGCACACGACACCCTTGATTCACATTAAGTCCATTTCTTAAAAAGTTATATTTTTATTTTGTTCTTGTGTCTTTCACCTTGAACTCTGCTCTGAGCTAGAGTCTTCAGAGTAATCTTCTGGGGACTCTGTTACAGAAACCTCTGTGTTATCGGGTTTGTCCTCGTTTCTAATCTCTCTACGCGGCTTGCTTGTTAGACCACTGCTGGAGATCTCTAGAGCAGCGCTGGGTGAAGGAATCCTCGCTCCAAAGGATGGTCGGATGTCTAGAGACTGCACATGCGCCTTCACAGCTATACCTGGAGGAAATCCTCCGAAGCCCTCAGCTGGACTAGATCCTGATCCAACACTGTCTATCCTTTTACTTCCAGAACGCCTCGTAGGAGCAAATTTGCAGCAATTTCCGTAGGGTATGTTAGTACCAGCGGCACCTGATAGAAATCCGTTTCCTCCAGCGATATCCTTGTCTAGCTCATAGTCTGGAATTAGTAGATCATCTCCTCCTGCCACATTACCATCTCCTTTATCTCCCAGAGGAGGGCCAAAGAGATCATCATCGTTTCCAAAGAGGCCAGGACTTGGAGCGCCTGCACCTCCGAATGGCGCAGTAAAGTCATCATCACCATCCTTATCCTTGGAAGGGCCTTGTTGACCTGCACCAGCGCCGATACCAGGTAGCAGATCGGTGGGAGGCTTACTGGGTATACTGTCTTTGTCCTTGTCATCCTCGGGGAAACCAAAATCGCCAACGCTGTCAGGAATGCCCGTATCCTTGTTGCCACCAGTGGCTGGTCCTCCAGTGGGTTTGACTCCGGCACCACTCTCAGCTGCGTTGAGTCCGTCTGGGAAGCTGAAGACATCGTCATCCTTTCCCGGGGTTGGTAGAAAGTTGTAGGGAGGTAAATAAGGTGGGTAAACGGATGGGAAGCGGTTATTGGATTCTGTGTTAACCACCTTGTAGCCTATGTTGGGTCCAGCTATATACTGCGTAGTTCTCTGGACACCCTTATCATCCAGATATGTGTATACTCCCTTCACACGTCCTGCGGCGTCCTTCTCCTCCGTTCGTCGCTGATCCGGTCCCACTGATGTGAATCTTGGAAAAGAAAATATATAAGTAATTAGTTAAATTATATTACAACATGAAAAACCTTTTATGAGGCATAATGAAGACTGTGCTATATACTCGCATTGCCTAAGAGAACTGCAGAATTTGTGATTCCATACTATAGAGTAGCAGGGTAAAAGTATGAGGGCAGTCAAATGTTAACCATTCACATATCAAAAAGTGTCACCAAACGTTCCTATCTGAAAACTAATTTTCGTAACAACTAATACTTTTCCTATTGGGAGATATGGTTAATCGCATTCTTAAAGGAAGCGTTTAGGCTACAATGGATTCATACTGCTACCCAGCTGCATACATCCTAAGTTTTGTTCAAACCAATGACTATGGATGCCTCTCTTTGCAAAGAAATTACGTCAGCAAATCTGTGCATTTGGGATTGATGGTTTATCATATCATATTTATAGTAGATGTGTGATCCGAAAGAACTCAAAACCTTTAGGGTGTTGATATCGAAGAAGAATGTCAGATTGATTTTGTTGGAAATTATTTCTAGGAACTCGAAATTTTTCTCGAGCCTATGTACTTCTCCTTAGGTCTCTGCATTTGCAGTGCTTGCAATTTTAACGAAATAAAATGAGGCATTCATGGAAATTGGTTTGATACGGATCTTGTCATCTTATCTATCTGTGGATAATTGTTAGTAATTATAGGGATTAGTTCTGCGATAATAAATGTTCAGTTCCAATTTTTTTCGCCTAATGCTTATGCTCCCTATTGGTCTGGCTTCCCACCATACAAACAAAGAAAAGGTGTACACGTAACGGATATGTCTATGATCAGGCATATACCAGCCTGTAGACATCCCCTTTTGTAACAGTATGTGTAGTTCAAATGTACCATTAGCATGATAATTGAAGATTGTCGCTTAATTTGATCTTTAAAATCCATTTAAACGTTCGATATTGGTACATTTAACCACATAATATTTACTTATACCTAAAGAACCAACAGTTGATCTCCCAAAATATTCAAAAATATACAACGGAATCTGCAGAAAATACTTGGAGATCTAATACTATAAACAAATCGGGATATCATGTGTTCTGTAAAGTATCCATACACCATCAAAATATTTAGACAAGAATAGAAACCGCGTAGCGATTTTTAAAAGCTTGCAGAAATGATAAAGTATCCTTCTAGCAAGAGATGACCATATCTCACTGAGTTTATTTTACTTTCAAACAGGTTTTCCTGCCATTTTTATACTTCTTTGAAGTTTTTGTTGAAGTTATTATTCAATATGGTGAAACTAGTAGTTACCATATCTCAATTGCAGTGCATGTTGTAAATATATACAAGTGGTACCTAACAAAGATGAAACCGCTGCAGCACGGCGAATATTTACTGGTTATATCATTATGGTTACTCCTGGAGGAGATTTAATTAATGAATCAAAAACGCTATCTTTAGTAATGTAGTTTGCACATCAGTTTGGCATTACCTGTAGGATCCGTCCTTGCCCCTGAGAATGGCGGTGTGGCCTCTTACTTGTTTTCCCTTCTTGTCAGCAGCAGGACCAGCGAAGAAGATGGACGAGCTGATTGGAGAAGAATCTGGGTAGGGTGTCTTCACGTGGAAGCCAGTTTTGGCACCAGCTTCATATGCGACGTCATGTCTCACTCCGATGTCGTCCAGGAAGGAGTAACGACCCTCTATTGAGCCTCTGGCATCGGAACTCTCCCTGCGGTTGTAGCTGCGGGTTCGGAACCCGAAGCTGTATGTGGCATCCTCGTTAGGGTCATGATATCCAGAGTAGGTTGGGTTGTAGTTTGGTGAATCCGGAGACACTGGAGGATTGTACGGTATTTTGTTCTGCGATAAGTTCATCCTGCGGGCTATGTGAGGTCCGTTAGCTCTGAATCCTCTCCTTCCTGCGGTGTAGACAGTCTGGAGGTCGCGACCCGTGGCAGGGTCTCTGGATCCGTACCGACCAGACACTGTGTTGCCCGGAGTAGCTGAAGCAGCGTGGTAGTGACGCCCTGCGTCCCCTGCAATTTACAGTTTTGGCATAATAACAAGTCCTTTTGCACGCTTATTATGGAAACATCATGAAAATCAGGTTTTAGCAAAGTTCTTGCGAATTAGCTTTTACAGGATCATTTATGAAGTAATAGACAACAATAGAGTGTAGTTTATTCCACTATCGACTTCATACAAGTAGCTCTGAACACATGCCTCGAATGGAAGAGAGAATTTAGCAAAAGAGAGTCGCAGGATGTACTCTTATAGACTGAATGCCCTATTCCTTAAATGTTAAATTTACTAACTTCATCGCCCATTATTAACATAAGTAATACCACGAGTGATTGTCAATTTATCTAGACAACTTTACTATCACGAGTTGCATGTATTAAGACTATTTCACAAATTAAAGGATCATTTAACCTATGAAATATTTAAATGCTGTATTGTTTGAGAAATTACTAACCTCTTAAAAGAAAAATTAAGCAGACATACATTAGAGTCCATTGGCACGGTCTACAACATTAAAAACCACTGACCTAGTTTCCTGCTTACGCATGCACTTTATATTAAACATATTTCCTGTTGTATTCTGTGTTCTGAGGTCCCCCTCTTAAACTTATTTCATTTATTTCAGCATTAGATGCTTCACCGAAGTGAGAGCCAGCCATTTTTACTCACTTTATTTATATTTGAACCTAGTGACTCTGTTGCGTCAAATTACGTAAGCAATTGCGCACGTGTAGGACAGTTCAGATACATTCTCTAACCTGATCACATCATCAGAAAAGTTTTTTTCGCGAATAAAGGCTGTCTGGTTGAAATTTGAAATTGTTATGCAAATGATTGATTATATTCAAGATTGCTTGCAAGTCACGTATGAGTGCAATAGTCTCCACAACTGCATAAGATATCAGACTGAAATCTCTATAGGATATAGATCAGGGATGCCAACTTGTGATCCGTGGTGTCATTTTCCTACTGTCCCACCTCCACCACTGTGCGTTGTGGGTGGTCGGACTTTACGGCGATACAACGCTAAGAGAATAGAAGCTCCTCGGGCGGTAGGTAAACCGAGAAACAAAGCAGGGGGATGAATTAAACTGTATGTCCTCTCCATTAGCACCACCGATAGAAATACATGTTTTTCAAGTTTATCGATCTATTTTATGCAATAATGTGATTTATTAACTAATATTTTATTTTTTCTTGCTTACACGTGCCTTTATTAACATTTATTACCAATTAATTTTTAGAGAATAACAACTTAACTTATTAACACAAGAGTAGATCAACAGTAGCATTAGCACGTTGATATTATCATCTCAGAAACGGATAATTTATGTTACAAAATACAATTTACAGAAAGAAAGCTGAAGTATAAAATAGTCATGTGTGCACATATATGATCTTCTCTACTCACTCTTGTACAAACTATTCTTACAAACGCTTATTATTAAATCTAATTCATGCTTATCGAGATAAACATTTGTAGAAATTGTCTTATTACAGATTTCCTTGTACGTCCAATGGGAATAGGGTAATACAGAAGACCTTAAGGGATAGTCAACTTCTTAAAGAGCTATGTGATGACTTTGAAATTCATTCTTTTGTACGAGAACTGTTTGAC
Source organism: Tenodera sinensis (assembly GCA_030765045.1). NCBI lineage: Eukaryota > Metazoa > Arthropoda > Insecta > Mantodea > Mantidae > Tenodera > Tenodera sinensis. The sequence continues at coordinate 24,729,890 of CM060961.1, read as the reverse complement.
AAATTCCACATGTATGGTGCAGTAAGATTTTGTCTATACGTTATGGTTTACCAGTTTTGCAAAAGTCATTCGGAACAAGGAGGACTTCAGAGGATATACATTATATACATTTCATTTATCATGAAAATGTCTCAAACACATGGCAACTTAAAGTTATTAGAACCATTTTGAGAAAAAAGTAATTTTCGAAAACTTTTCTATATAAACATTAGTTTGGGAGGGGGCATCTTAATGAAAATTTTCATGTTATATCCTTAGAAGACATTAAAGGAATGTCAAGTTTGGTATTTAACCTATTTTTCTTTTTTGAGTTAGGTACTTAATTCTGTTTACATACACCACTGACATTTTGTTTTTAAATATCTTTTACGGTGGGTGTGTTCAGTAAGACCATATTATATGTATTTCCGGTGAAATCTCGACATCGAATTTTTGGACCGAATACAATACTTCCCCTTTCTTGCTACCTAGGCATAGTTGAGAAAGTAAAAAACGCACTATGCGTATCAAAAAATGCAATTTACAGAACTGTGAAAGTGAAAAATGGGACAATCTCCAAAATATTTACACAGAGGAAACCACATAGCTTTGCACACGCAAACTTCTATGTGGAGAAGTGGTACCAATTTACAGAGCAATACTTCCCATGATATAAAGTGTACCTTTTCTACTCCAAAATGTATATATTTTCTGTGACGAGGTGCTCAGTTAAGATACAAAATGACAATTGCAGAGCAATTTTTAAAATATGCAATGTGCCTACAATGACCACACATCAACTTAAGGAAGAAATTCCAGTTTGTAGAACTAAAATATAATTTTTGTTGATGATCTACTAAGCGCACTGCTGATTACTCAGCGGGAGATCCGGATTCCATTCCCGCTACCGACGTGGGAATTTTCTCCCACTGGGAGACCTAGACCGGGGTTCACTCAGCCTCGATAGGTCACTGTTGCGCCAATTAAGGAACTACTTGATTGAGAAGTAGCGCCTCCTGTGTGTGAAGATCACATACATGCGCCAGGATTAGAGTTGTAAAACTATCCTAGGCTACCCTAGACAAGTGTAGACTACGGTACTTTTCCTTATACAATTGATCAGTTAAGAACCTACCCGTATTACTTGTACGTTAGGTGTGTTGCATACCTATCGGGCGTTACCTCATATCGATTGCGTTGTTTACGTTATGTGATCATATTTTACTGACCGCCTCCGTGGCAGTTGGTAGGGAGCGGAGGACCCGGGTTCGATCCCCGGTACCAGCATGGGAGGTCTGGCACTCAGCCTCGTTAGTCCCGAGTTGACCAATTGAGGAGCCACTTGATGAAGAAGTAGGGACCCCAGGCCACATAACCGGCTCTGAAGGTTCTGGGGGCTGACCACGTCCCACCCTCCACTTCTGTACCCCACTCATGACGCCTGTAGTGCGCAGAGGTGGGGGACGCAGTGGCTGGGCGGTAAGCTTTGACCCGCGAAGGGGGTGAAGGAAGGGATTTAATTTTTGGACTTAGTTTAACCCGCGGCGATTGTGTTGTTTTTAAGCAGCAGAATGCCTGTGTGAAAGTGAATGTAGCTGATACGCTATTGGTTGATTTGACAACAATAGTTGATTACATTCTGTTCGTTCCCAGTAAATTCACTGGTAAAATCAAAACATGTTAGGTAAATTGCTCAGTGGCTTGATACGGTTCAACCTTGAGAAGATTTGCAATTAAAGCTTGCCATTCGATCCCACGTACGTACTTACATACGTATCACTGAATGAGATGTAGACTGTCGGAACTACGAGTACATACAACGGAAAGGAAGAAATTGCGTAATGAGACAGGTTTCGCTTGAGAAGCCGCGAACTTCACCAAAGACACGTGGTGGCCTTGTTCGGAGTTAGGCAAGTGTGAATTCCTGTCGTTAAGTTAGTTAGTTCCTTGTTATCTTTAACAACACCATATAAAATATACCATTACACGTTTATGTAATGAAATACAATAAAATGTTCAGAAACAGCTGCACTTGGTGTAACTATTTTCACTTATAGACGTGCGATTGTTCATTTTAAAGGTGTGAGGTAATCTGAAAATGCAGAATTTACACCTTACTGAGTTGAATTGCCACTGCTCTTAAGGTTCTTAATGACTTATCTTAAATTTTTGTGAGTTAGTCTATTAATCATGAAAATTCTTTCAAGTGCTTATTTGCATTAATAGCTTATGTGGTTGAGCCTATGACAATAATATTTACTTTTAGAACATGTGAATTTATGTACCTTTTTCTCTGAAACTACCTGCAATACAGAAACACACTTTTGCATGCTTGTTCTTAGTATAATCAGTTATTTTCTGAACCTCAACTATTTAGTAATTTTTATCAGATTACTATAAACCAACAAAAATATTTTCAAAGTCAAAAAAGTAAAAATGTGGAGAATTTACAAGGGTGTTGCTTTCTTAATATAATTAAAACTATTATTGTAATTCAAACCGTTCAAATATCTGTAGTATACATGTAAAGAATATGTCAGATCTCTACCTCTCACTCTTCCTGAGAAAAACGTACCTAAATGAATTCACATGTTTCAAGTGTAAATTTTAGTAGTATTATTTTTCTGCTGGATGAAATAATTCTTATATAGTGAACCACCGAAGCTATCAAGACAAAAACCACTTGAAATAACTGTCATGAATGTTTCAGAAAAAAATCTGATGTGTTGCAGTCACTTAAATTTCTCTACTCTTGTACTAACCATTTTTACAAACTCTTATTCCTATATCTTCTTCTTGTTGGTTGAGATAAACATTTACAGAAATTATCTTGGTGTTAATGTCCTTGTAGCTGCAAGAGGAGTATTAGAATACAGTAGACTTTGAGCCATAGTCAAATCTTTTAAAGCTTTGAGATTCCGTTCTCTTTGCACATGTAACATATAAAAATTAAAAGTGATGTTGCATTTGACGAAAGTTTAAGTTTTCCGAAACTGACACAAATGACAAGAAATATCTATGAAATGGTTCACTCTACAAACAAATTTATTTGGTCATAAATTGTGTGTTTTAGCAAGCTCTATATTTTTGTACAGTACGATTTTGTGTATCTCTTACAGTTTACGAGTTATTCAACAGTCATCCAGAATAAAAAAGACTTTATGGGTTATAGCTAGAAAATTCAAAAGATACGTATCAATTTTCATAAAAATATATTAAACATATGTCATTTTAATTAAAATTGTTAAAGCTATTTTCAAGAAAATAAAAATTTTCGAAAAATTGTCCATATAAAGGGCAGTTTAGAGTGGAGGAATTTTATTCAAAATCTTCGTATCGCATCTTTGAAAGGCATTAACTTAAATACCAACTTTGGTTTGTAACCGACTTTTCGTTTTTGAGTTATCCTGTCCATAGACTGACTGACTGACACACACACACACACACACACACACACACACACACACACACACACACACACACACACACACACACACACACAGACTCATTCCAACAAGTACATTACGCCGCTCACGAACCTCATCAGATAGTACAAGTATCTTGGCGAGAAGTGGTGTCACGTACACGAAGCTTTTGATATGTCCCTACAAGGAATCCAGAAGAGCGGGGTGGCCATGCAATTGGACCTCTCCTTCCAATCCAGTGCGCGGGCTATATGACATTTAGTATAACAGGTACATCAAGAGAGAAGTGTGCGGGTGCTCCGTCTAGTTGCAGCCTTGAACCCAGTCTCTCTTTGCAAAGCAAGCTTACATCCGCAAAGTTGTTTCTGACATTCCAAGCTTCTACTGTCTCGCTCACTTTCCCGTTTCCCTCTTCCACACTTTCAGTGATTTCTTCCTCACTGCATAAAGTTTACGTGCAGCGCGCAGTTTTAAATTAGTTAATTTGCTTTATTATGACTAAATCCGGTATTTTATTTTAATGATCTAAATAGATTTTTGCATTAATAGTGCTCTTCTAGTGCAACCTATTTAATTGTCCCTCTCTAGCGTCCCCTATGATTTCACCATATGTTTCTGCGTGTACTCTATTATAGTTTTATTCAACAGGTGAATTTCTTATTGCATCCTAGATGAGACATTTAAAAGAAATCCCACTCTGATTTAAATGGACTTTCAGCATTATTTGCTCCCTTTAGATAGCTAACTGTATTACACGTATAGATTTCGCTAATAAGCAAGCCGTCTATCAACACATACTTCCTCGCTTCTTCGCTTTCTACCGCGCGAGTTGAATCGGGCATAACCGAATCACCACGATGCACATGCAAGGAACTTCTGCACTTTGGATTGCACCCGGTGTGATTTTATACTTTCAGATACCCTGACCTAGAGCTGTTGTATTTCGATTCCTCTGTAAGCTCCTTAAATTTGTTTGCAACCCTATGCACATCATGTATTAATAAATACCTACTTGGACAAACATAAAAATAATAATGTATTAATTTGTAATAAGAAGGGAATTTGTTCTGATGTTACAAATCTTATAAGACGTTTTCCAACAAAACGTAGAAAGTTATTATGAAATAAAATATTATCGTTTTGAATTAAATTCAGAGGTAGACGCATTTCTGTAATTTTTCTCACAAGTAAATATAACTTAGTTGTTTATTTCTCAAAAACTCGATGTAGAGATTTTGCCGGAAATATACATTTTGAGACTCCCTGAATCCCCAAAAAGATATTTTTAGAAAAAGGTTTGTGTGTGAGTGTCTATGTACAGATAACTCAAAAATAGTCTGTGAAACATCAACTCATCATTTTCCAAGGACACAGATTTTCAAAAAGTTTCCCTACCCAAAATTATACTTTACATGGGAAATGTTTCTAAAATTTTGAGTTTTTCAAAAATAGCTCTAACGATTTTGACTAAAATGTCATATGTTTAAGACATTTTCATGAAAAATTGAAGTAAATATATTTTGAATGTTCTTAATTTTGGATGCCTTTTGGATAACTGGTAAATCACAAGAGATGGACAAAATATTACTGCACAAAACATGTAGATCTCAATAAAACGTACTGTACAATTTATGCCGGTTTTTTCTTTATTTGAGCATTTCCGAGACCGCTTGTTATTGGTTTACATTTTAAAATCCTTTTTTCCCTTGTTTCTTCTCTTCCCGTTCCCTCTTTGTCACACAAAAAGAACGGAATTTCAAAGCTAACACAAAGCGATTGACTTTGAAAATATTTGACTATCTTTTCAGCCTTTTGTATACATTATTTAGTGTGTGAGTGCTCAGACTTTAATAACGACTTCTTGAGGTTAAACTGAAACATAAGTTCCTCCACCATTTTCCTTATAGAGCAGAGTTGCATGAATAAAAAATAAATTTGGTCGGATGTTCGATCGCCAATATGTTACAACTTCTTTAGCTGTACTTCTGCAATTAGCATAGAGAGCTAGAGTTTCAAAAGATGATAATTGTATATTTTACAGTTCTTGTTAAAACGTGTCGTTTAGTTAGAAAGTGAGTTACATAATTGGATCCTAGCGTGTCTATTGAAATAATTCGTGGGCATTCGCTTAGCAGGTAGGCAACTTTAACGTGTGTGTAGAGCGGAAGTTCGGGAATATTAGCAATATAAACTACCTGCTCAGTACTCGTGATGACTGCTGGAAAAGCCTCGGCCCTCGTTACTTTCAGTACCCATAACAATCACAGAGACACGTGGCATAACCAGTTTTCTGGGACTAGTTTGGACTTCTGCTCGTCCAAGGTGTGAATGTACACATGGAAACGGAAGCCGCATTAGTAAACAAAACGTTCGCTTCTTCAGTCCTATTCTACTGTGATACTGTACAGATAATGTATTCAGTAATGTTCAATTATTCCTTTACCTTTCACGATAGATGCACTTGTTAGTCCTTATATTTGAATGTACCATCATGCGAAATCTACGCACTTATACTCCTAACAGCCTATACGCACAACGAAATGTGCAATGAAGGTTTATCTATATATTTACAAGAAATAGAAGAATCAGCATTTGTAAGAATATTGAGTGGATGTATGTGCTATACGTATATACGTTTTGCTTGATAATAGACATGTTCCATTAGATCACAGAGAAACAGTTATTATGATGGACATACGTACCTGTAGAGTAACTGAAGCGATATCCGCCGTTTGGTCTGATGTCCAGGAACTCGGAGCGACCTGCAGCACCAGGGGGTGGTGTTGCAGCTGAGGGAGAAGCCGCAGTGTCAGGCCTAGCAGCAGCTCTGGCCATCCCAAACATACAGCACACCAGATACAACCATCGGACCTGCAAGGAAGTCGACATAACATTAATAAAGGTTAGTGATTAAAGCAGCGTTAGTCCTACATGTAGTAGTGTTGTGACATAAGAGCGGTAAGTGCTTCATGACTAGAGCGCGGAACCGTGTGCGGTCACATGCGATACAGGTTACTTGGACACGGAGAGTGAATGACGAAACCCGGTACCGCGCATCCGTCATATACACACGTGCATCAACAGACGCCTGCAGCTGTGTACATGCGAGAGTAGCAATAGTAGAACCCTTGTACCTAAACTTGTGGTTTATCCCACAATCTTCCGTCCTCTATTTATAACAGAATCGAGCATAAGTTTGACAATACGATACAATGTTATTATAATGCTATCTACTTAGTTGCTCCGTAATAATTTACTGAAGTATAAAAATGATAAAGAAGAAATTGAGGAGAGTTACCAAAAATAACATTAATTTCACCATTATAAACGTTGAATGTAGCTCTTTTCTTCGTTATTTGAGTAGAAAATGTTTAATCAAATAAAGACCTGTTATGCCTGGAAAGATATTTCTGGAAAACTGGTTTTCCCGCATTAATTGCAGCCAACCTCTGATGTCAGATAGCTTTAAACTCTATGGATCCTGGGCTCATTTGAGCGCATCATTTCTCATATTTCGTTCATGCATCGTCCGATATGACCTAACCGATTAAAGGACTTGCAATACTGCAGGCTGCACGTACTTTTAATTACTGGGCCTTCTAGTTAGTCTCTGTTAGGGTTTGTTTCTATGTTAAATTAATGCCACGGCCAGGAGTCGAACCGAGGAGCTTCGCCTCTCCGTACCTATCTCCTTACCCTTGAGCTACTAGTCATTGGTCTATGGATAACATGTTAGCCTCTGGTTACCAAGGTCGCAGGGTCAACTCCAGTGCAGGGCAATGGATTTTTTTTTTACAGTAAAAATCCATAGCATAGCTTCATTCGGAAAGGAAGTAAAGTCGGTGAATTTAACCGACTGTTTGGTTTGGAGATATGCTGCTCACAAAACTCACACAACACACAAGCACACACTCGCTGAACGTTTTCTAAAAATGTTCTTTTTTTAATTCAAGGAGTTTCAGAACATGTATTTCCAATGAAATCTCGGTGGTATAGGAGTTTTGAGTGTAATGCAATATCTTCTCTATTTACTATGTATGTGATAGAGGAAGTAATGGAAAAGAATTAACAAATTCAAACTAATGACAATGTAGAAATTGATGTCACAGACAAGTCATTTATAATGCGTGTTTTTTGAAGAGATCTCTATAAGCTATGCCCCCAAAATTTAACATTTACACTTAATTTGACATGCAAGTATCGTAAACATATTGTATTTTAATTAAAATCGTTAGAACCATTTGAGAGAAAACAAATAAAGAAAAATATTCCATGAAAATGATAGCTTTGAATGGGAAAGATTATTTAAAAATCTTTATATATTTTAATTAAAATCGTTAGAACCATTTGAGGGAAAACAAATAACGAAACATGTTCTATGAAAAGGGTAGCTTTGAATGGGAAAGTTTATTTAAAAATCTTGTATCCTCGGAAGATACTGAAGACGAAAGATGATGTTCATATTAATTTTAATTTTTGTGTTATATTCACATATACACGTATATTTTTACTAAAAAATCCTTTTGTTTGGATTTAGGAGACCTCAAAACAAATATTTCCTGTAAAATGTCGACGTAGAATTTTTGAGTGGAATTGCAATGTTTCCTCCTTCTACCAGGTAACATGTAAACGTTAGGAATTCTGTTGTACAATATGTTTTGCATAAATAGCCTGACCAAAGAATAATAAACATCGGAAAACAATTCTGTGAGACTAGGAAAATGTGGTGTATATATTTACTGAGCGATCAGGCTATGTTTCAGCCGGTAGAGCCCGCCACTTGACTCTGGAACTGAACCACTGACTTCAGAACCTTCTTGTTTCTGCTCTCATGTCAATACTTGTATCCCTGTGTAAGTACCATGGTCACTGCGATTATCAACTCGCCTATAGTTACCAAAAAATCCCCATAAGAAATGCTTACTCAAGCTTGTAACATAAGAAGTAAGTCTAAAAATTTATTAACGTTAAAATTTAGTACATTTGGTTATTTTACAGCCCAGGCAACGGGCGGAAAATCTCAAACTACCCTGGTGAAGTTCTGAATAATTTCATTTACATACATGTATTCGTAGCACCTTATAAGTAAAATAATATTGCTTCTACCTTCACTAGGACCTTTCCTTTAGCTTACTCTCTCTACAACCTATTTGTACCACATAGATGGAATGATGTTTTCCAAAATTCGATATAGAACTCTCAGTGGAAATATATATTTTGACACTCCCTGAATAAAAAAAAAAGGTTATAAAAATATATGTCTGCGCACTTGCCTCAATGTGTCTGTGAAAAGCATAATTCAAAAACAAAATGTCGCATAAGTGGTAAATTTCGCTAGATGCTACATGATTTTCAAGAAGCTCCCCTCTTCCGTTGTGAACTATTTACCCTAAGTAGTTTTGATTTTCTGAAAAAGAGTTGAAAATACAATATGTTTAACACTTGAATTTTCTAAAAATGCTCTGTGAAGTCCTGTTTGTCCGGAGAGAATAATTTTGTACCATTTTCTATAACCTGTAAATTATAGAATATAGGAAATTAACAACTTAACAATTTGAGAGGTAGACCTGGAACTTAAACATTCAATGCCACAGTCGGGATTTGAACCACAGACCTTCCGCTTACCAGGCGGCTGCTCTAACCATTGAGCTACTGTGACAAACTGCCAGAATAGCATAAATAAATAATAACTTAACAATTTCTTATAAATTCGACGTTGTTGGTTTGAATTTTTCAATACTTTTATATGTGTAAGTGCTAAGACACCGTTCATTTGTTTCTCATGATGTCAGTGAAGAGTATGAAATTTCAAAGCCAGCATATAGCGACTCTCTTTTAAAAAGTATTATTACTTCAGCCCCCTGTACCTTTCTTGTACCTAAATGTCTAATGAAGCTATTTCTGAAAACATTTACTTCAATTAACATTTTTAAGTGTGCTTAAAAACGACAGCTCCATGTCAGTAGATTTACTGGCATGTAAAAGAACTCCTGCGGGACAAAATTCCGGCACACCGGCGACGCTGATGTGATCCTGGCAATTGACAGCGTCGTTAAACAACAAAATATTTTTTTTTTTTTTCAATTAACATGAGGCAGAGAAAAGAATTACCTTTTGAAATAAAATTTCACGAAAAAGATAAAAATAAACATCAGTGTATGTAGAAAGTCGTATGAATCTAGTATATAGTTTATTCTGTTTTAACTTTTTTCACTACGTTCAGAAGCTCGTAGTAAGTCATTATTTAAAATTTTCACACTCAAACTTTTCGAAATATGTATATTTAATGGCTCCTAGACTCATGTTGAACACGCAGGAAACTCTGTGGAAAAGTCAGCTTCTCCGACTTACCTGTGAGAAGTGCATGTCTGTACGAGGTATGTTCCTGAGATGGGCACAAGACTGGACTGTTTGTGGCGAAGACTTGCGCGGGGGTGTATATATATCCCCTGGTCATTACTAATGCTGCAGATGATGATCCCGGACGTCCGCCATGTTGCCTGTCCGTCAGCCAATCCCCGCGACGCTTGCCTGCGCTTTGATACGAACAATACAGTAGAAAGATGCACTTCCGAGATAACGTCTACTTTTTCTCGCAGTGTGTCCGTTCAGAGGTCACACAGTTCTGCGTTCTTTGCAACCATTCCTTGTGCGCCTTCCAGTATTCTCATTAACCCTTTATAGTAATCTATGGTATAAGAAAATGCCATTTTAAAATATAGTGCAAAATATAACATCCGAGACTTGCCAAGACATCCTAAGGGCTTCTGATAGTCAACAAGGCCAAAAAGAAACAAAAAAGTAAATAATAAGAAAAAAAATCTGATATATTGCACTCACATGACTTTCGCTACTCTTGTACTAATCATTCTTACAAACTCTTATTCCTATATCTTCTTCGTGTTAGTTGAGATAAACATTTGTACAAATTATCTTATTGCTTATTTCCTTGTAGGTGCAAGGGAAATGTTAGAATACAGTAGGCTTTCTGCGATAGTCAAATGTTTTAAACCTTTGAGATTCTGTTGTCTTTGCACACTTAACATATAAAAAAATGAACAACGATGATCCATTTCACGAAAGTTCTAAGTTTTCCGAAACTCACACACATAACAAGGAATAACTCCGAAATGGTTCACCCTACAAGAAAATTTATTGAGACATAAATTGTGTATTTTAGCAAGATCTACATTTTTTGTATAGTATAATGTGGTCTATCTTTAACGGTTTACCAGTTATGCAAAAGTGGTCCAGAGTAAATACGACTACAGGGGCTATAGCCAGAAAATTCAAGATATACATTTCATTTTTCATAAAAATATCTCAAACATATGACATTTTAATGAAGATCGTTAGAGCCATTTTCAAGAAAATCAAAATTTTCAAAAAATTTTCCATGTAAAGGGTAGTTTAGGGTGGGGCTATTTTCTTCAAAATCTTCGTGTCGCATCCTTGAAAGACATTAAACTTAAATACCAACTTTGGTTTTTAACCGACTTTTCGTTTTTGAGTTATGCTGTCCACAGACTGACAGACTGACACACACACACGGACCTTTTTCTAAAAATGATTTTTTTGGATTCAGGGGGCCTCAAAACATGTATTTACGGTGAAATCTAGACATTGAATTTTTGGGTGGAATACAATACTTCCCCTACTTACCAGTAGAGAAAGTAAAAAAGCCTAGTATGCTGCACTCACATGACTTTCTCTACTCTTATACAAAGTATTCTTACAAACGCTTTCTTCGCTATCTACTTCATATTAATGGAGATAAACCTTTGTAGAAATTATCTTATGGCATTACAGTAGACTTTAAGCATAGTCTAATCTTTTAACAGCTGGTTGCCTTGTGATGGATTTGAAATTCCGCTCTCTTTGCATGGCTAAAAGATAGAAACATGAATAACGACTTCCTGTTTAAGAAAATATAAGTATTGCGAAAATTTAAACAAACAATAAGGAATATCTCGGAAATTGCTTAGTCTACAAAAAAGTATTTGACATAACTTGTGTGATTTAGCGAGATCTACATTTTTCTGCTGTGAGATTTTGTCTATCTCTTACTGTTTACCACTTATACAAAAGTCATGCAAAGTGAAGAGGACTTCTGAGGACATTGTCAGAATATTGAAGATATCAGTTTCATTTCTCATAAAAATGTCAACCATATGATATCTCAAAATCAGAAAATGCTGAAATCAAATGTCAAGTTTGGTATTTTAACTTGGCAGACACGCTTTTTTTTATTTATTTATTTATTTTTTTATTTTTTTATTTTATTTTTTTTTTTTTGTGGGAATTCAGGGAATCACAAAACTTGTATTTCCGGTGAAATCTCTATATAAAATTTTTGGCTGGAATACAACTTTCCTTACTTAGGTTGTAGAGAAAGTAAAAATTATTTTGACTAATGTGATCGCCATTCTTTTCTAAATCATTTAATATACTATATATGGGTTGTTACATATTATATAGTTTCTAAAATCGCGTTTAAACATTATACTTAAACTGCCACGTCTCTAACAAAGCTCTGTTAAATTCCTATTTTATCGTAAAATCTTTTCTACATTTAGGTACCCAAAACTACTGCATCTTGGAAGCCAAACTTTTCTAAACTAATAAGGCATCACATGAACTTTAAAATGAGTGAAACTGATTTGTCAAATTCTTACAATAATTTAGAAACTATAATAATAAGATGCAAAAATTGAACTAGTTTTTTAAACCATATATATGCTCTGGGTTTCACGACAAAATTAGATTATAAAAAACACTAGTGGGGTAAATATTGTCAGAAGTACCATTTTTGGGTTCAATATATGTTTAGACTCATAAGAACTTTATTGGTACCAAAATATGATTGTCATTTTCCTTCCTCTGTTTTGACCTGTAATATTGATTTTAATATAAAAAATTACTTTGTTGTTTAACGAGGCTGTCAATTGCCAGGATCACATCATTGTCACCGGTGTGCCGGAATTTCGTCCCACAGTTCTTTTACATGCCAGTAAGTCTACCGGCATGGAACTGTCGTTTTTAAGGACACTTAAAAACCATGGCCTGCACCAGGTTTGAACCCACGACCTTGGGATCAGTAGGCCAGCGCCTAACCAACTTATATTAATATATTTTTTAGCCTAAGTAGTGCAGAACGTGGGAGTGAAAAAATGTGATCATAGCTTTAATGTAGTATCGGGAACTCCCGGAAGTGCAAGGCCGTGAGCGGACTGCGCTCAGTGAGGCACCAGTTTCCCCGCCTGCTTTAATGGTTCAGGTAACATTCACATTAAATGTTGATACACTGTTTATATGTAAATCAGTGTAATTGACTAAGAGGGGTCCTTGAATATATTTTAATCTTGTGTGGCATAGAATAATTTGCAGCTAAAACGTAAATCAGAGTAAATATTTTAATTAAGTATATAGCTTTATCTTTGCTGGGTAGAAACATTGTTACATCAATGATGGCTTCTTGACAGAGTGTAAGTGTAGATTGAAATGTGTACTGAGAATGAAATTAGTGAAATAATGCTCTAATGAGCCCGAGGTCCATGGAACTTAAAGTTATCCGACATTAGTCTTCTCAGGATAAGGGCAAATCTTTATCGGGATAACTCACTCTGACCTAGTTTCAAACTCGGGTCATCTGGGATGTGAGACAGACACGCTACCATCACGACACAGGGCGGGCCTTTTCTGGTTACATGACCTGGCTTACTTAGCAATGTATGGGTGGCATTTTAAACCTGGAATGACGATTCAGTTGTTACTTTGTCAACTACGTATGTACATAGATCAACCATGTATTGCATTCCACTAAAAATTCAATATCGATACTTCACCGAAAATAAACATTTTGAGACCCGAATACGACATAAGCATTTTTAGAAAAAGATCGTCAAAGTACTAAGCACACTTAAATCTGATGTGTTGCACTCACATGACTTTCTCTACTCTTGTACTAACCATTCTTTCAAACTCTTATTCCTGTATCTTCTTCGTGTTAGTTGAGACAAACTTTGGCAGAAGCTATATTATTGTTTATTTTCTTGTGGGTACAAGAAGAATATGGGAATACTTTGAGCGATAGTCAAATATTTTAAAGCTTTGAGATTCCGTTCTCTTTGCACCGTTAACATATTATATAGAAATGAATAACGATGTTCAATTTCACAGATGTATAAGTTCTCCAAAACTCATACAATTAACAAGGAATATCCCCAAAATGGTTCACTCTACCAAAAACTTTATTCGGAAATAAATTGTGTGTTTTAATAGGATCTCCATTTTTGTACAGTAAGATTTGGTCTATTTCTTATGGTTTACGAGTTATTCAAAAGTTAGCCAGAGAAAACAGGACTACATTGGCTATAGCCAGAACATTCAAGGTATACGTTTCATTTGCCGTAAAAATATCTCAAAACATTTTAACCAAAATCGTTAGAGCCATTTTGAAGAAAATCAAATACTTAAATGCCAACTTTGGTTTTTAATAGACTTTTCGTTTTTGAGTTATGCTGTCCACAGACTGATAAACAAACAAACAAACACACACACAAGCGCGCGCGCGCGAAACCTTTTTCTGATTTTTTTTTTTTTTTTCAGGGTATCTCAAAACATGTTTTCGGTGGAATCTTAACATCGACATTTCTACTACACGTAGTAGAGAAAGTAATAGCCATCGGTCTGAGCCGGATTTGAACCTGCGACCTCAGTATCAGTAGCCCAGCTTCTAATCAACTTAGCCACCCAGACCGACAACGGAATTTCTGAGACGTCCCTTGTTAGTTTTTGACTTCCCCAATATTCATATTTTTTCAAATGGGAAGTAGTTACTTCCCCCCCCCCTCCTTTTTCTCTTTTTAAGCAAATAGAATGGAGTTTCAAAACCACAATTTAACCGCGAGCTCTTAAAGGATTTGAGTATCGTTTCAGTTTACATATTCCCTTATTTTCATTTTACCTACAAATAACCATCAAATAAATCAATTTCTGCAAATGTTTATCCTGGTTGACATGAGGTTACAAGAAAAAGCATTTTTAAGAACAGTATGTACAAGAGTGAACAAAGAAAGCCATATGAGTGCAACATATAGGCTTTTACTACTGGTTAACGTGTTACAGTCATATGAAATTATAGGAAATTCCTTCAAAAAGGAAGGGGATTTCACAGACTGTTCCACCCTCCAAACACACACACACACACACACACACACACACACACACACACACACACACACACACACACACACACACACACACACACACACACAGGTTCAAACTCTGTCCAGAACGATGATTTTAAGTGTACTTAAAAGTGACAGCCCTAAGTCAGATTTACTGGCATGTAAAAGAAAGCAATGGAACAAAATTATAGCACACGGTGATGCTGATATGATCCTGACAATTGACAGCGTCATTAACGAACAACATATTTATTTACTTTGCACACACATTCTTACGCACTGACATTTATATCTCCTTTTAAAAATACTTTTATTGTTTTATTTCCTCTGGGGTTCTAAAACCACATATTTCCGAAGAAATCTCCATATCGAAATGTTGGGTGGAACGCTCTATCCAAAGCACTATAATGCCCCTACTCTACCTTTTAAGTGCAGGGCAGAGAAAGTAAAACTTGTAACAAGGCAATTGGACTTCTACACGATAGTGAAGAACATCTCAGTTGGTTAGAAAGTCGTATAGTGAATCTTCAAAGCATAAGCCATATGCATAATAGTTTTTGTTTACGTGGTTGATTGTTTTATCAGTAACAAAAGAAAGCAGCATCTTGCAGAGGTCCGACCTTTTCCAGGTGGCTGAGCACTTCTTCCGGTCTCTCTTCACTTGTTATTGTTTGGAATAGTGTGCGCTAACCTTCAGACTACCGATACACCTGCTGTATATCAATTGCTAATCTTTGTTTACTTAGTTACACACGTCTATCACGGAGCTATTGCCAGAAAAAGTTCCTTAAATATAACATTTCTTAAAATTCGGTATAAGTTATGAAATGCCCAAATGTATTGGATCCGGAGCATTTCTTGCGTTATGGCGTTATCTGAGGACATGCTATATTGTGCACTCTTTCTCTCTCCCACTCTCGCTTTCTACCCTCTTCTCTTCCATTCTATCACACTCTTCGCCTCTCTCTTTCTCCACTCTCTTTGTGTGCAATTTACCTGTCATGAGATGTTTTGAAAACGGATAATAAAACGCATTTTCTGGTGTGTTAATAAAAATTGAAACTCGTGTAAAAAGTTTAATAGTATACCAACTCATGTGAGATGCATGAGTTATGTTTGCTGTACGATTGTTTCATGTAATAACTGGTTTATGTACAGAAATAAATAGTAATGAAACATTTATGTTATATACATCTTAAATATTTGTCCTATCAAGGTTTCGTACTCGTAAATTAATAACACTTGTAACAAAACATTCTCCTCATATAATTTTGTTACGTATCTGAGATTCAAAGAAAAACCAAAAATAATAAGGAAGTTATTTCTATTCATATTTTGATTTTGCCTGCTTTGGAGCAGGTGATAAAGGTATCCAGTCCATAGTTCTTTTTTCTAAATGAAACTAAATTACTGAACAGATGGGGCTGTAATCTTGGAGAGAACACGTTGACATTAAACGGTGGAGGGGGGGGGGGCAGGCTGGGGGAAGGCAGTCTACATTGGGAGGAAACCCCGAACAAAAGCCCACCTTGGAAACTGGCTAGGAACCTACTTTAAGGTGTAATTTCACATTGCTCGCACTCCCCGGGATAAAACCTCGGAGCAGGGAAGCGAATAAAATGGGAAATGAACAGGTTATTATCCTATACACAAAAAGAAGAAGAACTAAATTATATACAAGTTCACTAACAGTCATTTCGGGATATCTTGTGCGAAACAAGGCACAGGCGCGCGGGGAGCTTCTTTTAAAAATACATTTTTTTGGGTATCTCAAAACGGGTATTTCCGCAGATATCTCAATAAATAGGTTTCGCTTGAATACAATAGTCCTACCTAGAATAGATAACAATTGATTTGTTTTACTTTTTACTACATTTGTGCTCCATACTTTCATTTGGCGCATTTGATTTACTAATACCGGTAATATTTATCACTCTGTGTGGCCTTTGAAACACAGCATTGTAATGCAAATTCTAAATTTTACATGTCTTTTTCTCGAAATATTTTTTAGTATTTGTCATTACTTAGAATGTCCCATGGGTTAAAATGTTTGACCCTTAACTTCTTTCAGCAAAACTTTATGAATGATTGCTTAAGAGACTCTCATAGCCAGTTTTGAAATTTCACAGTTCCGTTATATGTCATTAATCATAGTCTGACATTCATAAAATCAAAAAGTGCCAAAATGGAACGGGCTCGTTCTTCTATTTTAGCACAGCTTCATTTAAATTTTAAAATACTTCGATGTGGGGTTCTTTATAATGGTCTGTGAAAAATAAAATAAAGTCTTAGTAAGGTGTAAAGAAACATTGGAACATGGTTAATCAATATAATGATTTTAAAAAACATTTTCTGAAAATTACTAATTTTTAGATTTTTCACAGGTGTATTGCCATAGAAGAAGCTTTATCTGAATGTTCGTTCGCAGACAAGTATCCAATATCCCATTAATAATAATAATTTATGCACCAAGAGAAAAATCTGAATGATGATGGTACGAGGTGGTTCTTGTGACGGTTTTAACGAGCGTCACATTAATATTACACACGAGCTGGATAAAACTTTTTATGCAAACTTAACATCCATTGTTAATTTAAGTGAGAGCGTCCTTATATAATAAGAGATTAACTTCTCTTCCTGCATTTCATTTATTACCTGGCGTGATGAACCGATAAACAAGACAGCCATTTATACACATTTCCCTTTCTGGGAGAGAAGTGAGTAAGTGTTATGGACTGTGATGTAGCCTATTATCAGCACAGTATTATAATTAATTATAAATTCAGGCCTGAATTATTTTATATTTAATAATGTGTAGCGAAAATTAGTAGAAAAAATATCGTAATATTTATCTTCTCACTATATGCCACGCGACCTAGAATATGTAATTTGTATAGGAAGTACATCATTGCTATTATTGGAACTATATTATAATAAGCCAATTGTGCACAATATTGACTGAAAATACTACTTATAAATGTAGAATTTAAAAAATATAATTATGGTGTATCTTTCACTAAAATGAACTAGAAAATTGAGTATAATTTTAGCAGTTTATTATCAGTTAAAACTGCTTGTTTAAACAAGCATTTTCAGGAAACTTGATGTTTCATTTGAAATGTCCCAAGAGGAAGTAAAAAACTTCCTTGTAGGAAACGCTGTCCTTCGGTAATCGCGGAAATTCCGGTGTTTCCTTTGTAAAGTTTAATTTGAGGAACTGCTGCTAAAAGTGCGGTAATTTCTAGTTCCTTTATCCGCTGTGAGGCAATCACACAAGACACCTGCTGAGATGCGTTTATTTCTCACACGAGCTATAAATTTAAACTTTTTCACCTCTACACAAAGGCCTTCGTATGGTATCATCTACCAAATGGTCCCTAGTTAGCATTTGCAATACATACCTGGCACTCCCATTTCAATACGGTTCAGTTGGAGGTAAGCTGGGAGTCAGTGGCGTGCAGTAGGCATTCAGATTGCTAAAGCAATGATTATTATTGTAGTTTTAAGTAAACCATTTGTGAGTCAAGGAACAGGCTTGCCTTAATGAAAATCGTAACTGGAAATAGTTTAAATTTAAGTACTAAATATAAAAGTCGGAATTTGTAATGGTTAAAATTGAAATAATAGTTATTGACACAATTAGACCTAATATTAATTTGTATTCAAAAAATCGTCGTCATGTTCATGGTTTAGCCCTATTCCCTGTTTCTGCCACAAATTGTGAGTGATCTTTCTATGTTTTCGTTGGTGAACCTGTTACCTAGTCTATACTTGATTAACTGTTTTGAGATCGAGTAATCTTCCATCCTCTACACATGCTAGAAATAGTTTTTATTTTTTTGTTTTTTTCATTCTTTCAATTTTCAATCAAGTTCTGTAAGTAAACTTCTATAGAAAATAACCAAAATTTGGATCTACGATCATCTTTTACACTTTGGTAGACCATCTCTGCCAGATCAATGGAATTTAAATTCCAATCTTCTCTCTTGGGAAGCAAATTTGATGACTACCGCCTCAAAGAACTGTTTTTGTTTCAGTTCTTCTAATATACAAGCTCCAATTGAAAGAATTCCAATATGAGAAACTCTGTGTTCCAGTGGAATTTCGAAAGCAACTTTTCATTTTCCTCAGTGCTGAAAACGATCTAAAACACGTCATTTTTCAATTGAACGGCGTAGAGGTTTCGGTGTGCAACTAAGAGACTTTGAAAGCTGCTTTCGGGGAACTAGTTGCAATAACACCCACAGTTTTCATGTGACCATAAATTTAAAAGTTTAGTTTAGAATAATCGTAAAACCGCACATCGAAGTGGAAACCCATTCATGTAATGCACTTACAGAGCGACGTGCTTCTTGATTTTAGTCAACAGTACAAAATCTTACATAATGTTCTTGTAGAAGGCCATGATTTTGATATGAACGTTTATTTCTTATACAGTTTCCGATGAACGCCATGAGTTGAGATGGCCATTTATTGATTAATAATTTCCTGATAATGGCCATGGAGTTTAACCATTCTACTCTCCTTAAAAATAGTACACACTCTTGGTCCCATAATGACCCGATGAAGAAAATTCTAAGAATTAGTGTTAAGGAAATACTTTAAATGTTATTTAGTTTTATCCACTTCTCGTTTAACGCAGATAATTTACTATTAAGCAATGTAACTTTGATATTGATCGAAACACGGGCAGAAAAACTATAGGTATATATAATTTTCTTACTCTTTGGAATGTAACACACAACTGTGGTATTTTACGTGAAACAGAATTAACTGTGGACGTCTTCTTCGCTTGATTCTCACTGAACAAAACAGCATGATTTTCCTTTTGTGAAGTGCTTGACCCAGAATATAGCATGTAAAAAATTGTCATATGTAACATTCTGTCCTCTTAACTCATAAGTTAGTTCCTGAATCCAAACAAAGCATTTTTAGAAAAAGATGTGTGTGTGCGTGTGTATATGTGTCTGTCAGGCTGTGGACAGCATAACTGAAAAACGAAAAGTCGGTTAAAAACAAAAGTTGGTATTTAAGTTTAATGTCTTTCAAGGATGCGACACGAAGATTTTGAAGAAAATTCCTCCAGCCTAAACTACCCTTGATACCGAAAATTATTCGAACATTTTGATTTTCTTGAACATGGTTCTAATGATTTTGATTAAAATGGCATAAGTGTGAGATATTTTTATGACAAATGAAATGTATATCCTGAATTTTCCAGCTATGGGCCATGAAGTCCTATTTACTCTGGATGACTTTTGCATAAGTGGTAAACCCTAGGAGATACAAAAAATGTAGATCTTGCTAAAATGTATATCTATATACATTTTTTGTAGTGAACCATTTCGGAGATATTCCTTGTCATTTCGGTGAGTTTCGGAGAACTTACATTTCTGCAAAATGCGACATCGTTATTCATTTTTATGCGTTAGCCGTGCAAAGAGAACGAAATTTGAAAGGTTTAAAAGATTTGACTATCGCTCAAAGTCTACTGTATTCCCTTATTCCTCTTGCACCTACAAGGAAATAAGCAATAAGATAATTTCTACAAATGTTTATCTCAACTAACACGAAGAATATAAAGGAGTACGAGTTTGTACGAATGATTAGTACAAGAGTAGAGAAACTCATGTGAGTGCAACACTTCAGATTTTTCTCACATGCTCTGCTTGGTGGTTTCCCTGTGTAAATTTGTGCTTTTAGAACATATGAAGAAGCACTGTCGTACAGTGTCCAAGTTTATCTGGAATATGTTGTTTGAAGGGACAGCGACCTCTGAAACCCACCATTTGCTCATCAACATTAAATTTGATGCAGGAGTGCATAATTTGCAAGTATTTCCACCCACCCATCCCATAAGTAACTTATACGTGCTAGTTTGTCATTTACTGTTCGTGCCCGTCGATCGGACTTCGCCATGAAAACGCAACACTCGAGATATGCAAAAGAACATTTTAAGGGACATTGTAGCAGGAAAAATGGGTCTACCTGATTTTGCATCCCACAAGTTCCTTGTTGATTCATCATATGATTTATAAACATCAACTAGCGTTGTACATAAATGTATGCTTCTAATGTAATTTTACATAAATCTTAACTCTGCTCAACGTGCATTCTTCGGGCCGCAACATTAGTCATGTTCAACACAATATTGCAAAGTGTTTTGTTCCTAATTACCTAAAAAGGAGATTTATATCATTCACTCTGGATGTAACACAACTGTCTGGACTGGTTGTTTGATTCTGAGCTGCTTCCAAATTTTACAAATTGTCTACTTACTAGTAGGTATTGTTTTCTTCTTCTGAAATATTCTCCGAACTATCAGGTACATTGCCTAACGCTTCCAACTCAATTTCAGTGGAGCAACGCTTTGCCATGATACGCTCTTTACGCTCAACAAACCTAACAATGGGTCATTATTATAAATCAGGCTGGGGAAGAGGGGTGACAGCAGTGCAATCGAGTACTCACCCTCTCCACTTACTGACACAATTTGAAGCACTGGCCGGTTCTCTGAGGTAGACAGACAATAGCGGCAGGCGTGGTCAGGTAGCTAACCCCTATGAGGCAGTGAAAGGGGTTAAAAGTGCGCTATACAGGGAGTGACTCATTGAGTCAGTTCTCCCCATCTATGTTATAAAGCATTACTCTAAATACGTATGTCCAAGAAGTAATATTTATGGCGGCTTGTAGTCTACGTATAACTAATTGAAAACAACACTGCTGTCAGAGATGGCAAATACCACGTTTCTTGCATAATGGTTGTTTATCCTAGCTCAAAGTTGTTTTCTTCTGTAGAGATACCTCTAGAAAAGGAGTCAAGTTAAATCTCATAAGGGTCAGCTGATGCCCAACTGATTTGACGCAAATTCTGTCATCGAACAATGTACTTTAATGGGGTAGTAAGGGGTAGTGATGCGCCTGCTATAGCCTCTCCTACCCAATTCCCATCCTCATCCTGCCCGTGGTGCACCCTGCTTTTAACAGATGAGGCTCTGGGGACCGAATCACAGCGGTATAACTGTTTCATCTAAAATGGAGGAAATGTCATTTACATATGTGCTGGCCTATCACAGCACAACAGCGTCCCTCAGAGGCACATGAGGGGAAGGTCGGTGGATCTAAATATCATCTATTTAGTCCTCCCGGCTAGGTCCGATGGACCCGTTGACCAACGATAGGTGTGGTCCCCCTTGCAAAATGGGGGTTTAAGTCGGGTGATGTAACTGCCACATTGTAAAACTGGTGCCCGTTAAGAAAACAGTTAAATGAAAGCCACATACATAAATGAATGAAGAACACTTGAAGACCTGTGAAGCATTAAGATCAGAAGAAACTACAGTTCAAAAGTATTGGAAAGCACGAATGCTAATGGCTTCATTGCCAGATGCAAGGCACTAGAAAACAACAACAACAATGTACTTTAAAGATGGTGTTAAGACTCGCTGTGTTAAGGCGTTTAACAAATGTCAACATTTGGAAAATGACTGCCACTGACCAAACATTGCGAGTTTGGTGCATTTGACCTTTCCAATGTTAATCCTAACCTAGGAAAGACATGAAGCTAAAGTATTTTGATGAGTGCTTTGAGTTTTCTACCACATCTGTATATCTGTATAAAGAAGTGTGGTTTCAAAGTTTGATGCATATATGTAAGTCGTTTCTGGCTATGTATTTTAAACCACAAATTTAAGTATTTTATTAAAAGTGCTGCAACACAAAGTTCAATTTTTAAACAATATTTCACATTATGCTCATGTTTACCTATAAAATAGGATTACTAAGAAATACAATTTTACTGTAGTTGGTTTAAAAAATAATAGTTCAATTGTGAGCTTTGGCTTTTGCAAAAATATACGTGTCAAATCTGGACAAGCGCATTGACATAATACACTTACCTTATATTAGTAACTTCATAGTACTTTTAGTCAGCACATATTGGGAAAACTATTCTCTCCTATAACTTAATAAGTATTGAGCATGTCAAAAATATCACAGCCGAGAAAATGTCATGTGAAGTATACTCGTAAAAACTGGCTTAGATTGTGCGTAGGGATTTGCGTACTTTTTAGTTAAAATTCGTAATTTACAAACTAATTAACATATGTGTAGCAAATGTTGCATAAAACACTCTCAGAAATTTTGTAATAAATATGTGAGAATTAGACAAAGCCTCTAATACACAGCCATTTCCTACACTTAGGGTTATTTAAATCGTCAGGTAACTCATATGTTCATTCTTGTAACAAGATTATTTACACAAACAGGTTTGACGTGGAACTCACCCCCCTACTAGTTCTCAACGTCTCCTCTGGCGTTGTTGTAAGACATTGCTAGAAAATCAAATATAACAACAAATTAAAAAGTCTAAATTGTAATTTTCGATATTTTGGCCGAGTTGTCACCGAATTGTCCTCTTAAAGATGAAAACTTCCTTGAAATATTAAACCGTAAAGGAAAATTATTTGCTTAGACAAGCAATTAATGCTTGAGGAAAGTTACAAGCTTTATGTTAGAAGCTGAAGAGATGGCAATATATACGTATGAACTTTGCTAGGGAGTCATGAAGTAAGCGGGACTTGTGTTAATAAAAGAGCATAGATTTCTAACATTCGTGTCTCTTGTGTGTTACAGAAGTCTTTTACTATTATCGGTAGTCAGTCAAGTCTAAAGACCGTGCTCCGGTTATACGAGTACATACTTGACGGTCGTCGCAGGCAATTTCCCACTTAACGTTTCAGCGACTCATGGCAACCTACGCTTATCATTATGTTACTTTAAACCGTAAAGCTATTGATGCGTCTGAAGTTAGAAGACAGAATACCTACTTCAATAATTACAGTTTCTCGTGCTAAGATTCATAAACAGCTTAATTTGATATCCTTAAATAGTTGTAACTCGGTTCAAATAGGTCTTGTTCATTAAATTTGTCAGAAAACTAAACATGCGTTTTCTATTCTTACTCCTACCCACGCATATCCGGACGAAAAAGATCCCGCAGTTCACCACTGTAGCAGCCGGCAGCAGAAACGTTATCAGAGTGTGACGTTACCAGTGTTTTGAAGAAGTATGGCTATTTATCTAGATATTATTGAAAACCATGTGATCAAAAAGACATAATATATCATTAAGAAATCTGAAAATGCCTATCTGCGTGGCATGTTGGCCTTCAGGTGAAGAGTACCCTTGTTCAGTTTCAAGTTGCTGTTTCTACTGAAGCAGTGCTTCGGTTGCTTCCCCCGAGTGCATGCCACTGCTCCGAATGTAGCTTGAGCAGACCTCACGAAGGACATGGACTGACATAGTTGTTGCTACGAAATTGCGGTGTTGTAAAACACAGTATTCTCACCCATAAGTAACACCTCGGCAATCTGCTTGTCATTAGCATTTAATACGTACGTAGTTTCCCCAACATTTCATACGTGCCAGTAGGTCGTTCACATTATTATCTTGCATCCTCGCATTTACGAAACGGTTTTGGGTTAAACAGATATTTTCACATTAAAAACTAGTGTGGCTTTTTAAATCTGAATGGCGATGATCATATATTTTAATACTTGCCGCTCATTTCGCACAAAGTGATATCCGCTATGTCCGGTTTCCCTAAGATCTAAAGGTACCACTCGCTCCAGCTCTTTTGCAAAATGCAGAGCAATCAACATGAGGGTCCTAAGCTGCAAAACGTCGTCCTCCGAGTTTAGGGGTTACATGCTACTGAGGTCACTGGTTCAAACTCGGTGAAGGGCGATGGACTTTCTCGAGCATAAAAACCCCTATGGCTTCCTTCGTAAAGGAAGTAAATACGGTGACCTCGAGCCTGATAAAGAGGCCTCTGAGCAAAATTAAGCGGTCATTCACGCCCAGTATAGATTGGGAAGCTGAGAACCATAGCAGTTAAAGAGCCCCCATGCATAAAAGCTAAATTTTAAACCGCAAAGCATAGCTGGCAGTTGGTCATAAGCCGAAGAATTGAGGGTTCTAAGCCGCAGAGAGTGTAGCGGAGAGACGTAGCGTAGCGCAAGACGTAGCCGACAGTTTGGGAGTCCTACACCCCAAAGCATAGCCGAGGTATATTTTAATAAGAAGAGGAGTGAAGCACTTAGGCCGCAACTATGGATTGATGACGAGCGTAGCCGCAGGATCTGCGTAAATAAATCCCAATAATACATGCTGGAAATATAAATATAATAATTTCCCTAGGGCGTCTTCCCCTTATTCAGAGGTTACCCTCATCGCCCGGCCGCTGCGTCCTCCAGTCGCAGCCAAGGCCACGGAGGAGTGCAGGTTGGGGGTGGCGGGGGTCAGCACGCCGACTCCCCCGACCGTAAGGCGACTACTTTGACCTTTTAGGGACGCTACCTCTCTATCAGGATAGCTCCTCAATTGGCCCCCCCAGGGACCTAACGAGGCTGAGTGCACCCCGTACCAGACCTCCCAGCGGGGGAAAAATCCCATGCCGGTACCAGGGATCGAACCCGGGTCCTCCGCGCCACAGGCAGGCGCGCTACCACTGCGCTATGGAGGCGGTCATAGATATAATACATCACAAATTACTCGCCAATCCAATGGGTTTTGCTTCTCTTTTGGGTCCGCACTTCCCATTGCGCATGCTCAGTAGCAGGAAGATGACTATGTTTGCCATTATTCTGCTATAAAACAAAACATCCTAAAAGGGATAGGAGGGAAGTATAGGGTTTTTACCCTTACCTGGCAATAACCGGGGGGTGGTCTGCAACATCTTCTGCAACCACAACCCTCCAGTGTTTTTCGCCGTCGCCGTCGTCGTCGCCGTCGTCGTCGGATGGGAGGGACTTCTAGGCTCTACATTGACAAGATCGACTACAAAAAACACTCCTAAGGTAGTTAAGATCTCTGAAGTTCTGGAACGAGGTACGCACCCTTTGGCAGCACTTAGTCATAACTTTGAGAGTGAGTTAATCCGGAAAGCTCAAACTGTAAAGTGACAATTGTTAGCGTTATTATATGAATAAAATAGAGCTTAAATGAAAATCCCCTAAAATTTGCTAATAAAATGTTCATAATTGTATATCTATGAACTTTTTGGAAATAGATATCGAGAATAAATAAATGTTCTCAGTTGTTATAGAATATTGGCCTGTTAATGGTGAACATAACTTTCTCTGGATATATTAGTGATGCCATGGTTGTTTGATTTTCTGTCTGTTCGGTTTTCTGATGCACAAATCTTGATCATCTGTGTACAGGAGTATGAGTGCGCAGATTTCCGCTGATGGTAGTTTCAAATATGACGAAGAAAAGGTCCAATAATAGATTAATTTGTCGTAAAATGTAAAGGAGATAATTGAACATTATTGAGTGCACTATCTACACAATCTGGCAACAGTGTAAGATTGAACAGGCGAATGTTTTGTTTACTGATAAGCTTACGCTACCAGGCACGCGTTCACGTCTATGACGAGTGAAAGTTCAAACTAGGCTACAGTTCGATAACTGTTATCACTACGTGTCTGTATGTTATCAGCTGTTGAAAGTAACGAGAGGAGCAGTTTTCTCATGAGACTTGAGTGCGTAGTTTTTACTGTCAACATTCCTAATCTTTCGATCTGAATACGACAAAATTGCGCGCTTGCAAAGTATGTGAACGAATTTATTCCAACAGATACGCTAGAATCCAAATATGTATCATTTTCTGGCTAAACGATTCGTTTCAGCAGCAAATGCAAAATATACAAATAACCCATCTTTAGCTCTCTAAGCTAATTGCAGAAGTAAACTTTAAAGGAGTGGTGAAATATTGGCAGCCAAACATTTGACCAATTTATTTTTATTTATACAACTAAATACTATGGAGAAAAATGGTAGATGAACTTATGTTTCAGCTTAATGTCAAGAAGTCGCCGCTGGATTCTCGATGAATATATGTAATTTTGTTAACGCTGTCAATTGCCAGAATCACCGGGAACTCACATAGGACTATCGCTTTTAATCACATTTACAAACCATCATTCTGGGCCGTGTGTGAATCTGCGACCTTGGGCTCCGCGGTATCGTGCAAGGCTCACATTTGAGGATCACAATGCCTTTGACATCTTCCTGCACTCATTTAGGAATTATAACCATCCTCCACTCTTCTCTGTCTTCCCAGGTTCCATCTCCCAATCTCCTTTCTTTCTTTGTTTCAACCATTCCTTATTTCCATGTTAATTTGGGTCTTTCCCACTTCCTACGTCCCACTTGAGTTCATTCTTTGGCAGTTCACCCTCATCCATCCTTTCCACGTGTCTAAAGTGTTAGTTCTTAGTTGTTTTGTTTTAATTGCTTCTACTAATGAACCTTTTACTTTCAGTTTTACCTTTTCTACTAATAAGCAGAGTAAACATTGTATTCCACACAAAAATTCGATGTCGAGATTTCACCGAATATACATATTTTGAGACTTCTGAATCCAAAAAAGCATTTTTAGCAAAAATGTCAATGTCAAATGTCAAAAACTAAAATTCGCTTAAAAACCAAAGTTGGTATTTAAGTTTAATGTCTGTCAAGAATGTGACACGAAGAATTTTGAAGAAAATTGTTCCACTCTAAACTACCCTTTACACGGAAAATTTTTCGAGAATTTTGATTTTCTCGAAAATGGCTGCAACCATTTTGATTAAAATGATTGATTGATTGATTGATTGATTGAATGATGCTTAAGATTTTTTATGATAAACGCAATGTACATTTTGAATTTTCTGGCTATAGCTTATCTAGCCCTGTTTACTCCGCATGACTTTTGAATAGGGCTGGCCTCGTAGCACAGTTGGTAGAGCACATGTCTGCTGTGCAAGGGGTACCGGGTTCGATTCCCTGCAGGGGGTAGGAATTTTTCTCTACCCAGGATTATTCCTCATCCTTCCCTGAGTCTGGCAGTATAATGCCAGCGCTCGCCTACCACCTAGGCGGGACATGTATGTGGTATTCGTGGTGGACGAAGCGGTGTCTGGGCGGGGTTTTTCCGGGTTCTCCGGTTTCCCCGCCATTCATTCCACACATTGCTCTAGTATCGCCCTTCATTTCATATCATACCTGGTGCTTGGCTGACCACCTGCTCCCAGGTCTTCATACTGTCTGGTCCAGAGGTCCTTCTGCTCCACGACAGACGTCTGACCCTAGGCTGGCTTGTTAGTCCTAGGGGGGTGTAAGTCCTACATAACGGGAGGGTAATCGGGTAAAGAAAGACTATACAAAAAATGTAGACCTCGTTAAAACACACAATTTACACTATAGTAGCTTTTTTGTAGAGTGGACCATTTCAGAGACATTCCTTGTTATTTGTGTGAGTTTTGGAGAACTTGAGCTTCTGTCAAATAGAATATCGTGATTCATTTTTTATATATTAACCGTGCAAAGAGAACGGAATTAGAAAGCTTTAAAAGATTTGACTATCGCTCAAAGCCTACTGTATTCCCATATTACCCTTGTACCTAAAAGGAAATAAACAATAAGATAATTTCTGCAAGTGTTTTATCTCAACTAACACGAAGAAGATATAGGAGTAAGAGTTTGTAAGAACGGTTAGTACAAGAGTAGAGAAAGTCATGTGAGCGCGACACATCAGATTTTTTATTTCTTTTTGTTTTAATTGTAATATCCTTATCCCATAAAACACTAACTTTGATATTCCTAACCGGCTATTCCTTAATTAGTTTTTTAGCAAATTACAGCATATATAGGATCCTGAGTTCAATTGTTGGGGCCCACCACTCTGACATTGGGGTTTTCGTAGTTATGCCCGATTGGTGAGATGAATGCTGGGGTGGATTCAGATAAATACCAATTATCACGTTTGAGTAAGACAGGGTTTTTAATATTGAAGAAACCTTCAATCATGCTACCTTTACATAGTGAATCTTTGCTACTATTCATTTTCTCATAAATAGCTCAAATGCTTTTGGTAGATATGCCACATGTGCATAGCTAATGCAACGTATATCTTGAATCATCTACCAATAGTCTGTGAAGTCCTATTTCTTATGAATGAATGCTATGTATGTAATTGCATATTACCTACTGGTAAACCATACGAGACTAAAATTGTAGACTGTATTGAAATGTATAATTTATGCCAAATAAATTTTCTCAACGATAATGTTCTTCTTATCGACTTTCCATTCATGGTGTCTTGGTAGAAAATTACCATTTATAACCTAACTGCAGCTTTGTCTTCATTTCATTATATGTACATGAACTTAATCTTCTAACTTTTGATATATTTACTATTACAGTCATGGGTATAATCATATTTGATAGCTGAATTTCATTGTTTAATTCCTACCTATTCGTAACCTCCATTTTATTTGTTAATATTTACTTACAGTTTTATTCCAGATCCACATAAGTATGAAGTATGAGTATTTTGAGGCGTTGGTAGTCGTTTGCCAGCTTGCCACTAATGCTAATATTGGTGATATTGCGATTGGAATATCATGTTCCACAGTGTAATTATTAACTTTATTTTTGTATAAGTGATATTTCTTAAAACTAGTGTGGAATAACATGTGTTAAGTACATTGGATAATCTTAGAAGTAGAAAGTACTCGAGCTCATATCTTATTTTCAAACTTTTTCTTGTTCTCCAACGCTGCACTTGCCACACTTATATCGCAATATACTATTTTTCTATATCATTAACCATTTCCGAAATGTTCGTTGTTTTTTCAAGTCTTTTCTCTTTTAAGGTTTAACAGCTGTTCATACTGCAGGTCAGGCAGTGGACACTGTGGTGATATATAAAATGAAATGTTAATTGAGAAAGGAATTTTGAGAAGGAAATATTCCAAGTGTAAATTTAGGGTACTTCCCCGACATTTCTCAATTATGAGGACTGTGGTAAAACTGAAAAAAAAAACTCCGCTCCTGGCGGGAATTGAAATGTTAATGAGTCTGTACCATCACGACCTCGACTACTCGTGTCTGTGCATATAATAGCCACAAAGCCCCTTAGGCGATTCTTCTTTTTCCCCCTATTTAGTAACAAAGAACTAACTTGCAATAGTAGTGTGTTTTGTTTTCTTTATTGTGCATGCAACAAGGTCATATTGCTTAATTTCTTATTATTTCTATCAAAAATATATCGTGAATAACGTAAAATGAATAGACGTTCTTAAACATGGATACTATAATATAAAGGGATTATGTGAGCTTATAATGGATGCTGAAAGTTGTATGAGTGTGATGCAGTGTTGTCCAACCTTGTCTGTTTGGAGACGCTTAGGTAATGAGCGGCTATTCCCCAATCTCCTGCTTCAATCGGAGGGACAGTCAGTATCCAGCGACATACACAAATAGGCGATTCCATAGCAGTTTCTAAGTTTCATACCTTGAATTTTGTGGGAATGTCCTCAGAACACACCTTCATTTTGAATTATTTTTGCATAAATGGTAAACAATAAGAGAGAGGCAAACGCTTACTAAATAAAAAATCTGATGTGTTGCACTCACATGACTTTCTCTTCTCTTGTACTAACCATTCTTACAAACTCTTATTCCTATATCTTCTTCGTGTTAGTTAAAATAAACATTTGTACAAATTATCTTATTGCCTATTTCCTTGTAGGTACAAGGGGAATATTAGAATACAGTAGGCTGCGTGCTATAGTCAGATATTTTAAAGCTTTGAGATCCCGTTCTCTTTGCACGCTTATCATTTTAAAAAAATGAACAGCGACGTTCCGTTTCACGAAAGTTTTTAAGTTTACCGAAACTCACACACATAACAAGGAATTACTCGGAAATGGTTCACTGTACAAGAAAATTTATTCAGACATAAATTGCGTATTTTAGCAAGATCTACATCTTTGTATGATTTGGTCTATCTCTAACGGTTTACCAGTTATGCAAAAATCGTCCAGAGTAAATACGACTACGAGGGCTATAGTCAGGAAATTCAAGATATATATTTCGTAATAAAAATATCTCAAATATATTAAATTTTAATCAAAATCATTGGTCATTTTCAAGAAAATCAAAATTTTCAAAAAGTTTTCCATGTAAAGAGCAGTTTAGAGTGGTACTATTATTTTCAAACTCTTCGTGTCGCATTCTTGAAAGACCTTAAACTTAAATGCCAACTTTGGTTTTTAACCTACGTTTCGTTTTTGAGTTATGTTGTCCACAGACTGACACACACGCGCGCGCGCACGGACATTTTTCTAAAAATAATTTTTGGATTCAGGGGTCTCAAAACATATAATTCCCGTAAAATCTCGACATCGAATTTTTGGGTGGAATGTAATACTTCTACTTACCAGTAGAGAAAGTAAAAATGTGGATCTCGTTAAGACACACATTTTATACTAAATACTTATTTCTTCTGATTGAACATTTCCCGGTATTGTTATTATTTGCTTGAATTTTCTAACACTTATACTTTTCTCAAATAGGAGTATGTTCTCTTGGTCTTATAAAGAAAGCGGAATTTTAAAGGCATCGCATAGGAACCAGCTCTTAAAACATTTCACTATCACTTAAAACCTACTGCACTCTCAGATTCCCCTTGCACCTACGAGAAAATAAGCAATAAGATAATATCTGAAAATGCTTATGCCGATTAAAATGAAGTATATAGAGAAATAAGCATTTGCAAGAATTGTATGTGTAAGAGTGAGTATAGTTCTACATATATTTATCAACAGAGTTTATCCAAATTGAACTAAATTAAAAGTCTGTATCGCAATAGGTTACGTGACGATCACTTGGCGTATCCTCTAAAGCTATGCACTTCTTTGTCGCCAAATATTAATAGAATTCTTAAACTAAGCAGTACCAAAGAAGTCACTATTGAATAAATGTTTATCGTATAAGATTCGAATCAAACGCAACCTACATGTAACCAACCCGCCATTGCAACAGAGTGTCACAGAATGGCAATGTCCACCTATAGTGGAAGGAGGTAAACCCAAACGTTGAACATTGCTCGTGTGATGCATTACTTTTTTAGTGCCAGCCGTAAAGCTTTTATTCTATGAAATGGAAGACTTCCCTTATCGACATTGACATAAACACATTGCAAAGACTCCTCTGGCCTCATTAAAGCTTTCTTTCTGTTACCTGCGTCCACTTCCAAACGTGAACACCATTTCACCCTTGAGAAATGAGCTAAGCAGTTAGTTCACAGACCTACCTTAGAGTAAGACATTTTAATTAGTAAACTTATTGTGAGAACCAAAGATTTAGACGAACTTAATCCTACATTTGCCTAAGGCCTTGTCGAATTAGCAGAAGGTCGCTGCGGTTACCAGTCTTCAACTGTCAGATGTTTCAAAGATAAGCTAGCGCCACGGTTGTGAGAAATCGAGACTTGAAACAAAAGAATATCTTCCATCATTACCATTCGCCTTCTATTGTAAAAGTAGCAAGGAGAACTCTGGTATAATTCTCTCCTCTGTGTTTAATTTTTATCAGTTTCTGTTAAAGGTATCGCCTTTGGAACCATCCTATTGTATGCATATGCTGACAACGGTTGGCTTTTAAGCCTTATAGCGTTGTTACTATAGCAACCATAAGATTAGTTTCCTTAGATTATAATCCCTAATTAGAGATAGTTTCATGATATTTGTGGTAATTACTAAGATGCACTGTCCCAACACCTTTTACTTTCTCTACCACGTGATTACTAGACAGAGAAGGCATTGCATTTCGAAAATTTGATATCGGGATTTCATGAAAATCTACGTTTTGAGACTCCCTGAATCGACAAAAAAAGAGCACGTTTATTTTCTCTACTCTGCGTATTACACGCAAAAATTCGATATCGAGATTTCACCCGAAATACACATTTTTGTGCCCCCTAAATCTAAAAAGGGAGAAAAATTAGAGCAAAGGCCTTTGTGCGTGCGTGCATGGGTGGGTGGATGTGTGTGTGTGCGCGCGTGCGTGCGAGTGTGTGTGTGTGTGTGGGGGGGGGGGGTCCTCTCTGTGAACAGCTCAACTCAAAAACGAAAAATCGGTTAAGTGCTTGGTATTTCAGTTCAGCACCTTCCAAGGTAACGGCGCCGTGGCAGAGTGGTCAGACTACTCGCCTCTCACCAAAGTAGCCGGTGTTCGATCCCAGGTGATCGCATGTGGGAATGGTGGACAAAGCGGCACAGGGTCGGGTTTCCTCCGGGTTCTCAGGTTTTCTTCACCATCTAGTTCCAGCGGTGTTCATTCCATCTATCATCAGCGTCACCGCCTGCGGTACCGCATGTAATAAAATCGGATGTTAAACACTCCCAAAAAAGAATTTTCCCAGGATGAGACACGAAGATTTGCTAGAAATTCCTCTTACCCTAGATTAACATTTAGATTGACCATTTTTCGAAAATGTTGGTTTTCTTAAAAATGCCGCTAACGATTTTGATTAAAATACTATATTTTTAAGATTTTTTTATGAAAAAATGAAGCATATGTCTTGAATTTTCAGGGAATGTCCTCAGAAGCCCTCTGCAGTCTGGGTGATTTTTGCATAACTACACTTTACATGAAATACATGTTTTTATGTTTTCGTAACCATTTCAAAAATATTCCCTGTTATTTGCCCGAAGCGTTATGTGTTTATAAACTTTTCTCAAATGAGAGCTCATCATTCATTTTGCTATCTCCTTGTGATGCAACGAGAATGGAATTAAAGTCAACATATAGCGACCAATTGTTAAAATATTTGACCATCACTTAAAGGCCACTGTATTCCCATATCCCCCTTGCATCTACAAGAAAATGAACAGTAAGTTAATTTCTACAAATGTTTATCTCGATCAACACGAAGTAGATAGAGAAATAAGAGTTTGTAAGAATAGTTTTATAAGAGTAGAGAAAGTTGTGTGAGTGCAACATTATCAGATTTTTACAAAAGCTTTCATGTCGTTATGTGTGTACGAGAGAGAGAGAGAGAGAGAGAGAGAGAGAGAGAGAGAGAGAGTTAACAGCATGGCTCAAAAACCAAAAGTAGGTGAAATACCCTTGGATATTTAATTCAGTATTTTTCAACGACGTAACACCAAGACTTTTAAGAAAATTCCCCATTCCAAAGTATTCTTTATATGGCCTACCATCTAGGCGACCAGGGTTCGGTCCCAGGGACCCGAATGTGGATGAAGCGGTGTCTGGGCGGGTTTTCTCCGGGTCCTCCGGTTTCTCTAGCCACTCATTCCACCAATTGTTCCATAATCACTTTTCCATTCATCAATTTCGCCTGCATTTCATGTCATCCTCTTGCTCACTATCATACCTGTGGTTGGCCTACCACCCGCTTCCAGGTCTTCACTCTGTCTGGTACATAGGTTCCTATGCTCCCCAATAGGCGTCTCACCCTAGGCACTGGCTTGTAAGTCATACGTAAGCAAAGGGTAATCAGGTAAAGAAGAAGTGAAGCAGAAATAGGAATAAGCTTTTCCAAGAACAGTTTGGTGAAGAATGCATATGTGAATGTAACGTCATACTTTTAAAGAAGAAAAAGTGACAAATTCTGCGATTTAACTTCAGACATGCTAACGCATAATGAATGGACTCTCGATGTCGGACTCTTGATATCCGATCTTCGATGTCGAATCTTTGATGTCAGACTCTCTATGTCAAACTCACGACGACGGACTTTCGATTTCAAACATTCGATACACAGGTTTCGATATCGAACTTTCGGTGTGATACTTCCGATGTGTAACATTTGATGTGGAACTTTCGATATCAAACTGTTGAAGTCGAGCTTTAGATGTCCAACTTTCGATGAACTTCCATTGACGAACTTTGATTGTTGAACTTCAGACGTCCAACTTTCGACGTCTGTCTTTCGATATCGTAATCCCTTTATCAAACTTTCGATGTTCGATATTCGGTGTCACACATCCGATGCCGGAACATCGGTGTCGTACTCTCGATGACGGACTCTGGATGCTGGACTCTGAATGTCGCACTCTCCATGTTGGCCTTTCGATGTCGGGCTTTCCATTTCGGAACTTCGATTTCGGGCTCTAGACGTCGGACCTTGGTTGCCGGACTTTCGATGTCGGAGTCTCGGTTTTCGGACTCTCGATGTAAGACTCTTGATGTCAGACTCTCGATGTCGGGCTCTCAATGTAAGACTCTTGATGTCGGATTCTTGATGTCAGACTCTCGATGTCGGACTCGCGATGTCGGACTTGTGATGTTGAAATGACATCAGACTTTCGATTTAGATCTCCGGATTTCTTAGCTAGGATATCAAAATTTCTATACCGAAAGTAGTTTGTCGAATTTAGGTATTGTAATTGCGACATCAAAATTATAATGTCGAGATTCTTTTCGGGTTTCGATATCAAAATTTAGATGTCGAAAAATCGGGAACCAAATTTCGATGTTAAACTTTCGATGTTGATCTTGCGAGGCGAAAACTTCGATTTCAGACTCTCGATGTCCCCGCTATGTGTCGGACCATCGGAGCCGAACTCTTGGTGTTGGACTCGGTGTCGGGCTCTCGGTGTCGTAATCGCGATGTCGGGCTGGCCATGTGGGACTTGCGATGTTGAACTGGCATCAGACTTTCAATTTCTATCTTCCGATTTCTTAGACACGATATCGAAATTTCGATACAAAAATTCGATATCGAAATTTCCATACAAAAACTTCGATATCGAAATTTCCATACAAAAACTTTGATATCGAAACTTCAATACCGAAATACGTTTATTGAAATTTCCGTATTGTAATTGCGACATCAAAATTAAAATGCCGACATTCTTATCGGGTTTCGATATCAAAACTTCGATGTCGGAAAATCGGTATCGAAATTTCGATGTTGAATTTTCGATGTTGATCTTCCCAGGCTGAAAGTCCGAGCCAATATATCAAAATTTCGATATTGAAACTTCGATATCGAAATTTCGATATTGAAACTTCGATATCAAAATTTCAATACCGAGAGTACTTTATCGAATTTTCGGTAATGTAATTGCGACATCAAAATTATAATGTAATTCTTTTGGGGCATATTATAAAAATTTCGGTATCGAAAAATCGGTATCGAAATTTCGATGTTAAACTTTCGATGTTGATCTTGCGAGGCGGAAACTTCGATTTCAGACTCTCGATGTCCCCGCTAGGTGTCGGAACCTCGGTGTCGAACTCTCGGTGTCGAACTCTCGGCATTGCACTTGGTGTCGGGCTGTCGATGTCGGACTTGCGATGTTGAAATGACATCAGACTTTCGACTTCAATCTCCGGATTTCTTAGCCAGGTATCTAAATTTCGATACCAAAACTTCGATATTGAAATTTCAATACCGAAATATCTTTGTCGAAATTTCCGTATTGTAATTGCGACATCAAAATTGCAATGTCAAGATTCTTATCGGGTTTCGATATCAAAAATTCGATGACGGAAAATCGGTAACGAAATTTCGGTCTTGAACTTTCGATGTCTATCTTGCGAGGCAGGACCTTCAATTTCATAAGCTCGATGTCCGCGCTAGGTGTCGGGCCCTCGGTGCCGGACTCTCGGTATTGGACTCGGTGTCGTACTCGCGATGTCGGGCTGGCGATGTCGGACTTGCGATGTTGAACTGGCATCAAACCTTGAATTTCTATCTTCCAATTTCTTAGACACGATTTCGAAATTTCGATACAAAAATTCGATATCGAAATTTCGATACAAAAACATCTATATTGAAATTTCAATACCGAAATACCTTTGTCGAAATTTCAGTATTGTAATTGTGGCATCAAAATTACAAAGCCGACATTCTTATCGGGTTTCGATATCAAAACTTCGAAGTCGTAAAATCAGTATCGAAATTACGATGTTAAACTTTGGATGTTGATCTTGCTAGGCGGAAACTTCGACTTCAGACTCTCGATGTCCCCGCCAGGTGTCGGGCTCTCGCTGTCGTACTCGCGATGCTGGACTGGCGATGTCGGATTTGCGATGTTGAAATGACATCAGACTTTCGATTTTGATCTCCGGATTTGTTAGCCACCATACCGAAATTTCGATACCAAAACATCGATATCAAAATTTCAATACAGAAATATCTGTTGAAAATTCGGTAATTGAATTTCGTAATCAAAATTACCATGTCTAGATTCTTATCGGATTTCGATATCAAAATTTCCTAGCCGGAAAATCGGTATCGTTATTTCGATGTTGAACTTTCGATGTTGATCTTGCGAGGGGGAAAGTTCGACTTCAGACTCTGGATGTCCTAGCTAGGTGTCGAAACCTCAGTGCCGAACTCTCGGTGTCTATGAATGTCGTGCTTGTGTTGTCGGAATGGCGATGTCGGACTTGCGATGTTGAAATGACATGAGACTTTCGATTTCAATCACCGGATTTCTTAGCCAGATATCTAAATTTCGATACCAAAACTTCGATTTTGAAATTTCAATTACGAAATATCTTTGTCGAAATTTCCGGTTTGTAATTGCGTCATCAAAATTACAATGTCAAGATTCTTATCGTGCTTCGATATCAATAATTCGAAGACGGAAAACCGATTCGAAATTTCGATCTTGAACTTTCGATGTCTATCTTGCGAGGCAGGACCTTCAATTTCATAAGCTCGATGTCCGCGCTAGGTGTCGGACCCTCGGTGCCGGACTCTGGGTATTGGACTCGGTGTCGTACTCGCGATGTCGGGCTGGCGATGTCGGACTTGCGATGTTGAACTGGCATCAGACTTTCATTTTCTCTCTTCCGATTTCTTAGGCACGATATCGAAATTTCCATACAAAAAATTCGATATCGAAACTTCAATACCGAAATACCTTTTTCGAAATTTCCGTATTGTAATTGCGACATCAAAATTTCAATGTCGACATTCTTATCAGGTTTCGATATCAAAACTTCGATGTCAGAAAATCGGTATCGAAATTTCGATGAGCTTTCGATGTTGAATTTGCGAGGAGGAAGTCCCAGCCAAGATATCAAAATTTCGATACTGAAACTTCGATATCGAAATTTCAATACTGAAAATACTTTATCGAATTTTCGGTAATGTAATTGCGACATCAAAATTATGTCATTAATCTTTTGGGGCATATTATAAAAATATCGGTGTCGATAAATCGGTATCGAAATTTCCATGTTAATCTTTCGATGTTGATCTTGCGAGGCGGAAACTTCAATGTCAGACTCTGGATGTCCCCGCTAGGTGTCGGACCCTTAGTGTCGAACTCTCGGTGTCGAACTCTCGGCATTGCACTTGGTGTCGGGCTCTCGGTGTCGTACTCCCGATGTCGCGCTGTCGATGTCGGACTTGATATGTTGAAATGACATCATACTTTCGACTTCAATCTCCGGATTTCTTAGCCAGGTATCTAAAACTTCGATATTGAAATTTCAATACCGAAATATATTTGTCGAAATTTCCGTATTGTAATTGCGACATCAAAATTACAATGTCAAGATTCTTATCCGGTTTCGATTACAAAAATTCGATGACGGATAATCGGAATCGAAATTTCGATCTTGAACTTTCGATGTCGATCTTGCGAGGCAAGACCTTCAATATCAGAATCTCGATGTCCGCGCTAGGTGTCAGACCCTCGGTGCTGGACTCCTGGTGTCGAACTCTAGGTATTGGACTCGGTGACGGGCTCTCGGTGTCGGACTTGGTGTCGGCCTCACGGTGTTGGGCTATCAATGTCGTACTCGTGATGTCGGGCTGGCGATGTCGGACTTTCGATGTTGAAATGACATCAGACTTTCGATTTCAATCACCAGATTACTTAGCCAGGATATCGAAATTTCGATACCGAGACGTCGATATATAATTTCAATACCGTAAGTACTTTTTTGAAATTTCGGTATTGTTGTTGCGACATGAAAATTACAATGTAGAGATTGCTATCGGGTTTCGATATCAAATTTCGATGTCGAAAAATGGCTATCGGTTTTCGATGTTAAACTTTCGATGTTGATCTTGCGAGGCGGAAACTTAGATTTCAGACTCTTGATGGGTCGTATTCTCGGTGTTGTACTCGCGATGTTGGGCTGGCGATGTCGGGCTTGCGATGTTGAAATGACACTGGACTTTCGATTTCGATCTCCGGAATTCTTGGCCCGGATATCGAAATTTATATATCGAAAATTCGATATCTAAATTTCAATTACGAAAGTACTTTGTCGAAATTTTGGTATTGTAATTGCGACATCAAAATTATGTCGAGATTCTTTTTGCGTTTCGACATCAAAATTTGTATTTCGAAAACTCGGTATCGATTTTCGATTTTAAACTTTGGATGTTGATCTTGCTAGGCGGAAACTTCGATTTCAGACTCTCGATGTCCC
Source organism: Tenodera sinensis (assembly GCA_030765045.1). Taxonomy (NCBI): domain Eukaryota; kingdom Metazoa; phylum Arthropoda; class Insecta; order Mantodea; family Mantidae; genus Tenodera; species Tenodera sinensis. The sequence continues at coordinate 24,691,036 of CM060961.1, read as the reverse complement.
TGCCAGGTGTCGGACTTGCGATGTTGAAATGACAATCAGAATTTGAATTTCGATCTTCGGATCTTAGCCACTATATCGAAATTTGTATACCAAAATTTCGATATTGAAATTTCAATACCGAAAAATCTTTTTTAAAATGTCGGTATTGTAATTATTTCAAAATTCCAATTTCGATATTATTATTGGATTTCGATATCAAAATTTCGATGTCGCAAAATTGGTATTGAAATTTCAATGTGGAACTTTCGATGTTGATCTTGCGAGGCGGAAACTTCGATTTCAGACTCTTGATGTCCATGTTAGGTGTCGTACTCGCGATGTCGGGCTGGCGATGTCGGACTTGCGATGTTGAAATGACAATGTACTTTCGATTTCGATCTCCGGAATTCTTGGCCCGGATATCGAAATTTATATACCGAAAATTCGATATCTAAATTTCAATTACGAAGGTACTTTGTCGAAATTTTGGTATTGTAATTGCGACATCAAAATTACAATATCGAGGTTCTTTTCTGGTTTCGATATCAAAATTTCGACGTCGAAAAGTCGGTATTGAAATTTCGATGTAGATTTTGCGAGGTGGAACCTACGTTTTCAGATTTTCGATGTGCCCGCTAGGTGTTGGACCCTCGGTGCCGGACTCTCGGTGTCGAACTCTCGGTATTGGACTCGGTGTCGGGCTCTCGGTGTTGGGCTATGTACTCGCGATGTCGGGCTGGCGATGTTGAAATGACATCAGACTTTCAATTTCTATCCTAAGATTTCTTAGCCACGATATCGGAATTTTGCTACAAAAAATTCGACATCGAAATTTCTATACCAAAACTTCGATATGGTAATTGCAATACCGAAATATCTTTGTCAAAATTTCCGTATTGTTATTGCGACATCAAAATTATAATGTCGAGATTTTTATCGGGTTCCGATATCAAAATTTTGATGTCGGTAAATCGGTATGGAAATTTCGATGTTAACCTTTCGATGTTGATCTTGCGAGGCGGAAACTACGATTTTAGACTCTTGATGTCCCCGCTAGGTGTCAGACCCATGGTGTAGAACTCTCGGTGTCGAACGCGCGATGTCAGGCTTGCGATGTTGAAATGACAATCAGAATTTGAGTTTCGATCTTCGGATCTTAGCCACTATATCGAAATTTGTATACCAAAACTTCGATATTGAAATTTGAATACCAAAATATCTTTGTTAAAATTTCGGTATTGTAATTAATACAAAATTGCAATGTCGATATTATTATTGGATTTCGATATCAAAATTTCGATGTCGGAAAATTGGTATTGAAATTTCAATGTGGAACTTTCGATGTTGATCTTGCGAGGCGGAAACTTCGATTTCAGACTCTTGATGTCCATGTTAGGTGTCAGACCCTTGTTGTAGAACTCTCGGTGTCGAACACTCGGTGTCGAACCTTGGAATTGAACACGGTGTCGGGCTCTCGGTGTCGTACTCCCGATGTCGGGCTGTCGATGTCGGACTTGCGATGTTGAAATGACATCAGACTTTCGATTTCGATCTCCGGATTTCTTAGCCAGGATATCAAAACGTCGATCCCGAAACTTCGATATCGAAATATCAATACCGAAATTTCTTTGTGGAAAATCGGTATTGTAATTGCGGTATCAAAATTACAATGTCGAGATTCTTTTCGCTTTTCGATATCAAAATTTCGATGTCGAAAAATAGGTATCAAAATTTCGATCTTGAACTTTCATTGTCGATCTTGCGAGGCAAGACCTTCAATATCAGAATCTCGATGTCCGCGCTAGGTGTCGGACCCTCGGTGCTGGACTCTTGGTGTCGAACTCTAGGTTTTGGACTCGGTGACGGGCTCTCGGTGTAGGACTTGGTGTCGGCCTCACGGTGTTGGGCGATCAATGTCGTACTCGTGATGTCGGACTGGCGATGTCGGACTTTCGATGTTGAAATGACATCAGACTTTTGATTTCAATCACCAGATTAACCAGGATTCGAAATTTCGATACCGAGACGTCGATATATAATTTCAATACCGAAAGTACTATTTTGAAATTTCGGTATTGTAGTTGCGACATGAAATTTACAATGTAGAGATTGCTATCGGGTTTCGATATCAAATTTCGATGTCGAAAAATGGCTATCGAAATTTCGATGTTGATCTTGCGAGGCGGAAACTTCGATTTCAGACTCTCGATGTCCCCGCTATGTGTCGAACCCTCGGTGCCGGACTCTTGTTGTCGAACTCTCGGTATTGTACTCGTCGGGCTCTGTGTTGGGCTATCAATGTCGAACTATCAGGGTCGAACTCGCGATGTGGGGCTGGCGATGTCGGACTTTCGGTGTTGAAAAGATATCAGACTTTCGTTTTAGATATCTGGATTTCTTAGCCAGGTATCTAAATTTGGATACAGAAACTTCGATATCGAAATTTCAATATCGAAAGTTCTTTGTCGAAAATCGGTATTGTAATTGCGACATCAAAATTACAATGTCGAGATGCTTTTCGGTTTCCGAAATCATAACTTCGATTTCGCTAAATCGGTATCGAAATTTCGATGTTGAAGTTTCGATGTCGATCTTACGAGGCATAACCTTGAATTGCAGACTCTCAATGTCTGCGATAAGTGTCGGACCCTCGGTGCCGGACTCTCAGTGTAGGACTCACAGTGTCGGACAGGCGGTGTTGGGCTATCAATGTCGGACTAACGATGTCGGGCTGGCGATGTCGGACTTGCGATGTTGAAATGATATCAGACTTTCGATTTCCATCTCTTGATTTTTTGCCCGGATATCGAAATTTTGATATCGAAACTTCAATATCGAAATTTCAATAACGTGAGTACCTTGTCGAAATTTTTGTATTGTAATTGTGACATCAAAATTGCAATGTCGAGATTCTTTCCTGGTTTCTTTATCAAAATTTCGCTGTCGATAAGTCGGTATTGAAATTTCGAAGTTGAACTTTCGTTGTTGATTTTGCGAGGCGGAACCTACGATTTCAGACTTTCGATGTGCCCGCTAGGTGTCGCACCCTAGGTGTCGAACTCGGTAGTGGCCTCGGTTACGGGCTCTCGGTGTCGTACTAGTGATGTCGGGCTGGCGATGTCGGACTTGCGATGTTGAACTGACATCAGACTGTCGATTTCGATCTCCGGATTTCTTAGCACGGTAATCGAATTTTCGATACCGAAACTTCGATATTGAAATTTCAATAACGAAAGTACTTTGTCAAAATTTTGGTATTGTAATTGCCACATCAAAATTACAATATCGGGATTCTTTTCAGTTTTCGATATCAAAATTTTGATACTCTAACGACGGTATCGAAATTTCGAAGCTGAACTTTCGATGTCGATCTTGTGAGGCATAACTTTCAATTTCTGGCTCTCGATGTCCCCGCTAGGTGTCGGACCCTCGGTGTCGTACTCGTGATGTCGGGCTGGCGATGTCGGACTTTCGATGTTGAAATGACATCAGAAATCGATTTCAATCACAGGATTTCTTAGCCAATATATCGAAATTTCGATCTCGAAATTTCACTACCGATAATACTTTGTGGAAATACGGTATTGTAGTTACGACATCAAAATGACAATGTTGAGAGTTCTATCGGGTTTCGATATCAAAATTTCGATGTCGAAAATTGGATATCAAAATTTCGATGTTGAACTTTCGATGTTGATCTTGCGAGGCGGAAACTTCGATTTCAGACTCTCGATGTCCCCGCTATGTGTCGAACTCTCGGTGCCGGACTCTTGTTGTCGAACTCTCGGTATTGTACTCGTCGGGCTCTGTGTTGGGCTATCAATGTCGAACTATCAAGGTCGAACTCGCGATGTGGGGCTGGCGATGTCGGACTTTCGGTGTTGAAAAGACATCAGACTTTCGATTTCGATATCTGGATTTCTTAGCCAGGTATCCAAATTTCGATATCTGAAGTTCTTTGTTGAAAATCGGTATTGCAATTGCGACATCAAAATTACAATGTCGAGATTCCTTTCCGTATTTCGGCATCAAAATTGCGGAATCGAAATTCCGATGTTGAAGTTTCGATGTCCCTCTGGCGAGGCAGAACCTTCAATTTCAGACTATCAATGTCCGCGATAGGTCTCAGACCCTCGTGTCGGACTCAGTGTCGGACTCACGGTATCGGACTCACGGTTTTGGGCTATCAATGTCGGAATAACGATGTCGGGCTGGCGATGTTGAAATGACATCAGAATTTGAAATTCGATCTTCGGATCTTAGCCACAATATCGAAATTTGTATACCAAAACTTCGATAACGGAATTTCAATACTGAAAGATCTTTGTCGAAATTTCGGTATAGAAATTACGACATCAAAATTACAATTTCGATATTATTATTGGATTTTGATATAAAAATTTCGATGTCGGAAAATCGGTACCGAAATTTCAATGTGGAACTTTCGATGTTTATCTTGCGAGGCGGAAACTTCGATTTCAGACTCTCGCTGTCCCCGCTATGTGTCGGACCGTCGGTGTCGAACTCTCGGTGTCGAACTCTCGGTATTGGACTCGCTGTCTGGCTCCCGATGTCGAACTCGCGATGTCGGGCTGGCGATATTGGACTAGCGATGTTGAAATGACATCAGAATTTGAATTTCGATCTTCGGTCCTTAGCCACGATATCGAAATTTGTATACCAAAACTTCGGTATCGAAATTTCAATACCGAAAGATCTTTGACGAAATTTTGGTATTGTAATTACGTAATCAAAATTACAATTTCGAGATTATTATGGATTTGGATATCAAAATTTCGATGTCGGAAAGTCGGTATCGAAATTTCAATGTGGAACTTTCGATGTTGATTTTGCGAGGCGGAAACTTCGATTTCAGACTCTCGATGTCCCCGCCAGGTGTCGGACCCTAGGTGTCGAACTCTCGGTGTCGAACTCTCGACATTGGACTTGGTGTCGGGCTCTCGGTGTCGTACTCCCGATGTCGGGCTGTGGATGTCGGACTTGCGATGTTGAAATGACATCAGCCTTTCGATTTCGATCTCCGGATTTCTTAGCCAGGATATCAAAACTTCGATACCGAAACTTCGATATCGAAATTTAAAAACCGAAAGTTCTTTGTCGAAATTTGGTATTGTAATTGCGGCATCAAAATTACAATGTCGAGATTCTTTTCGGTTTTCGATATCAAAATTTCGATGTCGAAAAGAAGGTATGAAATTTCGATCTTGAACTTTCGATGTCGATCTTGTGAGGCAGGACCTTCAATTTCAGAATCTCAATGTTCCCTCTAGGTGTCGGATCCTTGGCGCCGGACTCGGTGTCGAACTCTAGGTGTGGAACTTTGGGTACTGAACTCGGTGTCGGGCTCTCGGTGTCGAACTCGCGATGTCGGAATTGCGATGTTGAAATGACATCAGACTTTCGATTTCGATCTCCGTATTTCTTAGCCAGTATATCGAAATTTCGATACCGAATCTTCGATATCGGAATTTTAATACCGGAATATCTTTGTCGATATGTCCATGTTGTAATTGCGACATATAAATTACAATGTGGAGATTCTTATCGGGTTTCGATATCAAAATTTCGATGACGATTATAGGTATCGAAATTTCGATGTTGATCTTTTACGGTGTCTATCTTGCGAGGCGGAACCTACGATTTCAGACTCTCGATGTCCCAGCTAGGTGTCTGACCCTGATGACCTAGAAGTTGAGCGCCCTTAAACCAAACCAAACCAAACCTAGGTGTCGAACTCCGGTGTAGAACTCTCGGTATTGGACTCGGTGTAGAACTCTCGGTGTCGGACTTGCCATGGTGAAAGGACAGCAGACTTTCGATTTCGTTCTTCGGATTTCTTAGCCAGGTATCTAAATTTCGATTTTGAAACTTCCTTATCGAAATTTCAATACCAAAAGAACCATGTCGAAAATCGGTATTGTAATTGCGACATCAAAATTACAATGTCGAGATACTTTCCGGTTTTCGATATCAAAATTTCGTTGTCGAAAAATCGGTATCGAAATTTCGATCTTGAACTTTCGAAGACGATCCTGCGGACTTGCGATGTTGAAATAACATCAGACTTTCGATTTCGATCTTCGAATTTCTTAGTCACCATATCGAAATTTCTTTACCGTAGCTTCGATATCGAAATTTCAATACAGAAAGATCTTTGTTGAAACATCGGTATTGTAATTGCGATATCAAAATTACAATGTCGAGATTGTTTTCGGGTTTCGATATGAGAATTTCTTTGTGGAATAATCGGTATCGAAATTTCGTTGATGACCTTTGGATGTCGTTCTTCCGAGGTGGAGCTCTCGATTTCCAACTCGCGATGACCGCGCTCGGTGTCGGGCTCTAGGTGTCGACTCATGGTGTCATGCTATCAATGTCGAAATCGCGATGTCGGGCTGGGGATGTCGGACTCGCGATGTTGGACTCTCGATTTCGGGCTTTCGATGTCGGACCTTCGATACCGTGGGTTCGACGTCGCACTCTCGATGTTGAAATGACATCAGAATTTCGATTTCGATCTTCCGATTTCTAAGCTGCGTATTCAATATTTCAGTGCCGAAAGAGCGATATCGAAATTTCGATACGGAAAGTTCTATGTCGAATTTTCGATATTTAAATTCCGGTATCGAAATTATAATGTTGAACTTTTGATGTCGATCTTCCGAGGCTGAGCTCTGGATTTCGGACTCTCGATGCCCGCGCTCTCTGTCGGACACACGATGTCGGACTTACGCTGTCAGATTCTTGATTCCGTACCTTCGGCGTCAAACTCTCGGTGTCAGCCTCTTGATGTCTGGCTGTCGATTTCGGACTCCCGATGTATATCTTCGATATTGGACTCTTGATGTCAGGTTCTCGATGTCGAACTCTCGATATCGAACTGACGATATCGGACTTTCGTTTTCGAACTTCGAATTTCTAAGTTACGGTATCAAAATTTCTATGTCGGACCTTAAATGTATTATTTTGCTGTCAAACTTTAAACGTGGAACTACGTATGCCGAACTTTCGATATCGATCTTTCGATGTTGAACTTTAGATGTAGATATTCCTATATCGAAGTATACGGACTTTTGATGTCCTACTTTCGAAGTCGTACCTTCGATGGCAACTACCCATATCGTACTTTCGGTGATACACCTTAGAAGTCACAGTTTTGATGTCAATGTTTCGAAGTGGAACTTTCGATGTCGGACTTTTTATAAGGATTTCCGATTTGAACTTTCAATTTCGCACTTTCGATGTCGAAATTCCTATGTCGAACTTTCGATATCGATCTTTCGATGTCGAATCTTCTATGTTGGACTTTCGATGTTGAACTTTCAATGTCGATCTTTCGTGGTCAAACCTTCGTTGTCCAACTTGCAATGTTGCACTTTCGATGTCGGACTTATGATGTCCAACTTTCAAAGCGGTCGGGCTCTCGGTATTGGAGAGACGATGTCGGACTCTCGATTTCGGACTCCAGATGTCGGGCTCTCGATCTCCTACTCTCGATGTCGGACCTTCCTTGTAGCATCTTCGATGTCGGACTTTTAAGTCGAACTTTCGAAATCAACTTTCGATGTCGGGCTTTTGATGTCCTTGTTATTTGTGTGAGTTATGGAAAACAAACTTTCGTCAAATGGTTAGATCGTGATTCAATTTTATTTCTCTACTACGTAAGTAGAAGTATTGTATTCCACCCAAAAATTCGATGTCGAGATTTCACCGGAAATATGTTTTGAGGTTCCCTGATTCCAAGAAAAGCATTTTTAGAAAAAGGTTTGTGTGTGTGTGTGTGTGTATGTGTGTGCGCGCGCGCGTGCGTGCGTGTGTGTGCGTCTGTGTCTGTCAGACAGCATAACACAAAAACGAAAAGTCGGTTAAAAACCAAAGTTGGTATTTAAGTTTAATGTATTTCAAGGATACGATACGAAGATTTTGAAGAAAATAGCCTCACCCTAAACTACCCTTTAGATGGAACATTTTCCGAATTTTTTTTTTTTTTTTTTTTTTTTTTTTGAAAATGGCTCTCAACGATTTTGATTAAAATGCAATAGGTTTAATATATTTTTATGACAAATGAAATGTGTATTTTAACTTTCCTGGCTATAGCCCATGTAGTTCTATTCACTCTGGGTGACTTTTGCATAACTGGTAAACCATAAGAGATAAATCAAATCTTACTGCACAAAAAATGTAGATCTTGCTAAAACACACAGTTTGTGTCCAAATAAATGTTTTGTAGAGTAAACCATTTCGGAGATATTCCTCGTTATGTGAGTTTCGGAAAACTTAAATTTTCAAATCAACATCGTTGCTCATTTTGTTATATTAGTTGCGCAAAGAGAACGGAATCTCAAATCTTTAAAAGATTTGACTATCGCTCATAATCTACTATATTTCCATATTCCCCAAGCACGTACAAGAAAATAAGCAATAAGATAATTTTTGAAAATGTTTATCTAAACCAACACAAAGAAGATATAGAAATAGTAGTTAGTAAGAATAGTACAAGAATAAAGAATGTCATGTGAGTGCAACGTATCAGATTTTTACTTTCTCTACTGGTAAGTAGGGGAAGTATTGTATTCCACCCAAAAATTCGATGTCGAGATTTCACCGGAAATACATGTTTTGAGGCCCCCTGAATCCAAAAAAAAAACATTTTTAGAAAAAGGTCCGTGTGTGTGTCTGTGTGTCAGTCTGTCAGTCTGTGGACAGCATAATTCAAAAACGAAAAGTCGGTTAAAAACCAAAGTTGGTATTTAAGCTTAATGTCTTTCAAGGATGTGACACGAAGATTTTGAAGAAAATAGCCCCACCCTAAACTACCCTTTACATGAAAAATTTTGATTTTCTTGAAAATGGCTCTAACGATTTTTATTAAAATGTCATATGTTTGAGATACTTTGATGACAAATGAAATGTATATCTTGAATTTTCTGGCTATAGCCCCTGTAGTCGTATTTACTCTGGAGACTTTTGCATAACTGGTAAACCGTTAGAGATAGACCAAATCATGCTGTACAAAACATGTAGATCTTGCTAAAATACACAATTTATGTCTCAATAAATTTTCCTGTAGGGTGAACCATTTCGGAGATATTCCGTGTTATGTGTGTGAGTTTCGGAAAACTAATAACTTTCGTGAAAAAGGTCATCGTTGTTCATTTTTGTATATGTTACGTGTGCAAAGAGAACGGAATCTCAAAGCTTTAAAATATTTGACTATCGCACAAAGCCTACTGTATTCCAATATTCCCCTTGCACCTACAAGGAAATAAGCAATAAGATAATTTGTACAAATGTTTATTTTAACTAACAGGAAGAAGATATTGGAATAAGAGTTTGTAAGAATGGTTAGTACAAGAGTAGAGAAAGTCATGTGAGTGCAACACATCAGATTTTTCTAATAATCTTTGGGCTCAGATAATCCCAAAACATTTATTTCTGATTGAATTTTTATATCGAATTCTTGGGTGAATGCAATACCTTCTGTGCTTTTATAGATAAGCAATAGAGAAAGAAATGCAGTTTTATCTCCATATATGCAGCAATTGTTGAGTCCATGGGCAGTGATGGACAAGGCGAAGCTCATAGGTGCTTCATAGCAGCGAACGCTAAGTGGGAGAGTAAGGAGATGAGAAAGAAAAGGGAAAACTGCAGAGTGGGAAAGGCAAGTGAGAAAAAGAAAGGTAGGGGTAGGCAATTATTTCCCCAGCTACCAATACTCTTCATAGAAGTAGCCAGACACACAATCTGATATTGTGTGGGCGACCCGGTTCCGGAATTGTGACTTTTTACCGGAAATAAGAGTCAGCTTGTGTTACAAGGATGAATTTTTAATGACATTTAGAAGAGTCGATTATCTCGACTCTGCCAAACAATAAGGATACATTAGTGATCAAGGTGACTGGCTGTCCTGAACATCCTGCACGCCATGCATCTGCAACTGGGCCAAGAAGTTTCTAATAATCTGGTTCATATATCGGCGTGACCTACAAATCGTCTGTCTTCTGTTTTCATACAGCCAGTGCAACGATCTTGTGTCGCCCAGTAGAGAAAAGCATGCGAAATAGCTCAGTCGGTTATGGTCGCATTCTGAAGGTCGCACGTTCAAATCCCTCAACCGATTGTGGATTTTTCTCATCCAAGTAAATTCCTACCCCGACACAAAATACTACGCAACACGAGAAATAAAAATCTGATGTGTTGCATTCATATCACTTTCTCTACTCACTCTTCTGTAAACTATTCTTGCAAAAACACATTATCCTATCTACTTATCTATTTGAGGTACGCCTTCATTGCACATTACAATTCATAATGCCATATCATATTTTTATTTTCTCTACTCCGCATAGTAAATAAGAGGAAGTAAATTCGATGTCGAGATTTCATCGGAAATATATGTATGTTTTGAGGCCCCCTGAATCCAAAAAAATATTTATAGAAAACGGCCCGTGTGTATGTGTATGGTGTGTGTCTGTCAGTCTGTGGGAAGCATAACTGAAAAACGAAAATTCGGTTAAAAACCAAAGTTGGCATTTAAGTTTAATGTTTTTCAAGGATGCAACATAAAGATGTTGAAGAAAATTTCTCCACGTTAACTTACCCTTTATATGGAAAATCTTTTGAAAATATTGATTTTCCCGAAAATGGCTCTAACGATTTTAATTAAAATGCCATATGTTTTAAGATATTTTTGTGGGAAATGAAATGTATACTTTTAATTTTCTGACTATAGTTAATGTAGTCCTGTTTACTCTGGGTGGCTTTTGCATAACTGGTAACTCGTAAGAAATAGACCAAATCTTACTATAGACAAAACGTAGATTTTCTGAAAACACACAATTTATGTCGAAATGAATTTTTCTGTGGAGTGAACCATTTCGGAGGTATTCCTTGTTATTTGTGTGAGTTTAGCAATACTTATACACTTCACAAACGGAAGATCGTTATTCATTATATGTTAAGCGTGCAAAGAGAACGGGATCTCAAAGCTTTAAAAGATTGACAACCGCTAAAAGCCTACTGTATTCTAATATTCCCCTTGTACCTACAAGGAAATGAGCAATAAGATAAGTTGTACAAATGTTTATCTGAACTAACACGAAGAAGATATAGGAATAAGAGTTTGTAAAAATGGTTAGTACCAGAGTAGAGAAAGTCATGTGAGTGCAACATATCAGACCTGCCGCTATGTAACGACTTTGACATTTCCATGTCATTAGCATGACCACGAGATAAAACGAATAGGCACTTACCACATGAGAAAAATATAAGTATTTAAAAATTCAAGCAAACAACAAAGAATATTTTGGAAATAGTTAATGCCACTAAAATTTTTACTTCAGATAAGTTATGTGCTTTAACGACATGTACATTTAATTATTTTGTCACTTTCACGGTCCATCTATTATACAAAATTCTTTCAGAATGCAGAGATCTCAAAGGGTGTTCTTAGAAAATGTAAGATATACATTTTGTTTATATATAAAATAAGTATATGTGCTTGTGGGCCGTGGCCTAGTGGACAATCTCCTTCTAGACGTTTTGTCCGAAGCTGTGTTGAACATTTTCATTAGCGTGGCTAGTACATTAGCTTGCTAGAAAGCCCGTGAAACCAAAAGGCCCCGTATTACTCGTCACCGGGACTAGCAAGAGTACAACTACTACGCCACTGAAAGTGTTCGACGCAGCTTTGGACAAAACAATCTGGAAGGAATTTTCCACCAGACCACGGCCCTCAAGTCCGGATAAACGTTTTATATCTAGTGACACCAGCCGTAAAAGACTACGCAGATTAATACACTTTCTTTGTTATGCAAACATCTTAAACATACGGTATTTTAATCAAAATCGCCAGAGCTATGTTTGAGAAAATAAAAATATTACAAAAACGATTCCGTGTAAATGGTGTTGGGGTGGGGGATTTACTTGGAAATATTCATGTCATATCTTTGGAAGACACTGAAATTAAATACCAAGTTTGGTATTTATCGAACATTTCGTTTTGATTCTTTTCATGCTTGCACACACGTGCTCGCATAAGAACCTCTTTATTAAATGACTTATTTTTTATTCAGGTGTTGCAAAACAAGTATTTTAGGTGAAATCTCGAGTGGAATGTTTGGATATAATACTATACTTCCCCTAATTGCATAGGAAATACTTATCGAAAGCAATGTGTAAGGTCTATGGGGTTTCACTTGTTTTTGACATATCAATAGTATTTTACTTCCTCTATTACCTGCCTATGGTTAAGTAGAGGAAGTTTTGCGTTTCATCCAAAAATTTAATATCGAGAGTTCACTGGAAATACATGTTATGAGACTTGAGACTCTGAATCTAAAAAATCATTTTTAGAAAATCATCTGTATCTGTGTGTTAACAGCATAACTCAAAAGTTGGTTAAATACCAAACTTGATTAAGTTCAGCAACTTCCAGGGATGTGACAGAAAGATTATAAAAAAAAAAATCCCCTTACCCAGACATCTTACATGGAATATTGTTCTAAAAGTTTAATTTTAACAAAACGGCTCTAACAATTTTGATTAAAAAACCTGTATATAAGATATTTTCATCCCAAATGAAATGCTTATGTTGAATTTTCTAGGAATACTCTCAAAATTTCTCTTCTTCTAAATCGTTTTCGCATGAGTGGTAAACAGTAAAAGATAGACAAAACGTCAATACATAAAAAGTAGGTATCAGTTAAAACACACAATTAATGTACATTTTTTAATGTTTGTGGAGTGAACCACTTCCGAGTTAGTCCTTGAGTGAATTTTGTGATAGTTATACTCTCAAATAAGAAGTCGTTATTCCTCTTTTTATCTCTTGGACATGCAAAGAGAACGGATTTGCTTAAAGCCTACACTGTCCCCCTTGCACCTACAAGAAAATCGGCTCTAAGATAATTTCTACAAATGTTTATGCACACTAGCATGAGATACAGCAATAAGCGCTTTTAAGAATAACTTATGCAGAAGTAGACAGTCACATGATTGTAACACATCACATTTTTACAAAAATGTTCACGTGTGTGATGTGTGTATTTGTGAGCGTGCAAACTGCGTAATTCAGAAACGAAAGTTCGGTTAAATAACAAACAAGGTATTTATCTACCAAGGATACGATATGAAGATGTTCAAGAAAATTTCCCAAACAAATCTTTAAATGGAACAAGTTTTTTATTGTTTATTTTCTCAAGACTTACTTTTAGAATTTGTAGATGTTTGCGTTTTTAAATGTCTCACACTGGTTTAAACTACAAAGTCGTTGTTTATTTTCTTTCCTTGTAGTCTTGCAAAACATTCAATGTCGTTAGAGACTTATTTGACTTATTCAGGACTTCTATCCCCCTTGCACCTGTAGTGAAGTGTGTAGTCAAACCATTTCTGCAATTTTTTATCTCGATTAACTTGAAGGGGATATAATAATAAGTTTCTGCTAGAATAGTTTGTAGAAGAACGAGTATAGAAACTCAAGTGAATATAGCGTATTAATTTTTTCAGTTGTTTGTAATTCAACTAACAGTGGAGGTTAACCAAGTTCAACATTCAATAGAGTAAGCATTTTCTAAACGCCATGTCATTACTATTTCTGCCTTCCTAATACACCTATAATAACTGCTGGACATTACAGTTTGTTGTTATACCAGGTGAATCACCTGCCCTTATTTTTGGGGGAATTTATGCAACCCACTAAGAAGTATGTGTGCCTTGAGTCTATCTTGACCGTACACTCCACACTTCACAGTTTGTATAGTCAACGCAATAGCTTGAGCTATGTCTATAGACAGAAGGCACAAATAGTATAATGAAGATAGTTCCCACATACCTGATCTACCATTGGAGTTAAAAGGGTGTCCTTACAGGGTTGTGATGGTCAAGTGGAATTGTTACATATCGGTCGCAGTGATGTTCTGAGGACAGTGTGGATATACTTTTGGCTAATGATAAGGTATTACAAAATAAATTACATCAAACACTTGAAAATGCAGTTTAAGATTGATCACTTATTCGGTAATTAAGTACCTTTTGAGCTCATGTTATTCTTGCATGTAAACTGTAAATGTGGCAAAATGTTACTAATGTAATCATTTTTCTGTAGTTACTATGTATTGTTTTTTTCATCTCTGGTTCGTACGTTAGTATGATGATTATTGATTTAAAAAACATTCCTATACATAAGAAGGTTTGAACCTAAGAAATATCCATTTAGTTCACGGCAGAATGGCATCTGACATCGAGTCCACTCGACCACAATCCTCTACTGACCTCTTTTACACAAAACATTTAGGTACTTGCTAATCTACTAAAAGATATTTATATTTTAGCTCTTGTCAGCTTATTAGTGTTCACGGAACTTCTCGTCATGGATATCGGAATAGTCCTAAGAGCAATTAACTGTATCTGACACAATAGAGCTAAAAACCAAATTTTGCCTTCACAATTGGAACGGTGTTTTCTCGTAAGACTATAAAGTGCAGGATGCATAGACACGTAAAAATAGGGTCAGATGATTCACCTGGTATATTTTTTACTTTCTCTACTGGTAAGTAGGGGAAGTATTGTATTTCACCCAAAAATTTGATGTCGAGATTCCACCGGAAATATATGTTTTGAGACCCCCTGAATCCAAAAAAAGCATGTTTAGAAAAAGGTGCGTGTGTGTGTCTGTGTGTCAGTCTGCGTGTCAGTCTGTGGACAGCATAACACAAAAACGAGAAGTCGTTTAAAAACCAAAGCTGGTATTTAAGTTTAATGTCTTTCAAGGATGCGACATGAAGATTTTGAAGAAAATACCCTACCCCAGAATACCCTTTACATAGAAATTTTTTGGAAAATTTTGATTTTCTTGAAAATGGCTCTAACGATTTTGATTAAAGTATCATATGTTTGAGATATTTTTATGACAAATGAAATGTATATCTTGAATTTTCTGGCTATAGCCCTTGTAGTCGTATTTACTCTGGACGACTTTTGCATAACTGGTAAACCGTTAGAGACAGACCAAATCTTACTATACAGAAAATGTAGATCATGCTAAAATACACAACTTATGTCTCAATGAATTTTCTTGTAGGGTTAACCATTTCCGAGATATTCCTTGTTATGTGTGTGAGTTTCGGAAAACTTAGAACTTTCATGAAATAGATCATCATTGTTCATTTTTTATATGGTAAGTGTGCAAAGAGAGGATAATCTCAAAGCTTCAAAAATGTGACTATCGCTCAAAGCCTTCTGTATTCTAACTTTCCCCTTGTACCTCAAGGAAATAAGCAATAAGATAATTTGTACAAATGTTTATCTTAACTAACACGAAGAAGATATAGGAATAAGAATTTGTACAAATAGTTTGTACAAGAGTAGAAAAAGTTATGTGACTGCAGCACATCACATTTTTTATGATTACTTAGTTCGATTTTGTTTTCCAAGCTCGTGGTGAGAGAGAACTCTAGCGACTTTAGTTCACGACCTCCTTGAACAAGCCCAGACATGAATGTGAATCTAATACACGCTACTCCAGAGCGGGCATTGGAAACTATTACCAAGTCTGTCGCTCCTGTTTCCAGGCTCCGGCAAACTTCTCGTTTACTGTAGATGCTCACGTTATGTTACATGCATTTCAAGTTTGTCAGTCCTGTTCTCGGTTAATTCCTGGCTATTATGAATGTTGGAAGTAATCTAGTAATTAATAAAATACAAAGTTTATATTTGATGTTTTTGTGTTAAGTACATAAACTTTTGGTTACATTGTTCAGTCAATATGCAGGTATTACATAACAGTTTTTGTCTACACTATTTGCAAACATAGCTAGAAGTAATAATACTAAAACACGAATCTAAATATTACTACATTACAGTTTCCTAGTAAAGCATTGCAGCATTTAAACAACATGCAAGTTAGAACTACACTTAATCTTAAAAAGCAGTTCTTTGTATTAGTAAGTGCTTAGATGAATTTGCAGCTATTATTCAAGTTAAAATACTTACACGATTAAAAAGTGATTATGTAGCTTTAAACACTGCTGCATAGCCCTCTGTTTTAATTTTATATTTCAACTTTACGTTGATTTACTGAAAATTTCACGTAGAATATTGTCTTTTATTGTACAAAATTTGTCTTCGAGAGAAGGGATGAAAAATGTTAATAAAATGTGTTTAATTAATATTGTTCTACACATGCAGCCGCTCAGGCTAAGTTGAAAGACAGAACCAGACTGAAAGATTCAAATAGTCACCATTTATTGTTCTGATAGAGGTTAACTATAAACCCCAGGACTTAAACTAGTTACATGATGTTTAGCCGTTGGAATATGTTATTTCAGAATGAATTTGACAGCATCTTGCGGTTCGTGAGAGGAGAATGTATGTCAGTAGATGAATTTTCGTACCGGAATTGTGATAGTAGCTCAGTTGGTTAAAGCAGCACAAGGAAAGCCGAACTCCGTGGTTCGTATGCCGTCTATACCATTGGATTCTTCAGTGTGATTCTACCTTTACACTTTTTTACTAGAAATTTAAATGGCTACTTAAATGTAGAATTGATGTGATATCAGAAAAGTTCCTGATTTCAGGAATGCTTAATTCCCAGAGTAATTTTCGACTAGGCGTTAACCTGAACTGTTGAAATATTGTTCTTTTCTTAATTATTGCCAGTACTGCTATGGTATTCCACCGTGTACTATTGCAGATTTGGTGTCGGTAATATGTGCTTCAGAGAACCAAACAGTTTTTCACAGTTTGCATGTGGATCCTCTTCTGCTCCGAATTTTTAACTGTTATCCTACAGACGTTGGTTTAAAAAGTGTTCTGCTGAATGGCGTCTCTATTTCTGCTACAGTGGCTCGGCTGCAATGCGAAGATCTAAATGATGCTGCAGCTTTACTTAGTTTCCATTGCAGTACTGTAACAAAACAGATTATACTTTCATTAACCACTAACATTTCTAGATTCTGCATTTATTTTCAGATCATAATTTTACAAGCATACTTAATGCGTTTTCTGGAATATGCCTAATTGCACACGCCTAAGCTAATAACTTAATTTCAAACAAAGCAATTGATTTAAAAGGGCATACATCAAATCATATTAAATCAAATTACCAGTTCAAAATTAAGGATGACAGTTTTTCTAGCTTTCAGCCGAAAGCCCATTCTGTGGAAATGGGATTGGTTTTCGTAAAGGTTTAATTGTTCAGTTAATTTTTAACTTGCTTCTCTATTATGAGTCCCAAAAATATTTCTGATTATGCCTATTTTTTAAGAGAACAGTAAAAGACCTGTCACGCTAAATCTGCTAAATTCATGGCCATTATCTCAGAAACCATTCAACTTATCATACTAAAACTTTTGCACAATCGAGATAAACATCGTCTAAATGCACTGATATATTTTAATCCATTTTTTCTTGAGATATATTTACTATCTTCATTGTAAAATAATTTGATTAAACTTCATCAGCAATTATTTTTCTTAAGTTATCAACTATTTTGTGTAATGTCTTGGCAATGTTCACCATTTAGAGTGTAAGGCATTATTTAGTGCTGAAAATAAAGATATTTATTATTTTGCCCAAAACTGCTAGTTTTCACCATAGCATTGATTTAAAAATTAGATACTAAAATTATCAATTGAGCAAATGATTCAAAACAGATAATCAGAAGGTTAGCAGAATTTCAAAATGATGTCAGTAGATATGTGCAATCCTTAGAATATTTTTAGAGTCAAAAGCTGCAAAAGATAGGAATAGATTGAAAGAAATTTCACAAACATTTATATTAATATGCTGTATATGTTGTTTAATACCTTTGTATTACCTTAGCCCTATTTGTCAGAGGCGATTGAGCATGTTTTGTTCAAATATAGAGATACACTACAGAATTGCTAATGTCGTCCTGGATTTTCATGTCCGCACTGATCTAAAATATTTATTACAATAGCACAATAAAAGCAAACTATGTGTATCAGTTTATCAACAAAACATTAGATTCTAAAACTAAATATTTAGTGTCGAACATGAATTAAAACCATCTCTCTGGGCATAAGATGTAGTTTTCCATGCTCAAAATTTGGTCAACCATTAGTATTTTCTTTGGCATCGAATACCTCGTCCACAGGAAAGGTTTCAGTCCGATCCTCGAAGTCAGCCAAAAGTAGTGTTACATTAATATTATCCACTGAATCTCCTCTGAGCCAGCTTTCAAAACTATGTAATATATTCCTTACGATACAATAAATTTGTAAATATAATTTTCAGTAGCTTATTTGCTGTAGATTTTTTAACTTTAATTACAATTTTGGCAGGAATTTCATCAGATTCCTCCATTGGGTTCGAAACAAATAAAATAAGTAAATGAGCTTTGTTTACTAGATTGTCACTAGTTATTGTGTACTTGGAAATAAGATGCTCAGGAAATAAATTTTTTATTTAATTTTTTTTCCGCGAATGACTTACTTAATAACAAATTAGTAAACCATATTATTATTGTATGACTATCAGAATTATTGTTCCCTCGGGCAATTTAAAAATACTGTCGTCCTAAGGGCATTATCATTCATATATTATCCTTTATACACAAATCACTATAACATACTCGGCAAAAAAGCATCGTGTGAAAATATCTACTCAAAATATGGTATTTTTCAAACATTATACTATGAAATCTGTTTGAGCCATTGAGAATTAGAAGCAGGTAAACATACAAGACAAACAACTAGGAAATAATTTATCCAAATTGCAGAAAATATTTGTCTCTGTTCCTTTACCCCCCCCCCCCCTTTCCCCCTAAAGTGTTATAGTAAAGAGAACAAACTACAAACCGTATTTATTCTAGCTTTATGCTGTTTTACGCTACCGAATCAAAAGTTTCCGATTACCTATGAAAAGAGCGCCATATAATTTATTTCGATGTACAATTACATCGTAAAAACTAAATATACGAACAAAATAAATATTTTTTTCTTTCTATCATTAAGTAAAATACAATATAGTTTAGATTTTAGCCTCTTCTAGGTATCCACTCTTTGCCCTCAGAACAGCTGCACAAACTGTTGGCATTCTAGAGATAAGATTTTTTAGTGTTTGTATGCTAGTGTTTCCATATATCTTCAACAATATATACCTCAAATTTTCTGACCTCCCTGTCAAGTTCATTGCATAAGATTTCAATGGTATTTAAGTCGGTTGACCAAATCAAGTTCTTCAATTCCCATATTTCTCTTTTCTATTGACAACTTAGACACACGTTTGTAATCATTGTCCTGCTGTAGAACAAACCCACGACCAATAAGTCTCCTGCCAGATGGAACTGCATTTTTGATCAGTATTCTGAGACATCCTTCCTTCTTTAATGTTCCATGATTCTCTCTAACTCACCAAATTTATCACCTGCAAAATATCTCCACACCATAACCGACCCTCCACAATCTTCATCGTTGGCGTCACACATTTACTCTTCATAGACTCTCGTTGAAGTCGACGGACTGTTCGAGACTGTTTCCAAATACTTCAAAATAGGCTTCGTCTGTGAATGACACGTTGAACCGTTGCTGCATACTCCAGTTTTATTTTGTTGTGCCCATTGCAATATTTTCACCTTATTTTGTTTGAATAATAAATGTTATATGGCCACTATGCATCACTTTAAATCTTATTCACGAAGACGGCGTTGCACTGATTGAGACAGATATTGGAGCTGCTCTTATTCTGTTTACTTCCTCGTAGATTTCAGGTGCAGTTCGAGTCCTCCGGCGTTTACTTTGTAGACACGCGAACAGATCTTTTTCCTGTGTGATGTTACTCGGAGTTATCTAGATCAAGAAACAGTTGCTTTGGCACCAGTTTAGTTGAACCGCTGTAGATGGATTATGACTATTTTTGTTGCTATAGTCATACTACAATAACCTGCCTTATGCAGAGCTACAATTACGTCACGTTTTAATTCCTACCTCCTGTCCCATTAGAAGGTAATAAAGTGTGAACTTGACCAGGCATACAAATACACTGCTAGATGCATTCAATGTACTGTAAACTAATTGCTACAGAGACAACTGAAGGAATGAGGCCTTTTGGAATGGAAACGCTTCAGGTAAAGTCATGTCGTGTAGCTGTAGATACTCATCAGCCACCCCTTTGTACAAGAACCAGTCAAATACGCAGCAGAGGAGCTTAGGTATTATTTACATGTTTAAACCTGCTTTATTCTCCGAACATGGATATAATCCCTGTTTTATCTACAAATCCATAATTGCGATATGTGATCAAAGACCTTTGACCGGTAGTGTATGTAATTTTTAATATATTTATCTCCATATCCTTTCAGAAACCCTTTTTCCACATTGTTTACAGTTCTTACCTCAGAAATCTTGTTGCTGATGCACTCGAACGTGTCATAAGCCAGGTTACAGGCCTGCTTGCCACCTGCACAAAAGAAAAATACATTTTAATGCATACAGAATAATAATTAAATGCTTCAAATGATGTATTTTCATACAACATTTAAAAACTAAATCGTTTCAAGAAAGTTGAATATTAGTAGAAAGTGTTGTATTCTCTAGAGAGCATATACAATATTATATCGGATGGAATGTATTTGAAAGGACGTTCTACAAGTTAGTATAAGAAATAATTACACCGCAATTTTATTCGCTAAAACATGGATTATGATAACAAAAGGTATCTCTGCTATAATTTTGGAACGACTTAGCCTGTTGATGGAGCTGATTGCTGCAGAAACAAAAGCATATACATTTTTCAGAGCAAATTGCCCTTATGTCTTTTTCTCGCAAATCTAGGAGTTTAGTCAGAAATTAAGATTGAAATGTTACTTACCGACACCGCAAGCCAGCGCACGTGCCAGCACACTGCGGTGTAACAATTGAACGCAGAAGAGCGACGATCTTTTCCCACATTGCTTACAACCGCCAGCAACACAGGGAACACCTGTCAGTGACATCACTGAATAGCGGTGTTGCCAAATATTCAGCACTTTAATGCTTTTTAAACTTTAACAGTCTCACCAATATATATCTCTACTCTAGTTCCGGTGCATCAGGTGCCCTTCCCCTTGTATGGACATTACCTTGTTAATCACAACAATTGTGGGGAAATCTTTTAGCGCACATTTCTACTGTAAAATATACATTTTATTTTCAATTATAAAAATCCATTTTCAGTTTAAGTTAACAGGGGCTTGTGAGTTAATAATCTGTATTTAATAAAGACGGATTCTACTTCACCAGGTTCTTATTTCTCTTCTAGTTCATTATTGTATTTGGCGTAGTTCCTGATAAATATTTATATTTAATTAATTACTTTTAAAAAAATTAATTATTTCAGGGTTACAAGCATAAGAAAGTCGTCAATATTTTATTTGCTTTCTGTGTTTAAGTGACATCTTCATCTGCAGGTCTGATTTCTAAAAAACTAATATGCTATTCTATTAATGTGAACTAAAGCACATGCAATTAACGATGTGATTAAGCCAGACCTGGAACTAGAAGTTGACAGGTAATAAAACACTTTGTTACTCATTAAATTTATGTTCTCTTGGTAAACACACATCAATCAAACTTGTTTACAAACAGTTTACCTTTTCACATTAAAAGACACACTCAGAAAGGATGTGAAATTTTAGAATGTATACCTACCTACCTGTTGCGATAGAAGCATTTGTCACACGTTTCACAACATTACTACTTTTCAACTTGTTGCAAGCTTTCAATAAATTATACTTTAAAAATCATTAATTTTTCTGCTGTGTACTGAAATGTATAGGAAATGTTGCATTAGACCCGAAAATTTGATGCCGAGATTACACTGCATACACCGCAAATATATTTTGAGTCTCGCTTAATTCAATAAAGTATTTTTAGAAAGAAGCGTGGGCGCATGCCTGTCTGTGAATAGTATAACTCAAAAACGAAAAGTCGCATAAATAACAAAATTGTTATTTGTTAACCTAAAGGCATCTTCCAAGGTTGCGACACGAAACTTTTCCGAAAATCCGTCCTATCCCAAACTATATTTTACGTGGAAAGTTTCGAAAGTTTTTGATTTTCTCAAGGATGACTCTAAAGATTTCATGGCGTTTTCATGACAAATGAAATTTATATCTAGAATTTTCTGGGCATTGTCTCTCAATTCCTCATTCTAAATGGCATTTGTATAATTGGTAAACCATAGTGTAAAAACATGTAGATCTTATTAAGCCACACAATGTCAAATGCCAAATAAACTTTTTTAATGAAGTTAACCGTTTCCGAGATATTCCTTGTTATCTATTGTTTGCATTTTAAAACATGTAATCTCATACATCTTCTTCTTCAGATTACCCTCCCCTTATGTAGGACTTACACCCCCTAGGACTTACAAGCCAATGCCTACGGTCAGACGCCTGACCCTCATACATAAATTATCATATACGAATTACCATCTGGTCATTCCTTTGTTTTGTACTAATTATCAATAGGTCATTCTTTTTTACTTTGTCTACTACGTATAGTAAAGTAGAGGAAGTATTGTATTCCACCCAAAAAGGAAAGATTATACCTATAATCGCTCCACTCTTAGGTCCCGACTTGATATAAAAACACAAGTCCTCAACAACTAACCCGCGATACGGCGAAACCAAAGCACACTACAAAATATGGTACCTTAAATATTGGCGATTATCTGTGAGTTCTCAAGATGTATGATAACCGTGGTAAATACTACTTGATTATAACACGATAGCAGCGCTATTCCTAAAACTGCCGAGTAAATGTCTCTCTGTTGTAACATAAATACGAGGCATGAGTCCATATGGCATTTGTTTTAGTCGCAGCTGATACGAACACCAGGTTATCGCGGAGGGATACAAGGTCTGGATCTTGGATGGAGTATACATACCCTAAGGGGGCACACTCGAAAAGAAGGATGAGAATGTAATTATCCTTCCCAGCATTCATCTGGCGACCCGGGGAAACCTTCGAAAAAACACATGGGTCAGGAAGGTCGACCACGGGGATCGAATACACGACCTCTAGAATGCAAGTCTCACGCGTTACCACAGAGCTATCTCGCTTGGTAAAGTAACTAATAAAGCATAACATTCTGATATCTGCCAGCGTTTAGAGAGTCTATCAGATGGTGTCTGAATAAAATGAAGTTACTCTATGCGCCTGCTTTTCATGATCTGCCAAGTCTCTTTGTGAAACGTCAAATTTCAGCAAACATCTATGAAATATATAGGATATTATATAAAGTAGTAAAGAGTAGAAAAGATCATGTGAATGTGACACATAGATTTGATCTCCTTTCTGTGATTTCGTAAATGTAACTGAACCTTTTTTATAACATGTGTGTTCTAAGCATAAAACGATTTGTATCCAGTCAAAGATTAAACTATTTTCTTGTCTTCAAACTCAATAAAACTATTGCCAATAATAAAACACGGCAATTACAGCATTTTTGACGATGGTTTAAAGTATGACAGAGATTTCCCTTCATTCCCGTACCAACCACACAATAAACTTTCATAAATCCACTGTGTCGAAACTGACCGCTAATTGGTTTAATATAACCGAGTATCAACCAACATTGTCGCAAGTTCATTTCCTAAAAGGAGCCAGTAATAGAAAATTGGTGATATAATCAAGTGGTTTGAGTTTAATAACCAGGTAGCGCACACTTTCTAATCTAATGCCCATTTAATAGCTAAAGCTGTCGCTTTTAGATTTGCTTTTACTTTCCTGGAAATTCATTGTCGATATTTCATCGAAAATACGTGTTTAGTAGCAAACAAAATTCATTACACGATTTTATTTATATTTGATTATGTATTGCTAGTTTAAAGATTATTAATAAAAACACTTTATACCTAATGCCTATTCTTCGTGAAAAATGCTGTTTAGAAATACTTAAATTAGATAATATTAGCAATACACATTTTTGAAGGTTTATACTAGGTTAAGAAATAGTCATTTGTTTTAAAAGCGTAACACTGATAAAGATATGTATAAGTTAGCCATTTTCCTAACTACCATTTCAAAATCTCATTTTAATACTTCGGAAACTGCAAACGAAAAGTAGTGAGTATGAAGTAAATAGTTATTGTCACGACAATTTTAACAAACTATATTTTGTAAAAGGTTTCAGATACAAATTAGCTTAAGTAGGAAATTTGATGGGGAGTATGATATAGCAAAGCTTGTATTGATTAAAGAACCTGCATTACAAAAGTCACATCTTTTCCTTCGTGTTTTACAATCGTACAAAAGTGTTTACAGTAATCGATTATTATTGGCAATCCGTATCACTTAAGGACACTCAACGGTGGCCGGTTAGCATTTCAACATCTTACGGTAACTTATGCTTCTTATGGTTATTACGGGGGCATTAGTTTGAACCGTGAAGTACTGATACGTCAGAATTTAGTAGATATACTTCTCTAGTTACAATGCGTAGTGCTGAGATTCAGAAATAGTAATTGTACATCATCAAATGATAGGCAACTCATTTCAAATAGCTCATAGCCTCCATAAAATGTATCACCCACGCATACCCTGAGAAAAAGATCCTCTAGTTTATTACTGTAGCAACCGGCAAGAGAGTTACCGAACACCAAGTATTGGAGACACCATCAAAGATGTCGCACTAAGATGGGCGTTATCAGTAGAATTGGATGCATTTGCGGAAAGCACTTTTCAAGAAATTTCCATCATATTCAAATTAATCTCATATAGCTGTTGATTTATATAAATAGCATAACATTTGCCACAGTAAAACTGTTATGGAATCATGTGTAGAAACCTTTTAGTGGCCATTACAATTTAATGGGTTTATTGCTGGTAATAGCGATGAGTTTTATAAACAGTAGAAGTTGTCTCATCCTGCCATGCTTAGTAAAGAGTGCATTATTTAACTGATGTACTGCTACTTATTATAATTTGCCTTAACATTTAACTTTTATAGGAAGAGTACATAGAATCTGTTCTGATGACAATGGTGTGGCTATTGCACGAACTTACTCTTAGACAAGCACTAAGCAGACGAACCAAATTCCACGTATTGGAAATCTGTGTCTACCTTGTATTACTCTATAAGTATCACACATGGTCACTAGCAACGCATCAGAAAAACAAAATACAAGTATGCCACGGAAGGTGCAACACAAACTCCTGGCGGTATCTGTGAAAGACAGAATCTCTGCTGCAAGATTAAACCAGCTATCACAGATAAAAGACTAAAATGGAAATGGGGAGGCCACGTGGCGAGATGACAAGACAACCGGTGGACACACAAGGCTGCTAATTGGGACCCCCGTATAGGGAAACGACTACAAGGAAGTTGGACACACCTCCTCAAGGAGCACCTAGGACTAAAGTAGTCACGAGTAGCGAGAGGAAAAAAACGACTGTAAACCCTCAGAGACATCTGTGTAGAGATTAAATAGTGAATAGTAGACAGTAAGCCTGTACAACACCTAACGTGGAGTAGTTCACCACGTTAGTGCAAATCAGCTTTCCCTTTTGATAGGAGTCCCTTGCCCTTCACGGGACATTTTGGGCTATTTTCATTTTCATATTACATGTCAAAATTTTCTAAAATCTCTGAGAGGAATGGTTAGTTGTGTTTCCAATGTGACATCATAGTCCAGTATTACTTACTCGGTTTGCCTACAAGGCGGCGCTGGTGTGCAGTTTGCAAACATTGCTGACTGGCTCGCGCTGTTGCCAAGTAGTACCCTCTTTCTTGCACACCTTCTGCATACAATCTTGTCAGTCCCTCCCTGGTTGGGAATCCAGTGGCATCTACCTGAAACAGTAAGCGGTCCTTTACAGTATTTTATCAACATTGTTGACGTTACTCTCATGCAAACAAAACAAAAAAAAATTATGTATAAATTAGACATGGGACTTCGATAACGTCAATACTCGGTGGTATCGAAATGTGGCTTCGATAATTTCTCGATTCTTTTAAATGTTTATGTTAATGTTTAAATGTTCTGCATTATTGAAACATGTTACGTTTAACTTTATGCTGGATAGAGAATGAAGGAGTCGAGACTTCACGTTATTGCCTCGCACGTGTCCCCAAAGAGTTGCTGAACTATAGATTTTTATTGACCTGACTATTTCTTATGCAACATTCCATATACCCTTCTGTCTAAATGAAACCATGCACAACAATGGGAGGAGTAAAGGAACTCGTGTAACATGCAACGTTAACTAAGTTGTGACTGAAGCTGGTTTAGCTAAAATCACGTTTCTACAATAGCCTGGCTTAGTGATTCAATAAAATGAACAAAATCTGTGAATCCAACAGAAACAAGTCAGAACCTACCACGTGAGATAACGCCGTATGGGAATATGTATTGTTTCCTTCATCTGTTGGTGTTTCGCAGAGCAAACTCGGGTCACGACCGTACCTTATAGGTATACGTACGACTAATTGCCAAAAATATTTTGTTCTACCAATGTACACCAGTAATATTGAATAAAACGTGAGTGAAGTGTTGAACTATCTAGAAGTAGACAGTACTAATAACACAGCAGTGTGTAAAATATGCAGAAAAACATTTTTGCACGGTGGTAAGCCCCACAATACAACAAATATAAAGAAGTACGTTATACCCATATACCGAATGTAGTTTACAGATCTTGGGATCCATTCCCCTCATCCTCCCTCCCGGGAGTGCCCCGTCAGGTGCATAGGCACAATAATCGCCTTTCGGTCGAGGTACGAAGTTCCTCATCACAAGTTGTAGTAACTTTGTTCGTTGTAGTAGATAAAATGCAGCTGCGCTTATAATAAATATTTCTAAAACTTAACTTTGTGGAACATTTGGCATAGGACACTAAAATCCATCTTTATACCTCCATAACTGGAAAACTATTAAAGATGTAGAAACGACATTTAAAACGTCTCGTTGTTTACATAAAACAAACAGAGCTAAGTTGTGTTGTTCTTGCATTGGTAAATTACATAGTTTTGTTTTTAACTGTCTTACATCATAAACTCGTAGCTTTTAATCCTTCCAACGGGTAGTCCCCAATTTCCTTGCATAAGTTGTCACATAATAGTAGGAAGTGGCTATAGAGTGGAATCAGGAACTGCGTGAGCATGACGAGGAGGTCATTGTGTCATTCGACAAGGATGTACCTACAGAAGTGTAAGTAATAATCCATGCAAGCGAGTCTACTTGTTATGAAGCAATAAAACTTTCACTTACTGCTCTCACTTTCCTGTAAACACACTGCAGGAGGCACTGAAAACACAAAAATAAAATATTAGTACTCGTCATTTCCATTACAAGCTTACTTAGCAAATATTCATGATTATTAACATTAACAATGTATTATATACACGTTCAGAAAACAGAATAAAAACTGAAAGAAATCTTGACTCGTTAATGAAATATTATATCCATTACATGTAAACATATGCATGTACTATAAATTTACTTGTTTTTAATTGTTTCATTTGTATAGTTCTCTTTAACTTCTATGATCATATCGGAGGTTTTTGACTTGAATAACTCTTTGACTACAGTAATTTAACGTTGGGTTTTTTAGCAATAAATTTTATATTTTCTAGCTTAGCCCTCCTTCAACCTGGTAGGCCATATCGGACGATGAATGAAATGGGAAAATGATGCTCAAATGAGTCCGGATTCCATAGAGCTTAAAGTTGCCATACAATTGTCTTCTGAGAAGTTATCCGAATAACATACCTAGCCAAGATTCAAACTCGATTCGAACCTCTGATTCCTGAGGTCAAGGTTCAAACCCAGCGGAGGACGATGGACTTTTTGGGCGTAAGAATCGTAAGCATAACTTCCTTCGTAAGCAAAGCCAGTTATCCCGTGTCGTAGATTTACGGCACGTAAAAGGACCTCAAGCCCAATAAAGAGGCATTTGAGCAAAATTAAGCAGTCTATCAGGCCCAATATAGAATGGGACGCTGACTTAAAGACCGTCCATAAAGTACCTCTTTGACGGTAAGTTCTTTAACGTTAGATTTTGTTATAATAATATTTATTATTGTTCTTGTAATATTTCTGGGTTACTTGAAACACAGTCTTATTCACTCCCACAAGTGTAATTTAGACTACAGAAATAGTTAAAGATACTAATTGAAGAAAAAGATCCCTCACGTGAACTTGGAATTTGACCCTGGACCTTTATGTTTATCTTTTATTGTCTTTAGAAAAATGAAGAGTATTAGGAAAAGCTGGATCACTTAAACGCTTGACCAGCAGAGCCTAACAACTAGCCTGGTTATACTCCTCGTTAAGGGCGATAACACAAAATATTGAGTTTTATATATTAGTAGTATAATGGTAGAGACATTTGGAAAGGGCGTGCATGTAGGTGAAGGATGAAGTAAGATTATCGAAAAAGTAGAATGCACTCTAGTTTTTCGCGCACGCGTATGTTTTTCTAAGTGCCTTTGATGTTTTAATTCAGAGGGACTCAAAACGTATAATGTCAGTAAAATACAAACATTTTGATGCAATAGGTAAGAAGTAGGGAAAATAAAAGCGATTTCTATACTGAGGACGCTAACGCCTGATGGAGAGCGGCGGAAAGATAGATATCATAGCCGTGTGTCTATCTGGTCAGTTATTGAGCCGCTAGTGTGACGTCGCAACTTTAGCTTAAATTATGATTTAAAGGAACAAAATGATAAATTACTCCGCCTTATTTTCAGGACGTCCCGAGTGAGTATGTGTTGCAAGACCAATAGCGGGAAACCTTCATCACATTTTTAGATTTTCTGTAATGTTATTGCTTGAAATTTGCTCTTTAATTTGATATAAATTTTGTCATTTTGGGGAAAATACTTATATTTTAATAAGTGGTACTGTGACGCTGCGGCGAGGATCACATCAGCGTTACCGGTGTGCAGGAATTTTGTCCCGCAGTTATTTTGCATACCAGTAGATCTACTGTCGCCTTTAAGTACACTTAAAAACCATTAACCAGTTTGAACCTGTGACCATGGGATCAATAGACCAGTACCTAAGCAGCTGATCCATCCAGACCGACGAACATTCCAAGGTTCGAATACCTGACAGGTGGGTTTTGGAGCGCTTTCAATAATGCATAAAAATCAACCACTTGCGTCTTCAGTGGGTGGTTAGGTCTAATATTGTTAAGCTGAATGTCAGAACATCGGTTCTGAGTATTACTTTTATAAATATATTGTTTCACTGCTTCAATATCGCTTACTAAATTGGATCATTTTACTTTAAAGTTCCTTTTATTAAAAGTATGAAAGTATGTCTGTTGGACAATTCATTACAACTACAAAATTGCCGATAGGAACACATATAAATGCTTGGACAGGGGAGTAATAACAGAACAGTCATATAATGAAACAATTTTAAAAGGAAGAAGTAATATTATGATTAGAAAACAAAACATTTAAATTGAATGAAATTGTTTGGTTGTCACCGCGCCAGTTTGACTAGAGATGGTACATTAGTGTAATAAATGTGATTTCCGAAGTTGTCAGACAAGTGTCTGGGTTACGTAAGAAGGGTGTTAGCATTCCTCTAGTTTCAGAATTAGGTACTAAGTTTGTTGGTATTCATTATCTAAACTGTGATTAAACTACTTTCTCAGGAGAGTGCAGCCTTCAACATCCCGACCTTGAGACGTGCTATCGGTGCATCTCACACTCACACGACTTTCTCTATCAAATACCTACCTAGTGCTTATTCTTACTCTCTTATACAAACTAATCCTGTAAAGCTTGTTTTTAACTACTTAATGCATGGATAAACGTTTAAAGAACTGGTTTCATTACACACACGGTTTTAAGTTTTCAAAGGCTAAAGCGTTAATAAATTGTGATTTAACGAGATCTACATTTTTGGATAGCAAGATATTGCCTTCGTCTTGCGGCTTCGAGCAACATCAGTTGTTCAAATGTCATTCAGAATGAAGTTCTTAAACACGTGGTATTCTAATAAAAAGAATAAAAAATAATCCATAAGTAAATTTGTGGCGAGGGATTTTCTTGAAAATCTTCGTCTGGTATGCTTAAACATTGTCTTCTTCAAAAGTAAAATTTATATTTATTTTATCTTTCGTTTTACAACTGTCGGTTTACACAGACACAAAGACCCAGAGAAAATGGGAGGAAGAGAGAAAGAGAGAGACGACACCTTTTTCTAATAATATGTTTTCGAGTAAGGGTTCAGTCGCGTCAAAACATGTATTTCTAGTAAAATCTCGATATGTAACCACTATAGCCGAGTTTTAGAGAACGTAAACGGGCGTAAATTCCGTTCAAATGACATATTTTAAGGAATGCCACAAGTTCCTAATAAACTAAATATATTCGGATTCAGGAATGATCACAAAATTAACTTTCATCAAAAGTAAAAAAGTCAAGTTGCTTTTCTTTCAGTCTTTTTAGTTAAAGTGACTGTCATTTCATTGTGACATTGATCTAGCCGAAATTTATTAATTGTTAATCAATATAATACTATAATGCTAATAATATAAATAATAGTTAGTAATTTAAGTCATTTGTGGGGTGTAAAAGTGTGTGAAGGGTGAAGAACTTCACTTACGCCAGCGATGAGCCTTTCATCCTCGGTGAACAAGTCTCGTTTGACACGAGAAGCGAGGACTGCAGTGGACTGCTCCAACTCCTCTAGAGCTTCTGTTGACAAACAAAATACATTATCAAAATAAGCTCGCTTCAAATTATATTTATGGTATTGTACTTTTGCTAGAAAGTACACAGTTTTTCATAAGTATTTTGGCGTCATTAAATAGTCTATAATCATTTGCACTGCTTCTAAAATGAGTAATCGAGCTATACGTCACTATTATTAATTCAGTTTGCCTAAAAGTTTATAAAACTGCTATATGTATATCTTATATTGCAATTACAGGTCAAAAGAAATTTTTAAAACATAAAATATTCCTAGCAGCTTGCTAATTGGACCCAAATTAAGTTAAACATTGCTATTATAAATTTGTGGTGGTTCTTCGGACAAATTTTTCTACAAACTCCAATCAGTCTTTTCTTCTAGTTTACAAAATGATTAACAGGCGTAGAAATGTCTAAGCATTAAAACCAGGACGGTTGAACTGCAGCTGGACTACAGGAAAGGGCGTCGTAGAAAGCAAACCATCTCCTATTCCTCGTACATTGTTTTGGCGTTTGCAGACAGCACTCGGACCGGTTTTTACCTGCTGTCAATGACCCTTTGTATTTCTGGTTTTACAGTATGTAGTGCAAAGTTTTGAGTGCTATAGATGTGGAAAATTACTAGAATATCCATAGTAGAGAGAAAATCCAGTGGTTTGAGAGCTGT
Source organism: Tenodera sinensis (assembly GCA_030765045.1). NCBI lineage: Eukaryota > Metazoa > Arthropoda > Insecta > Mantodea > Mantidae > Tenodera > Tenodera sinensis. The sequence continues at coordinate 24,659,718 of CM060961.1, read as the reverse complement.
CCTATTGTAGGATTGTCATAATAACACGGCCTGCTGTAGAAAAAGACAATATCAAACATGAACAACAAAGGATAAAAAGAAAATATATAATGTAAATATATTTGACACATAAATTGTAATAATGTACACAATTATTATAAACTTTGGAAAGAGGATAGCTAACAATTTTAGAATTATTTATTTAATTCACTTAGTGTGGTACTCAAAGAAGCGTCGGAACATATGTCTGAAATAAGAAATGCAAGGCTCATAATGCGTCAATGTTATAACAACTGGATAAAAAATGTACATATTACGTAGTATAGTTGTGCAAATCACTAACATTGTTCTGCAAGAGACTTTTAGGTATATGTCGAAAAATACAGCTTTCAGATAAATTAGATTTTATTGAAGAAGTGCGAATTTGAAGTTTCAAAATATGCATCTAGAGCTGCATATTCTCCAGAAACAATTTTGGCTGAAACATACATAGTAATCAAATACTTTAAGAAATATACTATATGCATTAGCTTTAATGTGCTAATTGGATTGTGTCTATTTACCTTGCAGAATGGCGAGCTTTATCTCATCTTGACAGTCAGATATCACCTTCTCTACCCGATGTGGTGCAATAGCTGGAGTTTGACATCTCTTCTCTTTCTGTGGGACAAAACATTTCATTATCAGTAACGTAAGTAGCTGATTATACTAAAACTTGTAAATACCAGTTCAAAAACTTTTCAAAATTAAAGTAGAAATTTTCGTATTTCTGGCTTGATAACTGTGGTCTATAGGTTCTGCGTAACTTCGGGATCTTCGGAACGCTATAAACAATGGCCATGGAGGCCGGAATATGAACATTTCTGTTTCATTCCAAAATACACTTGACAGTTTATCAGTTTGCTAATGTTGGACATTGTCGTTTGTACAGTAGCACTGTGCTGCCGCTTTAGAATATTGCGGTTGGGGAAGGGTGGTGAATGCAAAGCGTAAACATACAAGTATGCTGTAAAAATACGGTAGAGTTGAGTTAGCACCCTCATACAGAGGCAGGGTAGTTCCTGCCATACAAGTGAATTTTTCGTCCTATATTTTATATTTCCTTGTCTTCGTCACTTTCTTTCTGTTCATGCTTTGTCGTACTAATGCTATATTTTATAAACATAACATATGTTAGCTTCAATTTGGAGAAGAAAAAGCAGTGAGGTTCACACATCTCATTTGTATCTCCTTATTTCCAAGTTTTACAACCTGCAATTGAAAATAACTAGCACGTTAAGGGAGAAGCCTACTGAGTTCTGGAAATTCTTCGCTTTTTATCCCATTTGCACCATATTCTCGAACTTTAGTATGGTGGTCGGCGGCGCCGTGGCCAAGCGATTACAACGTTTGCCTACCACCTAGGTGGCCGGGTTCGATCCCAGGTACCCGCATATGGTAATCGTGGTGGACGAAGCGGCGTCATGGCGGATTTTCTCCGGGTTCTCCGGTTTCCCCCGCCACTCATTTCACTAACTGCTCCGTTATCACCTCTCCAATCATCCATTTCGACTGCATTTCATATCATCCCCTTCCTCACTATCATACCTGGTACTTGGCTGATCACTCGCTTCCAGGCATTCACTCTGTCCGGTCCATAGGTTCCTGTGGTCCCCGCCAGGTGGCTGACCCTAGGCACTGGCTTGTAAATCCTAGAGGGTATCAGTCCTCCATAAGGCGAGGGTAATCAGATAGAGAAAAAAGAAGTAGGGTGGTCAAATTTAAGATGTGTACCGAATTTGAAATCATTTTGAGACATAGTTTAATTATTTTAAATAAGGCTAACAGAAAATACATATCTTACTATTTTAAAGTGTTCAATATTTTTCAGTGTTTTAGACTTTGACACACTTTATTTTACTCTGTTTATTGTTTCTTGTTTAAGTAATGCACACATTTTTATGCCAGTGGCACATTTTATGCAAAATATAGATGTTAAGAGATATACAAAGTTTCAAGGAAATCTGAATTAAATTGCGACGCTTAGAGCATTTTGAATGGTAAAACATGTTAAGTGGAAAACATTACGTAATTTTTGGGTAAACCCAAGAATTACCAAGTTTTACCTGCATTGCCAGCAGCATACATACGGAAGATGCCAATGTCTTTTTGTTCGCTGATCACATTAGGTGTGATATTCAAACGTAAAAAAACTTTAAAAAATTATTTGTATTGCTTGTGTAGTTTCAGTTAGTGGGCGTACCTATTGTTATGCATCGTCTGGATAGGACCGTTAGAAAGGGTCACACATGAGCGTGTGCGCAGAAGGAATCCGGGCATGACTTATGATAGAATCCAAATTTCGAATTTTTTCCATTTTTGGTTAAAAACTGAGTGGGTAGAATTCCTTAAATTCCTTAAATACGAGTAGAATAAGACCATAAATACACGCATAGCATCCATTTGTGTATTTGTTTTGCGGTGTCATTAGCACTATTTATTAATATGACTATTTTGTGCAATGACTTTAAAAAATCAGAATTTTTATGCGTTTGTAATTTATACAAACTTTAACCCGATATGAAATGTGTCAGAAATTTTATTTTAAAAGCCTATACTCGCAAGTGATAGGATTTTAATAGTCATCATAAATTTTTATAAAATTATCCTTATAAATATTTTTAATTGTCATTAAAGTTCAATAGGACTTCAACTGTGCAAAAAAAATTGTTTTAAAGCGCTGCTGTTCAACTAAAAGTAAAAATTTTGGAAGACTTAAAAATGTTAGCCTCAATGTTTTGTTGTATTCAAGCTCGTAACGTGTTGAAACAAATTTTATGCTATTATATCCGTATGCAAAGGGGTTTATCTAAAATTTATAAGTTTCTAGGTTTATTTCAAAGATAATTTACCCTAATTTTACCTAACTAAACTTCAAACATATATAAAAAATGTCAACACTAAGTGCAGCAGTTCGTGAGTTGGAGAGGTTATACCCACAAGGAGATGCGAGTTGCGAACGCGCCTGGAAGTTGTTTGCTAGTCAACTATGACACCTGTTTTATAGTCAGCACAGATATGGCACGCCGTGCAACATACTCTGCATGGAAATGAAATACACGCTACAATTGCATGCCTGGACTTGGTCCAAAATATCCCACGTATTTGGGTAATGTTCCAATTAGAGCAGTCGGTCTATAAGAGCCTTGACCTCTCCGTACAATTAGTGCTATATCCTACAATATAGATTCCTCCACTTCAGCGCTAAAAGTGTAACTTTTTAAATCCCACGCGGCTTTCTCTGCCAATGACACTTTTAGATAACATTAATATTATTCATATAAAAGGTGATTTTTTTCTTTTGGTTGTCTTACAATACATTTTATTAGAAAGAATTTCAATCTAAGCAACACGGATTTACTACACACACACACACACACACCCACACACACACACACACACACACACACACACACACACACACACACACACACACACACACACACACACACACACACACACACACACACACACACACACACACACACACACACACACACACACACACACACACACACACACACACACACACACACACACACACACACACACACACACACACACACACACACACACACACACACACACACACACACACACACACACACACACACACACACACACACACACACACACACACACACACACACACACACACACACACACACACACACACACACACACACACACACACACACACACACACACACACACACACACACACACACACACACACACACACACACACACACACACACACACACACACACACACACACACACACACACACACACACACACACACACACACACACACACACACACACACACACACACACACACACACACACACACACACACACACACACACACACACACACACACACACACACACACACACACACACACACACACACACACACACACACACACACACACACACACACACACACACACACACACACACACACACACACACACACACACACACACACACACACACACACACACACACACACACACACACACACACACACACACACACACACACACACACACACACACACACACACACACACACACACACACACACACACACACACACACACACACACACACACACACACACACACACACACACACACACACACACACACACACACACACACACACACACACACACACACACACACACACACACACACACCCAAAAAAACAACAGTATGTTTATTAGCTTTTGTTGCTAATGAATTTTACGTATTTCAATCAGCTTTAAACTTGTACTATTAACCTTTTATCTATATATTATGGTTTACACCGTGTAAAGAATGATATAACATATATATTCTATTAAGAGTGTGTACATCAAAATCGTTGGAACCATTTTTATATAATGAAAGACAAGGCAAAGTGTACATATAAAGGTTGGGCCCCTTTTATTTTCTTTACTGCTTACCTATAATAAGTAGAGAAACTGTTGCAAACAATTCTGTACCAGGATTTCACCGAAAATAATGTTTAGGAACTCCCTGAGTAAAAGAAGTTAGTCTGCCTATCTACCTGTTTGTCTGTGAACAGCGTAAATCAATAACGAGAAGTAACTTTGATACCCCAATTGATTTCAAATTATGCATCTTGCAAGGATGTAACTGAAAGATTTTCAAGAAAATCCTCCTCCTCTAAACTTAACTTTTACATGGAAGCGGTTTGTTTATTTTCTCAAAAGCGGCTGTAATTCTTTATTACAATATCATATGTGTGACAAAATGGTACATCCTAAATGTTATACAAATGACCTACGAAGTCCTCTTCATTCTGAAAGACTCTTGAAAAATTGGTAAACGTGATAGTGTTGCTTTATAAAGCTTGTAAGTACAATCTTGTTAAAGTATCCAGTTAACTTCAAATTAATTGTTATGGCATTATCTATTTACGAAATATTATTCATTACCGGTTTGAAATTAAAATGTTCTCATTTATGGACGTTCTTTAATTTCTATAGTTCGCAGTGTCCCATTCTCTATTTGGTATGTAAGACCACTTAATTTTGCTCAGAGGCCTCTTCATCAGGCTTGAGATTCTTTTACATGCCACAAATCTACAATACGAGACCACCGGCTTTACTTTACTTCCAAAGGAAGTCATGCCAAGTATTTTTAAGCTCGAAAAATGCATCGTCCTCCGCCGGGTTTGAACTCGCGACCTCGGAAACCAGAGGCTAACATGTTACCTCATGACCAGGGAGAATGGCATTGAAATCCACCCTTTTCAAATGGTAAGACGCTTCTCGTTTGTTTTTTTTTTTTTTTTTTTTTTTCCGTGGCCATGCAAAGAGCATGAAAATTCAGAGACATAATATAGCGATTCGTTTTTTAAAAATCTGACTATCGCTTTACGTTCTGTATCCTTCACACGAAACGAAACATGCATTGGAGTCTTCCACGGTTAACAAACGATACTAGAATTATTGAATTATAAGGCGAATAATTTTTTAAAGAAACGATAGGGAGATAGATGAATAGTTGCCACAGATAATTTCCGCATGTTGAAATCAATACATAATTTAAGAAACGCGAATTACAATTCTCCCATTGTATAAGAAGTCATTAGATAGGTAAGTTATGTGCTGATTGGTTAGAAGTCAGAGTAGCTGAGGCGATTGGATGTCCCGACGATTTCAACAAGAAATGCACTACTTTAGCTTAGGATTGAGATAGCTAGAAGTCTGTACGTTAATAAATCAGAGAGTTGCATGAAAAAGCACTATTCCAGTTCTGAAAAGTAGAAAGGGAAAGAATTCTTAGAATTTGACAAGTCTAAGAGTAAAAATTATGTTTCAGATGCAAATAAGAAGATAAAGATTAGGCAAACTATAACGTAGGAACTTTGGTGAGATAGTTATGAAGTAATCGGACACGTAAGTTTATAAAAGTGTTTGTATTTCTAAGCTGGTGTGCTACTGTCGTTTACATTTTACAGAAGTGTCTGATGTGCTCGATTATTGGTAGTTTGTAGCGCCCAAAGACCGCGCTCGGACTATCACATACTAGACGAAATCTGCAAGTGGATTGGCTGTTTAGCATGTCAGCGTTTCTATGCTTCTCGTTGTTATTTCGGAAAGTTCTTTTAAAGCGTAAATTCATTGATACTTCAGAAGTTAGCAGATATATTATGTCAATAGTTACAGTTTCTGGTGCTAAGGTTTTAGAAACAGTTTAATTCTACATCATCAAACAGTCGGCAACTCACTTCAGATAGCTCATTCACTATCCTCCATTAAATGTATCCATCATGTTAAGTGGAGTTGCCTGTTCTTACCCTCAAAGATAGAACCCAATAACTCACTACCGTAGCAGCCGGCAGCAGAGTCATCCGCGACGGAGATATTGGCGATGCCATCAAAAGTGTCGTACATCATGGAAACTTCGTTCTGACAAGAGTTAGAGTGGAAGAATAAGGAAAGAGATATGAATGTAGATTTCGCCTGTTATACTTAAATACATGGGTCATTCAATAATTAGTGGCAACATTTAAATTAACAAGAAAGAAAACATTGTTGCTATCCATAGCATCTTGTTGTGCTAATCTTCTAACAGACTGCTCCGATGCTGCTATAATTGCCTGTCTGGTTCTAAAGTGGTAATTTAATTTTGTTAGTCTCTGTGGGCATAGTTTTCTATGTATGAAAACATGGTTGTGGATAAAGTCATATAACTTCATTCTGGAGTGAGTGTCCTGCTAGTTCAGTACACGTCCAACAGTTGTGTTCTTCCAGCGGTACTCAACAGCGTTCACTTGTTGACTGCGGTCTGCCAACTCCAAGTTTTTGGTTAACATCTTCCCTATCTCTGTGAAATGCAAGCCACCATACGATATGGTAAGGTCTCTAGCATAAACTTTCAGCAACGCTACATTGTCGATCGTTCTAGCCTCTTACAATTTGAATTTGAACTAAGCACCTTTATTTGTATTTGTTATCAATACAGATTACAGTCGACTAATTAAACTCATTAAGATTACTGTCTTCAAACTCACAGAAAACCCACAATAGATGCTCTTCTTTCTCACTATTATCAGCTTGCATCATTTACCACATATATGAAATGTTACATATGCACGCCTTTTCCCAAGAATGCAGCCTTTTATGTGGGTTCGGTGGATCTCGATATGTATCGAGAGTTTGGTGCTGCCTCTACCTACCAAAAGGTGAAAGATATTGGTCGACAGACATATGCTGAATCATCTAGTGGGTCATTGCACTATGAAGGTCAGGAAATGTCCTGAATTTTCTCATTCTCTACACAGTCTTATTGCTGAGTCGTGCCTTACCAGCTGACGAAAGTGAAATCGTTAATTCAGTTCTCTCAAGGTATTTAAAGCACATCACTCACTATAACAAGACTTTCTACTTTTCTATCAAAATATAATTCCGTTTGCATGATGTAATTTACGTTTTTAAAATCTATCAAGCGTTAAATATTTGAATCGGATATTAATAAAAAGACAAGTAAAATATCTGCAGTTTAAGAGAAATTAATATAGTATTAGTTTTGAAAGTCCTTCCACAATGCCATGTTTGTAATTGTACATTAAGAGTTGTTCCTCTGAGAAATAATGGAGGAAAAATAAATCAAAGGAGTGCTTTTGTTCATAAAATGAATATCAAAGATTTCTTATTATTATTTTTGTAGGAAATGCCTAATCCTTTGTGTTGTGACGAGAATAAGTTTTTCTATGAATGACATAAAAAATAATCTACAATAATTTATGCAATACTAGCATTATAAATGAATAATGAATTCCTAAACTAAAAGGTTAAATTACATTTTATGTTCTTATCAGGCGAAAAATTAAATGTTCAGTGGCTTAGAGAAGCTTGCTTAGCTGCCATTGCCGAGGGTGTTTTCATAGCTGACCGTGTGGCCTAATGGATAAGGCGTCGGACTTCGAATCCGAAGATTGCAGGTTCGAGTCCTGTCACGGTCGTAATAAAATTTTAGTCCACATTTGTGATGTGGGGTTAATGTGTCTGCCCTCACATTCAAGAGGTTCGGAGTTTGAATCCCGGTTAGGGTCAGTTACTTGGATATAGTTTCTTTTTTCCGGGGTTTTGCTTTATCCTGAGAAGAGGGGAGTATTGTAAGCTGTAGGGATAAATGACGTTAATTAAGCATCAAAGAAAGAAAAAGATGTTACATGCTGGCAACAAAACGGTCCTTGGCTGAAAACCCTTTTAAAGCGTGCTTTTGTTTTCTTTTACTTGCACGATGAATAAGGGAATAATAATTCGGCTAAAATGCAAGATATTGCTTTAAAATTATTGAAGGAGAATTCCACAGAAATGTCAACAATCACACGAGTAAGATTGTAAACAATATTGTAAGTAGGTAGATCAAAACAATTTGGCTATAATAAACTGTTTACTGGTGAACATAAAAACACAGGAAGTCAAAAACGTTTTACTTTTCATTGATTCAGTCCAGAACGACAGTCCGTTTAATAGAAATATATATAATGTTAATGTCCGGAGGAGAATTAAATTTATATTAACTCAACCTGGTGTATCATTAATGAAGATTTCGATTATTGATTTATGTATTTATTGCATAATAGATGCAATTGTAGACAACAATATAAGACAAATATTCAGTGTTCAAGGCAAAACCTAATCGTTATCATTGCCAATTCAAGTGAAAAGAAGTAATATTACAGAAGGTTTCGAATTTTTGTGATCAAGAAGGAATTAAAATGAAATCTGTACTAGTATTCTAAACAGAGAAAATTTGCATGTGTTCGTTTGTTGTAGATAGATATATGGGTGGGTGTGTGTATGTAAGGTAATCCCAAAAATCACCCCCAAAATTTGATAATTCTTTCAGTATTGAAAATTCCTACTCTTTCTGACGGTCATGGTCAATAAAACTGCTCTTAATTTAACTAATACTAAAAGACTAAAATGATTTAAAAAGCCTCCGTATTAGAATACAAACACATTGCAGTTATAACGGTAGCTCTGGCTTCTCCATTCAGTAGTCCTGGGTTCGATCCCTAGTTGGTACCGGGAAATTTTCTTGAGTATGGAAGCATACAGGATATTAGAGGTATAAAAGCGCACAGTTCGCATGATGGTAAATTCAAATATGGCGAATGAAAGGTCCAATAACAAATTCATCTGTTGTGAGAGGTAAAGGATAAAATTGAACATTATTCAATACATTATCTGCACAGTTTGGCAACAGAGTGGATCTGAAGAACCGAATGCTTTGTTTACTAATGTAGGTACTTCTATCAAGCATGCGTTCACACCTACGACGTGTGAAAGTCCAAACTAGGCCAACCATAGAAAACTGGTTTTGTCACGTGTCTGCGCATTCACCAGCTGCAGCAGATAGGGGAAAAGTGCCATTCTTTCAAGCTTTCCGAGCAGTATTCATGAGTCCTGAGCAGTGTCAACATTCCTGATCTTCAGCTTTGTGTGATTACCAAACGTATGTCCACAAATTGATAGCAAAAGAGACGCTGGAAGCCAGTTATTTAATAGCATTTTATGCCTAAACACAACAAACATGTCAACACTCATAAAGGAGTGGTGACATTGTATTTACAATCAAACATTCACCAGTTTAATTTGACCATAGAAGTTAAAAAAGGTCATACAAATACGGGAGGGGGGGGGGCCCACCCAAAGAAATACTGCTTACGAGACATCTTTGACTTTTCGTAGGGAATTCCAAGGAGTGAAAAATACTTGTCGTTATTCAACAGTGTCGGATATTTCATTTTAATTCACAGTTTAGAAATTAAGAGACAGAAAACAAAAGAGAAACGAATCTGTTTATAACGCTACGATATGCTTGCAATGCCATTGCCAAAATAGTATAATAACCTTCATGTAAGAAGCTTTTGTTTCATTTCCTTTGAATTTTTGTTTGTTAAAGAAGTTCGTTATCAGGGCATGCTAAATAATTATCGTATAAAGAGAAAAAAGTGCTAGCATTATAAATAAGTCAATCGATATTTTATAACAATTGAGATGATTATTTTCCTCGTTGGTCGCACACTGTTTTCCACAGACGTTAACTTGGTGGCCTGGGAGAGTGGAATCTTAAAATTTACAGCTTCATCTCCTTATTTCGATGTATTTGTTATGTATTGTGTGGAAACTATGCACCTTTAAGGTTATTAAATAATTAAGGGATCAAATAGAAGGTACAAAGGTTAAAATATCACTTACTGTAATTATCTAGTAAGTTGCTCAGCCATTTCGACCGATGATTGTTCCACCGCCAAAGTGTACTTATACGTCATGCAGTGTTTCCAGAACTTGTAAGACTGTCGGTGTGAGGTTAAGGAAGTCGGGCGTTCCGCCGATGTTTCACGTCCTTTTGAGTAAATATCAGGGTATTTTTCATTCATCATTACTAATAGCGAGGGTGTACGAAGTTACAATTATTTGGGTTAAAGGGAAGTGTTAACAATTTAAACTTTCTAGATCATTGTACAGTGATTTCAAAAGAGCGAGTAAGAGTAAACGAAATGAATTAACTGGCTTTGGAGAAGCTGAAATCTTGAAATTTTCTATTTTTCATGAATATTAACCCTGTTCAGTCCAAACTGTTTTGCCTCTTATGCCGGTCTTCCTCTAATTTATAAAACCAGTTTTCGTATTGCGTAAGGGATTGTCTTATGCAATTGACTTGAATCATCAAGATCATTATGGCGAGACAAATGCACAGGCTATCCATTGAAAGTTGTATGTCATGGGTTCGTGTCTCAGCAACCGCAGTCAAATGTGCCTGTGGTAAAGGATGTGGGAGGGCCCACGTCACATAAACAGAGTAATGGCACGCGTGGATTATTATTTCTGTTAAAAAAGAGAAGTACTACAATTGAAATTATAAAATTATAATATTTTTCAATTTAAAGCATCTCAAATGCACATGTTTTCACAGTTAAACCAAGGGGGAAAAAATACTAAAATACTTTGAAAGGTTCATAACGTCTGAATGAGTTCATATGAAATCATTGGATCATCTAGAATGTTTATAAAATTTCTGAGATATTCGTTGCTGTTGGTTTGGATTTTCCAATATTTCATCGTATAGTTTTAAGTGTTCAGTCACCATTGTTCTATTTTTTGTGAAAGATTGGAATTTCAAAGCTAGCATATAGCTATCTGCCTCAGTCTTTTATACCTACAACAAAAGTAAATAAAAATTTTATGCAAATGTTTATCTCGATCAGTATGAAGTGGATAATATCTGATAATGATAATGGTTGGAGCAATTCATGTGATTATAATACTTAATATTATTTTAAATGTTTATACTATTTTCATTTAAAAGGTTTCAAAGTGTTTAAAAATTAAGTATTTTTGGCTCGTACATAACAAGAAAAAATCAATACCGTTAATTATTAACCAAATATGTAACACCGGTATCTGTTAGCCATACAAAATCAATTTTAATTGCCAAATTTTAAAAAAATGCATCGTGTGAACCATTTTAACAGAGAAATTTATCTATACAAAAATAACACTTAAATAACCATATAAGGTAAGGAATATTATTAATTATTATAATTATATTATACTTATTAATTTTGTTGCACTTATTAGCTATTATGAAATTCAAGTATACTATAGATTTTCCAAATTTCTGAGTTTAATAGTAAACATAAAGCCCCTGAAAGCACCAAATACAGGGAGATGTGAAAGTGCATATATTAGTGATTGGAGTATATTTGTCGACACATTTCACATTTGGTTGAAGTAGGCATACAATTATTGATAACTTATAGGAAGTGGGTCATGAAAATTGAAGTACTATTTATATTAATTCTGTATATGTGTACACAACTTGAAGGAAGAGCTGAGACACGCATTATTTTGTCACCGAAATAAAATATACTTCCTTCAAGAAATTACAAGGTTATTTGGAACATAACGACACGTGCTGATAATAACGATATGTTCCCGGCGTAATAAAATGGTACTAAATCCAGTCAGAATGAACACTTCAAGGGCTATTCATAGAAAATTCAAATCGAATGTTTTATTCTTCCTGTTAATATCCCAAGCAACTAATTGAGATTTTGATAAAAGTCGTTAGTATCGATTTTTAAACAACAGAAACATTTGTTTGTAAGGGTTTGCTGTGAGCTTGAGGGACATTTTATAAAAATCCTCATGCCATATCCTTGAGAGATCTTTTCATTTTATAAAATGATACAAGGATGTTTTTCAGTGCGCTTGTTTTCTGGAATGAAGAGATCTAAAAGTATATTTATGATGAAAACTGCGGGATAGTAGAAGAAAACAGATAATGTTGAATATATTGCGTGGGAATGAGTATAAAGGCAAGACAATAAGAGTTAACCTTATGGAAGAAAAGCCGGCAGTTGTTCGAATAGAAAAAGACAAGTTGCGCACATACCTGATCGTCTTCTGCACGAGCTGCCAAGACCAGGAAGATGCAGAGGAGAGAAACGGCGGTATCCACGAGAGCCATGGTGGTTATGTCGGTCAGGACTTGAACCCGCAGACTGGAAACAGACGATTTAATATTTGTGTTACGTCAGAGTGTTACTTTTCCCCCCATCCTCCTCGACAAGGATACCACTCTCTACCTACCCACACCACTACTACAGCAGGAGAAAACATGCGACCAACCAGCGACCGTCTGTCAAACATTTCTTCATCAATACGAAATTCTAATAAATATCCTACGGCTCAATTATAAAATCAGGTAAATATTGCTCGTAACCTCTCTGGATATTTTTCTCATCAAAAGAATTAATAAAGATCTGGTCTAGTACACTCACACTTTCTCTGCACCCTACAAACTTGGAGTTCTTTCATTCGCATGATTCATTGTGTGCCGGCGAACAAGTGTTCCTATTGCATAGTCGCCTTCCTGTTTCCTCTAGCCAACTTCTATAGATCAAATCAAAAGGCTGACTTGGGTATAGTCCATTTAATAAATTAGACCGATATCGCAACTAAAGTAAAGCAGATTCCAGCTCTTATCACATGATTTACTATATGTGGGGAAGATATGCTTAGGTTATGTCTCTGATTGGCTAAAGTTAGATATGAATCGATTCCTACTGGATGGAAGCGGGTTAGCAACGAACTCTACACCAGCCAATGAAGGATACAGTCGCACAGGCTCCTACTTCTATAGAATGCAAGGTATACATCTGATTTTTCATCTTAGTATCTCAAACATATTTCAATAAAAATCGCTTCAAAATGTTATATGATGTAAAGACAGGAAGAAAGTGGAGGAAACAAAGAGGCGGACAGGGAAAAAGGGATAAGAAGAGACAGTAAAAGGGATAGAGAAAGGAATCTCCATAATTAATGTAAAAAGTAAGCAGAAATGCAAGCTCTGCTAACACGAACACAAATAATTTTTACGAAAGCATGAAACGAAATAAGACTGTATTAATGTGTTTTATGTAGGGAAATTCTGACTTTTTATTGAAACTAAAGATATCTATTTAAAAGAATAGATTGCAACGTTACTGGACCAAGGGAAATTATGCTAACTAGGTAAAAACCATGAGTGAAATTTGCTATGACTATTCACTGTACGAAATCTTTAATAAACAATGTTAATAAAATAGAAAAACTTAGGTATTTATATGTTATTTAATTTAATTTACCGACGACGACGACGACATACTGGCAGGCTGTGGTTCAGCCCGACGATATTTTTCTGCGTACCTACCCTTAATAGGGTTTAACCGCAGGTAGAATTTTTGGTAAAGGGTGATTAAGGGTGCTGTTTTTGAATTTAGGTTAAGGCTTATATAATAAGGAGGCTATTTTGCCCCTTAGCTGATGACTCACAGAACTCAGCAATGTTTGCATTCTGTGGAGATAAAGAGTGCTTAAACAAGTTTTAAGATCTTTCGATCTTTTAAATTTTGAATTTTGATGGTGGGTTGAATTTTTGAACCGAATAGCTCTTTGTTGGGATTATTTTGTAGTTTAGCTTTTGCTGCTGATGGGTGAACTACTTTGTTATGGGATATACCCGCAAGCCATGCGGGGAACCCTGTACGACCTGAAGCGGCGTGTTATGGGGTCATAATCACCTAGAGATCTAACCAGGACGCTTTGGTGGTTGGGTAATTTGGCGTACAATTTTGCTGCCCGGCGCCTAATTTCATCCTCCACGTATGGAAGAGATGAGGCTTCGTGCAGTAGTCTCACGGGGAAGGATAAAGGCACAGAGTAGATGGACCGAAGTCCTCTGTTCTGCGCCCTCTGGAGCCACAGAAGCCAACTACCCGCTGCCATGCCCCACACTTCACAGGCGTAAAGCATGAGGGGGATAATCAGGGCTCTGAATAGGTGTAGTTTCAGGCGGACTGGCATCTTTAATTTACCGGATACCACTGTCAAGACCTTTTCTATTATTTTTCTAACTAGCAAATCAGAAATAATTGCGAAGCAGTTGCGCCAATTCGCAAACAATTGTGCATCAAATGTGACAAACCCGGTTCGACAAGATTTGAATAATAATGACATGCCAATTTACACTCTAATTGATGCCTTATCCACCAATAATAATAAAACTCTATTGATAATTTTAAAACATGGTGCTCTGAAACTAATAACAGATAATTTTACTCCCATGTATACGGTATTAATGTTTCACGATACGGAGCTCTTGTAATAACAACTACACAATGAATTACTGCGATGAAAAAATTAAATAACACGATTTAAATTAGATCAATAAAAAAGAGCAAATTGTAATTAACTTTTAAGTTCAGTGCTAATAGTATATTATGCAACAAGAACATAATTGTCATTATACTCTAGTTTCATACGACTATTTATACTACCACGAGTCAAGCTTAAAACATTTATAAACTGTTTTTAATATTCTACGCTGCATATTCTTGTCACTATCCGATATTTTAATCATGTATTTGTTATCCAATTGTACATACGCGAATCGATAGCAGCTCCTTAAATTTGTATTGGTATATTGGCCTTGACACTATATAGGTTATATGCTATAACCTTTCAAAAAGTAGAGTTTCAAAACCTAGAATACATTGAATTTATTAATGTTCTTTACAATATTCATACTAATTATTAAACAGACTAGCTTTATTTCATGTACGGGAATCCATAGTTTCACTTTCAGCTGCGTGGAAATGTGTGCAGATGGCGAAGTATCGATTGCTACATGTGGATATTTTGATTAGTGGTTAGCAGTGTTGTCATAAGCTGGTGCACTTTTGATTGCTGGATTAGTAGTGTCGTTATGAACTAGTGCACCTTTAATTGGTGGATTAGCAGTGTGGTTATGAACTGGTGCACTTTTGATTGCTAGATTAGTAGTGTCGTTATGAACTGGTGCACCTTTGATTGGTGGATTAGCAGTGTGGTTATGAACTGGTGCACCTTTGATTGGTGGATTAGCAATGTCGTTATGAAGAGGTGGGCATAATGAGGTCCGTTACAGTGGTGTGTAAGCGCTACATTTGGTATGGTTGAGTATAAAATAGATAATTTCAATATGAACTTTTGCTATAACCTCAAATATTCAGTTTTTTACTTTCTCTACTACTAAGTAGAGGAAGTATTGTATTTCACCCAAAAATTCGATGTCGAGATTTCACCGGAAATATATATTTTGAGGTCCCCTGAATAAAAAAAAACATTTTTAGAAAAAGATCCGCGTGTGTGTGTGTGTGTGTGTGCGTGCGTGCGTGCGTGTGTGTGTGTGTGTGTGTGTGTGTGTCTATCAGACTGCAGACTGTTGACAACATAACTCAAAAACGCAAATTTGGGTAAAAACCAAAGATGGTATTTTAGTTTAATGTCTTTCAAGGATGCGACACGAAGATTTTGAAGTTTGTAAGAATGGTTAGTAAAAGAGAAGAGAAAGCCATGTGAGTGCAACACATCAGATTTTTTTAAATCAATTATAGCGGTCTTTGCACTCCTTCTTGGATCAAACACAAACAACAATGCATTCTATCATCTTATTGGATTCGATTATCTTACTGCTTCCAGAAGAAGTTATCACAACTTGTATTGTTCAGTTGAGTTTTTTAATTCAGATTTGCACTTATGCTTGGAATAAAAGTTAAAGTAGTGCGTGTTTTCAGAAATGTGCAACAGTTAAGCCATTTCTGTGATTATGTTAAAAGCACGAAAAATGATATTGTCGCATTTAATTATGTTACTGAATCCCCCATCTGTTTATAATCTTTGGGTAATTTAACTGAGCTTTTAAATTCGTGCTGGTTGTTATTTATCTACCTCCGATGTCGAGATAATTATTATGACAACATTGCATTCCTTAACCTCATTTGGTACTAGTTTAGTATATTAGGAAAAATTGAGTGTTATGCCGTTTATGCACTCAACCACATGCATCTAAGTCCTAAAAACTCGCTTTGCTCGCGTCGCTTAATTATTATTAATGGGCTGCAATACATAAAACCAAAATTGTCTTAATACTGCCTATATAGAGCTAACCTAACCTAACCTAACCTATCTCTTGGCCATGCAAAGAGAATGGATATTTGGTAATTGGCTTCTAGGCTCTTGCCTCTTGAAGTTAACATCAATTCCACACAATACTTCTAAGGTAATTACATCATTCTCTTTCGCTTTTATCACTCTTTCAATTCCAATTCTGGTACTGCAGTTTCACCAAAATATTATCCTGGTAACTCACCCCGAACTTGGGACCTTTTGGATGCGAGGTAGACATCTTAGCCTACACTGGAGAGGCGGATAGGATGTTTCTTAAATTATCTAGCCAAATGTCACTCACAGTGGTTTTCTTGTATAATCTAATTTTCATAAGTACATAATGGTACGAGTGATTGTGAATTTCTCTAGAGAATTTGATTATCACGAGTTGCATTTATTAAGACCATCCCACGAATTAAAGAATGATATAGCTTATGAAATGTTATTTAAATACTGTTTTGTACTCACCTCTTAGAAAAAGGTTAAGCACGCATACAGACCACAGCGTCCATTGCCACGGCCTACAAAATTCTCATATTGATTGGAAAGAGTAGAATGAGATGGAAAAATTCAAAACCATAGCCGGGATTTGAACCATTTGCCATATTGATACTCCAATCTTTTAAGAACTTGGCAATCTCAGTAGTTGGAGTGTCTGTTGTTAATTTATAATTTCGTTCAATACAAAATTTGTCAGACTGATTTCAAGCCTATTTCCTGTTGTATTCTAAGTTAAAGGTTTTCACTCTTCGAATTATTTCATCTATTGCAATATTAGATGCTTCATCGCAGCGAGAGTCAGCCATTTTTTACACTTGAACTTAGTGACTCTGTTGCGTCAAATTACGAAAGCTCTTGCGCATTTGTAGGACAGTGTAGCTAAATTCTCTGACCTTATCATAACATAAGAGAAGGAGAGGAAGTGATAATGAAATCTGATAAAGTTTTCGCGAATAAAAGCAGTCATTGGTTGAAATTTAAAATTGTTATGCACATGATTGGTTGATTTCAAACAAGTCATGTGTGAGTGGAATAGTCCTTTTAAACTCATGCTTGTTACGGTGAAATAATTATTCCTCTACCTGCGGTTTCGAAATAATTACAAGAAGCATTAATTTACATTCAGTTAAATTATCGAGAACTAGGTACATAATATTTTATTGTAACCATCTGCTGAGTTAAAAAAAGAAAGTTGCCTAACCTCTAAAGGAGTAATAATTTTTCATTAACAGAATTTAAAATGCAAATGCTCTAGAAGAACAAAATTTATATTTAAAACAAGGTAATCATGTGTATAACCTTGATCAATTCTTAAAGCAACCATTTCATTTTGAATCCACGGTAATAGAAAATCATCACGGTCGAAGTATAATATATAAGACGATATTTCTCATATAATCAAGTCATTCTAAACAGATGGGTTTTGGAAGGAAGCGAGACAGGGTGGAAGACATACATAGAAAAGCAAGAAACATGCGCTAGTTTTGAGAATAAAAATTATATATTTTTGTACAAAACAATCAAAATAAGCGAGACATATGAATACGTGTTTGATCAATTTAGAAGAGTAAGTTATGCATGGATGTCAAAAGGATCGTTTTTATTACTTTCTCTACTGGTAAGTAGAGTATATTTTTGGGTATTCCACCCAAAAATTCGATGTCGAGATTTCACCGGAAATATATGTTTTGAGGCCCCCTGAATTCAAACAATCATTTTTAGAAAAAGGTCCGTGTGTGTGTGTGTGTGTGTCTATGTGTCAGTCTGTGTGTCTGTGTGCCAGTCTGTGGACAGCATAACTCAAAAGCGAAAAGTCGGTTAAAAACCAAATGTGGTATTTAAGTTTAATGTCTTTCAAGGATGCGACACGAAGATTTTGAACAAAGTAGCGCCGCCCTAAACTACCCTTTACATGGAATTTTTTCAAAAATTTTGATTTTCTTGAAAATGGTTCTAACGATTTTAATTAAAATGTCATATGTTTGAGATATTTTGATGACAAATGAAATGTATATCTTGAATTTTCTGGCTATAGCCGCTGTAGTCGTATTTACTCTGGACTACTTTTGCATAACTGCTAAAACGTTAGAGATAGACCAAATCATACTATACAAAAATGTAGATCTTACTAAAATACACAACTTATGTCTGAATAAATTTTCTTGTAGAGTGAACCATTTCGGAGATATTCCTTGTTATGTGTGTGAATTTCGGAAAACTTAGAACTTTCGTGAAATGGATCATCGTTGTTCATTTTTTTATATGTGAAGTGTGCAAAGACAACAGAATCTCAAAGCTTTAAAACATTTGACTATCGCACAAAGCCTACTGTATTCTAACATTCCCCTTGCACTTACAAGGAATTAAGCAATAAGATAATTTGTACAAATGTTTATCTTAACTAACACGAAGAAGATATAGGAATAAGAGTTTGTAAGAATGGTTAGTACAAGAGTAGAGAAAGTCATGTGAGAGCAACACATCAGATTTTTTAAATGAGTATTTGAATGAATGTTTATGTCATATATCTTACAATTACATAATTATAAATACATACAGTTTCGTCTATAATAACGTTTGTATAACTAAGGTAGCGCCGTGCGTGGCCGTGCGCTTAGACCGTTCGCCTATCACCTAGGCGGCCCCGCCATTCATTCCACCAATTGCTCCATCATCACTTTTGTAGTCGTCGATTTCGCCTGCATTTCATATCAGCCTCTTCCTCACTATCATACCTGGTGCTTGTGTATTGTGCAAAGGTTTTTACAATCAAGTTATTTATTTTAAATACCTAAAACCCTTAGAAATAGAAGCAGTTTTGTATTTACAAATAAAAATTCAGAACTAATAGGTAATATAAGGTATTAAACTAAAACATAAAATAGAATATAAAAATTGTTTTTAAAAATATATAGAGAAAATATGAATAATCTTTTAACCCCAAAAACTGTAGGTAACACAGAAATGTTATTTTGAATCAAACTTAGTCTGAAAATATTTTAGGACTAGTTCAGTGCAGAGTTTGCTGGCGAGGTTTCGTTGAAGTCCTATGTTCCGACAACCGTTACAAAAGGACCTCAGTCAAGTTCAGCACCTAAAACGACATTTGGAAATCTCTAAATGTAGCAGCAATCCTTTGGATTACAAACAAATATTTTATTTGATTTTATCTTAGGCTATGTCTGCAAAGTTAATTTTCAAAGTTACATCCTTTTCAGTGCTCATTAGAATTAACGAACTGGTCACTTAGAACGGTTGTCATCTTAATATATTTGACTCTGCTTAAAACCGAGAAAACAAAGTTTGTTAGAGGTAAGAGGTAAGGTAAAATATTTATGTTTTTTCACACTTCAAATTCCCCGGCCCCTCTAAAACTGGAGCTGTGGACAAATGCCCATTTCGCTCATTTGTAAATAGGGGTATGATTTCTACTAACTGGTAAAAAGATGGAGAGATTAATTGGATAACCTAAAGCATAACATAGTGACAATTAAAATTCTAGTAGAAACAATGTAAGAGAAAATTTACGCAATTAAAGCATCTTTAGCATGAGAAAGGGATAAGTGGGCAAGGGACTTAATAATAAAGCATGAGGCAGACACAGATTGGAATTTGGAGGTTCAATTTAGTGGCTTTATTCCATACATACAACCAGGAGTTAAACTAAGCTTTTGTTGTGCTATATGTAGTTCTGTATGTATTATAGATACATAAGATCTGTAAATGTACACTTGATAAGAAGTAAACTGATTCAAAATACTATGCATCCATGCTAGGCGCTAGGCGTAGGCAAATGGGAGGGTCATCGGTAACTGAGCATAGCAGCGCCAGTAGGCCACAGTGCTACCAAGGTGACCTATGGAAGGAAGGGATAATGGGGTGAACCAAAAAGCGACCAGAATTGGGTGACGGTGTGCACAAGCAAAGACGGGGCCCCTAACTGTACCAACATGGTGGTAATCCTGGCGGCTAGCTCCTGTACGCAACACGGGAGTGCCCTGACAATCGAGAGAGCTTCCAGGAAAGGGGTCCCAGTAATCGCACCAAACGCCAGGAAGAAATCCTTCTAGAGCGCAACTTACACCGCCCTACCGCAACATACCAACCGCCGTCTCCTGGTCCCATAGCTCTGAAACAGATGAGAGGAAATTGTGGGCACAGGAAATTTATGATAGAAGGAGAACTACCCTAGCATTCGTCTACCGACCAGGAGAAAGTATGAGAAAAGCAATGCTCATATCGGACGATCTGGCGGTAATTGAACCTGGGTTCTTCCGAATGCGAACCTCACATTTACCGGGAAGCCATCACGCTGTACTTTCACTTCATGTGAGTGAAATAGTCGCCGAAACGTCAGTAGAATGTAAACATCTCTCCATACAAAGTGCACTGGTACACATTTAGTTTCAGACCCTTAAAAATATTTGTTTCAATCACCATACTTGATTTTCATGTAAGAAAAATAGCTACAAAATGCATGTAAAATTCCAAGTTTATTTTAAATAGCAAGCTACTCGTATGTAGATGGTGACAGTGAAATGTGACCTTGATGAAGGTGGGTGGGTCCACCTTGAATATGTGCAGGCTTCCTGCAACAAGCAGCCGAGACTTGTAAAGCACTTGTATGGATACAGTATAATGCGGGTAATGCTGCTAATTCATGCATAACCAGTTGTGTCCTTGGCTCTTTATATCCAGTAATGTGGCTACAAATTTAATTATATTTATTTTCTGTGCACGTAATTGCTACCGATCCACCTTGGAGCGAATGTTTTTGTTCTGACTCTCACTCGTCTTGTGTGACCTGGTTACGTGGTAAGAGTGAGAGTGAAAGGCCTGCAACCTGGGGCCCGCCTTACCGACACGGCTCGCGCACGCAAATTGTTTCCTTCCTTTACTGTTGTCGTTATATAGGGATTAGCTGACTACCCGATGTTACACCGGTAGATTTTTTAAATTCTTTAGGTTTTAATTCCATTTACCTTCCGTCGTTCTTAAAATGGTTCTACAGCAATTTATAAGATGTTTATGGTTCATCCTCCCCTTATAAACCCGATTATCTCTAATAACAGCTGAAGAATATACTCATATTCACGCAAAATAATGTGAAACTTACTCCCTTAACCTTCCCGGAAAATCTTGGAAATTCTGCAAATATGCATAACTGATAAGAATACCTTCGTGGTGGAACAATCATCGGTTTGAATAGTCTAGAAACTTAGACAATCACAGTAGGTGACGTTTTAAATCTTTGTGCCTTCTCTTTGGTATTTTATAACATAAAACCTACATATACATAATAAAGCTTTAACAGCCGCGCTGTAGTCGAGTGGTTACCGTTAGACCATTCGCTTCTCACCAAAACGGCCCGGGTTCGATCTCAGGCAACCCCATGTGGGATTGTTGTAGACGAAACGGCGCTGAGGCGGGTTTCCTCCGGGTTCTCCAGTTTCCCCCGCCATCTCATTCCACCGTTGCTCCATCTTCATTCCATGTAAC
Source organism: Tenodera sinensis (assembly GCA_030765045.1). Lineage (NCBI taxonomy): Eukaryota > Metazoa > Arthropoda > Insecta > Mantodea > Mantidae > Tenodera > Tenodera sinensis. Next base: position 24,637,692 of record CM060961.1, on the reverse strand, counting down.
ATCGGTGTCACCACCTGCGGTGCCGTATTTAGTAAAAGCGTGCTTTAAACACTACAAAAAATGAAGCTTTAACATACCGGGTGGAAGGTACTGCTTCGGCAGCGATTCTACATTATGAACGTATCAAATATGTCCTATGCAATTATTGACAATAAAAAAAAGTTTCGCCAACAACAACAACAACAACAACAACAATAATAATAATAATAATAATAATAATAATAATAATAATAATAATAATAATAATAATAATAATAATAATAATAATAATAATAATAATAATAATAATAATAATAATAATAATAATAATAATAATAATAATTTTTGTAAAATATTTGGACCCATCTAGCTCCAAACATGGGTATAAATGATGAATCGGTATAGGCGGTTTAATATTTTAATAATTGTCGCACAAACATTGTGTGAAAAATGCTTTAATGTTTTTTTATTTCAATTTGAATGAATTTAGTCACAGTTAACGTTAACGTGACGTTGTCAAATCTCTCTTAGAAATTAAACTTTGCTTGAATTTTAACATTAAATTGTGAGTAAATTCATTCGAATTAAGGTAGAAATGCATTACAGCATTTTTCACACAATGTTTATGTGACTGTGAAATAATAAACCATTTATATATATTTGTTAAGAAGCTAGATGGCTCCAAATACAGGGTGGCGCAGAAACAGTAAGCGGGTTTCAAAATGAAAAATATTTATATTTATTATATTTATACTAGGTGTCCCCCCCCCAAAAAAAAAAAAAGAAAAGAAACACCGACAACGCTTAGTATATTGTATGGGATGGCAAACTGATCGGTTCCTATCCGGAAATGCATGGTTTGGACGCTGGAGAGCGTCGAAGTTTGAGAGCGGACGGTTGTGACGATGTGTTAACATTTGTATTGGTATCTTAATACAGAAGGTAGGCAACCCTTTGGCCATCTATGTACTGGGATGAACGACCTTAGCACAATAAACGCTTGCGCATGCGCTAAATTCCTCCATAGAGTACTTGGTGCGCATCCTACTGCGTTACTTGTGTAGTTTCCTGTACAATAACATTTTAACAGCAGTGAGATACATACCAGTACACAGCTGCAGAAATGGCCGACTTGATGTAAATGTGCAAGGTCGCATATGCAAATCGATGGATTGGTAGAGCTGGACCAGTTCAATGGCCAGCACGATCACCAGGTCTGACACCTCTCGACTACTTTCTGTGGAGTTGTATGAAGAGTATGGTGTATGGCACTCCTGTAACTTCAGCGGAGGACCTTATGGCTCGAGTCCACGGAGCGATTGAAAATCTTCAAAGATAACCGCACGTATTAGGTTAAGTGCATTAGGCTCAGCACCGCCGATAATAGGCTCTGCAATGACGTAGGAGGTGCCCAGTTCGAAGCCCGTTTGTAATGTAGACAGTTCCATGTTGGGTTTATTGGCGAAATGTGAATGCACACCCATCTCACATTTCGATGTGCTACAGCGTCCAAACCGTGCATTCCTACTTGAAAACCTATCAGTTTTCGGTCCCACACAATATACTAAGCGTTGTCGGTGTTTTTGGGACACCTGTATTTATTCCTCATACAGAACCTTAAAGCACAGTACCCACCTCGGTAGCGTGAGGGTTAGAGTGTCTGCCTCAATGTTCAAGAGGTCGCGAGTTCGAATCTCGCTTAGGATAAGTTATCTGGTAACATCTTTTTCCGAGGTTTCCCGCTATCCTAAGAAGACGAATGTCGGGTAACTTAAAATTCCGCGGACCTCGGGCTCATTTGAGCATCATTTCACCCATTTCATTCATTCACCGTCCGATATGACGTTACGTTGGGGGACGTTATTTTTTTTTTTTAAAAAAAAAAAAAAAGCACAGTGCATGAAGATTAAAGAACACATTTCAGTTTTTTAATACAATGTGTCTTAGATGTGTACCATCGTTTTTAATGCACTGCTGTATATGTCGTTGGAAGTCACTCGTAACTTCTCTTAATGTAGCTGACTGTTCTGTTTATCTTCTCTCGGATTGGATGTTTTAAGTCTTGAATGTGTGCTGGTCTGATCTCGAACACTCTTTGGTTTAAGTACACCCATAAGAAGTAATCAGGTCTGCAAGGTCTGGAGAATGAGCTGGCCATGATACGTCTCCAAATCTGGCAATCAGTGCAAGTTCCGTAATGGTGCCATGCTAATTCTTGCAGTATGTGAGGTTGTGCCATCACCATCTTGAACTTGAGGCACAAGAAAGGTTTCAATCATGTTGTAGAGCGTGGAATTTACAGTACATATTTCTCCATCTTCGTCCTCAAAGAAATACGGTCTGATGTACGACACAAATACGCTCCCTCACTGACTTACTGGCAGACACAGGGGAAACAAGCAAATTGGCTAACTCATTTCCGAGATCTACTCTACAGTCCTGCCAAACATACGCAACAATCAACCCGTCAGATTCAAAACAGCGATTAATTCAAACCCGCTTACTGTTTCTGTCCCATCCTGTATTTGACACGAATTATATTTTTTTTTTCGGCAAAACGGTTCTTTATTGACAATAATTGTTGTTAGCTAATGCTGGATTTCTGACAATGAAGTCATTAATCCTCTTGCTCTCCAATATTTTTCACTGATGGATGGGGCATTAGAAGTGGCCGGGCATATTTGAAGGTGGTCTCGATCCATTTCCTCTTGCAGATCACATAGAGGACAGAGTGGTGAAGAATATATCCCAATTCTGTTTAAATATTTTGCCAGACAATCATGTCCTGTAATCAACCTGAAGGTTGCAACTGCTGTTTTTCGAGGATACTCAGGAATCACTGTTTGAATGTTTGGTGGTTCCCATCTTTTATTCTTTGATTTTTCATAGTAATATTTTGCAATAATTTTTTTAAATTCAGAGTTGACTAATCTTTTAGGTGCATAAAATGGTAGAATAACTATAGATTTTTGTACACCGCTGGTACCCTTTTTTGCAAGAAAATCAGCTTTCTCATTACCACTCAGTCCACAGTGAGCTGGTATCCATTGGAAGACTAGGTGTTTTTGAAGCGCTGTTAGATGGGTAAGGATTTTCCAACATTCTATAATTGTTTGGTTTTTTGGTGACAACTTGGAAGTAATTGCTATAATTGCTGCCCTGGAATCTGAGAGAATAACTGCTTGCTGAAAATGTGAAATTCTGTACAAAAGATTTTGTAGGGTGACAATAATTGTAAGGACACATTTGTTACAGTCATCATATAGAATCCCTGGTTAACGTATGACCGAAGTGGTACCTTCCACACGGTATACAACGAAATAAAGGAAAACATGGTGAATGTGCAAATAACACTTCCAGGCCACCAATCTGGAAACATGCAAAGTCTGCGACCATAGACAAAAATGATATTTCCAGTTAATTATTATTTATAATGCGCTGGACAATATTTCTTTTGTATAACTGGTAAACCGCAAGAGATAGACAAAATCTTACTACACAAAAAATGTGCATCTCGTTAAAGCACACAATTTATGTTCTCTTCTTTAAGATAGCCATTTTCGAGATGGTCCTTTTTATTGGTTCGTACTTTCAAACACATACTTTTCTCAAACGGGAAGTTGCCATTCTGTTGTCGCCATACAAAGAGAATGGAATGTCAAAACCATTACATAGCGACCAGCTCTTGAAAGTTTGTCTATCGCTTAAGCCTACTGTATTCCGATATTTAGAATGTACCTATAAAGAACTAAATTATAAAGCCATTTCTACAAGTCTTATCTCGTTTAATATGTAGAAGAACAACTACTTTTGAGAATAGTTAGCACAAATGTTAGTTGAGAAAATCATGTGAGTGTACACATCAGATATTTTTCTTGGTGGTTATATACCCACTGTGCGCCGTTTTCAGAATGTTTAAACTTAATAGCTTAAGGATGTGGAATGTTTATAATGGCTAAGAAAGGTTTGTTATGGAAAAACGTAGAGCCTAAAATAATCCGGACTGTAGATAAACCTCAAAAGTTTAAAATATCGCCTTCTGTAATAATCTAAGAGGTACTCGATCATTGCAATAATTATTTCACCGTCGAAAAATACTTACGCTGCACTAGATTTCCTGAACTTCAAAGACTGTCTGTGGAGGTTAAAGAAATCAGAAATACAACCTTCGATATTTCACATCTGTTTCCATGGACATCAGGGGGTCTTTCGTCCACTATTAAGAATACCATAGAAACTATAACAAGCTGATGGGAAAGTTTTAACAGATCAGTGCAGGGTAAAGTGAAGTAACTCAGGTTTAAAAACTCAACTAATATTTCCCTCATTAACATCATCAACTGGCATTGTTCACTTTCTCCTTTCCACTCGTGTATCACAGTCCAGACTGTATAATTGTAATTTGATAATCGAATCGAAGCAAGTCAGGTGGAATGCATAACCAGCGTATGCGTTCCTTGCAACAGAGGTAATGGAGTTCCCTCAGTGTTTCCCATTCCTTTGTCATCGCGACTTACAGCAACAGAATATTTAGATTCAAGTCATAAACATCCGGATAATTATTCGCCAAGGGTTAATATAGAAGTTATTTGCAAGCAGTTGACTGCACAAGGAGCGCCAGGGAAAATCTCACGGCACCTCGCGTCTAAGTCATATTATTTATCGTGTATGCAGCCGTAGCCGTTTCATTGCTTACTTTAGGTCACGTGTAAGGATGTGCCACTCCTTATGGTAAATAGTTACACCAATAACTTCATCAAAGGTTACAAAATGACGTAGAAACGAAATATATGTTTACACTCAAGATCGTATAGACTAAAGGCATGATCGCTGATCTAGCCACGCACGCCACGACTGGTGACTGGATGATTCCCTAGCAGCGTGGCGTTCAGTCGTCTGATCGCTGATCTAGCCACGAACGCCACGCCTGGTGACTGGATGATTCCCTAGCAGCGTAGCGTTCAGTCGTCTGATCGCTGATCTAGCCACTAACGCCACGCCTGGTGACCGGATGATTCCCTAGCAGCGTAGCGTTCACTCGTCTGATCGCTGATCTAGCCATGAACGCCACGCCTGGTGACTGCATGATTCCCTAGCAGTGTAGCGTTCACTCGTCTGATCGCTGATCTAGCCATGAACGCCACGCCTGGTGACTGCATGATTCCCTAGCAGTGTAGCGTTCACTCGTCTGATCGCTGATCTAGCCATGAACGCCACGCATGGTGACTGCATGATTCCCTAGCAGTGTAGCGTTCAGTCGTCTGATCGCTGATCTAGCCATGAACGCCACGCCTGGTGACTGCATGATTCCCTAGCAGTGTAGCGTTCAGTCGTCTGATCGCTGATCTAGCCATGAACGCCACGCCTGGTGACTGCATGATTCCCTAGCAGTGTAGCGTTCACTCGTCTGATCGCTGATCTAGCCACGAACGCCACGCCTGGTGACTGGATGATTCTCTAGCAGCGTGGCGTTCAGTCGCCTGATCGCTGATCTAGCCACGAACTCCACGCCTGGTGACTGGATGATTCCCTAGCAGCGTAGCGTTCAGTCGTCTGATCGCTGATCTAGCCACTAACGCCACGCCTGGTGACCGGATGATTCCCTAGCAGCGTAGCGTTCACTGGTCTGATCGCTGATCTAGCCATGAACGCCACGCCTGGTGACTGTATGATTCCCTAGCAGTGTTGCGTTAACTCGTCTGATCGCTGATCTAGCCATGAACGCCACGCCTGGTGACTGCATGATTCCCTAGCAGCATAGCGTTCAGTCGTCTGATCGCTGATCTAGTCACGAACACCATGCCTGGTGACTGCATGATTCCCTAGCAGCATAGCGTTCAGTCGTCTGATCGCTGATCTAGTCACGAACACCATGCCTGGTGACTGCATGATTCCCTAGCAGCGTAGCGTTCAGTCGTCTGATCGCTGATCTAGCCATGAACACCATGCATGATTCCCTAGCAGCGTAGCGTTCAGTCGTCTGATCGCTGATCTTAGCCACGAACACCACACCTGGTGACTGGATGATTCCCTAGCAGCGTAGTGTTCAGTCGTCTGATCGCTGATCTAGCTACTAACACCACGCCTGGTGACTGGATGATTCCCTAGCAGCGTGTTGTTTAACGACGCTGTCAATTGCTATGATCATATCAGCGTCGCTGGTGTGCCGGAATTTCGTCACGCAGGAGTTCTTTTACATGCCAGTAAATCTACTGACATGGAGCTGCTGTTTTTAAGCACACTTAAAAACTGGACCGATTTGAACCCTCAACCTTGGGGTCAGTAGGCCAAGGCCTAACCAACTGAGTCACCCAGACCGACTTTTGAAGGAAGAGGAAGATGCTCTTATTTGTTTGTTGTTGATAACTTGATAAGTAATATAAATGTTGAAAGAGTTCACGCCGTCGCGTCATGTCAACGCCACGCTGTTAGAGAATCATACCTTAAGAGAGAAAGAGATAGTGAGTGCATTCAGACCTCCTATCATGAACTACCCGCAAGCCTCTAAAGCTGGACCTTGTGTGGGTACTGCACGCGTCAGTGGGTGGTGGATTGCAGGGACCTGCACGGTGCTTTGGTTGATTACTAACTCACTGTGTAGGCTTGTCTCTGAGTACTGACCAACTCTCCCAATCCCAAGGTGTAATGCGTTTCCTGTGTTGAAGAGGTGCATGGCACATGGCACATGGGAGATGTGTCGCTAACGGAGCCTCTGGGATACCTGGCGACTTCCCGGAGTTTTAGCCTTGCCTCGGTAATGGGGGCTCTGCCAGGGTCGACTGATCTTTCCCCCATACTGGTGGGACCAACATGGACATGGATATTCAAAAAACAGAAACTGTTCAAGGAACTCTAGAAGAAGGCTTAACAGAACAAAATAAGCATTGAAAAAATGAGACTGCGGACTAAGAGACTCTGAGGGGCCTTAAGGAAAAAACTATTAAACGAATAAAGATGAAAGAAGGAACCTGGATGGTTGAAAAACCAACTGCAAAGACCTCTATTGAAAAATAAAAAGATAGTGCTGGACCTATAGGCAGAACTAAAAGGTCCCACTCAGATTCCAACACTACAAAATCGGAAGAGCAAGGCATTAAAAAGCAGAGGAGTTCAAAGATAGAACAGACTTGTCTTTTCGTGACGCTAAATTTGGAATTAATATTACAGTTATAAGTCAGTGCCATCCAGATTTAAAACTGAATCAGGAACAGGCTAACCTGATTCAGTCCAAACTAATTGAAGTGGTGGACATTTGCTGCAGAATGGCCACCGCCGCAATTTATTGTCAAAAAATTTGTGCAAGGCATCCTTTGGATAATAATCTGTGCAAATGAAAATAAGCAGACTGTTTAAATCAACAGCAGACTTAGAGAGGAACTTTCGGGGAGGACAGAGTTGAAAGTAGCAGACTTTAAGGGTCTCCTAAAGAGGCCTAAGGTGTTAGTCTGGATACCTGATTCTTCTGAGACAACCGTGGTTATTAAAAGACTCAAAAAACAAAATTCCAAGCTAAAAACACAAGATGGTTGATTATCTGCAGGAAGGTGACCTGAAAAGGACAGATATTGGCCTACCGCTCATTTAAAGCACTTCAGAAGGCCAATTTTAAGACCTTCTGGGAACTTGGAAGAATATCCTTTAAAACACTAAAGGACAGGAACCCTGTGAATGATGATACTGCAGGTGAATCTTCAACACAGTAGCGTGGCAACTGCTGCTTTTTGTGTGAAGATGAAAATGTGATGTGGCACTCATCCAGGAACCCTGGTGTTACAAAAGGGAAATTAAAACACTCAAGGAGGCTGGTGGGAAATTAATTTATAATAGAACCAACAAGACTCTAAGAACCTGCATTTTAGTCAAAAATGACAGATAAAAGGACACTGTCTTCAATGAATATCTGTTAGGGACCTTATGGCAACCAAAGTAAAATCAATGGGAGAAGGTGGACTGAAGGAGTTTATACTCAGATCAGTCTACCTCCCAAAGGATGATGGCATTAATCTACCTCCTAAGAGAGAACTAGAACATCTGATAGCCATATTTAACTCAAACTACAGTTGGCTGCTGGCTGTGACGCTAACTCATGCCGTTATTGAGGAAGTATGGATACAAATGAAAGAGATGAGTCTCTTTATAATTCCCTTATACTGAGTAATTTTAAGACATTGAATGTGAGTAACAGACCTCTGTTTGTTACTACCAGAAGGCAGGAAGTTATTGACATAACATTAGTGATCAATTATATGGGAAATTACACTAAAAATTGGTAGTTTGTGTCTGAGGATGAAAGTTGTTCAGACTGTAGATACACCCAACTTGAAGTAATGTGTGCTTCTAGATAAGTCAAAACTTATCAAGGTCCAAAAAGAGCTAACTGGGATAGACCTAGCCAGTAATCTGAGTAAGATATGCGATACAATTCATGATTGTAAAGATTTAGAAATTGCTGCAGGAAATTTAGAGGATGTAATAATTTCAGCTTTAATGACTGTTGTCCTCTGAAAACAAGGCAAGCCAACAGGAATGGGTTGTGGTGGAATCAACACTGTAAGTAAAAGGAATAAATTCATTGATTGTTTAATTTTGCTAAACAAACCAAACAGTGGACATCCTATAGGAAAGCATTGACAGAATAAAATGAAGCTCTGAGGAAAGCCAAGGACTCCTGGAGAAAGCACTGTGAGGAGACAGAAATAGCCCCGGACTCCAGAAGGGTCTAAGGAAAGATCCACAAAGCTTCATTAGGAATCTCACCTAGAAAATGGAGAATTGACAAGAACAGAGAAGGACACAATGGAAAAGCTTCGAGTTCATTTCCCTGGATCAATTACACTTGATGAACCTGTAGGAGGCTGGGACAATCTGGTATTGGAGCTTTCTAATGCTAAAGCCTCCAGGGTACACTGGGAGTCCCTAAGACCCATCAGTTTAATGTAATAGTTTTAAAAACTCTTGAAAAGCTAATAGATAGGCATATAAGAGGAGGTGCTTTAAAGATATATCCAATGTCTCTGAATCAGCATGTCTATCATACAAGTAGATCAACAGAAACTGCCCTTTTCCAGGTAGCTTATAAACTGGAAGAGACAACTCAGGAAATGAGGTGGCACTTTGGCCCTTCATTGATATTGAAGGTGCCTTTGATGACACTTCCTTCAAAGCAATAACTACTGCTGCAAGGAAGCATGGACTTGATGAAACCTGTTGCAGACGGATTCAATCCATGCTGAGCAGCAGAATAGTTCATACAAGTTTCATAGAGAACGGCATAGTTGCAAAGGTCATGGAGTGGCTGTTCACAGGAGGCAGAGGGTGTTATCACCCCTATTGTAGAACCTGGTGGCTAATGGGCTTCTTGTCCAAGCAGTAACCTTGGTTTTGATATCACTGGCTATGCTGATGATATCACTATTATGGTCCAAGGTAAATATATGGACAGTCAGGGAACTCATGCAGCTAGCCCTGAATACTGCAACAAAATGGGCTGCAAATGAGGATATAATTCTTAATCCTCATAAAACAGCCATAGTATCTTTTACCAGAAGATGAAATATAGAGGGATTAGGGCCCGTATTTCTTCAAGGTAAAGAACTAAAAATGTCTGAAGGAGTCAAGCACTTGGGAGTCTTTTTTGACTCCTAGATGGACTGGTATCAGCATTTTGAGCAAACAATAAAATGTGCGAAAACAACTTTTGAAGTAGTTAGATGTACACATGGCAAAAGTTGGGGATTAAGACCTGGATATATACCAGGATAATCATACCATCAATAACCTATGCAGCACTGATTTGGTGGCCTGAGGTCCTCCAAACAGGCTCTAAAAACCAAGTAAATAAAGTTTAAAGAACAGCATGTATGGCTGCAACAGGAGCAATGAAGACAACTTCTATTGCAGCAGTGGAGACACTTTTAAACCTGACTCAATTGCACTTAGTTGTAATGAAGGAGGCAAGAATGGCACTCTATAGACTCCTGAAATAGACTCAGGATTGCTGGGAACCAGGAAATACATAGGAGGTGCAATTTTAGAAATGCAGTCAGACTATATAATTCTAGTTAAACATTTTAAAAAGAACTTCAGGGTCATTATTGATCCTGAATTTTGGAAAAATAAAACTCTGGAAGCCCCTGAGAAAACTTTGATGTGATTTACAGACAGCTCAAAGGGTAGCTCAGAAACAGTGTCTGGAGTATATGGCATAAGACCAAGGTGTACAAAGTTTTTTTTTTCCCTTGGGTGAGTATGCTAGTGCTTTTGGAACATAAATATATGCTATTATGCAATACATATATGAAAATATAAAGAGAGCTTACAATGGTAAACAAATCTTTATTTTTTTCGGATAGCCAGTCTGCACCTAAGGCTCTAAGTAGCCATAAGGTAACATCAGGACTGGTTTTAAATTGCCTAAATATGATCACAAACCTTGCAGGACAGAATGAGGTTCGACTCATCTGGGTACCAGGTTATAGTGGCATAGAGGGAAACAAAAACAAAAACAAAAACTGGTGAACTTCCAAGACAAGGATCAGTTTCGCAATTTACTGGACTAGAGCCAGTGCTTGGTAAGAGAAGCTATTAAGAACTGGTCCAAAGAAGATCAGCATAAAATCTGACTCAAAACTCCAGCAAATAGACATGGTAAACTATTTGTTAGAAAACCTGTAAGGAAAGAGCGGAAAGTTTACTCAAATGTAATAGACTTCAGTTGAGAGCAATTACTGTCACAGGACAAGCTGCCTTGAAAAAGCATCTAAACACAATGGGAGTGTTTCAGATTGTGCAGATTGTGCAAGAAAGAAACTGAAACAGCCCAGCATATTATCTGCTCCTTTGAGGCCTTGGCTTACAGGAGATACATTATTTTTGGGAAAATGTTCTTAGAACCAGAAGAATTTGACACTATACCAGTTCTGAGACTGTATCCCTTAATAAGGGTGGGAGATGTAATGAATTGGATACAAAACTATGCAGGTAGCATAATAAGCCTAAGGTTGAAGTGCACCCAGACAAATTATGGAAATCCACGTCAAACAAGACAAGATAATATTGCAGCACATTGGTAAAGTTTTGCACAAGCTGCCACTGGATAGAAGTTTATGATTTTAACAGTGACTGTACTGAGAAGGATTTTTCCATATCTACATATGGACAAAACTGTAAAGCACTTTCTAACTCTGGGAAAATTTCTTTGAAGTTCTATGTTTTCACCTTGAAGATATTTATCCAGAGAACACAAAAATCACAAAACATTAATGTCAAGATTTCTTTCTTAAACAGTTTACCACTTAATTTTCCTGCCATTGGAATGTCTCCATACTAAAATAAAGACTGTTACTTTGTCACTATACCCCTCGCAAAAGTTAAAGGCATGTGAAGGCTGGCCAATGCTCAAGCAGAGCACTGTTGCCGAGCATAGTGCGTGTACCGGCAGAGGTTCTGTACATAAGAGCATGTAGCACGTTTGGCAGCGCAGGTAGGAGGGGCAAGCTTGGGATTCGCTGGAGTCTGCAGTACGGCCCGCCTCCATGTGCCTTTAACTTTTGCGAAGATTATAATGTACTTAAATATTAATTTTAAAATGTGTATATTACATGCTCAATACATGCAAAAATAATGAAATATGTAGCAATGTTGGAAATATCAATTCTACGTTGTGTAAAACTTACCACACAAACATGTAAAACTTATATAACAAGTAAAAACAAACTAGTTACAAACTGCTCAAAACAGTTTCAAACTTAAGGATTTGAGGAGAGCTCTAAGGCTCTTGCACCTTGACTCATGTGTAATTCCTATTTCCTATCTTATAGGAATTCTAGTTTCTTGGAGCTTGTTAGCTCCAGTATTGCCTTTTCTTAGATATGATCTTTAATTGATTCTGAAGCTGGGACCCCAAAGAGAGAGAGAGAATGTGTGTGCTGAACGTGTGTGTATACGTAATGCAGAGAAGTTAATAACAAGCTTTCCCGTATTTGGAGCTGATATGTTGATAATTTCGAAGACTCATACGTCTATAAGTTCTATACGCTTCTTTAATCAGCAATTTTCATTAGGTTCTATTATCTTATATTTTTTTGTCAAATTTGTTTTTTAAAATCAGTTTTATTGATTCATAGAAAAATGTATTGTTTTGTGCTAAACTTTCCTAACATATCACTAATATGGCTCCTCTTTAGGACTTTGGTTGCTATTAATACATTACTTAGGATTTCTTCACACTGCCAACAAAGTCTGTAGCTAATATCTCCATAGAAAAAAGAAAGCTGATGTGTTGCACTCAGATGACTTTCTCTACTCTTGTACTAACCATTCTCACAAACTCTTATTCCTATATCTTCTTCATATTAGTCGAGATACACACTTGTAGAAATTATCTTATTGCTTATTTCCTTGTAGGTGCAAGGGGAATATTAGAATACAGTAGGCTTTGTGTAGTCAAATCTTTTAAAGCTTTGAGATCCCATTCTCTTTGCATGGCTAACGTATAAAAAATGAACAATGATGTTCCATTTGACAGAAGATAAGTTTTCTTAAACTCACACAAATAACAAGGAACATCTCCAAAATGCTTCACTCTAGAAAAAAATTTATTCAGATATAAATTGTCTGCTTTAGCGAGATCAAAATTTTTTGTATAGTAAGATTTGGTCTATCTCTTATGGTTTATAAGTTATTCAAAAGCCATCCATAGTAAACAGTACTACATAGGCTATAGCCAAGAAAATTCAAAATATACATTTCATGTGGCCTAAAAATATCTTAAGCATACAGCACTTTAATCAAAATCGTTAGTAACTTTTGGAAAATTTTCCATGTAAAGGGTAGTTTAGGGTGGAGCAATTTTCTTCAAAATCATATTGCATCCTTCAAAGACAAACTTAAATACCAACTTTGGCTTTTAACTGACTTCCGTTTTTGAGTCATACTGCCCAGAGATTGACAGATTGACAGACTGACAGACTAACAGATTGGCAGACTGACAGATTAACAGACTGACAGACTAACAGATTGGCAGACTGACAGATTAACAGACACACACATGGACCATTTTCTAAAAATTCTTTATTTGGTTTCAGGGGGCCTCAAAACATACATTTCTGGTGAAATCTTGACATCAAATTTTTGGGCAGAGTACAGTACTTCCTCTACTTACTATATGTAGTAGAGAAAGCAAACATGAGTTTCAATTGGAACGAATTGACCTACAATATGATTAGGAAATGAAGAGTTTCTTTCTTCACAAATCAAACGACTGATTTTTACTTAAAATTTCCTCACTCCAAGTTTCTGACTACACAGGTATGCTGCTCATATATTAAGCATGTTTGGATCTACTTACCTATATGAGTAGTTTTTTTCATTAGTGAAATCTGTAAACCTGGTCACAGAAGCCAGTTATCTGACAATTTAAAATGTAGTCTTTGGCATTGTACAACAAAGACAATTACTGTATTTGCTGGCATATAAGACACACTTTTTTTCCTTCAAAGATAGGCCCAAGAATGGGATGCACCTTATACACTGGTAGCAATTTAGGTAGGTACCCATAAGCTTCATTTCTTCAAGATTTCTTTTTTTGGCTAGAAGCAATTCATTGCTAGCTTCCTTGTAAATTTTGAGTATTCTAGTTGTATAGAGCACAGTGGATGTATATGCATCATCATTAGTTGTTTTTACATTGTTCATTCAAGCTTCATTTATCATTGTATCTAGTGTGGAGGTCCACTTGTGTCATACCTATACTGTGGTTTTATTTGTAAACTGTTGCTGAAAAATGCCATTGCCATACTATTGCATTTAAGTTGCAAATGATTGTACATGCTAAAAAGCATGAAAACAGGACTGCAGAAGGAGATTTTGGACCACCTTTAATTGTAAAAATGATAAGAGCTTGGCAGAATCAAGAAGATGATTTAAAGAAAGCTAATCTGACAAGTGGAGCTGTTAAATGGTCAAAATTGAAGCAGAACTCAATCTTGGGCTTTAGAGAACAATGAAAATGATCATTGATTTCCATGAAAATGATTATTCATTAAAAAAGGAAGTATCTAGTAGGATTGCTAACTTTGGCCAACTTTACTGGATCAACATCATGGTATTCAAGATTTATGAAGAGATATCGGCTTTGTATGTGGACCAAGACAAAGTATCACAGAAAATGCAGACAAGTGCAAAGCTAAATTGTTAAATTTCATTGAATTGTCATTAACACAAGAGAAAGAGAGGATGAATTTTGCAAATTTGAGGATGAAAATTAAAAGTGAGCACCTTTCCCTACTTATACTCTATTTATATTTGATGTATGTGCTCATATGCTATGATTGTTTTGCGGTGGATGTATAAGGTGAGAATTCTTTTTCCCTAAAAAGAGCCTTAAAAGTGGGGTGCATCTTTTATGCGGGTGCATCCTTTATGCTGGCAAATATAGTACTCCAAATATTGGAAATATAATTAGAAGGAAAAGGGTACAGAAACCTCAACATGTGAATCACAATTTGAATGGGTGCACATTTTGCCTGTACCCGATGGGGTGTGCCACAGCCGACTTTGGTGCTACATAAACTCCACTCATAAAGCATTCATAACACTCTTACCTTATAGAAGATGCTGGAAATGTTGCCCACCCTCAGCTGAATAAGCATTATATCAGGAGAACACATTCTGATTCACGCAATTAAGTTCAGTAACTGTAATGTTTACAATTTCATTTCTAATATTTTGCTTTATTTCTTCCCATGTATGAGGATTTGTCTCATAAACTTTGTCTTTCAGGTTACCCCACAAGTAAAACTCACACAATGTTAGATCGGGGGAGCGAGAGGGCCATGCATCAGCACTAACCACTCTATCTTCAAACACTTCCCTAACTTTATTCATGGACTCCTCTGCTGTATGGGCGATAGCAGAATCTTGTTGAAACCACCTATGTGATTTCTCTTCTTCTGTCTGTTCATGATAAAATGGGGTCAAAATGTCATTTCGGTACCTCTCTGCATTTGCTCATAGAATATGGGACTGATTATGCATCTGGCACTAACAGCACATCAAACTCTGATAAGTCAGTACTGACTTATGAGTGCTGACATGACCATTTAGGTGAAACCACGCCTCATCGGAAAAGAAGAGAAGTTGTGGATCAATTAAACCGTCATTTACTGATGAAAGAAACCATTCACAATAATGCATTTGTGATACTGGGTCACCTTGTCATAAAGTACACTTATACAGTTTTAGTTTTTAGAATTTAGTTACTCTGTGGGCAGAAGACACTGAAATTCCCACCTGTTGTGCTAATTTTGGGATGGATTTGGTTGGTGAACATTCATGCGCCTATTTCATGTAACTTTTTCTCTGTTAAAACTGTACATTTACACTTTTGTCTTTTGCTTGCCATAGAACCGGCGGTTTTGAATTTCTTTACAATCTTGTGAATTGTAAATCTGGAAGGAGGCACTTCACTAGGGAACATCTGAATATACGCTGTGCGAACACAGCTTAGTGATTCCCATTTATAATAACTTTTACACATGAAAGGTATAAGGTAAGAATACATGCTTTATGTGCAGAGTTTATGTAGAAACAAAGCCAGCTGTGGCACACCAAATTGCGCACAGGCAAAATGATGTGCACCCATTAGGTTTTAAACAAAGAATGGCAGAGGAGCTATGAAATGGAATGTTAGCTTGCTCTATTAGTCACCCATTGAATGTAATATGAAATGTTATTTCTATTTCACGTTGCACACATAGTCTACTGTAAATAAAAGTGCAAGCCTTCTGATGTTGCACATCATGCAACTGCCTTTCCTTCCACCTGTGTTTACCTTCCATTCTGCCCACTTCCAGCTCTCCGGGCATCAGACTAAAGAGTTTGACATCACAGTGCATTGAGTTGGGGCTGCCTAGTGTATTTATTATGCAAGGCTGAATTTGAGATACATCCTTTTGGCTTGGGATATGTTGGGATATAATAACATGATGAAGGATAAGGGGACATGCTTGTACATCCTGCAGATTCTTATTCATTCAAACTGCTTGACAGACTTCCTTGACACACATGCCTCAATAATAGTGAGTAAAGCAGCCTTTATCAACATTAGTAGATGAACAAGAGAAGGGAAGATAAAATGATTAAACTATGCAACATGAGTTAAACATTAAAGTCAAGTTTTGGGACATGTTTCAGAAGCTTTCACTTCCATCATCAGCTGTAGATTGACCAGCATTGCTGGCATCTTCATTCTGGATATCTATACAAAATTCATCATTACATCTAAAAGAGACCAGGATGAAGGTGACACCAGCACCACCAGTCAATCCACAGCTGAGGATAGAAGGAAGAGCTCCGAAACCTGTCGTGTGTAAATTACAGAGGAAGTGAGGTAATATGACTTAATTATTCCACAACTCTTAAAATTATTTAATATCAGTTAATAGTGTTTCATGCCACCCTTACTGTGTACAGTCCGTAGGTAATAACTAGACAATAGATGAAATAAAATAATACTTATGCCATTTGTCAGTTGCTAGGACTAAGGAAAACCTGGAAAAAACTTGTCAGAGAGAACAGCCCTGGTGGGATTTGCAATGATGTTCTCTCATATATCCATGACATAACAATCTCAGCTATGACATAAAATGTTAAGTTGAAAAATTTAGTGAGGGGGTAAATACCTTTCCACCAGGGAGGGGGGTTTATGGTTCAGAAAGTATTACATCCGTCAAGATGAATAGGACAAAACAATCTGTTGGCCATGAGTCTGTTTAAGCATTGCTTTGCATATACATTCTGATGTGCATTTGTTTTCAATGAAATGAAACTTACTCTAATTACAAATGTTGGCGCATCTTCAAGAATACTTTTTGTAGGTGTTGTCAGTAGTATTATGTCAAAGAATTAATAAAAAAAAAAAAAAAAAATCTTTTCAAGGATATCTGGTAAGCAACTCTTGAAACTGGGACTTCATTTGGATTGCATATGTATGTATGGTTGAGGTGCTTTTTAAAACCTGAAACAGTTTTGGCCCAGAGTGACATTTAGAGCAGTTTTTGAGCATTTGGGCTTGTGCTAAGCAAAATGCTCATTATTCTGATGCAGATAAAATCAGAAGGATACCTGCAAATCACTGAAACAACTTTTTAAGTATTTCTGATTCCTCTTGCACCTACATATACTAGCTAGAAGTCTTACACCCAAAAATTAGATTGAGATTTCAATGACTGTTCAATAGTCACATGAGATTCTCTACTCACTCTTCTACAAACTATTCTTACAAAAGCTTACTCTTCTATCTGCTTGTTGTTAATTGAGATAAACTTTCATTACACATTTACACACATAATTACAGATAGAAGAGAAATACAGTAGGCTAAAGCAATAGCCAGATTTTTAAACAGTTCCTTTTTGGTACCTATATTAATGTCCTCCAACGTAATGTCATATTGGATGATGAGTGAATGAAATTAGTAAAATGGTGCTCAAGTGAGCCCGAGGTCCACCCAGCATAAAGTTACCTGTTTGCCTTCTCAGGGTAAGGGGAAACCCAGGGTGACCAGATTGCTATAGACAAAACTCTGATGTGTTGCACTCACATGACTTTCTCTACTCTTGTACTAACCATTCTTACAAACTCTTATTCCTATATCTTCTTCGTGTTAGTTAAGATAAACATTTGTACAAATTATCTTATTGCTTATTTCCTTGTAGGTGCAAGGGGAATATTAGAATACAGTAGGCCATGTGCGATAGTCAAATCTTTTAAAGCTTTGAGATTCCATTCTCTTTGCATGGCTAACGTATAAAAAATGAACAATGATGTTCCATTTGACAGAAGATAAGTTTTCTTAAACTCACACAAATAACAAGGAATATCTCCGAAATGGTTCACTCTACAAAAAAATTTATTGATACATAAATTGTGTATTTTAGCAAGATCTACATTTCTTGTAGAGTAAGATTTTGTCTCTTACAGTATACGAGTTATTCAAAACTCATCCAAACTAAACAGGACTACATAGGCTATAGTCAGAAAATTCAAAATATATATTTCATTCTTCATAAAAATATCTCAAACATATGGCATTTTAATCAAAATCGTTAGAGCCATTTTCAAGAAAATCAAAATTTTCGAAAGATTTTCCATGTAAAAGGTAGTTTAGGGTGGGGCTGTTTTCTTCAAAATCTTTGTGTCGCATCCTTGAAAGACATTCAACTTAAATACCAACTTTGGTTTTTAACCAACTTTTCGTTTTTCAGTTATGCTATCCACAGACTGACACACAGACACACACACACACACACACACACACACACACACACACACACACACACACACACACACACACACACACACACACACACACACACACACACACACACACATACACACACATGGACCTTTTTCCAAAAATGCTTTTTTTTTTTATTCAGGGGATCTTAAAACATATTTCCAGTGAAATCTTGACATCAAATTTTCGGGTGGAGTACAATACTTCCTCTACTTACCAGTAGAGAAAGTAAAAATGGAAAACAATGTTCCATTTGACAGAAGTACAAGCTCTCCAAAACTCACACAAACAACAAGGAATATCTTTGAAATGGTTCACACTGCAAAAAGAATTATTTGGACATAAATTGTGTGTTTTAACAAGATCTACATCTATCTCTTATGGTTTATCAGTTATGCAAAAGTCATCCAGAGTAAACAGGACTACATAGACTAATCTAAAAATGCTTTTTTTGGATTCAGGGGACCTTAAAACATGCATTTTTGGTGACATCTCGACATCAAATTTTTGGGTGGAATACAATAGGTTCTTCCTGTACTTTACTATATATAATAGAGAAAGTAAAAAGGAGGACTGTTGCTGTGAAAAAGTAGGACATTGGACAAAAAAGGACACTTTGTATCTTGCCAATTAAATTAATTAAAAAATTTTAAAACACAAAAAAAGTGAAATTTATTTATGGATGCTCTTTAACTGCTTTGGTTCTCAGTGGCTTATTTTATATTGGGCATGAAAAACCACTTGAATTTGCTCAGAGGCTTCTATGTCAGGCTCGAGTTCCTTTTATCTAAATCTATAACACAGGAACTGTAGCTTTACTTCTCTTATGAAGGAATGAATGCTGAGGATTTTTATGCGTGAAAAAGTCCATAGCCCTCTGTTAGGTTTGAACTTGGGAACCAAAGGCTAGTGTTTTGCCTGCACATCATGGAGGATGATGCAAATTTGACTTAAGTCCTTCTTTACACAACAGCAAATGTGACTATCATTGCATTACATTTTGGCAGCAACTAATCTGCTGTTTTTTAACAATGGGCATCCTTCACTAATATATGACAGAAGGATTACTGTTGCAAAATATTATTTTTCAATTAGTGAGTCCCCCCAATTCTTTCTTCGCATTGGCACCCCTAATGGTTTGATTCCAGAACACAACTGGATCTGTTGTGAGCTATAGCCATGGAATATTCAATCTCTTGACTGCTATTACACAGATATTTTCATATTGCAACTTTTCTTGATCTGAGTCATTTAAAAAATTGGATATATACTTAAAAAACGTATTATGAAAGTTTTGTTGAGTCACACTATCACTCAATTACTTCCCTTTTTTGGCACCTTATTAGGATTTGTTTGCCTTTCCTGTAACTTTTTGTTTTGTCTGTTTCGATACAGTTTTCTGCCATTTATCTCACACTTCAGTTTATTGGCTTACTGTGTTACAGGTACTATTTTAATACAAATTCATTATACCTGTATCATTTACAAGGACTACAGTGTCTTGACAGATATTGATTCAAAACCTTCTTGTACTAAAATCATTTCCACAAGGGATGTTTCAGAATGCTTTACAACTGCGTTGTTTAAAAAATATCACTCAATCTAAGGGCACATCCTTTCGTAGGATGATAAACTGATACTATACTCGGCACCAAAAAAGAAGGGGATTGACAGTTGCTCATGACGATCGTCATAACAACGGAAAGAAGAACCAATTAGAAATAAGATGTTTCCATAGCTAAATGCTACTTATAAACCAGTGTTGTCAGCAGTTTTCAATATTTAACACGGCATAAGCATGTGCCTGACCTGCAGCCCAGCAGTAACATAAACTGTGCGTCTTATCTTCTGTTTTCCCTGCAATATATACAATGCCTCCTTCCAGCTGCAGCTTGCATCAGTTACAGTTGTCAGCCTGTGTGCTGACAAGTTCATTTTCATAATTCTATTTATGTGGTTATTTGCCTTGTATTTACGTGTCTGAATATGTGTATCTGTGTGTATGTTGTGAGCAGTTACAATTGTCTCTTTGAAGGAATATTTAATTATGTCCAAAAACATTGACAAACACAGCGTAGCCAAACAAAAAACTTTACATACTCGAGAAGCAAATAAAATTGTGTTTGGTACGTATTCCAATTAAAGGATTATACAATTGATGGTATTGCTGAAGAACATGGTCACAAAATTGCTTGGTTTCTCCATTTCCTAGTATAATCCGATTTAATTAATTTGGGCCTAAGTAAACCATTACGTTAGACGAAACAACAAAGATTTCACTGTGTCATCTGTAATAAAGTTACATCAATAAAAAGCTGAAAACTGTGAACAAGTGGTTACTGATACAAAGAGCGTAATAAATGCAACATAGGAAAATGAGTTTTAGAAGAAAGGATAGACCAGTGTCATTTCTGCGGGTAATTCTAGCAACAACAGCATAATGCAAGCGATTCAGATATCAGCTGCATTTTCCCATTACAATATTTCACAGGTATGTTTATATTTAAACATACCTGTGAAATATTGTATATATATATGTATATGCATGTTCTACCTTTTGGATGTAGATTCACTATTTTACTATTGTCTTCAAATACGAATATAAATTATACCTGCTCTACATTCCAATCGCAATCCAACTGTCTTCTTATGCATAATGCTCACATGCTCTCCAGATGGTCGCGAAGCGGCAACACTGCCTCTCTTTCACAGAGAACTGTCAGTACCTTTCTTGTTTGGTGCCAATGATAGCACCTACACAGACACTGGATGGCAGTTGTGAACCAAGTGTATAGTGAAAGAACAGTGCTTGTTTTTTGTTAAGTAGAGAAAACCATAGACAAGATTGGAGGCGACTATCATGGACTGCATGGAAGGAAGGAGTCAAAACAGCAAATATTCATAAATGTGTAACTGTGATATATATGGTCAAGAATCTCTTGCACAAAAGACTGTTTACAACTATATCACTGGGTTTGTTAATGGAAGGGAATCTGTATGCAAGAACACAAGCACTGGTCATCTGTGAACATTGTGGTGTCCGAGAAAAATTGAGCATGTGTTTGGATTGGTTGCGGTTGTTAAGTCCAGAAACTTTGATGAACTGGAATGGCGACAGTCTGCACAACACTGCATACCATTGTCCATGATGATTTTGATATAAAGGTGTGTGCACACTGGGTTACAAGGGACTTGACACAGATCCATAAGAAGAGCACAGTTGAAGCGTGTTGCCATTATTGGAAATGAAAAAGAAAAATTCAGACTCTTTTTGGGCATCTGGTGATAAACCATGGTGTCACTGAGAAGAAAGTCATTGTTCAATACATGAAGGATGCACAGCGGCGTAAAATTTCAGCAACAATAAGGAATTGCAGACAGTTGTCCACGAGTGGGTGCATGGTACCCCAAACAATGGTTTTGTGACACAATAATGAAGTTGTCAGGAAGGTGGCAATGGTGTATTGATGTTGGTAGGGAGTGCATTGAGAGATCCTAAGTATACTGAATCATGTTTATCAATAAATAAGGTACAAAAAACTATTATGTAAATCATTTCTAAATGCCCCTTTCAATATTTCCTCTGTGAGCTAAGGTGTCACAGTATTATATAGTGTGGTGGGCTGTTTCAGTTCCTTTCTTACATAATCTGTGGTCTAAGTTACCCTGAAGCTGTCCCACAAGCATACACAAAGTGTGCATTTGTGCGAGCGGAACTGAAATGCACAGTGTGAGTCATGTGTTCATTCCATGGTCACTTCTAGAGATTTATCCAAATAAGGGTGAGATATCAATTGGATCAGTGAAAAGATGTATTGACCAAATAAAGGATTTGATGTTTCAATGTAACAAACAAACCTTTTAACTATTTCTAGGACCAGGAGGCAAATGGGTACATAGAGACTAAGCTCCCATTTAGGATTTACACCCAGTTAGACTACAGGGAGAACCACTCATTTCAGGAGGTGTTCTGTAACCATTTGGTATTAACTACATCCCCTTATAGGGGTGGTTTTGATCACTGCAGCTGCCATGGTACAAGTGGTGCAGACCCTTAGCACTCATGGTACTTCTGACATGCTAGAAGTGTGTTGGGCAGAACATTTGAGACCCTCCTGCAAGGGAGTGCAGATTGGGTTGGACTCGGTGCAGCAGTGGTTCCCAATATCCTTGGGAGATTGGATACTTCTGGGCGATGCTCAGGAGGGATTGTGAGACACCTCAATGTTCTCCAGCACTAACGTGGATAGCTAGACAGTTACTCTACCTAACTGTGTGTAAGTGCCATATGTATTTCCATCCTGGTATAAGCTGGAGAGTGGTATATAAAATAGACACCATCTCTAATGGAAAAGGCTTATGAAGTTTTGGCTCCCTATGTTCCAGGGTGGCAGAGTCTCTTTATTTACTAATTACATGTGACCAAATGTGTGCAGACAATCATGTAACAAAGATTGTAACAATGTATGGAATGATTTTTCAAAAGAAAGAACTGTATTTACCACTGTTTTAATGCACATACATATATACAGTGCATTCATAGATTACCCGGATGGCCGTACTAGGCCCAGCAAGTCCTATGCCAAAGTTACATTAAACACCTGGCAAATCAAGAGTATGGAACACTAACTACTGTACTAACTTACACTAGGCTTACCTTCGTCAGAATAGAAGTTGAAATTAATGACCTTCAATGTGAGCACATTCCGTATTTCTCTGAAAGTTCTTCATATTAGTTCTTCACTACGCTGTAAAAGTTGGAGTTTGGTGTGCAGCGAGGGTGCATAGAATCATCAGTCCCATATTTTATGAGAGAACAGTGACTCAGACATTTATATAAATTCTATTTTAAACAATTTTCTTCCACAACTAACAAAAGATGAAAGATTGTATGGCTAGGATTCAGGATTGAGGATTCAGCTATGGCACAAACTGTTGCAAATTCTATGCATGAATTGCGAAGTATGCATGGTGGAATAGTTCGTTGATTGCAGCCACCTCGTTCCCCAGACCTACCTACATGCATTTATGGGAAATATTAAAGAATAAAGTGTAAGCATCAAATTCATACAAGTTACAAGAATTGAAGGAGAGGATCATGAGAGAAATATAGTCAATCAGTCAATGTGAACCTTTGGGAGCTAACCAGAATTGTTTTTGGAGATATAGGGAATGTTTTCATGTTGGTCATCAATTTCAATATTTATTGTGATGCAAGTAAGCCTAATGTAATAGTACAGTAGTTAGTGTCCATACCCATGACTTGTCGGCCACTTACGTGTAACTCTGGCAGAGGGTGTGCCAGTCTTCGCTTGGCCCGGTGTCGCTGCAGTACAGTCCAGCTGATCTATGAATGCACTGTAGTATTTTTATTTACTTGTTGTTAATAGTTACTATGGTATACTAAACATTTAAGTATATGAGATACAGAAAACAATAATATTACGTTTTGGATATGTCCCTGTACAATCCTATCATATTAAGATGCTTTCTCACAGCTACAACTCATGTGAAGAAAGCCATAGTTGTTCTCTGCTGCAACCGGTTACATTTAAACAAGTTTTCAGCTTTCTTCTTGCATGGTTTCACAATACATTACCATGGGTAGCTTATTAATAGTCTCTCTTATCAAACATCAAGGTATTCCCAGACCCACTCTAGTTCGATAAACTGGAAAGCTATCCCTTGTGCAGCTAGTTCATCAGCTTTTTTAATTTCCCTCAATGGCACAATGACCAGCCATCCAGATGAACAGAACTGCCAAATCTATAAGCATTATTAAGCAATTTAAAACCAGTCTTAATTTTATCTTATGATTCAGTCTCAAGTGCAGCTTAATTATCTGAAAAATTTGTTCAGCACCATAGCCTCTTCTATTTTCATGTATGCATTGAATAATGACATAAATTTCTGTTTTAAAAACAGTAGCATATTCATATAAGGGAAGGCCATGCCATGGCCAAGTGGCTAGACCATTTGCCTCTTACCAAAGTGGCCCAGGTTTGATTCCAGGTGACTGCATGTGATATTTGTGCTGGACAAGGTGGCACATGGGCGGGTTTCCTCTAGATTCTCTGGTTTTCCCTGCCATTTCATTCCACAGGTACCCCACCTTCATTCTTTTTATTATCAAAAAAAAGAAAAAAAAATGCAAGGGGAAAGACACAACTCAGATGCAGTTATTGAGCCATTTTTGAAGTATCATAAACCACAGCAAAGTCCTCTTAGGAGCTATAAGAGTTTCTATCGCAATTCACAATGGATCCATACATTTGATGTTTATGCATTCTATTTCTACCAAATGGATCTTTGATTAGCTTGAGGGTACAAACAGAAGTGAGGTAGTGAATGACAGTGGCAAATGTCAAAACTTTTAATTTCTTTGCTTCAGTTTATTTTGTGGTAAAAATAATGTGGTAGCATTGTAGCATTTGCTGTTGTGAATATTTTGGGAAATGATGCTAAAATTTGTACATTTTTAACAAGATAAACTACCATTAATTTCAATTAAACTTAAAGTGAATGAAGAGATGTTTTATCTCTCTTATGTATAAATATGAATTGTTCTTCTGACATTTCAGGTAGAAGCTAAAGTTGGAAAGGTAGAATCAGATTTATAAATTCAATTCTATAGTCAGGATTTGAACCCTCGATCTTCAACTTATCCTACTCCTCTAACCAACAGTTATCATGGTAATATCCTGGCATAACATTAAATTCTCTGACTGATTCACATTATTCCCAATAAGCAACAAGGCATTCTCAAATTCATTTTGAGATAACGTACAATCATGGTGGTTACAACATTAAATCCTGGACTTAAAGGAATACCTTGTGATTTACTAGAAAAATATGAGTCAGTTAGGGAGTTCATCGTCATATTGGCATGTTGCCTGGTGGCTAGCCCACTTGGTCAGCATCATCCTCCATGGTCTAAGGATAACATGGTTGCCTCTGGTTCCCAAGGTCCTGATTTCAAATTCAGCAGAGGGCGATGGATTTTTTTGGGCATAAAAATCCTTAGCATGGCTTCCTTTAGAAGAGAAGTAAAGCTGGTGGTTCCATATCATAGATTTATGGCATGCAAAAGAACATCAAGCCTGATCAAGAGCCCTCTGAGCAAAATTAAGCAGTCTTTCATGTCCAATATAGAATGGGATGCCGAGAACCACAGCAAAGAGCGTCCATAAAGGAAGATTCCGTTGCAGTTTTTCACTTGGTCAGAGCAGTTGAGGATACACAGTTCAAATCTTCACTGTGTGTAGAAGCTTTTAATTTTGTTTTGACTTCAAGCTTGAAGTTGATGCTTGAGAAACAATGAAATGTACATCACTTACACATTTTGAGGTTCGACCATGTCCTGAGTCTCATGTGTGAACTTAATATTGCAGTTAATCACATCATTGATGTAATACAATGCAGCAAAAGCTGCTCTTAATGTCATTTTTCTGTTATCAATTTGCTGGAAGTAACTGGGTTTGCAGTTACCAAAAAAAAAAAAAATATATATATATATATATATATATATAAAATACATAAATAAATAGTATATAACTGACCTATTGCAATGTAACAAACGCTATATTTAGTATTATTTTCATGTTATCAGTTGTACAAAAAAATTATGGGCTATGGACCTATGAGAGCTGTCCTAGAAGTATCCAACCTGAGATAGCAGTTGTTTCAGACAAATGACTGTTAGAAAGAACCAACTTATAAAGCTTAAGTTTGAAGTTTTGATGATGCTACATTGTTTAGTATCTGTTTGACAGCTATCAGTAGTGAATGCTCTCAGCAAATTGTAAACTGGATAAAACTGGTCATTGTTATGTGATACAATACTTTAATTTGAATGATCTTAGTCCAACTAATATTAAAACTGAGCTAGATTCTATTCTGGGGGGGTCTGTTCCTTCATTTACAACAGTAAAATATTGGATGGAATTTTAAGCGAGACTGCACAAGCTGCCAAGGGGAACATCGCTGAGGTGACTATGCCAGAAATTCTAAAGAAAATCCATATAATGGTATTGGATGACCACCAACTGAAGGTCCACAAGTTAGCAAACATTGCTGGTATTTCAAAAAGTGCTGTACATTGCATACTGACTGAAAATTTGGTCATGAGAAAGTGTGCAAGATGGCTACTGCATTTGCTCACAATGAAACAAAAACAACTTTTTGAAGATGTTTCAGTTGAGTGTTTGGCGATGCTTTGCCACAATAAAGCTGAGTATTTGTGTTAACTCATAACTGTAGATGACGCATGGGGACATCACTTCACACCTAAGATGAAGAAAACAATAGAAAACAGTGAAATGAAAGGGGAGAATCGGCTCCAAAGAAGGTAAAATATTTGTAAACAATGAAGAGGTGGAGTCTGCAGTTGAAGGCTATTTGTAGAGCTCAATGGTTTTCACTATAAAACAGTATACCAAGGCATTGGGCTCTCCGTTGTCACCAGTAATAGCAAATTCCTACATGGAACACCTGGAACACGAATTACTGGCCACAGCCCCACTTAAGCCATCTCATTTCTACCGGTACGTTGACGACATATTCGTTATATGGCCACATGGACGAGGCACTTTGCCGAGCTTTCTCACACACCTCAACAGCCTCCGACCCCAAATTCAGTTCACCATGGAAGTGGAGAAGGATGGAAATCTGCATTTTTTGGACATCCTGGTCTCCAGAAACAACAACGGTACTCTGGGGCATGCAGTGTACCGCAAACCAACACATACTGACCTCTATTTGAATGCTCGCAGTTTCCATCATAAGTCACAACGGGTCGGAGTTCTCAACACTCTGACCCACAGAGCTCTGTTGGTCTCCGATCCCAGCCACCTAAAACAAGAGCTGCAGCACCTGAGGCACACATTCCGCCAAAACGGCTACTCCATAGAGGATATTGAAGCTTCAATCTCCAAGGCCAAGAGAGGAAAACCACAAACTCAGCAAACACCAGACCAGCCAACCACCACTGCCTGCATCCCATACACTGGCAATCTTTCCGGCAGAATCAGTAGAATTCTCGCAAAACACAACATTAGAACCATCCACAAGCTGCCTTTGAAGATCCAACACCTAGTGAGACCGGTAAAGGACAAACTGCACCTTAATGTACCAGGGGTATACCGTATCCCCTGGGAATGCAGGACGCTGTACATAGGGCAAACTGACAGGATCATTTCCACCAGAGTCAAGGAGCATGAACAGTCCGTACGATTAATGCAGCCTGACAAGTCAGGGCTGGCGGAGCACTGCTTTGAAAAAGACCACAGAGCTAACTTCAAAGATACGACCATTGTGGTAAAATGTAGCGGTTTATGGGAACGGAGGGTTAAGGAGGCTCTGTCCATCTCCTCCGAGAAGAGTACACTGAACCGGGATGCTGGATTGCAGTTTAGTCCATCCTGGAAACCAGCCTTAAAATTGGAAATCGACCGACCCAGAAAACACAGATTCCAACGGAGCAGTAAACCACCTCTGCACTAGACCGGGTGTTTTGTACTCAGTACGTACTGGCTGACAATACATATACTGGTCCCTTCACTCTTGCTATTCATTCTTCATCCTGAAGATGGGAGAGATGTACACTCCCGAAACATTGATGTCTCTTCATCACTACACCTGGCTTGAAGCCCGAGAGTATCTTGAGTATACCAAGGCTGTTGAGCGTTGATGTGTGTTGAGCTGCAAGGAGACTATGTAGAGAAATAAAGAAGTTTTTTCCCAACATTTTTGTGCTTTCTTGTTACATTGGGTACTTCTGGGACAGCTCTCGTATATCACTTACTTTAATGAGCATTCCCCTGCTTTGAAGACTATGAAAATCATTTTCAGTTCATATTTCTTTTTCAGGGATATTTGTGGTGGAAGTTGTAGGTGATTCACCTGATAACAGATTTGGTATTTACAGAAGTTCATTAGATATTAGTAGGTGCCCTGCAGCAGCAAATACTCCTAAAATGCTGCAAATATGCCAAATCCTGTTCAATACATAGTTACTCTGCAGTTATGCAGCACTAAATTTCTCTTTTATTTACCAGTTCACCTCATTTATCATTAAATATAAAGTAAGCTGTAGGTAAATTTAAAGCTGCACTCACTTAATTTACTCATTTGAACTAAATGTGTATATATAACTGTATACATAATGTATACATAAATGTATACATATACATTTCTTCTACCCAATAGTGAATGCAAGGTCTGCTTTACTCACTGAAACACAAAATTAAACAGTTGACAGATGGTATTGTCAAGAAAGTCTGTTTGCAGGTCTCCAGAATGCAGCAGCTCACACAGCCTAAACTCAGAAAACATTTTATTTTTATTATTTTTTTATATACAGCTATGAAAACATGTTATAAAAATGGAATTTCAAACTTTGAACTAAAACTAAAATAATGCTGTACTTGAAACCAGCATGATAAACATTTTTGTTGCATGTTTAGATCCAAAGTAGAAAATTACCAGAAAAGAAACTTATTTACCTGTGAACATGATTTGTTATATAACACATATTACTTTTATTGTTTTTGAGTTTTGCGCTCAAAACATTTCAATGTATAGTAATAAGAGTGCACTATGCTTGAGAATTTTTAATGCATTTATTTAAACTTAGTAATTAATGCATAGGTAATTTTAAAACAACCTTGGTCACAATTTCTTTACAGCATGGACAACCTGTTCCAAGCAAATAGGGGTACGGTTATTTCCCTCAATTTTACTTTGTATTTAAAGCAGTGTTTAAATTGGGTGAAAAAATATTTAGAGATAACCAAACTAATTTAACTACAGAATATAATATGAACAATATACTTTGTATGTCTAGAAAAGATGTAGCATAACTCGGTACCAGCCCAATTTATGCACTGTTTTAAAGGTTATTATTATATTTAACAAATCAGACAACATTTGATGATCATCATCCAGAACTAAGCTTTCTGTGAGTTTGGAGACAAAGGCCATTTAAACCAATAAAAAAATATTTATAGCACATTAACACATAAAACACAGAATATAATTATATTTTAAATAAAGTACCATTTGAAGCACATGACTTATTAGCAAATGAAAAGTTTTAAATGCAGTTATTCCACTCAGAGCACTGTATGAAAATCTTGAGATAGAAAAATTGTTGCATTTCATTGATATTACAGTCCATCCCCTTAAAAACTCAAGTCTTGGTTATATGTCAAGCAACATGGCTTATGAAAACAAAGTTATTCTTCTTTTTTAACATTTTAAGTCTGGCAGAAGTTTAACATGTCTTTGATTTAGATTTTAGAATTGTCATATTATAAGTCTTTTCCTTCTTTTATTTTAATACATCCTGATCCAGATGTGCATAAGGTAATTGACCCGCTCTATTCTGTATACCATTAGTGCACTGTTAATATCTCAATTTTATTTATTTAAATCTTACAGTATCTTAATTTCAGGAAAAGTTAACCAACAAAAATAATGTAACAGATTTCCCCATTAGATAATAGTAGCTTTTTTTTTCTTTTTTTTTTTGTACCAGCAGTTGTTTAAGCACATACACATATATTGTGCAGCATTTATGTTGACAGTTTTTCTCTTGTACCAGCCCGTACGTAAGGGCCAGATAGTTGCACAAATGTATACTACAGATAACGGAAATTTTCCACACATGCAGTATTCAGTTCACTTAGACACTAGCCATGAAAGACAGAAACAAAACAAAGACAAAAAATAAATGAAATGTAAGAGCACCCCAACGAGATATGTTACAGTCCAAAATTATAGGCATACTGATATTTCTGCTTAACATGATGCAGTTTTCTTTATCAATTTTCTTTTAAAAAAATAACAATATTACATATTATGGACTGCTTCATGAGGAGGCTTAAATTAGTATACCCACGTTTTTCAACAGAACACATTGTGAGATATCTCATATACATTACTAAACCTACTCCACATGAATTTGTCACATCTCACAGACTGAAAACTGGTGCACATTTTTGGGACATAATCACTCTAATAGCAGCTTTTCTATACTGTTTATAGACTTTTGAAATTCTAGCTCAAGTTGAAATATTGTGAAAATTGGTTTCTCAACTTATTTATTCTCAATAATTTGTGCGCTCATAATCAAGGCCTTGGAAAGACACCTAATCAGTTACTAAAGGCCTCTATTTGACTACATATATTTTTACTTTCCCTGCCATCTACCTACAGTAGGTAGGAGAATGTATTATTCCATCCAAGCATCTCATATCCAAGTTCACCAGGAGTACATATTTTGAGGACCCCTAGATTAAAAAAAGTCCAAGTGTGTATGTACATACTTGTATGTCTGCAAACAGTATAACTCAAAAATCAAATGCCAGACAACTATGTTTTCAAAAATGATTGTAACATTTTGATTAAATGACCCTGTATTTATAGTATACTCCATACCAAAAACTGTAATTATACTTATCAGATTGAGAATGCGTTTTGGG
Source organism: Tenodera sinensis (assembly GCA_030765045.1). NCBI lineage: Eukaryota > Metazoa > Arthropoda > Insecta > Mantodea > Mantidae > Tenodera > Tenodera sinensis. The sequence goes on along the minus strand of CM060961.1, from coordinate 24,606,935 downwards.
AATACGAGGCCCACAGGACAGAGTTTTCCCAAGCATTCGAGATCTGATAAGTAACTTACAGTTTGTGGTTAGCCAATTACTTTTTGCAATACTTGAAAAACCTGTAAAAGCAATAATAAATCAAAATTGAACTTCTATATTTCACTTAACATTAAGGAAAAATGAATTCTCTATGTGAACAAATGAAAAGCTACATCTAAATTATATGGGCAAAGCCTTATTATCCACTCTTTTGTTAATGAATTTCGCAATAGATTCTTTACTTGAAGTAGCACGTCTTGGTTTCTATGTTATCTTTTACATAGTCAAATTGAATCTTTTGACTTTTGATAGTTATTATCAAGCAGTAACATTTTATAAGAATGAGTGACATTGCTATTGAAGAAGCTGTGGACCTAGCATGTGCATCACTCTTACCAGCGAAGTCGAAACAAAGATTTGTTGAAACTTACAATGCTTTCCGAAAGTGGTGCTTTAATAAAAACATTAACAGTTATACACGTAAGACAGTATTACTGGCATATTTTGCTAAGGATTCATTAATAACTTATTTTTAGGTTACTATGCTGTTGGGTGTGACGTCATTTCCTACTGGTACCATAAGTATTAAAGACAGTTCAGCTGGTACCGTAAGTATTAAAGACCAATTTTAGCCTTGTTGCCATGGTAATTGATAAATGAACTGTAAATTTAGCTTACACTACCAAATACATGTTCGCATTGATTAACTTATTATTCAAGTATTGCAAAAATACGTTTACATATCAAAAAAATGTATGTCTCGAATTCTCTAAAAATTTCCTGTGAAATTCTCTTCATTTGGAAGGAATTTTGAAATTGGTAAATCTGAGATTGAAAAAAGACATACTGCTACACATTCACACAATTTTCAAATCATCTGTTTTTGAGATTCAGCCATTTCCAAGATATTCATTATTATTAGTTTGAGTTTTTAATACTTGGCCATTTTTAAAGCACTATAGCCATTCTCTCTTTCTCATGACATCATGGAAAGAGTATGGCATTTTAATGCCAGCATATATAGTGTCCTTGCTTTTGGACATCTGCCTATCAATTCAGTTTTCTCAATCTGTTTTGTACCTGCAACGAAATGTGTGTTGAGAAAGTCAAGTGAGTGCAGTGCATCAGATTTTTAAACTTATCAACCAATGGCTGTCCATATAGATTCTGAGCCACTTGATGAATCATGATGGATTCTCTCTTTTTCAATTTTGTCCCAAATAATCCGAACAATAATGGAAGGTAGGATGATGTGTTCTCTGCATATTTTCTGAGTACACTTGCACGACATATATGGACAAAGTCAAATGGCTCACAGACTTTTAAGGATTTGTTTATTTAATCTAATAGTACCAGCCATAGAAAAAATGATTGTGTGCTGTAACATTTGAAAGTGTATGTTGCAGTGCTCAATCATTTTTTCCATAGCTGTACCATTTAAAGAGAGCCTTAATGGCAAAAACTGTCAAAAAGTGACATTCTTAATTTTTTTTGTGCAGTCTTATTAATTATAATTTTTCTTTAATTTCATATACGTTGTATCTTTTAGGTGCAATATATTTCAAATATAGTTATAAAAGTGGTATTGCATCTGCCAGTTTGTACTGTGCATTCTGCACCACTTCACAGAAAAGAATCATATCTCTTATACGCAAAGTAGAGAGGTGAAGATAAAATTTAGCACACTTTTAAATGTAGTTTACTCCAGAAATTGGTACTACTGTTAAGCATGGCAGATTCTATGTGCTCAAGCCGTAGGTTTCCTTCTTTACAAATACATGCAAGCTTTTCGTTTTCCTCCAATTTTGCTTTGAACAGCTTTTACTGTTAACAAAATTGTCTAGACCCCATTATCACAGAAAACACTAGCTAAGCCCATTTCCAGGTCAAGGTCTACTGCCTACTGCCCAGGTACATTTACAAGTTCAACAGCCTCAGCTTTCCTAGTCAGTAATGTGGAAAGTTAACCTGAGGTTAAAATCCTCCTAGGTTCATCTTCCCTGACAGCGATGTTTTCCAGATTTTTCTAAATCTTCATAATTGGTAAATACCAGGGTAGAAATGTTTAGGCCTGGAATGTTTACATCCAAAATTTCTTTTCTGAAATGTCATTTCATTTTATGCATCATCTATGTTCATCACAGTGCTACCATATGTAATAAGAATGTTATTAAACACTATTAAACTTTCCATGTTGTTACTGATAAACATTCCTGTTTCTCACTGATTGGAAGTTTTTTGAACAGTTAGGTCAACCACATTATTTGAGGGTCAGTTATATCTCCACTATACCTCTTACTGTGGTGAAAATTAGAACATGTTTTGGAAACCTTTGTTCCCATTCTCAATCTGCAACAGATTAGTTGATGTACTTTGTTGTCCCCTGTTATGTCGATGGTGGTAGTCTCTGGTGGTAGTGATATGAACTTTCTGAGCTTCTCAGGACAGCAAGATATCCAACTGAGCTCTCAGTATCGGAAAACATGCACATCACAAAAAACAAGGACTGAATTATGAATTTTGATCTCCCACCATCAGACCAGCTCAGCAAGTTCATATCACACCACTAGAGATCAGCATCATCAACAGAACACGAGATGGCACAAGTACATCAACCATAATCAGTTTACTGTAAAGATAGAGTAGATGTAAGAAGAAGCATGTGGCAGAAATGAACCTCATTGGTTGGTGCATTTTAATACTCCTGTATTCTTCCACAATATAGTTCCAAGGCCTATTTAGCTTCTTGCTTCACTTGCACTCAATAAACCATTTAAATTGTTGTTATAATATAGAATATGTTTTAATGTAATATACTGCAATAATACACTATATACTGTATCGCCAATTGCAGAACATTCAGTTCTCAAATTTTGAATATCAGTCGTCAACCATAGGGTTTGCCTGTTGCTTCAGTGCCATCTTGGCACGCAAAATGGAAACAAGATCGGTAGAAGTAGTTTTGTTTAACATCTGTGAGAAAAGTCTTTAAGGAATGTTGTAGTGTTTAGCGCCTGCTTTTACTACTACGGCACCGCAGGCGGTGACACTGATGACACATGGAATGAAGATGGAGCACCGGTGGAATGAGATGGCGGGGGAAACCGGAGCACCCGGAGAAAACCCGCCCTGACGCCGCTTCGTCCACCACGAATACCACATGCAGGTCCCTGGGATCGAACCCGGGCCGCCTAGGTGGTAGGCGAGCGCACTAACCGCTCGGCCACGGCACCGCCCTCTTTTTGGAATGGTGAAAAGGTTATTATATTGAATATATTCAATAAATTTTCCTACTGTGGCTATAAAGATCTGGTAAAGTAAGATAATGGACAATGCCTCTTACCATCCAGTAAGAGCAGAGCGCATTCCAAACAATACATGGAAAAAACCTGAAGTGCTACCTTAGCTGAGATCTAAGAATCCTTACAATGTGATACATGTGATTACTGCAATAACAACGGATCTCATATGTTCAACAATGCAATGGTTTATGTAACAACAAAGAGAGGAGCTAAATTGAGGTTATCTGAATGAGGTAAATTGGGCAATGGTAACATTAATATTGTTGTTTACATGCACACGTGCAGATATTAGATTAACCAATAGCATACTAGAGGTGGAGCTCTGTGTGGAGCATGGAGGAATACACTACTTTATTCTAACAGCAAATAGATTATAGTTGGTTGAAAGCTGAGAATGGGAACAACGGTTCCTGAAACATGTTCTCATTTTCACAAAAGTGAGGTATAAAGTAAACATAGCTGACAGTTAATTGCTGTTTCTGTTTGCGATACATTGTGAACCAAATTTACATCTCATTGCTTTTCATTCTCATTCTTGTTTTGGTGCCCATTCCAATTTATTGTGAAATGGTATTCAATGATTAAATAAATTTTATCTTTAGAGCATACTTTTCAGCAATATAGCAGGAAAGCTTACAATTGTTACAGCATTCTTCCATGTCTGCCTCTGTAGCGTGGTGGTTGCATGTCTGCCTCACGTCCAGAGGTTGCGAGTTTGAAACTCACTTAGGGTGAGTTATCAGGATAAGGTTTTTTTCAGAGATTTCACGTTATCCTGAGAAGACAAATATTAGGTAACTTTAAGTTCTATGGACCTCAGGCTCATTTGAGCATCATTTCACCCATTTCATTCATTCACTGTCTAATATGACACTACGTTGGAGGATGTTAATAACAACAAAGGAAACACATTCTTCCATACCAATTTCCAATCCATTTGGCTTGTTGCTTATAAATTAGGTACAAGAATAGAGTACACCAATCATTAAAATCAGTGTGTCAATAGTGGTATAAATGACAGGGGAAAATACTGTGTTCCATTACAGTAAAATCCTGATTAACTATTATAATGGAAAAGGTGACAATACAGTTAACCAAAAATGACAGATAATAATCCATGTTACATAATATTAACATTATTTAATAAGCAAAAAATTTCACTAAACACACGAGTCCTATGTTACAATTCTTGCACATTTTTGAAAATGGCAATAAAGGTAATTGTTGTCTGGGGGGGGGGGGGGGCTATTTAATAAGAACAGACTTTTGTTCTGTGCATATTTGCATCTGTTTTTCATCAATCTTGTAAGTACATTGTTAGATGCCAACAATACATTATGATTACCACTGCCATTTAATTGCATGACCACTTTGTGATTTGAAACTAAAACTTAAGCACAGGGCACCAGATAGATTTTCATCTTTGCTGTACTTGTAGGTTTAACTTCCAATTACAGCTTTAGTTGAGTTACAATGTTTGTGTGTTGTTGCTACATTTATAGGCCACAATTATTTCCAAAAGAAGCTAATTTTTTGCCATGTACCCCTGCGAATCATGGAAAATCAAGATTTTACTGTAATTCAAAACTTGGACATGCAGTACTACATTCTAACATGACAAAGTATGGGATAACCTTTACAGATTGGTAAATCATACCAATCAAAGTCAAAAGGCAACGTTGTGTATTTCTGCGAAAAGTCATAAAGTGGGATGATTATTTTTCCCTTATATTTATCATATTTTCTCTTCTATTTAACCTGTATATGAAATAATTTCATTATTCTCTACTTATTCATACATGGTTATGACAAACATTTTAAGTTTAATTATAATGCAATTTATTCTAGAGCTTCCCACATGATCTTTATGATCAAGTGATGACTGGACTCATTTTTTAGTTGCAGATACATAGTGGGTGGTGCCTGTTACTTCCACGGGTAGGATGATCATAAGGATGGTGATGAAACAAGGGGACCTACAGCTTCTACTATGGACTCCATACCATATGGCTTTGGGGATATTTCATTAAAGCTAGCCATAAATGAAGCCCTGGATGGGGTAAGTTAAAATTATCACCCTATTAGCCTGTAATCAAACCATAGACCCTAAGTTGAGAGCATCGACAAAATCAATGAGATACCTTAATACCCAATATAATATGTAAAGTTGAACAAGATAGGCTCAACAAAGGACCTTCAGCTTACTGTGCCAATGCTCTATTGCTAAGCTACCATGATTGATGCCTCCAAACAAACACTAAACTGCTGGTATATGATTCAAAAATCCTGGCATATCCTCAAAACCAATGAGTTGATTGTACCTTAAATGGAATGCTGCAAGTACATTTAACTTCTAGGCTTCTAATTAATCAAACTGTTGATACATTGGCAAAACAAAATTCATTCCTAATGAAGTAATTTTTATCTTTATGTATATAAAACTTTTGGAGAATACACTATTTTCCTAGTAATTTGTTGGAATCTTGATTTCAATTAAAATATGGCTTGCTTTACCCCTTAAATTTTTTTTAAATACATTGCTTATTACAGTTTTGGAAATAGATATCCAATGTTATAGAGATAAGTCATTCCATTACATGAGTACTAAAAAGAGAACTGGAAAACAAAACTGACCTTTCATCTTCAAGCCACAGAATAAATAACTAAACAATTGGTATTATTAAAATGATTTGGCATATAGCTGTTATTCACCACACACATATTTATTTGGCTGGAATAGGTATTTTCCATTCGTTTCAGACTAACATGTCTACAAGTAAATAAGATCCATGGGAAAACAAAATCAGTCTAGAAACCAATTTTCACACATTGCAAAAGTTACTGCATCTTAAGAGTGTTTTCATTAAATTCAATTTTTCTCTCCCAGCAGTGCTCAGATTTTGAAAGAACAATGTTTTTTATTATGATGAGGGGTACATAGAACAGTATAGCTATAGGAACAAATGTGTGAAACTGTGATCTGTGCAACACAATGCCAACAGAAAGGCACAGAGTTCTGCAAATATTTTAGTGTGTAAGTTTTCAGTCAGATAGCGTGACATACCAGGGACCAACAAGACAAACACAGAATATAAACAAGGTGAGATGCTCACAGCCGAGATATCAGCATGCCATCACACATGTATAGCATTTATTACAATCCGCAATGGAAGAACGGGAGAATATATAATTATATATATAATATATATAATAGTTTTATATCATATATTAATAATATGTTTGTATGAAATCACATGTTAAGTTTCTACACTAAACTTCATTCAATGTTTATACATTCATATAGAAAAAAGTTTGTTTTAACAACTTCCTCTTGCAGTTTAACAGAGAACAACGGAGCACTGTTACAACAGGTCAGTATTATTAGTAGTATTATTAGTATTATTTTACAGCTAGTGACATTGGTGACAATTTCAACAATACAAGACAGAATTATAGTACATAATTCCAAAATCAATTTAACAAAGGCAAGACTAAGGGTGACAGCTACTGACTGGAATGTTAAGTTTGAATGCTAGATCAACATCACTTCATGCATACAATTAGTATTGTATTGTCATTATTTTCCTTTTTATTGGCATAGTACATTTTTTCTTTTTTTGTGTTTTTATTTATTTTTTGGATGCTTCAAAATATTTTTAAACCCGATCTGACTAGAATTAAATTGTATGAAAATGTTTCATATAGTACAATAATACACAGAGGCACATTTAAACAAAGGAAGAAACCAGCGAAGGTTGGCCGAAGTATATAAAATAAATGCTCCACTTGCCCCCTGTATTATTGTATTATTGGAAGATTTAGCAGCATGACATGTGCACAAACATGGGACATGCTGATCAGTAACATTTAATGAAGGAAGGATATCTCATTACTTTACATGAATCAGACCATCTCAAGCTTGCTTCTTTTTCCATTTTCTAGAAAAATTTATGAAACAAACAATTTTATTGTTAAAGAGAAAATTAAAGCTTTCAAAGCCCTTGCAAAAAAGAAAGTTTCCAGCCTAGCTGTACAAAAAATATGGAATAATGAAGGAGGAAAAGAAACAACAAAAGAAAGATGATTAACAAAGAAACATTTTCTCATGGTTTCCTAACATATTATCATGTTACTGAATGCAATTTTGTTTCATTTTCCAACATGCTCATACTTTCACACACATATACCGTACAATATTACTCCCAGCAGACAAAAGAGATATGCTGATTGTTAGTAAAGATGTTAACTTCAGTTTAAAAGTAATGCTGATAAGATATTTTATTAAGGCTCATTGTTGTTAGTTAAGGGTACAGCTCTTCATACTTACATATAAAACTCTGGTGTTGGTTACCTTGAAACGAAGAACAACACATCGGTTACATCGGACATCATACAAGAAGAAGCTGCAGCGGAGAAATGAGACCAATTGGATGAACTTACCCACCAACAGGGATAAAAGGCAGGCCTCAAAATTATCACAGTGGAATATACATAATAATGGTATACACAAGCAAGGTCCGACGAAAACGTTTATCTTTTTTCCAGTAAAAGTTTTGAAAATTGTTAAGTGCATATATGGTTTTAGAATGCTAGATTTACTATGCAATTTAGATAGAAAAGACATTTTTCTTGAAAATAATTGCAGAGAAAATGGAACTTCTTAGATGCCATGACTGATAAATGGCAAATTTACTTCTTCAAAAGCTTTTGGATATCATGATGACTTATGTTTACTATAGATATAGCAATTTTACCATCCATAGTGCTTCCTATAAACGTAGTTCACTGCAAATTTAGTGAAAAGGATGAAGAGAGAGAGAGAAAGAGAGAGTGAGAGAGAGAGAGAAGGCTGAGTTTCATGTTGCCATAATGCCTTGTGTACTGTATTGTATTGTTAACTCTGGCATAAGTAATGTCACCAGGGCTATTAGTAATTTTGTTTTTAACATTTTAGTCTTCTCATTTACCACTGGATCTCTCTTTTAATTTTACATCAATAATTGCTTGTGTTTTCAAAATACTGATAATTATAATTTCAATACATTTTTAATGGAAACTTCCCCCTCTCTCGGAGAGCAACAGATATGGCTTGTTATTCAAGCTATTTGAGTAACTAGGTTGTCACCTTGTTTTCACTTAAGTACACACTCACACGTACACCTTACATGTCTGTTTTGTCCTCTCATGTTTGGTTTGGTAGAGGGTTTTCTGTGCGGATATCTGACTTGAGCTTAACAAATTCTTTGGCAACTTCATCATTGGTTCGCTGTGACAGTATCCTGAGGATGGTCCAGCCAGTTTCATCCATCTGGATACGCTTACCAAGAGAGAGCCAACGGGCACACGAGCCCCTCTCCACTATATCCTTGAGCTGCATAACTGCGACACCAACCAATCGATCATCTCTAGCAAAGCAATAATCCTTTACGCAGATATGAAGTTCAAAATAGTCCAGCTGTTCTTCATTCCCAATAATACTGTGAACAAAATAACAATTATACCATTAACCAAACATTCTGAAATTCTGATGTGGAATTGATATTTCATTTGTTTATATACAGTGGAATCCCAATAACTCAACCTAATGTGGACTGAGAGGCTGTCGACCTGCCGAAATATCAAGTTTTAAGGAATAAAGGGTCTATTAGTCACAACTCATAACATAATACTGCAAATTACATAAATACATATTCTAACACAATATAGGAAACAAAAGTATAACATGTGCTAAAATGTGTTGCATATTAATGTGTTCCCCCTTGTCCAGTCTCATCAACACATCCAATTTCATTTCCATTGTCATGTTAACTTGCCTTTTCTTCTCGTTCAACATTTCCACTGACACAAACAACTCAATAGAATACTAACAATAAGCCAAAAACTTGGAAGCTGCACGGTAACCACAAATATGTAACTGAAAGTTTAGCTTACCACATACAGGGGTATTTTTTAGATGTGGCAAATGACCTTGCTAGGCTCTAGGTGGGTGACGTCATGAAAATTAATGATGTGGTAACATTTCTGTTTCTTTGCTTGAAATAAACAAGACACTGCTAATAATGTGAGATGGCACTGTGCTTAATCACACATGGCCTGCAATGTTTATGTACTACACGGAAGTCAGAAAGATGACCTGATACCCCTATGGTCTTATAAATACAAAAGTGAACTCAATCATAAACTATTGCAAAATTCGTCAAGTTTAAAAATACCTTTGTGAGAGTATTGTAGAGTCTGTCTGTTGAGAGTATTGTCGACTCTGTCTGTATTGTAGAGTATCTGTAGAGTCATTACCTTTTTAATGTACTGTGTCAATGTTGGGAATTGAAATCTAAATGTCTTAGTATTTTGTTGCTATTGGTGTGCCCTTAGATGATCAACATTTCAAAAGTAGGAACAGTATTAATCACACTTTTAGATCATCCATGTAGAGATTTTGGTTTAGCAGAAACAATAATAGTAATGTATTCATACCAGTGGCGGCCTGTGACTCGTAAATTTGGGAGGGCAGCATAATATATTTTCAGAATCTGCACACTTTACACGAGTTAATTCTGAATTTCACCAGAAAATATTTTAAAAGTTAACAAGCCATATAAAACGAAAGATTATTATGCATGACCTTCCATCTGTTCATTAAGTGCACCCTATTAAATTTTAATTCGTAAACATATATGCAGCATTACCAGCATTCATTACCAAAAAGGAATAACACGAAAATGCATATTAATTTCTCATCTGCAAAGCATACCTGTACAATGAAAGGTTGAATTTTCTGCTGTAACCATACTTATTTTTGCACGGATTTTGAATTTGTCCAATATTCAGTATTGGCCTTGGAGGCCCAAGCTAGTACAATCAAGATACAAAACTTGTTACACCCTCACTGAGCATACTAGTTATACTATACACTAATTTATTTCATAGACCCACACCATGACACCACTAAAAAGTGCTGCTAAAACTACTTTTGTTTAAACATTACAACTACTTCCAAATACAGCGAATTACATTAATACGTAATAATATATATAATCTGCGTGATACATATTCAATGTGTCATGCTAGCAAAATTACCAACGAGAATGTAGTATTACTGTACCTTCTTGGTATCATTTTATTGGGAATATTCAACACTATACCTAAGTGGTACAGCTACAACTAATTTAGTTCAGAACTAAATTTCATTTACAAGAGGAAGGAGTAGTATGGTATGTGAGTGGCAGCACTGTTAGCTAAGATCATACGATGTTAATTTGTTTCATTCTGATCAGACGCTCAGAGACATTTCCCCACCACCCAGATGCTGCCCAGATTATGTTTCATCTTCACATCCCTCGCCTGTTGTCAAAGCCATCCCCACACCTCTCTGTGCCGCTTGCAGTGTCACCAAGATGCAAAGATTCCTAGACAGGCTAGGAACAGTCCAAAATTGCATCCATAATGAAAACATCAGCACTCTTATGTGTATTAGTGGTGTAAAAACATTTCAAACGAAACAAAGGGGTAAATAGAAACAGGAAGTGTAGGAATCTATTTTGGCATTACGTCTGATGACAAGAATATTTGAACTAGTCCTTTCGATGTAATGTTACCTTTTCTTTCCTATTTTTATTTATTGGGAGGGCACTGTCCTGGAGTCATTCATTGCCAGCCATCACTGATTCATACATTATTCAGTAAAAATATTATTGCAATATTGTATGTTAAGAAAACCTAATTATATACGTGTAATATTTCCTTTACAGGAATAAACGATAAGAGTAATGCTGTAAAATAGTAATGAGTCTTCATGTATATAGAATATTGCTGAAATTGTCCTACCAAGCATTCAGTATTGGTCAGTTGTTAAAAAAACAGTGTGAAAACGTAATTTCTGTGATATTTTGCATTTATGGTATCTGCAAAAGATAGCCCTATTATCCTGTACATGTTTACTTGCACCACACTCAATTTTCTCTTCATGCTCTTAGATTTCTCTGAACTTCAATCAATATCAATTATTCATTTAATCATGTAAATGATACCATGCTTCATCAGAGAAGATTATTACATGGGATCAGTTACCTATCTTTAAAAGTCCTCAGATTCTCATTATTATACAGCAGCAGATGTGTGTGTTAACAATGTTCTAGTTTGGTTTCAATTTTAAGAGTTTATAAGCCTGAGTCCTGAGCTTATTGAATTGTGATTTCCTGTTGAAATTGTTCACAGAAATTATTCAGGAGAATGCCCTAATCATTTGCTTCTTATTGAGAATTGAACCCATTTTCCCAAATGTTATAAATTCTCACACAAGTATAGGCTGTGGAGATAGGCTAGTATAGGCTCACATAGGCTACACCAGATCTGTATATAAGTATAGGCTGAGGAGATAGCCTAGTATAGGCTCACATAGGCTACACCAGATCTGTATATAAGTATAGGCTGAGGAGATAGGCTAGTATAGCCTCACATAGGCCACACCAGATCTGTATATAAGTATAGACTGAGGAAACAGGCTAGTATAGGCTCACATAGGCCACTCCAGATCTGTATATAAGTATAGACTGAGGAAACAGGCTAGTATAGGCTCACATAGGTTACACCAGATCTGTATATAAGTATAGGCTTGGGAGATAGGCTAATATAGGCTCACATAGGCTACTCCAGATCTGTATGTAAGTATAGACTGGGGAAGTAGGCTAGTATAGGCTCAAGTAGTCTACACTAGATCTGTATATAAGTATAGACTGAGGAGGTAGGCTAGTATAGGCTCACATAGGCTACTCAAGATCTGCATATAAGTATAGGATGGGGAGATAGGCTAGTATAGGCTACACCAGATCTGTATATAAGTATAGGCTGAGGAGATAGGCTAGTATAGGCTCACATAGGCTACACCAGATCTGTATATAAGTATAGGCTGAGGAGATAGGCTAGTATAGGCTCACATAGGCTACACCAGATCTGTATATAAGTATAGGCTGAGGAGATAGGCTAGTATAGGCTCACATAGGCTACACCAGATCTGTATATAAGTATAGGCTGAGGAGATAGGCTAGTATAGGCTCACATAGGCTACACCAGATCTGTATATAAGTATAGACTGAGGAAACAGGCTAGTATAGGCTCACATAGGTTACACCAGATCTGTAGATAAGTATAGGCTGGGGAGATAGGCTAATATAGGCTACTCCAGATCTGTATGTAAGTATAGACTGGGGAAGTAGGCTAGTATAGGCTCACGTAGTCTACACTAGATCTGTAAATAAGTATAGACTGAGGAGGTAGGCTAGTATAGGCTCAAATAGGCTACTCCAGATCTGCATATAAGTATAGGCTGGGGAGATAGGCTAATATAGGCTCACATAGGTTACTCCAGATCTGCATATAAGTATAGGCTGGGGAGATAGGCTAGTATAGGCTCACGTAGTCTACACTAGATCTGTATATAAGTTGAAGCTGTATAATCTTCGTGTCCTGGTTATGAGATCGCCATTTGAAGCTGAAGTCGTTGATGATGTGTTGCCCTTCGATGTAGCTCGCCTCGGCTAGTTCTGCATCAGATCTCTTTATCTCGGGTTTGCGTGAGTGTAAAGGACAACCCAAGAACAACTTTGCACATCAATTTATTTTATATAAAATATTTTCGGGAGATATGCCGATTCTATATGTGTATCTGTAGAAGCATCGCAATCACATCTGCGCAGCATGAACTGCACGAACTCCCGTACTGCTCTCTGGTTGAGTACTGACTAGCCGCTTCTCTCTTACCCACGCCAAGAAGACCGTTCGCTTCCAATTTGAATGTCATGACGTCATCCAAGAAAGCCTCGTATCCAAAATGTTATTTCCTTTTCCCGCAATTTAGAAATGTCCCTTTCTATTATAACATGTTCTTTTAGGAATTTCAAATATATAATTACTTTTTTAGGATTAAACGATGTTTACTTTATATTTTATTAGATATATCGCGCGACTTTTAAGGTTTGTAGAACTAACTTTCGAACGTGAATTTAAACTATGTGGTATGACGTCATGACTCGTTAATTTCAAACCAATAATGCGTTTATCTTACAAATTTAACGACTATTATTTACTCATATCTTGCTCACCTTACAACACTTCCTGCTATATTATCTATTTATGTTATTACTCAATATTTATCGCAAATCTCATATCCGGCAATTAAATTAAAACGTATCTTTTTTCAAAAGCCCATTCAATCGGAAATCTAAATTTCGGTATCAAATGCCCCCATTTATGTTATTTTATTATTTCATAATAAAATAATGTAAATGTCTTGCCCGAAAGAAAAAACTAAAATTACTCCTGTATTTTGAATAATCGGCAACACTCCCATTATATACAATTTTCAATTACACTGTTTTTGAAATTGGTTACTAACACACTTTCTCATTAATCTATTTAACATGACAAACAATTGTATACTTGACTAAACATTAATCCTTAAATACTAATTACAATATGTTATGGTTTCTTCTGTGAAGCTTTTTATATAAAGGTTAAATTTCAAGAGTCTTTCTTTATACTTCCTTCTTTTAGTTCATGTTTGCTCACTTCGCTCTCACTATCACTTGCACTGTGATTTTTTTTTTTTTTTTTTTTTTTTACTTTTGTTATTGTAACACATATCTGTACTAGATCCTTTAAGCACTAAAATGTACATATATTTATATAAATCCATTGCACTCTTTAGACAAGTTCTTTCTTTGTCTTTCTGTGATAACTATCTATACATCTAAATATTTTAACAAATGTTTTACAAAGTAAATATTCTGTTTTCTCTCTATGCGGAGATGAACAATTTAACAATCTTTCTGAAGCTGTTTTTGTGAGCTCTATACAATATATTTTTAAGCTCTTTGTAGTAGATAGCAATTCACATTCTGCATTTTTCATGAATATGTAAGTACCTGACCAATGTATGGTTTTCAAGTAAGCTAACATTTACATTTTATCTCCAAGCTGATTAGGCACCAATATACAAATGACACTTCCAATTTTTCTTTTACATTAAATCAAGGTCCCAAGGCACCACACGGTTTCTTGTATGGTCGAAGGAGTTGTTTATGCCATCTTCCCAGACATTTTTCATTTTTAACATCTTTTAATTCATAGGTATGATAACCAAATTTTGATATAATTTCTGCAGGACCTTTATATAACAATTCCATCCTTTTGTTCCTACCTCGCAATGCACTTGATAACTTATGGTCTTTAACTAGTACCCAATCGCCTATCTTAGGTTCCCATTTATGTTTTCTACTCTTTTTCTTTAATTTTCGCTTCTCTGCCTTTTTCTTGATTCGTTCAAAAGCAATTTTCGCTCTTTCTTCCTCACTTAACTGAATGTCATTAATTTTCAGTGTTTTTGGTACCCCGATCACTATTGGTTCTGGTTCAATTCCTAACATTAATTTTATTGGTGCAAACCCAGTAGTTACATTAATGGTGTGATTGATAATCTTTTCTATCAATGGACAATATTTCACCCAATCCTTGTGATTATGATGTGTAAGTACACGTAAATAAATTCCTATATCTCGGAGGACACGTTCTGTTGGATTCCCTGATGGAAAGTATGAGGAACAATGATATAATTTTATCTCATGATTTTCTAGGGTTTCTTTAAAGATTTTGCTCCGATGAACTGTAGCATTATCTGTTAAGATTGCCTGAATCTTGCCATATTTAGGCACATAATCTTTTATTATCTTTCCTACACATGTTTTGCTGCTGATATTCCTAACAGGATAAATTTTAATAAATTTACTAAAAACATCATGAAGAACAAACATATATCTACATCCAAATTGTCCTACTGGTAGCTCCCCATGTGCATCAGCAGTAACTAGTACATTTTTCCCTTCTCTTATGATTGTCTGAGGTTCTATATCAAATTTGATATTAAATGGTTTGGCCCTTTGACATAAATCACAGCTTGAACATATTTTTCTCACTTTCTTTGCCAAATGTTTTATATAAAAATGGTCACTAATTACCATGATTAGCTTTTCACTACCTGTATGAGCTAGTGTTTTGTGATAAGCAAGTATAAGTTTCTCTTGTAAAGCTTTTGGTACCATTACTTTCCATTTAGGTTCAATTCTTCCATGAAATTTATAGATTTTTCCCTCATAAATACCTATATTATCTTTTAGATTTTCTGTGATTGGTTGTGCCTTTTCTTTCAATTTCCTAAGTTCATCGTCCTCTGTCTGTAATTGTTCCAAATTTCGAAATTCTTTAGCTAATTGAGTCCCTTCTAAGGTTTTCAAATATAGTATGGTTACATCATGTTTGTTGTCACTAATTGTATCTGGTATTGTATAATTGGTTTTCATCCTTGATAACAAATCACTAAAAATATTTTGACTTCCTGCTATGTGTCTGATTTCTATGTTATGGGAGGTGATCTCATGTATATATCTAGAAATACGTGTGCTTGTGAGTTTGCAAGAGTTCATAAATGCCAAACTAACATGATCTGTGTAAACTATTACTGGGTTGTTATATACATATTGCTTAAATTTTACAAGTGCAAAGTAAATAGCTGCTATTTCTTTTTCTGTAGTGCAAGCCTGTGATTCAGTCCTTGAAAGCCCCCTTGAAGCTACAGCGATGAGGTGATCTTTTCCTTCCTCATCTTTTTGTAATATGACACTACCATAACCTAGTCCTGAAGCATCTGTATAAATTATGTAGGGGAGATCTTCCCTAGGTTTTTCCAATAAAATTGACGCTGCAAACAATGTTTTTACCTTTTCGAAAGATTCTTGTTCTACTGATGACCATTGCCATTTTACATCTTTTTTCAAAAGTTGTCTTAATGGGGCTACTACGGTTGCATATTCCAGGATAAATCTTGACTGATAATTTAGAATACCAAGAAATCTTCTCAATTGTTTTATATTTTTAGGAGCTGGTATTTTATTTATGCTTTCAATTCTGTCGGGATTAGGCCTGATTCCCTCATTTGAAATAACATAACCTAAAAATTCTGTCTGTTTCACAAAGAATGCAGTTTTACTTGGCTTTATTGTCATGTTTGCTTTCTTTAACTGACTAAGCACATAATTGATATGATTTAAATGATCCTCTATATTTTCTGAAAAAATTACAAAATCATCCACATACTGAGCTACAAATTTCTTTATGGTTTCTCCAAAAATTTCATACAAAGCTCTTAATAGTGCACTACCACTGGTATTCATACCAAAGGCGCAAACTCGAAACTGATATAATATTCCTGAATGTAAAAACGCTGTATATTTTCTTAAATCTTCTCTAAGTGGGATCTGCCAAAAAGATGCTGTAAGATCTAGAGTAGAAAAAAATTTTGCCCTTCTGCAATTTGTTCAATATTACCTCTACACTTTCTGGTCTAAATCTATCAGGTTTACAATGTTGATTTAGTTTTCTCGCGTCTAATGTCACCCTAATCTTTCCATTGGCCTTATTTACAATACATAGGGGATTCACAAATTCTGAATTCGAAATCTCAATAACCTCATCTTCTAACATTGACTTTATAACTGCATCTACCTCTTCTCTTATCGTACTAGGGATAGCTCTCGCTTTATGTGTAAAAGGTTTGATGGGTATCATTTCAAACGAATGAGTATAGATATTACATTTACCAGGTTTCTCAGAGAATACTTCTTTATTTCGGATTAATATTTCAAACAGTTTATCCCTCTGTTGTTCATTTAGTTGATCAGCCTGAGTTACTTTTTTTCTCAACAATTCTTCTAAGTCTTCACTACTCTCCCTATCATAGTACCTAGTTGCATCAGAAACCCTCAAATTGTCTATGAAATCATTTTTATCCCATTCTACATTTTCTTTATTATCGACACTGTACTCTTTGACATTTACTTCAGTTAATTCCATAGCTCCTACTTTAACATATTCTACAAAGAATGTATCCCCTTGGATTTCTTCTTCCTCTTTTTCTCTTACAATAGTTTCTGAACTACTATCTTCCACAAAAGGCACTATAATGGTCTCATCTTCAACTTTCATTTCTAGAATCATGTTTTTAAAATTCACCACAGCTTCCCAGGCATAAAGACAATCACAACCTATTATAATATCTGTCACAAGTCTTCCTACAATCAGAAATAAAATTCCTAGTATTCTCCCATTTATTTCAATATTTATCATTGCTTGAAATTTTACTCTTTCTTTTCGTTTTCCCACAGCTAGCGAGCAATATATCCCATTAACTGGTAAAGACATTACTTTAAAGCCACTACTTTGTAAATTATCATAAAAATTTTGTGAGCATACTGTGCTATTTGATCCCGTATCTATAATTGCATTGTATTGTTTTCCATTTACTCCAATTTTGATTTTAGGTGGATCTCCTACTTTTTCATTTTTGTCAATTCTATTTTTCCATTCTCTTTTCTTTTGTATCATCATTTGCCTTCCAGGACTATTTATTTCCGAGTACTTATCACAATCATTACTATGATACCCAGTTCTCACTGAAGGCGCGTTTGACCGGGTCTGGCGTTTCCCTGATTTTTAGGTATTGCTCCTGTACTATTTCCCGAATTGTTACTTCTGTTTTCCTGCATTAAATCGGGGTTACTTCCTACCATGTTTTTGACCGTGTTAATGGCCTCAACCATTTCCGCATTTTCGGGGGAATTTCGTCCACTAGAATACCTTTCTCCCTGTCTTGGTGACCTCGGTCTAAACTCATTATCTCCGTTTGTCCAATACCCATCATTTGAATTTCTACTATGTCCAAAATAACGTCCCCGTCTACCTCGATCAAATCTATTTGTATTCATATAATTCACCCTTATATTTCTTCCCCTTAGATTACCATTTCTATTTTGGTGATGCCCTTCCTGGTTATATCTACCTTGATTTTCCCACCGGAATGATTCCATCCTTGGTACTGGTCCTTTATATCTTTCCCTAATCTCACTTCTATTCTGATAATACTGTGCCCCTTGCCCGAAAGAATTGACAGTTTCTTTTCCTTCATATGTATTTCCAAATGCGTGTTTTGGCTTATTGACTTCTAAGGCTGATAATAATTCTATCATAGCTGCAATGCTATCGGGTCGGGCTATGATTAGGTAATGTTGAAGTGTTTCCGGAAAATGTGGAGTAACTATATTTATTAGATCTTTTTCATCCAAGGGAGGATCCAACATCTTCGATTTTCTCGCTATTCTCATAAAATAGTTTACCATGGATTCCTCCGATCTAGGATTAAATTTTCCATTGCTTAATTCAACTCTTATATTAGCCTGCCTACTAGCTCCCCAATATCTGGTTAAAAAGATGTTCCTAAAGGTCCTGTAGTCATTATTGTTACCCATAGAAAGGCCTAGCCAATTAGCAGCATTACCCTTTAGACATTTTCTTACTATCACCATCTTGTACTCCTCTGGTATACGTTTCACCGTGAAGTACTCTTGTAACCCTTCTAAAAAGGCTTTAGGATCATCTGAATCTTCATTTTCAAAAACTGGAGGTGTCATTTCATTTAAGACATGGTTAGGCCAATGTAAATTTGAATTGTCACCTATCCCTGAGCTATTTCCGAGATCAGAATGGGAATTACTGTTACCCCTATTTTGCATCGAAATGTCAGCTGATACACCTGGTATCGCCTCGTTTCTTGCAACTTCATTACTAAGATTGTTGTGATTACATGCATTTTCATTTAATTTCAAATTTTCTAAGGCCTCTTTTACCTGAGTAATTTCTGTCACTACTCCTTTTATTTGGTCTGTAACATCCTCCAAATTTCTAGCCTGCCTTTCACTTTCTACATCAGATCTTTCCATTCTAACTTTACACCCCTGTAACTCTTCTCTAATTTCTTCCCTGTCTTTATCTAACCTTTGTACTACCTCTTCCCTTTGTTTGTCTAAACTATATGTTACTCTTTCCCTTTCTTTATCTAATTTTTCACTCACTTGTTGACCTAATTTCTTTTCAGAATTCTTTACTTCTTGCCTTATTGTCTCTAATTCTCCCTTAACCTGTTCTCTATTTTCTTTTACTTCACTACTGACTTTATTAATTTCCTCCCTAACTTCTTCCCTAAAGGTTTCTAAAGCTCTCTTCTGATTTTCCAATTGCATTCCCAATTCCTGTTGTCCCTTCTCTAATTTCTGTCCTAACTCTGTTCTTAATTCTTTACTAGTTTCATCTATCTTTTGACTTAACTCTGTACTCATCTTTTTCACTGTTCTTAATTCTTTACTAGTTTCATCTATTATCTTTTGACTTAACTCTGTTCTTAATTCTTTACTATTTTCATCTATCTTTTGACTTAACTCTGTACTCATCTTTTTCATTATCGTTTGAAACATATTCTCTATTTCTGACATAAATGCTGGCCTTTCTGAATTACTACTAAACATTTCTGAACTACCTCTAGGTGTTTCTCTAACGTTCTGATCTTCTAATTCTTGGCATATTCTGCTACCAATTACATTCTGATTAAATTCTTCCATCCTACTAACACTTTCCTGAATTTCCGGACTATTGAAACCTCTAAACTCACTATCACTGTCTTCCATTTCTAAGCTATTTACATGTGTTTTTCTACTCACCAAAATTTTCAGTATTTTCACTATTTCACTTTAACTGCACTTAAACTTGTTCACTACACGTTTCACAGATGTTGACGCGCTGGGCACCTTCTTGTCTGCTGGTTCGATGCTGGCTCGGTCGTCTTGGGGTTTGGTCCATTCTTTCGAAGCCACACGTTGGGAAGCCAATTTGAAGCCGTATAATCTTCGTGTCCTGGTTATGAGATCGCCATTTGAAGCTGAAGTCGTTGATGATGTGTTGCCCTTCGATGTAGCTCGCCTCGGCTAGTTCTGCATCAGATCTCTTTATCTCGGGTTTGCGTGAGTGTAAAGGACAACCCAAGAACAACTTTGCACATCAATTTATTTTATATAAAATATTTTCGGGAGATATGCCGATTCTATATGTGTATCTGTAGAAGCATCGCAATCACATCTGCGCAGCATGAACTGCACGAACTCCCGTACTGCTCTCTGGTTGAGTACTGACTAGCCGCTTCTCTCTTACCCACGCCAAGAAGACCGTTCGCTTCCAATTTGAATGTCATGACGTCATCCAAGAAAGCCTCGTATCCAAAATGTTATTTCCTTTTCCCGCAATTTAGAAATGTCCCTTTCTATTATAACATGTTCTTTTAGGAATTTCAAATATATAATTACTTTTTTAGGATTAAACGATGTTTACTTTATATTTTATTAGATATATCGCGCGACTTTTAAGGTTTGTAGAACTAACTTTCGAACGTGAATTTAAACTATGTGGTATGACGTCATGACTCGTTAATTTCAAACCAATAATGCGTTTATCTTACAAATTTAACGACTATTATTTACTCATATCTTGCTCACCTTACAACACTTCCTGCTATATTATCTATTTATGTTATTACTCAATATTTATCGCAAATCTCATATCCGGCAATTAAATTAAAACGTATCTTTTTTCAAAAGCCCATTCAATCGGAAATCTAAATTTCGGTATCAAAGTATAGACTGAGGAGGTAGGCTAGTATAGGCTCACATAGGCTACAACAGATCTGTGTATAAGTATAGGCTGAGGAGATAGGCTAGTATAGGCTCACATAGGCTACACCAGATCTGTATATAAGTATAGGCTGAGGAGATAGGCTAGTATAGGCTCACATAGGCTACACCAGATCGGTATATAAGTATAGGCTGAGGAGATAGGCTAGTATAGGCTCCGATAGGCTACTCCAGATCTGCATATAGGTATAGGCTGGGGAGATAGGCTAATATAGGCTCACATAGGTTACTCCAGATCTGCATATAAGTATAGGCTGGGGAGATAGGCTAGTATAGGCTCACGTAGTCTACACTAGATCTGTATATAAGTATAGACTGAGGAGGTAGGCTAGTATAGGCTCACATAGGCTACAACAGATCTGTGTATAAGTATAGACTGGGAAGATAGGCTAATATAGGCTCACATAGGCAACACCGGCTCTGTATATTCAATTCAATTTATTCATCCTTAAATCAAATACATGATATTGGATATACCAGGTTTCTAAAACAAAATATTACATATATTGCATTCTTTGATTATGAATATGGAATTGTCAAAATATGTATATACATAAGTATTACGTAGTAAAAGCAGTATCAGTCATATAATAAAAAAAGCTATTTTTATAAATAATGTATTTATATTACACAAGAACATAAAACATACAATTCATTCTTTCAAATGCAAAAGTTTATCAATTGTATAAAAACATTTATTAAGAAGAGTTTGTGAATCTGCTTTTTGAAACTTGCTATAGATTGTATATTTTTTATTTCCGAAGCTAAATTATTGTAGAATTTGATACTTTTACAATTAAAGCTATTCTCAGATAATCTATTATGATGTGGGGTTAAATATAATTTACATTTACCTCTTGAGTTATAATTATATATTTCTCGATTTGTAGTAAAATTTTTTAAGCTTGTTTGCATTTGTATAATTTAGTCCTTTACAATTTTAGGATGAATTTATATATCCATTCTTTACAGTTCACTTATATGATATAAACACTTCTATATTAAAAATGCCTTAAAAACATGTTTAAATGTCAATGGTAGTTTATTGTATAATATCGCTCCTACTTTGTATGGGTCCTTGTTGGTTTGAGCTTTATTTGTACTCACTCTATGGTAATCATTTGCACTCCTAGTGTTATATGTGTGGCAATATTTATTAAGTGTATTAAACTGTGTTTATTTCTTTAACTAGCATAACAGTTTTTAGTATGTATAATGAGACTACAGTTAGGATGTTATGTGTTATAAAAGTTTCTCAGCAGGATTGTCTAGGTCAAAGGCCAGAAATATTTCTTATGCATTTTTTTTGTATTTTTAATAGCCTATTCACATTGGTTTTGCTTGTCCCATATTTCTATGCCATACGATAAATGTGGGAAGATAATAACATAATAGGCTGTGTTAAGGATATTGATGTTCTTATATTTTGCTAACTGTTTTAGCATGTATAGTCCTGAGCTTATCTTTTTACAGATTGTTCCTATGTGTGTGTTATAAGATAATATCTCGTCTATGTGTACTCCCAAGAAATAAAAATTTCTAGCCTGTTCTAAGGACGTATTGTCGATATTAATATTTATATTAGTGCTCTGAAATATCATGAATTTTGTTTTTGCTAAGTTTAACTTCAACCCATTGTTTGTGAAGTATTAGTATAATATAAGTATAGACTGAGGAGATAGGCTAGTATAGGCTACACCAGATCTGTATATAAGTATAGGCTGGGGAGATAGGCTAGTATAGGCTACACCAGATCTGTATATAAGTATAGGCTCACATAGGCTACACCAGATCTGTATATAAGTATAGGCTGGGGAGATAGGCTCACATAGGCTACACCAGATCTATATATAAGTATAGACTGAGGAGATATGCTAGTATAGGCTCACATAGGCACATCACACATCACACATCACACCAGATGTGTATATCAGTATGTGTATATCAGTCTATACTTATATACAGATCTGGTGTAGCAAATGTGAGCCTATACTAGCGTATCTCCTCAGTCTATACTTATATATAGATCTAGTGTAGCCTATGTGAGCCTATCTCCTCAGTCTATACTTATATACCGATCTGGTGTAGCGTATGGTTGGCTATGTGAGCCTATCTCCTCAGTGTATACTTACTGTATATATAGGTGTACTGTGTATATATATATATAGGTGTGGTGTAGCCTATGTCAGCCTAAACTAGCCTTTCTCCCAAGCCTATACTTATATACACATCTGGTGTAGCCTATGTGAGCCTATCTCCTCAGTCTATACTTATATACCGATCTGCTGTAGCGTATGGTTGGCTATGTGAGCCTATCTCCTCAGTGTATACTAATATGGTATGGCCTATGTGAACCTATACTAGCCTATCCCCCAGTCTATACTTATATACAGATCTGGTGTAGCCTATACTTATATACAGATCTGATGTAGCAAATGTGAGCCTATACTAGCGTATCTCATCAGCCTATACATATATATAGATCTGGTGTAGCCTATGTGAGCCTATCTCCCCAGCCTTTACTTATATACAGATCTGGTGTAGCGTATGTGAGCCTATACTGGCCTATCTCCCCAGCCTATACTTATATACAGATCTGGTGTAGCCTATGTGAGCCTATACTAGCCTATCTCCCCAGTCTATACTTATATACACATCTGGTGTAGCCTATGTGAGCCTATGCTAGCCTACACTTATATACAGATCTGGTGTAGCCTATGTGAGCCTATACTTATATACCGATCTGGTGTAGCCGATGTGAGCCTATACCAGCGTATCTCCTCAGTCTATACTTATATATAGATCTGGTGTAGCCTATGTGAGCCTATACTAGCCTATCTCCCCAGTCTATACTTATATACAGATCTGGAGTAGCCTATGTGAGCCTATACTAGCCTATCTCCTCAGTCTATACTTATATACAGATCTAGTGTAGACTACGTGAGCCTATACTAGCCTATCTCCCCAGCCTATACTTATATATAGATCTGGTGTAGCCTATGTGAGCCTATACTAGCCTATACTTATATATAGATCTGGTGTAGCCAATGTGAGCCTATACTAGCCTATCTCCCCAGCCTATACTTACTTATATATAGATCTGGTGTAGCCTATGTGAGCCTATACTAGCCTATCTCCCCAGCCTATACTTATATATAGATCTGGTATAGCCTATGTGAGGCTATGTGAGATAGGCTCACATAGGCTACACCAGATCTATATATTAGTATAGACTGAGGAGATATGCTAGTATAGCCTCACATAGGCTACACGTATAGGCTGGGGAGTAGGCTAGTATAGGCTCACATAGGCTACACCAGATCTGTATATAAGTATATGCTGAGGAGATAGGCTAGTATAGGCTCACATAGGCTACAGCAGATCTGTATATAGGAATAGGCTGCGGAGATAGGCTAGTATAGGCTCACATAGGCTACACCAGATCTATATATAAGTATAGGCTGGGGAGATAGGCTAGTATAGGCTCACATAGGCTACACCAGATCTATATATAAGTATAGGCTAGTATAGGCTCACATAGGCTACACCAGATCTATATATAAGTATAGGCTGGGGAGATAGGCTAGTATAGGCTCACGTAGTCTACACTAGATCTGTATATAAGTATAGACTGAGGAGATAGGCTAGTATAGGCTCACATAGGCTACTCCAGATCTGTATATAAGTATAGGCTGGGGAGATAGGCTAGTATAGGCTCACATAGGCTACACCAGATCTATATATAAGTATAGACTGAGGAGATACGCTGGTATAGGCTCACATCGGCTACACTAGATCGGTATATAAGTATAGGCTGGGAAGTAGGCTAGCATAGGCTCACATAGGCTACACCAGATCTGTATATAAGTGTAGGCTAGCATAGGCTCACATAGGCTACACCAGATCTGTCTATAAGTATAGCCTGAGGAGATAGGCTAGTATAGGCTCACATAGGCTACACCAGATCTGTATATAAGTATAGGCTGGGGAGATAGGCCAGTATAGGCTCACATACGCTACACCAGATCTGTATATAAGTACAGGCTGGGGAGATAGGCTCACATAGGCTTCACCAGATCTATATATAAGTATAGACTGATGAGATACGCTAGTATAGGCTCACATTTGCTACACCAGATCTGTATATAAGTATAGGCTACACCAGATCTGTATATAAGTATAGACTGGGAGATAGGCTAGTATAGGTTCACATAGGCCATACCATATTAGTATACACTGAGAAGATAGGCTCACATAGCCAACCATACGCTACAGCAGATCGGTATATAAGTATAGACTGAGGAGATAGGCTCACATAGGCTACACCAGATGTGTATATAAGTATAGGCTTGGGAGACAGGCTAGTTTAGGCTGACATAGGCTACACCACACCTATATATATATATATATATATATATATATATATATATATATATATATACACAGTACACCTATATATACAGTAAGTATACACTGAGGAGATAGGCTCACATATCCAACCATACGCTACACCAGATCGGTATATAAGTATAGACTGAGGAGATACGCTAGTATAGGCTCACATTTGCTACACCAGATCTGTATATAAGTATAGACTGGTATAGGTTCACATAGGCCATACCATATAAGTATAGACTGAGGAGATAGGCTAGTACAGGCTACAGCAGATGGGTATATAAGTATAGACTGGGGAGATAGACTAGTATAGACTCACATAGGCTACACCAGATCTATATCTAAGTATAGACTGAGGAGATACGCTAGTATAGGCTCACATAGGCTACACTAGATCTGTATATAAGTATAGGCTACACCAGATCTGTATATAAGTATAGACTGGGGAGATAGGCTAGTATAGGCTCACATAGGCTACACTAGATCTGTATATAAGTATAGGCTTGGGAGATAGGCTAAAATAGGCTCACATAGGCTACACCAGATCTGTACATAAGTATAAGCTGAGGAGATAGGCTAGTTTAGGCTCACATAGGCTACACCAGATGTGTATATCAGTATAAGCTGGGGAGATAGGCTAATATAGGCTCACATTTGCTACACCAGATCTGTATATAAGTATAGACTGGGAAGATAGGCTAGTATAGGCTCACATAGGCTACACTAGATCTGTATATAAGTATAGGCTTGGGAGATAGGCTAATATAGGCTCACATAGGCTACACCAGATCTGTATATAAGTATAGACTGAGGAGATAGGCTAGTATAGGCTCACATAGGCTACACCAGATCTGTATATAAGTATAGACTGAGGAGATAGGCTAGTTTAGGCTCACAAAGGCTATACCAGACCTATATATATATATATAAGTATGGGCTGGAGAGATAGGCTAGTTTAGGCTCACATAGGCTACACCAGATCTGTATAATTATATGTATAGGCTGGGGAGATAGGCTACTATAGGCTCACATAGGCTACACCAGATCTGTATATAAGTATAGGCTAGTATAGGCTCACATAGGCTACACCAGATCTGTACATAAGTATAAGCTGAGGAGATAGGCTAGTTTAGGCTCACATAGGCTACACCAGATGTGTATATCAGTATAAGCTGGGGAGATAGGCTAATATAGGCTCACATTTGCTACACCAGATCTGTATATAAGTATAGACTGGGAAGATAGGCTAGTATAGGCTCACATAGGCTACACCAGATCTGTATATAAGTATAGACTGAGGAGATAGGCTAGTTTAGGCTCACAAAGGCTACACCAGACCTATATATATAAGTATGAGCTGGAGAGATAGGCTAGTTTAGGCTCACAAGGGCTACACCAGACCTATATATATATATATATAAGTATGGGCTGGAGAGATAGGCTAGTTTAGGCTCACATAGGCTACACTATATCTGTTTATAAGTATAGACTGAGGAGATAGGGTAGTATAGGCTCACATTGGCTACACCAGATCTGTATATAAGTATAGACTGGGAAGATAGGCTAGTATAGGCTCACATAGGCTACACTAGATCTGTATATAAGTATAGGCTTTAGAGATAGGCTAATATAGGCTCACATAGGCTACACCAGATCTGTATATAAGTGTAGGCTAGCATAGGCTCACATAGGCTACACCAGATCTGTGTATAAGTATAGCCTGAGGAGATAGGCTAGTATAGGCTCACATAGGCTACACCAGATCTGTATATAAGTATAGGCTGGGGAGATAGGCCAGTATAGGCTCACATACGCTACACCAGATCTGTATATAAGTACAGGCTGGGGAGATAGGCTCACATAGGCTTCACCAGATCTATATATAAGTATAGACTGATGAGATACGCTAGTATAGGCTCACATTTGCTACACCAGATCTGTATATAAGTATAGGCTACACCAGATCTGTATATAAGTATAGACTGGGAGATAGGCTAGTATAGGTTCACATAGGCCATACCATATTAGTATACACTGAGAAGATAGGCTCACATAGCCAACCATACGCTACAGCAGATCGGTATATAAGTATAGACTGAGGAGATAGGCTCACATAGGCTACACCAGATGTGTATATAAGTATAGGCTTGGGAGACAGGCTAGTTTAGGCTGACATAGGCTACACCACACCTATATATATATATATATATATATATATATATATATATATATATATATATATATATATATATATATATATATATATACACAGTACACCTATATATACAGTAAGTATACACTGAGGAGATAGGCTCACATAGCCAACCATACGCTACACCAGATCGGTATATAAGTATAGACTGAGGAGATACGCTAGTATAGGCTCACATTTGCTACATTAGATCTGTATATAAGTATAGACTGGTATAGGTTCACATAGGCCATACCACATAAGTATAGACTGAGGAGATAGGCTAGTACAGGCTACAGCAGATGGGTATATAAGTATAGACTGGGGAGATAGACTAGTATAGACTCACATAGGCTACACCAGATCTATATCTAAGTATAGACTGAGGAGATACGCTAGTATAGGCTCACATAGGCTACACTAGATCTGTATATAAGTATAGGCTACACCAGATCTGTATATAAGTATAGACTGGGGAGATAGGCTAGTATAGGCTCACATAGGCTACACTAGATCTGTATATAAGTATAGGCTTGGGAGATAGGCTAAAATAGGCTCACATAGGCTACACCAGATCTGTACATAAGTATAAGCTGAGGAGATAGGCTAGTTTAGGCTCACATAGGCTACACCAGATGTGTATATCAGTATAAGCTGGGGAGATAGGCTAATATAGGCTCACATTTGCTACACCAGATCTGTATATAAGTATAGACTGGGAAGATAGGCTAGTATAGGCTCACATAGGCTACACTAGATCTGTATATAAGTATAGGCTTGGGAGATAGGCTAATATAGGCTCACATAGGCTACACCAGATCTGTATATAAGTATAGACTGAGGAGATAGGCTAGTATAGGCTCACATAGGCTACACCAGATCTGTATATAAGTATAGACTGAGGAGATAGGCTAGTATAGGCTCACATAGGCTACACTAGATCTGTATATATGTATAGGCTTGGGAGATAGGCTAGTTTAGGCTCACATAGGCTACACCAGATGTGTATATCAGTATAAGCTGGGGAGATAGGCTACTATAGGCTCACATAGGCTACACCAGATCTGTATATAAGTATAGACTGAGGAGATAGGCTAGTATAGGCTCACATAGGCTACACTAGATCTGTATATATGTATAGGCTTGGGAGATAGGCTAGTTTAGGCTCACATAGGCTACACCAGATGTGTATATCAGTATAAGCTGGGGAGATAGGCTAATATAGGCTCACATTTGCTACACCAGATCTGTATATAAGTATAGACTGGGAAGATAGGCTAGTATAGGCTCACATAGGCTACACCAGATCTGTATATAAGTATAGACTGAGGAGATAGGCTAGTTTAGGCTCACAAAGGCTACACCAGACCTATATATATATATATAAGTATGAGCTGGAGAGATAGGCTAGTTTAGGCTCACATAGGCTACACCAGATCTGTATAATTATATGTATAGGCTGGGGAGATAGGCTACTATAGGCTCACATAGGCTACACCAGATCTGTATATAAGTATAGGCTTGGGAGATAGGCTAATATAGGCTCACATAGGCTACACCAGATCTGTTTAATTATATGTATAGGCTGGGGAGATAGGCTACTATAGGCTACACCAGATCTATATATAAGTATAGACTGAGGAGATATGCTAGTATAGGCTCACATAGGCACATCACACATCACACATCACACCAGATGTGTATATCAGTATGTGTATATCAGTCTATACTTATATACAGATCTGGTGTAGCAAATGTGAGCCTATACTAGCGTATCTCCTCAGTCTATACTTATATATAGATCTAGTGTAGCCTATGTGAGCCTATCTCCTCAGTCTATACTTATATACCGATCTGGTGTAGCGTATGGTTGGCTATGTGAGCCTATCTCCTCAGTGTATACTTACTGTATATATAGGTGTACTGTGTATATATATATATAGGTGTGGTGTAGCCTATGTCAGCCTAAACTAGCCTTTCTCCCAAGCCTATACTTATATACACATCTGGTGTAGCCTATGTGAGCCTATCTCCTCAGTCTATACTTATATACCGATCTGCTGTAGCGTATGGTTGGCTATGTGAGCCTATCTCCTCAGTGTATACTAATATGGTATGGCCTATGTGAACCTATACTAGCCTATCCCCCAGTCTATACTTATATACAGATCTGGTGTAGCCTATACTTATATACAGATCTGATGTAGCAAATGTGAGCCTATACTAGCGTATCTCATCAGCCTATACATATATATAGATCTGGTGTAGCCTATGTGAGCCTATCTCCCCAGCCTTTACTTATATACAGATCTGGTGTAGCGTATGTGAGCCTATACTGGCCTATCTCCCCAGCCTATACTTATATACAGATCTGGTGTAGCCTATACTAGCCTATCTCCCCAGTCTATACTTATATACAGATCTGGTGTAGCCTATGTGAGCCTATGCTAGCCTACACTTATATACAGATCTGGTGTAGCCTATGTGAGCCTATGCTAGCCTACTTCCCAGCCTATACTTATATACAGATCTGGTGTAGCCTATGTGAGCCTATACTTATATACCGATCTGGTGTAGCCGATGTGAGCCTATACCAGCGTATCTCCTCAGTCTATACTTATATATAGATCTGGTGTAGCCTATGTGAGCCTATACTAGCCTATCTCCCCAGTCTATACTTATATACAGATCTGGAGTAGCCTATGTGAGCCTATACTAGCCTATCTCCTCAGTCTATACTTATATACAGATCTAGTGTAGACTACGTGAGCCTATACTAGCCTATCTCCCCAGCCTATACTTATATATAGATCTGGTGTAGCCTATGTGAGCCTATACTAGCCTATACTTATATATAGATCTGGTGTAGCCAATGTGAGCCTATACTAGCCTATCTCCCCAGCCTATACTTACTTATATATAGATCTGGTGTAGCCTATGTGAGCCTATACTAGCCTATCTCCCCAGCCTATACTTATATATAGATCTGGTATAGCCTATGTGAGGCTATGTGAGATAGGCTCACATAGGCTACACCAGATCTATATATAAGTATAGACTGAGGAGTTATGCTAGTATAGCCTCACATAGGCTACACGTATAGGCTGGGGAGTAGGCTAGTATAGGCTCACATAGGCTACACCAGATCTGTATATAAGTATATGCTGAGGAGATAGGCTAGTATAGGCTCACATAGGCTACAGCAGATCTGTATATAGGAATAGGCTGGGGAGATAGGCTAGTATAGGCTCACATAGGCTACACCAGATCTATATATAGGTATAGGCTGGGGAGATAGGCTAGTATAGGCTCACATAGGCTACACCAGATCTATATATATAAGTATAGGCTAGTATAGGCTCACATAGGCTACACCAGATCTATATATAAGTATAGGCTGGGGAGATAGGCTAGTATAGGCTCACGTAGTCTACACTAGATCTGTATATAAGTATAGACTGAGGAGATAGGCTAGTACAGGCTCACATAGGCTACTCCAGATCTGTATATAAGTATAGGCTGGGGAGATAGGCTAGTATAGGCTCACATAGGCTACACCAGATCTATATATAAGTATAGACTGAGGAGATACGCTGGTATAGGCTCACATCGGCTACACTAGATCGGTATATAAGTATAGGCTGGGAAGTAGGCTAGCATAGGCTCACATAGGCTACACCAGATCTGTGTATAAGTATAGCCTGAGGAGATAGGCTAGTATAGGCTCACATAGGCTACACCAGATCTGTATATAAGTATAGGCTGGGGAGATAGGCCAGTATAGGCTCACATACGCTACACCAGATCTGTATATAAGTACAGGCTGGGGAGATAGGCTCACATAGGCTTCACCAGATCTATATATAAGTATAGACTGATGAGATACGCTAGTATAGGCTCACATTTGCTACACCAGATCTGTATATAAGTATAGGCTACACCAGATCTGTATATAAGTATAGACTGGGAGATAGGCTAGTATAGGTTCACATAGGCCATACCATATTAGTATACACTGAGAAGATAGGCTCACATAGCCAACCATACGCTACAGCAGATCGGTATATAAGTATAGACTGAGGAGATAGGCTCACATAGGCTACACCAGATGTATATATAAGTATAGGCTTGGGAGACAGGCTAGTTTAGGCTGACATAGGCTACACCACACCTATATATATATATATATATATATATATATATATATATATATATATATACACAGTACACCTATATATACAGTAAGTATACACTGAGGAGATAGGCTCACATATCCAACCATACGCTACACCAGATCGGTATATAAGTATAGACTGAGGAGATACGCTAGTATAGGCTCACATTTGCTACACCAGATCTGTATATAAGTATAGACTGGTATAGGTTCACATAGGCCATACCATATAAGTATAGACTGAGGAGATAGGCTAGTACAGGCTACAGCAGATGGGTATATAAGTATAGACTGGGGAGATAGACTAGTATAGACTCACATAGGCTACACCAGGTCTATATCTAAGTATAGACTGAGGAGATACGCTAGTATAGGCTCACATAGGCTACACTAGATCTGTATATAAGTATAGGCTACACCAGATCTGTATATAAGTATAGACTGGGGAGATAGGCTAGTATAGGCTCACATAGGCTACACTAGATCTGTATATAAGTATAGGCTTGGGAGATAGGCTAAAATAGGCTCACATAGGCTACACCAGATCTGTACATAAGTATAAGCTGAGGAGATAGGCTAGTTTAGGCTCACATAGGCTACACCAGATGTGTATATCAGTATAAGCTGGGGAGATAGGCTAATATAGGCTCACATTTGCTACACCAGATCTGTATATAAGTATAGACTGGGAAGATAGGCTAGTATAGGCTCACATAGGCTACACTAGATCTGTATATAAGTATAGGCTTGGGAGATAGGCTAATATAGGCTCACATAGGCTACACCAGATCTGTATATAAGTATAGACTGAGGAGATAGGCTAGTATAGGCTCACATAGGCTACACCAGATCTGTATATAAGTATAGACTGAGGAGATAGGCTAGTTTAGGCTCACAAAGGCTATACCAGACCTATATATATATATATATATATATATAAGTATGGGCTGGAGAGATAAGCTAGTTTAGGCTCACATAGGCTACACCAGATCTGTATAATTATATGTATAGGCTGGGGAGATAGGCTACTATAGGCTCACATAGGCTACACCAGATCTGTATATAAGTATAGTCTAGTATAGGCTCACATAGGCTACACCAGATCTGTACATAAGTATAAGCTGAGGAGATAGGCTAGTTTAGGCTCACATAGGCTACACCAGATGTGTATATCAGTATAAGCTGGGGAGATAGGCTAATATAGGCTCACATTTGCTACACCAGATCTGTATATAAGTATAGACTGGGAAGATAGGCTAGTATAGGCTCACATAGGCTACACCAGATCTGTATATAAGTATAGACTGAGGAGATAGGCTAGTTTAGGCTCACAAAGGCTACACCAGACCTATATATATAAGTATGAGCTGGAGAGATAGGCTAGTTTAGGCTCACAAGGGCTACACCAGACCTATATATATATATATATATATAAGTATGGGCTGGAGAGATAGGCTAGTTTAGGCTCACATAGGCTACACTATATCTGTTTATAAGTATAGACTGAGGAGATAGGGTAGTATAGGCTCACATTGGCTACACCAGATCTGTATATAAGTATAGACTGGGAAGATAGGCTAGTATAGGCTCACATAGGCTACACTAGATCTGTATATAAGTATAGGCTTTAGAGATAGGCTAATATAGGCTCACATAGGCTACACCAGATCTGTATATAAGTGTAGGCTAGCATAGGCTCACATAGGCTACACCAGATCTGTGTATAAGTATAGCCTGAGGAGATAGGCTAGTATAGGCTCACATAGGCTACACCAGATCTGTATATAAGTATAGGCTGGGGAGATAGGCCAGTATAGGCTCACATACGCTACACCAGATCTGTATATAAGTACAGGCTGGGGAGATAGGCTCACATAGGCTTCACCAGATCTATATATAAGTATAGACTGATGAGATACGCTAGTATAGGCTCACATTTGCTACACCAGATCTGTATATAAGTATAGGCTACACCAGATCTGTATATAAGTATAGACTGGGAGATAGGCTAGTATAGGTTCACATAGGCCATACCATATTAATATACACTGAGAAGATAGGCTCACATAGCCAACCATACGCTACAGCAGATCGGTATATAAGTATAGACTGAGGAGATAGGCTCACATAGGCTACACCAGATGTGTATATAAGTATAGGCTTGGGAGACAGGCTAGTTTAGGCTGACATAGGCTACACCACACCTATATATATATATATATATATATATATATATATATATATATATATATATATATATACACAGTACACCTATATATACAGTAAGTATTCACTGAGGAGATAGGCTCACATAGCCAACCATACGCTACACCAGATCGGTATATAAGTATAGACTGAGGAGATACGCTAGTATAGGCTCACATTTGCTACATTAGATCTGTATATAAGTATAGACTGGTATAGGTTCACATAGGCCATACCATATAAGTATAGACTGAGGAGATAGGCTAGTACAGGCTACAGCAGATGGGTATATAAGTATAGACTGGGGAGATAGACTAGTATAGACTCACATAGGCTACACCAGATCTATATCTAAGTATAGACTGAGGAGATACGCTAGTATAGGCTCACATAGGCTACACTAGATCTGTATATAAGTATAGGCTACACCAGATCTGTATATAAGTATAGACTGGGGAGATAGGCTAGTATAGGCTCACATAGGCTACACTAGATCTGTATATAAGTATAGGCTTGGGAAATAGGCTAAAATAGGCTCACATAGGCTACACCAGATCTGTACATAAGTATAAGCTGAGGAGATAGGCTAGTTTAGGCTCACATAGGCTACACCAGATGTGTATATCAGTATAAGCTGGGGAGATAGGCTAATATAGGCTCACATTTGCTACACCAGATCTGTATATAAGTATAGACTGGGAAGATAGGCTAGTATAGGCTCACATAGGCTACACTAGATCTGTATATAAGTATAGGCTTGGAAGATAGGCTAGTATAGGCTCACATAGGCTACACCAGATCTGTATATAAGTATAGACTGAGGAGATAGGCTAGTTTAGGCTCACAAAGGCTATACCAGACCTATATATATATATATATATAAGTATGGGCTGGAGAGATAGGCTAGTTTAGGCTCACATAGGCTACACCAGATCTGTATAATTATATGTATAGGCTGGGGAGATAGGCTACTATAGGCTCACATAGGCTACACCAGATCTGTATATAAGTATAGACTGAGGAGATAGGCTAGTATAGGCTCACATAGGCTACACTAGATCTGTATATATGTATAGGCTTGGGAGATAGGCTAGTTTAGACTCACATAGGCTACACCAGATGTGTATATCAGTATAAGCTGGGGAGATAGGCTAATATAGGCTCACATTTGCTACACCAGATCTGTATATAAGTATAGACTGGGAAGATAGGCTAGTATAGGCTCACATAGGCTACACCAGATCTGTATATAAGTATAGACTGAGGAGATAGGCTAGTTTAGGCTCACAAAGGCTACACCAGACCTATATATATATATAAGTATGAGCTGGAGAGATAGGCTAGTTTAGGCTCACATAGGCTACACCAGATCTGTATAATTATATGTATAGGCTGGGGAGATAGGCTACTATAGGCTCACATAGGCTACACCAGATCTGTATATAAGTATAGGCTTGGGAGATAGGCTAATATAGGCTCACATAGGCTACACCAGATCTGTTTAATTATATGTATAGGCTGGGGAGATAGGCTACTATAGGCTACACCAGATCTATATATAAGTATAGACTGAGGAGATATGCTAGTATAGGCTCACATAGGCACATCACACATCACACATCACACCAGATGTGTATATCAGTATGTGTATATCAGTCTATACTTATATACAGATCTGGTGTAGCAAATGTGAGCCTATACTAGCGTATCTCCTCAGTCTATACTTATATATAGATCTAGTGTAGCCTATGTGAGCCTATCTCCTCAGTCTATACTTATATACCGATCTGGTGTAGCGTATGGTTGGCTATGTGAGCCTATCTCCTCAGTGTATACTTACTGTATATATAGGTGTACTGTGTATATATATATATATAGGTGTGGTGTAGCCTATGTCAGCCTAAACTAGCCTTTCTCCCAAGCCTATACTTATATACACATCTGGTGTAGCCTATGTGAGCCTATCTCCTCAGTCTATACTTATATACCGATCTGCTGTAGCGTATGGTTGGCTATGTGAGCCTATCTCCTCAGTGTATACTAATATGGTATGGCCTATGTGAACCTATACTAGCCTATCCCCCAGTCTATACTTATATACAGATCTGGTGTAGCCTATACTTATATACAGATCTGATGTAGCAAATGTGAGCCTATACTAGCGTATCTCATCAGCCTATACATATATATAGATCTGGTGTAGCCTATGTGAGCCTATCTCCCCAGCCTTTACTTATATACAGATCTGGTGTAGCGTATGTGAGCCTATACTGGCCTATCTCCCCAGCCTATACTTATATACAGATCTGGTGTAGCCTATACTAGCCTATCTCCCCAGTCTATACTTATATACAGATCTGGTGTAGCCTATGTGAGCCTATGCTAGCCTACACTTATATACAGATCTGGTGTAGCCTATGTGAGCCTATGCTAGCCTACTTCCCAGCCTATACTTATATACAGATCTGGTGTAGCCTATGTGAGCCTATACTTATATACCGATCTGGTGTAGCCGATGTGAGCCTATACCAGCGTATCTCCTCAGTCTATACTTATATATAGATCTGGTGTAGCCTATGTGAGCCTATACTAGCCTATCTCCCCAGTCTATACTTATATACAGATCTGGAGTAGCCTATGTGAGCCTATACTAGCCTATCTCCTCAGTCTATACTTATATACAGATCTAGTGTAGACTACGTGAGCCTATACTAGCCTATCTCCCCAGCCTATACTTATATATAGATCTGGTGTAGCCTATGTGAGCCTATACTAGCCTATACTTATATATAGATCTGGTGTAGCCAATGTGAGCCTATACTAGCCTATCTCCCCAGCCTATACTTACTTATATATAGATCTGGTGTAGCCTATGTGAGCCTATACTAGCCTATCTCCCCAGCCTATACTTATATATAGATCTGGTATAGCCTATGTGAGGCTATGTGAGATAGGCTCACATAGGCTACACCAGATCTATATATAAGTATAGACTGAGGAGATATGCTAGTATAGCCTCACATAGGCTACACGTATAGGCTGGGGAGTAGGCTAGTATAGGCTCACATAGGCTACACCAGATCTGTATATAAGTATATGCTGAGGAGATAGGCTAGTATAGGCTCACATAGGCTACAGCAGATCTGTATATAGGAATAGGCTGGGGAGATAGGCTAGTATAGGCTCACATAGGCTACACCAGATCTATATATAAGTATAGGCTGGGGAGATAGGCTAGTATAGGCTCACATAGGCTACACCAGATCTATATATAAGTATAGGCTAGTATAGGCTCACATAGGCTACACCAGATCTATATATAAGTATAGGCTGGGGAGATAGGCTAGTATAGGCTCACGTAGTCTACACTAGATCTGTATATAAGTATAGACTGAGGAGATAGGCTAGTATAGGCTCACATAGGCTACTCCAGATCTGTATATAAGTATAGGCTGGGGAGATAGGCTAGTATAGGCTCACATAGGCTACACCAGATCTATATATAAGTATAGACTGAGGAGATACGCTGGTATAGGCTCACATCGGCTACACTAGATCGGTATATAAGTATAGGCTGGGAAGTAGGCTAGCATAGGCTCACATAGGCTACACCAGATCTGTATATAAGTGTAGGCTAGCATAGGCTCACATAGGCTACACCAGATCTGTGTATAAGTATAGCCTGAGGAGATAGGCTAGTATAGGCTCACATAGGCTACACCAGATCTGTATATAAGTATAGGCTGGGGAGATAGGCCAGTATAGGCTCACATACGCTACACCAGATCTGTATATAAGTACAGGCTGGGGAGATAGGCTCACATAGGCTTCACCAGATCTATATATAAGTATAGACTGATGAGATACGCTAGTATAGGCTCACATTTGCTACACCAGATCTGTATATAAGTATAGGCTACACCAGATCTGTATATAAGTATAGACTGGGAGATAGGCTAGTATAGGTTCACATAGGCCATACCATATTAGTATACACTGAGAAGATAGGCTCACATAGCCAACCATACGCTACAGCAGATCGGTATATAAGTATAGACTGAGGAGATAGGCTCACATAGGCTACAGCAGATGTGTATATAAGTATAGGCTTGGGAGACAGGCTAGTTTAGGCTGACATAGGCTACACCACACCTATATATATATATACACAGTACACCTATATATACAGTAAGTATACACTGAGGAGATAGGCTCACATATCCAACCATACGCTACACCAGATCGGTATATAAGTATAGACTGAGGAGATACGCTAGTATAGGCTCACATTTGCTACACCAGATCGGTATATAAGTATAGACTGGTATAGGTTCACATAGGCCATACCATATAAGTATAGACTGAGGAGATAGGCTAGTACAGGCTACAGCAGATGGGTATATAAGTATAGACTGGGGAGATAGACTAGTATAGACTCACATAGGCTACACCAGATCTATATCTAAGTATAGACTGAGGAGATACGCTAGTATAGGCTCACATAGGCTACACTAGATCTGTATATAAGTATAGGCTACACCAGATCTGTATATAAGTATAGGCTGGGGAGATAGGCTAGTATAGGCTCACATAGGCTACACCAGATCTATATATAAGTATAGACTGAGGAGATACGCTGGTATAGGCTCACATCGGCTACACTAGATCGGTATATAAGTATAGGCTGGGAAGTAGGCTAGCATAGGCTCACATAGGCTACACCAGATCTGTATATAAGTGTAGGCTAGCATAGGCTCACATAGGCTACACCAGATCTGTGTATAAGTATAGCCTGAGGAGATAGGCTAGTATAGGCTCACAAAGGCTACACCAGACCTATATATATATATAAGTATGAGCTGGAGAGATAGGCTAGTTTAGGCTCACATAGGCTACACCAGATCTGTATAATTATATGTATAGGCTGGGGAGATAGGCTACTATAGGCTCACATAGGCTACACCTGATCTGTATATAAGTATAGGCTTGGGAGATAGGCTAATATAGGCTCACATAGGCTACACCAGATCTGTTTAATTATATGTATAGGCTACTATAGGCTACACCAGATCTATATATAAGTATAGACTGAGGAGATATGCTAGTATAGGCTCACATAGGCACATCACACATCACACCAGATGTGTATATCAGTATGTGTATATCAGTCTATACTTATATACAGATCTGGTGTAGCAAATGTGAGCCTATACTAGCGTATCTCCTCAGTCTATACTTATATATAGATCTAGTGTAGCCTATGTGAGCCTATCTCCTCAGTCTATACTTATATACCGATCTGGTGTAGCGTATGGTTGGCTATGTGAGCCTATCTCCTCAGTGTATACTTACTGTATATATAGGTGTACTGTGTATATATATATAGGTGTGGTGTAGCCTATGTCAGCCTAAACTAGCCTTTCTCCCAAGCCTATACTTATATACACATCTGGTGTAGCCTATGTGAGCCTATCTCCTCAGTCTATACTTATATACCGATCTGCTGTAGCGTATGGTTGGCTATGTGAGCCTATCTCCTCAGTGTATACTAATATGGTATGGCCTATGTGAACCTATACTAGCCTATCCCCCAGTCTATACTTATATACAGATCTGGTGTAGCCTATACTTATATACAGATCTGATGTAGCAAATGTGAGCCTATACTAGCGTATCTCATCAGCCTATACATATATATAGATCTGGTGTAGCCTATGTGAGCCTATCTCCCCAGCCTTTACTTATATACAGATCTGGTGTAGCGTATGTGAGCCTATACTGGCCTATCTCCCCAGCCTATACTTATATACAGATCTGGTGTAGCCTATACTAGCCTATCTCCCCAGTCTATACTTATATACAGATCTGGTGTAGCCTATGTGAGCCTATGCTAGCCTACACTTATATACAGATCTGGTGTAGCCTATGTGAGCATATGCTAGCCTACTTCCCAGCCTATACTTATATACAGATCTGGTGTAGCCTATGTGAGCCTATACTTATATACCGATCTGGTGTAGCCGATGTGAGCCTATACCAGCGTATCTCCTCAGTCTATACTTATATATAGATCTGGTGTAGCCTATGTGAGCCTATACTAGCCTATCTCCCCAGTCTATACTTATATACAGATCTGGAGTAGCCTATGTGAGCCTATACTAGCCTATCTCCTCAGTCTATACTTATATACAGATCTAGTGTAGACTACGTGAGCCTATACTAGCCTATCTCCCCAGCCTATACTTATATATAGATCTGGTGTAGCCTATGTGAGCCTATACTAGCCTATACTTATATATAGATCTGGTGTAGCCAATGTGAGCCTATACTAGCCTATCTCCCCAGCCTATACTTACTTATATATAGATCTGGTGTAGCCTATGTGAGCCTATACTAGCCTATCTCCCCAGCCTATACTTATATATAGATCTGGTATAGCCTATGTGAGGCTATGTGAGATAGGCTCACATAGGCTACACCAGATCTATATATAAGTATAGACTGAGGAGATATGCTAGTATAGCCTCACATAGGCTACACGTATAGGCTGGGGAGTAGGCTAGTATAGGCTCACATAGGCTACACCAGATCTGTATATAAGTATATGCTGAGGAGATAGGCTAGTATAGGCTCACATAGGCTACAGCAGATCTGTATATAGGAATAGGCTGGGGAGATAGGCTAGTATAGGCTCACATAGGCTACACCAGATCTATATATAAGTATAGGCTGGGGAGATAGGCTAGTATAGGCTCACATAGGCTACACCAGATCTATATATAAGTATAGGCTAGTATAGGCTCACATAGGCTACACCAGATCTATATATAAGTATAGGCTGGGGAGATAGGCTAGTATAGGCTCACGTAGTCTACACTAGATCTGTATATAAGTATAGACTGAGGAGATAGGCTAGTATAGGCTCACATAGGCTACTCCAGATCTGTATATAAGTATAGGCTGGGGAGATAGGCTAGTATAGGCTCACATAGGCTACACCAGATCTATATATAAGTATAGACTGAGGAGATACGCTGGTATAGGCTCACATCGGCTACACTAGATCGGTATATAAGTATAGGCTGGGAAGTAGGCTAGCATAGGCTCACATAGGCTACACCAGATCTGTATATAAGTGTAGGCTAGCATAGGCTCACATAGGCTACACCAGATCTGTGTATAAGTATAGCCTGAGGAGATAGGCTAGTATAGGCTCACATAGGCTACACCAGATCTGTATATAAGTATAGGCTGGGGAGATAGGCCAGTATAGGCTCACATACGCTACACCAGATCTGTATATAAGTACAGGCTGGGGAGATAGGCTCACATAGGCTTCACCAGATCTATATACAAGTATAGACTGATGAGATACGCTAGTATAGGCTCACATTTGCTACACCAGATCTGTATATAAGTATAGGCTACACCAGATCTGTATATAAGTATAGACTGGGAGATAGGCTAGTATAGGTTCACATAGGCCATACCATATTAGTATACACTGAGAAGATAGGCTCACATAGCCAACCATACGCTACAGCAGATCGGTATATAAGTATAGACTGAGGAGATAGGCTCACATAGGCTACACCAGATGTGTATATAAGTATAGGCTTGGGAGACAGGCTAGTTTAGGCTGACATAGGCTACACCACACCTATATATATATATATACACAGTACACCTATATATACAGTAAGTATACACTGAGGAGATAGGCTCACATATCCAACCATACGCTACACCAGATCGGTATATAAGTATAGACTGAGGAGATACGCTAGTATAGGCTCACATTTGCTACACCAGATCTGTATATAAGTATAGACTGGTATAGGTTCACATAGGCCATACCATATAAGTATAGACTGAGGAGATAGGCTAGTACAGGCTACAGCAGATGGGTATATAAGTATAGACTGGGGAGATAGACTAGTATAGACTCACATAGGCTACACCAGATCTATATCTAAGTATAGACTGAGGAGATACGCTAGTATAGGCTCACATAGGCTACACTAGATCTGTATATAAGTATAGGCTACACCAGATCTGTATATAAGTATAGACTGGGGAGATAGGCTAGTATAGGCTCACATAGGCTACACTAGATCTGTATATAAGTATAGGCTTGGGAGATAGGCTAAAATAGGCTCACATAGGCTACACCAGATCTGTACATAAGTATAAGCTGAGGAGATAGGCTAGTTTACGCTCACATAGGCTACACCAGATGTGTATATCAGTATAAGCTGGGGAGATAGGCTAATATAGGCTCACATTTGCTACACCAGATCTGTATATAAGTATAGACTGGGAAGATAGGCTAGTATAGGCTCACATAGGCTACACTAGATCTGTATATAAGTATAGGCTTGGGAGATAGGCTAATATAGGCTCACATAGGCTACACCAGATCTGTATATAAGTATAGACTGAGGAGATAGGCTAGTATAGGCTCACATAGGCTACACCAGATCTGTATATAAGTATAGACTGAGGAGATAGGCTAGTTTAGGCTCACAAAGGCTATACCAGACCTATATATATATATATAAGTATGGGCTGGAGAGATAGGCTAGTTTAGGCTCACATAGGCTACACCAGATCTGTATAATTATATGTATAGGCTGGGGAGATAGGCTACTATAGGCTCACATAGGCTACACCAGATCTGTATATAAGTATAGGCTAGTATAGGCTCACATAGGCTACACCAGATCTGTACATAAGTATAAGCTGAGGAGATAGGCTAGTTTAGGCTCACATAGGCTACACCAGATGTGTATATCAGTATAAGCTGGGGAGATAGGCTAATATAGGCTCACATTTGCTACACCAGATCTGTATATAAGTATAGACTGGGAAGATAGGCTAGTATAGGCACACAT
Organism: Tenodera sinensis; assembly: GCA_030765045.1. NCBI lineage: Eukaryota > Metazoa > Arthropoda > Insecta > Mantodea > Mantidae > Tenodera > Tenodera sinensis. The sequence goes on along the minus strand of CM060961.1, from coordinate 24,564,135 downwards.
AGGCTACACCAGATCTGTATATAAGTATAGACTGAGGAGATAGGCTAGTTTAGGCTCACAAAGGCTACACCAGACCTATATATATAAGTATGAGCTGGAGAGATAGGCTAGTTTAGGCTCACAAGGGCTACACCAGACCTATATATATATATATAAGTATGGGCTGGAGAGATAGGCTAGTTTAGGCTCACATAGGCTACACTATATCTGTTTATAAGTATAGACTGAGGAGATAGGGTAGTATAGGCTCACATTGGCTACACCAGATCTGTATATAAGTATAGACTGGGAAGATAGGCTAGTATAGGCTCACATAGGCTACACTAGATCTGTATATAAGTATAGGCTTTAGAGATAGGCTAATATAGGCTCACATAGGCTACACCAGATCTGTATATAAGTGTAGGCTAGCATAGGCTCAAATAGGCTACACCAGATCTGTGTATAAGTATAGCCTGAGGAGATAGGCTAGTATAGGCTCACATAGGCTACACCAGATCTGTATATAAGTATAGGCTGGGGAGATAGGCCAGTATAGGCTCACATACGCTACACCAGATCTGTATATAAGTATAGACTGATGAGATACGCTAGTATAGGCTCACATTTGCTACACCAGATCTGTATATAAGTATAGGCTACACCAGATCTGTATATAAGTATAGACTGGGAGATAGGCTAGTATAGGTTCACATAGGCCATACCATATTAGTATACACTGAGAAGATAGGCTCACATAGCCAACCATACGCTACAGCAGATCGGTATATAAGTATAGACTGAGGAGATAGGCTCACATAGGCTACACCAGATGTGTATATAAGTATAGGCTTGGGAGACAGGCTAGTTTAGGCTGACATAGGCTACACCACACCTATATATATATATATATATATATATATATATATTACACAGTACACCTATATATACAGTAAGTATACACTGAGGAGATAGGCTCACATAGCCAACCATACGCTACACCAGATCGGTATATAAGTATAGACTGAGGAGATACGCTAGTATAGGCTCACATTTGCTACATTAGATCTGTATATAAGTATAGACTGGTATAGGTTCACATAGGCCATACCATATAAGTATAGACTGAGGAGATAGGCTAGTACAGGCTACAGCAGATGGGTATATAAGTATAGACTGGGGAGATAGACTAGTATAGACTCACATAGGCTACACCAGATCTATATCTAAGTATAGACTGAGGAGATACGCTAGTATAGGCTCACATAGGCTACACTAGATCTGTATATAAGTATAGGCTACACCAGATCTGTATATAAGTATAGACTGGGGAGATAGGCTAGTATAGGCTCACATAGGCTACACTAGATCTGTATATAAGTATAGGCTTGGGAGATAGGCTAAAATAGGCTCACATAGGCTACACCAGATCTGTACATAAGTATAAGCTGAGGAGATAGGCTAGTTTAGGCTCACATAGGCTACACCAGATGTGTATATCAGTATAAGCTGGGGAGATAGGCTAATATAGGCTCACATTTGCTACACCAGATCTGTATATAAGTATAGACTGGGAAGATAGGCTAGTATAGGCTCACATAGGCTACACTAGATCTGTATATAAGTATAGGCTTGGGAGATAGGCTAATATAGGCTCACATAGGCTACACCAGATCTGTATATAAGTATAGACTGAGGAGATAGGCTAGTATAGGCTCACATAGGCTACACCAGATCTGTATATAAGTATAGACTGAGGAGATAGGCTAGTTTAGGCTCACAAAGGCTATACCAGACCTATATATATATATAAGTATGGGCTGGAGAGATAGGCTAGTTTAGGCTCACATAGGCTACACCAGATCTGTATAATTATATGTATAGGCTGGGGAGATAGGCTACTATAGGCTCACATAGGCTACACCAGATCTGTATATAAGTATAGACTGAGGAGATAGGCTAGTATAGGCTCACATAGGCTACACTAGATCTGTATATATGTATAGGCTTGGGAGATAGGCTAGTTTAGGCTCACATAGGCTACACCAGATGTGTATATCAGTATAAGCTGGGGAGATAGGCTAATATAGGCTCACATTTGCTACACCAGATCTGTATATAAGTATAGACTGGGAAGATAGGCTAGTATAGGCTCACATAGGCTACACCAGATCTGTATATAAGTATAGACTGAGGAGATAGGCTAGTTTAGGCTCACAAAGGCTACACCAGACCTATATATATATATATAAGTATGAGCTGGAGAGATAGGCTAGTTTAGGCTCACAAGGGCTACACCAGACCTATATATATATATATAAGTATGGGCTGGAGAGATAGGCTAGTTTAGGCTCACATAGGCTACACTATATCTGTTTATAAGTATAGACTGAGGAGATAGGGTAGTATAGGCTCACATTGGCTACACCAGATCTGTATATAAGTATAGACTGGGAAGATAGGCTAGTATAGGCTCACATAGGCTACACTAGATCTGTATATAAGTATAGGCTTGGGAGATAGGCTAATATAGGCTCACATAGGCTACACCAGATCTGTTTAATTATATGTATAGGCTGGGGAGATAGGCTACTATAGGCTCACATAGGCTACACCAGATCTGTATATAAGTATAGACTGAGGAGATAGGCTAGTATAGGCTCACATAGGCTACACCAGATCTGTATATAAGTATAGACTGAGGAGATGGCTAGTTTAGGCTCACAAAGGCTATACCAGACCTATATATATAAGTATGGGCTGGAGAGATAGGCTAGTTTAGGCTCACATAGGCTACACCAGATCTGTATAATTATATGTATAGGCTGGGGAGATAGGCTACTATAGGCTCACATAGGCTACACCAGATCTGTATATAAGTATAGACTGAGGAGATAGGCTAGTATAGGCCCACATAGGCTACACCAGATGTGTATATCAGTATAAGCTGGGGAGATAGGCTAGTTTAGGCTCACAAGGGCTACACCAGACCTATATATATATAAGTATGGGCTGGAGAGATAGGCTAGTTTAGGCTCACATAGGCTACACTATATCTGTTTATAAGTATAGACTGAGGAGATAGGGTAGTATAGGCTCACATTGGCTACACCAGATCTGTATATAAGTATAGACTGGGAAGATAGGCTAGTATAGGCTCACATAGGCTACACTAGATCTGTATATAAGTATAGGCTTGGGAGATAGGCTAGTATAGGCTCACATAGGCTACACCAGATCAGTATATAAGTATAGACTGAGGAGATAGGCTAGTATAGGCTCACATAGGCTACACCAGATGTGTATATCAGTATAAGCTGGGGAGATAGGCTAGTTTAGGCTCACAAGGGCTACACCAGACCTATATATATATATATATATAAGTATGGGCTGGAGAGATAGGCTAGTTTAGGCTCACATAGGCTACACTATATCTATTTATAAGTATAGACTGAGGAGATAGGGTAGTATAGGCTCACATTGGCTACACCAGATCTGTATATAAGTATAGACTGAGGAGATAGGGTAGTATAGGCTCACATTGGCTACACCAGATCTGTATATAAGTATAGACTGGGAAGATAGGCTAATATAGGCTCACATAGGCTACACCAGATCTGTATAATTATATGTATAGGCTGGGGAGATAGGCTACTATAGGCTCACATAGGCTACACCAGATCTGTATATAAGTATAGACTGAGGAGATAGGCTAGTATAGGCTCACATAGGCTACACCAGATCTGTATATAAGTATAGACTGAGGAGATGGCTAGTTTAGGCTCACAAAGGCTATACCAGACCTATATATATAAGTATGGGCTGGAGAGATAGGCTAGTTTAGGCTCACATAGGCTACACCAGATCTGTATAATTATATGTATAGGCTGGGGAGATAGGCTACTATAGGCTCACATAGGCTACACCAGATCTGTATATAAGTATAGACTGAGGAGATAGGCTAGTTTAGGCTCACAAAGGCTACACCAGACCTATATATATAAGTATGAGCTGGAGAGATAGGCTAGTTTAGGCTCACAAGGGCTACACCAGACCTATATATATATATATATATATATAAGTATGGGCTGGAGAGATAGGCTAGTTTAGGCTCACATAGGCTACACTATATCTGTTTATAAGTATAGACTGAGGAGATAGGGTAGTATAGGCTCACATTGGCTACACCAGATCTGTATATAAGTATAGACTGAGGAGATAGGCTAGTATATGCTCACATTGGCTACACCAGATCTGTATATAACTATAGACTGAGGAGATAGGCTAGTTTAGGCTCACATAGGCTACACCACACCTATATATAAGTATATAAGTATAGACTGAGGAGATATTGAAGAGACTCAGCAGTAATAGTAACCACTTTTTAGAGAGCACCATATTTTTATGTTTTCGCAGTTACATTGCTCTCTCACAACCCAGAGAATGGTTGGAGGACCACACCTGTCGTTGGTTTGCGGGTCTCACCGACCTGACCGGGAGAGTTATCAAAATAAATTCGCTGAACATATCCTCTGATTATCAATAAAAATAAAACGATGTTAAATCTTGCTTGCAAATTGTTAAACAAATGGATAACAAAGATAAGGCTGAATTAATAAAGCTAAATGTTTGGGATACAGTATTTACAATTATCCCAGGAATGAACCATATCTCTCACTTATTGAACAATTAAATAAAACAATCATAATTGGGGATTTCGATGCCCATTCCAAAACATGGGTTTATGAAAAAGTGGATTCTACAGGGCAGATAGTGGAAGAATTTTTGAATACTACAACCTTTGAAGTGATTTATGATAAAGAAGATCCCAAAACCTTCATACATTACTCTGGAGCAGGCAGTAACCCAGACCTCTTGTTAGCTACAACAGATATTGTTTCAAAAATTAAAAAACAAGTTATAGAAGACCCAAGTTCTGGTCACAGAGCAGTAATTGCTGATTTAAAACTAGATAATACAAATAATAGTCAAAATCACACAAATCTGTATTAGAACTTCAAAAAAGCAGATTGGAACAAATATAAAACTGAACTGGAACATAAATTTAAAGAACAAACAAACTCACAGCCGCATGACCACCCAGATCATATGAACAAAAATTTCTGTAAAGTCATCCTAGAAACTGCAAAAAAAAACACATTCCTCGTGGAAGAATAAAAAATTTCAAACCCTTTTGGGACTCCCTGTTAGAAGAACTAAAAAAGCAAAGGGATATACCTAGAAATACAGCTAAAAAGAATCACTTTAATGATTTCTTAGAAAAAATGGATTATAGGACAGATGGCAACAAAGTCCATAAGTTAATAAAAAATGTCAAGCACAGGAGAGAAAATTTTGAAGATGAAACAAAACTGAACAAGGATGAATTTAATTTATGATGGTTCATGGAACCTATAAGACACACTACAAAACAATTTAAAGATAATTAGATGATAATTTCATTTGAATCTCATGGTTCAACTTAAAGTAATATTAATATTACAGTTTCTCAGATTGTAGCACTACTACTACCACTACCACTATCACTGCCACCACCGCTGCCGCCACCACCACTACTGCTGCTACTATGTTTTATGTATACAACACACCAATGCTACTACTACTGGTACCATTGCAATTATTGCTAACACAAACTTAAGTTTGCTCACCTTGTCAGAAAGTCTGATTCAAACACTGAGTATGAGGATAAATTACAAACAGGAAGAGAGAAATTTGCTTGTAAAGCAATAAAGAATATTTTAAGGAACAATAATTAAATCTAGTAAAAGAAGTTTTAACTAATGACCCTTCCACCAACCATCTCTTTTCTTGTACCAGTCAGAACAAGAACCACATTATGATGGCAATGCTCATGACTTTTCTGGAGCTTAGAAGACATTTATGTTCACATTTCATGCAGTCAGCTACCCTGATTATTTAGGCAACATTTTAAACAGTTGAAATGCCTACAGTGCATCCTCTTCATATACATTACATCTCATCATATATTTAGGGACTAAGGAGTAAGATAAAAGCAGCTAACCTAAAGTGACATAAGTATATGTAACCTAACCTATTATCATCCACCATGAACCTGCACTAGAAGTGAATGGATACTTACAAGTGAAATGTTTCATTGTAGTTAGGTGACCAGTTGTTTGATTTAGACTTGGTGGCATGTTTGCGCTTCTTATCAGCTAGGTGTGGTCCAATAAGATTAACCTCCACAAATGGACGAAACATTCCAGTCACTGTTGGCCACTTCAGGTCGTTTGCTGCCACCACTGAAACATTACCATTTGGTGTAAGATGCATGACAACTTAAGATCTTTTACTTTCTATACTACTTATCCTAGATAAGGAAAGGATATAATGCATTCCACCTGAAACAGAAATACACACTTTGAGATACCCTGAATTAAAAAAATATATATATAAAAGCTGTCCATGTGTGTCAGTATGTCTGTCAATGGTTAACTCAAAAACAAAAAGTTGGCTATACACTAAACTTGGTGTTTATCTACAAGTATAACAAATACTTGGAAACTATAAGCTTCAGTTATTGCTGTAAGTTCCTGAAATTAAACTTAGACATAGTTTTATGATACATTTATCACATCCTCAGTGCAACTCTTGTTTCTACTGATAAACATATCATGAAACTGCATCTGAGTTTAATTTCAATAACTTACAGCAAATACTAAGATAAGTGAAGCTTATAGTTTCTAAATATTTGTTAAAGTTATATATTTGTATTGCTTCACTGTTAAGAGCTTCAGTTTTTCATTGGGATTTATGTTCAGGGTCTTCTAAGGATATGACACAAAGATTTTCCAAAAAATCTTCCCATCCCAAATATTCATTATATAGAAAATGTTCTTTATTTTATCAAAAACTGCTTTAATAATTTTGGTTAAAATACCATATATCTATTATATTTGCATAATAAATCAAATTACATATTGAATTTTTGGGAAAAGCCTATAAAATCGTCTTCATTCTAAAGAACTTTGGTATAGTTGGAAAACATAAGAGATTCATAAAATCTTACTGCACAAAAATATAGATCCTGTTAAAGCCCATACTTTCTGTCAAATTAAATATTTGTGGCATTAACCATCTCTTAGATATTGCTTTTTATTCTTGTATTTTCAAATACACCTTTTCCAAGTCATAAGGTGCTATTTACATTTTCTTGTGCACATACAAGGAATTTCAAATCCATCATATTGCAACTTTTTAAAAATCTGATTATTGCTTTAGCTCACTATGTCCTTCTTACACCTACAATGAAATATGTAGTGAACATTATTTTGATTAAAAGAAATAAATAGAAGTACCTATAAGCTTTTGTGAAAATAGTTTGTAGAAGAATCATTAGAGGTCAAGTGAATTGAACACACCAATCTTTTTAGCTTCTATGCATAAAACTAGATATCTGTTGATAAAATAAATCTCAGAAAAAGAAAATTATATTAGCAGCCAGCTTGGAGTAAAATTACTTTTAGGGAGTCTTTCATCAAACATTTGAGTGTAAGTGTATACTCAGCATTCATTAAAACATAGAAAATGAGATCGCCCTAGGTAACATCTAGGTCTAGGGTTAACATGCTGATCTCTGGTTCTCAAGGTTTGGGTTCAAATCAGTAGAAGGTGATGGATTTTTTTTTGGGACTAAATATCCTTAGCATGCCTTTCTTTGGAAGGAAAGTAAAGCCAATGGTCCAGTGTCCTAGATTTGTTGCATGTACAAAGATCATTCTGTAAGTCTTGGCAATAATGTGACATCTTTCAAACATGTGGCATCACTGTACTGTCTGTATATACATTCAAAACCCTCTGCAAACCACACCTAATTCAACCAACAGATGGCGACTGTAAGCAAGGATACTGAGAACATTCAGTCTAAGGTTGACTGTGCTACAACAGAATTGGAACAGCAATCACATGTGAAAATTGCTGTGCCTGGTGGCCAGAATACTATTCAGTGTCATGCTGACCTATGAGAAGCTTTGGGGGTAGGACTTCATCCTATTGCTTTGTGCGCAAGGTGGTATCCTAATGGCATATCAGCAACAAATGGCACATGGCACTCAATGCCTTCTCAATCATTGGCAATGCTGTGTGGATGTTCTGGGGGGCTATTTTGAAGGACAGCAATTTCATCCTGTGGCGTTAATTCCTGTTCTCTATCCTATTTTCTGTTGGCATTGAGATCCACACAGTATGGATTTCTTCAGCTCTCACATTATCAAGCATTATCCGATAGCTAGTTAACAGGACTTATGGAATGGCCCTTGTAAGAGAATCTCAAGCCTGTTAAATGGGCCTCTGAGCAAAATTAAGTTGTCTTTCCAGCCCAATATGCAATGGGATACTGAACCATTGCAGTTAAAGAGCATTCATAAATAACAAAAATTTCAATTTTACAGGAATTGGAGGTATTACCTATTTAGTGAAGGATAGAAATGTAATGATGTGTTCTCTTTCATATTTTGTGAATATTAAACATAGCATAGTTTTGAGAAGTATAACCAGAGGAATTCCATTTTATTAAACATATTCAGGTGCTGCCATGCCAAAGTGTTAAAGTATCACAAAATTAAAATAAAACTAAATATTTGAAGCCTTACATTCACATGACTTTCTATACCAACTTTCCTGCAAACCATAATAACAAAAGCTTGTTATTCTATCTACTTCATATTAATTGAGATAAACTTTTGTAGAAGTGCTTTTATTGCACATTTCACTGTAGGTACAAGAAAGACACAAGGGTTGTCCCAGAAGTATCTGACCTGATGTATATATAGCGGTTGTTTCAGACAAATGACTATGGTAGAAAGTATCATCCTCATCAAGCACAAGTTTGATGCTACATTGTTCAGTACTTGTTTTGCAGCCGTCAGAAGTGAATGCCTTCAACAAATTTATAAACATGGATAAAACTGATCATTATTATGTATACAATACTTTCATTTGAAAGATCTTAGTCCAACTAGTATTAAAGCTGAGCTAGATTCTATTCTGAGGCAGTAGACTCTCCTTTGTTTACAACAGTAAAATATTGGGTGGCAGAGTTCAAGCAAGGCCATATGAGCTGCCAAGATGAACATAATAGTGATCGACCAAATGAGGGGACCATGCCAGAAATTGTAAAGAAAATCCACAAAATGGTATTGGATGACCATTGACTGAAACTTTGGACATGAGAAAGCTGTGTGCAAGATGGGTTGCTCATAATGGAACAAAAACATCAGGAGGATGTTTCAGTCAAATGTTTGGTGATGTTTCACCACAATTAAGCAGAGTTTTTGTGTTGAATCATAACCTTCACACCTGAGATGAAGGAACAATCAAAGCAGTGGACTGAAAGCGGAGAATCAGCTCCAAAGAAGGTGAAGACAGTTCCATCTGGCAAGGTCATGGCATCAGCTTTTAGGGATGTATGTGGCATCATTTTCATTATCTCCAAAAAGGAAAAGCAGTCAATGACAAGTATTATGTGAACTTGTGGCAGTGTTTGAGTGATGAAATCAAGAAAAAATGGCCACATTTAGTGAAAAAGAAAGTTTTGTTTTATATGCCAGTTCATACATTCATTGTCACCATTCATATCAATGAGTTAAAGTTCAAATTGCTTCCTCTTGCAACATATTTACCAAATTTAGCTCCCTCTGATTATTTTCTGTTTCCAAAATTGCAGAAATGGCTTGGTGGTAAAAGATTTGCCAACAGTGAAAAGGTGGAGTCCACAGTTGATAGCTATTTTACAGACCTCAATGATTCTCACTATAAAACAGGGTATTCAAGCTGTTGAGCATTGCTGGGAAAAGTGTATCAAGCCTAAAGGAGGCTCTGTAGAGAAATGAAAATGTTTTTTCCTAAACTTTTTGTGTTTTGTTAGGTTGGGTACTTCTGGGACAACCCTCATATGCATAGTCCATAAGTAAATGCTTTTATGTATAGTTTATTTAAGAACTGAGTTCTGTAGAATAGTTTGCAGTTCACTTCTTTAAATGAACGTTTTCTTTAATTATTTAGTAATAACGGACAAACATACTTACCCTTCACAGTTACTTTGTGTTCTCCTGTACCAGGATGTGTGAAGAGGTCCACTTGGATGGATACTTCTCCAACGCTCCCCTCGTCCAGATTCAGCATATCTGCAACATGTGTGTCTCATGTGAGGCGTGCTGTTCTCTAAAGCCAAACACTATACAATGTCTCACCACTGATATCTTATTGGAAACTAAACTCGGTAGATTGCCAGGGAATTGATTGCCCTGCACTGTACTGATTCTGTTCCCACTCTTTGTGAACATGAAGTGTGTGCTGACAGAAGTTGATGCATTCTTAGACTAATGTTTCAGTGTTATAGTGTGTTAGTGCTGTTATAATGTCAAAAAGGAAATATACTGTGACATTGGCCGTGGGTGCACACCTCAAAGACTCAAGGTCAAGCTACCTCAAACCTCTTGGCAGTCACATGCGTAAAAAAATAGAGCCAAGGCCAAGCTACCTCACACCACTCGTAGCAAGTAAATACCCAACAATGAGCATCAGAAAACAAAGAATTTTAAGAACATGAAGCTTCAACTGCTGCCTTGTTTGTGGAAGCATCGGGAAACAGGTGAATTTTCATAAAAATCCATGCTACATCATTCTTGCCTATAAAGGCTTGTGGGACAGAGAGAGGAGCAGTTTTTGTGAGATAAAAAAGGTTGTATGTGACTGAATTGTGAGCGCTGAACGAGACAGTTGGTAGTTGTGCATGTGTACGTGTGCAGTCATCATTGTGAGAAAACTGTATGTGTCAACAGAGACATTTTGGGCCATTTAATGTCCCATCAGAGTTTTTGTAGTGATAAGCAGTTTAGTGAGTGTGATCATCAAAGCCAGCAGTTTGTTAGACAGAGAACTGAAAAGCACAAAAGTGTGTGTGTGTTAAGGTTATGAGAGGACATAACAACTGTGAGTTGCCAAGTCACGAAGAGCTATAGATTGTGTTTTTGTGGTTCAGTTAGAAGGAAAATAAAGTAACAGAAGAAGTAACCAGACTTTGTTGTCATTTTATCACACTGGTGTCAGAAGTGGGATTTGTCATTTTGTCAAATGTTCTTAAAAGGTGTAAGAGATGTGTGACAACACAAGGACATGATGTCCAACATCTTCTATAATGAAGGCATAGTCATTGCAGTTATCAATGGCATGAGAAAACTACATGCTTGAATTTGTGGGGCTGTGAATTGTGCCAGAAAAATTTCCTTTAGATCGGCCTGCTCTCTGTAGCTATAAGATTTCCTGCATACAGACTTGAGCCTGAGCAAACAGGGTGGTGAGATGGGAACTCCACTGTACTCTGTAAGCTCCAGTTATATGGGTTCTATGCTTCTGCTCCTTCACAGATTACACATAACCATATAACTTGTTTCCTAACTGGTAGCAAAAGCAACTTACAATATAAAATCATCTCTGAAGAATATATGCTTGCTATATTTACCCTAGAATAAGCAATAGCCTTGCATGTTTTGAACATATTTTGAGTTGTTAAACATAATTTTATTTTTTTTTAAAAAGGTAACTTTCTAAATATGACTTGAATCTATTTTAAGGAATCTACCAAATGTATGTAACTAATTTAGAATATTTCCACTGCTTTCTCTGTGTCCATTTTACAAATTTTATAAAGCCAAAATACACTATTCATCAGATGACTTACAGTAATACTTCAGAAGTGACAACTTTTTTTATTGAAAAAAACATTAAAATCAGTGATGAGACATGTCCAGTGATTCTCCTCATAGCTGTTGTTTTGGCAGAAAATAAATATCAATTGCAAGCACAATGCTAAAATACTTCTTGTCCCACAATTGTGGGGCAAAGCAAAAACAACATGCCCTATGAGTAATATAGGACCAATAGGTACTCTGTAATAGTTACTTGATTTTACTTGTGTGCATAGCACAGCTATATCTTATAGAACTAAGTACTTCAAAACAAACTGAAAACTAAAAATACATACTGCAAAAAAGAAACAGCTGCAAACATGCATTGGTTCTTGATTTTTTAATCTTAAATTTTTTTAAGTCTGTACAAAGCAGATTTTTAGACATACAATGCAAAGGTGGCTCAGATCATTTTCCAAAACTGGTGTAAAATTTGATGCAAAAATATTGTCATTTTTCTTATTAATATAAATATTTCACATAATATACTTAATTAGTTTTTATGATTCATTACTGAAGAACTGAAAATAAGTTTAACTAAAATCTAGGCATGTATACATTATCATGAAAATGTTTGTTTTTAGAAATGTATTTAAATGTGAGAGTGCAAAGACCAGAAAAATAGCAGCTGTGTTTAAGTATAAAATGTTGTGGTTTTAGCATGGTACAAAAATATGAAATATATCCACAAACCATACTAAGTGCAACATGTTCTTTTTAATTTAAAAAGCCTTGCACTGCAATGCTCATGCACCATTACTGTATTTTCTATGTTTGTTAATGCTATTTACCTGCAAAAATACTAAATATATACTATCAATGCAGAGAGGAGCAAATAAGCAACCAGTCTATAGAGCATAAAATACTTGCAATATACTTACTTAATTTTATGAATAAGATATTTTACTGCAGTGTAAAATAATTACTCAATAAAATAATAGATATCTAAATAGTTCACTAGAGCAGTTTCAATCATGTATTATCAGGGGAATGCATTGCATTTAATACAGTTGCAGATTCTGCCAAATTACTCTAACCAGGTTATTTTTAAAGTTCTGTGGGTCAAGTAGCGAGTTGATTATACAGGTGTTAAATGAACTGCACCAAAACAATTTCAAGATTGTAGTAAGTTCTTGACAAGTAATCTAGTTATGGCTGCCATTTCAAACTTTGGAGCTATGGCTTTAAATTTCAAAAGGACTGGTATGCCACTGATTAATGAACATAGTATGGAACTGTGCTATTTTTATTCCTGGACTGTAAGTTCCTTATTTCAAATTTCTTCCATGAGCCTCTCTACAGTCCCTGAAATTATTTTGATCCCTGTATTTGATTAATGCCTGTATAATTACTAGTAGTAATGGACTATTTTGAATATTTGTAGAATTATTTTCTGGCTGCTTTTTGTACATAAAAGTTAGAACATTAGACAGTTATTCTAAGAAACATACCTACATCTAAATTCCTGCAACAGTCTTGCTCCTATATTTTCAACTATGATAAAGTCTGCCAGAACCAAAATGACACTGCTAAGGAGCTTTGAGGTTATGTTGTTCAAAACCACTCAGAGAAAAGAAATGTATACAGTTGAACAATATAAATGGAGAACAACTATGTACCAAATTTGAGCTATCTGCTAAAAAGTTAGTAAAATATTTTAAATGGTAGTTTCTGAAGTGGTGAAGCCTTTCCATGTTTAATGCGAGTAAATATGATGAATTAACCTGTTTATGAATGTTGAGAGGGTGTTCTCTTTGATATCTGCACAGTTAACACATGAAAGAAACAATAAATTATAAACTGAGTTTTTTCAAATGCATTGTTGCAGTGAAGTGTAGTTCTAAAAACTTCAGTTGTAAGAATTTTATGATATATAAGCCTGATGTATTATATAAGATCAAGAAGTACAAATAATGAACACCAACTTTATTGATAGTGTTATTAAATTATCTCTAACTCAAATGACATCAATGTTTTATGAAATATGTGAAGGCTGAATATCCTTAGTTGGATTTTATTCACTTGCTTTCCTAGAACAATAGCATTGTGTACAATTACAGAAAGAAACAATTCAATGCCCAAGATAGCATCCATCTATGGAAAAGTCCATCACTCCAGGAAAATAAATACCTAGTTTCATGCATAGTTTAAAAAAACAAATGCAGATACACTAATGCAACACACTAAACTGAGAGCAAGAAGGATTATTGGTCAATCATAAATTAGAATGCAAACATACCACTACAAAAGATGCTCCGGAGGGAGCAATGCATTCAAACTTGCAGTTTCACAACTGGCTAAAACTGTTACCTGTTAGATTATCTTGGTTTATATGATGTAAACAATTAACTTATTCAGCCATTTATATTGAATATAAAATGGATAAACCAGTTTCTAGACAATGCTGCAGCACAGGATTTCACATCTCACAGACCTATATATTTTAATGGTTGAACTACCTACTTTTATTTATTTAAGCGAGCAGGTAAGTTATGATGGCATTTATGACAATATCTTAATGAAATATGTGCATCTTCTATGCAGGTGCACTAGAAGCTATACCATGCTTTTGGGTGACTGAGGTAATCAATTTGATGAATAAGCATATTGATTGCTAATGCTGTAATGCTGGCAAAGTCGCTACTTATGCAACTGAAATTACCAAGTCAGTTTTTGAACATGCATATTCTGATAATGTTCATTTCTGTTAAGTATAGTTAGAGAGCAGAAAATATGAAATTTCATATTCCACCTATTAGTTGCTCTGTGCACGGACAGGTGACACAAGCAGTCGCTTAATGGAAGGAAAAAATTCACTGCTGGTCCTTACTGAACAACCCTTGTAGCACAAATACAATAGATACCTGTTTATTTACTGAGTTAGCAGACACCATATAGTAGCAAAATGTATCAAAGCATAAAATTGCACTAATGTCAGAGAACTGATGGCTTGTCATTGTAAGTTCTCATGCCATTGTCAGGGAAAGGGTTACGATATGTACAGCCACGGAAAAGATGATTGAGTGCATTAGGAGAGCAAAGTCCCACATCGTATTGCAGCGCAGTTTACACAAATCAATATTTCTAACACTCAGTATGTTTATTGATAGTCTCTGTTCCATATGTTGGACACACAAAGAGGCTATATCTCATTTTACCACTCACATTTGCACCAGTGAGTATGTATACAAATGCGAGTAGTGATTCAAGTACACCCTATTTATGCATTTGACAGATGATAACATATGGAACAGAGACTATCAATAAACTCAGCTGTACGTTGGAAATATTGACTTGTGTAAACCGTGTTGCAACATGATGTGCAACTTAGAAATATTCTGCTTTCCTAATGTGCTCAATCATTTTTTCCATGCCTGTACATATATAATAAATATTTTGCTACCAGGAGCTTTCTGTATTAGTGCTCAAAATGGCAAGATTCAATGTTGTGCATCTCCCACAGTAACAGTTCATAAACTTGTGAAGTAATTTAGGGAAACAAGATTTATTCATGATAAACTAAAATTGAGTTGCCCTATTCTTACAGATGAAAAAGCTTAATGACATTGTATAAAAGTATGGATAAAGTGAACAGGAATCAGGAATTTCATAAACTGTGACCTGGAATGCCATTAAATGTTTAAAATTAAAATCCTATAAGATAACTGTAGTTCAGGAATTGCAACCATGCAATAATGTGAGTAGAGTTAATCCTATTAGGTGTTGGATAATATTTGATTGCTCTTTATTTTATGGACAAAGCATTAAGAATGAGTATTAATGCAAATTTTCTTAAAAGATGTGACATTGTGACAGCACAAAGTCATTTCCAACATTTTCTATAACAAAGATATGCAGTTATTGTAGTTACAATTTGCATGAGAAATCTATACACTCAAATTTAAGGGTCTTTACTTTTAGCAAACAGCATGCTTCCTGGTATTAAGAAAATTCCCGCTAGACTAGCCACATGTGCAAACAAAGGCTCTGTATTGCATAATTTGTTAGGTTTTACTTTAGTAAAACTATCGGTAATCAGTATAATTGGTTTGAAAATTGAAATGAATTAGGCATCAAGAAAAGTACTCTTTACCATTTAAGACATTAGAGCATTCATATCGGAACAAAGCTTGGTAGGAAAGTAGCAGATGTTATAGCTTTGGAATTTTAACTTTGATCACACAGTGATGTAAGTATATTTAACTGCTAAGGAGGGAAAATTCCTCTCAGCAAAAGGCAGTGAGTGTAACACCCAAAATCATTAAGCTCTGTTGTAGACGGTCACAAACATGGGAGGCACATAACCTCAATTATGGATAAGGCTTAATACAGTTGTTTAAACTGTCTTCAGGTTCTTGAATAAATTTCAGTAACATTTAAGCTAAACTTGGAAAATTTGGATAAAAAACATTGTTTACACTTTACTGTTGCTCTTTTAACTTTAGTTTTTTCTTTTCTTTTTCATATATAGATTACACATTTTACATTTATCGAATGGCATGAATGATGCAAATGTGTTTATATGCAGCAAGCTCGTTTTGGTACCAAAAGACTTATGAGCATGTAAAAGAAGAATGTTTGATAAGGGTTCAGCTAAGCCTCACACCCCACAGCATGTGACAGAAGAGAGAAGGGAGCTTCAATAGCCGAACCCTTACCAAATATTTCAGTATACAGGCAATACTACAGTAAATCATTTGTTTTTCTACTGTCCTAAGTGAGCTCTACTCCTAGTTAATTACTAACAGATTTGAAAACCCATAAATATGCAATAATTTGTTAAGCAAACCATCTCCAACAGCTTATAATATATTGTTTAGATTTTCTTTAAAATTAAAATTAAACATTAATGTAATATATATGTATGTATACTGTGCACCTATATATATATTAAAAGTCTCATGTTTGATAATGGACTAACTGCATCATTGAATATGATTTTAACATGTAACTTATACTTTTAGACACACATGTATGTTAGCCTATTTGCACAACAGAGTTTTGCTACATTTGTTGTAAGTGGATGAAATATTGCTAGTACTGCAATGCAGTCCAATAAATGGCCGTTGCTAATATTAATACACAGAATTGACTATAGCAATATTTTTCAGAATGTTTTTCATACTTTTCTGCTCTCTAATGTGTAATACAACGTATTAGCTCTTAAAGGTTTTTCATGTCGCTATGTCAAATATTAAAATATTACAATGCTAAAAGTTGAGAATGGCTTATGCTTTTCAAAGCAAGTGCATCATAGTCCAAATGTCAGCCAGTTTTTAACTCTGTAATATTTTAACATTTTCATTTTATAAAACATCACCAAAAACCTTGAGCAATATGAATAGCAGCTGTGGAAGTCATAGAAAACATGACATAGGAAGTAAATGATTGGCTGTTGAACTGACTTTGTAAGTTCAGTATTGTTCCAACATGGCATTACCTTGGCGCGACTCACGCCGCTTCTTAGCTTTGAGAGGCTCCTCGAGCCCATCTGTTCCCTCTTCCTCTTCACGCTCAATGGAGATGGAACGCTGCCTGAGGTCTGGTTTGTCATTAAGGGGGACTGTGTGGTGGAGGGGGGACAGGGGAAGAAGAGAAGAACAGCAACAAGAGCACAATAACAGACTAGTCCAAGTAAAGCAAGAGAGAGGTACACAATAATTATACAAAACATTAATAACTAAACATTTTAAGCACACACTGAAATTTCAGATGTGCATGCCCCAAAATACACAAACATTTATATAGCACAGAAACGTTGATGCTGACGTGGCGAGATGCATCTTTTTGACATACAAGTGTGAATCAATAAATAAACTAATTTTTTTTAAATTCTTTCATTTCTATAGCACCCTTTAACTTCTATGGCAATATCTGGGGCTTTTACTTAAGTGACAACTCTTTAGCACTAATTTTAATCATGAAACACACATTCACTGCTAAAACAATATCTCTTCTCCAGGTAGAAGTTGAATCCAGAACTTTGGGGTTGAGAAGCCAGAACACTGAGCACTGAGCACAAAGGCAGTCCATGCTAAATTTGTAACTAAGATGTAATGACTTTACTTCATTCAAATTCAATTAAATACTTTTAAAGTATTCCCCACTCTGATGGAACACTATTTCAATTTATACTACCATCAATGATAGTAAAGGCACGGACTTGTGGATGGGAGCTTTGAGGTCCAAATCTCCTCTGTGATTGAGTATTTTCCAGTTTTATCTTAGTCTTCTTAACTGGCAAATGCTTGTAAGATGCCCTAAACTTAAGCCTGAAAATGTTCCTTCCCAAATTTCCTTTCCCAATTGTAAGTTTATTGCACATATCACTAGTGTGTGGACTGGAGTTACTTTTCTTTTTTTTTCTTTTTTGTATATTAACATCCTCCAAGGTAATATGTCATATTGGACAGTGAATAAAATTAGTTAAATAATGCTCAAATGAGCTTGGGGTCTATAGATCATAAAGTTACCTGACAGTCACTTCTCAGGTCAAGGGAAAACAGGAAAAAATCTTATTCGGATAGTTCACCCAACCACGATTCAAACACAGGACATCTTGAATGTGAGGCAGACACACTAACACCACACAAGGACTAGTATTAGTGGTGTCAAATGTAACAAGAATGTGTGTCAAAACTGCTAAAAATGTATGAGGGTGGATCAAATGTAAACAAGACTTTTTGTTCTGAGCATGTAATTTTGAACAGAGTGCACTGCAACATCAACATGGTTTGGGTAGGGATATCAGGAGTGGGAATGTGCATGATTTAGCCAACACAGATCCATTTGTTAGTTCTGCCAACGATGCCCAGCAACGGATGCACGCTTCAACTGCACAGTGCGTCATCATCAAATTCCTTGCTTTTGAAGACATGAAACCAGCAGAAATTTTGCAGGGACTGGTAGCAGAGTTTGGTGAGCACACACTTTGAAGGGCTCATGTGTTTGCTTGGCATATGACGTTTAACAAAGATCGTGAACGGGTTGAAAATGAGAGTTATGATTGTCATCCAAGCACAAGCATTATGAGGAAACATTGAAGCCACTTGTAATCTTATTCAAGAGCTGATTGATGTGTGACAGTTGCAGAAATTTCCCATAAGGTTGGAATAAGCTATGGGAGCTGTCTAGTTATCATTACAAACAGCTTGATGTGACCAGCCAATAAGAGGAGTCATTCTTCTCCATGACAATGCCCGATCCCACTCTGCTGAGCTAACTCACTATAAACTGGCAGAAATGAAATGAACACCACTTGAACACCCTCCCTACAGTCCACACTTATCACCTTGCAATTTTTATCTCTTTGGGCCACTCAAGGAGGCACTAGGAGGCCAAAGATTTGAGGATGATGCTGATATGTGGCTGATGACACAACCTGCTCTTTTTATGCTACCGGCACCAAGAAGCTGCCAATACGCTGGACTAAGTACATTTCCAAACAGGAGATTATGTAGATAAGTGATGTGTACTTTTTAAATGTTTTACATCAAACAAAATAGTTTGGGAACAAAAGTCTCGTTTATATTTGATCCACCCTTGTATATTAAAAAAAGAATATCTATTCATTGCTGAAAACCCCTCTTTTTTTTTGAATTAACGTCCTCCAACATTGTGTCATATCGGACGAATGAATGAAATGAAATGAAATGGGTAAAATGATGCTCAAATGGCCCGAGGTCCATGGAGCTTTAAGTTACCCGACATTCGTCTTCTCAGGGTAGGGAAAACCTCGGAATAAACCTTACCCGGATAACTTACCCTAAGCGAGATTCAAACTCGCGACCTCTTGAACGTGAGGCAGACATGCTAACCATCACGCTACCGAGGCGGGCAACCCCTCTTTTTGATAATCTGTTTTATATACTAATAACAACACTGTTAAGTCCCTTATCATTGTGGAAACTGCAACCATAGAGCTCCTTTTTCACTTTCAAAATCAATGAAAATTGCAAGATGTGAAGTCCAGGGAATAAGATGAGTGATGTATGGCTACATTGCCAAATTTCTAGATAAAATCTTGAGTTTACATAGGGTTGGTGAGCTAGTGTGTTGCTCTAGTATAAGACGAATCCCATCCTGATAAGATTTTGTCACTTCCCAGTGCTTTTCCCCTCCAGTAACTATTTCAGTATGTTACATCTGAGGTTTCTGACACATGACCTTTTTAACAATAAGTATATCACCCTGGCCATGAAGCTAATTACCTGCCATGGAGGGGCTGGTGCTACTGACCTAGCCAGGTAATGGCTGGTCCTTTTGACTGAACAATAACCTGAGTAGATGTTTGTGCAATACTATGTAACTATACATTCTTATACATGTTTACAGAGTTCTTCTGATGATAGGTCCTATGTAATCCAAACATATGGGTGAATAAATCTATCTGTCTGAATAGCCATTTTGTGCTGTCTTTCTGCTCCTAAAGATTTATTTTGCCTGTTTCTAGCAACCTCATCTTCTAGAATGATCTCTATGTACAGACCCTATATAAAGAGCTGAGTATCACCTGGGAGAGTCAGTCAGCCAGTTTTTCAATAGACAGTGGCAATGATAGTACAGTTGAGTGCAGTGTGCTGATTGCACTTCAGATCAGTTTATTTCAGTGCCATTAAATCAATTTAGTTATTTATTGATTCACCCTTATATGTGCTTTATGGTCACTTCCCAAGCTCATTGTGATTTAACTACATCATTTGTGGAAGAAATCCATGCAAGGGGTACATTGACAGTTTTCCTGTTACACATAACGGTCACATTGATGTCACAAATTGATGTGTCTGTCTTTCCTAGTAAAAGTGTATGCAAAATAAAGATAGCTATTCACTGGCTTTCATCCATATAGTCTGTCCACAAAAATTTAACATCAAAATACACGGTTACCACAAATGACCTTTTGTATTTCGAACATGTCTAACTTGTGATTCACAAAACTTAGAAACTTGAAACTAGTACCAATGGAAAGAAGAATTCAGTTTTGGTGATAATATCACACCTGGCAACAATGATGTATTATCATGTACAACATTGTGCATTGTTGAAAGTTATAAAGTGGCACAGAAGATAGGTGAGTGTTGTGTACTCTCGATTAACATATTAATCAATCTGTAATTCTTGTTGAATGACATTTTTGAACAAGACTTGGCATAGATCCATGCAGTGGGCCATCAGTTTGTTAGTGGTATCCTGATAAGAAAACGCATTTCCAAGAGGAAATCTCATAGAGCTAAACACCAGGCTGCCAAACCTATAGATTGGCTCTGTTGGTTAGGGTTACCAGACATACAGAATTTCCTGGACATGCCCTACATTTTAACCCAGGAGTACTCAACAGACAAGCACACGTTATTTTCCCCACACCATTAACCCAGGCAAGGTGAACCAGACCTGCTAGTCAGAGGCAGACGGTGCAGAGTATTGTAGCACATACAACTCAATGGGAGGACAAATATTTTGTTTTTGAGATGAAGATGATAAAGTTAAGTGCTTGATTTATAAGACTGGTAGTTGCAGTTGCAACCATTTCTCTTTTTTATGTTCCATGTTCATGATAAATGTTATTCTACAGGAAAAATACAATCATCTTTTTAAGCAACTGTATGACACATTCTCTTTACAATTTGAAGATTTAAAAACATTTGAACATTTGAAACCAAAATCCAACTATTTTGCACTTTTGAAGTTTCCATGGTGAGGCTTCACATGAGTTACAAGATATGAAACTATGTACTTGCATTGCAGAATTCCACGGCCATAAAATGTTCTGAGAAAGAAGGGTCGTAATTATTTAGGCCTTTGCCCTGCTGTGAGTATCCAAATTTATGTTTGCATTTAGTTTAACGGCAGTCTTTGGCTCCAAACTGCGAACAAACCTTTTTGAAAAATGAACTACATTAAGTGAGTATCACAGCAAGGTAAATGACAATCACCTTTCTTGTTGTTTGAGACTGTATACTTCATATTTTGCACCAAATATTGAAGACCTTCTGAAATATAAATCGTGCCAAAAAAGTATCCTCATAAACATTGTGGTTGGTTAATCAGGAGCAGAATATGGACGTGTACACCTTTCGTTTCCTGTATGTAAGAATGTGCTGCCACTGGAGCTCAGTAACCACAGATAAATGTGTCATTCTGTCCCAGTGGGTGAAAGGAGATGGTTTCAACCTCCGCTAACTTGCCTTGGGTTGAGCAGCACTGTTTTAACCATTTGTCAAGTGTTCAGAGGTGGGGGCAGGGGGTGGGAATTTTTGAAATGTCTCTCATGGTCTGCATTTTCAGAAGCAGGCAAACAAGCAGTGATTGTTAGAATATGAACTGGAAACTGTGAAAATAGAAATGAATAATTGGTTATTAGTTGCAACTGCAATTTGCTATAGCAACATGATTCATTGTCATTAAAGTATGAGTAATTAAAGGCAAGAAGTAGCAAACATGAAGCGCAATCCTTTATTTGTCCTCCAGCAACATATGTTTCTGTTACACACAAAGGTAAGGTTATAAAGTAGTTGCTTTTTTTTTTTTTTTTTTTTTTTTTTTTTTGATCTTTCGTGTGTTTGATATGGGCCGGGATGTTACTATGGCAATTATTTAAAGAGTTTTAATTAATTGACAATTTTGATACATCATCCTTGTTTTAAAATGGCAAACCTTTCTCTTGTAGATGTGCAAGATTTGGAAATACACCTTCAAACTTCATAAAATACTGCTAGTATTTTAGATATTAAAAGTTTCAGCCCATGCAGTCAGGATATCATGTTAGCGCTGCAGGGGTAACAATTGCATTTCACGTTCATTGCCACACATCATACAAATCCATGGGAATAATATCATTGTATGTTTGAGATACTTTAGTACAGTTAGGAATAGAAAAGAAATGTGTAGCATTTGGAACTGACAATACAAACACAAATTTTGGTGGTTTAAGTCATACATTAATTGCACAAGATTAGTTCTTCAGAAAAAGTATGAATGACTGTTTATGATTACATTTAACATGACATGTTTCAGGATTTTAAGAAAATATAAATGGTTTTTTGCCTGTAGGTATACTTATATGAATAGTATTTAAATTATAACTTACATTATTTATGCATTAACTGAGAATGTCCTACATTTGATCAAAGGTCCTACATTTTTACTTTCTCTACTATGTATAATAAGTAGAGGAGGTACAGTATTCCACCCAAAAATTTGATGTCAAGATTTCACTGGAAATATATGCTATGAGGCCCCTTGAATCCAAAAAAACACATGTTTAGGAAAAGGTCCATGTGTATGTGTGGGGTGTGTCTGTCAGTCTGTGGGCAGCTAACTCAAAAACGAAAAGTCAGTATTTAAATTTAATATCCTTTAAGGATGCGACAAAAGATTTTGAACAAAATTCCTCCTCCTTAAACTACTCTTCTACATGGAAAATTTTTCAAAAATTTTGATTTTCTCAAAAATGGCTTTATAATTTTAATTAAAATGCCACATGTTTAAGATAGTTTTATGACAAATGAAATGTATATTTTGAATTTTGTGGCTATAGCTCATGTAGTCCTATTTACTCTGCATGACTTTGGCATAACTGATAAATCATAAGGGATAGACCAAAACTTATTACACAAAAATGTTGTTAGCTAATGCTGGATTTCTGACAATGAAGTCATTAATCCTCTTGCTCTCCAATATTTTTCACTGGTGGTTAGGGCGCTAGAAGTGGCTGGGCATATTTGAAGGTGGTCTTGGTCCATTTCATCTTGCAGATTACATAGAGGACAGAATGGTGATGAATATTTCCCAATTCTGTTCAAATGTTTTGCCAATTGAAGAGACTTAGCAGTAATAGTAACTGCTTTTTAGAGAGCACCATATTTTAATTTTCCAAAGATGTAAATCTTGAATGTTTGCGAAGGCTTCCACGGCCGGTGTCCATTGTTTATCTTGGCTCTTCCGGTGTAGGCCGCGTCATGTAGGCGTTGCTTGACGACGTTTCGCAGGTCATGTGTCCTGCTTCCTCTTGGGCTATGTGCGAAGAAAATCAGCTGCACGTCCTAATTTATACTTTCCTCGCTCCGCCCACCAGCGTTGCTATTGGTGGTGGGAGGGCCAGTGACGTCATAGGTTAAAAGTGGGTGCCATATAGCGCTCAGGGCTCTTCCGTTGTCGCGGTTCAAATTATTTTTATGTTTTAAAATTTCTATACTCTCACGGATTGTTCTGTGAGAGTAGTTGTCAGAGATGGCTAAAACTTTTATTCCGTCGAAGTCGATGTGATGACGGGTGACAAATGCATGTTCTGTCAATGCAGATTTTTCTGGCTGGTTGAGTTTTAAACTTCGGATGTGTTCTTTTCTTCTGGTGGCTATGGATCTCCCCGTTTGTCCGATGTAAGATTTTCCGCAGTCACAACTTATATTGTATACCCCAGCATTAAGGAGTATATCACTTTTGTCTTTAACATTTGGTAGGAATCCCTGAATCTTTTTTACGGCACTGTACCGGGTTGCAATGTTTTGTTTGCGTAAAGTTTTTGCTATTTTGTCGGTTACTCCTTTGATGTAGGGGAGACATGCCCACTTTTTATCCTTTTTATCTTCACATGTCTTTGGTTTCTTATTACGACGAATAAGGTCACGGATGACTTTAGAGGAGTAACCATTCGCTCTTAAAACTTCACAGATCCTGGAGTTTTCGTGTATTAAAAGATTCGGGTCACATATGCGAGAGGCACGACGAAATAGTGTGTTGGCCATAGCCCGTTTTGTAGATGGAGGATGGTGTGAGTTGGCATCTATATATCTGTCAGTGTGCGTCGGTTTCCGGTACACTGAACACTTGACTGTTTTTTCCTCGGGAAACCTTTCCACTAAGACGTCCAAGAAAGGAAGTTTGCCATCTTTCTCCAATTCCATTGTGAATTGTATATTAGGGTGTAGGCCATTAAGATGTTCCAGGAAGCTTGGAATGGTGTCTTGACCATGTGGCCATACCACGAACGTGTCATCAACATATCTCAGCCACAGAGCTGGTTTCAGGTGGCAGGTGTCTAGTACAGTACTTTCGAAATCTTAATTAAAAATAATTTGAACCGCGACAACGGAAGAGCCCTGAGCGCTATATGGCACCCACTTTTAACCTATGACGTCACTGGCCCTCCCACCACCAATAGCAACGCTGGTGGGCGGAGCGAGGAAAGTATAAATTAGGACGTGCAGCTGATTTTCTTCGCACATAGCCCAAGAGGAAGCAGGACACATGACCTGCGAAACGTCGGCAAGCAACGCCTACATGACGCGGCCTACACCGGAAGAGCCAAGAAAAACAATGGACACCGGCCGTGGAAGCCTTCGCAAACATTTAACTGTTCTCTACGGGGAGGAATTGTATAAAAACACGCAATTTTTAAGCAAACTTCGAAAGAAGAAACTTCAGCTCATATGCCAACTGGCCTTCCTACAACGATGCAGAGATCATAACACCATTCCAATCTTTGCCAAGGTAAAGTTTCACATACATACTAATAAAGTGCATAGTATTTTACAACAAACTTCACTACGATTGTTAAAAGAAAGGATAGCCCACACTAGAAGAGAACTTCATTTCACTGAGAAAGAACTATTTTCGTTACATTTGCTGGTTTCCTCTACCTTGCAACCAGATGACTGGGATAACCTTGACCACATTTCCTTTACTTTGGCATACCGTATGTTTTTAACATCCAGGAAACGCCAAAAAAGGAAATTTGATAAATTATATAAGATACAACATCCCATAGTACAGTCTCTAGACAAACAACGGTTAGTGGTGAATCTCTCCAATATGACATTGGACGAAACAACTAAAGACGTACTAGCGAAAGGTTTAAAGTTTGCCCCCTCTCCAAAACAAGTACCGGTGGACGAGATTGTTGCTGGAGTAGAAGCAGCTACTTTGGGTTTACCTACTTCTGTTGCAAATGAAATAAGAATGGACACCTACAAAATACTAAAACATGCAAAAGCACCAAAATCAAACCTTTCCCATTCGGAACGCAGAGCTCTACGTGAAATTGCCACCAATACAGATGTTGTCGTACTTCCAGCGGACAAAGGAAACGCCGCGGTAGTAATGAATTCTCAGGACTACGAAAGAAAAATGGACATTCTTCTCAAGGATCCAGCATACAAACAGTTACCCAAAAATCCCACTAATACTATTGAAAGGAGCACTACTTCCCTCATAAAAAAGC
This sequence comes from Tenodera sinensis, assembly GCA_030765045.1. Taxonomy (NCBI): domain Eukaryota; kingdom Metazoa; phylum Arthropoda; class Insecta; order Mantodea; family Mantidae; genus Tenodera; species Tenodera sinensis. The sequence continues at coordinate 24,538,209 of CM060961.1, read as the reverse complement.
TCCTCTATCCCAGTGGAACAACAAAAAAGGATGATACCACATGATTCACGCACTCCGAAACTGTATGGCCTTCCAAAAGTACACAAACAAGACAACCCACTTAGGCCCATCGTCAGCGCAATAAAATCACCTACACATGCCCTTGCAAAGTTTTTGGCAAAGAAGTTACAACAGCTAGTGGGAAATACACCGTCTTTTGTCCGCGATTCTGGACATTTTGTGGAAACTATAAAAAAGTTTGTTTTTCAACCTCACCACTTACTTGTAAGCTTCGACATCAAGTCACTTTTCACCCGCATCCCAATTGAAGAAGCTCTGAACACAATACGTGACAAAATTCAAAATAACTGCCTTCCCATAGACTGGTTTGATATGATAGAACACTGCTTAACAAACATGTATTTTACATACAAAAACAATATATACAAGCAAGTGCAAGGAGCAGCAATGGGTTCGCCTCTTTCTCCAGTTGTGGCCAACCTGTTCCTTGAAGATTTCGAAAGTACTGTACTAGACACCTGCCACCTGAAACCAGCTCTGTGGCTGAGATATGTTGATGACACGTTCGTGGTATGGCCACATGGTCAAGACACCATTCCAAGCTTCCTGGAACATCTTAATGGCCTACACCCTAATATACAATTCACAATGGAATTGGAGAAAGATGGCAAACTTCCTTTCTTGGACGTCTTAGTGGAAAGGTTTCCCGAGGAAAAAACAGTCAAGTGTTCAGTGTACCGGAAACCGACGCACACTGACAGATATATAGATGCCAACTCACACCATCCTCCATCTACAAAACGGGCTATGGCCAACACACTATTTCGTCGTGCCTCTCGCATATGTGACCCGAATCTTTTAATACACGAAAACTCCAGGATCTGTGAAGTTTTAAGAGCGAATGGTTACTCCTCTAAAGTCATCCGTGACCTTATTCGTCGTAATAAGAAACCAAAGACATGTGAAGATAAAAAGGATAAAAAGTGGGCATGTCTCCCCTACATCAAAGGAGTAACCGACAAAATAGCAAAAACTTTACGCAAACAAAACATTGCAACCCGGTACAGTGCCGTAAAAAAGATTCAGGGATTCCTACCAAATGTTAAAGACAAAAGTGATATACTCCTTAATGCTGGGGTATACAATATAAGTTGTGACTGCGGAAAATCTTACATCGGACAAACGGGGAGATCCATAGCCACCAGAAGAAAAGAACACATCCGAAGTTTAAAACTCAACCAGCCAGAAAAATCTGCATTGACAGAACATGCATTTGTCACCCGTCATCACATCGACTTCGACGGAATAAAAGTTTTAGCCATCTCTGACAACTACTCTCACAGAACAATCCGTGAGAGTATAGAAATTTTAAAACATAAAAATAATTTGAACCGCGACAACGGAAGAGCCCTGAGCGCTATATGGCACCCACTTTTAACCTATGACGTCACTGGCCCTCCCACCACCAATAGCAACGCTGGTGGGCGGAGCGAGGAAAGTATAAATTAGGACGTGCAGCTGATTTTCTTCGCACATAGCCCAAGAGGAAGCAGGACACATGACCTGCGAAACGTCGTCAAGCAACGCCTACATGACGCGGCCTACACCGGAAGAGCCAAGAAAAACGATGTAAATCTTGCTAAAACACACAATTTATGTCCAAATAAAGTGTTCTGTAGAGTGAACCATTTCAGAGATATTCCTTGTTATTTGTGTGAGATTTGGAAAACTAAACTTTCGTCAAATGGAACATCACTATTCATTTTTTATATGTTAGCCGTGCAACATACATTGCTGCTGCTGCAACAATAAATGGTAATACAAAATGAAATGTGAAGAATTGGTTTAGTGTTGCATTATCAACTGCAAAACCCGCTCATACAATTTAAAAGCTTTAAAAGATATGACTGACACAATTTCTGAAAATGTTAATCTCAACTAACACGGAGAAGGTAGAAGAATAACAGTTTGTAAGAATTGTTTGTAAGAGTTGTTAGCACAATAGTAGGGAATGTCATGTGAGTGCAACACATCAGATTTTTTAATATTGTGTCCTACATTTTCATAAAATAATCTGTTAACCCTACTGTTAGTGATGATGATAGAGAACTTTGTTGGCCTCCACATTTGCTAGATCTGACATCCCTTAACCTTTTTTTTGTATGTGGTTATGTTAAACATCTTGTGTAGAAATCACCCCTTCCCAGATTATCCTTGATATAAGTTGATAATCATAAGCTAGAATGGATGGAAAGGGACTTGATGTGTGCTGTGTTACCAAAGGAGTTTGCATGCAACATCTGTAAAGTACCTTTCCTAACAAAACCTATTGAGTTTCTCTTTCCATTGGTACTAGTTTCATGCTTCTAAGCTTTATTAAATGTAAGCTACACTTGTTCAAAACTTGAAAGGTCATTTGTGGTAACCTTGTACAAGTGGGTGCCCTGGAGTCCTTCTTCCATGCAGAGAGCAATATAATGTCCTTGTTATAATACCTAATGATACACGAAGGGAGTGAAGAACTTGTGTGTGCAACAAGAACCTATGTACTGGTTCTTTCCTTTTTTGGGAGAGGGGCTAGCAATTTCTTGGTGATACAGAGCATGCTTATGAACACAATGAGATACATATAATCATTTTTGTACTAAATTAATTAATCAGCTTTTGTAGTTCTGATCACTTTGATTGTTACAAAATATATACTGAACATTCGTTTTACAGGAAAGAAAAGATTCTATATGGGTGAAAGCCAAGATATACATTGTCCTTAGAAAGTTTCAGAAGAACTTTCATTTGGAGAATTGATTGAAAAAATATAAATACAAATGTTTAACATACATTTTACATCCAAAAAAGCTCTCCTCTGATCATTGCTTTGGAATTCTATGTTAGTTATATCCTGGCTATCAGTAATTCAGTGTCTAACAGTTAAAGGTTCATAAATGTTTTCTAAAGTGAACCGTCCAGGATAGTGTGATTTAGTTGCTTAATTGTTTTGTGAAGTTGTACAAAACATGGTTTAGTACTTTAAAGTTGCAGTGCCTGATTTTGGTGCCATCAGCTTTTGCCAACTAGATTCTTATTTAGTTGTGTTTTGTTAAGTACATTTTTGCTAATAGATAGCATTAGACACAGTTGGGTATGCATATGTGGTTTGTAATGTATGAGAGTGTTTCTTGGTTGCCACTATCGTATTGCACTTGTTAGCAAGATCTCCATTTCATCCAGCTGCAGAGTTCAGTTGTCTTGTGGCTTTCCTCAGAATAATTTGGAAATCTGACTTGACTTGTTCTATAAGATGCTGGAATTCTCACCATCATATGTGAGGTACAATATGGTATGGTGATGAGCAAGACTTGTCTTCAAACTTTTGCCACAGTTAATTTTGTTTTCAACAGGTCTTAGGAGTTGACCAGAAAATGGAGGGGAGACCCTATACCTCAACCCAACTGGGATCATGCCACCCAGGGAATGGATGAGGTGAAGGAACCACAGGAGGCCATAGGCAGGTGAGCTAATAGTTGTGCAGAGTTATGTAACAATTCAAAGCTTGATGACTCAGTCAAATCAGTAGGCTGCTCAAAGAAGGCTTCCCTCTGATGGAATTTAACTCGCCTCAGGCAACCCAGAGAAGGCTGCAATCTGGTGGTACTGAAATATTTTTCAATGAGCAAGCATATGTCCATTACCAACCAACACTGCAGAGACCCTAAGTGTGCCTAAAACATGAATAAAAGGAAATGAGGGAAAGAAAATTCATGGTAAAAGAGAAATCACCCTAGCATTTGCCTTATCAGCCAGGGAAAATTATAAAAAGTGCACGGTCAGAAAAACTGGCCCCAGAAATCAAACTCAAGACCTCCTGAATGCAAACCTAACACATTACTGCAGAGCCATCTCACTCTGTGTCTCCAGATTTAGGTACATTTTAACATGTTGTCATTTTACATGTGTGTAACTTCAGTCCTCAATAGTGGCACTTAATGTGAAATGTGTTTCTGCAGGAAATGGTAATGTAACCTCACATATTTTGTTTTCTGGAACCTCTGTCACCAGATTCTCAGGGATATTATCAACCACATGCAGCTGTGATGTGAATGACTGACTTGTTATTCATGTTATGTGTTTGTGAGGATGCTTGCTCTTTATTCCAAAGTAAAATCAACTCGCAAGTTTATTTCTTGTTTATTCTTCTGTATGGGAATAAGTTTGTTTAAAAATCCAGTGGTTAAGTGCCAACTATTTACTGTTGACACAAAATGTATTTTGTTAGTTAAATAAAATTCTATGGATGCTTGTGTAATTTCATTGTATTTATGGTGCTAAGCATTATTTTGTTAATATTATATAATCTTTGTTCTTTTGTTTTATAAAGTAGATGCTATACTAGGCACATTTGTATACTCGGAAAGAATTCTCACATTTGAAGTTACACAAAATTCCTACAGATCTTCTTTATGTTTCCTTATATAGTTTCCCCAAAGTTTCTCTTTAAAATTGGGCAGGACAGGTATGTATGAAAACTTTGTTCACATGTTGTTTTGTACCTGGTTCACAGTAGTATTCTGATATTAGTGAAGTGTTCTGCTTGGGGTTCAAGAATCCTGCATAGTGTTCCATTCTTCATAGTGTAGCTATATAAATGCCATGTATTGCGATATAGCAGTATCCACTTATCAAGCCTCTACCGCAGCATTTAATATGTACACATTAGCACAGTTCACACAGTAGCCAACTAGCAGAAGCAATATAGCATTAATGTGTTCAAGAAATAAGTTATTATTGCTTTTAAAAGATACCATAATACTTTCCATAATATACTCATTTTTTCCTTTAGTCTTTCTATGAAACGAACTGAATGCATTATGTACATTTTGAGAAATGTTGGTAAATTTTATTGATGCGATACTATGAGGGCTTATATAAAGGCTATTTTTTTCAACCTCCAATAGGACATGAATACAAATCTAATAGCAAAAATATGGTTTTATTGACAAACGTATATAACATCTATAAACTGCTTTTTAAAATAATTATCATGAAGGTTGAAACCTTTTTGATATAATATACTTATGCACAAGTTTTCTAATATGCTCTGAAAAAACACTTGCCACCAAACTCTTTATCAGTTATGTGGGGTGGCCTAAGATCATTGGAGTGGAAATAGTGTCCTCTGAACAGTTTTTTGTATGTGAATAAAGATAGAAGTCACTCAGTACTAGGTCTGTGCTGCAGGGAGGGTGATCAAACACTTCCTTACCTGACAATCTTCATCATGAACATCTGTTTGGCCATCTCTAAATTTCTTGCACCATATCAGGAACTCAAAGTTCTCACTGTATTAAATTATGCCCCTCTTCCTGTGGGAATATAACATTGCATAACTTGCACTTGGTAGGAAATCTTCAGTAACAGACATCCTTAAGTGCCTGTAGCTAAGTTTTAACTGGTTATTTCACCTTGTCATTGCTGCTGATAGTGGCAAGATGACAGTTAATCATGCCATGAGATTCCCCACTTTCTATCCTTACTTGGGCCAATGGCAACATCAAGATTGAAAGAAAAAATAGTCCTCATAATTTGCATTTTAAGTTAGGAACACTAATGCTACTTATATTTCACTCTCTTAAAGATTTTCAAGGGCATTATTTTGTCTCCATCTTCAGCGAGTAAGTACCCAACTGGTTCGTATTGATGGTGATCTCATTGTTGTTAGTAGTGCTGGTCTCTTATGGGGTGAAATCAACTTACAGAGGATTTGTCTTGTCGAGTGTTACTTCAGAAAAAAATGATAACATTGTAAGACCCATGGATATTAGAGGGCTGTCTGGTTCAATTGCCCTCTCTGGACAGCCACACTTTGGAGTGGTTCAGCCAGGAACTGTTAGGGACTTCCATGTGCCTCTATGGTCTGTCTGCCTGCTACTTGTAGCCTCCTGTGGTTCCTCCAATTCATCCCTTCCTCTTGAGGGATGGTAGCCACAATAAATCTCATGTAGACAGCAGGGTGTGAGGTGTCCATTTACATTCTATAATACACTATACCTATACCATCGTAACTCAAACACCAGTAAGACCTTCAGACATTCTCAGTATTCAAGATATGCTTAAAGACAACTCACAATATTGCAAATACTTTTTAGCTTCTGGGCTTCATTTTTAATAATTTACAGGTTTAATTTATTTGAATTTCTGTGAACTGCTGAACCTAGATGGAGCAATGGCAGCAGGACTGTTTTATGGGCTTTGCCAACAAAGCTCTCTTTTTCATTGACTCTTCTTGAGTACAGCATGCACTTCCAAGTTAAAATTTGAAAGGTAGAACTGGAACTTAAAAATTCAATGCCACAACTGGGATTTGAACCACAGACCTTCCGCTTACCGGGCGGATGCTCTACCACTGAGCTATTGTGACAAACTGCCAGAATGGTATTAAATTCTCAAACCAGTTCGTATTTCTCCTGGTAAACCACAAAGGCAGTCTCACATCAGAGACAAATTACCCCAATGGTAACTTACTATTGTAAGTACTTTATATCCCAGGATTAAATAACCTTCAGATGGTAATTATTATTTATTTATGTCAACAAACTTACTGTTGGTGTTTTTAAACACACAAGCCGTGTGTGGGCAAAGTTTGAAAGGTAGAACTGGAGCTTAAAAATTCAATGCCACAACTGGGATTTGAACCACAGGCCTTCCGCTTGCCGGGCGGACGCTCTAACCACTGAGCTATTGTGACAAACTGCCAGAATGGCATTAAATTCTCAAACCAGTTCGTATTTCTCCTGCATCACCAGCTGTTTGCTCAAATACTGAATGTTTAATGATCATTTAGATTACACTACATATATCATAGTATCAGATTTGTGAATTAAATATTCTGGTATTTATTAAATTCTAGAATGAAATTGTATTTCACTTATGACATGTAAGAGTATTGATGGAGTTCCTAGCTACCAAAGCAGACAAACTCTCCAATGTATTTCTGTAAAAGCTAGTGTTCTATTAAAAGTATATGAATTGTTATTATCCAGAAGCACTAACAGGTAGAATGAGGGAGAACACAGAGAAACACACCAACTGAATCACAACCTTACCTTGGTTGGTCTGGGAGGTAACAAAGGTCTTGATGAGTGTATCAGTTGTTTGTGTATACAGAGACAAGGCATAACGTAGCGACTGCAGCTCGGTGCTCTTCTCGAGGAAGGTCTTCTTCAAGCCATTGCCTCCAGCATGGAAATACTGCTTGATGGTATCCAGCGCTACATCCAGGACTGCACATTGCTTCGGTGACAAGTTCTTTTCCATTTCCTTTGATATGTCCTGCAAAGTTGCACAACAAACAGTACTTGGGAAACAACAGTCGTCCTTATTACAATACACTTTCTGTTTCTTTGATATGATTATAAATATAAACATTAAATATCAGGTGCATTTATTTTTTGGCAGAAATAAAGTAGAAGCATTGTTAAAATATGTTACTATGGATATCTTTTTAGCTGTTATATTTAAAACACTTCTGCAATCTGGTCTTGTGTACTTCAAATGGAGAATCTTAAGACCCTTAGTTACAGCATTCTACTGAAGCATATACCGTATTTCATCACATAATCATCACTATTGCATAATGGTCGCACCTTGATTTGTAGTAATCAGGACTTAAACATTTTACCACATAATCATCACATAAATATTCCAGGTGTTCACTATTGAGAAATATTGAAAAATAACATTCTGCCCCTACAACCTATTGGGTTCACAGAAGAGAGTACAGGGTACGCAGCATATTTTAATACCATATTTATGCGGCGCATCTTGTTTGACCAAATGATGTACTTAAAACAGTAGTGTGTATTAGATTTGAGTGCAAATCCATTCCATAACTTCATTCAGTTTTTTCGTTTATCATGTCACAATGGATTGCTGGAGTAAACGTACATCTGGAAATGGAAACTTGTGACAAGCTAGCCACTTATTTATCATTGGCCTATTATTGAGCATTTTTAGTTATGATATAGAGGGCAAACAGAAAAGAACATCTTACGATGCTTCTTTAATATATATGCTGAAAAAAATAGTAATAGAAAGGCAGGAAGGGAGTTCAATGTGTCAGAGAAAAACACTCACTTGTGTGCAAACAAATTGGCATTTAAAATAAAAACAACTTAGAGACTAAATGAAGCTTTTAGTCTCTAACTTTGTTTTTATTTTAGATTCTGTTACTTCATGTTAACAGCTTCAGCTTTTCATTAAAGAAATTGGCATTGTTTGCTACTAAAGCTAGTAGGAAGATATTTACAGGTCCTTGCAAAGGAAGACATTCTGGAATTAAAGAAAAAGTGTTGGAATTTGTGTGTGAAAGGAGGAAGAATAGGTATGACACTGTATGAAAGAAAATTCATTATGAATGTGTACTTTCCTTATTTCATGTTCACTAATTTTCTTCTTTAACAATGTGTCACCTAACAATAGGGCACTTTCAGTTCTGTAATTTGATGGTTTATATATATATGATAAATTCAGTGTTGTACTAAATAAATTTAAATAAGATACCTATTATTTTCTGTCACTGATGCACTTTACATTCAATACAAATGCTTTTTTTCATAATTTTAAGGTTCACATGTGGGGTGCACATTAGATTCACAGGCATGTTGGATATATTAAATACTTTGTTGATACCATTGAGATAATGGCTAGCTGATTACTGAATCTGATTAGTTGAAGTAACTAAAGCATGGGAATTAGCAGACATGACTAAGCAAATAGAGCAACAATGAATGTGAACCATTTGTCAAATCAATAATCATCTTATTCTTCTATTGTGCACAGCTACTTGTTTCTATAGTTATTCTATTGAGTGCCTATTTTGTGAAACACCAGTATGGGGAAATACAAAACTTATATTGCAGGTTTTAAACTAAGAGTGATTGCATTTGCATATCAGAATGGTAATCGAGCTGCAGAAAGGAAGTTTTCAGTAAGTGAAAATAAAGTGAAAGTGCACTGAAATCTATAAGCCATTCAAGGCACTCTTTTTTGTGGGCCTAAAATCAGAAAGTTTGATGATATCAAACATTTAAACAGATGGGATATATTCTTCAGCACTCTGTCCTCTGTGTGATCTGCAAGAGGAAATGGACCAAGACCACCTTCAAATATGCCCGGCCACTTCTAGCGCCCCATCCATCAGTGAAAAATATTGGAGAGCAAGAGGATTAATGACTTCATTGTCAGAAATCCAGCATTAGCTAACAACAATAACATAATATCAATTCCAGTTGGAAAGTATATGTAATTCAATGGTATCATAAATGTCATTGTAAATAATAGATGAGTCTTAATTCAATAAATCCAAAGCCAAATTTTTCTTTCTCTTGTTTAATTTACATTTTATTTACTGGTACAGGTGTTTGCATTGCAATGTCAGAATTACTTTTGCTTCCGTTCCTTTCCCTCTCCTTTCTTTTCAACTACAAACAGCGTAATGTGGCCACTGTTCACGATGCCCAAACTTGCCGTTACTCCCTTGTACACTAGTTGCTGTAAGTTAACATGGCCAGTCTTAAATAATTTATTCTTTGCATAGTAGTTGTCTTGCATAATGGACGCACTGTATATTTTTAATTTATGATGAAAGCATAATAAGTGTGATGATTATGTAATGAAATATGGTACTAAGCTTTTGTTTTATTTTGAAACTGTTTGTTTCTAAATTGTTAAAAAAAATCCAAAATTGAGATTTTCTCTTGTCCTGCATATCTTTAAGCTTTAAGGAGCATGGGTTCATCTGAGAGTTCATTTCATGCTTTCATTCATTGCCCAGTTGAAGGACATAAACTTCAATTATGGAGAATGAATCTGTTTAAATACTCATATTACTCCACATAATAGCAGGAAATGTTTCAAGAACCTATCGTTACCATTTTTGACTGATGGCAAACTAATTTGTGATTTTCTGATCTACTTCTCTGGGCATCTACAAAGTCTTCTTTTGTGATGGTGAATTTACAGATTACATTTTTATCTGCTGAAATTTCAAACTGATGCTCAATAATTCAATGCTCAAAACTTTTTGTTTATGATCTCTCTCATAAGCTCAATTGTACGGGGCTATGCACTTATTTTAACAGCTTGACTTTTCTTCTTCTTTAATTTTTCTCCACAGCAGTGATTGACTGTGAGTGCTTAGTGCTGATTCATTTTCCATAACTTATTTCCATCACTGAGTGTAACTTCAAATGTTTACTTTTAAAATCAAATATGCTAAAGTGGCAAACAAAGAAAAAATAATCTGAACTTAAATACCATACCATTTCTTTGAATTGAGCTGTTGACATACACAGAAATATATGAACACATGCAGAGCTTTTTCTAAAAATATTTTCTTGAATTCAGGAGTCCTCAAAACATGTATTTCTGGTGAGATCTTGGTATCAAATTTTTGGGTGGAATACAGTACTTCCTCTACTTACTACAGGTAAGAAGTAGAGAAAGTAAGAGTAGGAAGAAAAGCCAGTAAGCAAGAAGGCTAAAGGGCAGAAGAATTAATCTAAAGCTTGAAAGTAAACAAGGAGTCAAAAATTCATTTACTCATTTCACTAAAATACACAGCAATACGTAAACATATTTTGAGAGTGTATTGCTCTCATCATTAGCTGCTGAACTGCTGGTTAGTCTTTGGTTATCCTGTGCCCGCCTGTTCTGTTTGTCTGTGGTGCCACGAACAAGTAATGTAGAATAAACAAACACCAATCAGTAGATCAGCAGCTGGAGAGGAGAGAGTGAACTCTTGAAACAAGTTCAGGTACTGTGTGTTTTAGTGGAGTACATGAGCTTTCCTATTCCTCGTTTATTTTCATTTGAAATCCAAATTAAAGCTTCTTTAACTTCAGGTGACTTGATGTCAAATAAGAAATATATTCCTCTTTCTCTGGATTTGGGAAATAAATGTTGTGCATGTTTTTCCTTCAAAAGTGCAATTATCCATTAATAATATATAACATGTAGTATATTGAAAGGTAGAATCAGAAGTGAAAAATTCAATGCCATAGACAGAATTTTACCTTTCTAAGTTTCCCTACACACAGTTTGTGTATCTTAGAGCAATGAATTATCATTAATTGGGCTGATAAATGAAAACTATTGTTAAGATTGTGTATCTGCTAAAAATGCTGTTTCATCAAAAGTACTTAAGTTTGTGAATCCTGGGTAAGTGCAAAGTTATCCTGAGTTAATAAGTAGTGGTTTTATAACATAATATTATCTCATTAAAGTTGATGGGGCCACCCTTGTCTCTTTTAAGCGATTTCAATTTTTCAAGCATATATATCAATGTAGTGCATTGGCCTCCCCCTACGGCTGGTAGGCTGGCCAGGTGGTTGATCACATGTAAGTGCGATCTTTAGATAGCACTATCTATCAACCGTCAAGCTTGTACACTGCACAGACAAATGTAAACAGAGTGTTTTATGGATATCACATGGTAAAGCAACACATGAGTAGGCTATATTACTGCTGCTCTGCTCTTGCATGCAATCGCCCAGTCACAGGGGAAAGCAAATACATGGTATAACTACTGGGTGAGTCTTCTCAACCTACAGATTGAGAAGTTATCCAGTCCCAGCATTTTACAGGCTATGCCGTAAACTCTGTCCACTGCATCACATCGTATCAGTTTCGGCCAAAATAACTGCTTTGCACCACTGTGCATGAAGTCACTTGCTCTCGTAGCACAACATTGTGTGCATTGGCCTTCAATGCTGAAGATCCCAGGTTCAAATGCTGTCACTGCAAGCTACTTTTTTTTTATGTTTAGTAAATTTAATGAGAACTGAAGTTTGACATGGAAGTGTCATATCACTTAATTAGTTTCATTATGTGACTTTCATGAAAACAAAATTTCTTACTTGTTAGAATATGATTCAGTGAACATTACAAATGCATAATAACATTTTAATAACATACAAACATAAGGCATCATTACATAATATTTGACTATTTAAAGCTATTCTTTCATACAAAAGTAAGCCAATAAATTATTCTGAGAGTTTATAAAATGCAGTGCTTACATATACAGATAACATCTGCAAGTGCATATCATGATCATTGTGAACCTCTCTGGTTCTCAAAATAGTGCATTTAACAGTCATTATGACATCATGCCAGACCATCACACAGATAAACATTTGCAATTTACCCATTTCCTCCATATGGCTGTTATAGGTGTAATAGAAGTTCATATTTATAGGTAAATCCACTTTTTAGTGATTCAAAAGAACATATGATTTGCTGGTATGTTCTTAAAATATAAACAGAAATGAATAAAAAAAAACATTTATTTGCAGGCATGATTCAAACTTCCGACCTTCACCATGACAACCATGCACTCTAGAGCATGTCAACATCAAGCACCTAATCAGCAGGCTGATGAATGTGGTGTCAGCACCTGCATTTTGTATTGTCTGTAAAATTCTGGGTTGCCTAATTACCAATCTGCAGGATGAGAAGACTCACCCAGTATAACTACAGTTTCCTGAATGGGAATTATCATCAGTCATGTGTCTCACTACAAGTTGTGCAATAAACGGGCACAATATAATACTACACGTGCGCAAAAAGTAATGTGAAGTGTTTTTAGCAAATATCCAATCTTAATCCATTGTATGGTATATGTTTAATGAGACAAATAATTTCTTAAATCAAATAAGGATTGTGGTTTTGCTTCACAACCAGGGGCATAGTAAGAGAGAGAATGGGAGGATAAACCCTTTCCCCCACAAAATGAAATTAAAAAGCTTTAGTTGGTCCTCTTAATAACTCCCAGAGGCACAATAAGATCAGTTATGTGCAAGTTTTAACTTTGGCACTAATACCATAGTGAATAAGAATAAGAGGAACACTAAAAATAATGCATCAAAATTTTAAAATACATTGAAAATATGAGTAAAACATAAAAGATTAAAGAGATGAACAAACTAAACGCATGCTTTTCAACACAAAGTGAGTGCAAACATCTAACTACTGGGTCATGCCAATAACACAAGTTACCATGACTCCACTGAGGGGGTTCCTGATATCCTGTTTGCCTGCCATGTGGTTCTTGAACAGCCTAGACATGTCTTCTATCTTAGCATTTGCAGCTATGTTCTTAGCATTATCTGTGAGGTTTTTAAGAATCATCTGAAAGCATTAATGTTGTTATTAAGCAGCTGAAATTGCACATGCAAGCAGAGAGAGAACTGTCTGTATTGGTACTGAAGAAACAATATGCATAATTTATGAAATGTGAATCATACAGGATGTTACATTTGCATGAATTTCTCTGCCCACTCTCCTGTAAATTATTCTTACAAATACTTTTTTATTCTGTTTACATCTTGTTCACTGAGACAAATATTTGTAGAAATTGTTTCACCGCACATTGCATTGTAGGTACAGTCTGAAGTGATTATCAGATCTTTAACAGGGAATACAGGAAATAAGTGATAGGCAAATGTTTAAAACTGGGTTACTATATATTCAAGATGCTCTCGGGCTTCGAGCCAGGTGTAGTGATGAAAAGACATCAACGTTTCGGGAGTGTACATCTCTCCCATCTCTCCCATCTCTCCATCATCCTGAAGATGGGAGAGATGTACACTCCTGAAACGTTGATGTCTTTTCATCACTACACCTGGCTCGAAGCCCAAGAGCATCTTGAATATGTTCGTTGCCAGGAAAGCTACAAATCTTATTTTATATTTTGGGTTACTATAGTTTTCCAGACCTTGAAATAACATACTTTTTCCAGGCATTATAGGAAACAACTAAATAGTAACAGTACTTTATAACTATTAAAAACTCTAACCAAGAATAACAGATTTCTGGGAAATGGCTGATGCCACAAACAAATGTTATTTGAAATAAACTGAGTTTAAAAAATACTTATAGTTTTTGTGCAGTATTTTTGTTTATCTCGTAAAGTTTACCTGTTAATGCAAAATTGTACAAAAAACATTAAATTAAACATTATTTCTTTAGATTTAGAGGACCTCAAAACAGGTATTTCTGGTGAAACATTGATATCAGATGTTTGGTTGGAATGCAATACCTTTTTTATACACTGGATATGTGGTAGAGAGAGTAAAAAGAAGGAAATAATTGCACCATATGTTCATTGTTGTACTTGACACATTCAATTTTGGAGTGCACAACACAATAAAAAAACATAATGCCATCAAAAAGCTAATTATGCAGTATTGTTTCTCCAGTAACAGTGTAGTCAAGATGTTTTTAAGATAAGCATTATTTATTCACTTATATTTTCTTTCACTTGAATATTTAATACTAATGAATGAAATAGGTGAAAGGTGGTATTAGTGCTTAGGAATGTTTATTACCTCAAGAAAAGCCTGAAACAAAGGAAAGCTCATCTGTTCATTTATACTACTACTACCAGGTAAAACTTAAAAGCATTGGCTTACTTACTGTATCTTTACCTGCAACTACATAGATTCCCAAATTTGAAAGGTTTATTTTGTTTAACATTTTCATACGTTTATTCTCTTACATTTTCACCAGAGCAAACTTGAATTTACTTAATTTAAATCCTTATACAAACAAAGGGTTATTTTTGAATAAGATAGGACAGAGTAGAACTGAGGACAGATACATTTATAGTAGCAGAGGAGAAACTTCAGGTTAAAAAGGTTTTTCAAGAAAGATTGGCATAGAAAAACTAATATCTGCCAGACTGATCAAAATACACCCAATGGGTGTCATGTTTGCTCACATTAATCAACTGACAAGTGCAGCTTTCAACTTCAAAGCTATGTTTGGAGCCATTTAAGTAAAATCCAAAGGACTTTTCACTTCAAGTTGTTACTATAAGTGAGACCTGGATTTATCATTATACCCTGGAAACAAGGTAACAATATAAACCAGATGTGTCCAACACAACCCTCAATTCGTTCGCGTAAAGCCTGCAGCAATATTTGTAAGCAGTAATATTATTTAAGAAATAAGTAATTCTTTTTGGAATAAGACAAACTTGAAAGACTTCTTGTTTCCAACACATGTTTGCCCAGACTTCTATTAAGATCCTACTTGCAGCGCATTTTAACCATGAGGTAACATCAGTACTTTCAAAGGTAAGTGTGCTAGATGTTCTATTATCAGCATATTTTGTAATCTTTGTGCTAATTTAGATAGTGCTTTAAAATTCGTAAACGTAGTTCATTCTTTCATATAGGTTGTGACAGAGAATTTCAAAATTTCTTACAAAATCTTGTTTCAGAGAAGCTATTGTTTATTATACTGAAATAATATGGCTGAACCATGGCAAAATGTTGGAGCAAGTGTTGGATCTCAAAAACGAAATACAAACATTTATGGAGGAGAAGGGCAAATCAATTGTTGAATTTAAAGACACAGAGTGGATGTGTAATTTTGTTTTTCTGGTAGATATAACAACACAACCAAATGAACTTAATTCACCCCTCCAAGATACGACCAATTGATCACTACTATGTTTGATCATGTGAAGGCCTTGAAAACAAAACTGCAACTGTAGAAATCACAAACAGAAAACAACTTTGTGCACTTTTCCAGTCCTACAGAAGTGTAATAATCAAATTGTCAAAAGTGTGCAGAAAATATCAGAACTAAGAAACAAATTCTGCATTAGATTTCAAGACTTCAAGGAGAATGTTGTTTTTTCCCCCTTTCTGCATTAACACAGACGAGATCCCTGAGAATCTGGAAATGGAGCACTTTGATTTTCAATGTGGTCAGACCTAAAGAATAATTCAACAGTATTCCCATACTACAATTGTATTACGAGTACTTTCCCACAGAAAAATATCCAGGCATTAATAGACATGCACTTTGTTTCACATCACTTTTTGGTAGTACACATATATGTGAACAAGGTGTTCTTCAGGATGAAACATGTGAAGTACAAAACACCGATAGTCATCTGGAGAGTTTGTTTAGAGTTGTTATAGCATCAATCAAACCAGATATTGGATGCCTTGTTCATGAGAAGCAGTGCCAGGTATTGCATGGTTTATCTTAGAATTACAGTAATTTATTTAATACGGTAAACAAATCTAATTATGTGGCCCACAAACTAATTCACCTTAACGACAGTGGCTCTTTTCCAAGAAAGGTTGGACACACCTGATCTAAACAATGGGTTGCTTCTGCCAAATCTGCTACACAGAAGGCAAAGACAGTCCCAGAAAAGTGATGGCAACAGTTTTTGGTATAAGACAGAGGTCATGCTCATTGTCTTCTTGAAAAAACTAAAAACAATTACTGGACTATACTACAATGAGTTTATGGCCCAATTCAACAAGAAGCTAATGGAGACATGGTCCCATATGGTGAACAAGAAAGAGCTGTTTCATCACAACAATGCACAAATACATTCATGTTAATCCAACAAGTCTAGGGAAAATAGAGAGAGAATTAACTGAAATAAAGAAAGGATTATGACAGAGAGTAGCATCTTAATATGCATAGCAGTCCCAAATGCCATTGAGTAATCAATATCGGTAATCACACTGTACTTACACTTTTGTCTGTCATGGGTGGCAGGACGACAGTCTTCTCCAAGATTCTCATAACGATCTTCCAAAGTTCTTTGAGCAATCTTTTAAGGACAGTTTTCTCACAGGACTGAGCATATAGAGACAGCGAGCCTGACAAAAGAAGATAAAAAAATTATTTTAGTTGTTACACGTAAAATATTGGGTAGCTTAACCCTTTGTGGGCAGAAAGCAATGAAATTTACAGTGCGCTTTCTATGTGACTGGGCAACTATCAAATTAGTTTGATTGCTGTGATCCAGCATGGTTACTTAATGCAAAGTATCAAGTGGACTACAGAATGCACCTTAATGTTGTATCTCCAGTGCCTTCAAAGAGAATTCCTTCCTAAAAGGCCTTTCCACCTTGTTGTTATGATTAATTCCAAGTTGTGAGTTAGGTAAGTTCACATTTTAACCCTTTCAGTCCTGAATTATTTTGCTACTTATGCCATTCTTCCTCTAACTGATGTGTGATAGCACACGTGGATGATGACGGGGTATCATTTGACTGCAGTTGCATGGATTTTGCTTCTTTTCTTATAATAAAAAAACACTACAATGTAAATTGTAAAAAAAAAATAATTTTCTACAATTCAGAACATCTCAAATACATATGTTTACTTGGTGACAAACAATATAACAAGAATATAGCAGAAAAAACTGCTAAAAGTATTACAAATAGGCAAAAAATGCCTATGTTTCTTATAATACACACCGGGACTGAAAGGGTTAAGAAATTCCTTCACCCAGAACCATAAATACAGCCTGTCCACAAAGGGTTATCAATGTAAGCCTTTGATATAAGTAGAATTAACAATATTGTATAACAGAAGACCAAAAGCAGTGCTGTGTTTATTATTACATAGTGATGAGTCAGTAAAAGTAACACTAACATCAAGGTATTAACTTGTTAGTGTTAATATTACTGAGTCATCATCATTTAAGGCAATGTATCATCAGTGAAATTTGGTAAAAAGCATATGCTGTATGCCTAAACTAGATGATGGCGGCAGCTGCTGTTGCAGCAGTTGTCCAAAAATAACATAATGTAGTAAGTGAAATTAAGTGTAATCATTCTAGTCATAAATTTGATTTGATTTGACAATGTTTCTTCTTCTTTATCTGACTACCCTTCCCTTGTGTAGGGCTTACAAGCCAGTACCAGGGCCAGATGCCTGTCGGGGAGCAGAGGAACCTATGGAGCGGACAGAGTGAAGATTTGGAAGCAGATGGTCAGGCAAGCACCAGGTATGATAGTGAGGAAGAGAATGATAAGAAATGCAGGTGAAATGGATGATTGGAAAGGTGATAATGGAACAATTGGTGGAATGATTGGCAGGTGAAACCAGAGAACCCAGAGAACACCTGCTCAGATGCCGCATCGTCCACCACAAATACCATATGCAGACCTCTGGGGTCGAACGCAGGCTGCCTAGGTGGTAGACAAATGGTCTAATCACTCGGCCATGGTACCAACTGACAATGTTTTACTATTTTAAATACTTCCATAAATCATATACAAAAGAGAAACAAAATTTACACAGCAGCTTCCAAATTACAAGCTGTCATTTCAGTATGCTCTTCATGATTTAATAAATACATTTTTTAAAACTGGTTTTCTGTTTATGATGTTGCAAGAAGTAACAGACTCTGATTATGTTTTTGCAGTACTGCAAAGCCAGCATTGTATAAAGATAATCCAAAAACAATAGAAGAACTGATATGGAAAAATATAAATTATACCAATTCAGTGACAAAAGAAACCTTAATCTTTGTATGTAACAATAAAATTAACCCTGCTATCTTGGCCTTCAAGAGAATGGGGGACATTCTTCATTTATTCTGTAAATAAGTTAGTTGGTAATTGTGGTTTATATTTGTTTTCTGAGTTTACTGCTTTCTCTAAATTCATTGCAACCAATCAGTCCACTTGTGTAGCATGACAAATGCATGGAGGCAAGAGTTACCACCATATTCCCTGTGTTGCTTATTCTGCCACTATGGAGAGGCTTTAGGATGTATAAGAAAATAGTTCACATATAGTCTGAGAGGTGTAACTGGAACTTAAAAATTCAATGCCACCACTGGGATTTGAACCACAGACCCTCCGCTTACTAGGCAGATGCTCTAACCATTAAGCTACTGTGACAACCTGCCAGAATAACATTGAATTCTCAAACCAGTTTGTATTTTTTCCAGTTAACCACAAAGGCAGTCTCACATAAGAGACAATTACCCCAATGGCGACTGACTATTGCAAGTACTTTATATCCTGGGGTTAAATAACTTTCAGATGGTAATTATTATTTATTTATGTCAACAAACTTACTGTTGGTGTTTTTAAACACACAATCCGTGTGTGGGCAATGTTTGAGAGGTAGAACTGGAACTTAAAAATTCAATGCCACAGCTGGGATTTGAACCACAGACCCTCTGCTTACTAGGTGGGTGCTCTAACCATTAAGCTACTGTGACAACCTGCCAGTTCTACCTCTCAAACATTGCTCACACACGGATTGTGTGTTTAAAAACACCAACAGTAAGTTTATTGGCATAAATAAATAATAATCACATATAGTTGTTCTATTTATATTGGCTAATCCACTAAGACCATTCCCCCACCTAATGACAAAAGCACAAGTTCCACATTGATCTCAGTTTAAACAAAATGTGCCCATCATTTTCTATCCTATCCCACTATGAACTTTAAACTGCATTTCTCTTCTGTTTGAATATTCTAGATTACCATGGAATTATGAACAGACAAGTTTCGCTGTGCTGAATTGTTTCATTTAGCCTGTAGCAGGATTGATGCACCAGTTACAAACTGTACTCAAATTTTGGTCTAAGAGACTCAGCTCAATACAATTATTCTCCTATTTCAACGGTTTTGCTGAAGAAATTACTATATTTCAGTTGTTTGAAGATCTTTTTTGATGATGACCTACATTTGGGTTTGTATCCTTACCATCAAGCAGATCCATGAGAGGACGCAATACTTCATCTGCCTCAGCTGCCACAGCATTGCGCTGTGAAGGCTGATTCAGTGTCACCTGCCCACCACCCTTCACAGCCAGAAGCAGGTCTCCCAATTGTCGAACACTTTCGGTGATACGTGGTTCCAGGCTGCAAAATTAATATGACAATTAGACACTTGCATTACGTAATTATGTGAACAGCATATTCCTTAAAAATAGTGTAAGAATTTTATACCAGTTAATGATTATAAAGAGTGGATTCCCTTAACAAGCTCATCTATATGGTACGTTACTGTCTACCAGGCGCAGCTCGTCAATATGTGCTACAGTGCTACAGCACAATGATTATTTTGCAGAAAATAGTTTCTTCTTTGTGTTAAACATATACTCAATTATTATTGCACATTTTCTTTCACTTTCACTATTTTATATGCCGCACGCTAGTGTTCTTTGCTCATTGTGTGCGAAGATGATGCACGCCTCACATACACGAGATAGGTGATGCGTTGGGTGCTACAAAATTCTTCAGTCCTTTGCAGGGAATGTAGACCAATCCACGCATGCGAAACATAGGTGTACGATTTTGAAATCTGTTCTCCTATTGGTTGAATTTACCTAGCGTTGTGCTCTCATTAAGTGGAGCACATGAATTCATGCTGATTCTGTACAAAGTCGCTAGATAGCAGGATTGGAATGTCATCTAATGACTTTGCTTGCTGTTATGCAACTTCTGCCATCTATGTGGTGTTGAGACAACTATCTGCTGCCGGTGATAGACCTTGCACGCAACAGAGAGAATAAAACTCTCGGAAGTTGGACATGTGGAGCAATTACTGTTGGCACCACTTATTTTTGACAGCAACAAATAACCGCGAAATACTCCATAAACTCAGGTTATGAACGCCAGTTTCGTGTGCTGAGCAATATCTGTGTTGTGTACGCTAAAATGAATTCTGTGGACAGCCTAATAAATTATACTTTCTCTAGGAGGACTCTAGAAGAAAAAGTTCAAGTGAAGCAGTTAGGGAGGCAAACACCAAATCTAAACATCACGCAACCTGCAAAAGGAGGGAGAAATAATTCTTACATCAGGCGATTTAACCTCAAAATTTATGAGCATGCTTGGATATGTGGATGTCAGGAAAGAAATGCTCTTTTCTGTTTTCCATGCTTGCTTTTTGGGAACAGTGATTCGTGGAGTACGACAGGAGTGACGGACCTAGGACGTATTAATGTTCTTATTAACAAACACAAACAAAATGTAAAACATTTAAACAATATACTAGATTTAAGTGCTTTAGGTAGTACAAATATTGTGACTCAGTTAAGCCGTGCTTATCAAGAGGCGAAGCTGAAGCACAATCTACAAGTAGAGAAAAACAGGTATGTGCTGTCCCGCATAATTGACTGTATAAAGTTTTGTGGTGCATTTGAATGGTGTTTTGTCAATGTGGTGCTTTGAGAGGACATGATGAGACTGAATCTTCTGAAAATCCTGGCGTGTTTTTAGGACTTATAGATTTAGTAAGTAACATTGATAGTGCTGTGAAGGAACACATGGACTCAAACCATATATTCAAAGGGACCTCTAAAACCATCCAAAACGAACTCTTGGATTGTATGTTAGAAGTCTGTCGTGAGGTGATTCTGGAGGAAATGCAAGAAGCTGATTTTGTGGCTGTTATGGCAGATGAAACCACAGATGTTTCGCATCAGATCCAACTTGTATTAGTATTTAGATATGAGAAAAATGGTGTTCCATTTGAGAGATTTTGGGGTTTTTTGCAATCAGAGGGACAAAACGCAGAAGCAATTTCTAAAAGCATATTAAAAGTGCTTAATGAACTATTCAGAGATAAACGTCATAAACTTATTGCCCAAACTTACAATGGAGCTTCAGTAATGAGTGGTGCAGTTAGTGGAGTACAAGCCAAAGTACTATCTCAGTTTCCAAATGCGCAGTATATTCACTGCTATGCACATCAACTGAACTTAGTAATGGAACATGCAGCTTCGCAGAATAAGTCTGCCAGAATATTTTTTCTTAATCTCTCTGCTTTTCCTGCCTTTTTCTCGAGATCCCCACAGCGCTTGGCAGCTCTGGATTCTGCAGTGGCTAGAAGAGTTCCTGGTGGTTCTGCAACTAGGTGGAATTTTAGATCCAGAACTGTTAATGTCATTTACGAAAATCAGGAAGATTTGCTGCAGTGCTTTTCGGAGTTGGAAAATTCTGCCCATGATAAGACTTGTCTGGAAGCACATGGGCTTCGGCGTTATTTAGAAGACAGAAAATTCCTTTCATGGTTTATTATTATTTTGTTGTTTAACGACGCTGTCAATTGCCAGGATCACATCAGCGTCGGGTTGAAATTCTTTCACCGAGTAATGCCTCATGTTGATGTACTTTATAATCAGCTGCAATGAAGATCAACTGAGGCTGTTAAACTACAAAATGCTGTGTCTTCATTCATTCAGTGCATCTGTGACATTCGAGAGGCAGCCGATGATATATTTGTGATTCCATCTGAATCAATGAGCAAACGACAGAAGGTAGAATCACAGAACACTCTATTAGAATGCCTAAAAATAGAAGCCAAAGAAGTGTCTGACCGCATTATCGAGGAAGCTAGACATCGTTTTCAGTCGCTTAGTCATCTCGATGCAGCAAAGCTGTTAAACTCTAAATTATTTGGCAGCTTTTTAAGTCAGTTTCCTGAGGATGAACTACAAACTGCTGTGACTACGTATACAACACTGAACAATAAAATGCTAAAGACACAACTTAGCGTTCTGTATGCAAGACCTGACTTTAGAAACATTGACGGGGCTGTGCAACTATTGCAATACATAATTTTTAACAGTCTGCAAGATTCGTTTTCTGAAGTGACAACTTTACTAAAAATTTTGATCACAACGCCAATGACCACGTCTGAGCCAGAAAGATGCTTTTCGTGCTTAAAACGCGTAAAAACGTTCTTAAGAAACACTATGTCACAGGATCGTCTTACTGCTCTGGCAATGCTGTCCATGGAGAAAAGCATCGCTTCTAAGATGGAGGGGTTTAATACCAGAGTGATCGATAAGTTCTGCAGCCGGAAGGAGCGCCGTATGGACTTTATATTTTGCCATTAGGTAAGACTAATTATGTAAAATGTGTAATCATTGTGCGGTACTGTAGCACACACCTTATTTTGTTCACCAGCCGCCACTGCTGTCTACCTTGCTTCTTTTATACTATACTACTTCTCAACATCTTCTTTCCATGTGCATCATGAAGGGGGGAGGGCAAGTGGGAACTGTGGTGCCCCATTGGAGATTAATAAATTTAATGTGCAGTCAATTACTGACTATTATACTGTTGTTTTAATTTTGATGCAAAGAACAATTTTTCCTCAAGATACTCGTACAAAGGAGATACTCTAGTATTTCAAAGCACCTGTGTTACAAATGAGCTTGCCAGTGATGTTATTCACATTTTTAATGTAAATAAAGAATGCATTATTTTCAATTAGTAGCTGTATATCATTACTAATTATTACCATCAACAACAGTTTCATACTGACAGTTTTAGATGTTTAATTTATTGTCGTCAACAGTGGTTCCACACTGCAACGATAATTATAAGATTCTTATTTTTGTACCAATTTTTAGAGTTGAAGTCCATGGGAATACTTTCCGACAGAGACTGAGAACAGGAAACCTGTAATATAATTATGTAATCAAGTCAACAATTTACATTTAGCTCAAATTAATACATTTATCCACAATAATACTATAATTCATTTTTTACAGTTTTTGACAACAGAGTAATGAATTAATATTGTTTGATTGCAAAGCTCCAACATGTGGCCTCTCCCCCTGAAAGAAAGTCTGCAGACACCCATGCTTATTTCTTTTACAATGATCTTTTAGCATCTTTATGCTATTATGTTTTCATGGCCCCTCTCTCTCTAGTTTTATTTTCTCTCTTGCATCTAGCAAACAAATTATATAGCTGCTCCACTGTTTTATCCCACTTATGTTACTTTCTATCGACGTTGCTTTTTGCTCACCTTGCAAACAATATGCTGTAATCAATTGTCATTTGTCTAATTATTTACCTTTGCCTTATCATAAGTCAGAGTCGGCCGACCAGATGAAGATGGAGAGGAGCCTCTCCAAAACTAGTCCTGAAAGACTTTTAAAGTAAGTGGGAGCAAAAGTGTTTTTAAATGTCAACAAACAATAAGTTTTATAGATTTTAATATAATACTGAACTTAATTATTTCTCTTCATAATCCCTTCCCGTATAAGGGATGTACAAAGGGAGACTTAATAACAAACAAAAGTATAAGAGAAGAGTTAAGAACATTTAATACAAATGACAGGTTGAAAGGTTTCAAACAAAAGTGGAAGGAACATGTTGAAAGAATGCCAGAGATCAGACTTCCTAAACAAATAATGCAATATCATCCTAAAGGTAGGAGATCGGTTGACAGACCCAGGAAACAATGGCTGGAGGACCTTGAAGGCAGAACAGGCACTTGATTCCCTATGCCATGAAGTGAAGAAGAAGAAGAAGAAGAAGAAGAAGAAGAAGAGGAGGAGGAGGTGGAGGAAGAGGAAGAGAAAGAAGAAGAATTATTTCCCTTCTTCACTATTTTGGCATTGTTCTGGATATTATTAGTTCAGTTCCTGTTTCAAGCCATATCAGCATATGCAATACAGTTTAAGCCTGACTCCCAACCACCCAGTAATGGTAACCAGAATGGAAACAAGAACAGTAATAAAAACAGCACTCAATATTTTTGTGCACAACGGCTGTTAATAAGAATGGGAATACATTGATGATATCAATCAAAATATTGATAGCACAGTGGAAGTCAATAGGTGAGTTCTTTAATTTAACAGAATAATGAGCAATGTATTCCACCGATGGAATTCCGATGGATGTATTTTCCATTGAATTGAAGAACGGTTCAATGTTTCATGCTGAGGCGGGTTTTTATTATAAAAGATGGACAACACATAACAGCGTGACTATTGTTTTTACTAAAAGGTGGAAAGTTTGTTATAGCAGACGCTACTCTTATCTGCAGGGTCGACGGTCGAAGAATGGAATGCGAAAGCCAACGTTCTTTTATCACAAACACATTTATTCGTTATTTACACTTTTTATCACAATTTCAATTAGTTAACAACTTTTAAAATTCGATAGCGTCTACGCTGGTTAAAAGTTTGGGTGTAATTTACATGCTCACACGCCATCAGCAATTATACGTCCTTCCACTTTGAGTTCACAGACGCTAATCATAAACTAGTCCAAGCGTCCTATGACGCAACACCGCCATTCTTATGTATTCATCCGCGCAACAGTTCTCATTGGTTGAACTCAAAGTGACGAGAAGACATTGGATCTTGAATATCAAAAAGAAATAGGTCCCTGATACACCCAAATTAAAAGAATTAAAAATTTACACACTCTTACAAAAATATTTACATGAACAACTTTCTATTAGTCAATATTCCGTCTCATATGCCCCTTGTTTTGTTTTTCAAGTTGTCACCTTATTCACAATCTTGAAACACAATACAATACTTCTCCCTACTCCTATGATTCAATCACTTTGTACAAATTTTTTTTTCTTTACAGTCTTCTTCACTGTTTGTCTTTGTCTTTTGCTTGGACATGATACAGCATGTTTTTATAAATTTCACATATTCGATTAATACACAATGCATTCAGTTATTATACAATACATATCCAGTTATTGTACAATATACCCAGTTATCATATCACATATGTTGTTATTATACAATACACTTTCAGTCATTATACAATACATATTCAGTTATTGTACAACACATTTGATTACTATACAACATGTCCAATCATTACACAATACATATTCAGTTATTGCACAATATATCCTGCTATCATAACACATATGTGTTCTGTTTTAATGCAATATATATTCAGTTATTACACAATACACATTCAGTTTTTGCATAACACATTTAGTTATCACTCAACATATTCAGTTATTACACAATATATCCAGTTATCATACAATACATATTCAGTTATTGTACAACCCATATTCAGTTCTTATACAACACATACTCAGTTATTGTACATTTGACATTGACACAAATATAACCTAAGTGTTTCATGTGGTTTTTTGACTTGTATTTATTGCTATGAGGAGAGAAAAACAGGATACAAATTTTGAGCTAATGATTATGATCTTATTTATGGCAATACTTTATTCAGTTCTTTGCCTTCTTTGTCTTATAAGCTTATGTATAGGCAGGTTGTTGAGTCAGTTCTTAAACTCTGATGTTACTAATGGTACTAACTTTCTTGATTGGGTTATTATTCATTGTTGTTTGGTTCAACATTTCTTCGAGCTTTTGAGCTAATGATTATAATCATGTTTATGGCAATGTTTTATTCTTAATTCATGGGCATTGTTTTTCTGGTTATGGTTTTCCTCATTTCACTAATTGTCATTTCTTTGTCTCTTATTTCTATAAGAGAAAACTTCTATACTTACAATTATTCTGTAATTGTATTATTTTTCTTCTCAATTTACTCTCGACATCTTTGTGTCGAAATATTATATCTTTTTCATTATAATTGATTCATTTTTATTTTTGTCCCTGACATCCTTATGTCAAAAACATATTATCTTCCGTCGCTATGATTCATTTATTTAATGACAATCAGTGTCCTCATCTGTCTTTGTTGACAATGCTCTTTGTGGTCGATATAGCCAATGACTATGTTGATTTTCTTCCCTGTTGTAATTCCTAATCTGAACATGATTTTCTATAAGTAACCCATTAAAAATTGTTATCTTCTTTCATCTCTATTACTCCTGCCTTACACATTTGTTGACAAAGACTATTTGGTCCTTTCTTTGTATGGCTTTAATTTATTTTTATGGTATTTTCCTACCAACTTGCCATTTGTATTCTGTAGTTCATACGTGTGGTCACCCAGCTGTTTTGTTATGACCAGTGGTCCAGTATACAATAGCTCCATCTTTCCAGATCTTTTTTCAGATGCCTTGGATGCTTTGTGGCTTTTTAAGAGCACCTTTTCTCCAATTTGTGGGGACCATTTCCTGACGAATCTTTTCACCTTGTTCCTCCCTTTTTCAGCCTTCTGCTGTAATCTTCTGAAGGCCAATTGACATTTTTCCTTCTCTGATAATTCTCCCTGGGCAGCCATCGTAGTGTCAATGTCAATTGCTAATTTTCTTGGTTTCGTGTTGGTCATCAGCTCGATAGGTGCGAACTTGGTCGTGGGGTTCACCGAATGGTTAATCACCTCCTCTATATATCCGCATTTTTCCGTCCAGGAAGTGTGGTCTCTGTGGCAGAGTAAACGAAAATAAATACTTATATCCCTCATGATTCTCTCAGTCGGGTTTCCCTGGGGATAATATGCTGAGGAATAGTACAATTTTATTCCTAATGTTTCTAAGGCTTCCTTTGTTTCATTTAAGTTTTTATGTACTAATTTTAAATTAGTTTCCATTACTTTCATATTTTCTTTACACTCCTGTCTTCCTAATTCTATTTTCTGTTCTAAGTTCTGTCTACCTAATTCCATTTTCTGTTCTAAGTCTTTTCGCACTTCCTCCATTTTCTGACCTATCTCTTCCTTATTCTGTTCCAGTTTCTGACCTAAACTTTGTTCTATATCCTGTTTCAATTCTATGTTATTTTGTTTCATTTTCTGACCTAAACTTTGTTCTATATCCTGTTTCAATTCTATGTTATTTTGTTTCATTTTCTGACCTATTTCTACCTTATTTTGTTCTAGTTTCTGTTCTAGTCTTTCAAACATCATCATCATTAACCTTTGGTCTTTGCTTATTTCCGCCTGTTCCTCATTCTCTAATTCTATCTGATAACTAGGCCTATCTGCCCCTTCCCCCACTCCTGTTTCTATCTCTTTTCGCGACATTTTAATTTCTTTATCCAATTCACTTTTGGTTAAAAGTCCCACTACTTTGCTGTTTCTCAATAACATGGAAAATGGAAAGAAAATGTATGTAAAAAAAACAAAAAGTTTTGATCCTACTTTCTTTTCTGCTGGTTCTTCGTCCAGTTATTTACGTCTCCTGGGTAGTTGGCTTCGCCAGATGATCTCCGGTGTTTTTCCCACGTTGATTCTCCGTGTATCGATGTTTTGTTGATATCAGACGATGGTCTAATGGCGTCTTTTTCCTGCGCGATGAGATGGCGTCATTCGATGTTAACACTTTGTTCTCGTAATTTTGCATTCCATTCTAAATTCGCGCTCCACGTTGGGCAAGCCATTTGAGGCGGGTTTTTATTATAAAAGATGGACAACACATAACAGCGTGACTATTGTTTTTACTAAAAGGTGGAAAGTTTGTTATAGCAGACGCTACTCTTATCTGCAGGGTCGATGGTCGAAGAATGGAATGCGAAAGCCAACGTTCTTTTATCACAAACACATTTATTCGTTATTTACACTTTTTATCACAATTTCAATTAGTTAACAACTTTTAAAATTCGATAGCGTCTACGCTGGTTAAAAGTTTGGGTGTAATTTACATGCTCACACGCCATCAGCAATTATACGTCCTTCCACTTTGAGTTCACAGACGCTAATCATAAACTAGTCCAAGCGTCCTATGACGCAACACCGCCATTCTTATGTATTCATCCGCGCAACAGTTCTCATTGGTTGAACTCAAAGTGACGAGAAGACATTGGATCTTGAATATCAAAAAGAAATAGGTCCCTGATACACCCAAATTAAAAGAATTAAAAATTTACACACTCTTACAAAAATATTTACATGAACAACTTTCTATTAGTCAATATTCCGTCTCAATGCAATATGGCCAACATGCTACGAATGAAATCTTATTTATCATGGGGACATTGCTTACTGTTTTTCTCCTTTTTCCATGTTATTTGTGTGTTAATTTAGCCACTAAAATCATGCAAGCTGTAGCTTCCATTTTCAACCAGCTGACTAGTTGTTTACAATTTAGTTAAGTTATGGGATTATCCATTGGCCTCTCGGGGAGGATAGAACCAATGGTTAAGCACTGTATTTGGCACTAAAGTTGGTGGATCTCAGTAATGAGTTAAAGAACGATGCAGCGAATTACCTATGGATGCACACAAGTGTATGCTGAATATAAAAACATGCCCAATATGCTGCTTTAGGAATTCATTTATTTCTAACAGGCTAATGATATAATATATATAATGGAACAGTTGAAATAAATGTTAGCCAAGATGGATATAATGGGAAATGAAATGAATTCCGGAATGCGGCAGAGGAAACAAATATGAAAACTGAATTGAAAAAGTGTAAACTATGGAATAGAAAATATAGGAACAAAAATGGACAAAATGGAAACAAAAATGGAAGGCAAATTGAAAATGCAAACTCCGAAACAGAAAACATGAAGACGGGAATGTCTAATATGAAGATAATTCTATCGGAGAATACTAACGAGTGACTGGCCAGGGTAAAGGAAGCCATGGAAGAACTCGACGGAAAGATGAAGGACCTTGGCGAATGTGTTAATGCCCTGGTGTCAGTCGCAGCAGCAAAGAACTGAACTCCATAATGGAACAAATGCTCACAAAAGCGTCAAACTGGGTGGATATCTATGGGGGAGGTCTGCGTTCAACAGTAGATGTTTTACAGCTGAAATGATGGTGTTTATGAAATATTTGTATCTCGGAAATGACTCTTCACAATTGCAACAAAAATTATTTAGATAACGTTTTGACTTTCAGTTTATCTAAATAAGTGTCTTCTCCCACAAAAAACAAGATTTCACAAAAACAGGGCGAAAAATGCCGAGCAAAGCTCGGTCGCCCAGGTACTATGAATTAAACATGCCATGCCCACAAATCAGAATAAGAGGTTAAAACCTGGTCAAGTATTCTTTCCCATTCTCAGAGCCAAGGAAAGCTTCCCATTGGTTGTGAACAGTCCCATTTGAATACTTGTATTTCATTTTCTTGTTCTGGTTATCATTATCATTACCAGTTATTATGAACCAGTCTTTATTATTTCCTAATGGCAGGTAACATTGCATTATTTAAATAGTGGGGTTTGCATTAACACGTTTCACTCTAAAACAAAAGTGCGGAAACATTCATACTCATATCATGGCACTGTCATGAGCACTCCAAATTTAACCTTTACAGTTTGTGGCAAGAGAGCTCCAGTGGCTTTTTCATGTCATGACTATCCTGAATAATTTTTATCCTGAAGAGTCTAATATGCACAGTATAAAGTTAATATAACATTCTTGGAAATAGAAATGAAAAGTTCAAACTTGAGTAAGTAGTCTTCTTTCCCATTCCTGGGACCTATGAAAGCTTTCTGTCAATTGTGAATGATTACATTGTAACACATGTATTTTAACTTTATTATTCCCATTGTGATTTTCATTCTTAGTTTCTGTCAACAACCTTTGTGTGTTCCTAGTAACATTACATAACATGTGGCAGAGTAAACAGAAAAATGGTGAACTAACCTGGTGGCAAACTGCATTGCTAAATCATCAAGTGCAGTGTTGAGGTTTTGTTGTAGCTCCTTGAGGATGTTGGCAGCATCTTCTTCCAACTTCTCACCACCCATAGACTCAAACATCTTCTCTAGCTGTACCCTAAGTTGCTGCACATTGTTCATCAATATACAGGCCTGTAACAGTCAATGTTACTTGCTTACTTAATCTCATATTGCCTGCTGAATCCTGTTCAGTACTATGCCTGAGAGGTACAATTTATCTGATACTTAAGATTATGACTATGACCAGTAGACACCTCGCACCTTGACCTAATGTGGATCTTTGGTGCTTACCATCCCCAGGAGGAAAGGGTGAGGAGAAGAACTACAGCAGGCTATAGGCCACAGGCAGGCCAGCTTACAGAGATGCACACAGGTTCCCAATGATTCCAAGCTTAGCACCTGCTAAGAGGCAGAGGCTTCCTCTGGCAGAACTCAACACATCTGAGGGAACTCAAAGAAGTTTGTCATTTGTCAGGCCAAGATCTTTCCAAGCAAATATCTGCACCCTATCCAACACCGACCAACTTCTACACAGACCCTAAGCCTGTTTGAAACGTTACAGGGGAAGTGAAATGATAGGAAATGAGGGAAAGGAAATTCATGACGAAAGAGAAACCACCCCAACATATGCCCTGCCAACTGGGAAAAGCACAAAAATCCATGGTCAAAGTGATTGGCTATAGAAATCAAACCCAGGACCTCCAAAATGTGAACTTTGCACATTACCTCAGTGCTATTTTCCTTAGTATCAATGTTTAACACTCACACAGTTTTATGTAGCTGTCAAATATCTCTCATATACTATCATATCATGCCATGTTAACTTTTGAGAACTGCATTAAACTGTTTCTCCAATATTAGGGACTTCTGCACATCTCTGTGGCCTCCTTCTTCATTTCATCCCCTCCACTTGGAAGGTGGCAGCCACAATAGTAGGTTGCAGTGTGCAAAGTGTGCCCTCCTGTTGTATGCTCTATACTAGTAAATGTAAAGCATACCTGTATGTTTCAGCCTACCTGTTTCTTTTTCTCTCTGAGTTATTAGAGCATACTGAGCAAGATGGCTCCACGGTAAAGTGTGAGGCTCACATTTGGGAGGTTGTGGGTTCCATTCCTGTGGCAGACCTTCTTGATCCATGGGCTTTTTGGAGAGTTTCCCTGCATCACCAGGTGAATGCTGAGAAGGATAATTACATCCCCCGAATTTTCCTGTCCTTCCATTTTGTTTCATCAATCATTTCATCCCATGGAGTAGTCGGAAGCTTTCATGGCTGGAGGAGTTAGAATTAAGGCTAGAGATTTCTTCCGGGCTTAAAAGCCGTGGTGTGCTGGAGTTTTGAGGTCCAGACGTTTCGTCCACACCTGCAGTGGACATCATCGGTGGTGAAGTCTGAGTCTTCTCAGTGAAAGTTCAGTTACAACAGAACCCTTTATGACTGGAGGTGTCGTATTTATATGTGGGCTGCTCACAGGGGATTGGCTGGGCTTGAGCGGGAGGTGTATGTTAGATGGGCGGGGCTTCTCCGCTCTGATTGCTGAATGATTTACGTGATTTCTCTGCATTAGTGCTTCTTTTTTATGTTCTAGTATTGGATTCCAGGTTTTGTTCAATTTTAGAGTTTCTTCCTTCCTGTTAAAATTATTGGGGTGTTTGTAAATTTCTATGGCTTCACGTTGTAGTCTGGCATGGTAGTATGGCATAGATGAAAGAGCAGTAGTCTCCTTATACTGAATTACGTGTTCGTCGTCGGCCCATATTCCATGTTCTGCGACCGTTGACTTGTCTGTATGTCCCAGCCGTCAGCACCTCTTGTGTTCTGTAAGTCGGGTGTTGATGCTGCATTGGGTAGTATCTATGTACACTGTACCGGTGGAACACTGAATCTGGTAAACACTGGCCAAAGCGAGTGGGTCCCTGGGATCTTTGGTCAACCGAAGCAAGGCATTAATCTGTCTGGTAGGTTTGAAGATAGTAATGTTTCAATAGTAATCAATAGTTTTGATAATAATTTCAATAATAATTTGAATAATTATAATGTAATTATTATATTAATTATTTATTAATATTAATTATTTAATTATTTAATTCGATAATAATTCAAATAATAATTTAGGTAATAATTCAATATTAATCCAGACAAAACGTCTGGACCTCCAAACTCCAGCAGACCACGGCTTTTAAGCCCAGAAGAAATCTCTAGCCTTACTTCATCCCATTGTTTCTTTCACAGTTGCAAGTGCAGTGAAGGCGTTAGGTGCAGCTTGGCAGGAATGATATGTGCACAGGAACTCTCTCAATCCCTCATTGTGCATGAGATCTGGGTTGAAAAGGGGGTGGCATCTGGGGACGTTGGACCCCATGCTGAGGTCCCCCTGAGTTGGCGCCAGAAAACCTAAAGGTGTGCTTCAAGGTGTCCTCAAACTTGGTAAACCTTAGGGACCTCTGTCAATATCTGTGTTGTTAGTTTGGATCTGTCCACCAGGTGTCTCCTCTCACCTCCTCCTTCCTCCCAGGGATGCCCCCTAGGAGGCATAGGTACAATAAGTCTGGTGCCAGTGCTGAACCCCCTCTATATCTCTCCTATTCCTACTAGAATATCTTTTGAGATGTAGTCCACTGCTAAGATAAGTACACTTACTTAATGCTGAAGGAAGCGATGCTTATCTACTTTAAGTAAATAGGATAGAAATAAAATGTTAGTTTTGGTTTTACCAAGCAAAGCAATACCATAACCTTAAGTATAACAAATGCCACATTCTTTCTTTAATTAAGGGGGAGAACATTTATAGTCCTCTCAGCCCCCTCCTTGGGTCTAACATTCCTGTAGAATGCACAGTGCAAAGATACTGCATAAAATTTGTTTATGCATCCTGCATAATATGTGATCTAAGCTATCATGTTGCCAATGCTGTTGAAACATGTAATTTGGCAGCGAATCAACTAACTCATTAACCTGTAAATGTTTATAGCCATAGTTATAAATACTTCAAATGTAATATATACTCACAATTCTTTCTTCCTTTAGGTGGCCTGGAAATTCTTTCTTCACAATATCTGCATAAGCTACAAGGACTTTTACTATAGTTTTGGCAAAACGTTTCATATAACGTTTCCAGATTTCTGGATCAGGACATTCCAGCTTTGAGACTACATCGAAACACTGTGTAAGCTGCGTAAATACATCTACAACGGAATTGGAGAAAAGCGCATGTTCGCTGCTGCGTTGGAACTGCAACAAATAACAGAACCTTTGTTATGCAAAATGCAATAGTTGAAAAATTATCACTGAATCATTGATATATTAACTAAGAAGATATTTTATTATTAATTTTAAAATATATCACTGCCCTATTTCAAAGCAATGGGATCTTAAAATTGCACATTTTGATAAAGTAAACAAGGAGGAAATTTAATAGAAAGTAATGGGAAAGAGAATTACAATGTATTACCTAAAGAAATAAAGACATAAAGCAAAGGGAAGTCTTATTACTTATTTATGCCAACAAACTTACTGTTGGTGTTTTTAAACACACAAGCCGTGTGGGGGCAAAGTTTGAGAAATACCAGGAGAAATACGAACTGGTTTGAGAATTTAATGCCATTCTGGCAGTTTGTCACGAGCGTCCGCCCGGTAAGCGGAAGGTCTGTGGTTCAGATCCCAGTTGTGGCATTGAATTTTTAAGTTCCAGTTCTACCTCTCAAAGGGAAGTCTGTTTAAAAGCATAAAAGAAATATTTAATAGATAATGTGTTCTATAGCATAGAAGAATTTATATATAATGCTGTACATATTTATAATTTGTAGTGTATAAGAGGTGTAAATATCATAAGGTGTGTAAATAATGTTTATTAGTGTAATCTTTGATAATGCTCCATTATACCGCTTTAACATTTACAGTAGCTTTTCATAAAGTAATGTAACTTTTGATGAATCCTATGTAAGAGGAGCATATTGACGAAATAAATTGAATTGAATTGGATTAAATTGCAATTTCTACTTAGCACTTTAGGAAATAAATAATGAAACAAACAAACAAACAAATGAACAAATGAAGGAATGAATAACAAACAAATAAGTAAATAAATAAATAAGAAAATTGCTCTCTTTAGAAAAAAGTGTTCAAAACCTTAGGATCTATGGAGTGAGTGAGTGAGTGAGTGAGTGAGTGAGTGAGTGAGTGAGTGAGTGAGTGAGTGAGTGAGTGAGTGAGTGAATGAGTGAGTGAGTGAGTGAGTGAGAGTGAGTGAGAGTGAGTGAGAGAGAGTGAGTGAGTAAGTGAGTGAGAGTGTTGTTTAAGGGCACATCGACAACTAGGTCATTAAGGCCCTAAGTCCAAAAATAAAACAAGCAAACAATAAAACCTCACCCCTAAAAAGTTAAAAAGTGAAAGTTAAAATAACTGAAAAATGTTAAAAGAACTAAAAACGAGAGCTAAAACAGTTAAAAGTTGAAAACTGGTAAAAGCGTAACTTGTTAAAAACATAAGCTGATAAAACCTTTAAAAGGTAAAAAAATAAGTAAAAACAGAGTAAAAACATTCTGAAAGTCTATATCCACCAAGATAAAAGAAACCTTACGCTTGCTTATCAAAATCAATATTGGCAACAAACCGCAGTACTGCATTTACAGCTACTGGATCATTCCCTAACAGGGAGCACAGTGTAAGACCCAGACTAAGGGACTGGCACTCATGAGTGCACTGCAGATAATCAATAAGGACATGTGCGATGGAGAGTCGAACGTTGCACATCGCACAGACAGGTGCCAGATCACTGCGCAAAAGGTGTCCCTGCATGGCTCTAGTGTGGCCTATCCTCAGGTGGGTTAAAATCACCTCTTCATGCCTGGAATCCCTGCAAGATGTTTGCCAGGGTTGTACCGTATCCTTGATTGTCCATAACTGAGTGCCAGCTAACGCTTCCCAAGATTCCTGCCAGACAGCACATAGATAGCAATGGAAGTTCTTCTGCACATCTACACAAGAGCGTGTATGGGTGGTATACTCCGGCAGGTGACATGCAGACTTAGCAGCTGCATCTGCTGCCTCGTTGCTGGGAATACCCACATGGCCTGGGCACCAGGTAAAAACAAACTGGTATCTGTGAGATAACAATTGAGATAAGACTGTCTGTATTTTAAGAATACTGAGTTGCCAACAAATTGTTGCAGTGCCTGAAGAAGGCTCAGCAAGTTGCAACATACAATAAATTGTCCAGGAACTGAACGTGAGATAAAAAGTAAGAAATGAAAGCTGGCAAATAGCTTGGTGGTAAAAACTGTACTGGTGTCTAGAAGGCAGTACGTGTGAGTATCACTGTTGCATATAAAAGCAGAACCGGTCGCTCTACCCAACTGGGAACCATCGGTAAATACCGGAATGTAAGTCCTTATTGGCCCAGAAGTTCGCAGAAAAGTTGGCAAAACATCGAATGAGGAGTAGCTATTTTCGCCCAGCCCAACAGCTCCAGGTCGAAGAGTGCACACTGGAGTTGCCAGGGAGGACATCGGCCAAGTGGATGGTGCTCTATGACTGGCAGTTGGAGATCGTGTGCAGTCAGCAGTTCTCAAAACCTGATACCACTTGGACGGGAGATAGTTGTATTCCACGTATAATGGTGCGGTAGGTCTGGACGCAATACAGGTGTAAACAAAGGATGGCCTGGATGAGCAGCCAACCTTACCACATAAGAACAAAGTAACAAGGAGCATCGGACAGATAGTGGAGTTTCGCCAGAATCAGCATACAGACAATCAACCCCACTGGTGCAGAAAGCCCCTACAGCGAGATGGATACCAGTGTGATGTATTGTGTCTAAAAGGTGGAATTTAGATGCAGATGTCACCTCATAGATAAAACTGCTGTAGTTTAATTTGGACTGGACCAGTGAGCGATACAACCTGAACATTACTGTGGGATCACCGCTCCAAGATGCCCCGGATAGAACTCTGAGTACCTGAAGCGAACGATCTCAGGAAGCCCAAAGTTGACAAATATGGTACTCCCATGTAAGTTTACTGTCGAGGTGAAGGTCCAAGAACTTGAGGTGTGGAACAAAAGACAGACATGTGAGGATCTATGGAAATTAAGGTTGTATAATAGAATCTATCTGTACCCCAAATTTCTAAATTATAGCACGGGAACTAAATGTTTTAACGTTCTTTTCAGTAATTTTAAAGTTTCTTGTAGTGAGCTATAGTACAAATACATTTCTACAATTAAAATAATTAAAATTGTGTTGTTATCTCTTAGAATTCCATATTTTTTTAATATAAACTGTAAATTTTAATCTTTAGATTCATTTTTCACATGTCTCACATATCAAATTTATGACATGAATGGTTTGGAACTATCTGAACAACTTCACTTGATTGTTAATATTCAAAAAAGGTAAGGTTAATCTAAAATAAGAACAACTTGGAATCTAAAAGCTTCACGTATCTTAATAATATTGCAAGATCTTTTACAGCTGGCTAGTTTCAAGTTGTATCCAACTTAGTTTCAAAGCTATCCAAACAATTAATTAAGGTAAGATTAACTCACTCCATCCTTTTTGTCCCTGTTGAAAGCTCCATGAAGATATTCGAGGGATACA
Source organism: Tenodera sinensis (assembly GCA_030765045.1). NCBI lineage: Eukaryota > Metazoa > Arthropoda > Insecta > Mantodea > Mantidae > Tenodera > Tenodera sinensis. The sequence continues at coordinate 24,501,498 of CM060961.1, read as the reverse complement.
TCGTCATTTTCATTAAGCCACTGCATTACGAATGGCTCGAACCACCTGTACAAGAAAATAATGTTAGTGGAAAATGTAATTAATTAAGAAACTGGTACTTATAAAATACAAGTTAACAAACCTATGCTTCAGAGATATAATGCAACTGACATTGCAGATTCTTGTTCTATGTATAAATTTAAAATTTAGCCATTTTAAACAAAAATTATTGATACATCATTAGGAAGAGAGCCAATCAAGGAAGAATTTTGTTACAAATGCATTTGTTGAAATATTATTTAATAATTTGGTTCACAAATATTTCACAAAAGAACAAAATCAATTTTGAAGAAACTAAAAGTATATGGTAAACTTCATTATTGTATTTCTTTATGTGAACATTTCTCTAATTTCTCTATAAAACCTTAACCCCTAACAAGCTGACCTGTCATGGCATGTATACGTCCTTTGATTGGTAATCAGAGGATATGGTCGGTGAATTTATTTTGATAATTCTCCCGGTCAGGTCGGTGAGACCCGTAAATCAACGACAGGTGTGGTTCTCCAGACATTCTGGGGGTTGTGAGAGAGCGATGTGACCGCCAAAACATAAAAATATGGTGCTCTCTAAAAAGCGGATACATTTATTGGTAAGTCTCTTCTAGAATTGGGATATATTCTTCACCACTCTGTCCTCTATGTGATCTGCAAGAGGAAATGGATCAAGACCACCTTTAAATATGCCTGGCCACTTCTAATGCCCCATCCATCAGTGAAAAATATTGGAGAGCAAGAGGATTAATGACTTCATTGTCAGAAATCCAGCATTAGCTAACAACAACAACATTAAGTGGTTTCTACCAACAGTACTGATCTAGTTGACCATCAAGCATGCATTTTAATTTTCACCCAGTTAATGAAGCCAAGGCCATTAGATGCAGCAGTATTGCATTAGTAGTGAATGTTCTTGCCATCTGTCATCTTAGCTCATATCTTTCCTATTACCAGCACAAAATGAGAAAGTATAATGTCAATAAACACTTGCTGTTCTTCCTGGAAATCGGCAAAAAAGATAGGACTTATTAAGTGAATTTAAACAAAATAAAAAACAAGTTATGTTATTTATGGCAATGAATCTACTGCTGATGTTTTTAAACACACAAGCTGTATGTGGGCAATGCCTGAGTGGTAGAATCAGCTGTGGTATTGAATTTTTCAGTTTCAATTCTACCTCTCAAAAAATTATGTGTTGCATTCTTATGACTTTCTCTACTCTTGTACAAAGTATTCTGTTGTTATCAAATGATGGGCTTTGGCACTGAAGCCCTTAGTGCTCTTGCTCTCCAATATTTCTTTGTAGTGGATCCAACAGGTAGAACTTCACAGTTTTGTAGATGATCTTCAGTCATTTCTTAGTGTAAGTCTTCCTGTGTTCCATTGCAGAAGTTAGCATAAGTATAACCATTTTTTAAGCGGACACCAATGTTTTGCTTGTAATGGTGGTTACATCATCCACTCACGTAAACCCCCACTATTTCTGGAGGGCCACACCTGTTGTTGGTTAATGGGTTCATCGGACCTGGCTGAGAGGGGTTTTGAAATCCATCGACTCTTCCCACAATCACCACTTGTGGAACATTTATACTCCATGACAGGCCACCGTAAGAGATGAAATAGCATTTTCTCTATTTCTGATGCCACCATTATTCAGTCAGACCAGGTAATTTGTCATCAGGGTTTTCTTCCCCTTAGCCTTTGAAGAACCAACTTCATTCTACAAGGCAGTATATAGGTCATTTCCTCCACCTTCTCTGTCGTTGGGAAATTTGTTCCTCTTCTGCCATTGTCAGTCCTCTTAGAAAGGCTTATTCCTTTATCTACTTCATGTTAACGAAGATAAACATTTGGAGAAATTATGTTATTCCTAATTTTCTTGCAGGTGCAAGAGGAATATGGGAATACAGTAGGGTTTAAGTGATAACCAAATGTTTTAAAGATGACTGCTATGGGATGGCTTTGAAATTCCATTGTTTGCCTGGCCAAGACATAAAAAAAGGAATAACAATTTCTCACCTGAGGAAAGTATAAGTATTGGAAAGTTCAAACAAATAACAAGGAATATCTTGGAAATGGTTCAATCCACAAAAAAAGTGTATTTGATGTAAATTGTGTGTCAAGATCTACCTTTTTGTGCAGACTAAAATTCTGTGTATCTCCTACAGTTCACCAGTTATGCAAAAGTCAACCAGAATGAAGACAACTTCTTAGGATATTCCCAGAAAATTTAAAATACGCATTTCATTTATCATAAAAATATCTTAAACATATGGTATTTTAATCAAAACTGTTACAACCATTTTTGAGAGAACCAATATTTTTTAAAAAATTCCATATAAGTGGGAAGACTTTCTTGAAAATCTTTGTATTGCATCCTTAGAAAATGCTAAACTTAAATACCATGTTTGGTATTTAACCAACTTTTCATATGTAGTAGAAAAAGTAAAAATCAAATAAAGATTTCCTACATGTAAAAGTATAATTAATGGAAAATTCAAACAAATAACAAAGTTTATCTCAGAAATAGTTAACTCTCCAAAATATGTATTTAATATAAATTATGTGATTTAACAAGATCTACTTTTTTTTATATTTCTCTTATATTTTATCAGTTATGTAGAAGTCATTCAGCATGAAGAGGACTTCTGAGGATATTCCCAGAAAATTGAAGATATACATTTTGTTTGTCATAAGAATATCTTAAACATATGCTATTTTAACCAAAACTGTTAGAGCCATCTTTAGAGAAAATCAAATTTTTTGAAAAATATTCCATGTAAAGGACAGTCTGGTGTGGTGGGATTTTCTTGAAAATCTTTGTGTTGCATCCTTGGATAAATGTTACCATTTTACTTGAACTCTTAAAGAATGTCTGTAAAATAAACACTAACGCTGGGTATTCAGGTACAGATCCTTTGTAGGGAGGCACATCCTTGACATAATTTGTGTGCAGCCACTTGACTTTGAAGTGGAGGTTCATGTAGGCCGAAGATTTGCAGAGTCGATGTTGCTCATGCTCCTCTAATGCATACTTCATGTCCACCGCAAACAAACTCCACATCGTGGCTGCTGAGAGCTGTAACATATCCATCACAAAATTATTTCTTTATTTTCATTCACAATATACGTACAAATAGCTTAATAGCTGAAACATTCACAGTATGTATGCATATTCCATTTCAGAAACACTGAATGTGTAAATTATATGAGAAAATAAAAAAGGCACTAAGACATTTAACAGTGTTCAAAAAAGTAGAAATATAGTAGAGATCATATCCCAGATAGTACACCTATGAAAAAACCTCTGATGTGTTACATTCATATAAATTTCTCTACCCTCTCTTGTTTACTAGTAGGTATACAGGCTATTCTTTTATTTTTCTATCACAGTGCTGATGAATGTTACTCCGCAGGTGTGAAGAGAGGAGTCCGTCCTCCATAACTACAGTAGCATGGTTTAACTAGAACCAGTTTTTGCTTTGTTTTCCCTGCTTTTCTGCTTTCATGATTACAAAGGGAGGGGAAGTAGGGGAGTGTGTTCACACCTGCTGAGTAACGCTCATAAGCCCTGTTCTATCTATTTCACTTTAACTAAGATAAATCTTTTCAGAAATTGCTACATTACATACGTTGTTATATATACAGAGAAACAGTAATATTCAAATACTTAAGAACTGGATGCTATATGCTGGCCTTAAAATTCCATACTCTTTCCATATAATTGAGAGAAACAACAAAATATCAACAGGAATTTAAAAGAATGACAAAGTATTGAAGAATTCAAACCATTAATAACCAGTTAATAACAATAACACTAATAACAAATTACTTGACTGTTCTGATTGATGATTACTCTATAGCCAAATGGTACTCATAGGTTCTGCAACATTTTCATAAGCTGGAGGACAACTGGGGGAAGATTAAAGAAGTCAAATGTTCTATCAATGTTTCACATGCTTTTGTATGGCTATAAGAAATTTTTCTACTCATTATTCAGAATATCCAAGTCTGTATGAAATTATAATTATAAGGGACAAAGTGAAACGAAGGATACATTGTAAAAATCTTATAGACCATTGCTCAATAATTTCATAAGAAGGGGAGAGAGGTAAATGAAATCAATTTGTCATTTGAATTTAAAAGCTACCCCTGCAAGCTGGCTAGTATAAATTTAAAGGATTAAGTAGGCTTCAAATAAACTTCAGTTTATAATACATTTATTTCCTGAATTTCTAAAATAATTTTGTTAAATATATGAAAAAAGATAAATTACTATAATAAATACATTACAAAAAAGTAGTAACTAATGCCCTTAAAACATTCCCTTTTGTCATGTTTGAAATTGAACCCACTTGTCACTAAAGCTTTAATTTTATACCTTATACCCTAAATAACTATATTAAGGTTTTAACATTGTTGTCAACTGTTAAAAACATTTAACTAATCCTGTCTAAAACTATTCTCTAAGCGACATGTAGTCCTTAAAACTATGTCACATCGCATAAGTTTTTGCATCTAACTCATGTATGCACCAGGTGTAGCAGAAAGTATACTTGCCTGCCCAATGTTGAGTTCCTGCGGGAACTGGTTGAGGACAGGTGCGTAGCTATTGCGGTCTTCCTCAATGACCGACACAATGAGTGCTATGAGTTTGTGCCAGAAGTCAAGACTATCTAGCCGAGGCCCGTGGTCCTCTTGGTCCCTCTTAGCTTCATTTGGATCCACCTGCACACAATCGCATTTATATAGTAGTCATTTAACTCAGTTTTACTGGGATAGTTTTCTACGTGACTCCTGAAGGTTTATTAACCAAAGGTTCAACATAAATGTTTTATAGAATGCAAGTAATTTACTGAATAGAAGTCTATGATATTTTAGCTTCAGTTTAGCAAATCTAGTCCCCTAAGTGGAAGATTATCAATCTAATTCCTCTGATACATAAATAATAAATTTATTTAGAACCATAGCAAAAAATACAGGATAACTAAATAGTTTCAAGTACAAGAAGTATAGATTTTCTTCTCTTTAAGATATGCTGTATATGCTAGTCATTTGTTTATGCTCATTATAGGCTCTAAACTTAAAGTTCATGGCATATTTTTGTTCTGATTTTGTAAAACTGTATATCATGAATATCATGAATTTTTGTTATGGTAAATAAATAAAATCATACATGTAAGTTGTGAAACATGGGATTTTTTTATACTTTTAGAATTTTCCTCACTTTCTTTGTTCATGATAATCTTTCCACTTGTGAAAAAAATACCACTTCAGTCACAAGTTGCACAAATAGCTATTAAATGTATGTTATGTTTACACACTGCTCAAAACAGTTACAGGAACAAAAGTTTTAACATATGTGTTGCTTGAATAATTGGGTTTAGGTTGATAAATATTTTTATACAGAATGCTTGTACCTTTATTTAACACCAGTGACATATTGAAGCATAAACCATTAATTTCTTCACTCATTCATTCATAAGTATGCTTGTTTTTGATTCAGAGATCCTCAAAATTTATATTTCTGGTGAGATTTCAGTATTGAATGTTTGGGGTGGAATACTATAGTTTTTGTATTTACATAGGTAAATATTAGAGAAAGTAGAGTACTAGATATTTACCTGGAACTCTCTGTTGTAGAGCTCGTAACAATTCTCAAAGAGGAATTGATAGGTGGAACGAAGGCATGCCTTGACGCAGTCTTTCACCACTGTGCTGGCCCTTGGCGGACTCGACAGCTCTTGCACCTTCATGCGGAAGAAGGTGATGCTGGTGAGGAGATCCACTGTGGACTTAAGATCCATGAGCTTCTCCTGGCTGGACGCCGGGAAGTTGTTGCGATACATCGACAGATCGATGCGCAGCGAGTTGTGCAGCTGGTCCAGCAGCTTAACAAACTTCTCTTTCTGCAAAGTAAACACATGTTTGAGAACCCTTGCATTTGAAAGCTTTATGATTTCATTACTTATTCATAGAATAAGCTGAATCCATTAAACATGTATTTCATAAAATACTTTGTGGATACTGAGATAAGATGCAGAGTTATAAAATAAGTGATGTTTAATGGATTTAAGTGTCCCATCAGTTAAATCTGCTAAATTGATGATCCATCATCTCAGAAACTATTTAAGATATCAGGCTGAATAATTTGTATACCTTTTAAGTTCACTGTCCTACTTTTATTTTACTTATTCTACTTTTATTCAATAAGTTTCTTTATCAAGGAAGATATATTCTTAATTATGCCATCTTTTGATTGCACCGCTTCGTCCACCACAAATCTCACATGCGGTTGCCTGAGATTGAACCCAGGCCGCTTTGGTGAGAAGTGAATGGTCTAACCACTCAGCTATGGCTCAGTCAGTTTTGAATGGAAAACCCTCCAGTACTGCAGACAATGCACAGAGCACACATACATGCGACCTGAGCTGGGTCATAAAATAGCTACTTTGTATCATAATTTTTGATTCAGTGAATCATCATTTTGCAGATATCAGTAAGAGAAATTCTAGAAAATATGAGAATATTTACCCCGAAGTTTGAAGCTGCAAAGCGATCACTAGCTGAAACAGCAGATGATGCTGTGGTGTGCGCATAGTAAGCATTTATGTTTGCTAATAGTGTGCTCATCACAGCTGGCACAGAAGGACAGAGGTACTTTGTTGACAGACAGTGAAAGTGCCTGCAAGAAAAACACAAAAATATTAGATAATGTACAACAGTAGCTCTAAGACTCATACACATAACATTAAAATACACTGAATGTCCTTGATATATAACATCTAGTAGCTCTACTGAAAAATGCTTGGATGCACAAAGGTGCCCAAGTGGAGAAATACCTACTTAGAGAACCAGAAATTATGCTTCATAATGTACATAGATTTATTTTGGACTAGATATACTTAAACATGCAACATATCTTCAGGGACGTAGCTTTGGGGGATGCTAGTACGCTGATCGTTCCCCTTATTTTTCTGTGTTTAATTGTTCTATATCTATTTTGTTTTGTAATAGTTTTAACACAGAAAAATTATTTTATCCAATCATTTAGCACTGATTTTTTTGCATAACATACTGTTGAGCATCTATATTTAGCTAAAATAGCAAACACAAAATTTACAAGTCAATCCGCTCCATTCTACAACAGCGGTGTATGCTAAGACAAGTTAGCATTTCACTGCCTGCATGTGATATGGCTAGGATGGCCTCCCCGCAAACCCCTCACCAATCTCCTGCCTGCCCCTCTCACCTCGGCAGGCCCCTCACATACCCATCTGTATATGCTAGTGTTAGCTATATGCTATGGCGTGGTTCTGACTCTGGAGTATTGTTGAGGTAGTCAATTGTGTTTCTTTGTGAATAAAATTGTTGTACATCAACTGAAAGTGCGTGTGATATTTACATCACAAGAATGAGTGACATACCACAGCAGCTGAGATGATTTCTCTCATTATTTTTTCTTTGAATTTTAGGAAATTAGTTCATTTTTGTTTTTACGCATTATATGGCTTGTATTTTATATACAACAAACACACACACATGTTTTTTGATAGTTGTATATTTTTATTAAATATATTTAACATACACTTTAACATGTTACAGTTCAGAATGGAAGATGTTGTGTACTATGGAAACTACAATAACTACAAAATAGTAATATTATTTTAATTTTATTTCTTATTGGTACTATTGTACTCTTAAGAAGTAAGATTAAAAGGAAACAATGAAAAGCCTAAGTGTAAAGTGTTTAGTTTTCCGAGAATTCTGTCTCCTTTACTACTTCCCAAAGCAGTCTTCATGCTCACTATGGTCAGATAAAAAAGGATCAGTTGCCAAGAGTTTTAATCTATACAGACCATCACTTTACTAATGACAGAATGGTCAACTTGCAAATATGTTAAACCATTCTTAATCATAAGCCATTACTTGAATATTTTTGTGACTGAGAGTTTTACTTTATTCTTTTTTTTTAATTTAACAGTTCACAGGAATGACTTAAAAGAAAGCAAGAACTAATTTTTATATTTAAAATCACTGGAATTTTCACAAAATAAGGCGATTTCACTTCAATCTGCACTCATTGCTAAAATTTTCTAAAACAATAATATTTATTTATTGATTAACATCACATAATTCAGAAAGATAATGGGAAATTGCTTTAATATAATGTCTGTTGCCTTTATCATTAATGCGGAAAAAGAGTGCCCCTAGTTATAGCATTCCTATTTTTCTCAACTCATGCTACGCCACTGGATATCTCATGTCATAACTAAAGTGAAATATGAAATGAACTTCTGAGATTAAACCCTTGTTTATTAAAAATTACATATATACCTTTAATTGATTAGCATTTGAAATTAAAATTAAAGTACTACTTTACTATCTTCCTTTCATAGAAGTTTGAAAACAGTGTTGTTGTAATTAATTTAATTTAACGGAGGAAAGTTAACCTTCGAAACGCGTCCCGGAAAAATATTTTGTAAGTGTTGTTCAGTGTTATTAATTAACTCACCTTTTAAATTAAATTACTACTTTACTACTTTTTATTTACTACTACTTTATCTTGAGCTCTCTGATGGCATTGTTGTTGAACACAACATCAAGACTTTTCCATGTCTTTTACACAGTAATAGTTTAAATTATATTGTGACCCCACTGGGGCAGCCTAGCGCTGATCATTCTTTGTTGTGTGCTGTGGCTGGCATCACACTATTATAGAAGACTATGAGTTGTAGTTTCCACAATTGTTTTTCCAAGTTGGCCAATGCTAAAGTAAGGCATTAAACAATGGCACCTTCTTTTACTTTTTACAAGAGTTTGCAGTATCAATGTCGGTTCTGCTTCAGACATTTAGTAGGTACTTAAAATCTCACTAAACACAAAAGTAAACCAGTATGGTAATGCAAGAGAAAACAACAAAGGTAACATGATACAGTGAAATGCACAAGTGGTAACTTTGGAGTATGGACAACAGTGCTCGGTTGTTACTTTAGCAAAGTATAGACCTTCTACCACTATATTCCAGGGCTCAAGATAAAGTGTGCAAGTAGTGGTTCACACTGTTTGAGAAGTTTATTTTACCTTTTGAAGCAAGACATTTCATATAGGTACATAACTTAGTTGCTAAGAATTATAAATACTTTCACAAATAATTAGAATACTTTATTTTTATGACTGATAACCCAAGACTAAGAATTACTTTAATAATCTTTGGTGGTGCCACCTATATAAAAATAAGTCTAGCTTCAGTGCTGAACCCCCTCTGTATCTCTTCTATTCCTATTCATGTTATGTGGAACTATCCCACTCTTTCTATAGATTTGGTAGCACTGCAGTATGGGTTTAAACCCAATCATCCTTTCAAATTCTTTTGAAGAAGTTGAGCTACTAAGTCTGCATTTCTAATCCTTCTAGAACTGTTTCCATTTTAGAAAGTTAACCAGTTTTCTGGCTGACCCATTCTTGAGCTAATGAACATTCCTTGACACTGTCTGCTTTGTCTGAAGATTTAATTCTATAAACATATTTTAATTCTCTTTCAGTCAATTAACTAAATGGTTTGTGCTTAGATGCTTACAGGCAATAGTACATTCTGGCAGGTATCTAAATTAACAATTCTTAGTTCATATGAAAAATTGTAGCTATTAACAGTGAAGCAATACAAATCTACAAATATAGCAAATATCTTAGAGACTATAAGCTTTACTTATCATAGTATTTGCTGCAAGTTTTTCAAATTAAAAGCAAACTAGTTTTGCAATATATGTTGTTAGCTAATCCTGGATTTCTGACAATGAAGTCATTAATCCTCTTGCTTTCCAATATTTTTCACTGGTGATATTGAAGAGAGCAATAGCAGTAATAGTAACCGTTTTTTAGAGAGCACAATATTTTTATGTTTGGGCGGTCACATCGCTCTCTCACAGCCCCCAGAATGTCTGGAGGACCACACATGTCATTGGTTTACGGGTCTCACCGACCTGACCGGGAGAATTATCAAAATAAATTCACCGACCATATCCTCTGATTACCAATCAGAGGACATATTACATACCATGACAGGTCAGTATGTTAGGGGTTAAGATTTTATAGAGAAATTAGAGAAATGGGGAGGTTGGAAAAATAAAGACTCCCTAGCCCTCGGGAACCCTAATAGCATCGGGGTCGGAAGAGAACAAGAGATGACCAAGGTAAGGTCAGATAGAAAAGTTACAGTGAGGAGCAAAACACCAGTAAGTGGAAGTAATGTTCTGCTCAGCTTGGGTACCTTGTGGTCGCTATTCACATATCCCCTACATGGAGACCCCTGAGTCTGTTTTGCAATATATAAATGTATGAAAAATAAAGGTTTTAAAGCTTTTTCACATAAATTTGCTCTATTTAATAGTTTAATTTATAGGTTAATAAAAATACCCCTTAATAAGGAAAAATTTAACACAGAGTACAAACACATTATCAATACTGCAGTAATTAATGCTTTTTATACAGATTTTATATACACAAAGAAATAGAGAAATTTAAATATCAGAAAGCTCAGAAGTTTCTGTCCTGTCCTGTGGCACTGCAGCCCTTTGGCCTACTGCCCAGCCCCTGGATCCCCCATCTCGGCCCACTGCGGGCGTCATGAGCCGGGTGCAGTGATGGAGAATGGGATGTGATCAGCACCCCAAGCCTTCCCAGTCAGTATATGTGTCTTTATAACCAGAGTTGATCATACAGAGGAACCACGATATGTGATCAGCCCAAAGCCTGGTGTGAAAGTGAGGAAGTAGATGATATGAAATGATGGGGAAAGATGATAAGAAAAGTGATGATGGAGCATTTGTTGGAATGATGGTGGGGAAAACTGGAGGACCCGGAGAAAACCTGTCCCTGTGCCGGTGTGCCACCACACATCCCACACCTGTGGACACCTGGAATCGAACTCAGGTTGCTTTTGTGAGAGTCAAGCAGACTAACTTTTTTTTTTAATTTTTTTTTTTTACCGTGGAGGGGAAAAACCTGTTACAGGCGGAGGCCGACATGCTGAGGCCAACAGTGTGAGGGTCCCTGCACCCTGAAGAGGGAGGGTTACTCACTAAAAAACCCCTCCACGTGTTAGTTCGTGCAATGCTAATGTTATCGTGCATCATCGTGCGTTAGTCGGGTCTCGCATAGCACCCCGGTTAGTACTTGAAAGCTGCAGCAGACTAACTGCTTGGCCAAGGCACGGCCAGATAGAAGTTTGTACCCTCAAGAAAATAAAATATGAGTCTATTTTTAAAAGTTCACTTACCATGCTTGGGCTAATAGAAAGTTTACAACAATTTTTTAAAGAATACAGTATAATTTTGGTTTTTCAAAATAAACATAATATAAGAAAATTTGCTGAAATTTTCTAAAAAGGATATAATTCCAAATTATAAAGAATATGGCATTTATCAATTTAGCTGTTTGGATTATGACAGGGTTTATATTGGTAAAACCAAATCTCGTTTGGAAACCAGAATTATGGAACATTTTAGAAATATTAAATATCAACAGATTGATTAATCAGCTGTGGCAGATCAGTTTCGGTCATTTAATTATGAAATAAATCCAGAACATCAAATTTCAACTTTTGTTTTTGCACTCAAACGAAAATAGTTGACTGTACATATTAGCTATGCTGAACTCAAATCTGAAATCAAAAATTCTCTATCACGTACAGTTTTTTTTGAGAAATTTGTTTCAATGTTTTTAACAAATAATGCATACAACTGATGCAAATAAAATATTGTTATCAATCCTGAGGTGAAATAATTTCATATAGCTCAACATTATAACAAAAAAGTTATGCAGAATCCATACATTACATTTAAAGTGAACTAAAAATCCATATTTAGGTAACTGTCATGCAAAAACGTAAAAATATTAATGTCACCGCGCCCGCCGCATCTGATTGCCTACACTGGGGAGGGGGGACCCAGCCAGTCGCCTGCCTGGCCTAACGACCTGCCGCCGACAACAATAGGAGCGTACGAGACAATAGCTATTACATGGCAGTGCTGTTTCTGGACCGTTCTGCCACAGGCCACCGACAACAATAGGAGCGTACGAGACAATAGCTATTACATGGCGGTGCGGTTTCTGGACCGTTCCGCCACAGGCACTCCCGAATATTCTACCTCCAGAACTTTTCCTCTGTCTAAGGACCTATATAAGTCGCTGCCAAGCACCGGGCAGGAGGAAAAAGACGTATACGAAGCATTGAGGAGTCGTGCCGACTAGCAGTTCAAATCTGACAGTTCTTATTTGTGATTCGGCAGTTGTTCTGTTGCTCTGAGCTTGTACAAAAGTAATCGAAGTGTAACGTTAGCATTATGCTAACTGACTAAAAGGCAATAAAGTGTGAATAGCAGTAACTGGTGTTTTCTTCATTTGTTACATTAATTTTACTCACTTTAAAAAAAAAAAAAACTTTCGAGAAGACTTCCACTTGTAGCTGACATCAGGAACCTCCCTTATGAGTGCCAACAATAGCCAGCTAACATACTAGGTGACCACTTTCCGCTGTATCACTTTTCCATGGCACTTATATCCTGATGAAACCGTTCTCTGTGCTCATCACTCACAGACCCCAGGTTGGGAGGGAAGAAGTCCAAGTGCGAGTGCAGAAAATATATTTTTAAGGACATATTGCACCCTAAATTTTTATATGCCTTTAGCATGTCCTCAATAATTTCCTTGTAGTTTAGTTATCAGCTTTTGTTTTTCCCAGGAAAGTTTTGCACGCTGTCTTGAATCTCACACATGCTTTCTCTTTTTTGGAAAATAGTTCTTCAAAATGCCTGTCTTCCAGCAATTTGTGTATTTGTTGGCCAATAAAAATACCTTCTTTTAACTATGCTTTGCTTACTCTTGTAAATTATTCTTTTAAATACCAAAAAATCCTACTCTCCCTGTTTAAAGCCTTTACAAAATTTTTCATTAAGCCTAACTTAATGTGAAGTGGTGGTAGCAAAATTTTGTCTTTGTTAACTAATGCTTAACAATACTTAACACTCTTTTCACCCAGTATTAAAACACTCCTTACAGGCTACTCAGTTACTTCATAATGTTTTTGTTTAGCCCAACTGTTCCACTCACATAAAAAACAACAAAACTTGGTGAAACCACTATGCATTCCCAGGAGTAACCCTATGACCTTTAAATCTCCACAGATTTGCTATTCATACTTTGTATAGTTTGTAACTTTCAAAACTATCTTCAAATAGGGACAGCATAAGGACAGCATGAGCTATAGGGACGCAAGGATAAGAGTTACCATTATGTAATAAAACTGCCTTTAAACTTAACTTTGACAAATCAATCAAAAGACACCATTCGGATGGCTTGTAATTGTTACTCAGTTATTCCATGAGCCCATTAATAAAGAAGACCTTTCAAAGAAGTCATATTTAAGCCCCTTGTCAAAATGCTGAAGTTACCTCGCCTGCAATAAAACTCTTGCCAGCCTTGAACGACAACAGATGTTGAGAGGGTGAACTGACTGATAAAGGTTACGGCAGTGGAAGTGGTGTAGCACAGCGGATTTTTGCAAATCACAAAAAGGGCAATATCTAAAAAATATTAGGTGATATCATCAAATGGATTTCAGTTCTGAAATTAATGCTTAAAAATCTATTAGAATCGCCTATTTTTGGTCAGGTACAAATTTCAGTGTTGTACAGTGTTAATAAAACAATTGAATAGACCCATAGATTTAATGGTTTGGGAAAAGATAGTCATTTTGAAAAGTAGGGACTGCGTTATGAATTTTGAAATACCACTGATTGATTGTATTAACAAACGTGTTTTGTTTTCAGTTGTTGGTAACACATAAAAACATTATGTGATTTAGCATTTGTTACAATAGCAACCAGTATAAAGAAGAGTGGCACTAACGATGCAATAAATATATTGCAAAACTAGTCTGCTTTTAATTTCATGAACTTGCAGCAAATACTGGAGTAAGTGAAGCTTAAACATAGTCTCTAAGATATTTGTTATATTTGTGGAATTCTCAGCACTCATTTCTCATAGTAGCAGCATTAAAACAGTACATATTATGTATATAGTATATTAGGATAAGGTATCATTTGTATGTAGGCAAATGTTTTAGATATAATAATTGTTCAAAATGTTGCTAGTTGTAAGAAGTTGCACTTGTTGGGTTCTCAAACGTAAATAGGGACCAAGCTGTCTTCAAATGCCTCATTCAGCATTGAGAGGAGAAAAAAAGGATGTAGAAGGTGTCACGAAATTTGTCATGCTATTCAGAAATTTGGCAGTCATGTCCTAATGCTGGGGTGTTTCTGGACACATGCATGCTGACCATAGCAAAGGGAGGTAATGAGAAAATCAAAAGTCAAGATTCACAAAAGGAGCGGACCAGTTAATTCTTGAGACAGAAAGATTCAAGTGCTAGAATGAGGCATGTAAAGCAGTGAGGCAAGCGAGTATAACATCAGTATCTGAAGCAGAGCAACCATCCGAGGGCAATGGAGACAACATCTTGGAGCTATAAACCCACATATTCCTCACAACACACCAAACAACTCACTGTAACATCCAGAAAATCTGGGATCTACAGCTCACTTAGACAGTAATCCATTATTCACAAAAGCCAACAGAACCAAAGCTGTCACAAAAGGGGTGGGAATATCAAAAATATGCTACAGTCAATGCATGTACTTACGTCATAGCCTGATAGATTGACTCAATGCCATATCTCATGGCAAACTCGTCCACTATTTCTTCAGCTGCATCATCAAAATAAACTTTCCAAGCGTCGTCACCCTTGGCTTGAGGTAGAAGCACCATGCCACTATTTTGCTCACAAAGAGAGTGGAATAAGTTCTCGTGGAGACAGGTGTATTGAACATGGTATGGCGCCACCTGTAATATACATTCCACTTGAAATGTAACTCACAAGAGAATCCATAGGTATTCTTTGCCTTATTAATATACTAAACTGTAGATTTAAACTATTTTGAGTCTATGTGAGAAAATATTAACCATTAAACTGTAAAATTCATAAATCTTATTGCATAACTGAAATTTATTTTTTGTTTTTTCAGATTATCACATTTGAACTCTGACTTAATATCTTCCACCAACTTCATGTGACAACTAAATTGAAAATCTGTTATTTAACAACTTTTTACATGTTGACATAATTGCATTTTAGTAAGCTTCAGTTTTTTCTTGAAATAAGTTTTCATTCACATCCTTTGGTTTCTTGGTTATAGAAGTTGTTTGAGTAAGTTGAAAGAAAGCAGGATTTACTCACCTTCTCCTCACCCTTGATCTCGACACTGATATGCAGACGGATTGCTCCTGACACTGCAGATTTATCTGTCCTCTTCTCCAGATTATACCAGACATCCATCTCACCAGAAAGTGTTCTCACCTTTAATCAAAGATAGTCGTATTTATTATGGTTTTTATTCTTGTGTCTAATATCATTGCCTGTGGCTGCACAGAGTACACCACAATATTTATTTATTACCAATAGGCAGTGTGCTCTAATTTTAATGACCCATCCCAATCAGAGATGGCTTATTTCCTGCTTACTGGATGTCAACTATGTAACTTAAAATTTAAATGACATATTTTATGGAGGTGTTACATGTAAAGCATGAAGTGTGATCAAAACGTTTCCGGAATGGCTTCACAACAGTTTTACCATTGACGTGTATTACATTTTTACTCAAATGTTACATGCAGTAATCTCTTCTATTAAAAATGAGAGGTCACAAGCCTTTCTAAACTGCTGCAGTGCAGAGGTGGAAGCTCTAAAGTGAATCAGTGTTTTTAACCTGCTGCTATGTATTTTTCAGTTTCTTGAAAATGCTAGGTTACAAAGAACAACAAACATCAAATTTTGCTTCAAACTCGGTGAACCTGTCAGTAGCCTATGAAATGTTAAGAAGAGCTTATAGGGAGGAAGCAATGGTCAAAACAAAAGCATTTAAATGGTTTTCAAAATTTAAAAGTGGTGACATCAGTTAAGGATTCAGGTCGTTCAAGCTCTCTTCTAGTAAAAGTGACAAAAATATCAATCAGGTGAGGGAAATTATATCAAATGATGGGCATTTTACAATAAAAGAGACATGTCTGATTGATTATGATGCACCTATGGAAGTGATGAAAGCATTCTCAAAGATGTTTTGTACATAAGAAGAATTGCCACTTCATTTTGCAGCCATGAACAAACTTTTTCTGTCTAGCAATTTTTGGATAAAATATGATGAATACTGTTCCACATCCCACCTATTCTCTAAATTTGGTTCTGCTGGGCATTTTTCTTTTCCTGTGATTTAAAACATGGTTTTGAGGTCACTGTTTTCAGAACATTAATGTTATCCATCGCAAATCATAGAAGGCTTTGAACGTGTTTAAGGAAGATGACTTACAGAGGTGCTTGCAGCAATGACAAAACTGCTGGGAAAGTATATCAACTCCCAAGGAAACTACCTCAAGGGTGACAGTGCAGAATAAACAAATCAAAGTGTGATGTGTTTATGACCTTATTCTGGAAACTTTTTGATCACACCATGTATTAATGCCTTATAACTGCTGCAGCATTAAAATGTTTGCTCATTAATTTTGGAAAAAGGGTTTTATATTTAAACATTTTAAACTGAATTGTATTTTTTTTTTTTGTCATTGTTGCTTCAATTTGTTATAATCCAACATCTGTTATTTCTTTCTAAGCAGGAGTAAAGCTATGACAGGAATGTGCAACCACTTAAGAATTTGGTAAACAGTGCAGGATATAGCAAACAGAAAAAGGACTGAATCTGCACTTTAAGCACTATATGATTCACTTTGTAGCAAGAACAATAAAGGACACGGGACATCATGTTAACCTCATGCTCCTCAGTCCTAGGGAATTTCTTGTGATCGGAGTAAATACTGTATGCAGTCATTCATGTGAGCTTGTAAAGTAAGTAGCAGTTGTTAGTGAGCAGGCTCATATAACTATGGAATTTAGTACGTCTTTCAAACAAAGCAACATTCTGTCATTCTTCTAGAGCATTGCATTACACAGAAAAGCGTGCAAATATTCACAGTCAGGATATTAGTAGTGGCACTAAAAGAGCTAAAATGGACATTGAATCTAAAAAACTAAGTGGTAATAATGCTGCTAACAACAAGAAAGTCAGTGAGAAGTTTCTAGGTGGGAATGGGAGTAACAGTAAGTATGAAATTATAATGGGATTTTATATTGCTATCACATTTTCAAGATTGGTAGAAGATTAAGCCTGAAAATTAAGTCTGTAAATGACAAAAACTTGGTAATGCACAATGTGTTCAGAAGTTTTTGAACCTAAGGTGAAAAGTACAGAGCGTGTACATATTGATAATACATTTTTAATTGGTGTTTCTGTAAATAATTCCAGAAAGTTAAATGACGAAATTGATGGTCATCAAGTGCAAATCACTCATGAAATACATGGAAATCATATGTAGTAAGGAGTGAAAGTGTAAAGTTGTGGGGAAAGCATCATAAGGAAAAATAAATATAATTGCTTCATTGTTCATATCTGCCTATTTAAGAGAATATCAGCTGGTAATATGCTTCATTCTGATCATGCACACTGAAATATTATTATTTTAATTGGAGAAGGAATGAAAGAAAAGTCTTACTCGTTTCATTATAGAATCAAGTACAAACTTTAGTATCATGATAGATAAAAGTGCAGTAGAGCCGCGGTTACTTGAGCCCTAACTAGCCGAGTTCTGAGTTAACTGAGGTCCCATTTCATGAAGCGCGCCATGCAAAGTACATAGTGTAACTGGAACATGTACATACTGTACGTATGTACTATAGGTCTTTTTCGTTTCCTTTTTGTCTTTTTATTTTATTTTTATTTGTATGTACATCATTTTTTTCATTTCATAATACAGTAGATGCCTTTTTTCACATCTTTGACCATGTTTTCATTCATTTCACCAGTTTACTATATGTTTCCCTACCAATTTTTGACAAAGTCCAATTTATACAAGTTTTAAATTATCTGAGGTACTGTTAGTCCTCCTTCCTTGGATAATCGAGGCTCTACTGTACAGCAATTTATGATTATATCTGCTTAATAATATACATAGCTACATACGTTTGTCCTTGAGCTTGCAATTATTTTTTCAATAGTGTTGAGTTAGAAGGTGTGACAACAGAGAATATTTTCAATACAATGTTAGCAGCACTTCAAAAGTAGGAGATAACATTAAATATGATGTACTATGGTAGCCACAAAACTTAATGGCGGCTTGTAGTGGACTATTATTATTCTGTTTCCTGTTGTGGAAATAAATCTTGTGGGTGCAAGGCATGGCAAGCCTATAATTTCATTTAGTATCGAGCCACCCGCCATCAAATTTTGCGATAGCTATGGAAAACAAACTTGTAGGTATCATAACAAATGGTGCATCAACATTGCTTGCACCTTACAAAGACATAGCCACTACTGTGTAATAATTTACATGAGGACCTCATTGTTGTGCATTGTATGAGGGTCGTCCATAAAATAAGGTTCCCAATTTTTTTTCACAGTGAAAAACATATTTATCAACATTTGTATAGTACATTTTTGGAAACCTTAGACTTTTTCCTATTTTTCGACATAATCACCATTCTGATCAATGCATTTTTGTATGTGATGTACCAACTTTTGTATGCCTGCAACGTACTACTCTCCCGCTGTACAGCGAAGATAGCTTAAAACAGTTTCTTTCAGCTCCTCTCTGGTTCTGAAATGCGTCCCACCCAGGTGTTTCTTCAAGTCAGGGAAGAGATAGTAGTCACTAGGGGCTAGGTCTGGGCTGTAAGGAGGGTGTGTGACAGTATCCCATCCAAACTTATTGATGAGATTGGTTGTCATATGGGCAATGTGAGGATGAGTGTTGTCCTGATGGAAATACACTTCCTTTGTAAGCATGCCTCTCCTCTTGTTTTGAATTGTGCAGCGAAGGTTCTTCAACATCTCACAGTAGCGGTCTGCATTGATTGTTGTACTGGTAGGCAGAAATTTGCACAACAATAAACCCTTTCTGTCCCAAAACATGCTCACCATCACTTTGTCGGCAGACAGTGTTTGTTTAAACTTCAATGGCTTTGGCAGCTCTGGATGTTTCCACTGGCAGGATTGCTGTTTTGTTTCTGGTGTCGTGTAGTGGATCTAGCTCTCATCCCCTGTAAGAATAGAATCCAAGAAATCCTTGCCACCGTTTTCGTAGTCCTGAAGAAATTTGCGGGCCACTTCAACACGTTTGCGTCTGTGGTCCTCCACAAGCATTCTTGGGACCTTTCTTGCACAAAGCTTGGTATACCTTGGTATAATGGCTGCCGAGCCAACACTGAGTGGCAGACAGCTCACAGGGTAGCAAACTGGAAGAGGGAGAACCAAGCTACACATCAGTATTGCTGGATCTCGCATAACAGCATTCCTCGCAACTGCAGGACTTTGGGAACCTTATTTTACAGACAACCCTCATATGAACCACAAATGGCATGATGTTATACAAATGCGGTAAATGTATACCAGTTACAAACTTTTTTAGACTCATATATTCTGCATTTTCTCTAAGTCCTAAAAGACAGAGACTGCTACAGGATGTTTTGCAAGTAATATTCTCTCAACTTTAAATAAGGCTATGTTTTTCAAGTAAATTGGATTGTATTGTCATTTATTGCTGTTCAAACTCTTCTTAAAAGACACAGTTCTCTTGTCTGTTTGGAAAGCTGAGTCATGATGGTCCTGATGGCCACTAATATGACCATTGAAGTTAAAGGCAGGGTATAATGCATTCAGAAATATCTTATTCCCAATTGTAACAATTTTACATTTTCATACAAAACAAACTACATAAATTTACAGTTAAAGCTCTTAATTTTAGCACTACCTCTATACGTACAATCTTAATTTTGGCACTACTTCTATTCCAGAGAGGTGTGCTGGTGCACAGTTTAAGCCAGCAAGATGGTAATTAATTTTCTGAAACTTGTTGCAAATTTAGTTTTCTAAAATTTTTTACTATTTTATGTATCTACATTTGTTCAGAATGCTAATGGCTTCATTGCCAGATGCAAGGCACTAGAAAACAACAACATTTGTTCAGAATTATATCTGATTGTACTTGTTCAAGTTATAATGTATAACTGTATCTTATCTTTGTATATTTGATGATGCCTTATAAAAGTATTGCAAATGGAGGAATAAATCTGAATCTGAATTCACATTGGAAGTTTTCTGTTCATCAGCTCCTAGATTAAACCTTTCCAGATAGATATAGATGTATTTACAGAGATGGTCCAACATAATGGCCACCAAGTTCATGGGACATAACTTCTCTTATTTTTTTAAAGTTTTTTATAGTGAAGTTATGTTAAAGACAGAATGCTTCATTCACCAATTTCTGGTGTGCAAATCTTCAGACATGAATACAAGAATGTTGTAGAGATGGTGATGGAAGAGACATTGACAAGCACAAGGAGAAAACTCTGATGTATTGGACTCACATGACTTTCTCTACTACTAACTTGTACTAACCATTCTTACAAATTCTTATTGCTATATCTTCTTTGTGTTAGTTCAGATAAACATTTGTACAAATTATCTTATTGCTTATTTCCTTGTAGGTGCAAGGACAATATTAGAATACAGTAGGCTTTGAGCGATAGTCAAATCTTTTAAAACTTTGAGATCCCATTCTCTGTGCACGCTTAACATATAAAAAAATGAACAACGATGTTCCATTTCACGAAAGGTTTAAGTTTTCTGAAACTGACATAAATAACAAGGAATATCTCTGAAATGGTTCACTCTACAAAAAACTTTATTTGGACATAAATTGTGTATTTTAGCAAGTTCTACATTTTTTGTATAGTAAGATTTTGTCTATCTGTTACGGTTTATGAGTTATTCAAAAGTCATTCAGAGTAAACAGGACTACATAGGCTATAGTTAGAAAATTCAAAATATACATTTTATTTGTTATACAAAATTCTTAAACATATGGCATTTTAATCAAAATCGTTAGAGCCATTATTATTTATTTATGTCAACAAGCTTACTGCTGGTATTTTTAAACACACAAGCCATGTGGGCAATGTTTAAGAGGTGGAATCAGGACTGAAAAATTCAATGCCATAGCCGGAATTTGAACCATGGATCTTCCGCTTATCGAGCAGCTGCTTTAAGCACTAAGCTACCATGGCCAACTTGCCTGTACAACATTAAGTTCCCCAACTGATTCATACTTTTCCCGGTTAGACCAAAAGGGTATCTCACCCTTGGGGTATTTATCTCTGATGTGAGATTCCCTTGTGGTCTAACCAGGAAAAGTATGAATCAGCTGGGGAATTTAATGTCGTACTGGCAAGTTGGCCATGGTAGCTTAGTGGTTAAAGCAGCTGCTCAATAAGCGGAAGATTCGTGGTTCAAATCCTGACTATGGCATTGATTTTTAGTACTGATTCCACCTCTTAATTAGAGCCATTTTCAAGAAAATCAAAATTTTCCATGTAAAGGGTAGTTTAGGGTGGGGCTATGTTCTTCAAAAGCTTTGTGTTGCATCCTTGAAAGACATTTAACTTAAATACCAACTTTGGTTTCTAACTGACTTTTTGTTTTTGAGTTATGCTGTCCACATACTGACAGATACACACACAGACCTTTTTCTAAAAATGCTTTGTTCAGATTCAGTGTGTCTCAAAATATATATTTCCAGTGAAATCGTATGAGTAGATAAAGTAAAAATTAAGTATCGCTTAGACATTCTTTGAACAATAAATGGAGCACATATCAAGTGAAAATATACAGACTTGGTGTATTGAGCCACCATTTGCAAAATTCTGCATATTTGTATCTAGCATAGACATTGAGACATACTTGTA
Source organism: Tenodera sinensis (assembly GCA_030765045.1). NCBI lineage: Eukaryota > Metazoa > Arthropoda > Insecta > Mantodea > Mantidae > Tenodera > Tenodera sinensis. The sequence goes on along the minus strand of CM060961.1, from coordinate 24,479,561 downwards.
TACAATTAGGAAAATGCTTTGTGCTCACCCTTATTTTTTGTTCCACATATTGAATTTCCGACCAATGACTAAATATTTAACATTCAAGATTATTGTTGCCCTATAGCTTTTAATGCTAATTGAAAATGTTTATAAATTAGCTTCCATTTAATTATAGAGTGAAGGAGAAGCAGAAAAAGCCACCATCCAAAATATAGCACCTATTGGCTTGTTGAACTATTTGCCTCTTTAAGTTATATTATTGTGGTGAGATTCATTGAAACAATGCCTTATTGCTGGCTTACCTAGCATTAATGGATGTCCTCTGTTTGACACCATCATCTGGTGTCCATGTAGTTTTTATTCTTGTTTCCAGGTATGTCCGTTTTTCAGGCTGTTAGAATTTTTTAGAACATTATATACTTTTGGGATTTAAGGGAGTTCAAGTTCTGAAGGTAAAGATGTAGAAATTAAAGTATGAATTTCAAACAAATCTGGTAACACCATATCTGCCTGTCCACATCCGTTATTACCATTAGAGTTGGTAATACTTTGTGGTTTATTGATTAATCATCAGTTATTGCTAGGACAAGTGTAATTCTGGCTTATGTGCTTTTTTCAAGATGTCAAAATGGAAGCACAAATTTCGTGATGAATTAGCTATACAAAGAATTCAAGTATGAATGCAAAATTTGTATAGCACAAAATGTTATTGTTGTTACAAACAATGGTAAGGTGTAAGCTTATATACTATGGCAAGCCTATATGCAGTTAAGAAGATACTAATATGGTGCTTCATTTCTTCACTTATTAGCTTACCTCAATGATGGTTTGGCCAAGGAAATCATCAGACTCTCGTGTAAGCTTCTGCCTGAGTTTGGATTTCAGATCATTATCTTCATCCCAAACTCGAACCTTGATGCGGTCTGAGGAATTGTGGCACTCACTACAACAATAGAGCAATGAAACACACATTTATTCTGCTTTTCAACCTCACATAAATGTCCAATCGTCAGTTACTTATATTAAGAGTAGAGATTCTTGTGTGAAATTATATATAAAACACAATATTTGGATGCATGTTTTATGTCATAGGCATTAAAGCAAAGAGCGCAACTTTCTAGTTTATACACAAATTTCTAGTGCAAATTCTAAGCTTTATAACATGAGTTATTAACAAAAAACTGTCAAACCTAATAGTCAGCCACAATATGAATGCACTTCAAGGAGGGCGCCACAGGTTTGTTTACTATCTTAAGTTTAGGGATCTGCGGGGAGCAAGGAAAAGGCGATACCGGGAATGTACAGTCGCACAATGAAAACAGTACTCACCTGCTGATATCTTCACTTTAGCAGCTTATCCTTTCTTTCCCAGCACAAAAAATATTATGCAAAAGAGCATCATCAAAGGCAAGGTTTTTTGGTGGTAATAATGTGAAAAATTCACATTAATAATTTAAGTTAGCAGTGTTTTCTGTTGAATGTTATACTAAAAATTTGCATTAATTTCACACAAATTTTCAGGTAAAATTAATACACATAGACATTACTGAAATTAAAATTAACAGGTAAGTAATCTTATTGTAACATTATTGTTCAATATTTCTCCAAATTGAAACATTTGTTTTATTATTATCATGACATGAATCGCTACAAATATCATGCATCAGGCATCACGGCCATTGCCCATCAATCAACATCACCAAATTACAACCCACAATAAGTTGTGGCACTTTCATTTTTCATTGCTCTTCTTTCTGTTACAACCAAGTTATATGTAGAAAAAAATATCTTGTCAGCATTTGATACTGGTAACCAAACACATTGAAGGGACCTTTCACAGAAAAAGTGGTAACATTCACCTTTTACTTTGAGTGCTAAGAGTGCTGTTACTATATCAAATTTGTTGCTATAGCCCAACTGTTCAACAATGGCACAAAGTTCTCTGTGCTTTAAGTTTATTTCAGAGGCTTTGATATCATGGAATGTGACCTTACGAGATAACCTTTTACCGTAGCCTCACTGATTGCGTTGTCAGGAAGTTTTCATTGTCTCTGCCAATAATATTTATTTTGTAGTATTGTTAGAAGTTGACCTCGAAAGAAGCTGGATTATTGAATTCATAAGAATTAAATGTGAATTCTTTCATTGTTATTAAAACCAAAACATAAACACCAGCAACAATGAGTCAATGAATAAAAAACATATTTCTAAGCAAAATTTTTAAAAAGTTATACAATATATTATCACATAAAGCAAGGCAATTATGATCATACTTTCAGTAATATCACTAATGAATTATGTTTACTAGAGACCCTAGAAACCATATAATATAATATTGTGGCACACTGGCACTGCTTACAGTTCAACTTCTGTAGACAGTAATTTTGAAATGCTGGTGTTACTCTGTTTACATCGTTAGCACGCCTCATTGCAAGCATCTTGGTATTGGTGATGTTTCCTTTACGCGACTGTACCTCTGAAACCCTGCCTACTTGTGACGTGTATGTTTAGTAACTCTTCTCACCAAGTGCACTCATATCATGGCTGACTAGTACATGCTCCAGTCATAAAATATGAATAAGTAAACAATATATGAGAGCCAGTTGACTTTACAAACATTACTGAAGCATAATTGTGGTGAAGAATATATGCATGCATGGGCATCTCAAAAGGGGGCCAAGGGGGTGCCGTGGTTCCCCACTGAAGATTAGTGAATTTAATGTGCAGTCAATTACATAGCACAAATTAATCAAATTACCTGCAACAAATACTATAACTTTTGACAACGGAATAATAAATTAATATAAACTTCCAGCATGTAGCCCCCATGAAAAAAAGTCTGCAGGTGCCATGTATGCATGAATGTACTCTAGTCTATCATAGCATGGTACACTGAATTTATAATTTTAAGTTACAATACAATTCAATAAAAGTTAATGATTTATTATGGCTTTGATAAAAATCTGTAACACTTTCAATCTGTCCACTAAGCCTTAAAAATTCCTACTTTTACATAAAGTTGTCAAAAAGCCTCCAATCCCATACTTTTTGCAAAATAAACCATAAAAGTTAGTAATAATTACTTAATTATGTATATCCCATCAAGATATTGCTTTTCTTGATAACATTTGTGATGGAATTTATAAACCCTGACTATGACTTAATTTGTGTGAAATGAACATATGAGAACTGACCCAGAATTACCTGGTCTGACATATAGATAGTGGTTGGACTTAGAACACTGTGTGCAAGATGGGTGCCATCACAATGGAACAAAAGCAGCATTGTGAGTATGTTTCAGTTGAGCTTTTGGCAACTTTTTACCATGATAAAGATGAGCTTTTGCATTGATTCATAACCATAGATGAAACTGGGTCCATCACTTCACACCTGAGAAGAAGAAACAGTCAAAACAGTGGATTGAAAGGAGAGAATCAGCTCCAAAGAAGACAAAGACCGCAGGTAAGGTCATGACATCAATTTTTTGGGATACCTACATGTGGGATAATTTTAATTGGTTATGTGCAAAAGAGAAAAGCAATCAATGGTGAGTATTATGTGAACTAGCTGCACTGTTTGAGTGATGAAATCAAGCACTTAGTGAAAAAGAAAGCTTTATTTCATCAAGACAATGTGCCAGCTCTCACATCCATTATTACCATGGCCAAAATCAATGAATCAAAGATCACATTCTTCATGCACCCTATTTGCCAGATTTAGCCCTGTGTAATTATTTTCTGTTTCCAAACTTTAAGAAATGCCTTTGTGGTAATAGATTTGCCAACATGAAGAGGTGAAATCTGCAGCTAATGGCCATTTTGCAGAACTTGATGGTTCTCACTGTAAACAAGGCACCAAAGCTATTGAGCATTGCTGTTTGTATGATTTGGTGTTTGCTTTAGCCCAGATTATATGAAAACATAGCCAGCATTAATGTCTGTATGGAATATTGAAGAAGAAGTAGAAATAACCATCGCTAAGGATGGTAACCAAGTGAAAATCAATCATCATCACTGTTTCATGAGCAATAGCATTTACAAAGGACAGTCTCTAAATGATTTCCTCAGATAAAATGCACAAATAAATTGAAAGTCAATAAACTTCAGTGTAAACAAGATGCAGGTGATAGCATGTATAGAAGACAATCTGAAAATGATTGTGGCAGATAAAACATGCAAATACTTTAAAGAATCCGTTGTAAAATGATTATCATGTTATCAAAGTGGTTGAATAAAAACAAATATTTATTCAAAACTGAACATTATTTTAAAAGAATCTTTCCCCCCACCATTTTATTCAATTTTATCTATAGTCGATTATATGTGGTGAAACTAAGAGTATATTACTCCTAAAAACTGCTACACATTTTAAGAAATAAAAGTGCTTACATACCACAACTCTTTCATCATATATAACTATAAAACAGTTATTTATGTAACTTATGTATAATCTGACTGATTGTGACACGAGTATATGTTTAGCCAATTTACTGTTGCTGACACACTAATTTTTATGTCACAATGAAAAGAATACACTTGTTACATACAATATTTTATGCAATTATGGCATTAAAATACATAAAAATAATAATAAATTTGCTAACTGAAAAATTATGATAGTTTCTCTGTCTAACATTGGTTAACTGCCCAAGCTTTCCACAACTAACTCTGCTACCATCCTCAGGGGCAAGCTGGACTACTGATATTGCAATATTTATCCCTGGGTAGCGCCAACTTTCTTTCCATTGGTTGAGCTCCAGCCAAAGAAGGCCCAAGTGTGGAACCAATCAGATGACTGCTGATACTTCTTTGCATGTGGTGGAGAGACATGCTGAGTGACTGATGTCCAAGCTTTGTTGATTTGAAGGCCTTCATCCCTGTTGGTTTTATTAGCTTTAATGTATAGAGCTTCTTTAATCAACCTGTCATAGTATTTAGAGGACTTTTCTAGCATTTTTGTAGAGGTAAAGTTGATTTTATGATCTGTAGGTGTTCAGCCACTGCTGATTTTTCTGGGTAACACAACATTGACGTACTTTGATGTGATCTTCTACGGGGCACTCTGTTGGGGAAACTTGGGAGACTACTCACAAAGTATGAAATTAAAACCTTATTCATGTCTCCAGCAAAAGTAAAAGAGTTTTTAGGTTCTACTAAACATGATTTGGGTCTATGTGCACCATGCAGCTGCAGCAAAGTTTATATAGGACAGACAGGTAGAACTGTAGATTGCATCAAAGAACATCAATACTGTATTAGACTAGGTTTCCCAGAAAAATCAGCAGTGACTGAATACCATATAATACAGGTCACAAAATCAATGTTGCCTCCACAAAAATGCTAGAAAAGTCCTCTAGGTAGTACTACAACAGGTTGATTAAGAGCTCTATACATTAAGACTAATAAAAACAACTTTAATGTGGATGAAGGCCTTCAAATAAGCAAAGTATGGATGTCAATTATTCAACATGTCTCTCCACCACAGTACAAAGAAGCATTAGTAGTCATCTCATTGGTTCCACACATGGGTCTCCTTTGGCCAGAGCTCAACCATTGGGAAGAAAGTAGGTGTTGGCCAGGAATAAATATTGCAACATTAGTAGTCTAGCTTCAGTTCCCCTGAGGATGGCGGCAGATTTTATCGTGGAAAGCTTGGAAAGTTACCGAAATTTGACCTGACTGTTAGCCCAAGAAACTACCATTCAATAACCAATGCGGGTAAAGCTTCAAATCATAAATTATAATGTATCAGAGATGAGAGATGTAAACATAACTAAGCCCCAGCACAACAGCCCATGAAGATCCAAGCCCTACCACCCAGCTGCTGTGTCCCCCACCTCGGTCCACTATAGGCGTCATTGGTGGGTTGCAGTACCAGAGGGTGGTACGTGGTCAGCGTCCTGATCCCTCCCGGCCAGTTATGTGGTCTTCACGACCTGGGGCCGCTACTTTTTCATTAAATGGCTCCTTAATTGGTCCCTCTGGGACCTAACAGGGCTGAGTGCACCCCATGCCAGACCTCCCAGAGGGGATAAAGTCCCCATGCTGGTACCGGCGATCGAACCCGGATCCTCCGTGCCAGGGGTAAGTGCGCTACCAACTGCTCTATGGAGGCGGTCAAACCTTATCCAGATAAGTTACCCCAAGCAAGACATGAACTCCCAAACTCTTGAACATGAGGCAGACACACTAACCATCATGCTACCAAGGTGGGCAATGAGAGATGTTGCTAAGCAGATGTTGTTTCATTTGTTTCAACACTTAGAGATGAAAATGGAAGGTAATGATAAAGCTATTGAAAATACGGATTGTATTCCACTTGACATTTTGAATGAATCCAAGAGTGCTAATAGGCTATTGATTCTAGAAAAAAAATGTTAACAAAAAAAAATGTTAACAAAAAAGAATATGAAAAGTTCTGTAGATGGAGAAACAAAAAAATGTGTTAGTTTGCGAGAATGACGATTTCAGGTTTTCTTGCAGGCACATTGGAGAAAATTATGCTATGTCAGTGATGAGGTCATTTCTGTCTTGTTGCCATGGTAATTATGTAATTTATTTTCTGACACTGACACCAGAAACAGGGTGATTTCACACAATTGTTGCCTTTTTTTTGTTTTAATTAACATACTCTAATGTAATGTCATATTGGATAGTGAATAAACGAAATGGGTGAAATGACACTCAAATGAACCTGAGGTCCATGGAGCTTTAAGCTACCCCACATTTGACTTCTCAGGATAAGGGAAAACCTCGGAAAAAACCTTATTCGGATAACTCACCCTAAGCGAGATTCAAACTTACCACCTCTTGAACGTGAGGCAGGCATGCTAACCATCATGCTATAGAGGGGGGAAAATTATTTATGCCATCATAATAAGCTGTTTTAATGCTAGGATTGTATAAAATCTTATGTGTAAATGTATATAATCTTTTCATTGTGACACTTGTGAAAATTAGTTCACTTTTGCTCATGTGCGAAACATATACTCATGTCACAATCACTCAGATTATACACTAGCTACATAAACTATATGATATATAAACTGGGAAACAAAAGAGTTTCAGACATGTATTATGCATATTTTGAGCTTCATAGGAGCAGCCAGTATATTTAGTAGTGCTCAGATAACTAAAAAGCATCAGAGAAATATTTATATTTGAGTAATGTACTTACAAGTAGAACTTTTCATTCCAGACGGGGTTGAGCTCAGCAGGCATAGTTCTCGTTCTCTTTTTGACTTTGCCCACTTGAACTGTGACATAAGGATCAGAAGTTCCACTCTTATCCTTGGCTATTAGACCTTGAGCGCAGATTACTGTAAGGCAAAGTTCCAGGCAGTTTCAGGGAAATGTCCTACTCTGTGAGCCATATTTCAACTCTTTACTTCTATCTACTTCTACTACATAGCTAACTATACAACAAGCACATACTACACAAATGGCCAAGTTATGCTGAGAGACCAGCCAAGTACATGCAATATCATCTGCTGCACAAATATCAAATTCTACATTTTCTACCCAAGTATTACTACGTATACCTGCTAATCTGCTGCTCTATAATATATTTACACTTTTTTATACAAATTAAGCATACTGTAAGCAAAACCTCTCCAGATATACAGGATGGTAACATGACCAAGAGTCTCAAAAACCCCAGACCACAACTCTTTAGGGATCTATTTTAGTGTCTTAAAAACAGGAAGAAAGGAAAAACAAAACCAAAACAAAAAAGAAAACAATATGTTATTAAGGTCCAAGGGAATTTGTGGAGATTCCATGAGAGCAAAGATCTTCAGGAAATAATAACAATCAAATCAGGTAGGCAAAAAGGCAAAAACCTTAGAAAAGGCAAGGTAAGTTTAAAAAATGCATTATAAATTTTAATAAGCCATAATCATAATATATTTAATAACCAATGTTTAGTTTAAAAGTAATAGAGATTATATATTTTTATACTTTCAAGGCATTTTGTTGTAAAAGTTCTTGTATTAGACTCTGTTGGCATCAACTAGTGATTTACACAAACCTAATGAAAACTGTGACAGTCTGCTAGATGTAACAAGGTGTTGCACCATGGAGTTAGTTAGCCATAAGTTTAATATAAAGTAATGTTATGTCTGCTTTCATGCAACAGTACCTGACCATCACTATTCATCAAAATGTCTTCCCTACAGTGCATCCTGATCCTCAAAGAGAAATGCTTAACCGTTGTCAAGCAGCAAACAAATACAGATGGTCACATTTCAACATAAGGGATATACAAGTGGTGTCCATCTAGAATTCCCTGAATGTAATAACATTATTGAAATAATTTGAAAAAGTTCAAATTGAATTAAAACAGTCAAAAATTGGCATTTATAATTTAAATAAGCAGCTAGGCTTTAAAAGGGCAAATACTAAATAAAAACTAGTTTTATCCCTTCCAAATATCCCAAGACACAATTAAATCTGTTTAGCTTTTGATTTATTACACCCCATAATTTTGCCTAGCATCGAGCTCTAGATATTGCCTTTATGATTGTTCAAGTTTTATTTCAGATTGTATTAATTGATGTTACAAGAGCTACAATCATCTCCTAAATGTTTAAGAGAGGAAAGGGATAAGCAAGTTGCTGTGATCATAGTAGATGAAGATGTAACAAACAAACTGTTTTAGGTCGTGAGGCATGGCAAGGGCAATTCCCCTACCTGCGCAGTGACAACTCTCCACCTGAAAGGCTGCTGATGGGATAAGCTGCACAATCATGTGTGCGCAAAAGTCATAACATTTCCATCCACAAAGGATGAAGTTTGCTAGCATAGCTTTAGCGCATATTACTAATAACATTATACAGGATGGAAGGGAAGTCATTTCATTCCTTCTAATATGTGCTTCATAGAAGCATTACAAACCAAAAGGTCTAATGGCATTTTGTTCCTTGATCAGCCAATTTAAAAAAAAATACATGGTTTTTGATCCAACTTGGATGCATAATTGCACAGGAATGTACAAAGATAACAGTTTGTTACTTGTAAGATGCGTTGAGTAACTTATTTCTGACATAGCTTCAGTAGTAATTATGGGACATCACACAGGGTTTCAAAATAAATAATCACTTAAAAGACTGGGAAGGAATACTTCAAGCAGCTTTTTCACATGTGCAGTAAGTCGACAACGTTGCATTGAGGTTGGTCAGGGAATTGACCTGGTTTGTGCATGTAAACAGGTTTGGCACTTTTGCTTTCGCTTTAATGTTTTGGGAGCTAATGCTTGTGATTGGCCTATGCTCGCACAGTAAACACAGAAGGACAAGGCAGGGTATTTGTTTGTGTTCTCAAGAAGCACCATTACTGTGTTTATGTACTGAGCTAGGGAAAGTGACACCCACACAATCTGCAGTGTTGTCAGCTTGTTTTCGAGAAAACTAAAATATTTCCGTAGGAAATGGTCAGAGACAAAAACATAAGATATAAAATGTGTTCCAAATATCGAGATCTATCACTGGTTTAAATTAATGTAATGATATGTATAAAAATTCACATTATAACGAACAGTAATTTGGGTATAACTATGGCTATGTGCCAACAATTACTTTCATGTGAACTGCAATTGTTTCAACTGCACACTGTTATAGTAATGTTTACTCATTCGTGCAAGCTTGCCTGCCTTTCCTCCCTATGAGCCATTGCAGAGAGGGAGGAAAGGAAAGCAGCTTCCCCTATGCGCAAGAGTTGTTCATGTCTCGCCTCATGACCTATACTTACTTCACCAAGGGTTAGATGATTGAACCATGGTCTTATATATTCATCTCCTTTCCTTTACTTATTTTTGTAAATACATGCATATTTGAATTAGTATAGAAACAATATGCATTGCACACTAGTATTGAAAAAGTAAAATACTTATTCATAATAAATGTGTTGTATATCTCAGTCAATAATGCTTATTTCCAATCAGAAACTATACTTTTTTACCAATTATTGAAATCATGATGGGGTATACCATCTCCATACTTTGGTACTGCTTCTGAATAGTATTTGCACATAGGTATCTGAAATAATTGATTTAATATCTTTAGTAATTAATGTTTTTAGTTATCTTGTAACATAGTGGCCTCAGCTCCTGTATTGCATGGCCTAGCTCTGCTACACATTGGTGACATAGATGATGCCAATGCTGGAACCATGAAATCCCCAGAAGCATGTGAATGTTTCCAACCGCAGGAAAGATGAATTGCCCCCAGGGTTGTATTTTTGAAATTGACATTATTTCTTCTTTTTCTTTTTATTATTATTATTATTTTGTAATTGTGTGAAGTGACATTTTTGTTTTTTGCACCCAGGGCTACAGTTTTTGAAATTATCGTTATTTATTCTTTTTTTGACACAGTGTTGGTTTCAGTGCATTCATCTTTGTTACATTGGCCGCACTCTCCCTCCATAGCAAACAACAGTACTCAGTGAACCACAAAGGGCCACTATGCCACAGGATAACCCAAATCTGTTCATTAAAACTTCCAAATTGAATATGACTTAAGGAAATATGGTCAGTGTAAAGATGCTTGTTGAAGCTGGTTTAAAAGTTTAATCTCTGTGATAGATGAAGCAGTTAGCTGGTCTCTCAAGCATAGAATTAATGCCAACTCATTCCTAGCCCAACAGTGGCATGAATACACTGAAAGGGACTTCATAAAGCCATCATGCTTAAAGTACATCTTTCAGAAAATTTATACTGGAATAATGATATTCTTCATTCCTTATTTATATTCTAATAATTTCTACCAGAGAATATTTTCATCACGCTAATTTTCTAATAACATTGCAACAATGCTAATGTATATCTAAGGATAAAATAAGTGCAAGATTTAGATTCAACTATCACTTTGAAGATCTACAATTTTTCTACCAGGTTAGTGACAGCATTCAAGAACTTAAAGGACACTAACAACCATGCACTTCATGTAACCTGGATGGCTAAGAAAGAGTCGGCAAACAACCTAAGTTCCTTGCTCCATAAACAAAGCTAAAACAAGCAATGATACACACAGAGAAGTTACAGGTACGGTCATCCACATAGATTATACTTTCTCAGGGTGTAATGATCCTCACTGTATTACTCCAGCATCAAAGGAATGAGGTAAGGGATTAAATTTAATAAATATTTTTAACTATACAATTTATTATAATCCTTGAAAAGATCTATTTTCTGGTCAGTATAACAGAACAGTAGGAACAACCCTATTTATTTGAATCACTTTCACCACTTAAACTAGCACTTTTGTGCATGTGTTAGCTGTGCAACCTGTGTAGTGATGTGTTCTGTGTTTAGTGAGGTGAGTGCTTCGCCAACACCATGCTAAGTTGCCAAAACATGAAAATAAAATATCCCAAGACAGAGAGTGTTGCAGTGCATAAGAATTCTCTATTTTCTCTATTATCAATAAATCTTGCTCAATTCAAGTAGAAGTTTTAAGTGTTGCACTCATGTGCTGAGCATAGCTTTCTCCCTAACTGTTTGTGCTTTTATGTGTAGCTTTATCATGTTGTTTGCTTATACACACAATCAAAGCTTTTGAAGGGCCTAGATACTGCAGTTTTATGAAATTACAGTTGAAGTCAATGAAGATAACCATAATATTACAAAATGGCTTTAGTTTATTAAGCTTCTGTCATAAATAGAAGATTTCTAAGGAGAAATGTGCAAATTAATAAAAAGTAAAGAGCACTGAAGGAAGTGGAATGCACTAGTCATGTTCTTCTATTCAAGAACATCAAGGTCTTTTCACATAACCATAGTTTCAGCCTATCTCACACAGAATTGAGTTTTTTGAATCATACTTATTCACTGAGCTGAATTTTGACTCTCCACACTCATTATTGGAAAATGTAATTATTTTCTACTTCAGAAACATAGAGCAAGGTGTTAAAATATTATTTTGTCATTTCATAAACCTATCACCTAAAATGCACACTCATAATAGCGGAAACCATGCAGGTTTTTTTGTTTAACTGTGTGCAAACAAACCCAGACTATCTTAGATCATTTCTAGATTATTAAAACAATTTCAGAACCATTCCTCATCTACAATAATTGCAACAGGCAGAAAAAAGAAACCACAATATTAAAAAAAATAGTATTTCTATTTGCAGGAATTTAAAAAACTGAAAAGTTAGGTTAGGTAATTTGTACTTCCATAGACTGTCCAAATGGTCTGGAGGCAGTTTTAAATTAATCAGCTCATTCAAATATAATACTTCTTTTAACCGTTAAAACTATTAATAATTCTCTGTGTTTAATCTAAAACCAAGACAAATAAGAGTCAAAAATCTACTGAAACTTATCTACATCTACAAAAACGTTTTGTTTATGTATTGCACTCAATGTTCTGCTTCAGAGGCCAATTCTGCTCTTCAAGTCAAGTCAAATATGCTTCTAAAAATTTGCAACTAAGCTACATTATGTGATGAAATCTACAACAATCATACGCTTTAGTAATGGTGAATATGTACATGTAAAATGCATGTATCATGCTCAGAATGGAGCATTTGTTAGGTACCTATGAAGTTTTGGGATTATTTACAAAGGCATTTCTGCTATAGATGACTATCACTATGTGTTTCTTGATCAATGAACAGTGTACTGCATAGGAAAACGTCTTCCAAGTAGCATTACAATGTTGGAGTGCATTAATAAAAGTAATTATTTCTATCTCATTATTTACACTTTATGGGCACTTCATGTTAGTGTACTGAGGGCTGTTTGCGATCTATGGTAACAAACTAAGACACCCTGTACATTATAAAAAATCATGCCTTCCCAGCGGTAATGTTTTACATGGCGGCATTGAGCTCAGGCTATCGCTTTCCCACTTACAGCTACTAACTTCTAAAGTTAAAAGCTTAGTCAGTAATACCAAACTGCCTAAATTCATACTATTATTCTTTAAGTTTTCCTTTGAAGATTTAACATTTTAATGAGGTTTCTCTACATGTCAGTAGAATGGAAAACACAATAGACACATTAGTCTAAGATCTGGAAATTTCCCAAGCACCACGTTCTACCTATGTGACAGGAACAGAAAAAGCCAATTTATTTGCAAATAATTCTCATATAGGTTAAGTATTTTGTGTTATCTTTTCTATTGCAAAAAATGCAGAAGATTCTTTAACGATAGCTACATTTGCTTGAAACTACTGTTGAGTTTTAAAGATCCTGATGGTCACTTACATAAGTCTACTAATTTAGCTTTTAAGATGAATAACCAAATGAACGACACAAATTAATAGGAATCATGCATGTATATATGTATTCAAGTGAATGCTATTCTTTATACCCTCCAAAAAATTAATACTGACTTATATAAAAGCCTTAACTCTGATTATTATTATGTAATATTTTCATTGTTTACACTCATTTTAATGTAAATCAAGCGAATGCACCTATGCTTTTTGTAATAAAACACTTTTAATGAATCTAAAGCTTTCCTAATGATGTATATTTTATATTTTCAAATTTGAATATTTTTGTTCTTTAAACTGTTTAATTACCAACTATGTGTGCTTTAAGGAGGGATTTTGCTAAAGCAAGTGCCCATTTAGTGATAAACGGTTTCCTAACCTTATTCTCCAACACTGCATGCATAAAGCCTTAGTCTTTATGGTAATAAATAAAGAAATGGTATATAGATGTTGTAAAGTGTAAGAAATAAGCAGGCTATACAAAGCCTATGTATTTACAGCTCTCTGTCTGATTCTCAAATCAAAAATAAAAAAGATATTAAGCATTTTTCCAAAATCTACAGACTCCACATCACACGAACAAATAGAGCAGAAAATGTTTGTATTTACAAGAGATATAGAAATACAAATAGCTTGACAGAGAAGTCAACATAGAGAGAGAAAGAGAGAGAACAATAATTAGAGACAGAGAGAAATAGAGTTGCAGGATTTTGTCTATTGTGAAGTATTAGTGGTATTACGGGTGTAGGTAATTCTAGCGAAGAAACTGCAGGCCCTTTTCTTTACGTAATAAGAAATAGCAAAGAGGTGTCTGTCCCAAAGAATTTGCCTGGTGCGCTCTTGTCCCTGATACCTGTTATAGCGATCTTGCAAGACCATTTGGATGTCCCTTCTAAAACCATTTCTTCGGCTTGTTCGATTGAATCTATGTGTGTGTCGGGGTCCACTGAAAAGGTGTTTCTGTGGAAAATATCAGAAATAAAACAATACACAACAAGAACAGCAACAACAGCACATCAAAATACAAGGGGAGGAGGGTAAGCAAAGCGTTCCTTGCATTAACTTTAGGGTTGATGGGATGCTGAGGTTCAGGAAAGACAGAGTCTAGAAGAAGAAACAGAAGAAGAGAAAAAGCTTTCTTTTGTGACAAGAGATCATCATGTTCTTGGTGGTCTCTAAATAAGGGTAGAGATGATAACTTAAGTTCTAAAGTTAGAATACTTTTGCATGGGATCTTAGCAGCTTTAGAATCTTATAGTTGCAGCAGTTTAGCTTGTCTCATGGGCAATAAAAGTGGAAGGTTGCTTCCACTATGCAAGTTAGGGGCAAGGGTAGAAAACACTGGAAATCCATTGATACTTGCCTCTCAGTCCAGTACTGATTGGTTAGGAGTTGAATCCTCTCCCACTTTCCCCATAACAACAGAGACAGAGTGGTGACTATCAGCACCTCTTTTCAACATACCTCTTTCTCTTTCTTTGGGCATGAGATAAGTTAAACCAAATACATGCATACTATTATGCATGCATAATGAAATGTTGTACCAAGAATGGTACGCCAGAATAATTTATGAATGGCAGATGCACAAAACGGGTTGCTATCGAATTACAATAGAAATAAACTCTATATAAAAGAAATTTTTCTATGCACCTTACAACAGAGAGAAGAGTTTCAATTATTGTTAAGCTGAGATTGAGTCACATTGCTAGGACTGAGATTTTTTTAGCTTTTTTCAGCCCTTATAACTGACAAATGCTGGGGAGATACCCTAAACTTAGGCCTGGAACATTTCCTTTCCAATTTTCTTTTATGTATCACCAATGTTACTGCTTGTGGTGCCACATGTGGTTGAAGCTAGTTAATAAATAGGACCAGAATCTCAAACTGAGACAAAAAAGCATATGTGTCTCTATGATAACTTAATAGCAGACTCACACATACACATCCAACATCTAGAAAGATTGTGATGGCATAAACTGGCCACTTTTCACACAGTTGTTGTTGTTGTAGTGTTTAACGCCCGCTTTTACTACTACGGCATCGCAGGCGGTGACACTGATGATACATGAAGATGGAGCACCGGTGGAATGAGATGGCGGGGGAAACCGGAGTACCCGGAGAAAACCCGCCCTGACGCCGCTTCGTCCACCACGAATACCACATGCGGGTCCCTGGGATCGAACCCGGGCCGCCTAGGTGGTAGGCGAGCGCGCTAACCGCTCGGCCACGGCGCCGCCACTTTTCACACAGGAAGGCATATCCAAAGAGACTTACAGCCATTAGTTTTAATGCTACTCTCCAGCTTTGGCAGTTTGGTCTTCTAGTTTCCAGGTTAGAATATGGGTTTTAGGCCACCCTTGAGTGTGCAACCTTTTTTTTTGTTGCCCTTTTATATGTGGAATACAAGCTATTGGAATTCACCAAAAGTCAACTGTAACAAATTTACTACATTATGGTGCTCTCTGGTTAATTTTAGTGATATTCCATCTGTTCAGCTGATATCAATACCAGCAGGTGTTCCTAGAAGATATCCTAGGTAAAGATATGGCCATAATTGATCTTAACTGTAGTTGTTAAGCTGGCAGTGCAGGTCTTATCCTGCAGTTGTGTCTCATGTGAGTAAATAAGTACCTATACAGAATTGCTGTCTATAATAAGTGTTTCACAGTTCCTCATTGTCTGTTTTGCAACACAGTTTATATTAATAAATGCAGTACAAATAGGGTTGCCACATGTGGATTTTGCAGACAATCTGCGATTTTATGCTGGAAGAGGAATGTCCTGGACAAAGAGATAAAAGTCTGCAACAGCAGTGTGTGCTAAGAAAAATGTTCTATCATTAACTTGACTTTTACTGCCAAATGCCATTCACGTATTTCACCATTCCTCATGATAGAAGTTTCCAGATGGCAACACCATGGCTGACAAAGACCATCAATATATTGCCAATCTTGCACTAACAGTGACAGCAGAAGCAGTACAATAATTGATTCTCTGTGATTTTGCTGTTCTAGTTCCTTTATTTCTAGTGCCTGCCTCATGTTTGTACATTCTGTGGGTTGTATGAGGTTAGCATTCATGTGGACGGTAATTCTGAACCCGAACCCAATCCACAGTTACTGCTGACATCGTTACGTGGAATTTTTAAATTAATTTTAAAATTATTTAAAGTAAAAGAATTAATGTCAGATCTCAGACAGTATCAGCAGCCAAAATTTCAAGAGGAAATCATGGCATTTTATCACACAGTTATAGATTACTGGATGAAATCAAGCAAGCTTTTGTCTCAATTTTGACTGGATACTGTTGAAGACTATACCTGAATGGGAAAATGTAGGAGCTTCATTGAAGTGGGTGCAAGAAAATATAACTTGTAAAGTGGATGAGAGTTTGCTGTTTGACCAGCTAGTAAAATTGAAATGTTTTCTAGAAGAGGCAAAGAGTCAAAATTTGGAGATTATGGCTCATAAAAAGTGGGTAAAATTTTTTGAAGATTGACTTCAGTCAATGCAATGCTCCAAATTCAGTATAATATGAAAAATATAATTTGTACTTGCACTGCTTTTCACAGACTCATTCGGATTTCAAGCAAGTTCCCATGGGCGTCGTGAGGGGTGGGCAAGGGGGGCCATGGCTCCAGTAAATGTACAGCCATTTACTGACTATTAAACTATTATTTTAGTTTTGATGTAAAGAACAATTTTTATTTAGCACAAATTAATACGGTTATCTGCAACAAATATTATAAATTTTGACAGCAAAATAAGGATTTAGTATTAATTTGATTGCAAACTTCCAACATGTGCCCCCCCTGGAAAAAAGTCTGCCGATACTCATGCAAGTTCCTTTCTTCTGTTCAACGCTCAGAGAAATATGACTGGCACAAAGCTTAGTGTAAAATAGATCTCAACTGTAGCAACACAACTGTATATATTTTAGTAATTTGTGTTTAATGTTTTAATTAAAAAGGTATTTAATGCGAATTAACTTTAATTTTCTTCATTAATGGCATTCCTTTGCTGACAGCATTAATGCTTGGAACTAATTTTCATCATTAATGACAAATTCCTTTGCTGACGGCGTTAATGCTTGGACTCTGTCCTTGATTTTGGTTCTTGGATTATGGCAACCCTAAGTGTACAACATTTAACATGGAAAGTGTTGTTTCAAACAAAAATTGCCATGTAGATTTTACAGACTAGTTTGATGTTAGTAAATTATATTGTCAAGTTGGCAGTACTTTGATTTAGTGTAGTCTTTGTCGTTTGGGAGCTGCCATTAAACTGTTTTCCCTGTTGATAGGTTACTCGGCGAACTCCCCTCTGAGCTGTTGTGCCACAGGTCATTGTCATCAACATCTTCATCTTTATCTTTTTTATTAGCAAAATTTATGGGCCAGCACTGAAGTGGGACACCCGTATTTTCGTTTGTTTCTGTGTCGATAGAGACACATATTGCCAGCGACCCAGGATTACTATAATGAAAACAGTATAGATATTACTGCGACTGTAGGGTTCATGGTGACCTCTTGCACACAGGATATAAGGAGGCTTAGGGAGACATTCCATTTAGAAAGACACTGCTAGGGGAAAGGAAATTCAGCACACTGACATGCCACTGAAGGTTCCTTTCCCCAAATATTGCTGCTGCAAAACAAATAAACAAGAACAAAATATGGTCAGCGAATCTTCCCTTTTGCTTTCGCTGCTGTTATTGCTTGCTTTGGTAATTTTAATTGAAACAAACCTGTTATCGCTATTTTAGCTGACCACTTGCTGGTGCCGTCTAAAACAGACTGTTTCACAGCTTTCATGTGCCCAATATGACTCTTTTCTTCAACTCCAAAAACCGACCTGTGATGTGCGGGCAGAACAAAACATGTTTTTTGTAAAGTTATTTTCAAAGGCAAACAAAATCGTTCACCGGGGTTTGAATAAAAACTTTAAATCTGCACTTACTTCTTCAAAATAGAAGATGATGTATCTACTTCTAGCTGAAAACTTACATTTACTTCTGAAATAAATGTAGTATTAAATGCTACTTAAAAAAGAGAAGAATGGTTAGTATAACTCTAGAAGCTACAATGTTGAATCATTTTACCTTTTTTGTGGACAATGTTAGCAACAGAACATTGGTCACTATTGTGGCTCACAGATATAGACCTATGTCATGTGCAAAATAGCTATCTACGAGGGAAGAACTTTTGTTAATATTTTATCACATTTATCACCAACAAAGGTTAAATAGTTATTTATGCAACTAGCGCAATATAGGCAGTATTACCACTTTTGAATGTGTTTTGCAAGACAGAGGCATAGGCTTTCTATAATTATATCAGTGGTAATTATGCTCATATCCCACTAGCTGCATACAATATTTTATCCACAACCATTTAATAATGGCTACTTATCTGTGTTCCTGATATGATTGTTGATTTATAAATAACAGCATCATAATTCAACAAATATTGTGATACTCCATGGTTCAATGTACATCTGGGCTAGTTATTATTATTCCACTGACAATAGCAAAGTAGGTCTAGAAATAAAAGAACTAATGTAAAGACATTACCTAATTTGTTTATAACAGTAAATGGTAGATTATCTGGAATCAAGAAGAATCAACTAATGTATGTCAAATGATGAGTAATTCTGAAGAAAGTATTTTTTCTTTAAATATTCTTGGTCAGGAAGAAAATGTAATACAGTAGAATTCCAATAACTCGACCTAATCTGAACTGAGAGGCTGTCGAGTTACCAAAATGTCTATTTTTACAGGATAAAAGTTCTGTTATTTACAACTCATAACATAATACTGAAAATTATATAAATGCATGTTCGAGCACAATATAGGAAACAAAAAAGTGTAACATATTTTAAAATGTATTACATATTAATATGTTCTCCTTTTGTCCTGTCTAACACATCCAATTTGATTTTCGTTGTTATTGTGACATTGGCTTGTTCAGCAATATACAGACGAAAGGAGGCTGGGTGACCTTGGATATAGCAAACAACTGTGTGTATGTGACCATAAACAATCATGCTGGCAAAACATAAAGGAGGTCCAAGGCTACAGGATAACTAGTGATGGCGTGTATGTGATGATACAGCATGATAACACCGTATCATCCAGAAGCTTCCAGTAATTCCACTGAGTCATCATTGCACGTGTGTATGGAGGGTCCTCCAAGGTCATGTGTGATGCCAGCTCCAGTATAAATAGGACAGACAATGAGCAGTTCAGTTCAGTTGAGTGAGTGATAGAGTAGTTTTAGGTAGTGATAGAATAATTAGAGTTGTTGTGTAGTTTTAGTTACGAGAGTGAGTCAACCAGTCTGTCAGCAAGTATGTAAGCATCATCAAGTGATTATATCATAATAGTAAAGATATAACAGACAATGAAACTGTAGAGAGACATTAAAAAACTGAGAAAGACTATCAGAAGAACAATTGTGAATTATAATAGTAGAGAAGACTACAAACTGTGTTAGCAACAAGAAAGAAACTGTGGTTTTGCAGGAAAATTTGGAGGAAAATAAAATGATAGAGAAGTAACCGGACTTGAATTTTGTGATTTTGTTACATTGTGTTAATTCATGGACATTGACAGACTTGTTTTCAAAGGGACGGGGGCACATGTTGGAAGTTTGCGATCAAACAACATTAATTCATTAATCCATTGCCAAACGCTGTAAAAGATGTAGTTACAGTATTTGTTGCAGATATTTATTTTGTGCTAAATAAAAGCTGTGTCTTACATCAAAATTAAAACAATAGTCTGTAGATGACACAGCTTATTGGGATACCCCAAAAAACAACTGTGACAGTTTCCATTTATGCACAGTCTGGTTATATTTGGTGATATTCCATCTGTTATGTTATATTAGTACCACCAACTGTTCATAAAACATAACCATGCTAAAGCTATGGTCATATTTGGTGTTATGTTGCCACAGAAGTTGTTGTTTTTGAACTTGTTGCAGAGAAGCCAACTCATAGATTTTAATATAAGATTCTGTTTAGATGCCATATTAATTAATTAATTAATAAACTAATCTGTGGACGCCATTTTATTGCTCATGTTTGCATGATTTTGCCTTGAATTATTTTAGGGCAGTATATGCGACTATAGTTACTGTTATAATTTTTGTGTTCGCATTACAGTAGTACATTAAATAGTATTTAGCATTCAGAAGTGATTTCATTCAAAAGTGTTATTGCAGAACAAGGTTTGCCGATGGTGAGTAGGTTCATCATGTGTTGTGTGGTAATGATATGCGAGGTTAGAAATAATGATTTTATTATGTGCATTAGCAGTACTGCTTTTTGGTGTAATTTTGTCTGCAGTTTAGTGTAATGTCGGCCATATTGGATTCTTGGGAACTACTGATACCTAAGCTGTTTCCTCTATAATAGTAATTGATTGCACATAATTCATTTCCAAGGGGGGGCCACAGCCCTCCTTGCACCCCCCCCCCCTTCATGATGCCCATGTCTTAACTTGTCATCTTTTCTTATCATTTAATATTTTCATCGGCACAAACACAACTCAACACCACAGTAAGTCTGGTGCTGTAACCAGAAATATGCAGCTGAAAGTTTAACTTACCATGTATGAACTGGTAAACCTCCAAACATGTGTTTGTCCTATGTATCCAGATTATTAAAACATAAGCTTTTTGATTTCATGACAAGGGTCTGCCAAATACTCATGGTCTGATTAGATATTGAAGGTCAATATGTGGTCAATCCTTTTGTTACTGTTAGGGAGAATCTGGTAGGTTGTATACATACACTAATTAAAATTTATCCATATTGTTTATATCACATAGTTGATTGCAAAATTGTTACAATCAAGTTTGAAAATAAAAAAAAATTAAAATATAAATTTCTAAGTTATATGGAATGTCAAGTTATCAGGATTCTACTGTAATTAAGATTTCTTCTTTGGTGGGGTGCTGGAAGTTTAACATCCTTTAACTGGTAGGTTATACTGAGCAATGAATAATGAATTAATGCTCAATGTGTCTGGGGACTATAGAGCTTAAAGTGACTCAACATTTGTTTTCTCAGGACAAGGGAAAATCCCTAAATAATCCGTTATTTCAATAACTAATGCCAGAAGTACAATGAATTTTACTTAACAGGACTTAGTGTATTAGGATGCACTTAACATAATGGGAACAGTTTTGATTGGTTATTCTTTTACTTGGCAGACACAATGGATATTGGAAGTAGCTGTGTTTTTCTAATCTAATTACCTTCTCCAAAAATTAAAAAAAGAAGAATACAAAAATGTAGAGTAAGGAACATTTTTAAATAGTGATCACAGTATGGAGATTCCTACTTTAGGAGCAAAACAAAAGAAACAGAGAAAGACTGTTGAGCAAATAGTTATATACAGAAAGGCAATTTATTACTGCATGACACTACTTGTTGATGATTCATTCAAATTAGTCACATGACATCCAAGCTTGACATAATGTGAAGGAAAAGTTTGACATCGCGAAACTTTTAAGTTACATCACGTTAAGTTAAATCACATTAAGTCAACCCTAAATAGCTCAATTCATGTTACATCTCATGGGGTTAAGTGATGTCAGTTAAAGGTCATTGGAATCCTGGCATTACCCTAACAGAGAGTTGAACTGTGAGGCAGACACACGTACACCAAATGATGGATGGGTAGTTTATTGCTTATAATTCTAACCCAAGAAGCAGAAATGTCTCCATTGGTGATGTACTCAACAATGCCTTGCATATTGAGGTGAAAGCATAGAAATCTTTCTGTCATCTTTGAATCTTGTGTTGTTCATAGGAACTCAACCACTCTGAACTTTGGCTTACCGTCAGATGTATGCCATCGGGAATATGTCTTGCTACCTTTCGGATGAAAAGCCTGAAAACATTTTTTGACTTGCTACCATTCCAATGTCAATGCCTCAATTAATAATATAGTGTGGATGATATTCTACTTATAATCGTCTGCTATTCATTATTTATTGCAAATAATGTGTTATAAATGTAGTAGTTATAGTAGTAATCCTCATCATCATCATCATCGTCGTCATCATCATCATAGGTGATGATAATGATAACAGTAATGATAATTCATAATAATGATGCTTACTAAGAAGTAACTTTGAATGACATAAAAATATTAATTCATCACTAAGGTGATAGATAAGTAGACATTATTAAATGTTCACAGATGAAAGCATTTACAACATCAAGCAAAAGCTATTTTTATTGCTGGAAACATAAAGTTATATGATTGTCATAAATGCCATTAGATTGTGTTGTTATTTAACACAGATTATAGTGTGTGTATCCAGAGAACCTATTCTGATACACCTCCTTTGTTACAACTATATTACATCTCAACAGCGAGAGCAACAAGCAACAGGCAACATGTGCATTTTGTAAGGGTACAAGTAATTTTAACAATCTTTATAAATCCACCTTCACATCATACTCATATTTCAGTAAATAAAGTTTATTGTTAGAAGAGACAGAGGAGGAAAGACTTTTTGAACTATTTCAGCAGCTTCATTAAAGAATTCAATGGTTAACCCTTCAGCCTTCTCTAGCTAAAATAAACATCAACAATTCTATGTATTTAAATGAAGTATACAGAGAAAATTATATAAATGCAGATTTGCATTTGTCTGTGGTGTAAATAAATGACTGTAGATACCATAAAACTTCACACCACTGAACTAAATAACACATAGAAGCTGAAAATGTGTTTGCTTTGGCCTTTATTACGGATGAAAAATCTGATGTGGAAGTGTCCAATAAGCTTTGCTATTGTCATTTATTTTTCATTGCTATTCTGCAAAGTATTGCACAAAAAGCCTTTTTCCAAGGGCTCCCCATTAATCATGATAAATATTGTTTGATACAAGTTATTTGGCATTGGGAAAACATTGTTACTTTCTTTCGACAACCATAAACACAAACATAATTAGGTCAAACAGTATTATGATAGACACCAAATTGAATGGCAGCTGATAACTGATCACTATTCTGTTTTCTGTTATGCAAATAAATTTTGTGAGTACAAGTGATATTTACAGCACCAGCATTAAAGCGGGATTTCACACGATGTCACACGACCTTTCAAGAAACTCTTCACACACAGATGCACTGTGTTGACTCAGTTACAAGCTTCCTTCACATATGTTCTCAACCTTGTTTATGTTTCTACTACCCATTGTAGCTTGTCACGTACACACAGCAGGATTCTGAGGCAGCCTGACCTTGTCCCTTTGTTTCCTCGCATGCAGCGTGAAATAGCTTTGCCTTGTCCATCCATTGTTGTATGCCAACCCCCAATGTTATAATATTTTTGACATTTTAAGCACATAAAAAATAAATATTTCCCAAGTTTTAGCACCTAAAAATCTGAGCCTTAGTTATGAATACATTATCTTAACAATTTGACATAGCTTATTAAAATTTTGTGTACTGTGTGCTTTGTCTTCTAAATACATGGTAAAAAAGTAAAACAATCAAAAGATTTCATTTGTTTTTCACTGATGCATTGCCTTAAAAAGGCAAAATAGGCAAAATATAAACTGGTTCTGTTACTTTCAAATACTTCAAAACACAATTCCATCTACCTAAGTTTTGATTTATTCTTACTCAATAAAAAGCATTGTGCCTAATATTCAGGCTGTAAACATCATAAAATTCTGAAATTCTTCATTAAAGCTGTGCCACTATGTTACCATAGTAGCTCAGCAGTTAAGAGTAGCTGCACATAGGATGGAAGTTCGGTGGTTCAAACAAGGCTATGGAATTCCAAATTCCAAATTCCGTGTATAAATTCCGCATCCCAGACAGTCAATGCCTCAGATGCAACTGTACCTTCACCAAGAAGACTTCGACCACGCCACCGATGATGTCCACCGTAGTAGTGGATGAAACGTCTGGACCAAGTTACTCCAGCAGACCACGGCAAATCAGCCCAGAAGACTCTTTTGGAATTTCAAACACTGGCCGTGAAAGCCTACGCCTACTCAAAGCTATGGAATTGAGTTTTTCATTTCTGATTCTACTTTTCGAAGTTTACCTACACACGGTTTGTATGTGTTAGAACAATCAATTATCACTGATTGGCCTGATATATGGAATCTGTGTCTATTGAATGCATTTAGTGATTAAAGAGCCTTAACTTGGAATGCTATCAGCAGTTTGCTTGAGAAGGCTGAAGGTAATGAAATAAAGATAATGAAGTAAAAAGATGAACTTGCTGTACCTGATAAGCTCAAATATTTCAGGTTTCTCCCGTTCCCTCTGCTTCATCCTCTCTTTCATAGCGGTGATGATACTGTTGGCTTTATCCTCTGCACCATGCTTTGAGCTCTTCTCCGCCGCCCCTTAACATAAAAAAACACATTAACAATTTACAGCAATTTCTTATTTCTATTTTCTTGGAGTATATGAATATTATATATGATTATCTTAAATCAACTAGAATTCCTGGACATCTACTGAACAGCTTTAGCAGCAGGTCCAAATTTTGAAAAATATTAGAACATAGAAAATTTATTCACAAGGAAGACTTTTGACTTTCCCAAACAGGGACTGCCATCTAGACAAAGCATAAAAAATAACAATTAGTTATCTGAAAAAAACGTTCAATACCAAATTAAAAATAATTACAATACTGAGTGACCCAACATATTATACAGAGCAACCCAACATATTATACAGGGTGACCCAACAGTAGCTATGCAGTATTGATCAGTCAACATTAAATAATAAATTGCACATATAAAATATGCACACATTCCAATAATTGCTTGTACATTTATGAATGTCTCAAGCATGTAATAAAGGCACATAAAGACGATAAAAACATGAATGTACACAATCATGACACTAGAACTAGGCAAAACTATTTTAGAAGTAGATTAAGAGGCTCCCTTGGAAAGAAATGTATTGAGAGTAATGCAAAGGATTTATATAATCACTTACCTGGTGAAATTAAGGAAATAAAGAATGAGGTAAAAATGAGAATGGAAATAAAGTCCTATCTCATCAAAAATGTATTTTATTCTGTAGAAGAGTATAAGGCAGGAAGAAATGTACGCTATTAGTTTACCTCTCCTTTAAGAGTAGCTCTGAAGTTAAAATCTGATAGTTGTGTATACATAACTAAAATTGTAATTTGGTATTGTATACCCCATGAAACAACTCTTAAAATTGTAAATGTATTCACTTGTCTTATGTACAAAATTCTTCAAATTGTAAAATTTATGTTTTTTTTTATCTGGCGAACCTTGTAAATTTTATTACATTGGTGAATAAACTGATACTGAATTGAAGGACAATATTACGAGAGAAATACAGGCAATTTGTCAACATCAACTTTTGTGAGTAAACCAGAATTATTTTCAGAGATATAGGGAATGTGTTCGCGTTGAAGGTAATCAATTTCAACATCTGGCGTGGCAGGTAAGTCTAATGTAATTTAGTGTTAGTACCCGTTACTTGCCGCTCCTCTAGGCGTAACTCTGGCTGAGAGCGCGGTCCTCGCTGGGTCGAGTGCCGCCGCGAGGGGCCCCTCGGCGGTCGGTCAGCGTACGCACCGTATATTATCTTATCCGCGTGAAATCTGCTGCATATGGTAGTAGCCCACAGAAGCGCGTTACAACGTAGCCATATCGTGTGCTTGTGTGTGTGAGAGCGATGGAGATAGTGCCATGCGCGCAGCGTAAGAATAGCGTTTCACCGTGCGTTTTACCGAGAGCTATCAAGTGGAACTGCAGATTAAAACCTAAGTAACATTTGACTATTCAGTTAAACTAAACATATGCAATAGAAATTAGCGTAACCTCATTATTCTAGAGGGATAGACCCTGGCGTTCGTCGTCACTCCAGTTCTCACCACGTCATCGCCACCGTCACTTCTTTCATCCTGTGTATCACTGACTTTTACATTTATCACAATTGGATCTGAAACTTCTTTTCTGCCCATTTCTTTAATAGAATCACTTTCCTACAATTCTTCTGCGTCTTTAACACTGGTGGCCCATTGTCCGTTTTTTAAATTGTCAAGTTCCTCATTTGCAAGTCTTTCAACGTTCACAACTTTACATGTATTGTTTGTAAGAGCAGTTTGACGCTTTACCTGAACCCACACAAACTCAATCGCATTATACCGACAACGATAGGGAGGTAACCATATTATTTCACGTCCCCTTTCGTTAGCAAATTATCGACCTCGTACACCTTTTCTTGGTTTTTGAATGGCACAACCCTCTTTTAATTTGGCCAGTGAAAATTCTATTTCTTTTTGTTTTAGCCATTCTTGAATTTCGCATTTTGTGTTAGATGTATTAGCAAGCTTGTTAACAGTTACTGGGTAGCTTCCTTCTTCGAAGTAATTCATAAATCTGTTTAAACACCAATCTTTAAATGTTGTTGTTAGCTAATGCTGGATTTCTGACAATGAAGTCATTAATCCTCTTGCTCTCCAATATTTTTCACTGGTGATATTGAAGACAGCAATAGCAGTAATAGTAACCGTTTTTTAGAGAGCACTATATTTTTATGTTTTGGCGGTCACATCGCTCTCTCACAACCCCCAGAATGTCTGGAGGACCACACCTGTCGTTGGTTTACGGGTCTCACCGACCTGACCGGGAGAGTTATCAAAATAAATTCACCGACCATATCCTCTGATTACCAATCAGAAGACGTATTACATGCCATGACAGGTCAGCATGTTAGGGGTTAAGTTTTTATAGAGGAATTAGAGAAATGGAGAGGTTGGAAAAATAAAGACTCCCTAGCCCTCGGGAACCCTAATAGCATCGGGGTTGGAAGAGAACAAGAGATGACCAAGGTAAGGTCAGATAGAAAAGTTACAGTGAGGAGCAAAGCACCAGTAAGTGCAAGTAATGTTCTGCTCAGCTTGGGTACCTTGTGGTCGCCATTCACATATCCCCTAGACGGAGACCCCTGAGTCAACAGTTAGATATATACAAACATCCAAGTTGTATAGATGATACGAATTGTTTGTAGAAGAGTGAGTAGAGAAAGAGATGTGAATGTGTTACCGAAAAGTGAGTATAGTAAACAGTGTGCATGTAATACGTAGCATTTCTATTTCAAACATACACGAAATTATATGACTTATTTGTAGAAGAGTGAGTAGAGAGAGATGTATAATCTGTCATTTCACCGTGATAAACCGATGTCTTCTTTGACCGAAACACCTACTTGCTCCCCAGTAAGAACCCTGTTTCTGCCGAACCCGCATGATACACAATAAGGCGACTACCTTTTCCCTTTAATCCACCATTTTTAGAACTCTTGCCAACTAGATTTCACGATATGATTTTGGTTCACCCAAGTTTCACCTAAGTAATTCATGTTGGTCTTCTAGAGCCAGAAACTCGAAATTCGTGCATTGTGCGAAGAAATTTCAATCTTGACGCAACAACGTCACCCCTTTCCTTAAGGAATTTAAGACCGTCATTGGTTTTTCTACATCTGAAACCTTTTTCAATATTCTTAAGGTGGAAGAAGTAGAATCTTTGTACTCGTAAGATATTTTTCCCGTAAAGAAGTTGTTATATTTTTGATAGTAGGGAATTTGCCACGGTCATAAAATTCTAAGACTCTTCTACGAACTAGCGTTATTTAACTCGTCTAAATGTTCTTTTTTCGGTATGTTAATGTGTTTTCTAGAGGAAACAAAAACTGTAGCAGAATTTTACTTTTCTTGTCTCTAAGTAGATCCAAGAAACAATGAATGTATTCCACACGCTACAGCAGTTAACTCTTGGCACCTTAAAATCAAGTTTGCACTTTTCTTTGTCACCTGAGTTCCTTTTAAAAACTCATACACCCACCCTATAAACAAGTTGTGCTTGACTGCGTAAAAGACTAGTTTTTGCCTCTTCTACCACTAACAGAATCACTTGCTTTACTAAGCGACATAATTATTACAACTTCAAAGAACTGCATACCCATTGTGTCCCCTGGTCAGAGTAATGAGGGGTGTATTAGGAGAAAGGGGGAAGCATAAAGCTACGCTTACTCACACCTCTGTTAACACCTCAAGGTTTGCTTCATTTCTGTAAATATACTTGCGTAGAAATACCGAACGGCTGAAGCTAAAATTATACTCTTTTTGCACATGCTTGCACGAGCATTCTGTTTATATATGACATAAGTTTTAAGCTTGTAATAAACTATTAATATCCGAACATTAATCTAGTAATTACTAAGCGAGACGAGGCTAGTTCTGACTAGGCAACGCTGCACGTCTAGGTATAAGCCATGGAGCCTCTCAAGGTCATATGCAGGAGGTTTGACACGAACCATAACATTTGTATTGCTGTATATTGTATTAGAATTAGGAGCTGTGAGCAAAGTTTACAACTTTTGACATCTAAATGCCACTTGATATTGGTCCATTATACATCACTACTGTCGGAATGTTCGGATAGTTACTCCAATATAGCCTTAGTTCTTCGCAATGTTTAATGCTGCCTTAAACTCCAAATATGTCATTTAATGTCGGGTCCGTTGTATGTTCAACACAGTAAGCAGAACTTTGAAGGTATTTTGTCTCATCACGATTACTAATCCTAAACCAACACAGCTTGATATATCTACGTAGTACGCAATGGTATGGGTTTTAGGTACTAGTTCTGGAACGGTCGTTCAAAAACCAGCGTCCGAGATCTCATGAAAAACAAATTCATATGACGTTTGATACTAAAATTATATATTCATAAAACTAATCATTTAAAATATAATTAACAAAATAATAATTAGAATAAAATAAAAATGAATAGACAAAAGGGGAAAGCCTCGCAAATTTAAAAAGCTGAATAGGGTTGTAACGGTTTTGGTAGCGTCAATTTTAATTCAGAGCATCACACACTCTTGTCCGTAGAAGTGAACATATTGCTATTCACTGAAGCGTTTGTGTGCAACGTACACGCAAAGTTATGTCTATCACACTGAAGCATATTTCAGGTGTGTAATTACGGGCACAGTTTTATTTGACTGGTGAATTGTTTTATAATCTACATTGGTCGGCAAGCTTTCAGTGCAAATAGTGAAACGATTAAAAGACGTTATCACCATAATTACTTAACTAGCAGCATCCTGTGTAAACAAAACCCACGCATACCCAGGGAGAGACATCTCAGTGTTCTAACAGCGGCAAGGGCTTTGAGCATTGTTAGGCCGTGTGAGATATTGTTCCTTCAAGCTGTCTTATCAACTTGTGGCCTACAAAACGCTAATTCGTCTTCGAAATTGTTGCATCAATGGCTGGCGAATGGTGTTTGCAACTGTGGCTGAATATTGCTTAAAGTTGGCACTTTTATCGATAAAAGTTGTTTGGTCGAACTCGTGTTTTGATTGGCTTCAATGGATGATCATTGCATAGTATACAGTCATAAACACACACAGGGTAGCTTACTGAAATACTGATTCACCTCTGGAATAAACACATCCACAGACAGAAATACAAGCTGAAAGTGTAAATGAAAATTAGTGTATTGAGCATGAAGACTGTACTTACGCTGCAAGCAGTCGGCGTTGAGGAGATCCTTGCATTTCTCGTGGCATTTGACTCCGCACTCGGAACATCGCACACCCTGACGGGCTATGCCCCACAGCAACCCCTCGCATTCGTAGCAATATGTGGGAGATGTGGCAGTCCACAGCAGGAAGTTGTGGGGTGTAGTGCTGGAGATGGGGTAGATGAGCGCCTGCAACGTCTTCTTGTACACGTGCATTTTCTGCACAACAAACATACCATTTTCAACATACCTACATTTCCTCTGGCAACAATGTTATTGAACTCTTGTCATGATTTATGTACATTTTTAAATGAGCTCATTACTAATTTTAAAAATAGACAACAGCTTCCAGAATTATTAACGCTTGCTATGTTAACAGATTATAATTTCGAAAATGTAAAACAATAATGGTCGCAAATTATTGGTTGTTACGTTATTTTAAATGAGGATTTCCATTAATAATTGACCCCGGGACTGAAACATGATCGAAAAATTATCAAATTCACGATTTTTAGGTTTATGGATATAACTGTTCCCCAAACTTTCAGTCATCGGTTGGTAGTGAATATTTTTAGATTCCGCCATTTTTAAAGGTCTAGCGCAGGCTTGAAGTGCCATGTGCGCTACACTTAAACGCCCCTTTTCTGCTTAAATGTTGGGCAGCATTTGAACAAAACAAGGGCCAAAAGGCGGAGAGGAGTGGTTAAGCCATGAATTTGAGGGGAGAGACTACTAGACAAAGAGAGAAGATGTGGCAAACAGGTAATCTCACTCATGATCATGATGCATGTGTGTAGAAAAATTGATATTCTCGACTTTTTAATACATTATCTGCTCCATACACATTAAATTTTGTGCCATGCTCCCAAATTGCTCCAGTATATCCTCCATTAATGTGACTAATTTCAGTCTTTGGTTTTAAAATCTAAAAGTTTGTTTAGCTTTAACAAAATTAAATGCACAAAAAAGTTTAAAAATATTTTCCATGTCCATGTAAGCAAAGGAATTAATTACTTTAAAAGTAAGGAAGAGACTGATGGCGTTTGTTGGGCAATTAGATTTTATGAAATAATAAAACTCTTGTGATATTTTAGTTTTTGATGCACATGGAAGTTTTTGAATGTTAAGGTATTTTGTGAACAAATTGAATGATTAATTCCCTCAAAACTATTAAACAGATTGTGCTGGAACTTTATGTGTTAGTAACATCCTAAGTGTGCAAAGTATTGATTTCATCACTATAAAAATAAGAATAAAAAAATAAAAGATTCAAATTTGAGTCGCAGTGAGAGTTGTTGCATTAGCATCTCTTGTTGAATTGCTCGGTGAATAACAAAACGTGCAGGTCGATTGTGTTGCGTTCGTCCTTTACCTTCACATCTGCTAATGAGAACCGATATCTACCTACTCCTGCTCGTTAGCAGAATGACTCTAGAATGGAGAATGCCTCCCTCAATCACAATATCATACCTCTATCTCCCTACCTCGTTAGAATCCAATCTCTCAGTGTTTGAATATTTAATGATGTATCTATTCTACATCTTACTGGCGTGACGTAACAAACTCCATTTTCAGTGTTTCTTTAAATATTTATTATTAATTGCCTTCTGTTCAGCCTCGTACACACTAAGCAAATTCAGATACTTTTCATGACTGAAAAAAATTATTGTACTCGAAGTGGAGCTCGGATAATTCGAACTTCATAATTCAAAACCATTGTTAGTTTGAAGATTTTTCTTGGTCCCTTGAATTTTGTATTAAAGCAACGTAAACAAATTTGATGTGTTGCACTCACATGACTTCCTCTACTCTTGTACTAACCATTCTTACAAACTCTTATTCCCATATCTTCTTTGTGTTAGTTGAGATAAACATTTACAGAAATTATCTTATTGCTCATTTCTTTTTAGGTGCAAGGGGAATATGGGAATGCAGTAGGCTTTGAGCGATAGTCAAATCTTTTACAGCTTTGACATTCTGCTCTTTTTGCACGTCTAAGATATAAAAAATGAATAACGATGTTCCATTAGACGAAAATTTAAGTATTCCAAAATTCACACAAATAACAAGGACTATCTCCAAAATAGTTCACTCTACAAAAAATTGTGTTTTAACAAGAACTACATTTCTACTTTCTCTACTGGTAAGTAGAAGGAAGTATTCCAACCAAAAATTCGATGTTGAGATTTCACTGGAAATATATATTTTGAGACGCCCTGATTAAAAAAAAAAAAAAAAAAAAAAAAAAAAAAAAAAAAAAAAAAAAAATTAGAAAAAGGTTCGTATGTGTCTATCAGTCTGTGGACAGCATAACTCAAAAACGAAAAGTCGATTAAAATTCAAGGTTGGTATTTAAGATTTATGTCTTTCAAGGATGCGACACGAAGATTTTGAAGAAAATAGCCCCATCCTAAACTACCTTTTACATGGAAAACTTTGATTTTCTTGAAAATGGCTCTAACGATTTTGATTAAAATGACATGTTTAAGATATTTGTATGACAAATGAAATGTATATTTTGAATTTTCTGGCTATGGCCTATGTAGTCTTGTTTACTTTGGATGACTTTTGAATAACTCGTAAACCGTAAGAGATAGACAAAATCTTACTATACAAAAAATGTAGATCTCGCTAAAACACAAAATTTATGTACAAATTTTTTTTTCCGTAGAGTGAACTATTTTGGAGACATTCCTTGTTATTTGTGTCAGTTTCGGAAAACTTGAAACTTTCGTGAAAAGGAACATCATTGTTCATTTTTTATATGTTAAGCGTGCAAAGAGAACGGGATCTCAAAACTTTAAAAGACTTGACTATCGCTCAAAGCCTACTGTATTCTAATATTCCCCTTACACCTACAAGGAAATAACCAGTAAGATAATTTGAAAAAAATGTTTATCTCGACTAACACGAAGAAGATATAGGAATAAGAATTTGTAAGAATGGTTAGTACAAGAGTAGAGAAAGTCATGTGAGTGCAACACAAGATTTTTTGTATAGTAAGATTTGGTCTATCTTTTTCGGCTTATGAGTTATACAAAATTCATTAAGAGCAAACAGACTACATGGGCTATAGCCAGAAAATTCAAAATATACATTTCCTTTGCCATAAAAATATCTTAAACACATGGTATTTTAAACAAAATTGTTAGAGCCATTTTTAAGAAAGTCAAAACTTTAGAAAAATTGTCCATGTAAAGGCTAGTTTAGGGTGGAGGAATTTTCTTCAAAATCTTCGTGTCGGATCCTTGAAAGATATTAAACTGAAATACCAATTTATGTTTTTAACGGACGTTTTGTTTTTGAGTTATGCTGTCCAAAGACTGAGACGCACTCACACGCACAAGAGGGACCTCAAAACATATGTTTCCGGTAAATCTCGACATCGAACTTTTGGGTGGAATATAATACTTCTTCTACTTACTATACATAGTAGGGAAAGTAAAAGTGACATGTAATTCGAATTTCATTTTCCTTAATTAGAAGTTTTGGTTCAGAAGTGTCAGTCAAAAATTAATCTAAACGCAAAAATTTAATATGAGAATTTCGTCCATGTGCTCTACAAAAGAGTTCATTCATCGCACTAGGGTTGTTTGTTTTGTCGGAGTGCAGTTGGAATGCAGTTTGCGCGGTGAAACAACCTCCCTAGCTGCCGACCTTGTGCTTCTATACCTGCTCCCGCGTCCCCTTGTTTAAAAATGTGCGCGTTTAGCACGCTTGACCTTCCCACTGTGTGTCTTACTAAACCTCGTGTCCAGTACAGGACTAACTTTGGCGGAACAAAGTCACCTTCCTTCGAGAAGTTGAAAAGGGAATACCACCGAACATTTTATCTGAAAAAATAAGACAATTTTAGGCGTGTCCCTATTAAAAATGGAATGAATCAAAAAATAATGAAACAACTGGAAAATCCTGATGGTTATGTGTATGTAGTATTTGTATTACTGAAAAGTCAATTTGAGACGTAAATTTTGTAATTCAAACTTTTTAATACTTCGAATTTAGTTTTTGTCTCTTCGGCTTCGAATTACCCAAGTTCCAGTGGGGTACACCCTTCTTATAAAGTTTTTCTTTCACATCTTGCAGTTTTGTTGCTTTTCGTAGCAAGTATGCCTCCATCCGGTAAGTATACTGATTTAAAATCTTATAACTGTTCACAATTTTCTTAGAGTAACCAAAGAAAACAGCTTAAACTTTGCTGAAGACAAAATAACTAAAATGTCTCGGGCTTATATACTATAAATAGTTGGTTTGAATCAGTTTATCGTATCCTGAAGATGATCCCTTTCGAAACATCGACGACGAATCGGTTTCAAATCAA
Source organism: Tenodera sinensis (assembly GCA_030765045.1). Lineage (NCBI taxonomy): Eukaryota > Metazoa > Arthropoda > Insecta > Mantodea > Mantidae > Tenodera > Tenodera sinensis. The sequence continues at coordinate 24,445,477 of CM060961.1, read as the reverse complement.
CTATTTATCTAGCTAAAAGTCTGATGAGTGAATGAGTGATTGAGTGAGTGAATGAGTCAATGAGGAACTGAGAGAGTGATTGAGTGAGTGTGTCAGTGAGTGAGTCAGTAAGTGATTGAGTGCGTGAGTGTGTATGATTTAAGGACCTGTCAAAAACTGGATGATTAGGGTATGTTTAGAATTTAGAATTAAAAGCAAACAGTTTCATAGAAGATTTTGGAAATGTTTTTACACTATAAATTACAATATAAATTACAGAAACGGAACTTTACAGTTTATTTTTACAGCTGAACTAGTTCTTTTCTAAGTGACCCATTTCTTTATTAGCTGAAGCAGTTTTTTACCAACTGAATATGTTCTTTTCTAAGTGAATTAGTTCTTTTTAACTGAACTGTTTCTTTTCTACATGAACGAGTTCTTTCCTACGAAATATCAACAATCTTATTTGGGGTCAATTATGAAGTTAATCATGACCAAAACAACTCTCCTTGCCGAACGTTATCTTCTGCAGTCCCCTTAAACTATAACATTTTAGATCGATCTGCTTATTTATGGAGGGCTATGAATAAAACAAAACAAAATCACACATTTGTCTACACGTATCGATTACATGTATGCTTGTAGTTGAATGTGTGCTTACTTGAACATTTCTAAATATGCTTCTCTATTATGAAAAACTGAAGCTATTAACAGTGAAGCTATACCATTCTACAAATATAACAAGTATCTTAAAGACTATTATCTTCACTTATCTTAGTGTTTGCTGCACGTTTCTTGAAATTAAACGGAAACTGTTTGCGATATATTATCGCATCATCGATCAAATACTAAGATAAGTGAAGCATAGACTCTATAATATTCGTTACATTTGTAGAAATGCTCCTCAATATTAATTTTATACAGGGTGTATGTGTATCACCCTGTATTTTACTTATATAGGTATGCAGTTAATATATATTTTTACTTTTAGGTACTCAAATTTTAAGGGAGTGAAAATCAATGAAGTATTCAAAAGAAATGTTTAATCAAAGATCAATTCAATCAATTAATTTTTATGCCTTCATTTCTGTTGTTTTCGCTTTTCCCCCGAGTTTTGAAAATGGAGTTGTGTAAAAACAAGGAGGAGTTATTGAGACTTACCAGTTCCTCATCGTTGAGCGTTGCACGAGGGACAGCTGATGTGAGTCCTGCATTTCGTTTCGTGGCAGCCATTGTCTGAACAGAGAACAGTAAGTTAGTAACAGGTTCTTCTACACAATTTGAAGTGGCGTGCAGCTCTAATTAAATACTCTATATTTATTCTACACAAATTCTACATATGTATTATATCTACAATTTAAAAAAAAGTGCTGTCGATGTATTATATTGACGATCTAAGCAAAATAAACTGAAAAAGAATAATTATTTACAGTATCCATTTGACATGCAGAAGCTGCGTCATGCACAACAATACAAGCAAGTAAGCATGATTATATTCAATGTTTTTAAAAGGAGATTATGTCTAAGCCATTTTGAAATCAGGTGAAAACAGTTTTGATAACTTTGACTATGAGAAAGTAGTGAAAGCAAAACTTTCTCTTGGTTCTTTATATACATATATCCAAGAGAAAGTCATTTTGTTTGTCATTTTAATCTTTTTTGTAACACAAATTCGGGAAAAGAGTGCTTTAAAGTGTTTGTAAAAATACACATGCTTGGATGCAATATATTTATGACCAATAAGCACTCACTGAATACCTGATGTGCTCTCAGACTTCTTTCAAAACCATATTTCTTCCAAGTTTAATGAAAAGGAGGTAACGGGATCACTTCATCTTTAGTTGCAGAATGACTGTTTTGTTATCGTTGAAGAGCGAAGCCTGTATTGACAGACTATGCTCATAGTTACCTTGGTTCCGCTTTGGCTTATTGACGTTTCTTTATGCTAGTGATGTATTTATAATGCACATTTAAAGAAGCAGCGAAAAGGGGGGCTTATAAAGAAGATAAGAAGTACTTAGAAAGCATGCAAGTGGGGAAAAGTAGTATGTTATTTTATGCCATTTGCTTATGTGAGGCTTTAGAGTTTGTTACATTTTCTACCTGATATTATACAAATTTAAATGAAGCACAAATACCACTAAGGCTACTCTGTGAGTGCAGAACTCTGCAAAAAGTGCGTGTCGCTGACTGTGTTTACTTATTAGTATTCTTTAATACATGCAACATTTGGTTTATGTCATTCTATATCGTTAGAGCTTTGTTCTGTTATTTGGTGCAATATAACTTCATTGACCTTTGCAGTATATTTCCTGTTACAGCATCTAATGGGAAAGATAAAAGCGAACTGAAATATTAACAATAATACGCGAAGTAGACTGAAGCCACTGCGAGCTAAATGGAAAACAGCCATTAATAATATTTAGGGGATGACATGACTGTATTTTTTAGCTACGGAAACATGTTTGCACAAAATGTATTGCTTAATTTAGAAAGATATGCACTTCAACGTAGGATGCCGCTTGTTTTATGTTCACTGCAAAGAGAGAATCTGTTTAGATATTTGTGTACTAATGGTAACCAAAGTCTGATAATCTCGGAAATCACTCAGGCAATTTTAACAACTTTTCCATGAATGAAACGTTTTATTTCCTCAAGGTTATCGAATAAACGGAACGAGACGTGGGTCTTTAACTCTCCACTCCTATTAAAATCATTGCTCTTCAGTCTGGGTGAAACACACACAGAAAAGCAAAACCGTAAGTACCTACTCGTAATATGAGAAAGTAGGTCTTCCAGGCTAAAGTTCGTTTTCTCTCTCATACTGACTCCGGCCGTGAAATAGTGTCCTGCAGGACTTGGTGCTTATTAACATTTAATTAATCTCCACACAACGTGGCTTTATATGCAACAATCATAGGTATAGAAGAATATGTTCGATATCAACCAATTAGAGCCGCGATTAACTGAAAAACTTGTACAAAAGTGACAAACGACATTACTTTCTTTTACATTCTAATGAAGTCAAAGAATTTCTTTGCTGTATCTTCAGATCACTGTTAGTACAATGCTCGGACGTATATCCGTGTCATTCTTACAGAACATGTTTTATTTTGTTATTGTAAGACGAACCAGAGAGTACGGACCTACTTTATGCTGTTTAAGCTTCCATCTTGGAGGTTAGATTTAGGGACTATTACACAACAAAAATGGGCACACTTTCGATCTTTGCTGTGTTAATAGCTCCTGTACACGCGCTGTGCGTTCGGGTGTCGTGTTCTTATTGGCTGAATTCTTAATAGAGTTTGAACACAAACTGTGTGTGAAGCCAAGTTACTAAACTCGAATGTGTCCTCAGACTTCCTGAGAGTTATATAGAGTTGGACCAGAAATGTCCATTTCAAAGGCAAATTCTTAAGGCACATTTTAGCGTGATTTCATAATTGGCTGACTTTGATTCCCTTGGGCAGGCATTTGAAGAACGTTGTAATAATCTAATTATGAAAAATTCCCGATTATTATCATCACCATCATCACATGATTTTGGTGCGAGCGCCACTAACCACGGAATCGTGACACGCGTTAGTTTTCTGTCAAGCGAGTTCTTCTGTCGTTGTAGTTGTTGGGAATTTATTTATAAAAAGCAGTAATTAAATTTGAAAGTACGTATAACTATATTATTACCTTATTTGATGGTAATATATTCTTTATATAATTCATCATACTGTATTCCAAAAATGTTCTTTGAAATGAATGCAGCTTGGGATTTTTAACTTGTGTAGATTAACTGAGAGACACACGTGGCATTACTTTGATAAACTTTGGTCTTAGACGAACTTAAAGGAAAAGGCGAAACATTACCTGTATCACCAACTTAATTTCTGTAACAAAACAGTACATCACTCGGTTCTACAAAGCCATCTTCTAAAGAATCACAAATATTAATAGAACTTCAGTGACGATATTAAAATGGTATATTGCTGCAGAAGAGAGTTATTTGTTAGCAGTCTACACTGCCTCAGACCATTCAAATGCCATTCCAAAGAAATACACAATCTTTTCTGTGGCCTTGAAAGAACCAATAAGAAAATGTTACAAAATTATCTTTATGAAGTACAGAAGCTTATTTGTTTATATGTGACACGCACTGTCAGCAGGTTGTGCAGTTGGCATGCTGTGCAGAATGGTTTAGGAGATTTGTGGACAGTACCTTGAGCACCTTTGGGAGGTGAGGCCGGAATAGAGAGATAGAAAGACAGAGAGAGAGATAACACTTAGTAATGAGAACCAATTAACACATACAGGCCTGCAAACTGCACTTCTCTTTATCAACAGGTATTGGTTGCGAATGCAATAAACAGGCCTGTTAAAACATTAATCAAACCTTCACAACAGAGAACACTCATAGGAGGGGTGGGGGAACGAGTCATCAATACAACAGAGACATCTTTCCAAAGGAGAGTTTACAATTTCATATTTACATTCCCTATTTTCATACCATTTCCTCTTTGCAGAGCTAAATCAGTGAGCTACTTTTAGAGTCTGTATTGCAATTAAAAAGAGTGGAAAGCAGTTGGTTGAATATTTAGAACCTGATTTTACCTTAGAATTTCCGATACTGTTTTTAATATTTATTGATGACGATAAAATTACACAATAATTTCTCGAAATAATTTAATTTTGTCGTACAGTATTCACTCTATGAGTGCAAACGCTTCACCTTCTTTCTATTAGAAACGGCCAAAAAATGAACAAATTATGAAATTTTAATTTGTGAACGTAAATACACTTAATGCAAATCATAGGTTTGTTGAGAGGACATTTTGTCATTTTAAAGCTGTATTGACATTGTTGAAACAGTCAGTGAGTAAACATTTAAGGCTTATGCCATTCTCTCGTGTTTTTCTCCATGACTCGCTTTTATAATATAAATTATTCCTCCCACATCACTTTGATCCAATTTAAATTAAACTTTTTAAGGAGTGATCTTCATACGTGTGCACTTTCACACATTATTATTTTATATTTAATGTAATTGGTTTGGACAAAGAGTTTTTGTGATAGAGAATGTAAAATTTATATTTAAAACATGTGATGAGAAGGAAACATTAATATCTGTACTTAAATGTATCAACAACCAATAACAATTCTTTTAAGATTAAAAACAAGAAAAAATTAATTCATTGTCTTAATTCAAATTTTATGTTGCAAATAATGTTGAAAGTTCTATCAATATTTACAGTCAATATTTATAAAACTTAATATCTGCAAAATCAATCATTATATAAAATAAAATTTTGAATATTACTTATCTGAATCTTAAGAAACGCGTGTATAAAATTGACACTAAATAACTTGAAAATGACAGAAAGCAATAACTGCATTACCCTAACTTCCAGAAGGAGTGTTGTAACTCTGGTTACTGCTAAAAGTGAGTCGAGTGGAATGGGAAGACGGTTACTAAGAGGGGAAAATGGCCTTGAGTGGCCTGGTGAAAATGAAAACACTATGGCCGTAAGCTTGGAAAAACAAAGCCGGAGTAAGAAACAACATAAATCCATTGTAAAAAGAATAGAAATGATACCTTTAATACACGCTATTTATTCTGAAATCTAAGGAATTTCTATACCACTGTTCTCCAGAATACCGTACGCTAAAAGAAAACGTGTTTTATTACGCTTATTAAATCCATATTTTATCATGTGATGAAATTAAGTATACGTCTTGTAGCATGTGAGTGGAAAACCATTGCCTAGAAATGCAGAGAGTTGAGTGTAAAACAGAGCATGAAGCTAGTCTCTACAGTTGAAGTTTATTTCCACAGTTTAAAACCGTTTCAAAACAGTATAAGGTTCTTTAATGGCTTCTCGGTCACTGAGGAATTATAGACTGAATATTCTAGCAATTGCAAGTTCTCCTTTGGTGCAGATGCAAACGAGGCAGACATAAAACAACTGGAGTTTCTGGGAGGGTGGGGGAACATTCAACTCAGGGCGACTGTTCTGTGTCCCGGCTTTATTTCTTTTTGTCTTATATGCTCAATATTCCAGAGGAATTATTGCTCATATTAATTTTAATTAAATCTCTTTTAGTTTTAGAATTGTAGTATATGCTGAAACAAATACTTTCCCAAACAGTGAACAACTGAAATGCACAGCTGTTGCACAGAATATTTAACGCACATTAACAAAACAAAAGAGATATAGCAGAGTACGTTTTTATAAAACAAAAGCCGGACACAAAAGCAGTCTAGAAGGAACGTCACTTCCACTGGTAGAAACGGACACACAAGGAGTTATGGTACATCACGGAACAAACCCACAAACATAAGACGGACCAACATCTGGTCTGGGCCCTTAAAGAATAACACAAATAGTATCAATTATTCTAATTGTTTTATCTGTACAATCACATGTAACATAACCTTTTTTATAATGCGTTTGTGGTAAGAGAGATACAATTGTTGTAGGGAAGTCAGGCAACTTTTAACTTATACGATATTTAATAGCTATTTTATTTTAGTTTTTTCTATGGTTGAACTGTTACCCCTCTGTACTTTATCTACACAGGTTACATCTACACTGTTGCAACATATTTCGTTTCCGGTTCCATATATATCTGCATACAAATATTAATGAATTTATATTCATTTCTAAGACAATGCCTTGGGTACTTTGATAACATACCACAGCTTACTTTAATTTTTTTAAAATTTATAATTATGAATTTCACTCGTATGACGCAGGCATGACATGTACAAGTACAGTTTAAGAACGCTTTGGATATCAAGCCATCGGGACTTGATTAAATGGAAGTGATAATCTCCAATAACATTGCCTCCATGTTCAAATACATCTCCATGCAGCGGATATCCTCCTTCCTTTGTTTCCCATTGTAGAGACGTAAAGATACGTTTTAAGACTTGGCTAAGCGTTATCCATTTAATGAGTTTGCTCTAGAAATAAATCTCGTTCCTCTAAAGGGTTTGCAGTTTTATTGTATTAATGTGATGATTTCCTTTTACTTTTGAAGTTAGGTATTGTTTCATAATTCAGCAGTTGATGCTAATGCCACGTTGTGGTAATTTGTTTTTAGCTAGAATGTAAGTTGAAATTGTTATATTCTATTTTATAATAGTTACATTATTTATGTTTTTTAAAGTGATAATAAACATTTGAGTTTTGAACTTATTTGAAAACATAACCTCTTGTAATATAAACACAGCAACAGTTCAAAATATTCAACTTACAAAAAAATCAGTGAATAATATTTTGAAGAGGTGTAGTCGAATACTTGCAGAACTTATTTAAATAATTAATTTTCTATGGCCTGTAGGTTCTAGAGAGAATACAGTGTAGAACTTACAGGTTAGAAATCTCAATACCCTAACTTCATACTGATTTGGATGAATTGTTACACCGCATTTTTAGTTTTTATGAAAAGGGCGAGGATTTTAAGAAATTTCATTTATGTTTCACAGGTTTGGAACAGTATTTTTAAACAGAATTACTTTTAACGTTTACCTGTATTTGTCTAAAGATTTATATTTAAGGAACAAATAATCTCATTAACACCGCATTCTGTGACCCTCTGTTTATTTAAAATTGAATATATTATTGCTCTAAAATATACTTAGATTCACTCACCGTTGATAAACCCAGAATTTTAGAAGACCTTCTTAAGAGGACTACTTAATGTGCAAAAAGGAGGTTTGCAGTTAAAGTAAGAGTTGTGATAAAATCAGAAACTGCATACAATTGATGTAATATTTTAATTACCGTACACCCATTTTTCAAGTAAATAAAATTCATACCTCAGAGTAGGTGTATTCAGATATTATTTTATGGCTCTTCACGCTCTAAAACGTTAAAATGATTTAACACTTAAAAATAGCTCTGAGCTATGAATTTGTTATAGTTAAGATTATTATTATTATTATTATTATTATTATTATTATTATTATTATTATTATTATTATTATTATTATTATTATTATTATTATTATTATTATTATTATTATTATTATTATTATTACTACTACTACTACTACTACTACTATATTAATGTGGGAAGGATATGATTTCACTTAACTAATTGTTGTAATGAATACATTGAAGTATTATGTCACATTGAGACAATGTAGCTACGAAAATCCAAATATCCACAGCTTTCGATTGTTTTGAAGTATACTGAAAACATAAAGCTTATAGTGCTTTCTAAGTTTTAATTTGAACTTAGTATGCAAGGAAAATATTGTGGAGGCATTTCTTAATGTTGGTCAATTTAAGATAAAAATACTATATAATATGCTATTGAGTTTATCCACTTTTTCAATACGAAACAAAGTTTAGCGGAACTACTTAACATTTTTAATTACTACGCAAATTTTAAATACGTAATTCTTGAAGCTCTCCCGAAAAATTAAAGTTAATAAATTGTAAACTGTAGAGAAAGAAGCACTTTGAACATTGAAAAAATGCTGAAAAAAGAGAGTTGGGCAGAATGGAGCTTAAGGTTCAACACAAATCTTTACCTAAATGATTAGGACCATTTATTCAAAACATGTTAATATATTACTCACTGTACGTATATCGTATGATTCTGCTCATTATTTGCAAAACTTTTACCAAAAATAATGATCTGCACCCTTATAAGGTGATTATCGTAAATCTGAACATGTTAGAAAGTAACCGATAAAGATCCCAATGTGATGGGAATTAAACTGTATAACAAGTTACCTGCAGCATTAGAAGTACCAAATGGCAGTATATTTAAATGGCAACGGAAAAAATTCCTTGTATTCAATGATATGTATAATCATAACGAATTGTAACTAATTATTCAATTATGGTGTTTTTATAGGATTTAAACATTGATTTATTATATCACATTATACCTATATGTATTTAATCTGTACTGACGAAACCACTTTCTCTAAGAATCTACGACTAATAAAATTTAAATTGAACTTCAACTGAATTCAATTGGACATCCGTGGTTTAAACGTTTTTGTTATTAAAACAGTGATCGTGTAGCACAAAGGTGCAAGTTGGAAGTAAAGTAAATAGTGTAAACATTTTCACATTTTTTGCTAAATGTACAGATGCATTACCGTAACTAGCCGAGAGTGTTCCAACTGTGAACTTGACACTTTGGGTTCTATTTGAAAAGCTACCTCAGTTACTCAGGGGAAACTAAAAGCTTTTATGATCAGAATATCGATGTTCTTTACACAAAACTAATTTCTGGCACAAGAAACGTCTCGAATAAGCTGCTCTGATACTTCCCCATCAACTGTCTCTCTGACACTCAAACGCATTAATCCAAATGTTTAACAATTGGCTGGTGTTGGAGGCACTTCAAATCGATGTTCACCGCCATGACGAGCCAGTGAAACTTGTAGCAAAACACGAAATACTATTTTACTCCATGCTTACATAAATGTTTGCATTTTTAAGTCTTGTAATAAACAGAGATGAATAATACATGAGGCGGTAAATTGCCTGCTACACAGTGCTCCGGGTGGCAACAAAATGAATCACACACTGTACATTACTCGTTCCAAGCAGATCAATTGGTTTCCCAGACATTTAAACGGGACCTCCATATCTGTTTGGAACAAGGTGTTCAAGAACTTTGTTAGAGTCTACCAACTTACCAATTCCGATACAAGGGGAATGGATTTCCGCCGGGGTCGAATGTCTGGCATGCTGTCAATGTTACTGTAGAAGGGGTTATCTCCAGGGTGCCTGCAAACACACACAATAAATACGTATGTACCTATTTGTAAAGGAGATATGATCATGGTGAACACCATGGTTGCATACATACTAGATACTCTAGGGATTTAACATGCATCTTTCTGTGTACCAAGCACAGATGTACTTTCCCTTCTACCTATGTTAAGTGGGGGAAGTATTGTATTGACCAAAAAATTCGACATCGAGATTTCACCGGAAATATAAGTTTTCAGGGCCCCTAAATAAAAAAATCATTTTCAGAAAAAGGTCCATGTATGTGTATGTGTGTGTGTGTGTGTGTGTGTGTGTGTGTGTGTGTGTGTGTGTGTGTGTGTGTGTGTGTGTGTGTGTGTGTGTGTACAGCATAACTCTAAAACAAAAAGTCCGTTAAAAACCAAAGTTGGTATTTAAGTTTAATATCTTTCAAGGATGCGACACGAAGATCTTGAAGAATATTTCTCCACTCTTAACATGAAAGAGTGGAGAAATTTCAGAAATTTTGATTTTCTCAAAAATGTCTAACGATTTGGTTAAAATGTGATATGTTTAAGATATTTTTATGGCAAATTAAATGTGTATTTTTAATTTTCTGGCTATAGTTTATGTGGTCCTCCTTACTCTTGGTGACTTATGCATAACTGGTAAACTGTAAGAGATAGAACCAAATCTTAGTATACAAAAATGTAGATCTCGTTAAAACACACTGCTTATGTCTAAATACATTTTTTGTGGTGTGAACCATTTCGGAGATATTCATTGTTATTTGTCAGAATTTTGCAATACTTATAGACCGCTCTCAAATGGGAGGCTGTTATTCATTTTGTAACTCTTAGACACGCAAGGAGAATGAATTTCAAAGCCATCATACAGTGACCACTCTTAAAATATTTGACTATAGCTTAAAGCCTACCGTATTCCTCTTGCACCTACAAGAAAATGAGCAATAAGATAATTTCTACAAATGAAGTAGATAGAAGAATAAGAATAATTTGTGCAAGAGTAAGTGTAAAGAAAGTCATGTGAGTGCAACGCATCAGACTTTTTTTCGCTTTACACTAAAGTACGAACTACTAAATACTTTTGGATACTTTACCTTTTACTCAATTCTTCGAAACTCGCACCATTTTTCTGTTATGTAGAATATAATAGAAATACATACGAATGTTTTTATGTTTGTTCTCTATGCGCCCCTAAATAGCTTGACCGATCACCACGAAATTTAGTCGGTCTGGGTGGCTCAGTTGGTTAGACGCTGGCCTACGAATCCCAAGGTCGCGGGTTCAAACCCGGCCCAGGCCGATGGTTTTTAAGTGTGCTTAAAAACGACAGCTCCATGTCAGTAGATTTACTGGCATGTAAAAGAACTCCTGCGGGACAAAATTCCGGCACACCGGCGACGCTGATGTGATCCTGGCAATTGACAGCGTCGTTAAATAAAAATTAAAAAAAAAAAAAAAAAAAAAAACCACGAAATTTATCACGCATATGTAGTTTTTCATAGAGAAGGTTTATATGCTATCCTTGTTACTCTAGAGCGTAACATTCACATGGTTTTCTCCGCTCGCTTTTCTTTTACATGATAAATTCGCATGTAACACAATCGCACTTCCTTTCTCCACTCCCTGTTCTACAAAGAATTCAAACAATTTTCTATATGACTGGTATACAAATGCAATGTCTTACATTCACACAGCTTTCTCAACTTGCTTTTCTTTCTGTGGTAGTTGGGGTTGTTCAACAGTGCTTTCGCATAGTGTTTTCCTGGTGTTTTTATTTATTTTGGGTTCTTTATAGTATCCAACGCAAGTCTAAAAGTTGCAGGGATAAATAGTCAAACCACGGACAACGCCGGGTGTTTCAGCTGGTTATCAATATTTTCCAACATTTGTCTTAGAGTAGTATAAGTTTTATAACCTCTACACAGACTTCCACCTTCAGTCCATTAAGAAAACGTAAATGTACGTATTTGAGCTGAAATGAGCTGCGATGATCCGTTAGGGCAACTTGCGACACAATCCGAACGCTTCTTGAAGGACGTAAATAAGTAGTTGTCCGTACAATTTCCTACCGATTACTCTGTGATGAAGATGGAACTTCCAGACGACAGTTTCAATCTTACTTAAAAAACCTCACTGCAGTTAAAATTAAGCGTAAGCATAACGCAAACTTAAAAACTAGATGAAATGTATTGAAATGAAGCCGTTCACAATGAATCACGTAAAAATAAGAATAAACATTAACCCAAATGTAAAGTTAGAAACTTGAAATGTCCATTAATTAAGACTTCACGGGTGATCAGCCGTATGAGGTTTAAAAACATTGAGCTTTCGGCCATTGTAGACTCTATGGCCGAAAGCTCTATGTTTTTAAACCTCACACGGCTGATCACCCGTGAAGCCTTAATTAATAACGCGCGCCGTGAAAGCTTTAAATCTTACATTGAAATGTCCATGTTTATACGTTTATGTCTACTTCAAGCATAAGAAAGCAGCCAATCGGATAGCGATTCTCATCATGTGATTATTCTACCTTCTCACATAAGATTTTTGCCTTGTGTTGACTCCCTCGTCGTCGTTGTGTGTAAAATAAGGGGCCAGGAATCCCTGGGGTATCTATAAAAATCGCAGGAGAACAAACTGTGATGCTAGACTTTTGTTTGTTTGTTTGTTTATGTTTTTGTGAGCTTAACATTCGCATGGGGAATTCAAGTCGATATGAGTTCTCATTTCAGATTGAATACTGTGTGGAAATGTGGATTTAGATCGAACTGAATCCTTGGATCCGATCCTCTTAGAAGTGGGATCGGATTGAAATTTTGTTACATGGACATACTTACGGGATTCAAATCGATTTGAATCCGCTAATTACGCTAAGTTTTATTGTACTCGTAACACGCTGCACGCTAATCGTCCGTCTGAGTGACTCGGTTAGACGCTGGCTTACTAATCCCAAGGTCGCGGGTTCAAATGCGGCCCAGACCGATGGTTTTTAAGTGTGCTTAAAAAGGACAGCTCCATGACATGTAAATGAACTCCTGGGGGACGAAATTCCGGCATACTGGCGACGTTGATATGATCTTGGCAATTGACAGCGTCGTTAAACAAAAAAGAGGATAAACAATAAAAAAAAAATACCCGCTAATTATTTTGTTTTCTTAGCAAAAGTGATGTAATAAAACAACAATAAAGCTACTTCTATTGTTTCTATAATCTCACAATATATTATTCTCAAGAACATTTACTAACCTCAAAGTTTACCTAAAATACACAGAAAACATATTTTTAAGGCTCACCAACATACACCAAGTGACCAACATAAAAGCTTGAATTACTTATCCTTGAGACTTGCGCATCCAAATCGATCTCATTGCGGATTGAATTCAACGTAGAAACGAATCGATTTCAATTCCCCATGGAAACGTAGTGATTGTCTACTCAGTTAGCCATATTCTATTTTTTTAAGTTTAACGTCCTTTAACCTGGTGGGTATCATACTATGAATGGAATGGGTGAAATGATGCTCAAATGAGCCCGGGTTTCATGGAACCTAAAGTTACCCAACATTTGTCTTCTCAGGATAAAGGATAACCTAGCAAAAAGTTTTATCAGTTCGCGCTAACCCCACACTACTGAGGCCAGTAACTAGCTTTTGTTTATTTTGATACTTGTACATAACCTCTTTTGTCGTGTGTACTGTTGATCGTTTTGCAGATCGCCATATTAGCTCAGATATCTCACGCTCTCCAGCGTTTGGCTGTTGTTTGTGTTTCTATTTTGGTTTTGAATGGCAATATTTCGCGTCAAGTTTATCAAGTTTTACATCATTATCTTAATGGTCTCTTAGATACAGGAAAATGCACGTTAGAGTCGTACACGAAGCATATTAGGACTGACAGAGAATTTCTAAGAGAAGGAACCACTAAAATATATTCCACACTACAATGAGAATGTAAATGTTTATAAAAAGAGCATGGAACGAAAACTTAAGGCATATAGAACGGAACAACATCAAATATCAAAATACTTAGTAGCTGTGCTCTTATTGCATAATGCACCCCACTTCAAAGACAACCCTCGTATGTAGCAGTTGTATCGTTTACCAAGCACTGAGAAGATGAGCCATCGGTTGCTAGTTCCGCTGCATACTGGACATAATTACACATAACAAAATTCAATAATGAATCTATAGTCACACAATCATGCTTTAAAATACTGCAATGCAATATTTATGGTTACACTTTAAGGCGAACAACCTGTGAAGCTCTGTATTTCTTTATGCTCGACCAAGCCATAATGTAGCGCTTATACGCCACTGTAATGAACCTCATTATATCATCTCTTTATAACTATACTGCTATCCACTAATCAAAGGTGCACCAGTTGATAACGACACACGGGCGAAGTTATGACGAGTTCACACGATGACTGTGGCGAGCCTGATTAGTGGACTCAAGGTTCCCCGTGTCTGACCACGGTGAAGGCAGAGCACAGTAGAGCAGAAACAACTTCAGGAGAAGTCAGAACGCCTACATCTTCGAGACTTATTCAACCAAGGAAGAAATATGTCCGTAAGAGAACTAGGAACCAACTCGAAAGCTAAGTAGCATGTGGGCCTTTATAATTCTTAATTTCCTGCTACGTGAGTTTGGGGGCGAACCTCTCATTACAGTTCGAAATAATTCATGGTAATTTTCTTTTCTAAATTCGAACATGTTTTGGTAATGCGCAATACTCTTTCTCGCGTCTAAAATTCAGCCCCGTTATGTGTTAATATGGTAAATTTAGTGGTTTTATAGCAACTAACAGTGAACTTTACGTATGGAGCTGGCCTATGTTAAACTATATTTTAATTACCCTTTGTGAGGGTATATAGGCACCCATGTTGTTGCGAATTGAATTGAAATGTTTGAAAAAATATTTTGTTGTTTAACGACGCTGTCAATTGCCAGGATCCCATCACCGTCGCCGGTGTGCCGGAATTTTGTCCCGCAGGAGTTCTTTTACATGCCAGTAAATCTACTGACATGGAGCTGTAGTTTTTAAGCACACTTAAAAACCATCGGCCTGGGCCGGATTTGAACCCGCGACCTTGGGAACAGTAGGCCAGCGTCTAACCAACTGAGTCACCCAGACTGACTTTGAAATGTTTGAGATGTAACAGTTGTTCTATATATACACTGAGTAACATAGGCACCTATTTGCTGTTAATTAAATCTTTAACACAAGTTTTAAGCAACGCCAAGAAGCCACAATACTTGGGCGGGCGTTGCCATCATATTAACATCTTGCGATACTTCAGCAGCAATATTCAAGTCAGTATCCTTGGGCCTTTGCTGCCACCCTAATAGCTACCAGAAATAAGTATAGTTATTACACATTAATGTATTTGTTCAATCTATAATATATGTATCTACTGTTATTAATGTTGTGTTCTGTTGTAGCCTTACTTCCCCTGCCACCTTCCCATCGGGTGTATTATTGGTTAATAAATTGATTCAGTATCTAACGTCTCGCTCTAATTGAGCTTAGTACACTTTCCAATCTGCTCCTTTCCCTAATTCAACTGGAAGACTGGAAAGCGCAGCACATAACATGCAACACATTGTTCATACAATTTTTAAGGTAATTTAACACGTTTAAGAACATAGTTTCCTGTAATAAAGCGAAAAACATTATTTTCACATAGTTCGGGTATATTAATAGTAGATAATTCTGTCTTGAAAATGTGTTGTTTCAATGTGTCCCAGATGCCGGTGTCAGGGACCGCGAGGTCCGGGCAGAAGACAGGACACCGGAGTGGAGTTCGACGAGAAATTGAGTTATCTCCAAAGTGTCATTGCAGAAGGGCAAGTGCATCATCCCCCTTGCTTGCTCATTCCTTCTTGCTAGACACGAAACAGTTTGAATCTGGTATAAGGTACAGGGTATACAAGTTTTGGGAGATTTACTGCGGTTCAGGAGGCTGTGGCAGAGGCCACAGAGATGCGCACAATGACAACTCCGGATTCGAAGACCCGTCCCACTATATCAGCGATGAACGACCTGTTCATCAAAGCAGCTCTCTAAATATTGTTTTCTTTGAGCAACCATCTACGAAATCTAGAAGCACACCTTAAACACGAGAAGGCAGCTGAGTGAAGGGAAAATGATGGAAAGGAAATTATGATAGATGAGAAATTACCCCAATATTCGCCTGTCAACCATGGAAATCCATGAAAAGAATAAGTTCACAAAGAGAGGGTTGACGGAAATCAAACCTCGAAGTTTGCGAATATGAATCTCGCATTCAACCCAAGTTTCAGTGATGTTCGTCGTAGACCACAACTTGGCAACCCTAACACCTGTTGCAGAGTGAGTGAGTGAGTGAGTGAGTGAGTGAGTGAGTGATTGAGTGAGTGTTTGAGTGAGTGAGTGAGTGAGTGAGTGAGTGAGTGAGTGAGTGAGTGAGTGAGTGAATGAATGAATGAATGAATGACTATGTAGGGTTTAAGGACCCGTTGACAACTAGGTCATTAGGGCCCGACCTGTTGGAGAAGTAGTTCCTGATTCTCATTTGTGGCGATGGTTCTTCGGCGACTGTTGTTCCTTTTCGTTGACATACTCGTAGGACTGACTGATCCTGTACAATGGAACTTGACAACGACAGCTGACATTGCTTTGTTATTTGCTGCCTCCTTATTTAATTTCTTCTGGTACTGTTCTTTAACATGAAACCAACCTGATTCATTGCAATATGCTATCTATAGCACCGGAAATAATTATTGTTCCACGATAAACATTTTCTGTTGCGAGAACCAAAATTACAAAAGTAAATACAAACTGTTCACAATATATCAAACTATAAATATCGTATATACTTCATTGCTATGGAAACTTCGGCATAAATGATAGAGAATAATTTCAATATCGTTTGTTTTGCCGCACACTGCGTGTTTGACAATGCTCTGCTTAGTTAATATTGCAACCTTAAAAAGTCGTCCTTGTTGATTTGCTAATAACAATACGGTTACGTGTTTTCTTACGCATCGACTTCCTAAACAGGAAGTAGCTTATCTTTTAGAGACTTTGTGAAATGATTATGCATACTACATACAGCTTCTAATGATCCCAGGGTCGCGGGTTCAAATCCGGCCCAGACCGATGGTTTTTAAGTGTGCTTAGAAACGACAGCTCAATTTCAGAAGATTTACTGGCATGTAAAAACTTCTGCGGGACAAAATTCCGGCACACCGGCGACGCTGATGTCATCCTGGCAATTCACAGCGTCGTTAAACAACAAAATAATTTAAATTTACATACAGCTTCCCATCTCTCCGGTAACCTTAAATCATTTTAAGTGCACTAAAAGCTTAGTGGAATAATTCAGGAGAATTAAATCTGAATTTCAATTTAGTTTTACTCTCAACTGCACCGACTTATTACACTCCACAAATTAATTTATGAGATAGCATTAGAAAATACACTAATGAGATGAAAGAAGATGTTTAATTTTGAACAATTACAGCCGGATATCGCAATAAAACTACCAAATCCCTTTACTGTTGGATCTGAATTTGTCTTCCAGGATACCGCTGCGACACGGAAGTCTTCAATTTGTCTCAAATTAGTTGACGTTCATCTGTCGCAAGACAGCTTGCAAAGATTATTATTGTCGTTATTTTTGTTATAGTTGCTGTAATTTTATTATTATTATTATTATTATTATTATTATTATTATTATTATTATTATTATTATTATTATTATTATTATTATTATTATTATTATTATTATTATTATTATTATTATTATTATTATTATTATTATTATTATTTTGTATGCCTAGTTTAGGGGAATCATATTTAAATTCTTTTGTTCGTTAAATAGCCCTAACAAATACCTCTCAAGGGTCTGAACTTTCTACACTCAATATGTCCTTGAATTTATAGGCAATCTCAGGCGTTCTTGTTACACTATTTATGAATATTTTACTTACATATATGACGTAAGCACGATCACCGTTTAAAGAGCCTTGGATATTAACCCTCACAGCTTGATTATAGGCTAGTTATCTCGACTGAGATAATTGGCACACGATAATTATGCCTCCAAACATGTTTAAACGCACCTATTAGAAAATTTCGTTCGTAATCTCTCCCAAGTGTGAGAGTAAGCTCAAAATGGCACCATTAAGATTTTGTCACGCATAATACATTTAATGAGTTTAATTCTTCCAGAGGGTTTGCATATTCATTCTGTTTATATAACATTTTGCATTTGTTTTGAGGTTAGGTGTATAATACATGAAGTATTATACACTCCACATACCTTAAGAACCAGTTATTTGAAGTAGCCAGCTAGAAACGTAGATTTTGTCGATAGCTTTACTTTGACAATATTTGCAGCTTGAGTTTTTATTTTGAACTAATTCAGGGAAAAGTTATAATAAGTTTGATACTATATAAATTAAATGTGATTACAGAATATTGGTAATTATAAACAGAGAATGGTGTTAAAATTGGGAAAAAAGTAGAACAAATAAACTAAGAGGTTAAATAGGGATGTCCTTAAGTCCCCAAAACTATTAAATATATATTTAGAGTGGAAAACTGGTTCTACTGGGGGTATTCGAATAAATACACATGAACTTAAAACAATTTTATTTGCTGACGATCAGGTTATTTGTGAGGAAAAAGCTGGTTCACAGAATATTTTTATTAATCTGAAATGTATTATGGAGACATATAACTTTGAAATTTCAATAGTCAAGACAAAATCAAAGACTTTTAAAGGGATAAATCATTTAAGATGGTTATTGAAGTATTTAATTATCTAAGTTTTAATATATAATATAACAAAAACGAAGACCTGAGTATAAACTTAAATAAATTAAGACAAATGAACGGGACAAATCTGGAAAACACTGAAAAACAAGACGTCAAAGGAAACAAAAGGGAAATTTTATAAAGTAATGAAAATGTCAATGGCAACATATGGAAGTGAAAAGTGCACTTTTAATAGGACAGATAGGAAAGGAATTGAAGCAACAGAGATAAAGTTCCTGACAGCAGTAACTGGATATGCCCTTATAGACAAACAAAGAAATGAAGATCTTCGAAAACAGTTAAATATATATGACCTAAATGAAAAAACAAATGATTGGTATCAGCACATATTAAGGATGAAAGAGACACGAATACCAAAAATTTTATTACCGTCACAGAAACACGGAAGGACAAGGCAGGGTATGGGTTTGTTTTCAAAACGCACCGTTACGCTGTTTGTTTATGTACGGAGCTAGGGAAACTGACCACCCACACAATCTGCAGTTTTGTCAGGTTGTTTTCGATAAAACTAAAATATTTCCATAGGAAATAGTGGGAGACAAAAATGTGAGATACAAAATATGTTGCAAATACCGAGATCTACCACTGGTTTAAAGTAATGTAATGACTTCCCTTCCTCCCGTTATGTTGCTCAAAACTTCAGATATCCGTTGGCAGTGACATTTTTTTAGATTATGCAATTTTTAAAGATCTGGCGCAGACTTAAAACGCCATGTGCGCTACATTTAAACGCCCTTATTTTTCTTCTCCTTGTAAAATTTTTTGGCAGTGTTTGAGCAACATATGGACCAAAAAAGGCTGAAAAACAACCAAACTCAGCGGCAATTGGCTAAGCTTTAATCTGAGGAGAGAGACTACGTGACAAAAGAGGGAACGTGTGACAAACATGATCATGATGCATGTGTGTACAAAAGTAGGTTTTTCTCGACTTCACATTTTAAATACACTATCCGCTCGATGCGCATTACATTTTGTGCTATGCTACTAGAATTTTTTCAGCATGTGCTCCATTTATGTGATTCCAACTTAAGCCTTTGGTTTCAAAATCTGAAAATTTATTTAGCTTTAAAAAAACTTAATACAAAAAAAAGTTAAAAAATATTTTCGAAGTCCATCAAAGCAAAACAATCAATTACTTTACAAGTAATTACTTGTTCTTCCTGCCAGAGATTGATAGTGTTTGTTGTGCAATTAGAGTTTATAAAATAATAAAACTATTGTGATATTTTAGTTTTTGATGCGCGTGGAATATTTTTAATATTAAGGTATTTTCGCATTGTGAATAAATTGAATAATTAATTCTCTCAAAGCTATACAACAACTGTGCTGGAACTTTGATAGTTCTTAAAATAAACACCCTTAAGTGCACAAAGTACTGATTTAATACCTATAAAAATATATAACATTCAAAATTCAGTCCTAGGGTCCCTTAAATTATAACGCTAGAGAATATAGGCAAGTATAAAACCATGGAACAGATGGAGTGATATGTTTAAATGAGGACAGAACAGGTCGTCAGGTCCATCCCTTGTGGAAGAAGATAAACATAGAGCTTGTTTTATAATTCCAGTTCGGAATTTCCGTTTCCGCTAACGATCGAACAGAAGAAGCTCAAAATTAAAACAATTTACGGTATAGGAGTTGACAACACAAAGGGAAAAATAAAACAATTGAACGTCAGTTGTGACTGATCCACATTTAAATTTTTCTCTCAAGAGTGATTACTTGAACATAAGTGAAATTGTTGCATATAAAATATAAGTCGTATCCATACGTATGTACGAGATGAAGTGTTTAGTTAGCTCTACAGATGTGGGATTTAGTGATTTGTATTTCTTCTCCACATTCCCAGTTTTATCTAGGGATCCTGTATCATCATATCGATTTCAAAATTGTTCACCATAAACATTTTAAACATCATTCTGTACCTATATAAACAGAAGTGAATAGTCCAACTTATAGCTGAGTATGTACATATGTTTTAAGTTAGCGTCCGTGTACAGCGATTTTAACTCTTATTTCCTACAATGTACTTGGGTTTTGCATCTAATACGAATTGAATGTTTTTTTTCAATTGCTTGTTATTTACCTTCTCTTACTAGAAAACTGATACTTTCAATTTTGGTGGCCGTTTTTACTTATATACGCTTCTTTTTGCTTTTAAATTTAAAGATCTTAATCTTACGGTTTTATCCATTTTTTTTTCAAAGTTTTGTGTCATGCTGATCTGCCATCATTTTAAGTAGAGCGTGGAGCCGTGTGCAGTCACACGCGATATAGGTTAGTTGGGTACGGAGAATGAAGACCTAACGGTACCGCGCAGCCGTCGTATATGCACGCGCATCACCATGCAAGCCAGAGCTGTGGAGCTGCGAGAGAGCAACAGTAGAACATATGTGCCGTAAACTTGTGGCATTTTGCACATTTATCCGCCCTCTGTTTATAACTATATTTTAAATTTCATGCAAATGTCTTTTAATATTTCTTGTGAAAATTGTTACTTTACTTTTATTGTGCTAATTATCTGATTGGGTGATCCAATGATAATGGTATTGTAATTTTGAAAAACTAAACGTGTTAGCATATTAATTAAGCGCTAACATACCACACTAGAGCTTAGAATATTATTCACTGTTCTTCTTGTTTCAGAAAAAAATATAAACCTTTAAATACAGCTTTGGTAACAATTTGTTCTCACTGGTAGAATTAATTGTGCAATATCTTGAGCAGTATTAGTGCAACAAACACTATGAAAATTTTATAAATTTATTCCTTCTGAAGTTTTGCTGAAAAATTTGAACAAAATTGGTTACAAGCTACATATCTTGTGGGCCTTTTTCAATACGCAGAAGTATAAGAGTAATCGAAGTCGAGATAAACACATTGGAAGTAAATTTGGTCATTTTACGAAAAGACTTCGTAATTAAATTTCTATTTTTGTTTTCCAAGCAAAGAAAAATCTGTAATTCAAAATCATATTTGGGTTTTTAGATCCTATAAAAGGGACATTATTTCACACTTATTTACTTTTTCAGAATATTTGATGAAAATTAAGAGTTTTTATAGAAGATTAAATTAAATGAACAATTTTAATTAATATAACTGATTCACATGGCTCAGAACTGGTTATAATAATAAATTTATTACAATAGCTTGGAAAAATTAGCAAAGTGTTCTTAAACTTTGATTTAAAGCCTTAGAAGTTAGGAATTTCAGCGATCTCTTGACACAAGGACAGATTACTAAACGTGATGTACTACCAATGTTAAATCTAGAAATTCGTGGCCTATAATCTTAGAAAGTATTTGATATATCGGGACGACAGTTTTAGAGGAACTAGAAGAATGCCTCTTAGGCAGACATACTTCTATTGAACAGGCTTTTATTGGGACAGTTTTTCTTAACTCTACCATAGTTTGATTAAAATTGATCAGCTATTATTTTTTTGAAAGATAGCCAAACATGTTACTAACACAAAAGGAGATCCAAAAAAGGCGGAACTTGTTTTTATCACTTCATTATTTAGTTTAGTTATTTTCAATAGTTTGAGAAAATGAGTCGTTTGTACCAGAGAATTTCATTCGTAGAAAAATCTGTTCAAAATAAAAATGATAAAACAAACCCGCATATATTTGCATAGAAGGAAAGCATACAGCCTGAGTACACAGAGGGATACATACTTAAGGGGGTCTTAGATAACAAATATCACTTCGAAAAAGTATTTATAACTCCTACATTTTCTAACTTTGAAACTGAAATTTGGTGTGGTGATTAGTACTGTTTGTTTACATACTGTGTTTTTGCGATATTTCACTGAAAATGTTTATGAGTTATCTTGAATATGCAATACATAATCCTATGCAAACTGCCAAATACGATAAACTATACATGCGACAGTCTTGGACAAAATGCATCTTTAAAATGGGAAAATGTATACTGTAGAAAAGCAGACTGAAAGCTTTAGTTTCATTTCCACTTGTACTGAGATATTTCAAAAGTAAAGAACTTAAAAGAATCTGATGCGTTGCACTCACATGACTTTCTATAACCTTGTACTAACTATTCTTACAAACCCTTATTCCTATATTATTTGACAAACATTTGCAGAAATTAGCTGTTTATTTCCTTTTAGGTGCAAGGGAAATTATGGGAATACAGTAGGCTTTGAGCAATAGTCAAATGTTTTAAAGCTTTAAATTCCGTTCTCTTTGCACGGCTAAGATATAATGAATAACGACGTTCCATTTGACAGAAGTATAAGTTCTCCAAAACTTACACAAATAACAAGGAATATCTCCGAAATGGTTCACTCCACAAAAACAATTGATTTGGTCGTAGATTGTATGTTTTAGCAAGGTTACACCTTTTTTTTGTAGAATAATATTTGCTCTATTTCTTACGGTTTGCCAATTAAGCAAAAGTAGTCAAGAGTAAACAATTCTATGTGGGCTATAGCCCGAAAATTAAAAAATATACTTTTCATTTGCCATAAAAATATCTTAAACATACGAAATTTTAGTCAAAATCTTTAGAGCCATTTTCAAGAAAATAAAAGTTTTCGAAAAATTTTCCACGTAAAGGGTAGTTTAGGGTGGAGAGATTTTCTTCAAAATCTTCGTGTCTCATCCTTGAAATATATTAAACTTAAATACCAACTTTGGTTTTCACCCGACTTTTCGCTTTTGAGTTACGCTGTTCACAGACACAGGCTCAATCTCTCTCTTTCTCTCTCTCTCACACACACACACACACACACACACACACACACACACACACACACACACAGAGAGAGAGAGAGAGAGAGAGAGAGAGAGAGAGACGCTAGTGCGCGGACAGTTTATTAAAATGCTTTTTTTTATTCAGGGGCTTCAAAACATATATTTCCGGTGAAATCTCGACATCAAATTTTTGGGTGGAATACAATGCTTCCTCTACTAGAGAAAGTAAAAAGGAACCTCAATAAACGTTTTCGCCATCTTGTTCACAGCCTTCTAAAAGCATACACACAATAGTTTCAGGAAACTGACAGCCGAAACAGCAGATTTACAACAAATGGCAATAAAGGGGGCGTGGAACAGTAACATTCGCTGCTATTTAACTTGTTTTTAATACTCAAAGTGAGTATGCTATTTGCGTGAAACCTCAGGAGTAAAATCCCAGTACTATAAAATATTTTTAACGGATACCAAAAAATTGCAATCTTTGTAAAGCGTTACCTACAGCTACCCTTAACAGTAGTACCAATTTGTTGAACGAAACTTCCGGAAAATTTTACCAGTCTACTTTAAAGTGTGTAGGAGCTATAATATTTAATGTGAAGTAGTGCAGAATTTACTGTATATAATGGTAGATAGAGAAGAATTTAAAATATAAGTGTTTTGTTTAAAAAAGCAATAAATATATCAAATTAAAGAGAAAGTGGCAATTCATAAAGCTGCATGAGCAACTAAATATGTCCCGTTTTAGTATTTTGGTTGCCCTTAAACATGATTTCATGAATTGTGGCGAAGAAGTGAAGTGTTAAAATGCCTAATACATACAATAAGCATATACTGGTGTTAGAGAGCGAGCGAGCGACTCGTGACCTGGGAATAATCGATTCACAACCAGAGAGAGAGAGAGTTACAGCTGTGTGTTCACACGCACATGCAAGCAGCACACAAGTGTTTGACTTACCCATTGGCACGACCACCGCTATCTCCTCCACCACCACCTCCATTCTAAAAAAAAAAAATAAACAAAAACAAAACACAAATTAATAATAATCTATAAATACAAAATATAATACAATATATTTGTTCAAAATAATATAAAAAGCATTTTACAATGTTAGAGATTACAAAGCACATTTACTTCATTTAAGCAAACACAATATGCAAAACTCTTAAATCTAATAAAATGTATACTTAATGCTCACAATGGTTATGTGTGCATGTAGCGGTGGCTCTGTCAGGTCGCTTTCACATTTTTCATCACACTAAATAAAAAACATTAACAATAATTTAACATTAATCAATACTGACAATATAAATGAACACACATATTAGAGCCTAACAAATCCCTTGTGTAAAAATTCTTGTCTTGGGCGTTGCCATTACAACAAACAACACAGCGTTACAATAGCAGAATACAGAGTTACACAACAGTTACAAATCGGTATAACAAAGCACCAACACAGATATGTGAGAACATACTCAAGTGATATGATACAATTAACCATCAAACCGCTTCTCCGTCAGGCTGGCACAGCGTTGCCAAACTTACAAAGAGGCGGCTCACATGTTAACTGGCTGGTTCTTGTAAGGAAGACGTTTGCTATATAAAGACGGATATCATAATTAAAAATACTCTAGATTCTTAGACTTCTACATACAGTCAAGGACAGCCTTCGATGTTTCTAATTTGTACGGAGTAAACTAGGATAAATGAGTTCTAGAGGTCTTAGCATTTCTAGCACAGCTTTCAAAACTGCTACCAAAATAAGGAACATGTATATAGTATTGGGAAGACCAGAGCTATGAAAGCAATAATTGACAGAATTCAGGATATGTGAAAGGATACTGCAAAAGAATACAAGAAAAAAATAACCGCCATGGCGGCACTATAGGTACACTAGATATAATATAATCCCTGCATTCAGAGACGTGTTATTGTGAAGGAGAACTTGTACTCTACACCTAGTCATGTGTCCAATACTTTATCGTTGCATTCATGAAAGACTATAGAGGTGTTGTTAACTGAAATAGGGTCTTGAGCACCTACATTTGGTACCAGCAAGCAAGCAGGTTTGTCTTCACAGTGTTTGTGAACTACGGACAGTTTAGGAATTTGTAAAATACTGATTTATAGAAAACACCTTCTCTATAAAGGAACATCTTTTATTGTGTAACTGTAGAATTTTGTCATGCAGGCTTGTTTTGAGCGAGTGGATATTCTACAGCCACTACTATCTTAATCCTGTTGGCCAGTCTCCTTGCACTACAAGTTGTACTAACGTAGTAGGCTTCACTTTAAACTACAATGTGTGTATTCTTGAGCGCTTCTACAACACTATTGCTGTTTACTTACGTTCTAGCTCTCTTATTGCTTCAATATCTGAATCATAAACACTGAATATAGATCACATATTAAATACATTGAGTATACATCGAAAATTCTAATGTACTTGCACATTATTTCCCATTTAAGCTAAAGATGCAAGTTATGTTAACAAATGTCGAAAAAAGTTATGTCTACCAAAACATGTATTTACTTGTAAATGAGTACAAACATGGAAATTCCCATTTCAAGGATCCAACAACTTTTGTGCGGCGACACTAATATGTAGATGTGCAGTTATCAGTGAGCTTGGCGTCAGACAGAGAAGACATGTGATGAACACAACATGGGACGCAATGTATCGTCCCGGTTCAGATTGGTCAAGTTCGGTGAAAGGTATGCTTCAATGTCAGTTCTCAAAACTCGCTCTCTGAAGCTACACAGTGTACCTGACAATGAGAAAATAACATTCATTTCTTCTTCCACAAAACCAGGGCAAGGAAAGTCTCAGGTCTCAACTCATTACTCCGCATACGTTTCCAAGCACATTCAGCTTTAACTGTACACAATAATGCTCGGGAAATGTGTAGTTTTGTAGCCAGAAACATTTCGACACATGGGTCTGTCACTTATGCAGTCCCCTCAAGTCGGCAACCGGTTCATTCCTGAACAGCCCTATGGCCAACAAAGTTCTAACCATCCACTGCCAGCCAATTCAACTCTTTCATTATTGGAAGCAAGCCTCAACTGTTCAATAACGAGCACAATATTCAAATTGGAGGTTATTAAAATGCAATATGTTTTGGGTGTATATCTCACTATTGGAGAAATTAACACTGTTTTCTAACAGATATCCGTCAAGGACAAGATAGTATTTTCTTCAGCCACTTTGTATTAGAAAGACTATTTTACTAGAGAAACGAGATTATATGTATATAACTTTATTTACATTTGAAGGACGGCCTTATACAATATACTTGGGATAGATGTATGCACTACATTAAGTTGCTAAGCTAAAGGGCATAGAATGCTAAAAACATACCCATAATATGCAATTCTCATGCATGCACTCCGTGCGGCTATATGAAGAAACTTCAAATCTATTCTAATTTACAAATTTAAAGCTGATATGACAATGATCTCATATTAATCTTATGTAGTATAGCTTTTAGGCATATATGTTGTTCAGACACCTTTCCAAATCTGAAAATTGAATTTTTCCCCCATATTAACAAAGGTAATGACAGTGGACAAGCCAGCATGTAGTTTGCTGTCAGCATAGGTATATAAGCGCACCAAGAAGTTTAACGATTGTTCTAAAAATATGTATTATGTGCAAACAAATGAATATGCACCAGACTTTTCTTTACAATAGTGGACTTCTCAGGAAGGCTCAAGTCACTCACTTCTCTGTCTGACATCCAAGTTTCACAATATTATACTGTATTGATACTTAGACACAAATATCTGTGCATCTAGCAAACAAGTTAGGCAAATGCTAAGAATACCGCTCCAGCAGCTGTATATTTCAGCACTCCATTTATAGTAATGCATTCATTTTTATATTATATTAATGTCATTGAATTGCAAACAATGCATTGTACCTCTAAAAGTTTTTTTCCTTTACTCTAAGAATTTGTACAAGTCAAATGCACATATAAGTAGAGAGTATTGAACAGTGTGTATAAGAAACTGTAAGCATCTTTCCCACCCTGAGCGAGACCTTGACGGCTTCATATGAGCATATTAAATACGTATTAGGAAAAGGCAGTATGACATGGATATGGAAAGACAGACATTATGTAAGTTCGGTGTGCTCAGTGTTTAGGAGAGCGCCATGATGGGACCTACCGTGGTCGTGGACGTCGTCTTGGACTCCGCCGCGGCCGTGGCTGTCGCAGCTTCTTGTATCTTCTCCTCGGCTTTTCTCTCCTTCAGTGCCTTTAGGAGCTTCCACTTGCTCCCCATGGGACCGCCTCCTTCCTTTGCTGGAGACGGGGTTTTGGAATCGGATTTGGTGCCCAGTTCTGCACCCGAGACACCAGTTGCCCCGGT
Source organism: Tenodera sinensis (assembly GCA_030765045.1). Taxonomy (NCBI): domain Eukaryota; kingdom Metazoa; phylum Arthropoda; class Insecta; order Mantodea; family Mantidae; genus Tenodera; species Tenodera sinensis. Next base: position 24,417,843 of record CM060961.1, on the reverse strand, counting down.
GTCTTCCTCGGACTCGATCCTTAATTTAGGTACGGAAGCTGTGGAGATAGAGGTTTCGCTGGCAGGTATACTGACAGAGCCTTCTCGCACTGTGGCTGTTTCTTCGGTGTCCCAACCGTCGCTGACCGGTATACTGACGGACATCTCACTGGGTGGCACACTAACGGATCCCGAATCGGAACCGTGTGCTGAGCCCTGTTGCTGTTGCTGCAGTCTTAGAGTGGAGCCGCTCGAGCTTCTTAATGACCTTGCTAGTTCTGCCTCCATCGCTTCCTCTTCTTCATCCACCTCCATCTCATCCATGCTCGGCTCAGGGCTATCAGGTCCACTAGTTTCGCCTGAGGAAGAATCATCTTCTGTTAATCTCGCTCTCTTCTTAGGCTCTTCCTGTCTTGGAAGTTCTAATTGTTGGTCCTCGTCTTCCCATTGGCTCATCATACCATCTGCCCTGCCGCGCACCTGCTTCTCATAGTCGTCTTCGTCCAGAACACCCTCTCGTGCACGAGCCTTTAGTCTTAATTCCTGTAGAACGAAAGACATCTGCTCCTTTACATTATTATCGGGTTCGATGGGTTCCGGTGCTACTGCTATAGGTTGCGGGGGTGGTGGTGGTGGTTCGTCTCGTTGTCGCTCTAGTTCTTCCAGCTTGCGCAACTCGTAACAGTACCATTCGTCCTCACTATCAATACTATCTTCAGTACTCTGGCGGCGAGATGATACTCGGGATGTGCTTCTATACGAATGAGTAGAGCGACTATCTTCATCCTGTTCGCCTCGGGAGCCCATACCCCAAGGAATCTCTAGATTTTGCTGGTGGCGAGAACCACTGCTATGATATCTGCCACCTCCGTAACCACGCATACTAGAAACAGATGGACTCGCCTCAATTACCGTCGTCTCCTCATGAGGTCTTGGAAGAGCTTGGGGTTCCTGATACTGTATTGTGGTGCTAGTTATGGATTCATCCATGCCGGTTTCCATGGTGGGTTCGTCATATATAGCTTCCTCCATAACAACTTCCTCAGCCGGCATTTCCCGTTCTGCTTTTGCAGCACTTGGTTGTTGTTCCTCTTTCGCTTTCGTGGGCTGTTGTGCGGCAGGGACAGAGGAATCTTCTTGAGCCGTCTGCTCTTCAACAGATACGGTGGAAGACTGCCGTTGCCTATATTTTCCGAGGGCGCGAGAAACAGCAAATTCTCTAGAAGCACCCCCTAAGGCAACTTGGGGGAACTGTAACTTTTCACCCACTGCGTCATCCGCGCTTGCAACAGGTGTAGTAGCAGCAGCTGCCCTTTTCACTTCACCTATAGTTGGAAACAGCGTAGAGGGGTCAGGCTCATTGGTCTTACTTTCGATGGGCTCGCTACTGTCATAAGGGAGATCGCTCAACTGTTCTAAGTCAGAGTCCCTCCGAGGGGGTTTCGATATGATCTGCTGTTGCTGCGGAATACTAACCTGCCGCTGCATCCCATGATTCATTTTTGCAAACATCCCAGTCTCTGATGGCACATCCGAAAAAACGCTGTCTTCACTGTCTTCTGAGAAACCGCTTTGTCGACCGCTCCATTCCGTTTCTGACTGTTCGGGGTCCGACATAGATTGCGAATGATGGTGGCTTCGGCGTTTTGCTTTCTGCAGAATACCAGACATGGTGGAAGCAAGAGGGTTCTTCTTTTTCTTGCGGGGCATTGTACTGGTGCTGCTTCGGCTTCCTGCTCGTGGAGTAAGGTAACCCCGACCATGCTCTTTTGACATGGCAAGATCTTCCCTACGGACACCTGCAGGCAATGAGTGTGACCGGTGTCGTTTACTTAACCCTGGTATCCAGCTACTAACGGAACTCATGGCAGATTTCAGCTTCCCTTTCTTGCTGACCTTTTCGTCGGTTGGGAAGCTACTGTCCTTGATGTCAGCTGCTATTGAAATATAACCTGACTGAGAAACTATCACAGTACTTGGATCATAATACTGTCCATCATGAAGTTGAGGTGGAGGGGGTTGCTGGAGGTCAGGGGCATTTCGCTTTCGCAGATCCAGTTCTAGATATTGCATATCAGGTCGCTGACCCCAGTATTCCCTTGGATAGCCCTCATTTGACTCTGCCATTCCAGGATGTTGCTGAACATAGTGTGGTTGTGGCTGTTGTGGATATCTCCTTGGGTCCATATACGGTGGCGGCCATTCTCCTGCTGTGGTTGTCATTTGGTTCATCAGCGCAACATTTTCATACTGAGGTTGGGAAGTGTTCATCCACTGGTTATACTCCACCCTCTGTTGTGGTCCGGACGGCGTCGTTTCGTACCGTGTACTTGTAGGATAATAGGAAAGGGCATCTGTAATATTTCCCGTTGGAAACATAGTTCGATACATAGCGGTTTTATAGCCTTCTAAATTAGAGACCCCTCCACTAGGTGGAGCAGCAGATCCCGTAGAGTGCCCCCTGGAAAGATTTCTCTTGCCAGAATGTGAAGAGGCACTAGTCGTGGGATATCCACCCACTGAGTGACTACGAGAGGTAACTCGCTGCTCTGGATGCTGTTCCTGATAGCGATAATGTAGGTCCATGTTGTTTATATTGTTATTGTTATTATTATTGTTATTGTTACACGGTTCAACAAGATCTGGATATTTAGTAGAGCTTCCACCACTGGTATACACGGATGTGAAGGACTGCTGCCTGTTACTGCCCGCAACAGAATATATTGCCGGCTGTTCACTGCGGTAAAGGAAGTCTCCGTATGTTGTGCTGGTGGTCACCACAGCGCTGGCACTGGGCGATCTGGGCATGCCCCGGTGTGAAGTGCGACTGCGTGGACTTATTGCTAGATCTGAGCTACTGGATGGAACTAATCTTCCGCTTGTTGTTGTTTGGGGCATTTGCTGTAGTGGCTGTTGAGGTGGCTGCTGTTTTTCCTGTTGCTTTTGTTGCTGTGCAAATTCAGCGGTTGGTGATTTTACGGTGGTGAAGGCTGAGGGATGGTGACCAATAAAGGAATTAGCAAGAGCAGGGGGTAATGGTGGTAACGGGGAGCGGGGTGTACCATATTGACGATTTTCTCCTGGTGAAATGGACGATGAAGGAGGAACGGTAGGCGAAATGGCAAGTTTATTTGGCTGCTGCTGTCCTTTAATCAATGAATCTGCAGTGTAATTTGACGATGGAGGTGTCTTATTTGCATTACCAATAACACTTTTTGGTGAGCCGGGAGATTTTTCCATACTGGACCAGCCACTCATGGAGGATAATCCAGAATCCGATTTCGCAGTTCCAATGTTGGCCGAGGTTGACTTTACTATGTTTTTGGGAGAAAGTCTCGGAGATTTTGGAGAGTGTGGTGTGCGAGGGCTGAGTCGTTCGCTTGGTTCGGCAGATGGGGAAGTAATTGACGTTGTGCTTGCAGCAGAGGCCACCATCAGCGCACTTGGACTTGCGCTTCTTGTCATCAAGCATTCTGTAGTGGGCATTAGGAAGGAATCTCCACTATCCTTAGGTGCAGGTGGAGGTGGACTACTAGGAGAAGGAGATGGTGGTGTGCGACTGTCTGTCAGATCCAGCTCTAGTAAGCTGTCTCTAGCAATATACCCGTCCTGCCGCGTGCGAATACTTGATCCTGATAGTGCTGGAGGTGAACCGAGCTTCTCACTGGTTATCAGACCATATGTGCTTGACACAGAGGAATATGATGTAACACCCCTGCTCTGATACCCCTGGGGGTCTGTATAATCCGCAGAATATGAGCTCAAGTCATATCGGTTAGGGGACGTGGCGAGAGAAGCGGAAGTTATATCTGCTTGTAAAAGAGCGGAAGAGCCATAGCCAATCCTTGCAGCCGTTTGCGCTGAAAGCATACCTGAGCTGACCATGGCACTCGAAGATTCTAGCAATACTCGATGTCTTGGAGATGTTGGGGAAGGTGACACTGTGGATCGGAATCCCGAAAGGGCAGAGGCTACCTCAGAGTCAGTCGTAGCACCACCACTATCAGAAGAAAGGCGTGAACTCGGCCTTGATTTACTGCTGCTGCTAAGTGCGCTTGGGACTGTGGACGACGTGCCTGTCATTAAAAGCAAGTCTGACAAGCCACGCGCAGTGTTGGAAAAGCTCCAGTTTTCCAAATCTGAATCGACATAGATCTGCCGCAGCTGCTCGTCTATAACGCTAGTGTTTTCTCTTGTGGAAGAAGGTTCACGTTTGGGGGATTCGAGAAGGCGATCTTGTAATTCTTTCAGGTTCTGGGAATCTTTCTGCAGTTTAGTAGTAAGTCTATCCAGTTCCTGCAGTTTCTCCAGCGCCACTTGATCGATAACGCTCAGCCGAGTAAGCTGAGCTAAATCTTGTTCATTCACACACGGCGAGTTACCGCGGTAGTCTTTGTAATCGAGAGCACTGAACACTTCCTGCGTTTCTTCGTTTTCGTCCTGACTGACTGTAGCTGTCGATACGGCTGTCGTCTCATCCTTTCCGGTACCCTCGTCTCCGTCCTCCGCTTCCTCCCAAATCATCCCTAGCTGCGAAGCGGCCGTGGAGCCCGCAGCTAATGGAGGTGTCGCCACCGATACAGGCCCTTCCGCAGTGCCAACCAAATCGTCGCGATAGGCATTATTAAGGCTCCTGTAGAACGCTTCGTCCGGCATTCTCATCATTCCATCCATTCCCATTTCCATCTGTAGCTCAGATATGAGAGCGGCCGTAGCACTTGAAGTTGATCCGGACATAACATCGGTGTCGGCTGCACCCGCAGCAGCCACGTCCCGACCCGCTACAGTCGCGGCAGCGGCGTCCTCCATTAAGTCCTTAATCGTTCTTTGCAACTCGTCCTCGGCAGAGTCAGCGGTGACAGCTGGAACAGACTCAAGAGACTCTGGTGCCGATCCAGAGCCGGCAGGCACTACTGCCGTACACTCGGTGCTTTCTGAAGTGCCGACCATCGTGTAGAACTCAAGTAACTGTGCGATGACACTCTGCTGCTCGTACAGCAGGATCTCTAACTTCTCGAGTCGTTCCCACATCTTGATGTATTCCTGAGAAAGGAGATCTAAAGCACGCCATGCGTATTTCAGCTCTGTCTCCAGGATGTTTAGGCGCGTTCCCAGGCGCTCCATGTAGTCGCTAATGATGATGTCGATACTTTGTACATAGTTCTGTGGTGGTGGGGATGCCGGAGAGGCTGAAGTGGCTGCGGTAGGGGCGCAGCTCTTCACCGACTCCATGTCTTTTCACAACCTTTTGCAACTTATTTAGCGTACAGTTTCACACGCTCTAAATAGGTACGTAAAAACTTTGCTCAAAAAAATATTAATCACTTAACTTTCGAACACTTCCCGCACATTCACGCTACAGAGTTTTAATTGACAATTTGATCGGGGAGGTTGTCGGGAGGTCGCCTGCCCCCGCGACTCATCCTGCAGGTTAGCATCACGTGACGCAAGACAACCACATCCGACGACGAACCCGGCAGCAGGAGCATCGCTGCCCAAAATAGGAACACAAAAGTCTGTCTTGTACTCTCAGTGCCATAATAACTATAGTAACTGTTCAGTGGCAAATACTCGTTGAAAACTTCGTTGTTGCAAACCTGAAAAAGAACCAAGTATTACAAATTTGTTCTTCTATGGACAGCAGGCATAAAATAAGCTCACCAGACCAAAAATTAGTCACCCTGTATAGAAATCAGTGATGAATCTTTACGACTCGACAGATGGTGCTGTGGTGGAGTCATGTGATTAACTGCACGACCACTGTCGCTACATGATCAGAGGGTTGTACCAAGCTGTTAGATATGGTGTGTCCAGCATTCAGGGTGGTACAACATGGGGGAATGTAAGAACGTTACAGAGGGCCAAAAAGGGGCAATCGTGTTTGGCCGTGACCATGGCCATACGATAGGTGAAGTGTCTGGAGTTGTTGGTGTTTCGAAGCGGACTGTCCAACAGGTCTACAAGCAGTGGTGCAATGCACGTGGCCATGAAATACGACGTCGGAAATGTGGTCGCAAAAGCATCATGACTGAAAGGGACCGGAGACGAGTTTCATGGCTAGCAAATGCAAATCGCTTTCAAACCCGATAGGAATTGCACTAGTTCATGAACGCACGTCCATCCCAAACTGTTAGCGAGAGGACATTGCAGCGGAAACAGCATTCCATGAACATTTGGAGTCGGACACCTCGAAGGGGTGCTTACTGAGACACGTAAAGCTGCGCGCCTTCAGTGGGCTAAAAATCACCAAATGTGGACAGTATGTGACTGGTGGAAGGTCATGTGGTCCGATGAATCATATTTTTGCCTCTATTCGAATGACGCACTCCATCGGGTACACCGCCGGCCACATGAAGCATTCATCCGGATTGTTACTGGGTCAGGGTGAAGCCGGAGGAGGACCAGTCATGTTTTGGGGGTGCTTTTTTATTGATGGGGTCCGCTCCATGAGATAACCAATAGGATGTTTATTTAAACATTCGGTATGAGCAGATGTTGCCATTTAGTCAATATCTCTATGGTGATTGTGCTGTTGCCCTATATTTCAAGATGTCAATTGCAGGGTTCATCGCGCTAGAAGAGTGTTGGACTGATTGGAGGAACACATATGCACCTTATCCCATTCCGATTGGCTTGCAAACTCACCCAACTTAAACCCAATCGAAAATTTGTGGGATATATTGGAACAGCAGGTGGAATGCCGAAATCAGCATCCCCACGATTTGGTGGATTTGCGCCAGCAACTCATACGTGAGTGGTGTCAGCTGGATGTGTCATACTTACAGAAGTTCGTGGGCTCACTTCCTAACCGAATCCAGGTAATCAGGTCCAGAAGTGGCGTTGCGTGTTATCAATGTTAAGTTGACCAGGGGTGAGTAACTTTTTGTCTGGTGAGCTTATGTTTACACAACAATACATTTAACAAAGATATTAGCTTGATTGGCTTATACAGTACAGACAGTACACTAAAGTAAACGTAGGGTTAAATTCTAATAAATCATTGGTGCGAGACTCCCAACGAGTCAAGGAAGAAACAGATGGTGTTGCACATATTACAAAGCTTACCAACGTGCAATCTGCACTATGTGATGTGAAAAACATCCAGTCTCACGCAACCTGGATGTTGAGCATTCAAATAAAGTACCTAAAATGTAAGAGGATGTAAACCTCGTGTCACAGCTTCGTTATTCTATGAGGAACAAGAGAGTTTTTAAACGTTCTGCAAGTTTGAACAGACGCAAGTATTGCAGTGAATATCTATTGGAACCGTGTCAAATATTCACTATGTGGCACTACTTTTGGGTTGAAGTTCACCAAATTTTAAGTTATGTAACTGAGTCAGTCAAATATACGTTAGTAGGCAGCAGTTGTATAATATTTCGGTGTAGTTCATTAACACACACACACGCGCACACACACACAAAACACATAGATATAGGTGTATATATTATATAATATAGACAATGTATAATTTTCTTTATTCTTGGTACTATAAAAGAGTAAACACTGCATGTTGGGAATATATTGGTTGTTTTGTCGAATAATAATGTATACGAGACAAAAATGACAGATATAACATTTACCCTACGTTTGGTAATTTAGGTTGCCCTAGAAAATCATGTTTGGTAATTTCGCCCGTGAAACTTGGCACATTTGAAATTATTCGGTTCTACTCGGTTCTAGTTCAGAGAGGGCTCTGAACACAGATCATTGGCAACTTCTTTATCAAACTCATATTATTTCTAAGTGATTCTCATGAAAGTATCCGGCAATTTGTAATGACTTACACTAAAATATATAAAAATGAAAGAGATCTTGAAACAAGAACCCAGAATTTATCATTAACGTAGGAATGCTCCTTCTTTGAATATGACAGTAGAAAGTTGACGAACGCCATTATTCTTCACCCTCTTTGGTTTCACGAAAGTAAGGCACAACTTCAGCGACGTTGGTTGCATTAGAACGTGAACATAATTATAACTAATTTATATAGCATGCTATGTAAAAGGAAAGCTCCTGCTATAGAACTTTGGAAGTTACCAAAGGATCGCAGCTTCACTCAACTATAGGATATATTTCAGTCAACGAAGAAGTGTGTATAGAAAGTCACGGCAAATACCAAAATCATTTGAAAGTTCGACGTTTAATGTATGTTCTTCCTTTAAATTGTTTTAAGTCCATTACAAGCGACAAAAGAATAATACGTTGACTATTTTGCTATACTTTGTGATAACCAGCCGCAATAAATTCAATGTAGAAGCCTTGTTTATACAAAAATATAGCTACAACAGTAATCAGACGTTCAAAGACAGCCTTCTTCTGGACTGGGGCTGTTAGAAATTGTTCGTGATTTGTAGAACTCTGGTCGGAATACTTGTGTATAGTGAGTTAGTTCATGCGATGGAAAGCATAGCTGACACACAATTTAATGGCGGATGGCAGGAGAAGCTGGTCATCACAACATCCAATCATAGGCTTGCCATGTCTTATGGCGTTGTATAATTAAACACACCGTGAAATCACGGTGTAAAGCCGTTGATATAAATATCATTTGTGCCCACAAAATGTATTTATGACACAGAATAGAGAATCGTAGTAGTCAAGCATCAGCCACCATTAAATGTTATGTCTGCCATAAAGGCACTCGTTTAAAACACAAATACCAATTAAGAAATAAATTTAAAGGTAAGCAGCCAACTCTGAAGCTACTCATTCGTCTCGTGAAGATTATTCACAAAACCACGTATTTGTTAAATTGGAGATTGTTACTGTGGTAAATTGGTATATTTCTGAGTTGTTACTTTGTGCCAACAATCACGCAATGGCACTAGAAATGAAGTTCACACTATAATTCCAGAGGCAACTCTCATCTATGTATACCTTGTCACAGAGTAAAACTTCAATGTTTATGTTATTGGTTTAAACAGTTTTAGTATTTTGAGTTATAGAATGTAAACTTTTTCTAATACCTGTTTAAACACAAATTTTATAACTTTTCAACTGATCAATACTTCTAACAGGTAGATGAAGCTTTCGAATTTAAAAATGCAATTTCATAACGGACTTTCTGACTTTCCCTATTGCAATTTTATAAGACTTAATGATAATGAACATTAAATATTGCATACTGCACGTCTTAATGTTAATGTGGGCCTAAATTCTGTAAGTATTAGCGAGTGTGCCAATGTGCGAGAGCTAGATGGTGATAGTCTACTGAAGGATAGCACGATAGCAGTCTTGCAGCGTGCCGTCCTATCATTTTAGAGATAATGGCACAAAAAGAGGCACGCACGTATTGTGGAGCAGCGGTGGAATGCAATGAAATCAAAGGAACGAGTTTACCCCGTCCTTGTCTCCGCGGCTTTTGTCCACCACAAAATCCCACACGAATAGTCGGGAGTCGAACTGCGACCTCAGATGTGAGAGGCTGGTGCGCTAGCCAGACAGCCACCGCGGACAGTGGAAGATGGTCACAGAAGCGAGTCACTTAATGTAAACATTCTGTCGAAAAATGTAAAAATTCTACATTGCCTCAGAACATTCGCTCTTTTATAGTCAAACATTAGATGCCTAGTAAGCAGCCCATCTCTCTTTCATACTCGCTCGGCCAGGGTTATTTGGTTAAGAGTACTTTCTATACAAATAATATTAATTGTAATAGCATTACTATAATCTTCGCAGAAGTTAAAGGCATATGGAGGCGGGCCGTACTTGCAGACTCCAGCGAATCCTAAGCTTGCCCCTCCTACCAGCGCTGCCGAATGTGGTAGACGCATCTTAGGCGCTCTTATGTACAGCACCTCTGTCAGTACCCGCACTACGCTTGGCAACAGCGCTCCGCTTGAGCATTGGCCAGCGTTCACATGCCTTTAACTTTTGCGAGCAGTATAGTTACTCCAAAAACAAGGGTATGGTGCATGTTGTTTAGGTAAAGAGGAGAAAGAGTGTTCAAGTTGTAAGGACGCCTTCTTCACAAACTCATTTTACAAATAGATAACAAGGACGAGATAACCAATATTCGTAAACTCTGATTCACAATGGAAGTTTACTAACTGTAAGGTTTGAGGACCTTTGCAAATATAGATAAACAGATTTAAAAACATAAATTATCATGCCCATTGTGATGTAATCCTGATACAACCACGTGTAACAAAAACCACCAAACATACAGCTTTAAGTCGCCATACTTCTAGCATATTCAAAAGTATTATGCGTTTCTTTAATCTGAAAGACATGATATAAACCTATTTCATTATTTCTGGGGATTAATATATCAAATATTAAGGAAAAGCAATTGTATGGTCTTGTAAGGCATTGGTTAGGGCAATTGGTCTGTAACGTGGATGGTAGTTTGCTGAATATAATTTATGACGTTGTACATTTTGTTTGTAAACCTAAGTGCGAACGCGGTATTTTCATTTCAGATTCAACATGGCGACATTTAAAACCAATAACGAAAACAAAATTGCATTTTAAAGAAAACAATTGCCGGTTTCCATGCAGTGCAAAGCATACAATTGTTTTGAATTTAAAATTCCACTTATGTTTGTTGCATACTGCATATCTTGCGGCAGCAGCTCTATTGTTAAAGGATTCAGTCTAAACATCTCGCAGTGTTCCTAAACAAATGTGAAGTCATTAGTTCTTAGCCTAAATATAGGAATACCTCCTATCTTCCACTGTATGTACCTTTCTATCTAGTTTGTTTATGGCTAAAATATTACTAAATATAGCTTTCTTTACAAATCTTAAACCACTTGTAGACAAACGGCTTGCTTCAAAAAGTCACTTTGTAAATGCATGAAATTACCATTTGATTGTAAAACACAATTGTAAATTTTATAAAATGTCATTTGTAAATATTTAATTTATTTAATGTGAAAAAGAGTTACAAATTACAAACATTGTTTACTATTTATAAGGTTGCAAAGATCGTGAAACAGGCCCCAGATCATATTTCTGAAGTGAATAAAATTAGGTTTGATAGATTTCAAAGTTGCAACATGAGACATCATAAATAATTATCAGGTTCTGGCTAATAGAGAACGAATATGTATTGTTTGGAAATAAACTTATCACAACGAGACAAGAGGTTTTGGATTATGCATTATTAAGGATTTTCACAATATTTTCTTACATTACACACACACAATCGCGTGCACACACACATGTACATATGGCACATTTCCAGAAAGGCTATTGGGAAAGTTGCATGTTCAGAGTTATACATTTCCAGACATGAGTAGAAATAGTTGAAAAACATCAAACAGGACAAAGCGTATAAGACATAATGCTACTATTTAGTTTAAGACTTAAGCCGTCACCTAAATACCAACATCACTAAGTTTTCTATATAACTCAGGCACGACTGGTCCTGTAGCTTATCTTAGCCGCTTGTCTACTCTGCGAGGAATTCGAGTTCGTTTCTCGGCTGAAGTTCAAAATATTGTCTTTAATCAACGATGAGATCGAAACTTTTGTATGAGACAAATTACTATTGATACAATTAAATGAAATAACTACCTTTCATAACAAATGAAATGTAGTACCATTTGAACATTCTTACATTATTCCTTACTAATGAAAGGCTCTATATAATGCATTAATTCTATTGAAGGGAATTTTCCAAAAGCGTAGGTATAATATCAATGTAGGTATAAACATTTTCTAGAAGTAACCTGTTGAACATATGTACATCGCTGTCTGTACCTCTGGAGCGAAATAGCAACGATCCCAATTCGTATAAATTCTGTTGAGAGGAGACGAGAGAGGAGTTGAAGGACTCAAGTAAACATGGTGACGATGTGGAAACTCATGAATAGTAATGGCTGTAATTCACATTTACATAACAGACACTAGCGCCCCAGTTTTTTTGTACACATACTTGTTCTTTTCTTAGGCTCCTGTACGGCCCAGAAACCGTTGTAATGCCTGTATCTCGTGACACTGCGAAATAAGCGAACCAACTTATTTATCGAGCACCACTCCCATTTAGTTCTTGTACTTCCTTCATTAGCCCAACATCCTTGAAAGCTGCTCAAATATTTCACATCTATTTTACGAAACACGCTAGCAGCTTAAAGCCGAAAAACAGTCTATATTCAATTCACAAATGAGAAACACTGAGCATTGTTTCCAAACATATTAAGTCCAAAACAAAGAAAAACAAAGAGCTCCTGAAATAAAGTTCTACACTAAAATAATTTCATCGAAACTGTGCTAAAGTGCTTAAATAGAGAGTTCGAGATATAAAATCACTTTAAACTTCCCTTCTAATAAGTGTTGGACGTAATATGGTTAACTAAGACTATGTACAAATTACACCTTGTTTATTCGCGTGTGGTTAAAAACTAGTTCATGACAACCAGAACGGGAACGGCAAAGTTAAAAGTAGTACACAATACACAGAGAAGTTTACCGGAAACTGGGAATGGGAAAGGTGACGATTAAGTTTGATAATGTTATTATTTTTTTTATTTTGGTTTAGTTCCTTTTACAGCATATCGCAGGATATTGGGTATATAGCAGGATATTTAATCACACATACTCGTACATGCTTATGAAATTAGTATTAATGTAATATCTTAAAGATTTCATGTATAAACTGGATTGTAGTATATGGTGATGAAAGCACTTTTCGTAACACTCTGTTGGGGTTTTTCAAGTGCATTTGTCTGTTCCTGGCTTGCAACTTGCAGTGAAGAAAGAGCTGTATGACTTTGGTGGTTATCTAAGCGTGGGCACTTCGGTGAGCTGCTTTTCCAATTCTGTATAGATATTGTTCGAAGTTTCCATGGTTTGTACTGTAGACTGTGAATTATATCCGCGGCCAGAGCTTTCTCTAACCGCAAGCTTGGAAACACAATACACGAACAATAAATGATAGAAAATACAGAATTATGAAACTTATTACACTGAAACCAAAGTATTTACTGCTCACAAAGTATTTACTTATAATTTTATACCAATCAGGGTTATACTATTGTCTACTGAAAAAGTTGAGGCGATATTGTTTAGAAGAAGCCTCCTAAAATATTTAAAATGTGTGTTTATAGTGGTGGCAGAAAAAGCCCCCTAAAATTTTGAATTGTTGTTACAGTGGGCAATGATGTAGATATTCAATTGTCTTGTTCATGTGTTATCTGGATTGGCGTCGCGTCTGATACACCAAGTCCGAGTAAAAACTGTAATATTACGACATATACGCCATAATATACAAATATTCATGTGTAGTAGTAGTAGGAAGGAATTGCCCTTCACACAAGACATATATTATTTTACGACGCGGGTCACAATATAAAGAACTTATAGAACACAGAATAGTGCGTGGTCCGTGGCATTGGCGGGTGAACTCCTTACGTAGGAAAGGACGCCAATCCATCCTATCGAAATGTACATTCTCGTGTGAGAGTAAAAATAAACTAATTCAACAAATTAAATGTGAACTATAATTAATCAAACCACGTGTTGTCCCGCACCATTCCCTAGATGTGAACATTTAACCGGACTACTGATCAAATTAAGGAGTCGTTCATGCTCACCGCTGTGTTAGCCCGGCAAGGAGGGATTGATGCCCTCCACCTACATCAAACAGCAAATGGTACCCTCAGATCTCAGTGAGGTAAACTACCCGTAAGAAGAAAGAACGTTACAAATTGGAAACTACCTGGTCAACAGTACAACGAGTCGGAACGTTACAAAGTGGATCAAAAATACAAAGTCAATCTTCTATCTCACACTACTGCGTAGAAGTAAATATATTTTTTGACAGTTGACAGTAAAAGTCGATCTTTTAGCGGTTCACAACATTGTGAAAAGTATAAAATTCTTCCACTCAGTGCTCAAAAGCTTTTAACGCTCCAACTTACGGAATGTGACCATAGCCTCATTCAAGCAGGCCACGAGTCTCAATTATACAATGCTTGTATAAAATAGCGAGTCATTTGAATGTGAATATGAACTGTGCTAAACTTATGTAAATTTTACCAGCAGCGGAGAGAGTGAAATTAGAATTGTTACCCGAAAAATCAAGAAACCAATACGACATTGTATACGACAGGTACCTAGGCTGGTGCAAGATAAAAACTATTTTAAACTGTAATAACTGTACAATAAACATTTCAGTTTCCTTAGAATATGACTAAGTTCAGACAAACTTGCAATCTATTAATTACATTTTTGTTTTATTATTTTCATCGTACGACAATACTTAAACCAAACAGATGGATCGGTAGAAGAGGTCCAGCATGGCATCCCTGTTCGCCGAACCTCAATCCATTAGGTTTCTAACTATGGGAACATTTAAAGACTTTGCACATTTTTCTAAAATGGCTCACATCTCAACAAATATTTGTTTCCGGACATGTGTTTATAGGAACATTTATTCTAGTTTTGACCAATCCCAACTCCTGTCACAATATTGGACACTTTTTAAACCCCTGTATATATCATTGTTTTATATATAATCTATAATATATCTATAAATATTCAACACTGTCTAAAAATAATGTATGATGCACGGGTTTAAAGCATTTTACTTTGTTTGTAGGTTTTCTCAAAGGTATAGGAGATACTAAATAAATACACAGTTTTGTAAGTGACTTTTTTACCAGGATCTGTTTTCGGAGAACCATGTCCACACGAAGTTGTGAACAAGAATATCTCTGCCTATTTTATGCATGAAATGTAGGCGCAAATTAATTTGTGTGGTGTCGACATTATTACAGTATAAAATCTGAGCAGATGACCTGCTTTTAGTACTTTTTTGGCTCAACGAACGACGCTGGAGATCACGCAAACTACGTCTAAAGCTACCATGGGGATCCTAACGACGGAATAATCCGGGCAAACTTCAGGGACGTGCATCTCGTTAAAATGTGACACACCAGCTGCATGCTCCAAACTTTATCAGGTACAACTTGAGCGCTTCATCCTCATACACAAGGTGTGACCATCAACACACTCTCATAGAGCAAAACGTGTTCTCACAAGCAAACCAAACCAAACCCTTATAAAAGTCTGATTTGTCACATTCACGTGATCTACTCTACACATTCTTCAACAAACTCTTATTGTAAACGTTTATTCTTCTATTTAGTTTATCTTCTTCCTCTTCTTTGGATTACCCTCTTCTTTGCAAGACTTACAAGCCAAACATCTTGGGTGAGCAGCCTGTCGAGGAACCAGCAAACTTTGGATCAGAGCACATCCAAGATGGGTGAATGTCTTGCTGACACCACGTTTGATGACGAAGCAATATGTGTGCATCACCTTTGACGCCGTCTCCAATCTGCTGCCAGTTGCTCCAGTATTGAACTAGGAGATATTTTCTCGGGGTATGTGTGGATGGGCATGAGAATAAAGAACACAAGTTGACTAATGTATTTAATGAAGGCTAATAACGATCTATTCGAAGTGAGATGCCGAATATTGAAGTTGAAGAATGAGACTATTTCTGAATCTGAAATTGTAACAATTTATTCTAAGTTCTGACATACCCAGACTTTACGATTTAGAAATAACTGTTTCTGTTACAATAATGCGAAGCGTATGTTGCCGTGAGTTTCACAAATACTAATCGGGGAAAGCCTCTCGTGGTGACCGCTAAATCTATATAACCCGATCGCGGTCTTTAAGCGCGGTGACTGCCGATAATCGATCACAGTAAACCACTTTGTTACCCAAATGGCCAAAGCTGCGATTTTTTTCAGAAAACATAGTTTTGAAGAAATATTGTCAACCTGTCAAGAATATGGCCATTAAATATGATGTGTCAAACCCACTTGGAAATTGGAGTATTTCAAATTCATTTAGACGCTTGCAATGAAAAGTGGGTGCGGCAAATCTGTCAGATTTCACTTCACAGCTAAGGTTTGGTCTATTTGTATCTTTTAGATTTAACATTTCCCTTTAAAGTTTAGATGTTGGCTGCTCTTGGGCAAGTACTGCTATTGGTTGATAAAGAGTACAAAATATAGTAAATGAATTATGTTTAAAGCATCCATGTGTATAGATAATTTATTGTATCACTTGTGTTATTTTAGCAAATATAATAGGAATAGTGTGCAGTGGAAAGATAGTAAAGAGAAAATAAAGCTAAAGATAATCATTCTACAGCAGGTAAAAATGAAGAATCTTATGCTAATTACTCTACAGCTGAAAGTGTTACATGTGCTCTCCTGTGTAAGAGTTAGGTTACCTTCTTGTTGACTAATGTTTTGAAGAATTTGTTTTCAAGAGTGTTATGTAGCATGTGTAAAGAAGAATGTGTTACTGTGAACATTGTATTGAACTGTCAACCCTGTGGATATGTGAAGAGCAATATTTCCAATAAATTTGTTCCAGAATTTTAAATAGCTTTTTTCTCCATATGAACATTTTTATACTTTGGGATAAACTTTTTTTTGCAGTAAGTATTGTTGGATAAAGCTAAAATTTTCAGGACATGTAGAATATAATTTGCTAAAGAAACCTGTGCATTGGTTTGTTGATTGTTGATTGGTTTGACATAAAAACATATACTTTTTTTCTTTGTAATTATTAGTCATATTTTTTATTCTGTTCTAAATATAACAAAATTCATATTCATAATAAATATTAGTATATTGGGGAAAAAAAATGCACAAATATATAACACAGGCATAGAAAACCTAGCATGCAAAATTTCAGACCTCAATTTCAATTTTAAACTGCAAAAGTCTACTTTTTGTTACTATTTACTTCTTTCTAAAAACACAATAGATAATATTTAATTACATAACTATTTAATTTAGAGCAATGAAACTTATACCAACAGTATATCGTAGTAGATGCAATTTAACCTAAAATGATATTGAAATTGGTAGATTATGGGAGAAAATCCATTTGGTACCATTGTTCTCTTAAGGCTGTAAAACGCCTCAAGAGAAGGAGTAATGATTATTAACTAGAACATTTTAGAACATTTTCATATGTCAGTCATATGACACAGACCAAGTGGCATATATCAGCCAATCACTAATCTCTATTTCATTAGAGACTATACCATTCTTCCCATGGATGAGCGGAAACAAATGCTAAATTCAAACAACAAAATTATGCTTTAAATATTTGCCCAAGCTTCGAAACTAAAAAATAATAAAGTGAAAGTTTATCAACTGGAAAAGTTAACAACAATACAGCAGATAAAAATATTTTTTGTTTGATGGTGTTGTTTCAGAAATTCACTATTCATCATGACATGCTTGGGAAGTCGGTTTTCCTGCATCCATTGCAGTCAACCTTGCTTACCCACTTCTTTTATTGTGTTTGAAGTCTATATGTAGGGGCTACTCAAATCAAAACTGCACATCTTCAACGCTTTCAGTATTATAGACACAGAATCCACTCATAGTTTTTATTTAAATTTTTACCATTGCAGTCCCATCGCTGCCTTTAGTTTTCTACTTTCTCTATTACGCACTTACAAATTAGAGAAAGTATTGCATTCCACCCAAAATTTGTTATAGAAATACATGTATTGAGGCATTAAAAATCTGATGTGTTGCACACACGTGACTTTCTCCACTCTTGTACTAACCGTTCTTACACACTCTTATTTCTATATCCTTTTGGTGTTAGTTGAGATAAACATTTGCACAAATTATCTTACTGCTTATTTTCTTGTAGGTACAAGGGGAATATGGGAATACAGTGGGCTTTGAGCGATAGTCAGATCTTTTAAAGCTTTGAAATTCCGTTCCCTTTGCACCGTTAAAGTATAAATAATGAATGACAATGTTCCATTTGACGAAACTTTAAGTACTCCAAAACTTAAAAAGAAATATTTCCGAAATGGTTCAGTTTAAAAAAAAAATTATTTGGACATAAATTGTGTGTTTTAGCAATATCTACATTTTTGTATCGTAAGATTTGGTCTATCTTTTACGGTTTACGAGTTATGAAAAAGTCATCTAGAGTATACAGAACTACATGTGCTATAGCCAGAAAGTTCAAAATACGCATTTAATTTGTCACAAAAACATCTTAAACGTGTAGCATTTTAACCAAAATCGTTATAGCCATTTTCGAGAGCATTAAAATTTTCGAAAAAAATTCTATGTAAAGGGTAGTTTAGGGTGGAGGAATTTTCTTCAAAATCATGTCGCATCCTTAAAATATATTAAACTTAAATACAAACTTTGGTTTTTACCGACTTTTGGTTTTTGAGTTATGCTGCGCGCGAGCGCGCATACACACACACACACACACACACACACACACACACACACACACACACACACACACACACACACACACGAGCCTTTTTCTAAAAATGCTTTTTTTGTATTGAGGAGGGCTCAAAACATATATTTCCGGTAAAATCTCGATGTCCAATGTTTGCGTTTCCTTTACTTTACGTAATAGAGAAAGTAAAAAAGGCATTTGTGTGTGTATGCGTATGTAGGTGTGTGTGTGTGTGTGTGTGTGTGTGTGTGTGTGTGTGTGTGTGTGTGTGTGCGTGTGTGCGCGCGCGCGCGCGTATGTGAATACGCGCGCATCTGTCTGTTTGTCTGTAAGCAATATAACACAAAGAGGAAAAGTTAAGTATACGTTTAAGACATTTTCAAGACAAATGAAATGTGTTGTTGAAATGCATTAATGTTTAAGTCGAATAAAGTAAAAAAATTATAAGGCGTGTTATTGAAAACTTAACATGAGCTTTTATTGAGCGCATTGCTGCATATCCAGCTCATTCCCCCGATATTGCGTACTGCAACTGGGGCTTGAAATAAAATTATGAACACAACGAAGAGAGCGAATTCAATTATTTTTATTGGAGCACCGAGAAGCAATCTGGGTATTACCGCAAAGTCATATTGAATTTCGTACCAGAAAGTTTCTGCTACCACTGAAACAAATTCCTAAAATGTAGAGCATATTTCCTGAGGGATTCTAGGCGAAGTACTTTAGAAACAGTATTTCCCATTGGAATTATTCGCTGCATAACGATTCTGTAAACAGACATCGATTCTTATACAATCAGTTACAGCTCTGTACAAAATGTAACTTAACATTCACCGTTTTCCAATGCATAAACACGTTTAATATTCTGGTATGTAGCAATCTGCTGTCCGCTGTTTAAAAAAGAGCTCTGCATTCTCTTTATATGGTCTAATGATTAACAGTCAACAAATAATATACATATACCAGAATAATATGCATATACTGGCACCGCCCTTGGCTGCCTCAGCCGTAGGCACTGAACTGTTTTAGCGCTGGCTGCAGTGTGCTTACAGAGACAGTATCCCAGGTTTCGAACAGTCTGGTACTCCTATCGGGACGCGGATGGTATTTCCCAGAATTCCCTTCCCCTGGACGAATGCTAATCTTCAAGACCTGCTGGAGTATAAAAGGAAGGCTGATCACTGGACCTATGGTCCATATAATTCTGTTCTGCTGTTTCGTCGGCGAGTCCTGGCTACATGCAGCTAACAGTTGACTACATGTTTTGGTATTTTTGTAAGACGTAGATAAAATGATGTGACTTCACATTATATTTTCGGATTCATCAGGCCTACGATTGTCAATCTAGATTCAACGTTCATAGTCTACGACAGTTTAGTACCCCTTGTTTGGGTGACATTGGCGCAGTGACGTCATTCTCTATATACACCTCTACAATGTTTTATCAATAAAGGGGTTATAAAATCCATATATTCAAATCCTATTATGATGCATATTACAATTTGGACATCAATACGAGGGTAAGTGAAATGAAAACCTTAAAAATATATTAAAGAATCGAAGTTTTCGTGCCATTTTCTCTATGTTGGCAGTAGTCACCAATGCTAAAGAATGCCCGACCGGTGATAGCACAAGGTACACAAGCGAAACGCATTCCAGCATTCGAGAACAGGTCGTACAGGTTCTCCTGTACGGTATGTCGTGTTTGCACAGCACCTAGCCGCTAATGCGACTTTATCTGTGCGGTATTTAAGGTTGTCATGCTTTTGTGTCCTGGGCAATGGTTTCTTTCTGTATACCTAATTTAGGATACAAAAAGGGGGCAGGAATAGGTGTTGGGGTAATGATGTAAGCAAAACGCTGCCACAATACCAGTTTAAGATGGCTGCCCCCATTGCGACTTGCACCAACGCAGAGCGAGTTGTGTCATACACCTTCTGAGCAGTGAAGTTACGAAACCTGTTGAAATCCATCGGTAAATTGAGGTTGAGTATGGAGATGCATATTTATGACTGTAGCAAGTGTACGAATGGGCTATATATTTAAGAAACTGTATCACTTCAGTGGCAGTTGCTTTCGGCCCAGGTGAGATACATCGCATTGACACACGAGTCTGCTGCAACAATTGAAACCATTGTGATGAAAAATAACCGTGTGACGGCAAAGGAAATAGCGGTAAATTTGAACACTGGTCATGGCTTCAGCACATCACATTGTTCATGACATGCTTAAGTTTAGCAGTCTGCAGGTTGCGTGCCACGGCTGCTCACTCTAGAACTTCCACATCCCCCATACTCACCAGACTCCGCTCTGAGTGATTACCACATGTATGCACCTCTCAAAGAGGCCTTGGGAGGAAAGAAATTTCGTTCTGATGAAGAGGTGTACCAAGCGATGCATGAGTGGCTGGGCCCAAAACCACAAGATTTTGGGGACGGGCAAAGGAATCCGCGCTGGAGCACGTGTGTTGAAAATCATAGAAACTATGACGATAAATGTGTTCCACTTTTGTTCAAAATTGAATTTAAAAAATATTTAAGGTTTTCATTTGACTTTCCTTCGTATGTACCGTTCAAACAGTCTTGCACTGTGCAGAACCTTTGTTGGGAACAGAGAAATTCTCTCTACCGCAGGCTGTAGGTCAACACTTGACGTGCCGGGAGCACCACAAGATATGGGAAAAGTTTGTAGGGCCGCCCACTAGCTTGGTTAAACACTCGTCAGTTTCCGTCTGCATTTCCGCATTTGTCCATTAAGAATTAGGAGCTGCCACGGTTCGGTCTTTGGGTCATCAGAAACATTATCAGCTTTTCCCTCAAAGGTGCACATTTGGACCAGTATTGAGCATGGATGACGGAATTATTTGTATAATAGATTATTTCATAGTTTACATTTTGGATTAGTAAACAGTGTTATTAAATGTGTCTTCATGTATGTAGGTACTAAGAAGTTAATGGGAGAGGATGAAAGACAAACAACTGTATCTCCATCAAGATCAACACATGAGTCTCCAGATTATTTACCCATTGTCTTATACCATCCACCACGCCAAATAGTGAATACATAGAACAAATGGTTAATGTTTCGAGACATAAACACCAGAAAACAGTGGAAGCACAGAAATATAGAGGAATGAGAATTTAATACCAAAGAAGGAGGTTTGGATCTATGAAAAAGTGGAAGATCAGTATACTCTGACGTCGAGTGCGGCGCTCAACAAAGGACGGTCGGGGCCAAGTTACTTTACACCACATACAAGGCTGGCGAGGAAACAAAGGCGCTAGGTCAAGCCTCCCCGCACCACTCACGCGAGCAAACACGTGACTAACAACAATCAAGTGACAACACAAAGGATTTTGCAGAGCCTTCGAGAACTGTATGGAGGCCGGTGTGTTTGTAGAAGTTCCAGAAAACAGCGGAGGAGGGAGTTACAGACATGAGTCGAGTGTGCCAGTGAGCGTGAAAGGGCTCTCTCTCTCTCTGTGTGTGTGTGTGTGTGTGTGTGTGTGTGTGTGTGTGTGTGTGCGTGCGTGTGTGTGTTACGATAGTCCTGTAAGATACGTCACGCCAAAGTGAAGAAGATTTAACGAGCGTGAAGTGGTTGTACCGTCGGAGTTAGTGTATTGGAGATAGAGAAGATGAAGAAGACTGTGAAAGGACTGAGTCAAGGTTACGAGAAGTAAACAGTTGATAGTTGTAATATCACGAAAAACTGCAGACTGTGTTAGCGTCACTAAAAGAGAACTGCGTATTTGCGCAAAAGTACAGGAGAAAAATTAACTGATAGAAAGGTAAATGGACTGATTTTATAATACTAAACGAATGCTGAAGCAGTACTTCGGCTTGTACATAATCAGGACAAAGAGGTGTTAATTTAATAATTTTGCACATAACGGACGAGTGTCTAGAATGATATTAAAGAATGTCATTAATATGAGTGTATCCAAAAGCATATAATTCTCTCTCAGTATTTTCGAACTTTTTTGGAAGTCTTCCTGTAGTAACCTTGGAGGATGTTAAATTTAAATACTGCAAGCCGCGAAATCTGTTCTGCTCTACGCTAGTAACCCGGTATGCGCCTTGTTTACCAATATGAATTGAAACCCCCTCTGGCAATATTTGCCATAAACAGTTTTAGGTAAGGTTTACGTTTAGAAAGGGTAAGCTATCGAAACATTCCACCTGCTTTTTGCATCTGGTACAAGGTGGATCAACTTCAACATAGTGGTGAAAAACAAGAAGTAAGAAGAAAAGCAACCTTTTAATGAATAACTTGTAGGATAGGTATGAATTGTAGTGATTAGAGAAAATCGTATTATAGTAACGCATCCAAATTTCTCACTTTAGCATTTTAAATTAAAGTTTACTTCTGAAATGATTGAATATCCTTTTCCTCTTCTGATTACCCTCTCCTTATGGAGAACTTACAAGCCAGTGCCTAGGGCCAGACGCCTGTCGGGGAGCACAGGAACACATGGACCGGACAGAGTGAAGACCTGGAAGCGGGTGGTCAGCTCAGCACCAGATATGAATATGAGAAAGAGGATGGCATAAAATGAAGGCGAAATCTATGAATGGAAAGGTAATGACGGAGAAGCTGGTGGAATGAGCGACGGGGGAAGCCGTAGAACCTGTAGAAAACCCCTCCAGACGCCTCTTCGTCCACCACAAATATTAGGTGCGGGCCCCTGGGATGGAACCCGGACCGCCTAGATGATAGGTGAACGATCTAACCGCTAGGGCCACGACGTCATCATGATTTGAATACAGTTAACTGTATCACATCTTAATGGAACACCCTGTAGTGAGATGCAGTCCCAAAGGGTTGTACACAAGGAATGCTTTGGGAAGTGACGTGGAATGTTACACTTACAGAGCTAGTCTGGGCTGGAATTTGGAAAGCCATGTTCGCTACTAACTTTGGTATTCAGGATAGCAACAAGGGAACCACGCTTACTTCTACCTCTCTTAACGAGGTATTTACCTTTGCAGTGGCGGACTTTGTACTGAGAATAGCAATCAGCTTTGTAACAGATTTTTACGATAAAGAAATAGTGTGCAAGCTCTGCTCTACCCTCACCTAGGGCAGCTGAAGTATTGAATTCCACAAACAATTCGAAATCGAGACTTCACTACAAATGCTCATTATTACTTTCTCTACTGGTAGGCACAGAAGTATTGTATTCCACATAAAAATTCGTTCGCCGGATATATATGTTTTGAGACCCACTGAATCCAAAAAAAGATTTTTAAAAAAGGTCCGTCAATATGTGTATCTGTCAGTCTGTGTGTCTGTCTGTCAGTCTGTGGACAACATAACTCAAAAATGAGAAGTCGGTTAAAAACCAAAGATGATATTTAAGTTTAATGTCTTTCAAGGTTGCAACACAAAGGTTTTGAAGAAAATAGCCCCACCCTAAACTACCCTTTACGTAGAAAATGTTTGGAAAATTTTGATTTTCGTGAAAATTGCTCTAACGATTTTGATTAAAATGACATAGCTTAAGATATTTTTATGACAAATGAATTGTATATTTTGAATTTTCTGACCATAGCCTATGCAGTCTTGATTACTCTGGATGACTTTTGAATAACTCGTCAACCGTGAAAGATGGATCAAATCACACTATATAAAACTGTAGATCTCGCTAAAGCTCACAATTTATGTCCCGATAAAATTTTTTGTAGACTGAACCATTTCGGAAATATTCCTTGTTATTTGTGTCAGTTTCGGAAAGCTTAAAACTTTCGTCTAATGGAACATCGTTGTACATTTGTTTTTATACGTTAACCGTGCAAAGAGAATGGAATTGGAAAGCTTTAAGAGATGTTACTATCGTTCAAAGCCTACTGTATTCTCATAATCCTCTTGCACCTACAAGGAAATAAGCAATAATATAATTTCTGCAAATGTTTAACTCAAGTAACACGAAGAAGAATAAGAGTTTGTAAGAATACTTAGTACAAGAGTAGAGAAATTCATGTGAGTACAACACATCAGATGTTTTTTATTTTTTTTTTTTTTTTTTTTTTTTTTAAATTAAACCTCAACATCCTCTTTACCTTTTTGACTATAGGTTTTCTTTGTTTTGTTTTCTGTTTAGTTCGTCACGTATACAAGCTTCTCCCCCGCATTAAGTTGCGTATGCTCGTGGTCCATCCGCGAAAGACCCTATCCAAATTGATCATGGGGGCTGGAGATTTGAGCTTCTCTAAACCAAATAATGATGATAAAAATAACATCAACAATAATAATAATAATAATAATAATAATAATAATAATAATAATAATAATAATAATAATAATGATGACAATGACGACGACGATGACCACGACGACGACGACAACGACAATAATAATAATAATAATAATAATAATAATAATAATAATAATAATAATAATAATAATAATAATAATAATAATAATAATAATAATAATAATAATAATAATAATAATAATAATAATAATAATAATAATAATAATAATAATAATAATAATAATAATAATAATAATAATAATAATAATAATAATAATAATAATAATAATAATAATAATAATAATAATAATAATAATAATAATAATAATAATAATAATAATAATAATAATAATAATAATAATAATAATAATAATAATAACAATAACAATAATACTAATAATAGAAGGGTGCACATGTACCGGTATGTACATTACTACCTCATAAACGGAAACATGGATCTAATTTTTTATTTTGTCAAACTTATTTTACCAATTTTCAGTGGAAGCACATATTGTATTGCACCCAAAAATTCAGTTTTGTTATTTCACCAGAATAGCCGTTTTGGATCCCCTGAATTCAAATAAGGCACTTTTGGAAAAATGTGTGCGGGAGTGCCTGTTGAGGCATACTCCAAAAACAAAACGTCGGATATTTAAATATTTAAGTGGAGCATCCTCCAAGAATGCTGAATAGTACTTTCAAGAAAACCTCCGCACCAAACTACGGCTCATATGGGAATTATTTTATTATTTTGCTTATCTTTTAGTTTCTCAAAAAAATCATAGTTATGATTAAAATGTGATATATTTAAGATATTAATGTATACACGTTGTTAGAATATACACACATTTTTACTGGCAATTGATGACATGTAATGAAACAATAGCACATTAATATGTGCTTCATTTGCGAACTTAAAGTAGTAGTTTTTACGATGGCTAGTAGCATGACACAGAAGCCATGACGCAAAGTGAGCCGGGCTCGCGACAACGAATGGTGTACCGGATCCTGGTTCCAATACTTTTTGCAAGGTCAATGATCTCACGCTACCTAGCCAGTTACGACCATCCAAAGAATATCAGGTAGTAAACTTTGTGATTGGTTTGTGACTGCTAGACGAAGAGGAAAAGCAACTAACACACCGAAGTGGATATGCATTAAGGTACCAATGCCAAAATATCTGCACTTATAACGTAACAGCCTGTATGTTCCAATTTGTAAAAATAGTCCGTGAAGTCTTCTTCATTCTGAATGAGCTTGTTTATTTGTATGCAAATGGTAAGGTATAAAATGCAAGGGGAACCTTACCACGTGCAACCAGAGAGAAAGAAAAATAAATTTAGATCTCATGAAAGGACACCAAATGTGTCATGGCATAAGCATTTATGTTGATTTGTGTGTTCCAATAATTCTATCATGAAAGAGTGTGGAATTTAAAAAAACAACATGCAGCGACCCACCTAAAACATTTGACTATCACTATAGCCTTCTTTATCCCCTTGTACAAAGAACGCCAAAGAAAATTTCAAATCTCACTGCACCTCGTGTCTGTCACATTTATCCTTGTACGAAGCCATGGCCATGGTACAAGGGTGTGCCGTTCATTGTGGTAGACAGTTACGCCAATAACCACAACAAACTCTACCAAACGGCGTAGCAACGAAATATGCGTTTATACACTGCCGATCATGTTGGCTAAAAGAGAAAGAGGTACTGTGAGTGCATTTAGTTTATCATACAGACCCCCTTATAATGTTTGGTAGCCATAGCTTATCAGCTAGTACCTGACACGCCTTTGAAGGGATTAAAATCTAAAAGAAAAGCTGATGAGCGCCCAGATTAGCGGTAAAACTCACGCCTCAAAAGGCCCCAGAAAACCGTACAAAAGCCGGCGAAGATTTTCTTTGCTGGCCTTTGTACCTAAAATGAAACGTATAATGAAACTATCTCCGAAAAGGTTTAGGCCCAGTGGCGTGTATTAGGCAGAAAAATGAGCCTTTACAAGGACGCTTTATAAAAAATCTGATGTGTTGCACTCAGATGACTTTCTCTACTCTTGTACTAACCATTCTTACAAACTCTTATTCCTATATCTTCTTCGTGTTAGTTAAGATAAACATTTGTACAAATTATCTTATTGCTTATTTCCTTGTAGGTGCAACGGTAATGTTAGAATACAGTAGGCTTTGTGCGATAGTCAAATCTTTTAAAGCTTTGAAATTCTGTTGTCCTCGCACACTTAACATACAAAAAAAATGAACAGCGATGACCCATTTCACGAAAGTTCTAAGTTTTCCGAAACTCACACACATAACAAGGAACATCTCCGAAATGGTTCACCCTACAAGAAAATTCATTGAGACATAAGTTGTGTATTTTAGCAAGATCTACATTTTTTGTATAGCATGATTTGGTATATCTCTAACGGTTTACCAGTTATGCAAAAGTCGTCCAGAGTAAATACGACTACAGGGGTTATAGCCAGAAAAGTCAAGATATACATTTCATTTGCCTTAAAAATATCTCAAACATATGACATTTTAATCAAAATCGTTAGAGCCATTTTCAAGAAAATCAAAATTTTCGAAAAATGTTCCATGTAAAGGGTAGTTTAAGGTGGGGCTATTTTCTTCAAAATCTTCGTGTCGCATCCTTCAAAGACATTACACTTAAGTACCAACTTTGGTTTTTAACATACTTTTCGGTTTTGAGTTATGCTGTCCACAGACTGACACACAGACACACAGACTGACACACAGACACACACAGGACCTTTTTCTAAAAATGCTTCTTTTTTATTCAGGGGGTCTCAAAATATATATTTCCGGTGAAATCTTGACATCGAATTTTTGGGTGGAATACAATACTTCCCATACTTACCAGTAGAGAAAGTAAAAAGATAAACAATAGCAATAATGGGGAGAGAAGTCACGCGAATATAACATATTTTTGCCTATGAGGTGCATTGTGTAAAGTATGCAGCGTAAAATTGCTAAGTAATGGAATCGAAGCTGAGACGCCAGAAAAATAGGAACTAAGGGAAAAAGTAGCTGAGTTTTTACCACTATATCATTTAACACGAATGCAATTTAATTGTAATTCTTCAGTCAAGTTACAGCGTGCTAATTCATTGCCTGAAAGACGTTTTCATGCAATTGACCGCAAAGCATGCAATATGTTATCACGGAATAGTTATGCAATTTGCGTATCCAGCTTGCGGCATACTTGATTGCTTGGCAATTCATGCAGTGCATTTGAACTTATGAAGCGCATGTTCGGATTCTTTCAGATTTCGTTATTGCAAGATGCCAAACTATGCGGGATGCATCTTTGGAATTTTTCATCAAGACCAGCAAACTGATCGATCGAGCCGCTTGCTCGTAAAAGTATTAGCGAGTTTTGAGCCTGGGCTTCTTAGAACGCAAAACTTGTGCTATGCGGGCATCTCAGCTCTAACATCCAATGACTTTGCTTAAAAACCTCAAATACCCCTTTAATCTTAGTTATTGTGGAATTCTCTCTTTCAGGTTAATCAAAATTACTAAGAAGGGTTAAAATAAAGAAACAAATCTAACAATCCTGCGGGTTTAAGTAACTATTATTGTATTAGAAGAGTAGAATAAAACTAAAAAATCTGATTTGTTGCAGTCACATGACTTTCTCTACTCTTGTATTAACATTGTTATAAACTCTTCCTTATCTTCTTCATATCTGTCGAGATAAACATTTGCAGAAATAGCCCTTTTGCTGATTTTCTTATAGATGCAAGGGGAATTTGGGAATACAAAAGGCTTTGAGCTATAGTAAAATTTTTTAAAGCTGGTCATTATATGAAGGCTTTTAAAGCGTAGATACTCCGTTCTTTTTTGCACGGCCAAGAGATAAAAAAGTGAATAACGACCTTCCATTTGAGAAAAGTGTGAGTATTGTAAAACTCTCAAAAATAGCAAAGAATGTCTCCAAAATGGTTCACTCGACAAAAATGCATTTGGACATAGCTACATTTTTTGTATAGTAAGATTTGGTCTATCTCTTACAATTTATATGTTGTGCAAAAGTCATCGAGTAAACAAGACTATGTAGGTTATAGCCAGGAAATTCAAAATATACATTTAATTTGCCATAAAAATATCTCAAACATACGACATTTTGATCAAAATCGTTTTAGCCATTTTTGAGAAAATAACAATTTTCGAAAAATGTTTCATGTAAAGGGTAGTTTTGGGTGGAGGTGTCATATTCTTGAATGAAAACCAACTTTGGTTTCTAACCGACTTTTCGTTTTTGTGTTGTGCTGTTCACAGCACAGACAGACAGACACACACACACAGACACACACACACAGACACACACACACACACACACACACACACACACACACACACACACACACACACACACACACACACACACGTACCTTTTAAGACATTTTTTCAGGAGGCTTCAAAACATGTATTTGCGGTAAAATTTCTGAAAACTTCATCTCGATTAATACGAATTAAATAGAAGAGTGGGCGATTTTTAAGAAGAGTTTGTACAAGAATGAGTAGAGAAAGTTACGTGAGTGCACACATCAGGTATTTTTATTTATGATTTGTCTCATCTGCCAGGTTTGCATAATGAACACCACGACTTCAAATATTCACTTACAATATTGAATAAATGAAATTAAAAATTAGCCGCTACACGAAAGCAACTACACAACTAGGGACATCCGTTAAGGATCATAATGACTACGAGTGTATACCCAAAGAACAGCTAAATATACCCTGGATCCAAAAGTTCACATTCCGTCAAAACTCACTCGCAACAAACTAGATGGTACAGGAAGGTAATTATGCAAGTAAGGCCATCTGCCTGGTATACACTGAACCAACACGTCTACTATCGCAATACGACCGAGAAGTCAAAGCGACGTTAAACAATAAAAAAGGGACAATATGATGTACAGGATCAAATGCACAGAAGGAAAACTATTAATCTGCGCTCCTATATGTGAACATTTTCATACGAGGACTTGCACTTGGTGCCTATAACAAGGCAGAGCTGATATTACTTGGTTAATTAACGTTACCGCGTTATCATCAATAATTCAGTTTGCGGTAGAGTTATGCCGATAACTCGCTTTCCCTCTAAGCGCACGAAAATGAGAGGGTCAGTTCGGACGAAGAGGGAGGCTTTCGCCATTCGTATGGATATTCGATGTTCTTTTTCATTCAGTCCCCAAACGGAGCTTGCCTGCGTTCAAATATTCATTTTCATTTGGATTAATACTTTAATTACTGTAATTCACTAGCATGGGTTATGGATGAATTTCATTATATTCGGGTAACCAAGCGTAAGCTACGGTGGACACTGTTCTCCATACGTATTTAACTATCGCGTCTTTCTTTTTTTTTTCCCCGCATGTTCATCAGGATGGTCGCAGGTGATAGCTATATAAAGTTTAGGATATACATAGAGCACAAATAGTAAAAGACATAGAATTTCTGATGGTCTTTAGGGACATTTATGGAGTGTGCCTTCTGATATCAGTCTCCATCAGTTTGAAAGGGGGACACGCTACCTCATCTCCCTTCCAGTTGAGAAAAGTGGCTACACCTTTTCGTAATTAGCCAACGAGTTAACACCAGCTTAGGTACACTCTATTGGTTCGATACAGGCTAATCAGGCTGAAAGATTACAAACAAGAGTGGAAGGAACATGTCGAAAGAATGCCAGATACCAGATTTCTTAAACAAATAATGCATTATCATCGTTAAGTTAGGAGATCGATGGGCAGACCCAGGGAACGATGGCTGGAGTGCTTTGAAGACGGAACAGGCACTTGACTGCCCTTGCCATGAAGGCATAGAAATAATAAACCATTTATATCCATTCGTCAAAGAGCTAGATGGCTCCAAATATTTGAGAAACTACTTTTTTTGGCGAAAATCGTTCTTTATTGACAATAATTGTATTGGAGA
Organism: Tenodera sinensis; assembly: GCA_030765045.1. Classification (NCBI taxonomy): domain Eukaryota; kingdom Metazoa; phylum Arthropoda; class Insecta; order Mantodea; family Mantidae; genus Tenodera; species Tenodera sinensis. The sequence goes on along the minus strand of CM060961.1, from coordinate 24,387,437 downwards.
TATTTGTTACAATCATCATGTAGAATCTGGCCGAAGCAGTGCCTTCCACCCGGTATACTATCGGACCAATAATCTATATCCTAAAATTCAAATGACATTGCTATTCACAGCTAGGATTATATTCCTCCTTGAAGGACAAACTTTATTTACTATAATAACAAGCAATACACGATTGTCGACTATTAAGCAAAGGGTGAACAAACAACATAGTATCCCTGAACATCGCATCAGATTAGTGGTACAGCTATGGTGCGATTTGCTTGAATAATGCCCTGTTTCTGCGGAGAGTGACAGCCACTGATTGGGCGCTAAATGTCAAACAGTCACATGTCATCGCCGGAAATTGTCCTTATGTGGGGAGTGATCATCACAAATCTCGTAGTTAACTGCGAATTATCTGGGTTCCTGTTTACAGCACTGTCTCTCACATCACTGCAAATATTTGCACATTTGGAAACCCTATAATAGTTATTATTGTTAGAACATCTGAAATGCATTAGATGATTAGAATAGTATTCAATGAATCACAGCTAAAATTTACAGCTTATGTATCTACAACAGACTTTTTATCATTAACTAAAGGTTATTGGGCACATCTGAGATAGAGTATGTATTGAATTACAACCAATAAATCCATATTAGAATTTAATTATTAAAAATAGCGCACAAGTTAACTCAATGTCTGTCTGACAAAAAAAAAAAGTGAAGCACCTGGAAGAAGCAACGTGGTACACGTGCACGCCATCGTTGGTAACGTAGTTGCAATGCTCTAAGGCAGCTAGACTGTCCAACAGAGTCCACTACTGTTGTCATCATGTGATCCTGTTAACAGGCCTTTTAAGATATATGTATAAGGTCCGTGACTAGCATGCAGAGGTTAGCTATTACTGTGAAGCACACGGAAAATGTCGCGTGCTCGTGTTAGACAACGCTACCGGCATGTGACGGAGTTCGAATTGTAGGTCTCCATGTAGACGACTGCTCAAATCAGGCATGCAACAGTAACCCAATGTTGGACTGAATGGGAACATGAGTGCAACATGCTCGTCGTGAAGGTTCCGGTTGGCCACATCTCAACACCACAAGGGAAGATCGCCGTATTCTGTTACAGGCGCGTCGCAATACCTCCAGACCTGCTCCTCCCATCCGAGAACATGTACTCCAACATCTTCCCCCACCACTGGCCGGAGACTAGCAGTAACCGGACTACGGAATTACCGTCTCATGCATAAGCTGCCCTTAACACCACGACAGTGGTACCGTGTCCGTGAAGGATGGACTGCTGATGAATGGTGTCACATTGTGCTTACTGATGAATCCCGGTTCTATATTACTTCAGATGACCATCGTATGCGAGCATGGCGGCGACCTGGGTAAAGGCCCTATTCTGCCTATATTTTGGAGAGGCACAATGGTGTTCCTCCTGGCGTCATGGTGTGGGGAGCCATCGGATATGATTTTAGGTCACAGCTGGTTGTGATTCGGATAACTCTGATGGCACAATGGTACGTCATTGAAATTCTGCGTCCTCATGTGTTACTTCTCATGCGGCAGTTTCCTGGTACCATCTATCAGTAGGATAATGCTCGTCCTCATACAGCAAGCGTCTCTATGAACTGCCTACATGGAATTGAGGTACTTCCGTGTATAGAAAGATCCCCAGATTTGTCTCCAATAGAACATATGTGGGACCAACTTGGACGCCAACTCCATCCCAGTGCCCGTAGCCAAGAAGTTGATGACCAGTTACAACAGTTTTAGACCAACTGGCCTCAAGAGAGTATACGCTGGCTATACGATGCCATTCCCAACCTAAATCGAGAATGCATCCAGATTAGAGGGGGTGCAACATCTTACTGATAAGTGGGTTTGTACAGCCAACATTTTGTACTCATTGGAATATAGTCACATAACCCTTTAACACGTGAAGTTTCATTTAATTTCCTCTCCTCCTTCTAGGTGCTTAACCTTTTCTACCAGGCAGTATATAACCAAAACTGTAACCAAAACTTTTACTTTCTTCACTACGTACAGTAAGTAGAGGAAGTATTGAATTCCATACAAAAATTCGATATCGAGACTTCACCAGAAATGCAGCGACTAATGTGGATAAAAGAATACCTTTTTATATGTATGGTTTAGTATATAAATAACACGTTTGAAGTTGTACTTGATAGATAAAGCAGTATGAATAGATATCATCAAATATTTGTGAAGACATAAGAAGGTATTGCTTTATTACTATTTTTCAAAATTTCGCCTGGCACGTATATACGTTGTACAGAGAAGGGGAGGGATCATTTTGAATAGCATTTAACCCCCACTGTTCCTGTATAGGGCACCGCAGGCAGTGATCCTGGTGATACATGAAATAATTTCGAAAGGAAATTTTGGAAAGAGACATTCCAAATTTAAGCTTAAGGTACCTCCCCAGCACTTGACGGTTATGAGAACTGAAAAAACTTCAGGTTAGGTTTAGATTTACATGAGATGGACTATCGAGTCCCTAAGCAGCTTGACCATTACTGATCCATTGTGTACACCTTTATAATCCGGTCTCTCAGAAAGTCTACATCCTTTTTAAAGGAGGCTAGCTTTCTTGGACCGCACTGGAGTACAAGGGAGGGGATTCCACACTGTGCGTACTCAGGGCAATTCTATGTCAGACTCCTGGGAGGAAGAGATGAGATGAAGCGCCCTACGAGTGTTGGAACTCGGTCGAGGAGCGTGAGGCCCCTAACGTGGTTAGTTTTCTTACAGAGGTTTTATTAAGTTCACGTGCTAAATCCTTTGACCTACCAGTAGCTCGCAGTAATACAAGTGATTCGCCGTTCTATTTACCTTTATTGCATCTCGTCAGGATGTGTGAGTGTACCTTTAGGTGATTGTGCAATGTTATTATCCCAACTGTCAAACGAAGTTGACTTGTTAATAGAAAACAGTTCACGAGTACTGCCTGCCATTGTCAAAACCAGGCATTTCTACAAGTTTTCGAGTATCAGAGTGCTGCAAATTACTTCCAACACTCTTTATGTTTTTCAGCAGTCTACCCAGCGATAATCCCTCGAATATATTCATAGGAGTATACTAAAATATCACGAACTCATGCCTTAACTACCTCGGCTACCTGAGTCAGTGAAGGGGAATGAAGACGGAGGCAAGACTGAGAGTTCTAAGAGACAATAAATGAACGAACGAACGAACGAACGTACGAACGAACGAACGAACGAACGAACGAGAGAGAGAGAGAGAGAGAGAGAGAGAGAGAGAGAGAGAGAGAAAGAAAGAAAGAAAGAAAGAAAGAAAGAAAGAAAGAAAGAAAGAAAGAAAGAAAGATAGAAAGAAAGAGAGACAGACAGAGAGGAAGAGAGAGCATGTTAGTGTTTAAGGGGAAACGAACCAAAAAAATTACATTTTCATCAGAAGCAAAGTTATGATTTTTAATACAATGCTGGAATTCTTAGTGAAATTTAAGTTTAAAATTAAAAAAAAAATTAGCTAGTATTCCAGATACATAAAACCCTTTTTATTAAAATAAAGCAAATTATAGCAATAATTAGTTGCAAATGAGTGATAAGAATTTCAGCACACTATACCAATAACTTTCACAGATAATGGGGATATGTGTAGAAAATTATTAGTTCTTCAGAAATTGCAGTTAAATAAGATGAGAAAGCCCAAAACCTATATGCAGTTTTATTTTCAATAATAATTTTAATGTATTTGCGATTAACGTACCTCTATGAAACTTACACCAAATTGAGGGGAAGATCTGACATATTCATATGGAAGTCAAAACTGAATTTGGGAAAAAGTCACAAAATTCAGCACTTCGACTACCCTTAAGGCAATATAATTTTTCCTTGTAACAAAGTAACAACTAAAATAATCGTGTTTGAACTGATATAAAGCGGATACCACTATGCTTTACATTTATATATTCCGACATCGCTTGGCTTAAAATCTGTTAACAGCAATAAACATAACCGGCAAAGGTTTTAAAATTGCCCTCTAGATAAGCATAAAGTATGTTCACACCCGACCCGATCCCATTCCATTGATTCCTGCTTCCTGTGTTATACTCCTAAATTTAAAGGAGCGTCACGAAGTTATCGTCCACTATAAATACTAAACCCACGCCTCACAATTCACCCTCTACTGAATCAATCGTGATCTTGTGGGGATGATACATAATGTTGGGCTTCCTGACCTCGCATATCGCGATACGCTGAATTTATCGCCAGCCTTGTGGGTAGTCTATGATACTGCGCATCGATACGTTGTCAAATTTCTCAGGTAACCTGGACATTTGGCAACACTGTCTCACACCTCAATGGGGTCTCTAAGGAACATATACAATCAGCTCTATCTTCCTGTCAGGACTGAACCTGCCCCTAGTGGCACGAGCGAGATAGCTATACATACGTATATTTCACAATAAGGGATTTGTATGCAAACTGCATGCATTTGGCACTCGCATTGTATCAGAGATCCTGTTTTACATTGCATGTGTATTTCTGACAAAAAGAAGTGTATATGCATATGCGACTAGCTTCGCAAAAACAGTGTTTCATTTGTCTTTTATTCCTTGACAATATGACAGCTGCTTTGTCGGATAGCTTTAGAAATACTTGTTACTCTACAGAAAATTCATGTAACAGTAATGTGATGATATAAATTTGTACGAATTTATGTAACAATGAAATATTTGCTTATATTCGTTATGTGCCGAGCGGGATGACTCAGGCGGTAACGTCTGTGGCCCGCATTCAGGAGGTAGCGGGTTCGGTCCCCGTGGCCGTGCACTCTGACATGGGTTTCTCCGTGGTTTCCCCATGTCACTTAGGGGAATACTGAAGTGACTTCTTTTGTACCACGGTTTCCTTTCCATCATTTCCCTTTATTCCATTTCCTACCATCATCATCCCATATCATCTTTCAGGCGAGTGGTGTTGATGGAGCCGGACAGATAGCGCGGATGCTTGCGCATGGTAACTGCTGTTCTCGGCACTAGGTGGTGTTTTGGCGGCCGCTGTCCTCTGTTGGGGTACGCATGTGAGACACCAATCGGACCCCCGTAGTGCTAGCTCCGGTGGGGAGGGGGGGGGGGGAGGGGAGGAAGCCTGTGCGACACCGGACCCGCGGTGTGCTGGCTGCTCCGTAGGGCTCGGCATGAAGTTGTACTTGTTAGGGACTTCCGCGCGTCTCTGTGGCCTATGTAGCTGCGACTCTGTGGCACCCTGTGGTTTCCTTACTTCATTCCTGCCTCATGAGGAGTGGCAACCACAACAGATTTGAGCTGGTCCCGGTGCTCGAGGTGTATCCCTCCATGTTTGCCCTATATTCTATACCCTATATTCGTTATGTGTTATATGTATATCACACTATGTTACTCACGATGAATTTTAACGAGGAAATGTTTCAATTTAGGCAAGAAAGTTTCAACATAAGTAATTAATATTCAAATTTCTGTTCATGGTAACAAGCTCTTGTGATGGAAAGAAAGAGAAGCGGAGACAAAGCATTTGACCTGACCGATAAATTCTCCAGACCATCGAATAGTATTTATCTGGAGCATTTCATAAATAAAATATGAATTTAATAATTATATCGCAAAGATTTAAATTCTATAAAAAAACTAAAATATATTCATTTCGATTAGTAGAGTTCCATTTACTCAATACTGCCAAATAAGGACAAGAAACACAAGAATTACGTGTATTTCGATCTTTTCTTGTTGCTATAGCAGAAAACCAGTTCATAAATCTCAATGAATCTTACAAATAACGTTACTTCTGGGAAAAGTATGTTAATATTAATAGCATAATTGTTAAAACACAGTTGTTAAATGGAAAGAGAGTTATTTTGACTATTAATCGATTGTAATGCGTAATAAAGAGTGTTTCAGTGGTTTATGGTATACAGATAGCGACACTAAGTAAACAAAAGAATGGCCTAGTGATAATTTGTACTAAACAAAAGAATGGCCAGGTCATAATTCGCATATGAAAGAAATATTCTCCGTGATTGAGTGGTCAGGGAGCTGATTTCTCACCAGGAGGTTCGATTCGCGGTTGAGGTTGAGAATTGTTGTTCAATTGGGATTATTTCCTAACCTCCACAGAACCCGGAAGTGTAGATGTGAATCTGTGTGTGTGTGTGTGTGTGCGTGCGTGTGTGTGTGCGTGCGTGCGTGCGTGCGTGCGTGCGTGTGTGTGTGTGTGTGTGTGTGTGTGTGAAAATAGGTAAAAACAACAAAAATATACAGTGCTAACCTAAAATATAAAATAGTAAAAGCCCGTCAAATGTTTCAAACCAAAGCCCCCGAAAATGATCAAAGGAGGAACAAGCAAGAATCGCAAACTTTCAAAGATGTGAGTTAAGCGTTAAACTTGCAATATAGAATGTTACGCTACGAATACAATTTTATTTTCCACAGATGGTTTACTCTAATGGCTCTACATTTTTTACTTTCTCTGCTAGTAAGTACAGAAGTATTGTATTCCACTAAAAAATTCGATGTCGAGATTTCACCGGAAAGAGGTTTTGAGAATCCCTGAATCCAAAAAAAAGTGTGTGTGTGTGTGTGTGTGTGTGTGTGTGTGTGTGTGTGTGTGTCGGTTAAAAGCTAAAGTTGGTGTTTAAGTTTAATGTCTTCCAAGAATGCGACATGATGATTTGTAAGAAAATTGGTTTACCCTAAACTACCCTTCACATGGAACATTTTTCGAAAATCTTGATTCTCTTGAAAATGGTTCTAGCGATTTTGATGAAAATGCCAATATTTGAGATATTTTTATTACAAATAAAATGTATATCTTGAATTTTCTGGCAATAGCCCATGAAGACCTATTTACTCTGGATGACTTTTGCGTAACTGGTAAACCGTAAGAGATAGACCAAATCTTGCTGTACAAAAAATGTAGATCTTGGTAAAACACACAATTTATGTCCAAATAAATTTTTTGTAGAGTGAACCATTTCGGAGATATTCCTTGTTATTTGTGTCAGTTTTGGAAATCTTAAACTTTTGTCAAATGCAACATCGTTGTTCATTTGTTACATGTTAACCGTGAAAAGAGAATGGAATCTCAAAGCTTTAAAAGATTTGACTATCGCTCAAAGCCTACTATATTCCCATGTTCCCCTTGTACGTACCTACAAGGAAATAAGCAATAAGATAATTTCTGCAAATGTTTATCTCAACTAATATGAAGAAGATGTGTCATTCTGTAAGAATGATTAGTACAAGAGTAGAGAAAGTCATGTGAGTCCAACATACATTTTTTGTAGTAAGCTTCTCTCTATTTTATATAACATTTTATATAAACTTTTGCACAATTCAATCAAATAAAGGGAGGCTTATATATATTTATAGAAAGTTATACATTTTCTTTATGTGATGCTTAAGTAAATAGCATGGCATGGTAGGAAAGGGGTAAGTGGATTTTCGTATTCCATCTTTAAAAGACGAGGAAATTAAATGCAAGGTTTGACTTTTCGTTTTTGAATTACGTGTTCACATAAACTCGCATACATGCGCAGACAAACAAACAAACAAACATGCAGGCTTTTTCTATAAACACGTTGGAGTAAACAAACGACGAGCGATTTGAGTGCTGTGTACTCAAGGGCTGGTCTACCGTTCACGTGTAATTGTGGGACACAAACAACGTCTGAAATAACAACCTGTAACTTTGCACTAACGAGAGCACTCTGCCATTTTTACAACCAGTTTCAAAACCAGCGTTGCCTTAAAACGTGCTTGTTTTCAGGTTCCAATAGAGGATAACACACACTGGAAATATTCTGGTCAATTAGGTTTCATTAGGCTATTGAGCTGTTACAATACACTTGTGAAAGACAATACGATTGTGCGACGTGTTTTTAAACAATAGTGTCATGGGTACTCAGAAGTTTGCAATGGTGATGATAGTTTACATTTTCGGTAATTATAATCAGTACGAGTATTTTGATGTGTATGTATTGCTGCTGACAAAGTTACTAACTCGTGCGTGTATGGCTGAACGTAGGATCGACAGAGAGGAAAAAAGGGGAGTATCGCCTTGCCGCTTGATGGTACATATTCGTAAAGACAGGAAGAATCACGACTTGTGGCGAAAGTTTCCGATGCCAGGCAAGTCACCATGGAGCAGGATCATCTTGCTGCTACAGCAAATTTTCATGGGCGTACATGACTTATTTTGGAACGATTATGTCAAGTTAAGCGGGAAGTGTGAAATGGTCAAAACTGCTATTTTTCATTTTATTACACTTAAATTCTCCGACATTTCCTGAACATGGATATATATAGTTTTATGGTTTTATATACAATGCTTCTTAATTTAAATACGGGCTTTGATGTAAGTACTTAGAGCAATGTTTTGTTTCATTAGCTTTCTCTAGGAAACAATTTTTTCATATAAATGGCCATTGGGGCTAGAGGTTAGAAAGTTTGAACACTTATTTTTTATATAGAATTATCATTTTTACCCAGAATTATTATAATATGGCACATAACTTGAATATGACACGCATATTTTTCTGAAAAAAAAAATATTGTAAATTTTACATTTTCATTTTTCGAGATAGACCTTTGTAGAAATGGTTTTATTACAAATTTCTTTATAGATACAGTGGGAGTAGGGGAGTACAGTAGGCTTAGGTGATAGTCAAACCTTTTAAGAGCTGATGGCTTTCAATTTCATTCTATTTACATGTCCAGGAATAAAAGGCAAAAATTACGACTTCCCATTTGACGAAAGTATAAGAATTCGAATATTCAAACATCAAGGCATATCTCGAAAACGGTTTAGTTCACAAAAAAGCATGTTTAACATAAATTGTGTTTTAACAATGACTAGACTTTTTATGCAGTAAGACTTTGTATGTCTCTTACGTTTACCAGTTTTGTAGAGGTCATTCAGAATGAAGAGGACTTCTAAGGACGTTCCTATAAAATTTAACATATTTTATTTGTGATAAAATGTCTTAAACATGTGGTATTTTAATCAAAGTCGTTGGAGGTACTTTTGAGAAACTGTCTAGGGTGGGGGATAATGGTGTCATAGCCTTGGTAGATGCTCAACGTGAATACCAAGTTCAGTATTTAACATATCTTTCATTTTTAGCTATGCTGTTCTCAGACACAGACACCACAATTTTTCTAATAATGTTTTAGTTGTTTTGAGGAGACCTCAAAATATGTATTTCGGGTTAAATCTTGGTATCAAACTTTCTGAATGTAATGCTTCCTATACTTATACACATAGAGAAAGTAAAAATTAGCTGATTTTTCCATCTTTGTCCACACTTGGTCTGCAGTATATCTGGTGCAAATGTTCCCGCTGAAAGCAAACATAACATTGTGTAACGTACCGTTTGAATCTTTTAATACTCTCCTTCAGCAAAACACGTTTCCCTCATTGCAGCTCTAGCGCTAGTTAAACCTCCACTAAATTGTTTCATTACTTCTGCAAAAGCATGATGGATTGCTATATTATGCAAATTAGTACCAAATCTGGTCGCAGCGAAAGTGTGTTGCTTAAGAGCTCAGATAACATACGAGCGTTAACCACTGGGGTCTGAACGTATTGTTGATTTACACAAAATTTACCTATGATATGCTGCACAAACACTGGTTGATAATATATGTTTCACACTACTGAGATAATTCGGCTCTATACGAAATACCTGGATGCTTTAAGTTTAACCTAATCAATTTTTACTCCTCGCAGGCGTATCCTAGAGGCAAAAGTGGATCACTATAATTCCATCTCTGGTTAATATACAGCAGGAACTAAATAAACCTCATGTTATAATATCCTTTTTACTTCATTTAGTCCAGTCATGGTATTTTGTTGCACTTCGTGTCATTCTCCTCCTTTCTCCCTCCAACTCCACGTGTTGGCATGGTTGGACTCAGGGCGATACAGTGCTGATAGAATAGAAACTCCTGTTACGTAGGCAAACTGTAAAACAAAACAAGAGAGTGGCCCTTTCAGTGGCAATGTTGCTTTTAGGCTGAGAGCACGTTCGGACTCCAAGTTCTTGTTGTCTGTCTGTCTTTCTCGGTTCTCCTGGTCTGCGTTTGTAAGCTTACGTTTAGTATTTTGTTATTAGCGATTCTATCCACAGCGTGTCTTGTATTTTTACTTTTTCTACTAGGTATAGTAAGCAGGGGAAGAATTGTATTTAACCCAAAAATTGTATATCGAGATTTTACCGGAAATATATGTTTTGAGGCCCCTTGAATAAAAAAGAAACATTTTTACAAAAAGGTTCGCGCGCGCGCGCGCGCGTGTGTCTGTGAACAGCATAACTAAAAAACGAAAAGTCGGTTAAAAACCAAAATTGGTATTTAAGTTTAATATATTTTTAGGATGCGACGCAAAGATTTTGAAGAAAATTCTTCCACGCAAAACTACCCTTTACATGTAAGAAGTTTCGAAAATGTTTATTTTCTCAAAACTGGCTCTAACGATTTTAATTAAAATAGCATGTGTTTAAGGTATCTTTATGACAAATGAAATTTAAATTTAAATTTTCTGGCTATAGCCCAAGTAGTCATGTTTACTTTTGATGACTTATGCATAACTGGTAAGCCGTAAGAGAGTGAGTGAGTGAGTGAGTGAGTGAGTAGGGTTTAAGGGCCCGTCGACAGCTAGGTCATTAGAGCCCCGCCGTAAGAGATAAACTAAAAAATGTGGATCTTGTTAAAACACGCAAGTTGCGTCCAAATATATTCATGTGGAGCGAACCAATTTCGGAGATACTTCTTGTGATTTGCGTGAGTTTTGCAATACTTTTCTCAAATGAAAGGTTGTTATTAAGTTTTTATCTCATGGCCGTGCAAAGACAACGGAATTTCAAAGTCTTCATATAGTGACCACCTTTAAAAGATTTGACTATCGCTCAAAGCCTACTGTATTCCCATATTTCCCTTGCACCTATAAGAAAATTAAAAATAAGATAATTTGTACAAATGTTTTTCTCGACTAAAACGAAGCAGATTGAAGGATAAGCGTATGTAGAAATAGTACAAGAGTAGAGAAAGTCATGTGAGTGCAACACATCACATTTTTATAGTAGTATTAATTGTGCAATATTGAATTGTCTTCACTATTTTGTTTTCTATTAGGTCTAGTGTATCCCACTAGAAACTTCAGTTCTATTTATTATATTTTAGTTTTATGATAGAGGTTGTTATCCAAGTTTCTGCGCCATACGTAACGGTAGATATAGCCATTGTTGTATTCAATATTATTGAATAAATTCTAGCTTTATTTTTAGTGTACGGGTTTCGCAAGAATAGCTTACATAGCTTACATATTAATAAAAGATAGAGTTAGAGAAAGGCGTGTAAATGCAACACATTTTTTCCACTTCTCCTGTTTCATACATACATATATCATGCACGGGAGCCATTTGACTAGCGCTGTTCTATAGGAGATTACGTATCAGGGAGGTAGTTTACGAACCCTATTGTATAAGGTAGTTATGAGACCGTAGAGGCCTATCTCAGCCACTATACATACTTTCCTCATGGCAGTTTCATCAACATATTCCAAATCACTATCATTATTCCAAAGAGGCTATCCCATTATTGTGCTAAACACAAACCTTATCTATACAGGCTTATGTCGGTTATGGTTCATAACATTCAAAGCGCTGATTAGCTTCCAGCTATCCGGAAGAATATACTGAAGCTATTGGGCCTGTATGTTAATATTTCGTTCATATAAATACTGCCGATACGCACGTCTAGAAGCCTCAGTGGCGAATTCAGAAAAGTATTGTAGCTACAAAATTAGTAGAATTTTTCCAATAGGGATACTCATAACGCAACTTTAGAAACGCATATAAAAATAAGGTGGACATTTAACTACGCGTATATTATCTACTCGATATTCCTTGATACATGTTTACGGTCTATTACACTGCTCCTCAAGATAACACAGCACTAACGTGCTATTATACCATCTGAAAAACAATTATTATTTATAAACACAAATCTTTAGTTTTATTTACGTTTAAGTTTACTAGACAGTAAAGTTTAGCAACAGTTTAACGATTTGTGTCCAGCTGTACATGTGAGTACCGGAGAAGTATTTGAGGAATTGCTATTATCATGAAGTTAAACACCAAACATTTCTTAAATAGATCTATTTCTTTCAGATGTAAAATGGCCATACATTTTTAAACAAAGACTAACGAAACAGACAGCCTCAACCTCATTATGTCAAACTTGAAATCGATACAGAAATCAACGAGAATGTAGAAGTCGTACAACCCAATGAATTTTAATTTTGATTGCTATGTATTACTTGTGTAAGAAGAGGAAGAAGAATAAGAAGATGAGCGATCGTGTTGTTTTCTCGGCATTTCGACATGCAAACATTTTACATCGTTTGGCTTGCATTTTGTCCCAGGCTGGAACCACTAACACAGGACCACAGAAATCAAGCAGCGCATATTTTGGAAGATACATAACAAGGTTTCCATGATTTTCCAGCGTTTGCCTTGTGTTTTGTCTTAAAGCAGTGCATTATACCCATAGAGCCATTTATGTCCGTTCGTCAAGATGCTAGATGACTCCAAACATCTAACACAATTTTTTTTTTTTTCGGTGTAGCAGTTCTATATTGACAATAGTTGTATTGGACATATTTATTACACTCATCATGTAGAATCCCTGGTTAACGTATGGTCGAAGCAGTATTGTCCACCTGTATCTTGTAGTAAATCCACCTTGTAGCTGGGGAACTTATCTACATTTATCTCTCTGGTCGGGACTATGCACTCAAATAGATCCGTTTTGCCTATGATATGACAAATTACATACTAACACCCAAGCTTTAAGCATTTGCTAGGCTTGCGTGTGCTTGACACCTAACAATAATTGAACATGTAGGGGGCGTACAGTGTAATTTTATGTAAATAAAGCTGTCTGCCTGAGTTATTAATTACTCACATAATTTCCCGGCTCAGAGCGCAAATATCATAAGCTTGGGCGCTTCTAGTGCATATGTAGGCCTATTGTCTCCAAGATCCCGGCATAGGACGTTAATGGCGCATAAATAAATAAGGGGCTCTGTAATCACTAACAGGAGGATCGGCATTGTTTCCCGCCGGCGCCATTGTCATCTTCTGGAGACGACGGCGATGGATGTGAAGATTAATGTGTTTTCTGTCATCACCTTGGTTCCCTTCAAGGAACGCACCAGGGCAGGTGATGATGATGATGCATCAGTCGATAGCAAACTGATGCTAACGTCGTTAGAAGCTCTCAGCTTTCTTCAGATGGCTTTCTCGCCCACGTCACTTACATCCACATGGATGCATAACCTAGATATCGTCTTCTACTGCATGTGGCATCTCATTACTCGCAAGATGGTAACTGTGGCTAGCGATATACGCAGCAAATAGGAGCAACTGAGCTAGATCCCTCCTAGCACAGTTCAGTGCGATCACTCTATTTTCCAATTCACTACCTGCAGCACAATGATAATATCATTACTAAAGCTTGGACTTCTAAGCAAAATGCTTAACTTTTTCCATACTTTTAAGAATAAGCAGAAAGGTTATACTATCTTTTCTATTATTAATTGATGATAACTTTATTGTGCACTTAGTATTCTGCAGTTGTGCTCATAACATGACAATTACACGAATTGAAACATGCTAAGGACCTTATCCAATGATCGACCTTATTTAATTATTATACTGTCAGGTCTGAATTATGCTTTCTTTTTAATCTTCTGTCTCTTCGAGCTGCCGGCAGGAGTTGAGGAATTGTGTTGAGTAATGGTATACCATCTTGATGTGCAGTTTTGATTATGCTGTTTGTGCTCATTTATGCTTATTTCTCAGGAACACGTTTTTGTTAACTTATTCTATGAAGTTTAATTAAATGTAATGTAAATTTAAAAGTGCATATATCACAGCTATCCTGATTTATCAGTGCTATTTTCTCGCCTAAATGCGTAAGAAAGAAATGCTTAAGAAGGAGAAAAAGGAGAACAACGGGGAACGCGGTTAGAGGCCCTGTCGTACCTTATACTTGAATTTCCTAAATGCAGAAGCAGGAGTCAGTATTGCTGCAGCAGAAAGTTTTATTAAAAGCGGCACCAAAGAAAATATAGAGTACATCCATAATCATTTCTCCAAAATACCTAAACTGCTAAACCGGTCGAAAGATCGAAATAATTCCTTGCTCCATTGTCTTTCTCTGATTGAGGAAATTTTAGTTATACTGTCGTCAGAAACACATGGGGTTGCAAAAATTGCGTTTTATAAGCTCAATCAGGTGTTCCAGAAATATTCCGACTTTTCTAAAGAGCTTTCTAGCGAAGAAACACATCGACGTCGAAAGAACATTTTCAGTAAACAAATCATTTTTCACTGATTGACGTAGGAGGTTTACACAGGAATATCTCAGGATGAATCTTCCATATGTATTATAACAGCCTTCAATAAAGTAAGAGTTTTGTGAAATTATTTATCGTCATATTTGCATGTACTCATTTTTGCTTAATTTGGTGTTTATTTTCATAATCTTTCGTGCTTATTAGCTTGCTTACTTCACTATTTTATTGTGCTTAGAAATCCGGGCTTTAGTTATTACGGTCTAACAGTAATGACATAAAAATTGCAACTCTGTAATTAAGATATATTCATGAGTAGGTACAATCTATAATTTCTTTAACAAAGAACTCCGGTTACGTTCACGGTTTTTATTTTCACAGCACATCAATGTTGCCAATGTGTGATAAAGACCCGGATTTTGATGGCCTAAAATGTTTGAAAAATACCATTATAAAACTAAAATTTCCAAAAAATTACACAATAATTACAAAATGATATAAACGGAGAATTACGTACTAAAATTATGTCAGAGAAAGCTATACATTTATTTATAATTGGTATAACCTAGAGTTGCGCTCTATTAAAAATATGGTTCGGTGGTTTTGGTACAGTACTGTGACGCCGGGCGCGGCGCAAAACAAACGACAGTCGCGTCTAAGCTGCTTCACACCACCTACTAGGCCTGCAAGGAAAATAAGGCACCCAAAGTCAAGGCTGCATCGCGTGACGGTTTGTGTGTCCGTGACTAATAATAATCAAGCGGCAGAACCAAAAGAGGTTTTCCTCAGGTGATTCGAGAAAGATCTGGCTACGTCAATGCCAGCGTGCTGAAAAGTTCGCGAAAGGTCGTGTGACGTCATCTCTGTTACATAAGGAGGCAAGGAAACAGCAGATGGAGAGACATGAGTCGGTCAGAGTGAGTGTGAGACAGCTTGTGTGTGGTACGTCGCATCGAAGTAAATAGGATTTAACGAGCGTCGAATGATTCCATCGTCCGCGTAGGCGTTAGTGTATGAGAGACAGAGAAAATGAAGAAAGACGCTGAAAGGACTGATTCAAGATTACCAGAAGTAAACAGTTGTGAGTTGTAATATCCCGAATGACTAGTTTTTGCTAACGACGAGAAGAAAATAGTGTATTTAGGCAAAGGTTTTAGAAGACAAAGTGATAGAAAAGCAACTGGACTGATTTTGTGATTATGTCACAGCACATAAATGACGTACTAAAGCTAGATTACTGGTAATATTGGTAACATTTTATAGGGAAATTATTTAATATAAAATACAACGAATTAAGAAATCTAATGAAAAAATCACACATAATGGTCACCAAAAACTGTGGTCACTGTGATTGCACATTTCGGTTCAAAATAACATTACTCGTGATCACTATCAGTATCTTTGATCTAAACTGTAGTATACTTAGAAGAGCCACTAAATATTTTTGAAGACACTAATTTTCCGTGGTTAACCCCCTTTATATACCCTCTTTCATTTTCGAGAAGGTTCAAAGTTTAATGCTTCCGGTTTCTAGAGGAATCTAGTAAAACATGATCAAAAAGGTAAACAACGCAATGATATGAGGTAACGCCCGATAGATATGCAACACACCTAACGAATAGGTAGTGCGGGATGGTTCCTCATTGATCAATTCTATCAGGAAAATTACCGTAGTCTATATCTGTGCTATACACAGAGTTACGGAGCGGTTCATTTCATTTTAATGTTGAGTTTAGGCCGTGCTATGTTATCATATATTCTAATAAGCATATAACAGCGTCCTAGGTCAGTGGTGTGCATGTATAACCTATGTATATGTGACGTCAGAGAGAGGTCTGTCTCATTACCAACCGGAGCTTCGCGCGCGCGCGTGCGCGATGAAGTGCCAATTTCCAGATGCAAATTTAGAGGCTCATTAGTTAAAGTTTAATGAAGTTGGAGTGTGATTAAACATGCAAATTTCACGAACCCTGAGTACTCTAATAACAACCACAATAACCACACAACAGTTTCGCGCTCTTCATATAAATCCCCAATTTGCAACTCCTTTCAGAATGCTTTGTAATTTAGTGTTTAGTTACTGAAACTGCCACTTAAGTTTGAGTAGCGCTCTTCGAAACTAGCCTCACCGCATCACAGCGTTTTCTGAATAGATAGCAACACCGGCACAGTATCTAAAGTTCTATTGATTATTTTTTTCTTTTCTACATAACTATTCCTCTAACCTCGTCTCGTAATTCAAGATGTAGTTTTATTCAGGAATTGTTCCAAACTAAGCAAAAAGGCTTTAGAATGCAGAAAAACATTCAAATGTTTATTATGGGAAAAAGCTCTTGTTATAGAAAGACAATCGCAAACTTTCAAACATATCCGTTAGGTGACGCCTAGAAAAGACTCAAACTTGCAATATGCAGTTTTGTAAACACTAACACTAGGAAGAAATATTTTAATAACTGCAGTGCTGAAAAAGAAATAAAATTTTTCCATATAAAGGGCGCTATTTTAAAGGAGGTTTAGATTAAATCTAAATTAAGGTTTTCTTTCGATTTACAAACGTTAATCTTCAGTTTAAATTAAGTTTAACTTTACGAGAACTCATGTACCGTTTAACAATGGTTTAACACTCTGAGTAGTATGGTGGTCGCACCTGTACATGAGGATCCGGGGAAGTATTAGGGGAATTGCTATAAAGATGAAGTTCAAACACCTCAGGGGTCCAAAACTTTCTTAAATAGACGTATCACTTTCAGATGTAGATAACCAGGACTTTTTAAATAGATTAAAACTTCGAAACAGATAGTCCTAACCTCAATACTTCAAATTTGAAACCGATATAAAAATCTTGAATCTTCATATCTTAAATGTTCTGGGAATAGCCAGAGAATTCTTCATTCGGAAGGAGTTTTGTACAATTTTGTATAGTTAACAGGCCCACTATATGAGATAGAAAGGTACCACACAAAACATGTGAATATTTTTAAAGCACACAACTTATTTCAAATAATTTTTATGGCATCAGCCGTTACCAAGATGTGTGTTGTTGCTGCTTTGACTTTTTCAACAGCTATCCTTTTGTTAAGCACTTTGTTATTTAGTTGCTTCAGGCAATGCCATCGAAAGAGCAATGGATTTCAATGCCAGAGACTCGCCTTTCTATGTCTGACTATCGATTCGGTTACCTCTTTATACTCTTTTATGTGGCTACAAATGTGTAATATAGGTATTTCTTCAAAGGTTTATCTCGTTTAACACGAAATAAATGGAAAAATAAGTCTTCGTAAGAATAGCCTCTAGAAGCTTTAGTATAACAAACAAATGATAGTAAAAATGGTCAAGTAAATGCACTGTATCAGTCTCCCCGTCAAGAATCACCAGTGAAATTTACCTCTGCTAAGAGTCAATGTATATTTTACAACAATGAGCTTTCATTACAGTAGAATCCTGTTAACTCGATTCTCGATAATTCCACATTCGGTGTAACTTGACACCTTTCTTGCTTTAATGTTTTTATTGTTTATCGCTAAACTTGATTGTAATATTTTCTGTACTCTACTATACAGCATAAACAATATAGACACGTTTTAATTAGTGTACTTCAACTTACTGCATTCCCCCTCACAGTAACAAAGGGCTGACCGCATATTGACCTTCAATATCTAGTCAAAACAGAGCAGACCATCGTCAGGAAACCTAAAGCTTGCACTTTAATGTGGATACATAGCACAAACACTTGTTTCAAAGATTTATTGCTTTACCCAGTACAAAGGTATTTTTAGACGTATCGAATTCCGCAGTGGTTTATGATCAAGTTGGCTTTTGTATTTATAAGACCACAGGGATGTCAGGTTATCCTTCCGACTTCCATGTAGCACATAAACATCGTGGACAGTGCGTGATAAACTACACTGCCAGCACACCAGTGTCTTGTTTATTTCAAGGAAGGAAACAGAGACCTTATCCTCGCCATCAATTTGCATGATGTCACTCGTGTAGATTCTACCAAGGTCATTCGTGAGGACTAAAAATTACCCCTGTACGTGGTAAACTGAACTTTCAGTTACATATGTCTGGTTATAGTGCAGTTTCCAAGATTCCAGCCTTACTGTTAGTGTTGTGTTGAGTTGTTTGTGCCAGTGAAAATGTCAATCGACAAGAAAAGAGAAGCTAATATGACAATGGAAATTAAATTGGATGTATTAAGAAGGCCGGACATGTTATAGTACCTTCATTTCCTACATTGTGCTACAACCTGCAGTTATGTACGTAATTGGCAGTAGGTATTACGTTATAAACTGTGAATAACAGGCCCCTCATTCCGTAAAATTAGACAGCCTCTCAGTTCACACTAGGTCGAGTTATCGGGATTCTACTGTATTTGCTTTTGACATCATGTTATTTGAACCTACAATCTTTCACTAACTTAACCACGAATTAGCAAATGATCACAGAATGCCATTTAAAGACGGTATAACAAGTTTGCCCTGATTTTACAGCGTTTGGCTTGTATTTCATGGTATAGCTGTGCATTATGCCCATGGAACGCGTGCCCCAGGCTGGGAGCCACTAACAGAGCACCACAGAAAGTAAGGAGCGCATATTATGCATGAACAAATTGCCCTGATTTTACAGCGTTTGGCTTGTATTTCATGGTATAGCTGTGCATTATGCCCATGGAACGCGTGCCCCAGGCTGGGAGCCACTAACAGAGCACCACAGAAGGTAAGGAGCGCATATTATGCATGAACAAATTGCCCTGATTTTACAGCGTTTGGTTCGTATTTCGTCTTACAACAGTGCATTGTGCCCATGGAGTGCGTGTTCCACACTGGAAACCACTAACAGAGCACCACAGAAAGTAAGGAGCGCATATTATGCATGAACAAATTGCCCTGATTTTACAGCGTTTGGTTCGTATTTCGTCTTACAACAGTGCATTGTGCCCATGGAGTGCGTGTTCCACACTGGAAACCACTAACAGAGCACCACAGAAAGCAAGCAGCGCATTTTTTGCTGCCATAAAGCACGTACTCGACCCTTTGATACAGAAGCGTTAATATTCCTGATATAAAACAACGTTACAACATTTGTTAGTCCCTGGGGGTGGAAAAGTATCAGCATGGCTGATAAAGCCCTGTGTCGTTGTGCATGGATCCGTTACCCACAGCAAGGAATGTGGGCTGACGATCTGTCAAAACAGTACACTGAATACTGACTAAAGCAAAACCGCCAATAACCGATACTGCACACACGACCACAAATTAGTTTATCCAAACCACAAATTGCAGGCTTGACGGGATGCTATGGTTCGCAAGTGCGTCCTTTACGCAAGTTGCGTGAGTTACGGTTCATGTTCGACCGGTCGGTCAGAGCGTACTCGGCCAAGTCGAGTTGTCCGGTCAAATATTCGAACCGCTTACTTCCTCAGTCTTGCGGATTCCGTATATTGGTATACGTACTAGGAAAACATATCGGTTTACAAATTATGAAAAAGTCATTCAAAATGAAGAGGACTTCAGAGGCTATTCCCAGAAAATTCAAGATACACGAGGGTAATTTGTAATGTGAATTCCGATGCTTTATACTCATCAAACGTCTGCAAAACGGTAGTTTTATTTGATACCTTACGTCTTTCTCTACTTTTCTACATTTCTGTATGAGCATTTTTCGTAAATTACTGCAAGCTTTTGTATGTCGACGTTGCAGAAGTCTGCTGCCTATGAGGATAACCAGTCGTCCTATAGCCAGTGTCAATCGCTGATCTTCACGGATCTTTTCACATACGATATTGATCAAATCTTATGTGATCATTGATGGTCGGCCTGATCCAGTTCATTATGGATACTGTTCCGTCTGGCCTTGAGAGCTCTCATCCACTTACGCACTTTGCCGTCACTCATTGAATTGGGGTCGTACACTTCACTGATCTGTCGATGAGTGTCCGCTGCTGAAACGTTCCTTGCTGTCAAAAGCGAATCACGGACCGTATTTCATACTCAGCTAAGTCCATCGATTATTTTAAAGATTTTGAACCGACGTGCACAGCATATTGCAACACTACCAATGCAAATGACTTCATTTTGCGCGCAAGGCATGCCAGGAGTAGTGCGCTTGCGCGTTTCAATGTTCGCGGAAAATTCATTGAGCTACAGCGATTTGGGCTTTACTTTCTGAATTACCCTCGTACATTCCATTTGTCATGAAAACACGTAAAAGTGTGGTATTTTAATCACAAATGCTACAGCATTTTTGAGAACAAACATAAAACGAAAAGCTTTTCTTGTGAAGTGTAGTTTGAGATGGGAGAATTTTCTTTCTATTTTTGTGTCGTATCCTTCAAAGATGCTAACTTGAATAAATGGCTTTTCGTCTTCGAGTTATGAGGGTCAGACAGACAGACAGACAGACAGACAGACAGACAGACAGACGGACGGACGGACGGACGGACGGACGGAGACACACACAGATATACTTTAATTTTGTCTTCAGGGAGTCTCAAAATTTGTACTTCCATGAAATTTCGTAACAGAACTTTTGGGTAGCCTTTTGTGAGGATTGCAGTCCGAAAGCCCCGGTTCGATTCCCGTTGACAGACTACACTGACCTTGAAATTTTGTGATCTCCCTGGTTATTAATAATCCTGGGATAGCTTATCATATACCACGGATTCCCCTTTCATTCCGCTTCCTTGTCATCTTTCAGGTGAGTTTGTAGGTTTCATGGCGTGTGGCGGTGCTGAGAGATGGTGCAGATGGTTGCTCAAAGGAAAGAGCACTCCCCCAGTACACTAGAGGGCTGCATGATCAACAGTCGCTCGCCGCCCTCTCTGGGCAGCGCTGGCAGCGGAATGGGTCTTGGAGCCTGGCACTTCTACGCGTCTCTGTGACATGCCTGTCTGTAGCCTGTAGCCTTCTGTGGTTCCTTCACTGTATGCCTTACTCCTGGTAGCCACAATGAACATAAGTCCCGGAGCGCGAGGTGTTCGCCTCCATTATACCAGGTGGAAGCCACTGCTTCGGACATACGTTAACTAGGGATTCTACATGACTAACAGATATGTTCAACAGAAGTACTGCCAATAAATAATCATTTCACCGAAAAAAATTATTTGTATAAAATATTTTGAATATTTGGAGCCATTTAGCTTTATGACAAATGGATATAAATGGTTTATTATTCCATTTACTCTCACGCAAACATTGTGTGAAAATGCTGTAATGTATTTCTACCATAATTCGAATGAATTTAGTTCGGTGCAAACTGACCAATGTAACTTTTATGGATATCTAAGTATTCCATTTGTTTATTGGTGGCTTGCATTTCGGAAATCCGTAGTATGGTGTAGGAGTAGAGAAAGCAACAAAATTGAAATTGTTAAACAGAATAACAAAATACAAATCATTTGCCAGAAGGAGGATGTCCAACCATCATGGATTTATGAAACCGTAACAGGTTGCCAGTGGGCTTGCATGCTCTCTTACAGTATTTTAATGTGAATATTTCACTGTCACTGCTGCGAATATTTCGCTTTTACTGAAATAAAACTAATTACTTGAAAGCACAGCAATGTTTTATGTTTCTGTTGCTTCAACTATTCAGCAAGCTTCTATTGTATTTTTGAAACACTGCAGCAGGTTTTAAAAAGTCCTTAATTTAGTGCGTTTTGATGCAAATGTATGGATTAACGTCTAAGAATAGCTGAATAGCATTTGCATTCTTTATACACTGAGGCACTTATAAAAACACTGTATTATCAAGTCCCCTAAGAGTGCAAGAGTTTTTTCAACTGCATGTGAGGTTTCATAATAGAAGACGTGAGCAGATAAATTCAGGAATATGTCCTGTACTCGAGTTTTCGAAATACCTTATATGAACCCATAACCTTTACGTGTTGCTGACAGGCGGAGTACTGTAATGATGAATAATTAGTGCCTTTTGCTCCTTCCTTTAGCTCTGTCTCTCTCCTGCGCTTTGTCTTCTGCTATCTCCTTCTCAAATCTTGGACGTTCCTCTCATGTAATACTGCCATAGCTCAGCCAATTCTCCAATTATACATTTACAGCTAACATCCTATGCCAACTGCTCAGATCCTCTGGAAGATAAACTATTGGTGGCTACAGGAAATATTAAATCATTTAAAGTAATGTACACACCTGAGCAGTGACATCGCGGTAGCTCGGTATCGCGGGTTCATATCCAAAGTTTAAACCCATCAGACTTAAATTCCTTTTTAAATCTTGGTCGACGTTACTCCCATGTTGGGCCTTGACCTCCTTCACCACTTTGCTCTAAGGTATTCTATCTTGTATCCATCTTGTATTACACTTACTAGGTTCTTTCTCTTAGTGACATATCTGAGTTGTGTGACGTAACACTAGTTTCTCAGATTTGTCGACAAGGACAGATTATAAGCCTTGCAACCAGTAAATACATTCTCTTTGCACCTCTAGCCCATCTAGTCTCACTGACTTGAACTTTCCTCTTACTTCACTTGCCCAACTTCTTCCCAAGCTCTTCTCTCCGAGAGGCAAATCAGAGGAGACAAGGGTTTCACATGGGTGACACTGTTCTAGGTTGTCTACCTAACATTAACTCGATATTTTTCTGTTTGGTTTATTATAAATATTTTCTTGAATGATCGTGCATCTAGCCTTGAACTGGATCGCTTTATTCTTCTTCGAATTATTTGGGTTATTACACACGGATGTCTATAATCCTGAATAGGAGAATCAATACTGAAACTCATGAGCAACTCATTGTTAAAATTCAAATTTCAATAATATAACATCAAAGTTAACACCTCAAGTTACTATAATTTGACTTCATTAGTTTCTATCACGTGATCACAGCAATATTTCCAAAACTGTGTACATCAGTGTTTCGTTTTGACTGCATGTTATCATTGAAGTCCTGGTTAAAAAAGAAAAATCTGTTACATGGAGCACAACAAGGAAACAGATGATGAGGTCATTAAAGGCAGGATGAAATCGCCGTGAAACTTGTAATAGCAGATAGCGCAGTGCAAGAAATCGTTGAAATCTTAGATTATCGAAAAGTTGATACCCATTGAGTTCCACGTTTGTTGACTAGGCTTTGTCGATATCCCTGTTTAGTATAATGGTAGATCTACTTATATAATCGTGAGCTGCCAAATGGTACTATCTCCCCTTATCCCCACATGCAGAACAGCCCGCAGACGTTTTCTCGTCAGAGACCTCCAGAGACCATGGACTTTGGCAGTTAAGGGCAGTTCACGTAGAATAGACACGGTCGCCTTTAGAAACAACAGCTCCACAGGATACACTATAGATCCAACAGTCCGACTTGAATACCATATTGGTTAATCGAAGAGCTGAATCAAGAAAAGAAGAAAATCTGCTCCATCTGCAGGGGACAGAAGTACACAGTTAATGATGAGAACATATGGAACCACACCTCACCGTTTCGTCGCCACCTGGAAGACCTTCCAGCTTCCCATAAAGAACATCTAAACTAAACCCCGGCGCGACAGCCCATGAAGGGCCAAGGCCTACCACCCAGCCGCTGAGTCCCCCACCTCTGCCCACTACAGGCGTCATTGGTGAGGTGTAGTACTGGAGGGTGGGACGTGGTCAGCACCCCAAGCCCTCCCGGCCAGTTATGCGGTCTTCTTGACCTGGGGCCCATACTTCTCCATCAAGTAGCTCCTCAATTGGTCCCCCCGGGACCTAACGAGGCTGAGTGCACCCCGTGCTAGGCCTCCCACAGGAGATAAAATCCCCATGCTGGTACCGGGGATCGAACTCGGGTCCTTCGCGCAAGAGGCAAGCGCGCTACCAACTGCACTACGGTCATAAAGAACATCACTGATATTTAAATAGTCACTTAGAGGATCCGTAAAAATCCTACGTAACCGTATCTAACATTGCAATGAAACAAATTCACAATTCATATCAGGACTGGCCCATAGTTCATTTGGTAGAGACCTGACTGCTGTGAATGGAGTCCTCGGTTTGATTCCCGGCTGGAAGGGCGGGAATTTTTCTTCCACTAGGATTATTCCCCATCGTCCCTAAAGTCTGGAAGCACGAATGGGAGAGTGCATTGGTGTGTGACTTTAATGTAATAATTCAAAACAAAACCTAAGTAATAGAAACCCAAACTTCAGAATCACCGCTAAGCGAGTGAACACCATTGCTGTTGAACAACTGTTCCAAGCTGATATGAAGAGGGCATATAAATGGATTATAAAAAGTGATATTACTTCAAAATTTATAAACGAAATTATGTGTATAACTTGTTATGTTTAATTAAAAACGTCAAACTTCTATATTATTAATCATAAATGTATTGCGAGCATAAATGAAAATATGTATTAGCTGTCTAAAATGCAACCTATATTCATAGAAAGTTGCTTTGACAATAAATGTCGGGTAGCTATAGTGTACATTTCGTAGTTTAAATCCATCATCTTTCATAGGTGTAAGACACTATGCTCTTTACCTGGAACATTTTTTCCTTGGTTTCCTTTTAACAAAACCGACTCCAACGATATTGATCAAAATAACATGGCTGAGATACCAACATGAAAAATAACATGCTTGTCTTGAATTTTCTTTAAATTATCTGTAAATTCCACTTCACAAGGATTGTTGTGCGAATGTGTTTATATGAGAAAGCTAAAGGATAGTATACAAATTACTTCACAAAGATCAGGTAATATATGTCAGGTAACCCTTTTTGTAGCTTCAGCCAATCTCGAAATGTTCGTTGTTTTACGTTTGTTTCCCCTTGAGCTAAATCCTGGATTGACCTCCATATATAAACGTTTAACCTTTGCGATTCTCCCTTTTTTCTCCACTTTAGCTTATGTGAAACAAAAAACCGGCTTCAAACAGCTGACCTTTTCTCAGCATTTTACATGTAATCACAGAGGAGTAGTCTCATCCTAAGGCAAAAATGATGAGCGTATTTAACGCAAAATAGATTGCCGAGTCACTTTTTATTTCTCTACTAATAAGTAGAAGAGGTATTGTACTTCACTCAAAAATTAACTGTCGAGATTTCACCGAAAATGTATGTTTTGAGGCCCCCTGAATCCAAAAAAAAAGTATTTTTATAAAATGGTCCGTGTCTGTCAGTTGTGGACAGCGTGACTCAAAATAAAATTATTCTTTAAAAACATTCAAGATTAAATATTTTAAAACTAAACTGTTTAGAATTAAGATAATTACATTTTTAAGTTCACCTATATGATAAATACTTCATTGACATGTTTACTGATAATCAATTCACAGGAATGAGCTTAAAGGAAAGTGAGAACTAATTTTTATATTCAAAATCTCTGGAATTTCGCGTTTTTTCGCAAAATAAGGCATATTTCCTTCAGTCCACATTCATCGCTAAAATTCGCTGAAATAATAATATTGATTTATTGATCAACATCATGTAATTCGGAAAGATAATGGGAAATCGCTTTAATATAATGTCTATTGCCTGCGTCAACTAATTAACAAACCGGTATTAAAATTGAGCGATAGAATATGTAAAAGAAAATCTTAACCCCAGCTTTTAAATTTTTGCAACATTGTCTATGACTATCTGGAAGAAGGCTTTTCAACGGTTAAAATCGGTTGAGTGCTTTTTGAAATCACACACACACACACACACACACACACACACACACACACACACACACACACACACACACACACACACACACACACACACGAACACAACACACACACACAGACACACACACATAATAATTGTCTCTCTTTATAATATTGTGTAGTTTATAACACGTAAGGAATATATTTAAGTGTTATTGGGAAGAGGAAGTAGGTTGAGGGATATACCATTTTTTAAATGAATGAATTAAAGAGGAGAACTGAATGTTGCGTCAACTATAGCGATCGTCCAGAGACACATGGTTAATGATACATTTTAAATTCCCAGTAAAAGTTACATATTCCGGAGAATACCTTTACAACCAAAAGACATACCACTCATAGTTTATTATGTGATGAAAAATTACGTTTTAGATGTTTAAACTTCATAACTTTGTGGCAAACTTTAGTACCATTCGTAGTTTTATCTCCTTCACCGGCAGATGGCAGCATGGTTCTCAGTGCTCTTCTATCGAAGCATTATTGGTTTATCGAATAGGAGCGGAATGTTTTGTCAGTCTTCAATACATCAGATAATTAGAAACTAAACTTCCTCTTGAAAGGCTCGTACGTCCTAGGTGATAGGTGTTGATATTAGAAGGTATAAGGACAAATCTCAAAAGCTTGAATAACATTGATAAAATGACTTACGAAAGATCAGTAGGATTTAGTTTCGAAAACAAAGAATGTTCGTCAAAATTCCTTTCATACACTGGGTAACATTTTTTTTTTCCAGATAGTGCGTTTTGATCCACCTCTCGTTAGTGGTCGAGCCCAAATGACTTACTTGTCGACATCGCTCATTCTCGTTGATGGTATAGTGAACTGTTGAATTTCCCAGATGTAACTATTTCAATGTAAGGATGTGAAACATTAAATCCTCTAAGTTTTGGTATGCTTTGCAGCCTTGAAATATAATCATACTTGAGAGCTCAAATGTACCAAATAAGTCTTATATGGGCGTTTACGTTCTTGTTAGTTGTTAATACTTACAAATTAATGTTTACTATGAGAATAATTTAAAATTGCCCGTTTCTCTGCTAGATCCTATATACCCCCCCCCCCCCCCAACTGTGGCACAACAACCCATCCGGGCCAACGCCTACTCCCCGAACACTGTGTTCCCCACCTCTGCCCACCACAGACGTCATGAGTGGGGTGAAAAATGGAGGTGGGACGTGGTCAGCGCCCCGATCCCTCCCAGCCGGTTATGCAGCAGCTCCTCGATTGTCTCTTCGGGGCCCTAACGAGGCTGAGTGCACCTCGTGTCCTACAGAAGCTTCGAGTTATTAATGTTTAAGTTGAAAATGCTTTCAGAATGAGCAGACTTTCAAAGACTGTTCACAGAAAATTTGAAGTACACTTTATTACTTTACCACATCTATCAATATAGTATGCTTTAATAAGAATGTTCAAGTAATTTTTGAGAAAATAAAGTCTAACGATACGTTTTATGTGCAAAATATACTTACTTGAAGACTTTCCTTTCGTAGCCTTGGACGCTGATAAACTTTTCTTTTTTTGCGTTAAGCACTCTCTCTCTGTCTCTCACACACACGCGCGCGCGGATATATTTAAAAATATCTTTTTCTGGGTTCGCTGGAGGTAAGTGTTAGAGAAACTAACATGGTACATATACATATGTGTGAGTCCATGCAGGTTCGTTGTTTATGTAAACAAACGAACGCTGTGATTTCGATATGCGCAAAATAAGCTAAAATTTAATGCCTCATGTTGGATCTGATGACGGATACAGCTTTGTTTTATACATGGGTAGGTACAACTTGTTCATTTCTATGACACACAAAGGAAGCAATTCCATAACAACCACAACAATTTTGGAACACTAATTCTAAACAGTTCCCATTGAACGCATCCTGATGCCGAAAGTTGGAAGACCCATATATCAGTGTTGCGTGATATTCTTCAGCAGGTGTTGGTGGGGATGAAGGTGGGCTACAGGAAAACATGCAAAAGGATTTTATGCACGAATCCTCGTGGTCCTTTGTGTGTGTTAGACTTCCATAAGGAATAGTTAAGATAAGGAAACTCAAAGGAAGGGCCAGTCAGCACAGATGCTGGCTGGGATTCTGATAATGCTTACACAGGTTAGGTCACCTCCTTGGGGAGCTAGGGCAGAAATACAGTCTCGTACTTACAAAAGCTGCAGCCTTGCCCGAATTCCCACGATTAGCCTATTAGGGTCACACAACTAATCAAACAGAACATGTCTAGTTGTTGAAATATCTAAGATGTTTACAAGAACGTCTACAAATCGCTATTTTTAACTACGTAACATACTTAGTGCGCCTATTAATATTGTGACAAAACGAAAAGTCCAATTACTTTTTATGTCAATTTATTTCTCTTAAAACTGAATCACAATTCATAACTCGTGACCTTGCAATGCACAACTGTTCTTTTCTATTTCAACTGTGACACAAACACTGCTCAACTGTTCAGAGGTAGCTGTGACAATTCACTATGTAATAAATGACTAACCTGATTTCTTCGTCCATGTCAACTCTCTTTTATAGCTGAGAATTAGGTACCGGCAATTTTTCTTATAATAGACGTTTGTCGAAGCTGCTCGTAACAAGCCCTATAGCCGAAACTTCTATAACTGTGTGGAAATACTTTTTTCTGAACTTATCCGAAGAGAAACCACAGACAGACAGCAAGATATGCAGTGGGGTCTAATTAATTTTAAAATATTTAATCTTTAATGTTTTTGAAGAACAATTTTATTTTAAAAAACAATAGTTATTTAGAAAGTAAGAAATTTGTATACAACTGACTCATATTAACAAAGTAGAAGCTTGAAAAACAACCTATACATATTTCAGAAACAAAGTTCAATTACTTATTTACTGAACTGCACTAAGGTCTGTAAATATAACATGGGTGACAGGCAAAACTGTCTTACGTTAAACTCAAATGATAAATAAATACATTTAATTGCCTAACACAGTTCTTTATGAATTTAGTGTCTAGAGACCTAGAAGATTTTAATAGGAAATTGCGCCCCCCTCCCCTCCCTTTACGGCGAAAACTATATTTGATAAAGCTCCAACTTTACTTAGTACTTCCTCATAAATCCTCTGATATTCATGCAAAAGAATGTGAAACATCGATGCGTCTGACCTTAAGTTCCTCCCGATTTTCAATTTCTGAAAATGCTGTTAAATATGAGGATTCCCGTCTTCCAAGATTTCCCGTCTTCCAAATTACCAATTGAAAATTACGTATAGTCTGCAATGACCAAGAAAAATAATCTTTCTAGCTGTTAATTATAGAACTTCAGTTCATTGATTTCCAAAGTTAGTAATATTCACTTTTGATACAATTATATATCAGTGTTCCATTTATATGGTTCTGCGCCGTGGCCCGGGTTTCTCAGCATCGTGAGGAAATTGAGGAGCTTGCGATAGGTAAGCGGCCCTGGTCATAAAAGCCAACATTTCGGCTGGGGGTGTCGAGATGCTGACCACATCTCCTCCCCGTATCGGTTGGATGATCGCCGACCTCTACCTTGCGTATGTGGGCGTGAGGTCGGCAGTCGGGTTGGCAGGCCCTGGTCCGATATGGACTGTAGTGCCACGGGTTTAACTTTTTCTTTTTAACTTCCATTTATATGCCGCCTTTAACACCGTTCAAGCTAAAGAGACTCAAGGTTAAGCTACCTCATACCAACACTTGTAAATAGGCGGCCCAGCGACAATGGAGCGGCAGAACAAAGTGATCCCAGAGTGTTGGAGAAACTGTTTGCTAGCCGGGCTTAAGAAAATGTGAATTTCGAGAAATGTCCATGCTACGTCATTCTTGGCCATATAAGAGAATGCAGAGTTGACAAAAGCGAGTCGTTAAATGTTGAACGAGGCAGCTGTTAGCAGTTAGCTTTAAGTGCCTGTATGTGTGTGTCTCTGTCTCTCTCTGTGTGGAGTCAGTGTTAAGAGAGTTTGGGTATCTTCATAGACAGTTGTAGACATTCAATCGTCGCGTCGGAGTTGTTTGTTGTGTGAAGAAGTTTTTTAGTTAAGCCTGTATAAGGGAGTCTGAGTGTATCGTCTGAAGCAGTTTGTGAGACAGAGAAAGTAGAACTGAAAGAAAGTGAAGCAGATGTCATGGTTACGATCAGACAGAACAGCTGTGAGGTGCAAGGTCACGACTAATTGTAGATTGTGTTAACTCGGTAAAAGTTCGTGACTCAATTTTAAGGAAAATAAAGTGACAGAAAAAGTAACAAGATTTGTCATTTGTCACGCTGTTGTCAAAAGTGGGATGTCTCATTTTCATTTTGTCACAGTGAATCCTTTTTAGCTTTCTAATAATTTATCAATTTAAACTGCAAGATGTTTTATAGTCCATGCCCATTAGAAAGAATAAGAGAAAGTTTTGATTAATCCTATTGAAGGTTACAGTTTCATCAGATAAATTTTCTCGTGCTTTCCACTCGCGAATCTGTCGATAAATCTGCAATCTCTATGATAAATGTGCTATTTTTCGCCACACCTGAGGTTTAATACTGGAACAAAATGGTATTTAGACTTAATTTAATCCAAGAGAAGCAAAGAAGTGAATCCTGAAGTGAGTTAGGTAGTTGAACAGACAGATCTGGCTCTGTCATAACAAACTGTCAAGAGCATAAGAAGGGGGGGGGGGGGGGAATCCGACCAAGTAATCCGGCGGGCCGTGACCACGAATGCCATATTTCTTGTGAGGCTAATCCGCGCTACTTGACAGCTGTAGTCCACGTCTACCTCAACTTTCAAATAACAAAATAGAGGAACGAGCTTTCTCCAGCTTGTTTCCTTACTGTCTGAATCACGAGCTTGTTCAGAACAGTTACCAAGTTCAAAATGACGTACGTGCCTACTCCCACCTCTGTCTCACATTCTCACATTCAACATATTCCGACTTCGAATCTCGGTTAGGGTGAGCTGCTCTGATAAAGGTGTTTACTTTCTCTACTGGTAAGTAGGGGAAGTATTGTATTTCACCCAAAAATTCGGTGTCGAGATTTCACCGGAAATATATGTTTTGAGGCCCCCTGAATCCAAAAAAAGCATTTTTAGAAAAAGGTCCGTGTGTGTGTGTGTGTGTGTGTGTGTGTGTGTGTGTGTGTGTGTGTGTGTGTGTGTGTGTGTGTGTGTGTCAGTCTGTCAGTCTGTGGATAGCATAACTCAAAAACGAAAAGTCGATTAAAAACCAAAGTTGGTATTTAAGCTTAATGTCTTTCAAGGATGTGACACGAAGATTTTGAACAAAATAGTACCACCCTAAACTACACTTTACATGGAAAATTTTTCGAAAATGTTGATTTTATGGGAAATGACTAACGATTTTGATTAAAATGTCATATGTTTGAGATATTTTTATGACAAATGAAATGTATATCTTGACTTTTCTGGCTATAGCCCCTGTACTCGTATTTACTCTGGACGACTTTTGCATAACTGGTAAACCGTTAGAGATAGGCCAAGTCATACTGTACAAAAATGTAGATCTTGCTAAAATACACCATTTATGTCGAAATAAATTTTCTTATAGGGTGAACCATTTCGGAGATATTCCTTGTTATGTGTGTGAGTTTCGGAAAACTTCGAACTTTCGTGAAAAGGATCATCGTTGTTCATTTTTTTATATGTTAAGTGGGCAAAGGCAACAGAATCCCAAAGCTTTAAAACATTTGACTATCGCACAAAGCCTACTGTATTCTAATATTCCCCTTGTACCTACAAGGAAATAAGCAATAAGATAAGTGATACAAATGATTATCTTAACACGAAGAAGATATAGGAATAAGAGTTTGTAAGAATGGTTAGTACAAGAGTAGAGAAAGTCATGTGAGTGCAACACATCAGATTTTTTTCTTTGGTTTTCCTTTATATGGAGAAGATAAATATTGGGTAACTCAAGGGACCCTGGGCCGATTTGAGCATACATTAATTATTTCGCTCATTAACATTGTACATATTGACATGTTATATCTAATTCACAGATAAAATGACATTCGCACTTTACAATTAGAAACAGATATTTAGGTAGATATTTGTAGACGATCAAATTGTCATATCTAGCTGACAAAACGGTTTACATAAGGCGCTACATATACTAAATAATACTGTTCGTCAATATAGTTTAATCATATTTATAAACAGAACCAAAGTTTTAGCCTTCAATGGACCAAATACCACAAGAGCCAAAATCATATTAGTAGGAAAGCCCGTTGAGGAAGCCAATTGCTTCAGTTATCTTGATTGAAATATTTCTTATTTTCAAAATAATGAAATTTCAAATAAAATTAACAAATATAACACTATGTGGCACCATAAAGAGATCTTTAAGAAATACGAGAAGAGAAACTAAATTATTGGCAGTTCGTATACTATTCTATAGCAGCAAATTTCAATCTCATTTCGTTAAATTTGAATATAGAGGATATTTTCTGCCAGTTTATTGCAAACATGACAATCTTTTAACAACTTAAACTTAGGCTGAAACCTATATTAGCCGCTGTCTACATATAAAACTGCGTTAATTTAATTTTTTCGTATGAGATCAAGACAAACAATACATTTATTCTGATACAAGTAGTTCACTGTTGTTTCCCATCTTGCAAGTAACCGTGGAGGAACGGCAGTATTTGTATTAAGTCGAAATTATTTCGATGAACTTATTTTTATTCTGATTTCGGAAAACTGGATATAACATGGTTATCGTTATCAGGAGGTGGAGGAAGATTTCGGCATTAAAGTGTGCAGTTGCCTATTTTGCTGCTGGAAACCTCCAAGAGGAAGGGGAGGAGCAAAGGACACAAGGGGGTCCCTAACGTTTCTAGATATACCTTTACGCAGCTGGGATATCTCATAGAGGGGCCTATGTTGTGAAGAGGCATACCTACATCGAACGTCATGGCAGAGGGTTCCAAACCTCCAAAAGGGGAATATGGTAATACACTAGGCTTTGAGCGATAGTTAAATCATTTAAAGCTTTCAAATTCCGTTCTCTTTGCACAGCTAACATAAAAAATGCATAGCGACGTTCCTTTCGACGAAAGTTTTAAGTTTTCCAAAACTCATACAAATAAGGAAATGGTTCACTCTACAAAAACATTTATTTGGACATAAATTGTGGTTTTAACGAGATCTACATTTTTGCATACTAAGATTTGGTCTATCTCGTAAGGTTTACTAGTTATGCAAACGTCATCGAGAGTAAACAGAACTACACGGGCTATAGCTAGAACATTCAAAATATACATTTCATTTGACACAAAAGTATCTTAAAGATATGGCATTTCAATAGAAATCGTTACAGCCATTTTTTGAGAAAATCATAGTTTTCAAACTTTTTCCATATAAAAGGTACTTTAGGGTGGAGGAATTTTCTTGAAAATTTTCGTGCCATGTCCTTGAAAAAGATTAAATTTAAATACCAACTTTGGTTTTTAACCGACTTTTCGTTATTGAGCTTGTTCACGCAGAGCATTTTCTAAATCCTTTTTTGGATTCAGGAGGCCTCAAATTATATATATCCGGTGAAATCTCAACATTGAAATTTTCGATCGAATACAATACTTCCCTTGCTTACTATACTTAGTAGGGAAAGTAAAGAAGAGGTTAGGGTCGAAATGTGAGGTAAATGAGTGAATGGAGAAATTGAAGGGGAACATAATTTGAAGGGACATGGTGGTACTAGGACGGGCGGGCGGGCTGGTTCACAGCTTTGCGGCCCGTTCTAGATACTTGGGGAGAGGTCAGATCAATATTTGGAGTTCTCACTAGGGCCGTGCTTCTTGTTTCGTTGTTCAACAAGTGAGGCCTGGCCAGGCCAGTATCTCCCCAAACTTCTCAAAGCAGCAGCAGTAATTCAACTGGATCGCTGCCATTTCTCAGACAATTCCCTTGGAGGAGACGCCGACATCGTTAACCAATCAAACATTACAATGTAATTGTGCGAACCCTCTCTAACGGAACGTTGAGAGAGAACTACCAGCTCACTTGTCTCTCTCGCAATGGGTTCAAACTATGGTTATTGTTAGCGAGTTAGTGCCGCGGGAACGTTACGACTCCCATTCGGAGGTCCTGGATTTGATTCCCGTGGTTACCCTTCGTGCCACATTTCCCCAGATCACTAGGCGAATGGTAGGAAGGTTAATTACATCCTCTGAATTTCCCATCCCTCTATTTCACTCCACTTTTACTTTCATTTTATCTTCATCCTGCTTGGTTGTTTCAGGGTTGTAAGTGTAGGAGGGACGGCGTTGCATGGCAGGGAAAATGCGCTCGTATACCTTCGTCATTCGGATCGGGGGAGTATCCGAGTCCTCGGCCCCCTATAAGGGCGACAGTGGCACGAGCTGCCAGGACGAGTCTAAATTTAAAAATATGGTGTTTTGCACTCACACGATTTTCTCCACTCTTATACTTATACTAACCATTCTTAAAAACTCTTATTCCTATATCTTCTTCGTGTTAGTTGAGATAAACATTTGTAGAAATTATTTTATTGCTTATTTCCTTGTAGGTGCAAGGGGAATATGGAAATACAGTAGGCTTTGAGCTTTCAAATTCCATTCTCTTTGCATGGTTAACATACACAAAATGAACAACGATGTCACATTTGACAATACCTTAAGTTCTCCGAAATTGACACAAATAACACGGAATATCTTCGAAAGGTTTCACTAAAAAAGGAAAAAAAAAAAAAAAAAAAAAAAAAGATGTACATAGCGAGATATATATTTTTTGTACAGTAAGATTTGGTCTATTTCTTACGATTTAACAGTTATGCAACAGTCATCCAGAGCAAATAGGAGTATGTGAACTATATCCAGAAAATTCAAGATATACGTTTCATTTGTCATAAAAATGTCTTAAACATCTTAATCAAAATAGAGCCATTTTCAAGAAAATGACAATTTTCGAAAAATTTTCCATTTAAAGGGTAGTTTAGGGTGAAGGAATTTTCTTAAAAATCTTTGTGTCGCATCCTTGAAAGCGATTAAACATAAATACCAACTTTGGTTTTTATTCAAGTTTTCGTTTTGGAGTTTAGCTCTCCAGACAGACAGACAGACAGACAGACAGACAGACAGACAGACAGACAGACAGACAGACAGACAGACAGACACACACACACACACACACACACACACGGACCTTTTTCTAAAAATGTCTTTTTTTAATTTAGAGAGCCTCAAAACATATAATTCTGGTGAAATCTCGACATCTTTGGGTAGAATACAATACTTCCTCCACTTTAGTATAATTAGTAGAGAAAGTAAAAGCTGTGTTTGTAAATTTACTACCTCATCAGTAACTGCGGTCTTCCAAAAAGACCTTTAAGATTTAAACTCAGTGTAGGTACGTTGTAATTCACTTCTTTGCTGAATATTTAAGCTTTATTGTTACATTTACGGTAAAAGATTGGTCTTATTATTTTAAAATACCTCAAGATTTCGTACTCGTGACTTGGTTGTAATATTTGTGACCACATTCGTAATGTTATTTAATGTTTGACTTGTAAAGACCAATCAAAACTTTCAAACACAAGACATTTTATATCTTCATCCATAGTGCAGCAAATATACTTTCTTTCCCCTCCTCTTGGAATAGGAAGGTTCCTTTGCGTTTTCGTGGTTTCAAAGAGCCATGTCTATCGATACGGTGGCCACCACTGCTTGTTTACGTTTGAACGCCTGTTGAGTGAAGGAGAGAGCGTTGAAACAGGGTGACATATTGCTTGCCCTGATAGTGATATTACGTCATATCATCATCCGGTACAGATTTGCCGACCCGTGATGTAAAGGATAGTTTGGAGTG
This sequence comes from Tenodera sinensis, assembly GCA_030765045.1. Classification (NCBI taxonomy): domain Eukaryota; kingdom Metazoa; phylum Arthropoda; class Insecta; order Mantodea; family Mantidae; genus Tenodera; species Tenodera sinensis. The sequence continues at coordinate 24,351,599 of CM060961.1, read as the reverse complement.
CAATGTTCTTAAAAATCTTCAAAGAAGACAGAACTTCAATAATAAGTTTGATATTTACCGAATATACGTTTTTGGGTTATGTATTCGCAGACACTCACATAGGAAAACAAACACGGGGTGTTTTTCTAACTTATTTTTATTTAGGTAGCCTCAAAAATGTATTTGAGGTGAAATAGCAGCTCGTTTTTATATGTAATTCCTTTTACGTACTATAAGTAGGTGACATAAAGAGTGATAATGCGTAAATAAAGTTCTATGTGTGTTTGAAAGTATAAAGTTTAATGCAATTTACTGTAACATGACGATTTCTCAATTTCTCTCGTTCAGCATAAAAAGTGTTCATCTTCTCAAACGAGGAAACTATCTTGGTATGCTTTTTAAAGCAAGCTTTTCTTAACCTAACAGAAGAAGTGTAACGCGACTCGGTGCTCATTTACACGTCATTATCTCGTTTCTCATGTTTTCACTTAGCACAGGAATGACGCTGCTGGGACTAAAGTAATTTCCATGTAACCTGCAGTGTAGAGGTTGAATGGTTAATATCTACTGCAATTTTTACATCGTTAGCAGAACGGCAGCCCCTGGGTCCGCACTCAGCACCCCTCCCCCATGTCCATGTTCCCCTTTCAGCCCCGGGCTCGCTGACATTGTAAACATGAGTTCAGGGTGCCTCAGAAGTAGGGCACTTCATACCATGTCCAGTCATCATGTAAACTGCTATTTCATACGACTCCAGAAGCTATTTGTCTCCACTTTGAAGTATCTGTCTATCTATCCTATGTACTTTATTGGTAGATATACAAACTATTCCAATAAAGGTTTATTTTTCTATCTAATTCATTTTAATCGTGATAAACCTTTGTAAAAATGGCTGCATTGCACATTTTGTTGTAAATAATAAGGGAATAACGATAATTAAACGGACGCTGTAATCATACCTTACCCGTGTTGTATGCCCATCGGGCATTACCATAAATCGATCGCGTTGTTTACGTTATGTGATCCTGTTTTACTAGATTCCTCTAGAAACCGAAAGCATTGAATTTTAACCTTCTCGAAACTGAGAGAAGGTGAAACTGAGAGAAGGTGAAACTGAGAGAAGGTGAAACTGAGAGAAGGTGAAACTGAGAGAAGGTGAAACTGAGAGAAGGTGAAACTGAGAGAAGGTGAAACTGAGAGAAGGTGAAACTGAGAGAGGGTGAAACTGAGAGAAGGTGAAACTGAGAGAAGGTGAAACTGAGAGAAGGTGAAACTGAGAGAGGGTGAAACTGAGAGAAGGTGAAACTGAGAGAAGGTGAAACTGAGAGAAGGTGAAACTGAGAGAAGGTATATAAAGAACAGCTTAACCTAAAGAAACATCAGTGTTCAGAAAAATATGGAAGCTCCTATAAGTATACTTAGTTGAAATCAAAGGCTCTCATAGTGATCACAATAATGTTACTTTGAACCAAAAAGTACAATACTTATATCGATCACAATGACCAAAGTCATGATCACAGATTTTGGTGATCATTATGTTTAACCTTGGTTTTGGTGGAGCACAATCCTGTAGTGGTCTTAAAATTCCATACTCCTTCAATGACGTCATGAAAAAGCAACTGAATAGCGAGAACACTTTAAAAATAAGGAAGTATTTAACATGTCAAACCAATGTTAATGGATATCTTCGAAATGGTTGATGCCACAAAAATTTATTGTACATAAATTGCGTCTTAATAATATCTACATTTTTATAGAGTTTGCTCTGTCTATTTCTTATCGTTTACCAGTAATACATAATTATACAACATTCCTTAGAATGAAGGCGTCAATGTCTAATCCCAAAAGACAATTCTCATATAGATATATTAACCGTATATGGTATTTTAATCAAAACCATTATAACTATTTTTCAGAGAATAAAAAACTTGGAAACATTTTGCATGTATAGAGTATGGTGTAGACTGTAGAGGCACTACTTTTGAAAATGCTGGTGTCGGAACATTGGAAAATTTTGAATTTAAATATCAAGTTTGCTATTTAGTTGCCTTATTGTTTTTGAGTAATGCAGGTGTAACATTAAATTTTAATTGGATTCAATTATGGAAATCATATCTCTTGTTTACAAAAATTCGTTCTCTATAATGTCCTTAACTACGGATAGTTTTGAAATGATAAATGATAAACTGCTGCAAATTTGAATAATTCTTTATAATCACGTTGCATAACCTTGCACCAAGAATGTTACTATATCTGTAGGCCGCAGTTGTTAAAATGTAGGTGCAATTAAGCATATAAAGTAAGATTGTTTAGAATTATAATTATGCGAGGATAATGGGAATATATTAGAATTCTTGGCCATGTAACATAATGAAACATTACAGTAAAGTTTATGAATTTTGAATACACTGAATTTAGAATATAGAAGTACTGATGGATAGTTGGACTCCTTCAAGCATATTTTCATTACACTGTTTGTGCTAATATTAACGTGTAGTAATAATACGCGTTTCTAAACTAACAACACAGCGCTGTTTTAAAATAGTCTTGTGAACTATCTACTGTTTAGCTGAGGCGTGTTTTAAAGCCTGTACATTTATTTAGTGCCTGAAGGTGTGAGCATAGTTTACTATGAAACGTCACGAAGCTTGTAGCGTTTCCCCCTTTCTTCTTTCTTTTATTTTGCTGCTGGTGTGATTACAGTGCTCCTAGCGGAATGTTTTTAACCAACCAAGCAGCTGTCTTAATTATTGAGAGAAAAAGACACGTTGTTATGTGAAGTGTTCTTTAATAATAATAACTAGATGACTTGGTGAAATTCGTGCCTCCTAAAATTGATTTGATGTAACTATTTATGATTACCAATCCAAATCAGGCTTCCGATTCCAACTCATTGAGATCGATAATATTAGACGCCTCGAGCACGGTTTGAGTGTTGTTTGGTTATTAAATGAAACTCGTTAGCAGTTCAAATAAATTTAACGTCTTTTATTCATATGAATGATAAATGCAGTTAACATTCAATGCAAAGCTTTCCGATTTTATAATTCAAGTGAATTGTTTTCACAGTCACCCAAATTTGTTCAACTTACCTTGAGAACTTAAGAAAGTTGAAATTCTCAAACTAATTTCTCGAGTTTCACTAAAACACATTTTGTGATTATGTCTAAGCCCGCCCTAATTTCTCGAGTCCCACTAACACTAATTGAATGGAGTTTTTGTTTATTTCTAAGTCTGAAAAGTAAATTTACCGTAACAGAACGGCTGATAAAAATGAATGTTGACAAAATGTAATTAACCAAATCTATTCTAAAAATACACTATCCTTTTTTTTGAACGAAGAAACGATTTTAAGTGCAATAGATGCAGCTGTCAAACAATAGGTCCGGTGCATACGCCATTTATTGAAAGGGATCCTAAGTGGCAATTTTCATACAAAATTACCAATATTGATCTTTGTCGATTTTTTGGATGTTCCTTTGGGTTTTTCCTAAAGTTCTTGGCTTCTCAACCATCCCAGTATTAGGCGAAAAAAATTAAATCAGCCATTTTCGCGTTTTTGCGAGAATAACCCACGACTATTTATGTTTGTATGCAATAATAATAATAATAATAATAATAATAATAATAATAATAATAATAATAATAATAATAATAATAATAATAATAATAATAATAATAATAATAATAATAATAATAATAATAATAATAATACTAATAATAATAATAATAATAATAATAATAATAATAATAATAATAATACATCACAATCATAAACACAACAATATTATGGGACAAGGAGAAGGAACTACTAATGCTCTAAATTTTAAAACGTATAAGACAAAGAGACCAGATTCGCCTTTGTTTCGATCCCAAAAGATGCAGTAGTTCATAATGTTTATATTGAAATTAAAACAAGTATTGATGACTAGCTGTGGTTGACAATTTATAAATAAAAACAAACGTTCATAACTCAGTACAGGCGTCATGAATGGTGTGCAGTACTGGAGGGTGGGACGTGGTCAGCGCCCCGAGCACTCCCGGCCAGTTATGCGGTCTTCGCAACCTGGAGACCATCGAACAACCGCTCATTGTTACAGTCAATTCATTGTGCCTTCACTCTTCAAAATAACTGAATAGTTGTTGAAACAGACTTAAGTCAATATTTTCTAAAATGTTTCATTTTTACCAATTCACAATGTAAAAAGCAATTTGCATTTATTGCTATTGAAGCGAAGTAGTTACCCGCCATGTTTGTGTTTTAATTAAAGTTGTACAATCTTGTGATCCAGGATGCACGTGGTCACTCACGGAACAGTTATTTGCCATTATCTCAAAACTTTAAAAAGTGGACTTAGTTCCTTTCAACATTAATCGATTTAATTATTGCTATTATTCCTAGTGTTTTCATGTTTAAGGTGGAATTTATTAACCTCGTTTAGAATCAAATAAAATATGCTCTAATTTGTCTAAATAACAATAGGACGGTTCATTTTACCGAAGGAAAAAGATACTGTGACGCTGGGCACGGCGCACAGCAAAAGACGGTCGGGCTAACCTACTTCACGCCACTACAGAAGCCGACGAGCAAACAAAGGCATTCAAGGTTAGGCTGCCTCGCGCGGCTGTTCGAGTATGCGTGACTTACAACAATGGGCGCGGCACGTATCAAAAAGGCGCTCACGTTCAACCTTCCACACACCACTCACGCGAGCAAGCACGTGACTAACAAGAATCACGTGGCAACATAAAGAGTTTACAGAACCTTTGAGGTGCATCCGGTGGCCGATGTGTTTGTGGAAGTCGAGAAAGGTCTAAGTTACGTCATCCTGGCTATATAAGCAGACGAGAAAACACCAGAAGAGAGAGTTAGAGACAGGACTCGGTCAGTGAGTCAGGAGTGTGAGGCAGATGTGTGTGGTACTGTCGTGAAAGATACGTCGCGTAGAAGTGAAAAAGTTTCAACGAGTGTTGAGTGACTGTATCGTCGGAATTTTTTTATGAGTGATAGAGAAAGTGAAGAAAGACAGTGAAAGGAGTGAGTCAAGGGAAGAAAACAGTTGTGAGTTGTATCACGAAAGACTTAAGACTATGTTACGTCAGTAGAAAAGAACTGTATATTCGTGATAAAATTTTGGAAGGAAAATAAGGTGATAAAAGTAGCGGACCCGGATTTTGTCATCTTGTCACACTGGTGTCAGAAGTGCGATTTACCAAATTGTCATTTTGTTAGAATACTAACATGATACTGCTGAGATAATCATAGTAGTTAGGCACCAGGAGCGTCAGTATCAAAACAATGCAGTTTCATTACATTTGTGAAATTTCTTGATTTGTTGTATTAGTGTTATTCTGTCAAGTATATGTTATTCCAACTTAGAAGCTTAGAAGCACAAAGGAGATATACTGTATTTTATACTTGTTTGGGACGCTTGATTAATGTCGACAGTTATCGATTGTTTCTCCTTCAACCAGCGGCCATAAAATAATGCAATTATTGGGGTACAAACTGTTGCGACGGTTTAATGCCACTTTAAATAATTAAGACATTTCATTTCTGCAATTCCTTGCCCCATTACACATGAATTCGATTCATCATCAAGAACGAACAATATTTTTGTTTATAACAGTTATGACAATAAAATCTCCATTGCACGTTTTTGCCCCTTCCCATGGACGAAGCTATTAATTTACATAACTTTATTTCCTGTTCGTTCAGAGTGATTAGCTTGACCCCGCTGCGGTTGAAATTGCGTTCCGTTATTTATATTAGCTTCCATTGTGTTGGGTAATTAAAATACAATACGCAATGCTGCATATTGACATCAGCTGTACAGTTCACACAGACAGATTTTAGTATTGTAATTATTCTGAAAATGCTAATACATAAAGCTCTTTAAGTGCGTACTTAATTCAGCAGTACAGAAATACTTTATTTTCGTCTGTGTATAGTTATGCTTTAACGTGCCGTATTTATTCACCTATAAAAACTGAAAGTATCATATTTTTGCAGCCGTTTTCTAATAGTAAAGCGTTTAATCTGACCTATATTCGTGTTTGTATCTGCTGCTTAGCTGTTAAGCCCTGCCGCTTTAATTCTTACTTTCTCTACCATTTATGAATTGGGGGCTGAACAGAATCACGGGCAGAACTGAATTCATTGTTTTTAAAGCAACATCTATACACGATACCACATCTATTGCGGTAGAAGCCATATTGAATTATAGCATCGCGAGAACAGGACGTGAGTGAGTGAGTGAGTGAGTGAGTGAGTGAGTGAGGGAAAGAGTGAGTGAGTGAGGGAAAGAGTGAGTGAGTAAGTGAGTGAGTGGAGTTTAAGGGCCCGTCGACAGCTATGTTGTGGGTCCGAAGTCAAAGGTTAAAGTCTAAAACACTCACAAATGTGTATGGTTACAAGGTGAATGATAAAAGAAGATGAAAACCTGCGAATGGAAAACAGGTGAAATGTTAAAAAGGGAAGGTTAAAACAGTAAAGAGTGAAAACGGCAAACATAGTTACAATGAGGTAGGTTAAAAGCTCAAAATGTGTGAGATAAAACAATTGAAAGAGTAAAAAGTGAAAAAGAAACACCCAAGTTAAAACGCTAAAAAAGCTAAAACGTGAATAAAACATCTCGCACTAAAAGTCCACAATGCTCCTAAATATAAAATACAAGTTGAATTTGCTTCGCAAATCAACGTCGGAGGCAAACCGCAGCACTTTATCTATAGGTACGGGTCATCGCCGAGAATCGAGCCCAGTGTAATGGCCAGGCCAAGGGACTGGCGCTCACGAGGACAATCAAGCTGGACGTGCGACATGGAGAGCTGTATGTCGCAAGTCGGGCAGATATCCATGTGTGGCACGCGTGTGACCTATCCTAAAGCGGGTAAAAATAACTTCTGCCCACTTGGAATCCCTGCACGATATCCTCTAGAATTGTACATTGTCCTTAGTTGTCCGTAATTGAGTGAGAATAGGAAGTAACTTTACCTTACAATGGGATATCTACTGTCATTAACTCAGGAGAATGTCTTCGTGCTTGAACGTGCAAAAGTGCGTGGAGTAAGGGAGCTTTTTGGAAATATGCAGAGTAACACCAGCAGTTCAAAATTATGGTCTACAAGGCAGTTGAGGTGTAAGCGGAAAAAAGAAGCAATAGAGCGCTATACCATTCACAAGGTCATAGCTAAACTCCTGAGTCAAATACAATACTCATAATTGAATCTAGTACTAAGAACTAATAAGTTTGAAAATTCAAAACAATAAGAAAGAATATCTCGTAAATGATCAAAGCCACAAAAAGTATGAAATGCACATATTTTATGAAGTATGTTTCTTTTTGGATTTCTTATGCTTATTAAAAACTATACAGTATGCATTTCTAATGAAGAGGTATTCAGAGATTCTTCACAGAAAGCTCAAGATTTTCAGGTACACACACAAACACATTATTCAATCTTGCCCCACGTTAAGGCGCAATTTGTTGCTGTTTTAAATTTATGTTTAAATACCTCGGTCTCGCTGAGTCAAAGAGCTATCAATTTCTCCTTCTTCATATCGTGGTAGTCGGATCAATGGATATAAGTGTCCGATTACAAATAAATTCTTCTCATATATAGAACTCGCAAGGGGCTCTATTTTTTAGCACTGTTTCACAATTTAGCTAAATATTTCCAAATAAATTCAATGAATTATTCCAGATAAATTATTCTCGTTAATCTTGTGACCGTTGCTATTTATTCTATAAGCATAAAAGGATCAGCTTCCAAAGCCTCTAAATTTCACATTGGATTATAGGGGCTTAGAAAAGCAGTCTCAACGTTTTTCTAAAAATGAACTTTTTTAATTCAGGGAATCTTAAAACGTGTAATTTGAATATAGACATTTTGTGTGGAAAACAATATTTTGTCTATTTACTACTGGAAGCAGCGCAGAACATAAAAATGACCTAAATAAAACAGCTTTGCGAAATTGAATCTGTAGCCAAAATGCCCATCCATCTGCGCCAAAAGACTGTCGAAGGATAGTGTGACGTAGAAGCAACTGCCACGCACTGCATACACAAACAAGTGAGTCAGAATATTTCGCTCGTCCTATAGCTGCCCTCTGCGTTCTCTGACAGCACAACTGTTCCTCTTTTTTTCTTACTGCACACAGCACAGAAAGGAATGCAATAATAGCACTGTCTGACTTCGTGACGTCATTCCGAGAGATGCTGCAAAAAGGGTTCACTCACGCCCTGTCCTGCCACGGGACACATCAATCTAGACGTGAACTGAAAATAATTCTAGAAATAATGTCATGGGTGCAGCAGTAGGTTACGAAATACTCAGTTTATATATTAACAGAAAGAAATAAGCAGTGTTACAGCGATTTCTAACGAACATACGGTTTGAGTCCCTGAATACTAAAAGGGAAATGACCTAGTATTTTTCGGTAACAGTTCTGGCCGTTCCACCGAGAGAGATCACTCATGCGGAAGCTTCTGTTGTCTGTGTATTGAGGTTGTGGGTTCGATTCCCATGAAAACCTTCCTGACTTATGAGCTTTTAGGGGATTAGTTACTAGGTGATTGCTGGAAGGAAAATTACAGTCCCTTAATATCCTGTCGCTCCATTTCACCTTACTTCTCATTTCATTTCATCTTGCAATTGTTTAGTTATTTTAAGTTGCCAATATTGGGAGGAGTTTTGGCGTGCATAGCAGATGCATTACTCTCTGTAAATCTTCGTCCTCCGGATCGGGGAAGGTCTCTGTAGTTGTTTGGGACCCTGCACTCTGCTGTCTCTTTCCTTGGTCCGGTCACCCCTACCTCCCGGTGTCGTATAAAGATACAACTTGTGTGACATACCAACGTAAAGCATCCCTAACTAACATGATACCATCCCTCACCCATGTTTGCTATGTATTTAGTTTAAACCAGAAACAGAAATAAGTTAAGGCTCTAGATGAGTTAATACAGAACACTCAGCTAAAACGCGTGTGGCAAGCGTGTGGACATTGTTTTCTTTTCTTGTGCTTACGCAGCAGTGATCTCAACTGAAAAGTTAATAGCGTGTAAAGCTATAAGACATCCCGTTGGAAATGACTTGCTGGTTACTTGTGTTCTGAAAGTCGTCTGTGTAACGCTGACGGACCTGCCGCCAGTATACAACGAGGGCTTTACTAAATTCTTGGAGTTTTACTAATAAACTTCTTCTTGCCTTTGAATTGTGCCTTATTAATTGCTGAGCTGCCTTGTTCTCGAGCTAAGGCTCGGGGCTTACCTACAATCCCGAAATCTACAGTCGTGTGTGCAAAACACCGTTACACGACACCGGGGGTGTCCCGTCAGGGGCATAAGCACAAAGCATTTCATTGGTCGAAGTGCTATGCCCCTCTCCGAACATTTCCTTACCTCATACCTCCACAGTTTCAGTTCCAAAAGTACTAGGTTCCTAATAACCGTTTCAAAATAACAGTCAAGTCCACGGTAACGTAATAGCAAGATACTCTCAGTTATTCAACTAACTCCTTCTTTCGCACTAAGCCGTGATTCTTCGTCTGTTACGAATATGACCGAGTGACAATATGATGCTCCCCTTCATTCTTTCCTTCTATTCTAACATTTAGCCATGCACGCACGAATTCATAACGTACTGTTAACAAAAATACAAGTTCTGCGCTATATTTACCTATAACTTGAGTGATTATATGCTCGAAAATGGCATACGGGGTAAACCTTTGCCACCTACATCTCAGTAGCATAATTGTTTTTATTTGGTATCACATTAGAATATGGAAGTGGGGACTGTCCCAGTAGTGCAAACCATAAAATATGTACTTGTAACGCAACATACTCTGCAAGATCAAATGGTTACATTCGGAACCGGCTATAAAAGCATTGATGTGTTGCACTATATGACCTTCTCTAAAATGAATTCCTACAAAATCTTATTCTTCTATTTACTTCTTGTTCATCCAGGTAAATTTTCATTACATATTGCATTTTAGGTGGTGAAAGAAAGATACGAGGCCTAAAGCGATAGTCACGTGTGTAAACTGCGGATAGTTTCGTGATGGTTTTGAAATTCTTTACATGACCACATGAAAAATGAATGGCAAATTTCCACTTGCAAAAATCATTAGAGCTTAACGACACGAAAAAAATTATTATATAAATTTCGTGTTATAGAAGAATCTACACTGTGTAGATGCTTATCTCTTATGGTTTACAGATTATACGAAAAAAATGAAGAATGAAGAGGTTTTACAGGATATTCCGAGAAAATTCAAGATATAATTTTTCATGAAAATATGTTAGCATATGATTATTTTAATCATTTTATGAGAGTAAAACACAGTGAACATTTTGCACCTAAAGGTGGGTGGAGGAATGTTCTTGAAAACCTTCGTGCTGCACCCTTGGAAGACAGAGTACTTAAAATAGCAAGTTTGGTGTTTTACCAACTTTTCGAGTTAAGCTATTCATAGATACAAACACACACACACACACACACACACACACACACACACACACACAAATTGACCTTCATCCAAAACACGTATTTTCAGTAAAGTCTGGTGTTGACTTTTTAGGTGAAATACACTTTCTCTACTTGGTAGGTATGTGGCAGAGAAAGTAAAATTCGCTGAAAATTCCAATTAAAACTAAGTTGCGAGAAAATTTGAAATTTCTATAATTTTATTGTTCTTATCTATATGTAAGCTACAACCTTGAACGCAGAGAGGGAGCGCTTGATCAACTGTGCCACAGTGCTATATTACTAAGGGGAGTAATGAACTACTGAATAGTAATTGTTCATAACTACTATGTCATCTAATGGAATTAGCTTATGCGTCAAGAAGCCCGCAAGCCTTAATTACTGATGAGTGATTACGCACTTGGTGTTAGAACCCAGAACATCCGAGTAGAGGTCGGTCGGTCGGGTGGGCAGGAATTAATACAACTGCATAATTAAACTGGCGCCGCCGCCGCCGCCGACCACCCACGTTGCATAGGGAAACATTTCACCAGACTTGACCCTTCGTGTGCACAGTATGCAAATATGCTACATGTTTATTTATTTGATTTCCTCAGAATATCACCTTGAGATGTTTTAGGTCGGCAGTTCCCAAGCTGGAGAGCGTCAGAGATTTCTAGAGGGTCACAGACAAATTACTCATTGTCACAAGAAAAAATATGTGAGCTGTGTTAGCATCTCCCCCAGTGCGTGGCATTCGAATATCTCCATCTTTGATGAATCTCCTGCGAGCAGCTACAATAATAGTCGCTAATAAATGATTGGAAAGCCTTCTGGGCGTTGAAATTCGTTCTTCAGAACCAATCATAGTACGAAACTTCAACTTGAAACACCACATACCTGCTTGTGCTATTATATGGCTGCCAAACCTTGGCCCCCACGGCCAAGCAGAGAAAGACCTTAGAAGTATGTCGAAGGAACATGGAGAGGGCATACTTGGCATATCACTAAAAGAAGCGGTACGAATAAAGTAAAGTGGGGATGACACGTCCTCAGGCTACAAGGGAAAAGATGGGGGCAGATAACATCAACTTGGGATCCCTGCATAGGAAAGAGAACTCGAGGTAGACCGAGAGTCAGATATGGGCTAGGAATACACTAGAAAGGGTAGCACGATGCAGAAGAAAGACAACCGAAATGACCATCACCGACAACTAAAGAGTGACAGAAGTACTGAACATTATAACCTAAATATCTAATGTTAATTATGTGAAGTGCACGTGGACTAGCTCACCGCTTGAGCAAAATGTAGACATGAGCTTCCCTCTTGCAGGAGGCCTTAGGCCTTTAAGGACACAATACGCTATTTCTTTTCACTTCAACAAACGAACTGCTTGAAGTGAGTAGTAAACTATTTGAAGATGAAGAATTAAACGGTTTCTGAATCTTGACATGAGATATTGTAACTATTGCTTCTAAAGTATCATTTGCTTTACAGGTCAAAATAACTGTTTCCATAACCACAATGCAGGGGATGCACTCAACCTCGTTAGACCCGGGGGGACCAAATGAAAAGATACTTGATGGAGAAGTAGTGGTCCCAGGTCGCGAAGGCCGTATAACTGGCCGGGAGGCCTCGGGACGCTCACCACGTCCCACCCTCAAGTACTGCACCCAACCAAAGACGCCTGTAGTGGACAGAGGCTGGACTGCAAGCCATGGCCTCTCCTGGGCTGCAGCACTAGGGATTTAGTTTATAACCGCAATGAGGAGCGTAAGTGCCTCAAGTCACCGAAATGCTAAACGGAAAATTCTGTTGCGGCGATCGCCAGGTATATATAGCCCGTACGCGGTCGTTAGGTACTAGGAACGACCCATAATCGATCCCAGTAAAAAGTTCTGCACATCTGTAAAACAAAGAAAAGACACGTATTTTAAAACACACGCTCTTTTATCGACACACGCTTACTTAATGACTTCCCTCCAAAGTTCCTAAATTATAATTGGAAAATTGTAATTTGTATTCGCAATTGAAACAAAGTTTTACTCTGTGCACTCTGCGAGTTCTAAGAATCTATTTCCATTTATAATTTTAGAATTGACATACACACACCAGTTTCTGAACGATTCACTTAATTGTATCTTCTTTTCTCTCAGTATGAGTACCTTTTCACATATGTACTGAAATTTAAACTTTCTGAACGACATTTCATTGGTATAGTAATCCGCATACACAGAACACAACGGAAGTAAAGAGTTGGTGGTATTACATTTTTTAGAAACAAAGCACCTAATAGGAGCAGTAAAACTGAAATAGTTGATCATAAAGAAAGAAGTATACATACTCCTATGAAGGAACCGGACTCTCAAATCATGCTATCGGCCAAACCTCATACTTATCGGAATTTCACACAGACCAATTTAAAATTAAGATTTTTAATATTCTCACACTAATACAGTATTTTAATAAAATATCCTATATTTTTCTTTATTTTGTTCCTCCCTCGTATCTACTGCACAATTAAAAGTTTAGCATTGTAGTGAATAATTAAATTCTCTTATAAAAGAAATAATGAAATCATAATTACAGAATTTGCGCTACTATATTATTTGCATTAATAATTATTCAATGTATAAATGAACAGAAGAATATCATCATAAAATTCCTTTTTTTATCAGGATTATCTGCACAGTACAATTTAAAGACAACTTAAAAAATAAAAACACGCATTCGTAAATAAACTAATACCTTTTAAAGGAAAGTAATAAACCATTCTCTCTTTCTCTTGCTTTTGCAATGTATAATCGCAGTTTTAACGAGAAAAACCAGACCTCATTGTTTCCAATGATATTCCAATACGCCACAAAATAATGAACCATTTAACTTCACATTAGAGCTGCACAAACGTCATTAACATATTTTAACATTTATTGAGTGATTACGTTCAAAAATTGAACTAGGTGGAACACACGTTCATCTCTAATTCTGCGGCTTGGCTGGTAAAGGGCATCGTCCAATGTATAAAACTAGTTTAAAATTCTATTTAGATCCAATATTCCCCATTTGATTGATGATTTAATTTCCTATCTCAGTTTTGTATCGAATTATCCACGTTCAATATCTGAAATCTTGTTAGCAGAATTTTAAAAAGGCAATTTCAGCGCTCGCGTTTGTCACTAGAAATCATCGTTTTAAGCTTCTAATCGCTGTTTCGTTTTATGTCGCAGTCACTTATACTAATTTTATTTTCTTTATTTAGAGCCAATTTTGAGAAAGTAGACATTGAAAAATATTCTCTGTAAAGGGTAGTTGAGAGTGAAGGAATTTTCTTTAAAACCTTCGTGTCTCATCCTTGAACAATATTAAACTTAAATAGCAACTCTGATTTTTAACTGACTTTTTGTTTTTAAGCTATGTTGTTCACAAACACACACAATCTTTGTGTAAAAATGCCTTTCAGGGAGCCTCAAAACGTGTATTTCCAGTGAAATTTCGGCATCGAACTTTTGGATCGAATACAATACTTCCCCTACTACGTAATAGATGAAGTAAAAGGCTTAATATTACAGTGTTTCTTATTCATATGTTACTTCTTAAGAACATAAAATGCAATTATCATAGCATTCGTGTCATACTACATCGTTATTATCTTTACTGCTTCGGGGTTTCACTGGACACGCAACTTATAAGGGAGACCTTAATGTTTACATCTAGTAACGGGTATCGGCACCAAGGATCAGTTTCAAGTCCGGTTATGGCATTGCTTTTTTCAAACCAATTTAATTTTCCAAAAGTTTACGAGGGTTAGTTGGGTAATTAAAGCGCTTAAAATAAGTAGCAGTTATTGAGTTAAACACTTATGTGTTATTAGAAAAACTTTAATTTTGACCATAGGATCAAAGCATAATGCAATATTATGTTGTAAAATATAAAAAGATTTAATCCTCCTACAAATTCTCCCTACATTTACAATGCAATTCAAGTTCGTATCGAAATAGCACTAAATATGTTTATCTATTACTTTATACCATAATACAGTTCCTGCTTTTGAGTGAAAGGTTTTCTTCTAATACTTCTGTAATGAACCATGTTTCTTGGGTGGCATTACAATTTATTTCTGTGAATTTGTCCAACTCTGTTACCAGCTTACTGTAGGAATTAATGAGTAACGATTTAGTGAGCCAGTATGAAGAAAGCACTACTTTAATTTCATGCCGATGGGTCATTGGTTATAAGTATGTTCAGCCAGTAGCACACTGCTCAGTCATTAGAGAGGGTAAAGAGGGCAAAAAGAGGGGAAGCTACGAAGGACTCCTTAAATAATTATTATACCCTTGCATTTTACTAATTCGCTTTCTGTACTACTGTCTCTCGTTTTCCCGTCAGAGAGGTGAACAACCTCACACGTTTTCTCGTCAGATGCATGGAGTAGTTATGTATCTTATGGTTTATTTTATTTAATCGTTTGAAAGTCGCACTTTGTGCCGAGTGCAGGTAGCGCCTTATGCAGTTCGCTCTTGCTGACATACATCTGTTCTGTATAGTTTATTCACCGATCCCTGGGCGCCATGTTAGAGAACGTGACTCCAATATTACACTCTCAACTACTGCCTAACTCCAGCATACGCCAGTTCGATCCTTGCAAGCACTGACCTTGTGGCACGTATCAAATTAACACCACAGTCATTGATACATACATGTACGGGTGGTAATCGAATCCAGGAATCAATCCAGTCGTGCTCATATCAGTGCTGAAAGAGCAAACGACCGACAGGTGAAATCAAGTTACGAAGCGTTTTATCCACAGTGTGGAAGTATCAAACCGCTGTGCAGTAAACATACATGAGAAAGTGTGGTAGCTTACGCATATCAACTATTAATTCATTAAACACGAATAACCATTGAATGGCATGTAGGAAGCAAAGCATTCATTGAGAAATACTACTGATATTATCATTGTAGTCAAATTTTGTTTAATTGTGTAGAGTTTCTTTGTGTCTTTTCCCTACATCGTACTTTTAACCCCGTCCACTCGGTTACATACGGTTAGCAATCACGCTACGCTCCCTGCTGTTATCTATCCACTTTAGGGAACCGGTCAGTCCCTCACATTGTGTCAGTGGTGGAACCATGTCACATAAGAAGGTTACAAAAATGCCGCAAAGCCGTATGGGAACATAAGTATTTTCCTGCCTAGTAAAAATAAAGGATCATGTTTGCCCTGCCATAAGAAAATGTATGTAACGTAATCACAATCACAATTACGTAGTTACAAAACCAATTCATAATGCTTCTATTCGGTTCCACCACTGCACGCTTTTATACTTAACTTGTTTGCAAAGACATATACGTTAAAAAAAAAAAAAAAAAAAAAAAAAAAAAAAAAGGCCTGCATTTGGTGATGGGGTAAAAGTGAAGAGCCTCATTCCCGATTGCATTCCTGTCACCCCTCTTCCCTATGCCTCGCCAACCGGTAACTGTTGCAAGTATGGATTCGGAATTTTATATATAAGAGTTTCAAGTCACTTTTCAGTTTGAGTTGAAGCCGATAAAAATTAAATGTAGTTAACTTCCTTAGATTTTCACATAAAAATCGTTGTCGTTATCGTATTATGTAATTCTTCATGTAATATTTGTACTACATGTTTCTGTTTATAATTCAACATCATAAAAATATCACATTTGTGTCACGTGAGTCTGATGTTTGTAATATCAGGGAGGTATTATAAGACGCTAATTGATTGTACAACCTAAATAATTGTTTGGATATATCAATCCGAAATTAAAAGTACTTTTATATAAATAAATCAACTATTCTTAAATTCACGATTCCGGTTATTCGATAATGTAATTAAAAACAATTAAAAACACGTATCGTTTGTCCCTTAGTTACAGTAAATAAGATAAATTTTTTTTCATAATTAATTTAAAAGAAAAAAGACGCAATAATTAATGCATTCTAATAGATAATAAATAATATGTAATAAAGTTATTTACTTTGTGAAGATGTAAAAAGCCTGGAAATACATATTCTAATTTTGCACTATTAATTTTAGCACAGAGTACTCTTCAATAAAATTAATCGATCTAAAGTGAAGCATAGTGCGCATTCTATTATTATTTCAATAATAAATTCCTGAGAAACATCTGTGCTTTAGCTCTAAAACTATACAAGCCCTAATCTTTTGGTAAGTTACTTCCTATTTGATAGCACTATCAAGGCTGACTCACTATTAAGAAGTCCGCTAAAATATCAATAGTGGGACGGAGATCCTAGGCGTCGTATCCCATTTCTGTGGTGTAGGATCCTAGAGGAATTAACTACCTTGTACTTAAGTCCCGAACCTGAACATACGAGCGAACTAAATATTTCTGAAGCGAGACTAAAAGTTTTAAATTGTATGAACTAAAAGAAATATTGCAAGCTCTGGCTGAAAAGAATACGAATGGACTGTATAAATGAAGTCTGGTCTAGTACCTACGACTCAGATCCCCTAGTACTTCCGCAGAGATGATGACAGATGAGTCGGAGAAGTTGCCTACCCAGCAAGGCTACATCATAGCAATAGACGGCATGTTAGGAAAACGCATGGATATATTCGTTTCAACTATCGCTGCTCTGTGCCAGGTTTATATCAGATCAACATTGCATGTGGTTTAATGCATGACAATGCGATGTCCTAACAATGACGGCAGTAATTGAGCCTGGGTACGTCAAATGTCACTAGAAGGTGTTAAGTATGCCACGGCGCATTTCACATGCAAATGGGAAGCGCCGCTTATCCTTGAGGGACTCATTATTCTAAACTTGCGTTCTCAGTTATGTAAATGTGGTTGACGTATCATCATATTCTAGGCAATTCTTTCTTAGTACTAACGTGCCTTTATAATTCTGTACACTTTACACAAATTCTAATGAACGGGGTCATAACGTTGTCTTGAGCTGCAGTGACGTTATATTTAATGTGATGTTTCTTAAAATTCATGAACTCTCATTACAGAGACATGTAGTTTGTTTTAATAGCACAATTTACCATGTTAAAGCCGCAATACCAAGAGGATTCTGCCCTAAGTCTTGGGATCGATTCCTGGTGCAGGTCATTGTAGGGTTTTTCGTCCTGTATACTACAATACAATGTGTATTGAAGCTATTTCAGAAACTATTTATCACGAGCAACAAACAATTGAAAAACAAGTTTTTACACTAACCAGCAGAAAGTTCGAAAGTGAATTATGGTGAGCAGAGATAGCAGTTTGCACGAACATGTAGGCCAATAACACAGTCTGTAGAGTATTTTTAGAAGCGGCGAATGACCTTACTAGGATCTGTGCGAGTGAGTAATGCAAATGATGGTGAGGGTAACGTCTCTGTTTCCTTCCTCAAAATAAGCAAGGCATTACTGATAATGCGAGCGGGCACTGTGCTTAATCACGTGTTATTCCCGATGTCTACTGCACGGAAGTCGGAGAGATATTAACCTGGTACACCTATAAATATAAAAGTGAAGTGGACTATAAACCACTGCGCAACCATCGGACATTCGCTACGCCTAAAAAACTAGAGTGACTGTGGATGGTTTCATGTACAGTGGTATTCGAACCCCGAAACAAATAAATTCCACGTGTTAGCGGTAATAATGGCAGTAAACAATTTGTTTCAAATATTATACACAGTGTTAGTATTATGAGCGCGATAAATGCTACCTTAATATAAATCAACTTTAATATATAATTGTTGCCTTCGTGTAAGTTTCCCCTCAAACTCACCCTTAGATTTGCTATCTAATGTTTGTCGGTCTGGGTGACTCAGTTGGTTAGACGCTGGTCTACTGATCCCAAGGTCGCGGGTTCAAACTTGGCCCAGGCCGATGGTTTTTAAGTGTGCATGTGTCCATGTCAGTAGATCTACTGGCATGTAAAAGAACTCCTGCGGGACAAACTTCCGGCACACCGGAGACGCTGATGTGATCCTGGCAATTGACAGCGTCGTTAAACAACAAAATAATTTGCTACCTAATGTTTTCTGTACGGTCATACGTGGTTCACAAAACGAACAACGCCTGTCAGTACAGATCATCCGCTATGCTTTCGCGCGTTTACACTTCAACACCTGACTTGTTGGCTAGGTAGTCTGGAGTCATTACCCTTGCAGGAAGTATTCGAACTATGACATGTTACATTAAGCAATCGGTGTCTTGAAATTGTAACTACATTAAACCCACAACTAAACATACACTTAATTTAATTTGTTTCTCTAGGAAAGTGTAAGTTGTAGGCAATGTAAATAATGAATATTTGGGTACGTAAGACTTATTCTTCTGTAAGTTATTAGTTTGGTACGAGTGACCTCGATGACTGTTATCGCGAGAACTGGCCGCTCTGCTTTACCCATTACAACAATCTGTCCCACGCTCTCGGGGAAAATGAACACATATGGCCCGTGTGTGCCACGTGTACTTGGGAGTTGTTAAACAAGTTGAAAATATACTACTCCTATTAAAAATATTAGTGTGCAAATATAATAGGTACACATTGATTTAATGTCTTTCGTTCTCCTGTTCTGAGTTACGGATATAAATATCTGCACTTATAATTCTAACATTCTATGTCTGAGAATATATAAAAATCTTTTAAATAGGATTGATTTATCTCATTTAAATCGATTATAAGTATAACATATTTTGAATAATATTGACTTTGGTTTAAAGTTGAAGACTTATTCTATGCTATTAAAACTCTCTTTTAGCACGAACCATAAGGAAGTTTGGATGAAAAATGGGAAAATATGTGAAACAGTAATGACAAATTCTGTGCAATTTGGGCCAGCTGTGCTGAGCCACTCCTGGTGGTGCAGCAGGAAATCAATTGCTGAAGCAGGTCCCTTGGGCAACATTAAGTGTGGGCGGTAAGGCCCTGGAAGATATCCGTATATCAGAGTAATGGCCGATATGGGAACATGCGTTTTCTTGTACTTGTTTCCGCAACATCAATCATCAATTAACTGACGTCATGGTTATTTCATAGCTTGGCCAATAACAAGGGAAGACATATCTAGTGCATAGTTCTTACTCATTACCTTCAATAATCCTGAACGCACACTCAATATCACCAGTGTCATCTCTATGCATAATCATGCTTATTTATGATCCATCTATTCTGTACACGCCAAAAACAGAGAATAACAAAACAAAATATAGTTTTTGCATGATCGTCTGCTTTCGACATCCTCCCCTCGAAACTTACACACAGGGAAATTTGGAACTCTAATAGATGCATTCTGACACTCATATTTATAGGATGGTAGTATAGATAAAATGGAGGGGGACACCTCGCTCACTGGGATCAACTCAAATCTAATGTGGCTACCACCCCCCACCCGGGAGGCAGTGATGAAGTGAGGGAACCGCAAGGTACCACACAGGGTCACAGCTAGACAGGCCACAGAGAGGCGCGGAAGTCCCTAACAAGTGCTGAGACCTCTTCGTCCCGCCGAGCAGCCACCACACATAGCGGGTCCGTTCTCCTACAGGTGCCACCCAAAAGTCATCTAGCGCCGAGAACAGCAGACATCTGCGCCATCTGTCCGGCACCTTCAACACCACCCACCCGAAAGCACACCTGAAAGACGATAATGAAATGGGATGAAGGAACATGATGGGAAGGAAACCGTGGTATGAAGGAATGTACCTCAGCATTCACCTGACATGGGGAAACCACGGAAAAACCCATGTCATAGTGTGGGGCGACGGGGATCGAACCCGCGACCTCTAGAATGCTGTCGTTACCGCCTGAGCCACCCGACAAACAAAAATATGTGACATGAATGTGAAACAAACTTTTTAACCCCCAGTTTTAAAAAATTTGAAAATAGTTCCTGTAATATGTGGAACAATAAGGCTTTTCAGTGACAAAAGAATTATCAAAATGTGTTGAGCGGTGTTTGAGCTCACATACTCTCCCCTACACGCAACTTTCTCTGTTTATAACATGAATAAGGAGTATACCATGTTTGAGAATGTGATGGAGAGAAAAAGAGATTCTTGAGTGCAATGTTATCTCAGAAACCCAATTCGTAAAATATTCACTTTGTGTCACTGAAATATTCAGCAATAGCTTTAGAGACAAAGCTAAGAAACAGTTCAATAGGAAATCGCATATTGCCACAGGATGAAGGAAATGAAAAGGCTCGCACCTCCAACGTAACGTCATATCGGACGGTGAAAAGGCTCGCACAGGAAGTAAAGAAGAATGATAGAAGAAACAGTATATACATGGGTTACACTCACATTTCTTTTTCTAACCACTTTCGTTTATTTTAATATAACATCTACACTGGTGGTATCATTGAGGGGAAACAGGACGGTCACTTTTCCGCTTCCTAGTTATTCTTCGAAGGTGACGTAATAGATATGAGGGTAAGAAAGAATGCTAAGACCATTCCGGTTTGAATTTTTAACGGGACTTGAAACTCAAAGGAATGCAGACGTAACGCATTAGCCAATGCCAGACACTTTTACTTTGCATGGCCATGCCTCTTAGCTAAAGCGAGTGGTGGGGGAAAAGATAATGACCTGCAGTGTCACTTTTTGGCAGCTCTGTTTTACATTTACGAAATTGTTATCTTTATATCTACTTAATGTTAGTCGAAATAAACATTTGCAGAAATAGTTTTATTATGCTCTTTGTTGTATCTATATATATTAAGAGGATCAAAGAAACCGAATCGATAATCAAGATTATTAAAAACAAGTGACTCTTAGCCACTATTTTCCAGGATATAGTAGAAACAACTGAGTAGTGACTGCATTTTAACAAAACGACAATGACAAATTAAACCGATAATTACGGATACCTCGGAAATGGGCAATGGAACAAAAATGTTTGAAATCGGTGTGTGTTTAAAGAGATCTGTTTTTTGTGGAATAGGTGTGGTCTATCTTTTCAAAATTTACTAGTTATACAAAATCTTTCGAATGAAAACTTCACAGGCTATGCTAAAAAGATTCCAGATGTACCTTTTTTGCTGGTACAGATATTTTAAACATATAGTATTGTAATCAAAATTGGCTGAGGCAGTTTTGAGAAATTAAAAAGTTCCATGCAATGGGTAGTTTGAGTGGATAACAACAACTCATGCCAAGAGTGCTATTTAGTTATGCTGTTTATAGATAAACACTCCCGGATATACATCTAAAAGAGGAAAAAATAACTTTTGGATGGAGCAGAATACCTTCTATACCTATTAGGTATGTAATAGAGAAATTAAATAAAGTTCAAGAATTTTAATGGAGAGGAAAGGATTAAAAGAGTTTTTCTTCAAGTTCTCACAAATTCTAACACAAATATAGTATCAAACCATGCCCGTTGGAGACAATGCTGCAGAGGATACTATGTTTGGAGTTTAGTTTTATCACAGGTAATACTCGTATCATAAGATGTCTGTTCTAACCGATAAATTCTCGAACGGAACGAGAGTTAGACCGTCGAATGATATTTATCTGGACTATTTAATAAATAAAATATGAATTTAAATACTATATTGCAAGGAATTTGACTGGAAAATGTTAAACTCTATAAAATAACCTAAAGTATATTAATTTCGATTAGTGTAGTTCGGCTTACTGAGAACTGCTAACTGAGGAAAATGAAATCCAAGAATTACATCTAATTCGATCTTCTTTTTTTATAAGGAAAACCAGTTTATAATGTCATATAAATCTCGTTTATTTTTAAAATTAACAAATGACCCTTCTTCTGAAAAATAATTTAATTATTAAAAGCACAATTGTTAGACTATATGTTGTCAAATTGAATTGTAGTGTTATTTTGATTTTTAATCGATAGTAATGTGTAATAAATAGCTTATCTGTGATTTATGGGTTACAGTTGACGACAATGAGTAAACAAGTAGTGACAATTTGTATACGATAATTTAACGCCTCCGTTATATATTGTTGTTAGATGTTCTATCCGACCAACACGAGCAGTTCCGTTGAAGTAATACAAACCAATGCCCTAGGAACCGAACTCGGGACCTCCCTAATGTGAGCCTCGCACCCTACCAGGAAGTCAGCTTGTACAAAAATATGTAATAAAGTCATATTCATTTCCTTTTAAAACCGCCAGTTGCTTTGAAAGAACTTTGTGTAAAAGAAATGCATTGCCAGAAAGTTTGCACTGAATTTCTATAAGCAAGCTAATCAAAAGCATCCATAAATTCTCAAGTAAAGCCCAAACTAAAATTTGAAGAAACACTAAACGCTAGAAATGGAAGTAGTTAGCGCTAACGACCTTCACAACGGCTGTCTTAACGAACCGAGCCACAAGGCTGCGATCTTTACGTAAACAAAAGTTGAGATATTTCGTGTTTAATGAGATGTTGGAACGAGAGGAACCTCCCACTTAGCACAGAGAGAGAGAGAGGGAGAGAGGGAGATGTGTGTAATTTCCTCCAGCAATTTTCTCCTCCCCTCATCATACGTCACGCCATTGATCCGTGACTCACAGGGAATTGTACTCTGCCACGTCGAGCGATGCTTTTTAAAACATTGCAACTCTCAGGTTTAACTCTTAACGGGGAGTTATTTTATCAGTTTCAGTAGCATTTGCTTCGTAAGCCATTCCAATAGCAATTACAATGGCTAAGTAGGAAAATCCTTGGTAAAGAAACTCATTAAAAGTTATAGTTTTGAGTTCACGAAACACAACCCGGCATAGGTTATGGCTAGAGACACAATTTTATGGTGAATAAAAATTATGAATGTTGGTATCAAAAGAAGGCCCAAAGCGCGATAAAAGTGGTGAAATAAAATATTAGTTATAATTTACATTTTCAATGTTATATGTAGCATGTTCATTGAAATAACAAGTAAGCACCTTCCAAGTTCTCTGCTCAAATTAACTGACAAACTATTGTACAGTGACAGAGCTTGTTCACAATCAGCATTAGAAATTGAAATATAGGTACTTACCTAGACTGTAGTTCTCAGTGTCCCATTCCATATTTGGCATAAAAGACACTTTAATTTTGCTCACAGGCCTCTCTATCAAGCTTGAGACTCTTCTACATACAGTAGAAGAGCCACCGGCTTTACTTTCCTTCCGAAGAAAGCTATGGTAAGGATTTTTACGCTCGTAAAAGTTCATCGCCCTCCGTCGGGTTTGAACCTGCGACCTGGGGAACAAGAGGCTAGCGTGTTATCACTAGACCATGGAGTACGACGTTCGTTGCCATGGAAACACTTTCAAGCGCACGTGTGCACCTAGCTGTCAGAATGGACTTGTTTTAATGTAATTGTACAATCATTGGCATTACAGTGCATCAGAGCCCGAAACAAACTCAGTGCTAAACTCCCGCCATTTTTAGCACCAAAATCGCACCCCCTGTCGGCCTGGGTGGTTCATTTGGTTAGACGCTGGCTTACTGATCCCAAAGTTGTGGGTTCAAATCCGACACAGACCGATGGTTTTTAAGTGTGCTTATGCTCGACAGCTCCATGTCAGTAGATTTACTGGTATGTAAAAGAACTCCTGCGGGACGAAATTCTGGCACACCGGGATCTCTGATGTGATCCTGGCAATTGACATCGTCGCTAAATAACTAAATATGTTTTATCTTATTGCGCACTCCCTGCTGTCTATCGCAGCCTTTCGTAAAATACGCGTGCACTTATCGTTTGAGTGTAAGCTATGTGTGTTTGCGGAGTGCGGGAAAACCAGGAGAGGGCAGAGGGGTGCTGTCTGACACTTTGCTCCAGTGGTGGTGCTGTAGCATGGAAGTGTCCATTGAACGCTCACGTACGCCACTGGTTATCTGTCAACCTATCTTCCCTTCTGCTCTCATATACCCTTCCTGCCGCTCTTGTAAACCGTTCCTGCTTATTGTAAATATAGATGCATTTCTTCCAGCCACACGGATTTTGAACGCTTGAATCACATCTGGGTTTCTGTGATACAGAAAATGAAATGATCTTGCTTTATTACCGAAATAAATCTTTTAACGTCATTGCAGAAACATCGTAATGAAATGTTAGTTTCACGTTAACGTTCATTTCGCGAGTTGCACATAATTCATGTTTAATCGTGAGAGTAAACGTTAGTAACTATAAGAGCAATTCCAAATGAATTGATTCGAAACCTTTTTATTCCGTATTAACATATTTCGAATCATGGCGATCCACCAAATAATTGTGCCCCAATCTGAGTCCTTAAATCCGTAAAGAAAACAATAACAAAATAAGCAACTTTGGAGGGTTACACTACTGCATATTAAACAGTTGGGGCTGTTGGACCATTTGCTATAGATTAAATTATATATTTTCATTTTGTGTACAATTGGTACAGTAAATAATTTCAAAACACAGACTTACATTATAAAAGGATGAGTGTATTATAAAAGTCTTTAGACCTTTTAAAAACTTCCACATATTTTACAATTACAATATCATCGGGAAACCTGTTAGGAATTCTGGTTCTTGCACAGATGGGCGATTTAGACAACTTGACTGTCTTCTTAAAATTGTTTTAATTCAATTTTGTCCTTTAACGCATTCACATTCATACTTCCAGATATTGTGATGGGTAGAAAACGACTAATTAGAGATAACTCATCCATTTCAACTGGGAATCGAATACAAGACCTCTGGGAAGCTAGAACGCTGAACACTCGACCATAGAGCTACTAATTTTACAGACCTCTTCTTGCAGATATTAGATTATTATTAACTTGCTTATTTAACTTAGCTTAATTAACACCGCAAAGGCCTGGCAAGGCTATGATTGGATGTTGTGTTGACCAGCTCCTCCTGCCACTCGCCATTAAATGTTGTGTCTGTTTTACCACTTTGACAGATTCAGATTTAGCTTGCACGTTGTTGTTCTGTTTCTTTTTGTGCAGATTAGATAGCTAGTTATACTTATTGTAGTTTGAAAGTCGGCAACAAATATTGTATTGAGTTAATGTATATAAAGAATAATAAAGAGAAATATAAAAATTAAATCAGAAAATATTGTGTCGTGGTACAGACTCTGGATGCCAGGATAATAGATAGTAATACACATTTTATTTTTAAATTTTTATTTGTTTACTTTTTTCATTATGACCAAGTTCATAATTAAGAATGATTTATAAAGTTTTAATATTATTGTCAGAACGTGAAATCATATGTAAGTTTAAACTTAGTGGGTATGTTTATGTTGGGCATTCTTATACAGCACATTCTTCTGTTCACATTTTGACTGTTATTTTCATTTTTAACTCAACTACCGTAAACCTTCACTGGTTCTCTTACAGTTTTACTAATTATACAACACAACCTTTTGATAAATGACCTTAATTGCGTGATCTTTTAACGTATGAAACTTTGGCTATTGAATTCCTAATCCAGTAATTGCGTGACTCCTGAAACCACAGAAAGAACATCAGAATGGCTGTGAGAATATTTTCTTTCAAAATATTACAAAAGATTTTGTCTATTATGTGCAGAGCAATTACCAATGTATATAACTCAACATATATCAAATCCAAATACAGCGTATAGCAAGTTCCATAATTATTTCTGCTATTTTATGTGTAATTTCCACGGATATAATATTTTTCGTTATTATATTGGTACTACAGAAATTTGTGCATGGAAGTGTACAATAAGGTTTTCCCGAAGGACCAGTGTTCTATCTGCAACTGAAGCTCTGATTAATGTTGTTAATTACATTGCCAATTTCCCCGCTGGGAGGCATTTCTTTTGTTCCGTTTAATTACAACAGGGACAGCTAGAATAACTTTTATGGCTGCAATATTACTGCTTGCTTCAAATGTTTGTTTAGAACAATTTACACGATATAAAACGGCTGTTATTGGGGCAATTACCACTGGGCAGAAAATACTATCTCAAAGGAAATTAACGCTAATGAATATCGAACTGGGCATTTAAAAGGAACCAGGTGAATCAGCTGTCTTTAGGTTTTTGTAATTATAGGAATGTGATTCAAATAACAGATTCCAAAACAGTGTGATGTGTTGCACTCACATAACTTTCTCTGCTCTTATACAAACATTCTTACAAACACGTACACCCCAATCTACTTCATGTTAATCGAGATAAACATTTGTAAAAATTATCTTATTGCTAATTTTCTTGTAGGCGCAAGGGGAATTTTTGGGGGATTCCAGGGGTTTCATAATATGTATTTCCGGTGAAATCTTGACATCGAAACTTTAGGTCGAATACAACATTCCCCCTACTTAAGATGCGTAGTAGATAAGGTAAACAGGGACCACAGAACGTTTCCCAGAGGATAAATAAAGCTGGTGATCTCATAAATTCACAAATTAATACCAATTTTATATTTTGAGCAAAGGCAAAATTTATGTGAGATACGTTCAGCAAGAAAATATAGTTGCTGTTTAGTTACATATTATAGTAAATAATTCATTACAATCTGTCAAATATATCAGCTTCACTTTAGACGACAGATATACGTGGACTGTCCTCATTACCAATTTAGGGAAGGAAATAATAGGTCTTATTCATATTCTGAAGAAGTATGTCAAGAAAGTTGCTAGTTGCTTCACAATACAAACCACCAACTCCACAATACCACCATAAGTCTAAAACAACAGTAAAAATGAAAAATAAATGGCAATAGTGCATGCTGTGCCATCAATTCACAGATAATGAAAGTAGATGGACTGGATGGTACCCTAATGCCATCTTGCGTTATACAGACGGAGGTACAGCTGCAGGTTTTCTCTAGGGTCTTCGAGAAAGATCTGGCAACGCCATCACCGCCGTGTTTGAGGAAGTTCGCAAAAGGTCCATGTGACATCATCCCCGCTATATGAGACGAGGAAACAGAGAGAGAGGGGGGGGTGTACGAGTGATTGTATCGACGGAGTTAGTGTGGGAGAGACAGAGAAGGTGAAAAAGACAGTGAAAGGACTGAGTCAAGGTTAGGAGCATTAAACAGTTGAGTTGCAATATCACGAAAGATTGGGTTAACGTCTGTAGAAGCAAAATTTTAGAAGATAATAACGTGATGGAAAAGTAACTGGACTGGATTTTGTCGTTTTTGTCACAATATAATTGCCCAATATATAGTTTTAAACGCTCTGTAGTTTTCCATAGATGTAAAAGTTTAAGAGATATATATGCCCTAGCATTTGCATGTTTGAGTCATGTTGTTCTCTCTCTATTTCTCTCTCTCTTTCTGTCTGTCTGTCTGTCTGTCTCTCTCTCTCTCTCTCTCTCTCTCTCTCTCTCTCTCTCTCACACACACATTCATACACCAATCCCTATCGTTTCTTTTCCCTTACTAATATTACTCTATAGGTGTATTGAATCTCGATAGCGAATTTGTGAATGGAATAGAATATTTCTTGTAGGCGCCTCAGTTTGGAGAAATTAAACCAATTAAATGCTGGTTATTAAACCAATAGATGGGATCTTCACTTTGATGATATTACTCCTGTTTTGCACAGATTAAAGCACTACTTGCTGCGCTGTTTAATATTCGCCTCGCAGATGTGATTGGAATGTAATGTTTGGAAGCTGTATCACGCTGGTTTAATCATTCTGGTAGATAGTTCCCGTAACAAGGAGCTTCCTAGAAATGGCCAACACTTTCATGTTGTTCTAGGAGAGATTCGGACGCCCAGCACAAAACTTACTCATTATTCATGGATTCACTAGCCCATTGTCCTGCGCATCTAAGCCGTCGGCAAACTGCTATGTTCGACAATGCATATAGAGACCGAGTGGTAGCAGATTATCTTGCAAGCTCTTGTGCTCATCCGCCCGTCCGTCCAGTAGGGAGGCAATACACGGCCAAATCAATAAAGTGGGGATCTGCTCTTTAATTATTAAGCGACTTGCTTCATGTTTTATTCGAAACCCTTATATTTCAGCAACGGTTATCTTCATGGTCATTTCTCGTGGACACACGTACAAAGGTATCTATTTCAATTTTAAGTTTGCATAACTTTCCCATAGTTATCTGTAACTTCGTTCCTAGATATATCATTATTTCGTTCAACAACGTCTCAATAACACCTGTTAACCTCAGTTACCTAAAGGTCTTCAAACACCTGTTACCCAACGATATTATCGATAGCTATCGACAGAAGGCGAATGCATTTAGTCGTGTCAACAACTGGACTGTAATGAAGATCTCCTTACGAGTAAATTTAATGACCGTGAAAATGTTCAAAATTTACATTTTCATTCCAAGTCATCTGAAATTTTAATACGATAATCATAACACGCAACATACAGCATGAATACAGCAAATATCAAGCTTATATCGAAATTGTTTCCGAGATGTTATTACTTTATATTTTTGTTTCTATTTTGAAAAATCTGCTGTGTTACATTCACACGTAAATCCTCAGTTCTGGCGAAACGCTCACATGTTATAATTTACGTGTAACTCTCTAGATCACATGACTTTCTTTACCCATTCCTTAGAAAAATCTAATTATCCTTTTACCTTCATTAATCGACATAAATGTTTGCAGAAATCGTTTTATGCATAAATCCTTGTAGGTACAAGGAAATGCACTAAAACTTAAGCACAAGTCAAAGTTTTAAGAATGGTTGCTATGCGGTAACTTTGCATAATCATGAGAAAAATAAAGTGCATTTTCAGTTGTAAGAGTATAAGGCATTTGACAGTTCAAACCATTAATAAAGAATATCTCAGAAATGCGTAGCCTGACAAACACTTTACTTCACATAACTCGTATGATTTAATGAGACCTAAATTTTTTTCAGTGCGTGTTTGTTTGTCTCTTGCGGTTAACATGTTATAAAAGGTTCATACTGAATGAAGAGGACGTCAAACGCCACTCAGAAACACAATTTAAGGTATATCAGTACACCTCATTTGTTATAGATAAATACATTTTAATCAAAACAGTTACAGCCACTTTCAAGAGCATCAAAGTTAACGAAATTTATTCGTGTATATGTCACTTTGGGCTGCAGGGTGGTCCTGAAAATCTTAGTGTAACGTCCTTGGAAAGCGTTGCAATTAAATGCCAATATGGGTATTTAACCGACTTTTCGTTTACGAATCATACTGTTCACAGCCAGACAAACGACACACGCACGCGCACGCACGCACACACACACATAGTATTTAGTACGTTTTTCCAAAAATGTTTTTGTGGGTTTAAGGAGTCTCAGAAAGTACACTTTCAGCAACACTTCCATATACAATAACCTTTTACTGGGGTACAACGTGTTCTCTATCTAATAGGAAAACAGTACTTGAAGTGAAAATTGCTCCATACCATACAATTACGTTTTGAAAAATGTTATACTATACAACTAAATTCTTTAACATGATTACAAAAGCAGCCATTTATTTTTAACTTACTAATTTGGTAGAAAAATTTTAGATATGAAATTTCAATTTTTCTTTAACAAATTCACGCAACATAAGTATTGTTATTCACTAAGATGAGAACTACATACATAAGTTACCAACAATTAATTTCATCAATTCAATCCTGTTATTAATAGGTATAAAATCGAATTCAATCTCTTTATATCGAAAAGTACATTTTGAGGAATGATTTGAAAATAAGAATGTGCCTAAAAATAAAAGGCTAAGAAAAGAGAAAATATATTTGAAAAATTAGGGCACCAAATAGCACTTTGCGACTTTATATTGCTTAAGACATAGTAAGAAAAGAAACTTATCTAATTATAGATCATGAGACATTTTTTAGTTGCAACAACATTACTTTCTGGTGTAAAGATATATTGTAAATGAAAAATGTTGCTGTCGAAGTGTTCATCTAGGATAGTTCAGGTTAAAAGTTAAAATTATTTTGGTGTTTAACGACGCTATCAAATGCCAGGATCACATCAGCGTCGCCGATGTACCGGAATTTCGTCCCGCAGGAGTTCTTTTACATGCCAGTAAACGTACTGTTGATTTTAAGCACACTTATAAACCATCGATCTGGATCGCATTTGAACCCACGACCTTAGGATCAGTAGTCTAACCAACTGAGCCACACAGACCGACTAGGATAGTTTAGTAGTCTTATAGTTATTGCGTTTAAATGGAATGCTTATTCTTAAATTATAAATTTGCATCCATTCGAAATTCGAGGATGGAACATGTTTATAAATCCATAACTATGGTTTAATATTTATAGAAGAGTTAAGCTTAAGGTATGCAAACACATTAGGGAAAAGTTCGGCGAATTAAGTGTAACGCTATCCAAATATAGAGACATGACCACTACAAGAGTCAACGTTCCAAGTCAAATTAGATAAAAATAATGGAGCAGTTTATTTCCGGGCAAACTAAGGGTCCAAACACTAAGGTGTGTATAAATCTAGAGCCTGGGGTGTATAAATCTAGACGCTAATCCCTCTGGCTTCTACCTGAAAATTGCTCTTCGTGATTAAAACATTAAATATCCTGTTTAGCTCAGACTTAACAGGCTTACTCGGGGAAACGAAACAATCTAATAGCTTCTGGGGTATAATTAACTTGTAACTGAAAAAAGTTGGGTTTAATATAACCTTTATTATGCTCTGGCATAACGTGAATGGAACACCATTTCCAGTGATGCGGTCATATCCCTTAACACCATACGGAGCTACCGTTTTAAACGCCGCACAGCCGCAACTGCGTATATAGAGCCAACCCCCTTAAACTTCTGTGGCCATATCGGAGATTCTTGCTTTCTCTTCTGCGCATAGTAAGTAGGGGAAATACTGTAGTCCATGAAAATATTTGATGATATGTCACTGAAAATACATGTTTCGCGGTCCCCAGAGTAAAAAACAAACATTTTAAGAAAAGTGTGTGTGTGTGTGTACAGCATAACTCAAAAACGAAAAGTCGGTTAAAACCAAATTTGGTATTTAAATGTAATATCTTTTAAAGATGCGATACTAACATTTTTAAGAAAATTTCTTTACCCTAAACTACTCTTTACAAGGAACATTTTTCGAAAATTTTGATTTTTTCAAAACTGGCTCTAATGATTTTGATTAAAATGTCACATGTTTAAGATATTTTACGGCAAATAAAGTGCATATTTTGATCTTTCTGGTTATAGCCAATGCAATCCTGTTTACTCTTCATGGCTTCTGCGTAACTATAATTGCTCCACCCTTAGATCCGCACTTGGTGTAAACACAAACCGTCAAGAACTAACCCGTGATACGCCGAAACCAAAGCACACCATAAAATGTAGTACCCTAAATATCGGCGATTATCTGTGAGTTTTCAAGCTGTATGATAACCCTCGTAAAGCTACTTGAATGTAACGCGGTAGCAGCAATATTCCTAAAACTTCTGAGTAAATATCGTTCTGTTCCAACATAAACATGACGCATAAATCCACGTGGTGTTTGTTTTGTTTTGTATTAGTCGCAGGTTATCGCAGAGGGATACAAGGGGCGGATCTAAGGCTGGATGGAGTATAGTAAATTGTAAGGGATAGACCTAATCTTACTACAAAAAATGTGCATCTCCTTAAAACACACAGTTTGTGTTGACGTGAATGTTTTGACGATTAAACCATTTCGGAGATATTCCTAGTCATTTGTGTGAATTTTGTAATACTTATACATCTTTATCTACTGGAAGGTCGTTATTCACTTTCTTATCTCTCGGCCTACAAAGAGAACGGAATTTTAAGGCCTTCATGTAGCGACCAGCTTTAAAAGATTTGACTATCACTCAAAGCCTACTGTATTATCATATTCCTCTTGTACCTACAAGAAAACTAACAATAAGATAATTTCTGGAAATGTTTATCTCAACTAATGAAGAAGATAAGTTAGAGTAGCTAAAATAAGAGTAGAGAAAGTTATGTGAGTGCAACATAGAGCGAGTTGGCTCCGCGATAACGTATGAGGCTCGCACAAAGGTCCTGTGTTCGTGGTTTTCCGTGGTCAGTAGGCGAACACTATGGTGATCCACCACAATTTCGTTTCCATGGTGAAAGAGGCAAAACCCAGGAATTGAACGCAGGAATTCCCAAACGCAAGGCTCTCACTTTATTGCGGAGTCATCTTGCTCCGTAGATGATATTGTAATATTTGTATTTTTAATACTGTTTGCGTGTATAGTTTTCTAATTATAACTCTTAAGTCTCGTCCCAGAACAATGTATCTATATTCTATATACAGGAGTAATAGGTTTAAGTGTAGGTGTTTTGATAATTGGTACCTTAATGTGTATCCACACTGGTGTTGTTTTTCCTTCTCTTGGTTTGTTTTGCCACAAAGCAATCGCATACCCGTATCTGATGGTTTTGTATAGTCGTAACGGTGCCACGAAATGAACAACGCCTACCGTATAGACTATCTAGTTTGTTTTACACGCCAATCATTGGCCTTGCAGAAAGCATTTGTAAGTGCGTCACGGCTTCTGTGCCGCCCCTTAGAGTTACTAATCAACCTGGCAACATACTACTCTCAAGAAGTAAAACTATAAGTTCGCAAATGAAGCAAATATTGATGTAATATGTTCATTACATTGTCCTCAATTGCCAGTACAAATACCTGCACTTACACTCCTAAGAACCTGTATATATGTTATTCAGTCAAATTGTAAATATAAGCTAAACCAAAAGTTGGGCAGCTGCAGAAGTCCAGGGCATTGTTAAGTGGGCAGCAAATATTCAAATGCCATGTGAGAATCAATTGACATGTTGCCTTCTGACGCCTGGGATTCAATTTGCATATCATACAATCACTCCTGGGATTCCGACGAGCAACTAAACGTAAAAATCGGGATTCGATTTATTGAATACGGATTGTCACTTGTTCATTTGTATTGCATTCATTTCGAATTATTCTTTAATTTCAGGGAATATAAAACTTAATTTCATAAGAACAACAGGCAAATAGAAAATATAATTTCTTTAAATCCTGCAGTTTTTTACTCTCTCTACATTTTAGTAAAGTAGGGGAAGTATTGTATTCCACCCAAAACTTCGATGTCGATATTTCACCGAAATATGTGTTTTGATGCCCCTTGAATCGAAAAAAGCATTTTTAGAAAAAGGTCCATGTGTATGTCTGTCTAACAGTGGACAGCGTGACTCAAAAACGAAAAGTCGGTTAAAAACCAGTTGGTATTTAAGTTTAATGTCTTTCAAGGATGCGGCACGAAGGTTTTGAAGAAAATTCCTCCACCCTAAACTACCCCTTACATGGAAAGTTTTGATTTTCTTGAAAATGACTCTAAAGATTATGATTACAATGACATAGGTTTGAGATATTTTTATGACAAATGAAATTTATATTTTGAATTTTCTGGCTATAGCCGCTGTATTCCTCTTTACCCTGGATGACTGTTGGATAACTGGTAAACCGTAAGAGATAGACAAAATATTACTCTACAAAAAATGTAGATCTCGCTAAAATACACAATTTATGTCTAAATAAATGTTTTTGTAGAGTGAACCATTTCGAGGTCTTCCTCATTATTTGTGAGTTTTGGAGAACTTATACTTCTATCAAATGGAACATCATTATTGATTTTTATACGTATGTTAACTGTGCAGAGAGAACGGAATTTGAAAGCTTTAAAAGATTTGACTATCGCTCAAAGCTTACTGTATTCCCATATTGCCCTTGTACCTACAAGGGAATAAGCAATAATATAATTTCCATAAATGTTTATCTGTATTAACACGACGAAGATATAGGAATAAGAGCTTGTAAGGATGGTTAGTAAGTCATGTGAGTGCAACACATCAGATTTTTCTCTCAAGCCTAGGAGTTTAGCCAAAATTAAAATTGAGGTATCATGTTAAACCTTGTTGTTCAAACAAACTTGGCTACGCCGCAAGCCAGCGTGCGGACCAGCACATCGCGGTGTGCTACAAAACTTTGTTTACATTATAGTACGCGTGCGAGCTTTTTTAAAGCGCTATTGCCAAATACGTAGCAATATAAATGCATTTTTTTTAGTGAAACACTACATAAACCATTTTAACCATCTCACCAATATATATTTCTGCTCTTTAATTTGGTGGATCAAGTATCTTTCACCCAGAATACAACCATGGGGCTCCTGTGGTACCGATGTGACAACGTTTCCAACGTTATGTAGTTCCAAATGCCGCCGCAATGAAGCAACATGCCACGAATAAGTTACGCAAAGTTGAACAATAGTCTTGTTCTTTCTTCAGCGAGCATGGATTGGAACCAATCGTACTTGAATATCGGTTGTCTACACAAACACAAAACAGAAAAAAGATACTTCCAGATGGGAGACAAACAGGAAACGAAAAGCGCTGTTGCAACAGCCGGTGAATAACTGTAATTGTTATTGCTAGATGGCTGTGAGACGAAAACTATGCGCAGTTGCTTATCCAGGTGTAGGAACCAGTTCATTGATTCGTTAACTGCAGCGCCAGTCGGGGGGTTAATTTCACCCCTGGATAAGCACTGCATCCGCCCCTGCTCTGCTTTATCTTCTAATTATTGCCATCTTTATCGACTCCATCCACCCCTGCACTCTTCTATCAGAATGATACACCATTTAATTGGCCAGCCAGTGCAATGTCTCATTACCTTTGACAAAAACGATATCGACCTAATTATAGCGATTTTTCGGCAAACCAAACCTGCTCTTCCTATAGTTCATGCATCCTACGGCCATTAGGAACTGCACTTATCTGTGTATGTTCCATTGTGTTTACATTGAACTTCATATTTTAGACAGCTGGCACTAAAAGAGCTTTTAAGGATACCCCATCTGTGAAATTTTGAAAATCTATAGTTTATATTGGATTGATTTGGAACTTTAACACAACAATCACTGTGCATTGAAGAGTAATCTGCGAGCTTTCATACATTTTCTCAAATTAGTTGCTAATGTATTAATATTTTATTATGATTTTTTTAATATTCTTATAAATGGTTCCCCATGATGCAATTTTGATTTGAAGAGCCTAATAATTGTAATGTTCTTTAATAGAATGTTAGCAAATTGATGTGATAATTTCTTAATTTGGTTATTAGTTTGGATTAAAATACGTTTTAAGGTTTAGATTCATTATTTTTTCATTTAAATTTCGAAATGTAAACTTTAATATTTAATTATTCAGAAGTTATTCATGTTATGAAAAAATTATCTGAATCATGAAATCTTCCCTAGTACAGAAGAATACATGAATATTTCTCTACAAGACTCTGGCTACATTAAGAATACAATATTTTAATTAAACTCGTTAAACCATTTGCAAGAAAATAAGATAACCAAAAATATTGTAGGTAATGGAAATTTGAATTTTAGTTTTACAGACTGCGCATGTGTAATGTTGATTGGGTCCGCAATAGATTGGTGACAGAGAACTTGAAATGTGTAGGGGAACTATAAATACTCCAGCTAGGATGCGTATTTAACAAGTGTAACTGCAGACCATAAGGGTGGATGGAGTGCTTGCTATATTTGGAAGACGGAAGCAGTTTGATTAACTAACGCTGAAATGAATATTAACCCTGAGATTGCGAGGCAGGCTCAGGCTCCGGCTCCGGCTCCCTGCGCCCCATTACATTTAACATCGCTTGCCCAATTGCAGAATTTAATTGAAATCCAAGTCCTCTGCCCTTCATTTAGTGTGTGTGTGTGTGTGTATGTGTGTGTGTGTGTGTGTGTGTGTGTGTGTGTGTGTGTGTGTGTGTGTGTGTGTGTGCGCGTGCATCCACGGTTGAGCAGCCCGATACGGTATGTAACCAACTCGATCATTTCCGTCATACTTATCTGAATGGGGTTATGTAATCATTGATTTTTATCTGCAGTCTCTGTCCTGCTTGTGACGACCACAAACGTTTGATGGACAGAAACTCGAAAAAGCCTTGACAAGCTTCAAAACAAAGTTCACTGTTTTAGCTGAAATCTCCAGGATTATCGAGCCATGCTGAATATACTTGCTAATTATGTTTTCAAACCGCAGTCTACTATCACTGGTAGTTTTCCAGACAAAACTGAATCTAAACCCCTATCTTACTTTAGACTATTATCCCTTTTAGATCAAATGTAATAATTTCAAGTAACAACATTTCTGTAACTATTTTTCTTATCAATCGTGTACCTCTAAGCCACCGATGTCTACCCAAGCGCCATTTCGTCACCTTGGCGGTACTCGTGGGCATGAGGCACTTCGAAACAGACTTTGGTATATATCCAGGTAGAGGTGGTATTAAGTAAAACATAACAAAACATAAGTGTACGAAGTTCGAACGGCAAATGAAGTCCACTCTTTTGTGCTTTTCCAGCAACATCTTAATATTGGTGGAAACACTAGTTACAGAAGCAAGTCTCAAGGCAGACGTAAATGCGTAAAGCCAAACATACACATAATTTCTGTAGCAAATTTGCAAAATTCTAGGTATGTTTGTGGATCAAGGGTTCGATAAAAAGTCGTAATATGATCCCTATACGCCTTTTTATATCTGAATCACAGCATAAATCACTAAGTTTAGTTTAAGTTCAAGTAGAATTTTCTCGGGATCAACAGACCAGGACAAGTAAAAGAGACCTAGTTTAGATCTGAGAGCTTCCAAATCTGAAAATGTTCCAACAAACTCATCTAAGAGTGCATCCAATGTCACAATTATTATTAATTTCTGTACTTATGCTAAGGGGCTGTAAATGTGCACGTGGCTTAGCTTTTTCCATGGTCTGCACGTTGGTGCTGCTGTTACGGGCAGCGTGTGCCTGCTAAGTTCCAAAGCACGCGCTTGTACTCAAGCGCATCGTCTGACATCCCTGTTCCAAGCACTTCTAAGTGATAGATGGTTACTTCAATGTCTTATGGCATGTAAGAGAATGATGGCTAGCTTAATATACTATGACGCCAGCCGAGGCGCACAACAAAGGACGGTCGAGGCCAAGATACTTCTCACTACATACCAGACGCAGCGCGCATCAAAGGCGCTCACCACGAAGCTTCCCTACACCATTCAAGTTAGCAAACACGTGACTAACAATGAGCGCTGCGCATAAGAAAGGTTTGTTGGAACATTTGAGAGGTGTTCGGCAGCCGGCGTGTTTGTAGAAGTTCAAGTAAGGTGCGTGTTACGTCATCCCCGCTGTATAAGGAGATGAAACAAGGAGTTATGGTTACAGAAAGAGTTGTTCAGTTTATCAGTGCGTGCAATACTGCTGTGAGTGTGTGGTACTGTCGTCGTGAAAGATATGTCGCGTGGAAATGAGGTTTTAATGAGAGTTGAGTAATTGCATTGTCAGTGTATGAGAGGCCGATAAAGTGCAGAAAGACAGTGAAAGGACTGAGTTAGGGTTACGAGATGAAAATAGTTGAGAGTTGTAATATCACGAAACACTGTAGACTGTTAACGACAGCAGAAGAGACTGTGTTCCTATGCAAAAATTTGGAACAAAATAAAGTGAGAAAAAAAGAAATTGAACTGGGCTATTGTCAGATTTGTGACAATAAGGTGGTAATGTTCCTCGTTTCCTATAGTGTTTTTCTTTATTTAATGTTGGAAGAATCTCATCATCCGCATTACACACCGGCCCTGAGTGAGCCAAGCTGTTATTCATTTGAATCAAATCCAGCACACAAGATCATGGACAAATGAACATTTCACTTGAGTGGCTAGAAGGCACGACAACCCAGGCCAACTCCTGGATGACTGCGTTCATTTGATTTCAACAGTTTGGCACTCAAGCATTAGCCTCTGCACCTCACAATTGATGTCTGTAGTGAGTAGAGGTGGGAGACGCAGCGGCTGGGTGGCAAGGCTTGGCCCTTCATGGGCTGTTGCGCTGGGCTTTACTTTACTTTTACTTATATACGTGCACTAAACAGATATTTTACTTTGATTTGTGGGGAATTAAGAAATATTTCAATTCAAGTTTTGGTATTAAAGTATAAACCGTGTTAACAACTCAGGACCTACAGTCTCTTCTCACTAAACTTCTATCACATACCTCCACGTGGTGGAACAAGGTGTAGACGTGTCTGGCGAGTTTTCAGCGCCATAAAACCGATTATCTCAGGGGAGATAGATATCTTCAGCTTTGATTGGCATTTTACCAAGGAGAAGGTACTCGGAAATGAAACCCAGTCCCCCAGAGTGGGGGTTGTGCGATGGGCTGGTCACCCAAACACATAAAAAATTACTAACTCCTAAGACTCTAAGGAATAAGCTGGATAGGAATCAAACAAGACGACAAAGGCCGTGATATATGGTTCCGAATCATGGAAAATAACAGAAAACCTCACGTGTTGCTCTCACATGACTTGCCTTTATTATTGTACTAACTATTCTTACAAATTGTTATTCCTCTATGTTATTCATGTTAGTCGAGATAAACATTTGCACAGATTATCTTATTGCTTATTTCGTGTAGGTACAAGGGGGATATAGTAGGCTTTGAGCAATAGTCAAATATTTTAAAGCTGGCTGCTATACGAAGTCTTTGAAATTCCGTTCTCTTTGCACGGCCAGGATATAAAAAAGTGAAAAACGACCTTACATTTTAGAAAAGTATAAGCATAGCAAAACTCATACAAATGACAAGGAATGTTTCCGAAAAACTTCACTCCACAAAAAATGCACTTGGGCATGAATCGTGTCTTTTAACGACATCTAAGTACATATTTTTTGTGTAGTAAGACTTGGTCTCTCTCTTACGGTTTACCAGTTACGCAAAAGTCACCAAGAGTAAATAGGCTAGCCACAAAATTCTAAATATTCATTTCATTTGCCATAAAACTATTTTAAAGATAACGCGCTTAAGTCAAAGTCGTTAGAGCTATTCTTGAGAAAATCAAAATGCTCAAACAATTTTCCATGTAAAGGGTAGTTTAGGGTGGAGGATTTTTCTTCAAAATCTGTGTCGCATCCTTGAAAGATACTAAACTTGAATACTAACTTTTGTTTTTAACCGACTTTTCGTTTTGAGTTATGATGTTCACAGACACTCAGACATAAGGATATTATTCTAAATATGCTTTTTCAGTTCAGGGAGCCTAAGAACATATTTCCGGTGAAATCTCGATATCGATATGTTGGGTGGAATACAATACTTCCCCTACTTACTATACGTATTAGAGAAAGTAAAAATCTGATATGTTGCACTCACATGACTTTCTCTACTCTTGTACTAACCATTCTTACAAACTCTTATTCCTATATGTTCTTCGTGTCAGTTAAGATAAACATTTGTACAAATTATCGTATTGCTTATTTCCTTGTAGGTGCAAGGGGAATGTAAGAATACAGTAGGCTTTGTGCGATAGTCAGATGTTTGAGATTCTGTTGTCTTTGCGCACTTAACATATAAAAAATGAACAACGATGATCCATTTCACGAAAGTTCTAAGTTTTCCGAAACTCACAC
Source organism: Tenodera sinensis (assembly GCA_030765045.1). Lineage (NCBI taxonomy): Eukaryota > Metazoa > Arthropoda > Insecta > Mantodea > Mantidae > Tenodera > Tenodera sinensis. The sequence continues at coordinate 24,311,798 of CM060961.1, read as the reverse complement.
ACATAACAAGAAATATCTCCGAAATGGCTCATCCTACAAGAAAATTTATTGAAACATAAATTATGTATTTTAGCAAGATCTACATTTTTGTATAGTATGATTTGGTCGATCTGTAACGGTTTACCAGTTATGCAAAAGTCGTCCAGAGTAAATACCACTACAGGAGCTATAGCCAGAAAATTCAAGATATACATTTCGTTTGTCATAAAAATATCTCAAACATATGACATTTTAATCAAAATCGTTAGAGCCATTTTCAAGAAAATCAAAATTTTCGAAAAATTTTCCATGTAAAGGGTAGTTTAGGGTGGGGCTATTTTCTTCAAAATCTTGGTGTCGCATCCTTGAAAGACTTCAAACTTAAATACCAACTTTGGTGTTTAACCGACTTTTCGTTTTTGAGTTATGCTGTCCACAGACTGACAGACTGACACACACACACACACACACACACACACACACACACACACACACACACACACACACACACCTTTTTCTAAAAATGCTTTTTTTTGGATTCAGGGGGTCTCAAAACATATATTTCCGGTGAAATCTCGACATCGAATTTTTGGGTGGAATACAATACTTCCCCTACTTACCAGTAGAGAAAGTAAAAAAGGAAGATCACGCATACAGACAGTAAAGATGAAGTTTGAGAAATACGAAATGAAACAATAAGATATCTAAACATGTTTTCAGATAATAACATGGAAGAAAGTGGAAATAAAAATGTAATGTTGATAGAATGATAGAAAATAGATTATCAAATAAAATAATGAAATATTAACTGATTGGAAAGTGAGATGGATGGGTCTAGTAGGAGGCCGGAACAGGTACTATCAGCTAATCCTTGAAAGACGAAAAAGAAGAACAAATGAATCTAAAGTAAAATAAAAGTAGATAAACTATAAAAAAGCCATGTTTCATGGACATTTTTCAGCTTGCGTGCGCGGAATATCTCGACTTTCTAGGCAGGTTTTATCTGATCAGAGCTGTACGGGAATTCATCATTGTCTTTCACCCCAAATGTCCACCAGTTGGAGAGCACGCCTCTGTTGGTAGAGAGTTTGTACATCCCTGTTTTAAAAGTAGGAGACGTCAGCTACAGAAATCACACACTTCTTCCCTCTGGGCTGACAGCGGAAGCCATTCTGACGACAAGTGTAAAGCGAGAACAATTGCAAGCGTAGTGAATGGAGTGACAAATTTACCGGCGGAAACACAATTTCCATCTCCGTGCGTCAGGAAATCACCGTTCCTCGGGCTGTAAACCATCACCGTTACTTCTCCCAGTACTGCCAACGGTTTGACTTCAACAAGAGACTTTAATTCCTTGTTTAGTCGTTAAGGCGTGCCTAAAGTTTAATTAAGCTTAATTGGCCTTCAGTGTTCCTTACACAACATTCAAATCGGGAAGGGAAATCGATTTGTTGAAAAGCGATAGAAAAAAATGCATGACAGGTGACGCTCCTAGTGCTGTGTTTGCTTGGGTCAGACATTCACGTGACAGAAGGGAAGAATCCACACAGAAACTTCTAGAAACACCTTCGAGTCAGTTAAAAACCTGATGCGTTCGACTCACGTGATTTTCTCTACTCTTGTACTAACTAGTATTCTTACAAACTCTATTCGTCTATTTCTTAATGTTCGTCGAGATAAACATTTGCAAAATTATCTTATTAATTATTTTTTTGTAGCTCTAAGGGGAATGTGGGAATGCAGTAGGCTTTGGGTGATAGTCAAATCCTTTAAGATTCTGAAACTACGTTCTCTTTGCACAGCCAAGAGATAAAAAAGGGAATACCGATCTTCCATTTGAGAAAAGTTTAAGTATTGCAAAGCTCACACTAATCTCCGGAATGGTTCACTCACAAAAAAATGTATGTGTACATAAATTGTGTGTTTTAACGGGATCTATATTCTTTGTATAATAAGATTTGGTATATCTCATGTGGTTTAGCAGCTATGCAAAAGTCATCAAGAGTAAACAGGACTACATGGGCTATAGCGAGAAAATTAAAATATATGCACTTTTCATTTGTCATAAAAATATCTTAAACATATGGCACTTTAATCAAACTCGGAGCCATTTTTTATAAAATAAAAATTTTCAAAAAAATATTTCTATGTAAAGGTTAGCTTAGGCTGGAGGAATTTTATCTTCGTCTTGAATCCCTGAAAAATGTTAGACTTAAATACCGACTTTGGCACAAACATTGGCTTGATGATGTTTATTTATTTTCTTTTTTTCTTTGTTAACGTCCTCCAACGTAATGTCATATCAGATGGCGAGTGACTGAAATGGATGAAATGATGCTCAAGTGAGTCCAAGGTCCATGGAGCTTTAATTTGCCCGACATTCGTCTTTTCAGAATAAGGGAAAACTTCGGAAAAACCCCTTATCCGGATAACTTACCCTAAGCGAGATTCGAACTCGCGACCTCTTGAACGTGAGGCAGACACGCTACATAGGCGGGGTGATGATGACGATGATGATGACGACCACGATGATGATAATCATAATGATTCTTAAGAATAAGAAAAACTCCGCAAGGAAACCTCGTCCAAGTTCTCCCTAATCGAGATTTGAACTCGGTAGCACTTGCATGGTGAGCAGAATCGGGAGTATTTGGAAGTTTAAAATAGAAACGTTACGTTTTTAACAGTGAAATATTTACAAATTCATTAGAGGACCAGCTGATGTGCTAGGGAGGTATGGGAATCGGGTAGTGACGTCACGCGACGGCGAGGCGGTGCTTACAATGGCTTCCTCTCCCGCCATTGTTGTCATGATGTTAAACTGCTTGACCTCCCTTCCGTTCTCAACCAGCTGTCTGTCCATCACCCTCCGAACACAAAACCCTAACACGGCGCCCCTCAAATCTTTAGGGGACAAATGTGTCGATTAAAGGCTTTCACGTTAGATATAGTGTTTGCTTGTCTTCTCTATTTCAGCACATCAGTTAAATGGCTGGATTATACAGGAAGAATTTCTTTTTCCGGACAGTAACGTTTCAATTTGGACAGTAAGCAATTTACGAGCATCTTTAAGGGCCTTATTGATATATTTCTGGCTTTTCTCCGGGCTAAAGGAGAAAATGCTCTAATGACAGTCAAAATTACGGGCCATTCACATGAAAATTAAAAATGTCCATGTTGAGGTAAAACTTAAACCATATGTTGTCATTCCTGACAAACGGAAACACAAACAGCAGCTAGTCGTAAGAGCGCGTAAGACAGCGACCACCGACAGTACGCGCTATAAAAGAGGTTACGTACATGTACAAACATGACAAATGTAATATGTTATACTCACATGATGTTTCTCCATTTATTCTTCAACAAAATGTTCTTACAAAACCTTATTCTTCTATCAAATACATGTTAGTTGGGATTAGCACTTGTAGAAATGGAGTTATTACATATTTTCATACAGGTAGTGTGGGAATAAGGGAATACAGTAGGCTAAAGTAACAGTCAAATACTTTAAGAGTTCTGGCTATATGATGGCTTTGAAATTCCGTTGTCTTTGCATGAACGAGACGCATAAAAGAAAGAAAAAATAACGAATGACTACTTCCTATTTGAGGTAGCTGTAAATATTGAAAACTTAAATCAATAGCAGCGAATATCTCGGAACCTGTTATTTCAAAAAAGAAGAAAAATACATTGTGTGCTTTAATAACACCAACATCTTTTGTGCAGTAAGACTATACCTCTCTCTTACAGTTTACGAGGTACGCAAAAGTTATTCAGAAGGAATAGCTATTCCCAGAAAATTCAAGATATACCTACATTCCATTTACCATGAAATATTTTAAGCATATAGTATTTTAATCAAAATTGTTAAAGTTATTTTTGAGAACATCAAAATTTTCCAAAAGTATTCCGTGTAAAGGATACTTTGGGTGGAGGAATTTTCTTCAAAATCTTCGTGTCTTATCCTTGAAAGTTATTTAACTTAAATGCCAACTTTGGTTTTTAACCGACTTTTCGTTTTTGAGTTATGCTGTTCACACACACACACACACACACACACACACAGACACAGACACGACCTTTTTATAAAAACGGCTTTTTTTGCATTCAGGAGGGCCTCAAAACATATATTTCCGGTGAAATCTTGACATAGAATTTTTGAGTGGAATACAATACTTCCGCTACTTACTATACTTAGTAGAGAGTTTAAAAATAGACTGTTGTTACAGCAGAGATATACTTATGGGTTCAAAATACAAAATATTCCTAAGACCCATTTATGGGCAATACTTTGGATAATAATTGATTGTTATCACAACAGAATGCATGCAAAAAACGTGGGTAATCTAAGAAGAAGTTATGGTATGATTTGAGAGTCAAATTTTTTATTTTTTATTATACACCGAATTATATGAAATCATGAAACTATGTAGCAAAACTGTATCGTTTGTAGAACATACGGAAACTACCTAACAGATTCCTCGAGAAACAGTATACTTATAGTATCAATATTAATTATGGGTTCAGAAGAAGCTTTGCATTAATATTAACAGATTTAGTATTTGTAAAGCAACTGCCGCCCCCATCAGCAGCAGTTGCACCGCAATACATCACGACATTGTTAATTTGTGTCTGACATTTATTGCCTCGGCGAGACACTGCTATGACGTCAACTATCCCACCGGGGTTCCAACAAGCTGCACGGAAAACTTAGCGTCATAAATTACATAAAATCTAAGAAATGATTTTATTCTCTCTATTCGTGACTTGGTGTACTAATAATAATTTTGTTTCAATCCAAAAATTTCACATCAATATTTCGCTAGAAATATATTTTTGGATGTTCTTTGAATATATAAATGTAAGATTATGCGCAGCTAGTTCATTTAAGGTTAATTATTGAACCAATAAATGTTAAATTTTTAAAGAAACCACTTCCCTAAATAACAGCCACTCCTCATCTACAGCTTGTCTATATGTGTATACTATTTCCATAGAATTTTGTGTATTAAATAACGTACTAACAAGTTAACAAAATAGGCATAACTGCAAGTTATAAACCAGATGTGCAGAACTGTAACACAATTGCGCGCTATATCAGTAGGCAGGATATATCAATCCATTCCTTCGAGAAAGACTGGGTGAAGATAAATTGATCAGATTATTAACATTTATTGAATTTTAAATAAGAAAACATATGTCTATTAGATATGCTCTAATATTGCTGAGAAAAAGTAAATTGTTCAGTATAACTATTTATAAAGCCAATCTCACAACAAAACAATTCATTTACAAATAAGCTGTGGTGAAAAGCTTATGCAGTAAGTTTTATACAAAATAACAATGCATTTAGAATCTACTGTATGAGTGTATTATGACGCAGCTATGGTCCAAGCTTATCTCATGGAAGGGACCGACAGACTGACCAGTTGAAGAGATAAGTAGACGGGATAGCATTCTCAACCATCGTAATCAACAGAAGCTCCATCGACAATGGACATATTCTCCCCTTTATCTCCTGTGAACAATCCAGAAGCGCCCGCGCTTGTACTTGTATAAGGCAGTATGTTCAGGAGTTAGACAGTGAGTTATATGTGATGCGACGAAGGTGCTATTCTACGAGTGAGGTTGTGCCGAAAGTTGTAATATATGTACAGCAAGTGCTGCTACTGCGAGCGTTTAGAAAAGTCTTATGTTTAATACCCCAGCGAGTGAATTAGAGGGTTCGCGCACGACTCATTTCAGAATGCAATACTTTACACGCGAGAAAAACTGAAGAGATAGTAAAGGCTAAACTAAATCACATTAGTGAACCGAAAAAAATAGCAATGTATCAGGATTCTCACTGGGCAGATGCCTGAATATATGTACGTTCCACAGTCCGAATACTAATCTGCGGACACCCTTGCCTATAGTTCAATGACAATTTAACCTTATTTTCTCGAACCTGGCTTTAGTGCTTAGACATTTCTATGCCTGGTCATTATAGACCATCTTTAATAAGCATAACTATGACATGACAAGGTGTACGCCGCAAAATAAAATGGAAGAAAGATTACAGATCATTTAAAGATTAAGCAAGATTTTTTAAAGTTCATATTTCATGATGCTTAAGGCAAACATTGGTCTTCCAAAAGATGAGCAAGAATCGACTTTTGTTTTAAATGCACAGATCCAGCTGATTTTGCTCTGCTTGATGGATGCCGAACATATGGACTTTCTTGTTTAAGGGTCGTGTTGCAATCCACTTTCTGGGATGAAATAACCTGATATGAGATGGAGGGGAACTGTGTCGGATGTTATGGTCGTTGTGCACAAGTTTTCGCCAGCAAATGCAACAGAAAAATAAAAAACGTACTTGAACTGATTTCCCATGTTCTCTGCTCTCCAGAACGGGCCTTGAGTGATTTGCTGAAGGATCTCTTCAATGGCGGGCGGGCGGGCGGGCAGTATTCTGGTCTAATGATCAGAGCATCCTCCGGACTGCAGGTTCTGGCTCACGCTTCGATGTTTCGTAGCGGACCATAAGGTTAATGTTCAAAAGACTGGAGACCTGAGTCTCATGCTAGCTGGGTTATTCATATCAACAAATACCACTGTGATACATGTAATATCTGCATAAAAATGCAATTAAAATATTTCATACAACACAAAAGAATTGTCGAGGCTAACTACATTCACAGAAAGCATCTGATGTATTGTATTCACTTTACTTTCTCTACTCACTCTTTCAAAAACGCTCTTTCAAAAGTTTATTGTCCTATCTACTTCTTGTTAATAAAATACTATTTCATTACACATTTATTTGCTGGTAGGATAAGGGTGCAGTAGGCTAAGAGATAGTCGGATGTTTAACAAGCACGTCGCTATGTGATGGCTTTGAAATGCTATGCTCTTTGCATTATCACAACAACAAACGAATAGCAAATTTTCACTTGAGAAAAGCATAAGTATTTGGAAATTCAAACCAATAACATAGAACATCTCAAAAATGTTTAAAGTTACACACACGCGCGCGCGCGCGCACACACACACGCGCGTGCACGCGCGCACACACACACACGCACGCGCGCGCACACACACACGCACGCGCGCACGCGCACGCACGCACACACACACACACACACAAAGACAATCTGTGCAATTTTGAAACATCTACTTCTTTTTTGTGTGTACGGTTTGGCTATACATTACATTTACCATACAAAGTCATTCAAAATGATTGCGTCTTCACAAGCTATTCCCAGAAAATTGAACTTAATCATTTTGTCATGCAAATATCGTAAAAATAATTGATATTTGTTAGAAAATAAGAAATAACGAATCATTTTACATATAAAGGACAGCAAAGTTTCTTGTATGACATCCACGGAAGAGGACACCAAGTTTGATATTTAACCACGTTTTCATTTTTTATGTTGTTCACACATATACACACACACAGATATACCAGGCAGAAGGTAGTGCTCCGGCCATACTTTAACCAGGAATTCATCATGGTGAGTGTAATAAATATATCGAATACAATTACTGTTCTTTTGCCGAAAAGAATAATTTGTGTCAAATATTTGGAGCTTCTTGACGAATCGATATAATCCTTTATTTAAAAAGTTTTTTAGAATTAGGGATATTAATACGTGTGATTACACCGAAATCAATATACAATTTTTGTGTGGAATCAAATGCTTCCCCTACTCACTCCAGGTACAGTAGGGAAGGTAAAAATAGAACCTTAAATTGTCATTTTTCAACTTTGGCAAAATGTCGTGGTGATGTCTCAGTGAAGGATTGTTTTAAGTTTTTATGACTATACCATTAAAATGGTTGTGTCTTCTGATGATGACACAAACTTTATGCTCTCAATGTGTGCGGTTTCACGAGATTACGACAACATTTTCAGTAGATAATATTCATTCAGAAGCACATCTGCAAGCTTTGTTGTGTGTCATTTTAAGTTATCAAGTTTGTTTCACCGCAGACAACTGAATGCTACGTATCAGTTTATTGTGTTGCTAATACGAGCTGCAAGGAGCTGTGCACATAAAGGGAATACCTTCTTCCTCTCCAGACATCAGTGTAAGTCATAATCGTTAGAGAAGTATGCTGTGTGTAATGGTCCTGTACAACATCCTGTGGTAATGAGTATGGCACTGTTCCTTGGCAAACTTGTCTCAATACAACACAGCATCAACTACCTCTGCAATACAACAGCACAACAGAGCCGCTATCGCTGCGTTTCTGAACACGCTCACACCATTCCAGGGAAACATTTTTGTTCCCCGGAAATTTGGTCGAGGCAAACGGTGAAAACTGTACCGCGACAGTTCCCGACACTTCTCGCTCTTTACCGTTCCGACATCATCAAAAAACAAGGTTGCCAACATATTTTATTAGGAAACACGCCATCTTTTGTTTTCTCAAGAAGGAAGCGCACTACACTCAAATTCGGTATCAAGATTTCACCAAAACATTCCACAACTTAAAAAGGACCTTATAAATTATGGTGGTGCGACGGTGAATAACACAACTAATAAACAAAATACTGGATAAATACCGCAACACTGGGCTGCCCCGCAGCACTGCCGCAGAGCGTAACAAGGCGTTCAAGGTCTAGCTTCCTCACCACTCACACGAGTGAGCACAATACTAACAACAATCAAGTGACAACTGAAAGGGTTTTCCAGAGCATTCGGCTTCTTTGTAGACGTTCGAGAAAGATTTGGCTACGTCATCGCCGGTATAAAAGCTTCGGAGCGCGTGAAGGTAGGCGTGAATGTGCGTCAATGAATTTTTTTGTCTATTACAGTTTCACGGGCGATCAGCCGTGTGAGGTTTAAAAACATTGAGCTTTCGGCCATTATAAACTCCATGGCCTTCGTCAGAATGAAAATGACCGTTAGCTTTCCGCTCCCCATATATATATACAATGTTAGGTGGGAGGGGGTTGTCGTTAAAGGGAACACATTTTGTGAGCTATACTTTCATCTCACATCTCCTACCCCTTTCACGTCTAATGTATTTTTAGAGAGCCCACGATTTCTGATAGTGTTTGTGTGTGAGTGTTGTTTAAGGGCCCGTCGACAACTAGGTCATTAGGGTACTTCTGATAGAAACTGAGGCCATTTTAAAGCGTATTATGGCACATGTATTGGATGAGAGAAGTTCAATGCGCCTTCGGTCGCCAGCTCAGTGGTAGAGCTTTGTCACTGTTATTGTTATTATTATTATTATTATTATTATTATTATTATTATTATTATTATTATTAATTATTATTATTATTATTATTATTATTATTATTATTATTATTATTATTATTATTATTATTATTATTATTATTATTATTATTATTATTACTTTTTCATTGGAGTTGTAATTTTTAATGAGATAAAACTTAAAGGTACTTTAACCGGGGTGTTTATTACTGGGAAAACAACATTTAAGGTCAGAAGGAAAGGAACTCAACCCGTTAAGGAATTAGATATTCGCCGTCAACAGGTACTCACCCCCACACCGAAGTTAGAGGTACTCTACTATTTGATTATTGACCAAGAGAAACCACAATAACAAGCTATTACTATGCAAATTGAATTTCGAAATTGTGGGTTGTAATCAAAGAGAAACTTCTTGGCTAGTTGTACCCTCTTATCGGCACAAGCCTCCAAGTCTTGTGCTTTAATTGCCCAAATTGATAAAGCAGGCTTTGAAATGGTAGGACACCGCTATATCTGCCCCGTCTACCAAACACTTGACTGACTTTTCTCAAGAGACACTGTCTATCATGGCAAAGAGATTGTCGAACTCTGCAAAGTAATATTGCTAAAATAAACTAAATAAATGAAACCTGATGTGTTTCGTTCGCACGACTTTTTTGGTGGCGGTGCAGATTGTAGAGTAGAAAGGCAGTATAAAAGAGGCATTTTGAAGATACGAACAGGGATCGCAGAATAACATCAAATTCTTCATGTTAGAACAGCGATGTCCAAACTTGTCTCTAAGGAGACGCTTACGTAATTAGCTGCTATTCCTCACTCCCCCCCCCCCCCCTTCAGTCGGAGGGTGAATCAGCTAGTGGCTATGGTGCGTATACTCACAACCAGTCAGTATCCAGACGATTCCATGGCAGTTTCTAAGTCATACCTTGAATTTTCTGGGAATATTCTCAGAAGACCTCTTCATTCTGGATGATTTTTACATAAATGGTAAACAGTAAGAGACAGATAAAAGCTTCCTAAATAAAAATGCGGATTTCGCTACAAACACACAATTTATGTCAAATAAATAATTATGTCGATCAAAATTAAGTAGATAGAGAAATGAGCATTTTTAACAATAGTGTATATAAGAGTGAGTATAGATCTACATATATTTGTGAAAAGAGTTCCTCCAAATTGAACTGTATTAAAAGTCTCAATCGCATTATGTTACACGACGATCATTGTGCCAAATATTGATAGACTTCTTAAACGTAAGCAATACCAAAGAAATCTCTAATGAACAGATGTTTATCGCATAAGATTTAAAAGTGCTTTTGTAAGTCAAACGCAATGTAGGTACATATAACCAAACCGCCACTGAAACACAATGTACGCCTGAGTGTTAAAAGGCTGACACATTCCGCATAAAGTGGAAGAAGGCAAATGCAACCTCCCCTCTTTCCCAAACTTTGGACATCGCTATGTTAGAGTCTCCGATTGTCCAGTAATACCGTCTTTTCCAATACAGTACACGGTAGTTTCATTGTATACTATTACTTGTCACGTGACTGGCGTGTTATCATATTGTATCTGCGACATCATGCTTCTAACCTCAAAATGTTTAGTTTGGAACTGCGTTTCCGCACATTGTTTTTGCACGACCTGTATAGTATACTCTCTTTACCCCTAGCGCAAGAACCCATGAAGGGCCAAGGCTTGCCGCTCATCCGATACCTCCCCCATCTCTGACCACTACAGGCGTTGTTGGTGGAGTGCAGTACTGGAGCTGGTCAGCGCCCCTCCCAGCCAGTTATTCGGTCTTCGCGATCTGGGCCCGCTACTTCTCCATTGGTCCTCAACTGCCCCCCCCCCCGGGACCTAGCGAGGCTGAGTGCACCCCGCGCCAGACGGAGGCAGTCTGTATAGTATACTATTCGTATAAAAAACAAGACTCCTATCCTTACTAAGTTGCAACATACTTTTACTTAGGGATTGTTTCCATTTAGACAAAGCATGAACGTCTAGTGAAATGTGCATATTGAATTCTTGGGTGGAATAGAACACCTATCTAGACACTGGAGCAAGTAACGACCGAGTTGTGTTCTAATTGAGTGCGCTGCCCTGAATGTTGTGTTGCGGTATTTGACCACAGTCGTAATCATCCCTGGGACATTCCCTCTGGATTCCTGGCCTCTGTCCAAATGAAATGTTCTCTGGGCGTGAAAGTATGGAGAAATAATGACCAAAATTAACACAACCCCTTCACGATCTTAAAGTGCATGGAATCGTGCCGATATAATAAGCTTGATGAGGAAACGCTAAACCATCTCCGTCCCTATCAGATCCTAACCCTTAACTCTTTGTGTTGCGCCTCTGTTTTTCTCGACTGCTGAGCCTGTAAGTTAATGTTTGGGTGCCACACATTTGATACTAAAACAATACTAGACGAACTAGGAGATGCTGAAACTGGTCACTGTAGTTGTCCATACATTTTTGGCACCTCTTTAGGAAACTATCCATCACTCGCCGTAGTACACGTGGAGAAATGCTGACAAAGTCCGAGCGGATATTTGTTTAAATTCTTTCAGGGTGCGTGGGTTTGTCTTGTAAACTTTATGTTTTAAGTTACCCCAATAATAGAAATATCAGGGGATTAGGTCGGGGGACCGAGGGGGCCACAAATCTCTACTAATAATTCTGTCTTTGAAACTCACTTTCAATTGCTTTCATCTAAAAATTGGCCATAGGAGCTGTTGCAATCTCGTTGAAAAAAGTCAAAACCACTTATCCTGTCTGTTAATTCTCTAAAAACAAACGGGCAAAATTGTATTCACGTGTGTACGGACGTCAGCTGTTGACTGGAAAAAAGATTGGGCCTAAAGCTCTTTCTCCGCTAATGGCGCACCATACACCGATTTTTTTTTGGCCATGAAGGGCTACTTCATGAACAATATTAGGTTTCTCAGAGCTCCAATAACGATCTTTTTTCATTAAGTTTGTAAGTAAAGTATTTGAAAGTAGTTTTGAAAAGCTATACGGTTTCATTTGCGCCTTTTTATGATAGCGGCAGTTGGCAACGAACCCCAAGGACGCGAACAGGTAAAACACCGCGCAGCACGTTCGGAATTTTTTTACTCTCTCGGTATAAAGTAATAGAATATGAAGGTAAAAGTATAGGTACATTTCTGTTCAAAACTATGCTTGAGCATGCAATTTCTTGGGATCAATTTGCTAGGAAAGTGATGCTAATTGTGGCGTTACATTAAGAAGTGCTTGATGTGACTGACTGTTAATGAGCTACATTGGCCCAATGAAAAACCCAGGTGAAGTTATCCAAGTGAAGCGAAGCGGATACATTAGGTTGAGGGCTATATCGATTTCAGCAGTCGACGAGGAAGGCCGGATTACTGTGTTTGACTTCCCCCAGAAATTATACAGAGAGAGGGAGAGCAAGAATTCATCAATCAGTTTTAAATTTCTGTGGTGTATGTGTAATCTATATTTAGCCATAACATGACGTTAAATGGTTTCATTTCTATTTACTACCACTGATGTGCTCCAGGACTCGAAACAGCATATATGTACTTTACTCCAAGCATCACATCCCCAGATGAAATCAATGTAGGCCAGAGGCTGACCTGTGCATATGATTGTTTTATTCCGGTAAGAGAAATATCAACTTATATGACAAAATACAACTAACGGCAAATTCAATTTGTAGTGACTGCCTTAAGCTATTGCAATCATTGATGAACCATACTCTACAAAAAGTTGTGATGCTTATCAATCATGAATGAAATTTGTTAAGCTATTTACAATTAATTATAAAGCTTCTTTTTACTCCTTCTATCACTTAACTATACTAGGTAGAGAACTTGCATAAACGTTATAGAAAACATCTGATGTGTTGCACTCACATGACTTTCTCTACCCTTGTACTATTGTTGCAAACTCTAATTCTTCTATCTTCTTCATGCTAGTCCAGATAAGCATTTGTAGTATTATTAATCATTTTCTTTTAGGTGCAGTAGGCTTTGATCAATAGTCAAAGCTTTAAAAGCTAGTCGTTCTCTTTGCACGGTTAAGAAATAAAAATATGAATAACGACCTTCCATTTGAGAAAAGTACAAGTATTGAAAAACTCACGCAAATAACAAGGAATCTCTACGAAATGGTTCATTCGACAAAAATGCATAAATTCGACATAAATTGTGTGTTTTAGCAAGATCTACATTTTTGTACAGTAATATTTGGTCTATCTGTTAAAGTTTATCAGTTATGCAAAAGCCACAAGAGTGAACAGGACTACATGGCTATAAGAGAATTCAAACTATTCATTTTAGTTTCCATAAAATATCTTAAACATATGGCAGTTTAATCAAAATCATTAAAGCCATTTTTGAGAAAATCAAAATTTTCAAAAAATTATCATGAAAAGGGTAGTTTAGGGTAAAGATATTTTGTTCAAAATCTCCGTGTCGCATCCTTAAAGGATATTTAACTTAAATACCAACTTTGGCTTTTAACCGAATTTTCATTTTTGAGTTATGCTGTTCACACACACACACGCGCGCGCGCGGATGTACGGACGGACCTATATCTAAAATTAGTTTTTTTTTTTTTTTTTGTTTTTTTGTTTCAGGGGGCCTGAAAACATTTCCGGTGAAATATCTCGACATTGAATTTGTGGGTGGACTACAATACTTCCTCTACTTTACTATACGTAGTAGAGAAAGTAAAAAGGTGTATTAGCTTATACAAAATACAAACATTTTTAGTAGCAATTGGGAACAGTGTAATGAGCAATATTACATAAATATTGGCTTCATTTGTGAACTTATAATTTTACTTATTAAGAGCAGTACGTTTTCAGGTTGGTTATGTATTAGGCATGGCGCAGAAGATGTGAGGTAGAGTGGGCCGAGTTTGAATGCCTTCTGCAAGGCCAATGATCTGGTAACACCTAGGCCAGTAGGTAACTCATTGAACTAAAACGGGTAGTCTATCTGACAGGTGGTGTTCATTTCGCGGCGTACTTACGACCGTGCAAAACACATCGGCCAGCAAAATTTGTGTTTGCTTTGTGGGAAAAGTGTTTGAAGAGAAAAAAATAATTATTATACTGAAGCGGCTTATTAAGGTACCAATTGAAAATATTCACACTTATACCTCTAAGAGCCTGTATGTGTCTCTAAGCGGCAAACCTATAAACAAAACTACCAAACTTGCAATTTAAGTTCAGTGTATTTCAAGAATGCAATATAAAGGTTAAGAAAATCCCCACAACTCCAAACTACTCTTTATAAGGCAAACTTTTAGTTCTTTTGTAGTTTCACAAAAATTTTTCACAGTTTTATTAAGACTGTGTCTATGTTTAAGACACTCGTGTGAACAATTTAAATTGTTATATTTTGAATTTTCTGTAAGACCCTGTAAAGCACTTATTCTGTATAACTGGTAAATGATAAAATATAAATAAAAGCTTAATACATACAACAGTAGATAATTTAAGTAAAATATCATTTTCGCTTTATCTACCATGCATATAACCAAAGGAAGTATCGCATCGGACCCAAAAATTCGATACCGAAGTTTCACCAGAAATATATTTTTTGAATCTCTTGGAATACAGAAATAAGTTTTATGGAAAAAAGTTCTTGTCTGTGTGTATGTGTGTGTGTGCGTGCGCACTTATACACAATATAACTCAAAAACAAAGTGTCCGATACATACCACAGTAAGTTCAGCTTATTCCAGAAGATGATCAAGAAAATTTCCCCAAAGCAAACTCCTTTCTAAATGGGGGATTTTTGTTACTATTTATTTTTAAAAAATTACTGCACGATTTTTTTAAAATATCACATATTTAAGATATTTACATGACTAATAAAGTGTATATCTTCATTATTTTGCGAATAGCTGTGTGAATTTCACTTCATTTGTATTGAATATTGTATAATTGCGTATAATTAATAATTATAAGTATAAGAGATATGTAAAACATTGCCAAGATTAGGTAGATCTCTTTAAAGTGCAAGTTTTATTTCAAATAATCTTTTTGTGGCGTGAACTATTTCCAAAATATTTTATTCCTATGAAATATCCAATATTGTTATTTTTGGAAACGGTGTAAACATTCAATTGAAGTTTATTGTATTTGCTGTATGTAGTTGTTACTCCTACTGAAGTTTCAAGTACACAATACTACTGACATTTGGATTTATTTCCATATCACTGCTGCGATATTTTGCCCAATATTTAGAGCGTGTCTTGCTTGCAGCTCAAGAGATATTGCATCTCAGAAGAAAGGTGAATGTGGCAGATACTCTATGTACTGCATATCTCCGCTTCGTGGCGCAGAATTACTGTTTTTCTCTCAAGGGATAGACGTCAGGAAATTTATCTGAAGCTACACAAAATAATATCTCTTGTTTTTTCGGCTTCAGCGTTTTGTTTACGCATGGCTGACCAAAACCTTCAGTTTAACAAGTGGCCTACACTTGGATTCCATTGTACTGATGGATGGTCAGAAACGAGGACAGTAAGTAACTGTGTATGCGTAGATCTACTGTGAACTAATGGCGCGTGTCTTACTGCATGGCGTGTTACATTAGTGCTATAGAATATTTACATTAGAAGACTGTAACACATGAAGTCTAACACTGAATTATAAAATCGCTATACAGGAGTGGATTCAATTAAAGCTGTACAAACGTTCATGTTCAACTAATCACATAACTATAAATTAATATAAAGCTCTGCAATATAATTATATTCAATGAATTACAATTAACAGTGACATTTTAAGTGAAACGTACAGTATGAAGTCATACGACTTATCATTTTCAGATAAAAGCAGGTAATATTAAATTTTAACTTAACTCAATTATAGAAAGCATAACTTTCTGTTACAAAAATTCATTCCTGATAATTCATTCCGGATAATGTTCTTGCAAAATGCCATTGCCATGGCCAGAATTTGAACCACGGATCCTGCGGTCTCCCTCCGGTTGCTCTAATCACTGAGCTACCATGGTAACATGCCGACACGACATTAAGTTCTCCAACAGAATCATATTTTTACCGGTAAACCATAAGGAGATCATAAATTCATGAGATAACATAGCCTAATGGCGATTTGCAATAATTTTAAGTACTGTAGCGTGGGCCGAGAGCAAAGAAGAATAAAAGATAGCTGCCTCATATGACAACTGAGAGATATAGGCCACTCAGGAAAAGAAAATCAGTTAGTGAGTAGTAAATTCAGATTGAGTTGCATACAATTGGGCAGTTTTATGAAGTTTTCAACCTTTGCCATTATGGAATCAGAGACCACAGGTAAAGAAAATCGGAGATGCCAAAGTTGTATTTAACATAGCAAATTTATGCATAGGGTTGAATGGCTATGGTACTTTTGGGAAAAACTGGACTCGAAAGAGAGTACCTTTTATAAAACCACACCGCCCACGTGAGAAATGCAATGACTGTGCAAAATGTAAGTGTTATTTTCGATAAAAGTAGAATGGATATTCCATTTTGCCACTGGCATAAAATACGTGATGTTTTGCTTTAAAAAGCAAAGTTTTGATGTCATAAAAACGAGATGGCAGAACATGGCTTGTTTCTTTTTGCAGTGTATGTCGCCTCGCCGCAACTGTTTCGAGACTCCTGAGGTAAAATCCGCTGCAGGTTAGGGATGGTTGTGCACTTATGCAGAAAACTGTTTACTGCGTGATGCGTTAAAAGGATTAACATATACAAAAAGAAACTTTAAAATGCAAAAACCTTTGACGTGCTGCGAGAGGAAAAAGGAGCCACTTTAACTTCAGGCGGTGGTTTTTATGACCCACATTTAATAAAGGTATAGACATTGTTATGTATGCAATAAAGCTAAGTGTATCAACTTTTTCACAAAAGAGATAGCATGTACTGAGGCTCAGCTTCTGGGGATCCTATTATAACATCTAATCCTATTATAGTAGAAGTAAATACCGAACTGTATTGTAACAAAATGACAATTCGGCGAATCCCACTCCTGACATCAGTGTGACAAAGATGATAATATCAGTCCAGTTACTCCTCTATCGTTTTAATTTTCTTCTAAAATGTTTGCACAAAAACACAGTTCTCTTTTACTGTCGATAACACTCTGCAGTCTTTCATGATATCACAACACCCAACTGTTTTCTTCTTGCACCCTTGACTCAGTCCTTTCACTGCCCGTGTTTACTTTCTCAGTCTCTCATGCACTAACTCTGACGATACAAACACTCGACGCTCGTTAAAACTTCTTCACTCCGACGCGACGTACCTTTAACGACGACAGTACCACATACACCTCGCACTCACCGACGCACTGACCGACTTATGTCTGTCGTTCTCCACAATCCTGTTTTCTCGCCTCCTTATTTAGCGAGGCTGACGTAAGATGGCCCTTTCTCAATCTCCACAAACACGCCGGCCACCGGATGTCCCTTGAAGGTTCCAGCAAGCCTTTGCTATGTGCCGCGCCCATTGTTGTTGGTCACGTATACACAGTCAGGCGAGGCGGCCTGATCTAGAGCGTCTTTGCCTGCCGACCTGGTATGTGGTGTGAAGTAGCTTAGTCCCGACAGTCCTTTGTGTGCACCGCTCACGGTATATTAAATATCAGCACAAATAAAGGAAAATGAGAATTAAACGTTATATATATGCAGACATGATAAATGGTACAGTAAGGATAGGTATGACTAAAATGTCATGAAAATAGAGAAAGAACAACTGCTTTTTATTTTGGTTATACAATAACAGATATTCGTGAATGCGAAAAATGCATTATTTGCTTCTGGAGCCCATTTCTAAATGTCCTTGCATGTTTAAATATCGCGTCGACTTTAATGTGAGCTTTGCATTCAAAGCTTTTACTGCTGTTTTCTTGATACAGATATATATTTTCTCCCTATAAAATGTCCCTTGGTTTTAAAACACGAATTTTCTAAATATATGTTTATTTATACTTAAACTAAATTACACTGTTATTGTCACGGACACGTCCTCATGTAGGACGATGAACCGATGTAGTACACCATGCGAACAGTAGATGGTAGTTGTGAAGAGAGTGTATAGTGAAAGAACAGCGCTTTTTTGTTGTTATGTAGAGAAAGCTATGGGCAAGATTGAAGGCAACTATCATGGACAAAGATGGACTGCATGGCTTTTGTGTAAGGAAGGAGTCAAAAATGTGTGTATGTGCATTACATTCAACGGGGCTTGATGCAGGTCCAGAAAGAGAGAATTCTGTTGTTGACTACCGGAACTGGAGAATGAAGACTCATGGAGGAACTAGCTGCGAATCACTACCATACACTTGAATAGAAAATGTTAGTTCGATAACATGTTTGCAGAGAGCCACAATTTATAAGTGACTAAAGCTGTATTACCGCTAAAACGTACAACCAACATTACCAGCACACCGTGCACAACTACGAGTGAACGGGGACCCCGGCTAGATGTATTCTAAGTGTTACCCCTAGAAGGAGCGTATACTAAGCCCTTTCTGCCTTATAAAAGAAGAGTGTAAGGAAGTAAATTTAGCCCAAGAGGACGTTTTATTGACAAGATGCTGTTCGTAGTTTCCGCAAAGACAAAGGAAAGGAATTTCTTAATGAAAGGAGTAAATGGAAAGCCATTTGGTCGCTCAGGTAGATTATCAGTAAATTACAAGCAAATTGCTTTGCAGGATGGGACTTGAATCGATTTGTCCGTACATTATCGCTAATTGTGCTATCCGCCAATTCTCCTCTAATGGCTTCGGAGTAAACTTCACTGTTTGTTAGGTCAACTCCATTATTGTGCTTATGATCAAAGTGTAATGACAATTTGACAATTTTCTAATAATTACTTTCTCCATTACTAACATTTTCATTAAAATACCACGTACATAACATATGGTATGCGTGGCTAATAAAGAGTATATTGTGAATTTTCTGGGACTAGACTGGGAAATAATTTGTATTTTGAATGAATTTTGTATCCCTTAAATCCGATAAATTATAAGACATAGACAAAAAGGCACTCCAAATATATATATATATATATATATATATATATATATATATATATATATATATATATATATATATATATATATATATATCTTTAAAATATAAAATTAGCCGAGCGAGGTGGCTCCACGGTAACGTGTGCGACTCGCATTTAGGGTCTCGGATTCGATTCCCATCGACCGAACACTATGACTTGGGGTTTACCAAGATTTCTCCTTATTTGTCCTGGTTTCCGACTCCGGTACGTTTTGACGGATGCAAACGGATGGCATAGATACGCACGCTCTACAAAATCCTTCTTCCCTGCTCCCCTTCACCCCTAGAATTTGCTACTCGGGCCGGAAGGGTCATTTTCTCAATTTCTCCCTTAGTGGGAGAAATGCTTCGGTGGTGCACCAGGAGATAATCTTTCCAAATGTTAGGTACCACCGTGCGTCTGTGTGCTTCGCTGGTCCCGTCCTCTGCCAGACCTCGGGCTGCCTCGGACTCATCCCTTCCTCCTGTAGGGGTAGTAGTCCGCAATAGATCTCTGTCGGGTTGTGATTAGCCGAGGCATCCCTCTGTGTTTCTTCAATCGCAATCATAAAATGTATAATTTAGGTATTTCAAATACTCTTTTTGTGGCATCAGCCATTTCCGAAATATCCGTTGTTGTTTTGTTGCATTATTGAATACTTCGTCATTTTTGAAGTGCTTTTACCATTCAGCTGATTCTCATGATACCATGGAAGGAGTGTCAAATATCAAAGTGATTGCATAGGCACCTCCTTTTAAAATATTTTACTTTCATTTCAATGTGCTTTTACAGACCTTCGAACGAGAAAACGAGAAAGGAAGACAGAAAGAAAGACAGAAAGAAAGACAGAAAGAAAGACAGAAAGAAAGACAGAAAGAAAGACAGAAAGAAAGACAGAAAGAAAGAAAGAAAGAAAGAAAGAAAGAAAGAAAGAAAGAAAGAAAGAAAGAAAGAAAGAAAGAAAGAAAGAAAGAAAGAAAGAAAGAAAGAAGGAAGGAAGGAAGGAAGGAAGGAAGGAAGGAAGGAAGGAAGGAAGGAAGGAAGGAAGGAAGGAAGGAAGGAAAGAAGGAAAGAAAGAAAGAAAGAAAGAAAGAAAGAAAGAAAGAAAGAAAGAAAGAAAGAAAGAAAGAAAGAAAGAAAGAAAGAAAGAAAGAAAGAAAGAAAAAGAAAAAGAAAGAACTAAAGAAAGAAGGAAGAAGAAATAACAATAACGTGTTCCGGTTGAGAAAACCATAAGCATCTGAAAATTCAAACCGTTAACAGAGAATATCGATATAAACTTGACGCTTCAACAAGTTCTATATCTTTGTGTAGTAAGATTTCGCCTATCTTTTACCGTTTATCAGGTATACAAAAATTATTCAAAAGAGGACTTCAAAGACTATTCCAGGAGAATCCAATTTGGCTCAAATATATGGTATTTCAGTCAAAAATCATTAGAGTCAGTTTTCAGAAAATCAAAAATAAGGAAGACTGGCACCTGCAGTGAGTGCTGCTACTGCAAGGGATTAGAGACGTCTTGTGTTCGACTCAACGGCTAGTGAACTGTCCGGAACAAGAGGTCGCGTTGTGAATCTTTTACTACGTCACTATGACACGAAGAAAGTGAAGTTATTGGGGAAGTTAAACTATTCACATTCGTGAAGTCACCGCTTGAGTTAAGGGAAGTCACAATGAAAATTTAACTACTTCACTTCTTATGAACATTAGTGAAGTGACATGTTAAAAAAAAACATGTGTTGCAGTCACATGACTTCCCTTACTCTTATACTATTCTTACAAACTCTAATTCCTACATCTTCTTCATGTTAGTTGAGATAAACATTTGCAACAATTATCTTCTAGGTGCAAGGGAAATGTGGGAATACAGTAGGTAGGCTTAGACTGATAATCAAATCTTTTAAAGCTTTGAAATTCAGTTCTCCTTTCATGGCCAAGACAAAAAAGTGAGTAACGACCTTCCATTTGAGAAAAGTTTAAGTAGTGCAAAACACATACAAGCAACAAGGAATATCTCTGAAATGGTTCACTCCAAAAAAAATTGCATTTGAACATATGTGTGGTTTAACGAGATGTGAACTTTTGTGTAGTAAGATTTGGTCTATCTATTACGGTTTACCAGTTATGCAAAAGTCATCAAGAGTAAATAGAACTACATAGGCTATAGCCAGAAAATTCAAAATACACATTTTTCTTGCCATTAAAGTATATTAAACATATCCCACTTTAATAAAAATCGTTTGAGTCATTTTTAAGAAAATAAAAATTTTCGAAAATTTTTCTATTTAAAGGGTAGTTTAGGGTGGAGCAATTTTCTTCAAAATCTTCGTGTCACATCGTTGAAAGATGTTAAGTTTAAAAACTTGGTTTTTAACCGACTTTTCATTTTTGAGATACGCTGTTTACACACACACACACACACACACACACACACACACACACACACACACACACACACACACACACACACACACATACACACACACATGCACGCACACACACATACACGCAGACATACACAAGGAGATATTTCTGAAATTGCCTTTTTTGGATTTTGGGGGCCTCAAAACATATATTTCCGATTAATCTTTGCATCGAAATTTTGGGTCGAATACAATACTTTTCCTGCTTACTATACGTAGCTGAGAAAGTACAACTAGATGAAGCCACAATACTTTTCCAGAAGTCTCCTTGTAAGAAGCTTTTATTGTGTTTCCTAAAGACTCTCCAGGGTATTAGAACTGCTATTAACACATTTCGTACCTAGCAATATAATGAAGCATGAACTAATAAAGTGTTAAATTAAGAAGAGCTACAAACGAGTTGTTTGAGTAAAACTGGCATGTATCGCAGTTTTATGGTTGATCTCCCTTGTGACCTTTTACTGCTGCAGGAAGTGTAAACAAATCTCATTCCTGAGATTAACGTTGTTCTGTTGGAAATATGACTCTGTAATCCTCTTAGGATACGTCGTTAACATTTCATGGGGATAAGGCGCGTACGCACACTGCACTGTAAAGAGGAGGGCTGCGGTTACACAAAACGTCTAGGGACGTATGCCTGCCTGCTTGAGTTCATACGTCAGCCCCTACAGGGAGTACTTTTCACTTTCCACATGCGTAGGTATCTCAAAACAGCAACAATACGCCATCCCAAATTGTGTTACGCATTTGCGAAATAACTGAAGCCTTACCTACATTCTGTTGTATTCTGAATAAGTTAAAATAATCTTCCCTCATGGGTTTGCTTTTATTAAAAATCTCACGTTACACTCATATGACTTTCTCTATTCTTGTACTAACCATTCTTACAAACTCTTATTCCTATATATTCTTCATGTTAGTTGAGGTAAACATTAGCAGAAATTATCTTATTGCTCGTTTTCTTGCACGTGCAACGGGAATATGGGAATACAATAGGCTTTGGACGAGAGTAAAATCTTTTAAAGCTTTCAAATTTCTTTGTTATTGCACGGTTAACATAAAAAATGAACAGCAATGTTCCATTTGATAGAAGTATAGTTCTCCAAAACTCACACAAATGACACTTGGTTCTCTCTACGAAACAATTTATTTGAACATAGATTGCGTGTTTTAGCGAGATTTACATGCTTTTTATAGTAAGATTTTGTCTATCTCTTTTGGTTTAGGAGTTATTCAAAAGTCATCCAGAGTAAATAGGGCTTCATGAGCTATGGCCAGAAAATTCAAGATATACATTTCATTTGTCATAAAAATATCTCTAACATGTCATTTTAATCGAAATCATTAGAGCCAGTTTCAAGAAAATAAACATTTTGTAAAACTTTTCCATGTAAGGGGTAGTTTAGGATGCAATTTTCTTCAAAATCTTCGTGTTGCATCCTTGAAAGACATTAAACTTAAATACCAATTCTGTTCACAGATTGACACACAGACACACATACGGACCTTTTTCTAAAATTACTCTTTTTTTTATTCAGGGGGTCTCAAAATATGTATTTCCGGTGAATTCCCGACATCGAATTTTTGGGTGGAATACAATACTTCCTCTACTTTACTAAACATAGTAGAGAAAGTAAAAAATAGTCCAGAATTAAGTATGGAAATATATACACGAAGTCCAATTTTTACAACTTTTAATCTTATAATTGCATCACTTCTATTTAAAGATATTTAATGCAAAATATATTTATTCTTTTACATGAACAATCTGTTAATCGATTTTCTGTTGTAATTTAATGTCTATGTTTATCTTGAAAAAAAGAAGCATGTATTCAGTCTTCGTTCTTGAAAAATGTTGGTTAGTTTGCAGGATACATAAGTGGCTGAAGGAGAGAAGGAATGGAAGAAAGGAAGAAAAAGAAAGCCCCCTTGTACATAGATAGGATCGTTATGGTAATGAAGGTGAATACTGCGTGACTTAACTCCATACCATAGAAAAATTGTATTACACCACTGTAAGCATATCCTGGTGTTGAAATGGAATTACCTAATCCCAAGATATACCTTTATGGCTTAATGTCGTAGCCTAGAGCATGGAAGCAATTGACCCGATTCGCTCTTGTTTACCTATTGTACGCTTCGTATGTAATATCAAATTTTATTCTTTTTTTCAGTTATTTTTATGAATTTCCCTCATGTCAGTTCAGATCTGTGTGCTACAGTTTAGAGTAGGGAGCAGTGTAATGTAATAAAATATAATACAATCAGATTTTAATTTTAAGATAATGCAACAGCAGAGTAAATTATGAAGCTAAAGCACAGTAACTGGTGATTTTTCTAGAACGTATGAGATGCAGACGGTTCAATATATAAAAAAGGGGAAGCACTGCCCCAACCCACTGACTCGGCGCATAACAAAGATGCGCAAGGTCAACCTTTCCCACGCCACTGACATACAGAAACACGTGACAACAATCAGAGCGGCAGAACATAATAGGGTTTTTTTTAGACTATTCGAGTAGCTAGTGGCGTATTTGTAGAAGTTCGAGAAAGGACCGTAACGTCATCCTCGCTAAATAAGGAGGCGAGGAAGCGGGAGTGAGTTCAGTTCAGCTTTTAGAGAGAGAGAGAGAGAGAGAGAGAGAGAGAGTGTGTGTGTGTGTGTGTGTGTGTGTGTGTGTGTGTGTGTGTGTGTGTTGCGTGTGTCATCTGTGAGAGAACTGGGGTGTTTGAGAGACAGAAAGAAGAAACAAAATAGTGCGTCAAAGTTATGAGAAGAAAACGGTTGTAAGTAATATCACGAAGGACTAAAGACTGTGTTAACGATGGTGGAAGAGAACTTTGTATTTGTACAAAAGTTTTGTTGCACGATAATGGAGTGACACAAAAAATAAGTGGGCTGATTTTGAAACTTTGTCTTGATGTATACATTTACCAAACCGAAGCATGAAATTTAGAAGAGTCGAAATTTTAAGTAAAAATCTAATAAGTCATTTACATGGCTTTTTATACCTATTTTGCTCAAATTATTCTTATAAAGTCATTTATCCTTTATTTACTTATACATTTTGCTGCAAGT
The DNA here is from genome assembly GCA_030765045.1 of Tenodera sinensis. NCBI lineage: Eukaryota > Metazoa > Arthropoda > Insecta > Mantodea > Mantidae > Tenodera > Tenodera sinensis. Next base: position 24,287,063 of record CM060961.1, on the reverse strand, counting down.
GTCAGGATACAGTCAAACTTTTAAAGTACATCGCTTTGAGATAGGTTTGAAATCCCATGCTCTTTGCATGGTCACAAGAAAACATGAAAAGTGATTTATAACTTGAAAAAAGTATAAGTACGTGTTTGAAAATTAAAAACAATAAGAGAGAATATCTCGGAAATGGTTTCTGATGCACAATATTATTTCAGCTAAGTTATGTCCTTTAAAGAAATCTGTATTTTTGAGTAGTAAGATTTTTCATTCTACCTGTTACGGTTTAACAAATATAAAAGGACTTCAGAATAAATATTTATTTCCAAAACTTCAATACATATATACATACATTTTCCATGAAAATATAAGCATATGCCGTTTATAATCGAAATTGTTAGGGGTGTTTTTGAGATGATAAAAAATTATGAAACACCTTCCATGTCACGGTAGTTTGGTGTGGAGGGATTTTCTTAAAAGTATTCATGACACATCCTTTAATACGGTACTTAATTTCCAAGTTCGCTTTTCGTTTTTCTTATTTTTTTAATTTTTTTTTTATAGTTACGCTGTCCAGACATGCACATACAGAGATCTTTTACAAAAATACTTGTTTTATTCAGATGGCCAAAAATATTGTGACAGAGAGGAGAAAATCAGTCCAATTACTTGTTCTTTCACATTATTAACTTTATCACAGAAACATAGTCTCTTCTACTGAAGTTAGTACAGCCTAGTCTTTCGTGATATTACAACTTGCAACTGTTCTCATCTGACTCTTTTCACTGTCTGGCAAACCTAACTCCGACGATACAATCACTCAACACTCGTTAAAACTTCACTTCCACTTGACGTATCTTTTACAGCTTGCACACACTGACATACTGACCGACTCGAAAACTGCTTGACCTCACGCGCTGCGCAAGCTTTTACATCGGCAATGACGTAGCCAGATCTTTCTCGAAGCTCTTCAAACAAGCCGGTCGCCGAACATTTGTCGAAATACCTGGAAAACTCCTTTTTTGACGTGCCGTGCTCATTGTTGTCACGTGTTTGCTCGCTTGAGTGGTGTAGGGGAGCTTGACCCAAAACGCCTGGTATGTGGTGTGAGGTAGCTTGGCCCCGAAGTCACAATATGTATTTTGACGAAACCTCTATATGAAATTGTTGTGCGGAATACGATACCTCTTCTTACCCACTCAACGTGAGAGACCAAAGAGAGGAATTTTTATAGCTATTCTAGAACGTATAAGATGGAGACTGTCATGAAAGATGAAACGAAGAAGGAAAGTCAAATGAGATTTCATAATTTGATCTTAGAGCATATAACGGTATCAAAAGGAAAAATGAAATTTAGGAATGTGAAACACTTTAAGTAAAAAGGCATGCACAGAGCAAGCTACAAGTATGCTACGCATGATAGAGATGCGACTAAACCAAAAGGGAAAGGGAATGAAGAGAAAGCAAGAAGAAGAAGGCAAGCGTCTTGAAGCTAGCGAGCATTGGATTACTAACGATAAAGTTGGTAGCTTAGTTAATTAATTCTGTTTAAAAGCGGTTGCTTCCAGTGGCATCTTGACGATACTTGTTTCTCAACTTGTTTCGTCCGGAACTTGCTCATGTGTTTATAACTTCTTACGTCCTTTGATGCAATGTCAGCTACTTTATGTTAATGCAGCTGTGAAAATGGGACACAAATGGTATACAAGTGATAAATTTCGTGACTTTTCTCATAAAATACGGCGTTACACGACTTTTTACTTCACAATAGGAAATTATATTGCCCTTGCGACCTTAGAACAGGCAAACCTAACCATTATAATCTCCGTGGCTCGCTCAAGGGCTTTCAATCGTGGCGGTGTAATGTACAGTGGTCTATGTTGGTAAGAGAATACTAAACTGCGTATGTCATGCTCAATCCCAAACCCTTGTCTGCACTTAATGTTTGCTTTGCTCCCCCACTTTCCTTCGCTCCTGACCCTGAAAACGAAATGTGTTTATAGATTAATTAATCAATGTTATATATGGAACGTACTGCTTCGACCATAACTTAACCAGAGGTTTCTATCATAAGATAACAAATATATACAATACAATTGTTATCAATAAAGAACCGTTTTGCCGGATAAAACTGTTGCGTAAACATTGTTTGAAAATTCTGTGGTAGTTTTTGAATGACTTTAGTCACAATTTAATGTTAAAATGTCATAGAAAGTTTAATGTCTAACATAGATTTGGCAACGTCACATTAACATTAAATTGTGACTAAATCCATTCAAACCAAGGTAAAAATACATTACAGCATTGTTCAAACAATATTTGCACGACAGTTAGTGAAATAATAAACCATTTATGTCAATTTATCAATTGCTCCAAATATTTGATACAAATTAATTTTTTTCGACAAAACGGTTTTTTATTGACAATAATTGTACTGAACATATTTGTTACACTCTAGAAGTGTAATACGTCTTCTGAGTGAAGACAAGTCTACAGTTAGATTTTATGTTCAGCTTATAGTGTAGATTTATCATTTTTTCACAGCCTGTATAACACTTTAAGAGTGACATGATATTAGCATCGTTGAAATATTTCAGTAATTGGTTGGTAAAAGGAAGATAGAGGATGTGAAGAAAAATGTCTTGGCTAAAAAAGACTTATATCACATAAATGAAGATTACGGTAGCCAAAATGCCAAAGAATGCCAAAGAAATATGTGTATAAAAGCGGCACAAATCTTCGTTCCGCTGACCATACGCGCCTCGGTTACACACATTCATCCGTGATCTATACATTTTTAAACTTAATACGTTTATCGAGCGAGCCAACTCCGGTTTGAGTTTACTCCCAATTCGCAAAAAAACAATAGCAATTTCCTGGACACACGCCCTTCATTTGTTTCGGAAGTTGTATTCTGAATTAGCAGCGTCCCACACGCAGCATCTTTTTTGTTCCAGTTGAGCGATTAATTTCCTTGTTAATCCCACGGTGACAAGGAACAATAGCTAAATGCAAATCGCAGGTTCGGAAACTTTATCATGTTTTCGCTCGCCTAGCGGGGGCGTTATGTCAGAACAACAGGGTGGCTGTTAGCGAACTTCTACTCAATGTTCCCGATGCTTGTGAAACCACTGCAGCTGCAATAAATTCTATCACTGACAAAGTTCCAAACTTTATACACGTATAACAACTTCATTAAATGTGATTCCTACACGTGGGAAAGAACATAACTTTGTTTAAATGTTTGAACTACAAGAGACTATTGCACTTCCGATGACAAGGAACGTAAGAAAGAACTAATTGGCTTATAAATGATAATTTTTAATTGTTTAGCTCACTGGTTCCGTTGGTGATTCTAATACTCGGAATCTTTATACCGGACAATTCAGGAGGAATACAATTTTTTGACAAATGCTTGGACAAATCAAATTTAATACTGTAATAACAAAATTTTACAAATAGAGAAAACAGTTTGTCATTGTTTTATAGGGTGTGCGTCACTGATATAATTTTAAATGGCCACATATTTTATTATATTTTACCTTTTTCACCACCGAATTGGATGTTCAAAGTACCACGGTACAAGTTCCTTCCACAGAATAATAAAGTTGGTACAGGAAGAAGACTACGCTACTAACCCTTATACTTTGCAGGTTATTCCCAGAGCAATCAATATATATTGTCAATTGTCATGAAAATATCTTAGAAATATAGTATATCATTCAAAATTGGACGCCTCCTTAGCGTGGTGGTTACCGCTGCTGCTTACTAAACGGGAGACCCGGGTTCGCTTCCTGGTACCGCCGTGGGGATTTTTTCCCGTATGGAGAGCTGGTTCGGGGTGCACTTTGCCTCATTAGGTCCCTGAGGGGCCAGTTATTGGGAGCTAATTTGTGAAAAGTAGTAGCTCTGGTTGCGTAGACCGCATAAACCGTTGGGGCGCTCACCACTTACCACCCTCCAGTACTGCACCCCACGCATGACGCCTGAAGTGAAGAGAGGTGGGAAACGCAGCCGCTGGGCGTTAGGTCTTAGCCCGGAAATGGCTGTTGGACCTTGGTTGATTAACATATTATTTGATTCAAAATCGTTAGAACCACTCTTCAGAAAGTATATAAAAAATTAAAACATTTTCATCTAAATGATAGTTTGGGGTACGCGAATTTTCTTGAAAATCTTTGTGACATACCCTTGGAAGATACCGGACTGAAACATAAAGTTTAGTATCCATCCGACATTTTATCCTGGAGTGTAGACTTCCCAGCTGTTTTTATTCAAACTATGTATTTACGTTGAAAATGATTGGAGTACACTCTACCTCCTGGTCATGTGGCAGAGAAATTCAAAATGGATCTGTATTATTAATTTTTTAGTAGATTTACTCCGATAGATTGCCCTGAAAAAAGTTTCATATGAAACCATTTTCCTCAACACAGAACAAAAATAGTAATTTTGTATGAGTTTTCTGTAGAGATTACATTCGCCTTTTACATTTCAGAATTCGTGACAATTTCCAAAGCCAGTGTGAAGTGAGTTTCTCCTGAGGATATATTTTAACGGACATTCACCCCTTTATTTAAGGACTGCCTCTATATTCTTCTGACCACCACATTGTACGTTTTTAACAAAGCGGAGACTGCAGGCCCGCTAGCTATTCCCATCAAAACTATGGTTTACGAGTTGTCTCTGAAACTCCGCTGTCAGATACTGATGTAATAACTAAAGCTTAACGGCCAGAGGTCCTGCTTTCAAGTCCCACTTGTATCACGACCGGTTTAATGTATCACATCGGACTCCAGGGGATGGATGCTCTGACAAAAACAGCATTGTCTAACAACCCACAGGGTCATAATGTATAGAACTACAGGGGTTTTGAGAAGTAACATTAACAGCAAAGGATAGATACAGCGTCAGTTTTATAGGGTACTTGTAACATATGAAACTAGTTTACTCACAGTATATTGCGGTAAGGGCATCAGAAACCCTCCCTAAACTAGTAGAGACTAAATCATGCAGTACCGGTAATCGCCCTGTATGCAGGCAGCATGCCAAACTCTAAGTCACCTTACTTACATAATAACAAACTTTGACCGGTTGATAAAATCGAATCAGCCAGTATACTGGCGCAGGTTCTCTACAACAGCGCAAAGATGATGTAAGGGAGTGTATGTTAAATATATGGCAGACCAACATTTAATGGCGTCTGATAGCTGACCATTATTATTCCCATTCCTATATTGCAAACACATTTTGTGGTGCAAAAATATTTACAGAACAATCTCACAGTGTGTTTAACTGCACAACATCGCAAGGCCTGACTCAGGCATGGGGAGGAGGGGTGACAACTGTGCAATCGAGTATTTACCCTCTCCACTTACTGACAAAATTCAAAGGACTGACTGGTTCTCTGAGGTAGACAGACAGTAGGGGAGGCGTCACCTGGTAGCTAAACGCTGTAGGGGAACAACTACGATGTAGGCGAAATGACTCACTGAGTCATCTATACTCTGAATGTTCGGTTGAGCCGCACGATATTAACATTTCTGTCAGTTATAAATATACTCCAATCATATTTATCAAGAGCAACACGAATTTATTACATTTAGAAACTTGATGTTGAGATTTCACCGAAAATACACGTTTTGAGGCTCTGAGGCCCCCAAGAAAGCTTTTTAGTGTTAGTGAGTCTGCATGTGTGTGTGTGTGTGTGTGTGTGTGTGTGAGTGTGAGTGTGAGTGTGAGTGTGAGTGTGAGTGTGAGTGTGAGTGTGAGTGTGAGTGTGAGTGTGAGTGTGAGTGAGTGAGTGAGTGAGTGAGTGAGTGAGTGTGTGTGTGTGTGTGTGTGTGTGTGTGTGTGTCTGTATGGCTGCCTGTGTACAGCATAACTCAAAAACGAAAAGTCGGTTGAAAACAAAAGTTATTATTTAAGGTTAATGTCTTTCAAGGATGCAACACTGCACCGTAAACTACCCCTTACATGGAAACTTTTTCAAAAATATTGATTTTTTTTTGAAAATGGCTCTAACGATCTTCATTAAACTGCCATATACATGAGGCTATTTTTTTTTTGACAAATTAAATTTATATTTTGAATTTTCTGGCTATAGCCCATGTAGTCCTATTTACTCTGGATGACTTTTGCATAACTGGTAAACCGTAAGAGATAGACCAAATCTTACTCTACGAAAAGCGTAAATCTTGCTAAAATACACAATGTACGAGATGTCTAAATAAAGTTCTTGTAGAGTGAACCATGTCGGAAATATTCCTTGTTATTTGTGTGGGTTTTGGTAAACTTGAAATTTCGTCAAATGGAAGATGGTTATTCATTTTTCTAATATCTTACCCGTGCACAGAAAACGGAATTTGAAAGCTTTAAAAGATTTGACTATCGCTCAAAGCTTACTGTATTCCCACATTGCCCTTGCACCAGGATATAAGCAAAAAGATAATTTCTGAAGATGTTTATCTGAACATGAAGAAGATATAGGAATAATAGTTTGTAGGAATGGTTAGTACAAGAGTAGAGAAAGTCACGTGAGTGCAACACATCAGATATTTTGTTATAAGTGTGGACTTTCAAGTAATTTAATTCAAGTAATTTCAAGTAATTCAACTGCAAATCGTTATTCTTTCTTTTTTTGCACACAAAGCTTACGGAATTCCAAGCCATCACATAGTGACCGACTTTGAAAAGAGTTGACTATGGAATTAGCTGTAGCTTTGTGGTAATAGGTAACAGTAATATTTTAAATTTCCGATACTCTGTATTGATCATATGAGCTGAATAATATTATAAAACTTGAGCATTAAACTAATTTTTGTTTTGTGTTGAGAAGTGTTTTGTCTTTTGAGTGTCTCAAGTGACCTCCACTTTAAAATGGACTATTAGCTACACCTGAATAAAACACACCTTCAGGATCACATTTTTTCGCACCTTCCACCGAGAAGTGAATGCAGAGTCCAGTTTATCCACTCACCAAACCGCAGGCACCGACCAGGTCAAAGGATTAAAGCAACATTTTAGTTTTGTGAAATTTGTGGTTTGCTTGTTTTGTTTTGTTTTTTTTTTTTTTTCTGGGGAAACGACCAAAGTTCAGGGTGAGGGGCAGGAAGCGGGGAAGGGAAGAGCTTAAGTTTGGTCACGTGGGGATAACTGGATTACATTCCTGCTGCCGGGGTAACTGTACGATGAAATGATTCCGGACTTCAACTATCTGTCGAGGAAATAATACCCAAAAAATCGGAACGGTAAGCTTTGAGTTTAAAAGTAGCTATATTGAGTTCCCTGGATATGCAAAAGGATCATTCACCGTGTGAAAACATTTCTCTTTGTGAATAAAACCTGAGATAGAAAGTCCATGGGTGTCTTTTTACTTTCTCTACTCTACTATGTTTAAAAATCTGTCTACCCTTTAATCTATGTTGTCTATATACGTGGCTAACGAAAAAGACAGGCTACGGCGAAAATTGCAGTGACGTAATTGTTCTAGTCTGATCATGGCCCAATGAAGTAAAACCACAATCGCCTAATACATCCATATTCTAAGCAACCAAAAACAATTGCCCGTTGAGTTCATACAAAGGATACAGTTTTGTCATGATGGTATACAATGTTAGCCATGTATCAGACTACCATTACTACGTCACTCCGATTCACGCCGCGGCCTGCCTTTTCGTTAGCCACATTCTTATACCTACAGCAAAATGCAAAAATGAGTCATGAAAATTTATCTCGATTAACAAGAATTAGATAGGATGCATTTTAGTAAGAATTGATTGTTGAACAGTAAATAGAGAATCTAAATACTGCATGAAATTTCAACAACGCATATGTAAGTATTGCTGCGTCAAATGTTGCACCTCCGCTGCTATCCACTGCTATGACGTGACCGGTCGCTGCTCGGTAAGCAGGCTCTTGGCGCCGTCAACTGCCCACCGCTCTAAAGTGGTGTACTTGCCGGTGCCTGGTATCAGAATTGGATATTTCTCAGAAATAAAAATGAATATCTCGGAAATGGCTCACTCCACAAAATAAGGTTGTGTGTTTTAACGAAATCTACATCTGTTGTGTAATTAATAGTCAAGTCGCATTAGTCACATGTTGATACAACAATTTTTAAACCAAATTATGTGTTTTGTATGTCACACGGGAAGACAGTTTGAAGCAACAATGTGCTTCTTAAAGGTGATGCTGTTAGAAGGAATAATGCCTCATGCCGCCTGACATTGGTTCAGATCCTGCCGCCGGTAGAGCATTGAGATTTCTCTCGCTGGGTTTACGCGGATTTTGTTTAGAAAGAGAGACTTAATTATGCTCATACATTCTTTTAATAAACGTTTCCAATATTTCCAATGAGAAGTTTCCGACGAGTTAAAGTTATGAAACAATTCACCAGCCAAACAAAACTGTTGAAAAATATAGTTCACTATGAAGCTATAAATTTGCAACCGTTGGTTCCAATGTATTTTACGCACTTAAATACTTTAAGAATGACGATGTTTTCTCTTTGACTCACCAGCCAAGAGAGTGGGCTTCCTCTGAACTAGCACCAATCTTCCCATTCCACTTAAAACCATTACAACCCCCACGTTCAGTTCTTTTAAATCCGTGAGATTAATATTTTTACGTTCGTTTTTACTATTCATTCTGTAATATAATTATTATTCTATTTTTTAAATTATACTTTAAATGAATAATTTTCTGAATTGTCAGTATGAATGTGAATCTAATATATCAGCTTTTAAATGTTTAATTACTTTAATACTAAGCAAAAGGTGTTCCAGGAGACCACTAAACTCAAACCGTGCCGATGTGTTAGCTTTGCTTTTCAGAATAAGCAACCTCTATTCTAATAAGTTTATGTTTTAACCTTTTTATATTTTGCATTGTCTAATAATTATATATTTGAAACTCATGCCAGTTAAGGTATAAAGAGAAAGTTTCTAGTGAAGAAAAATAGGAACTGCGTCTACCCAGGGTGATGAAATCCTCTGTAAAAGTCCTTGATGATCACACGTTTCTGCTCTTTTTTCAAGGAAGGAGGGGATTCTTTCTTCCACGCCGTAAATTCTTATGATAATTTATCATAGGCTCACATATCTCCGTTTTCCTCGCAACGTATGGATTTACAAAAGTCTCTATTACAGGGCTTTTACTCATATTCCCTATATGTCTCACTTAAAGCTCTTTTACCTAAACCTTTATAGTCCAAAAGGTATGGAAAAAGGCGTCACATTCACAGGGTGTTCTCAGCCATTCTTCAGCAAAACATCCTTACAAAAGCGTATTATTTTATCTACCTGGATATGCATTTTACAAATTATTTTAATACATACTGGTATTTCCGTGCAACTACAGCAGAATGGAGTTAAAACGAGTCAAATCTTTTAACAGCTGGTTGCTTTGTGATGAAGTTGCAGTTCCATTCTCTTTGCATAAGCAAGAGAGGTAGAGAGGTAGAGAGAGAGAAAACGAATGATTTTCCATTAAAATAACATTTTTTTGAAATTTTAAACCAATAATAAGGAACATCTCAAAACTAAAACAATGCATTGAATGAAACGTGCATGTTTAAAAAGTTCTAAACTTTTTGTGCAGTAAGTTTTTGTCCATCTCTCACACTTAACAAGTATGCAAAGATTATTCAGAATGAACAGAGCTCAGAATCTATTCTCAAAAAGTTCAAGATAAGAGTTTAATTTGTCATAAACTTACTTTTAACATACTTATTTAATTAATTTTTGAGAAAATAAAAATTTTCGAATCTTTTTCGATGTAAATGGTAGTCTAAGTGGAAGATTTTCTTAAAAGTCTTCGTTTTGCGTTCTTGGAAGATATTAAATTAAGGTACACGTAGGAAATGGGGATTTTTTTCAAAAGTTTCAACATTTTTATTTTTGTGTTATATAATAGCCGTGACTTCCTATTTTCAAAAACGTATAGTTTGAATGCTCGTTGTTAGCATAAATGCGTTTAATTTAACAATTTGTACAATCAGGTTAGCCTGGTCTCACAATATTGTAGAAATTTCTTTCAATATTTCTTGAAATTAACATGTTCCGCATCTTTACGTTTTTTTAATCCTAAGGAAGTATTCTTAAAATCATGCTACACACCTGAATCATACATTGTTTTGAAATGTATTAGACAAGGAATGATGTGTATGTGGTCACGAAAGCTCTAGCTGTTTAAAGAAAAATTCAGTTGATAAGAAAAGGAATTTCGAATTTCCAAATTCATAACTTTTTAAACAGACAGTTTACTTGATATAATTGTGCATGTTCAAAAAAACAGGTTGTTGTATTAAATCCTGAGGCATATATTTTTATAGAAGTTACATAATATAAAAAAAAATAAAATAAAATAAAAAAAATAAGAAAAAAACCAAGAAATTTTCAATGTTTAATTTTTTAAATGTTCATATACTCAATATTTCGAGGTTATTTTGCAAATCATTAGTAATGTTTTAAATGTCTGACTAAAAATACATATTTTAAATTCCAACATGAATATTTACCAAATTTTCGTTTGGTTATGCTATTCACACAAACACACACACACACACACACACACACACACACACACACACACACACACACACACACACACACATACACACACTCATGCACACGGATCTTTCTCTAAAAACGTTTTTTGGACTCAGGGACCACTCATTTTCAGTGTAATCTTTTTATTGAATATTTAGGTGGAACTCAATACCTTCTCTACGTGATAAATAAAGTAAAAGTACGGTGAGGGATTCTAATAGTTATCATGGGAGTAAACCCGTTCATTACTCTGTATGAAGCAACAAAGTGAAGCTCTGTTTGACTTCAAACTCTCGCCATGTACCTAGTACAAAGTACACAGACTGTGACGTAAATCGGTTAGTAGGTTTCACAGCAAAGTGCTTCTAAACTTGCGTTAATTCAAAATTCCCTAGTAGTAGATATGATACATGTGCTTGTTTCGCAAACAAGAACTTGCTCGTTATTAACTGCGAAGGTCAGCCGCAAGTGTGTAACAGCGAAAGTAAATAAATGCAAATATTGGCAACGACTGTGGTCTTAAGGAAACGTCTTTACAAAACTTATAAAGCGAGAGAACATAAGAATAACGACTATGATTGACATCCAGTCTTAAACCACTGGAAACATTCATCAACAGTCTTTGGAGTAATAATTGTTAACTACACGAAAATGCAATGATGCTCATATATAAGCTATTCTGATCGAGACGCCCAACTGAAATAGGAAAAAATACCAGCAAGTAAAAATAATGTCCCTAATACATGTATCATTGAGGAGCAAGGAGTCTGAAGATATAGAAATTACACCTTACTGAGTCAAATTAAGTTAAATTGCCACATATCTTGAAGTTCTCAATGAGTTTTTCCGAAATGTTTATGAATTATTTTATAAATTATTTCAAGTAGTTATTTGCCATGATGGCTTATGTTGTTGAGTCTATGAAATTTAGTCTTTAAATACGTGAATTCATCTACCTTGGGAGATAGAGAACTTAAATGTTCAGTGCGTGTGCACAACGCATACTTAAACTTTCTGAAGTACTTTTGTATATAGAGTGACGCAAAAGTCAGTTTCCCCCTCATCAATTCCGATTTTTGTAGCTAAATCTTGAGGATATGTGGAAATCACATTAATTATAGGATATCGTGGCAATACACATTAATTTGTTTGTGAGCCTTCTGACATGGTAAATAAGTATTTTTTCTGATATGTTTATGCGTAGTTGTTTCTTAATGTCAAGTCTTTCAAACCATAGATCTATCACATTTAAACGCCTTAATAACCATATTTAACGGTGTGGATGACTCAAATGCGTACTTAATAAACGGTAGTAATAAACACGATATCAGCAACAAACTATATTTTCTTGTGGCTAATTAAAAAACCAACTATTCTAAGCAATTAACGTTTGTCATTGTCATCATCACTATTATCATTATCCATGTTTATATAATAAATAAACGTTACTGATTTATTTTCTCTTTTCTTATGTTAGTCTTACACCACAGTTACTGGTCCCTTGGGCCTTTATAAGCATTACATTTATCTTTCAGAGTATCAACAAGTTGCAACTATTTTCATTTTCAGCCATTATCCCTGTGGCGTGCTGTTTAGGTGCCACTGATAACTTTTAAAATATTGCATGCGCACACGTGCTCCATGTCCATTATTATTTTCAAATAAATGCCAGATTGACTGAAGTCGAGCCATGAAGGTTCTTTGCTATCGATTACTTTCACCTGGTAAGAGGAAAACATTAAGAAGCCGTCAACACGGGAAGGGTTATTTTGAACATTTCATTTAGAGGTTCAAGTCCTTCTATTGCAATGCAAGTAGGTTAAATGTATTTTTGCTAAACGAGGATTAAGTTTAAATTCGAGATATGTCGAGTATTTTTACTTCCGAGTTTCCGAAAATCACCAAAAACTTGTGTATTGTGTATTATCCTTTTGAAGACCGTGAATATAGGAAAATATATTTAATTACTCTCAGCTTTAGCCTCTGGAAACTGATGATCTATTAATCACGCCTGGTAGTGTTGACAGGCAACTGAAAGTGACATGGCTGCTTGCGCCGACAAAAATTACATTTACATACTGAATGAATTAACTTGTAATTAAACGATAAATAACGAGAAATAAAGATAATAAGGTTTAAATAGCAAAATTAAATTATTAAACACGCACATGTCTGCAACAGTAGAATATATGCATATCAATAAGTCCAAGATAATGATAATAAATACAGGAGTTCATAAAGCCGAATCAGTTCTATTTCATAGAGTTTAAGACAAGGATTCAGTGTCAGCTACTCTTTTTAATAGATTAGGTGACACTAAAGTAGATGACAATGCTGACATCATCCAGCATTGGAAATGTATAACTAAAGCAGCAATAAAAATAAATCGGAATAAAATATCACTTTATTGTATGCTGATGATGTGGTTTTAATACAAGAAACGGAGGATAAACTGCAATATGCATTACACCGTTTGAACCAGATATGCCAACAATGATTTTAAGATCTCAGCAGAAAAACCTAAGCTAATGGCGTTTTGGGAAAAAACAACACATAAGGTAAAAATAATTTTAGAAAATAAACCATTAGAACAAGTAAGAGAGTTCAACTATTTGGGATGTAATGTAAATGATATGATGAACTGAAAGCAAAAAGCTTGCAAGATTGCAAATGACATGTGGAACACCGCATAGAACCTTGAGAAATAGAACAAGAAGAGAGACAAGGTTAAAGTTGTATAAAACATTGGCGGTCCGTATTCTATTCTATGGAAGTGAGACATGGATTCTCACAAAGAAAATGAAAAGCCAAAACAAAGTGCAGGAATGAACTTTAGGAAAACAACGGGATGCACTAGGTTACATAAAATACAAAATAAAACGTAACAAAAACACTGAACACAAACTTAATAAATAGTAAAATTTAAAAGTAAATCAAAAGGACTAAATATATTGAAGGACTAAATATGTTTTATTATCGTCTGCTGTGAAAATACAAAACACAGTGACTGCAGGATTTTCGACCTGCCGCGCATGAGAAGGGAGTGGATAAAACACACCATGCTAGCGGGGGACGTTAAAGGCTTATGACTGTGATATGAGTAGCGCCAAAACATACAAAAACAGTGAAAGAGGTGGATAGGTTAGGTTGACTGCAGCGAAAGCAGCAACACCCAGGCATGTCATGATGGATGGTGAGTTCATGCAAAAACACGATCGCCCCAAAAAACCAATTTCGTATTACAGAGGCTTGCTCTCCTCAGGCTTGCGTTTATTCCAAACAAGGTAAACACCGGACAGGTTGCGGCATTTGATATGCAAATCGTGTAACCTTAAGTTATGCGTTAAATACGTTGCCAGGTACCGCTACGGTTTCTAACCACTTATAAAAACACTCGAATGATCACAATGTTGGAGGACTGTTACTTTTTAACAGTACGGTTATGTTCCCCACTCCTAAAACCTGTTTGTTATAACCTTATACCACCAACATGCATTTCTTTGCGATCCCTTCCCCTCCCTTTTCCCCTGAGTGGCGCTGGATGGCAAACTAGCCTAGTGTAACTAAAGTTCAGGCGATAAAGAAATAGTGTCGCGGCTGCTGCGGACAAAGGAGAATCAATCAGCAACACGCGATAATGGGCGGCTAAGAATAAACGGTGTTACACACACTTCTTGAAGTACGGGAACTTGTTTACGAAAGAAACCAACAAATTCCGATTTCTAGTAAAATTGCCGGCGATTTAGAAACTATATAGAAATGTGTCAGCATGGACCGAGGAGTTGAGTTAGTTTATCGCCAGAGTTAAGGGCGCTGTTGTGCAGCAGTGTCAAGGCCAGAAAGAGAGAACAGCCGTGAGTCGTATAGTTAGGAATGTTAGAATGTGATCTATAAAAGGGTTAGCGCTTTGTTTAGTTTTCACGAAGAAATAAAGTGATTTGATCAATCTTTTGTGTTGTTAGGCAACAATGTGTGTTTGGATGTTAATGTTTATCTTATCTAGAACATCATTTTTCCATGCTTTGTCTGGTTCTAAGGCAATACTCAAGTTATTATATGCTTATATTTAGTTATGCTCATATTGGCAATAGTGATGTATTTTCTTTTGCTATCTCTACATTAGTGATGCTTATATTTAGCTTTCCATATAGCTCTTGTTACCTGTACAAAAGGAGAATTCAGCAAAATGCAAGTTTACGATGACTATTCAACGAGAATTTCGTAGCTTCGCCTTATTTCCCTCTCTGTGCCCTTCTCCAATGCCTACGAGGAATTCGTGCTACTGACTAGACAGAGTATAACCAATGGTATGAAAGGGAAGTATTGATTACCTCTGACGGCTCACTAAATCGTTATTCACTAAGTTACAACTGGTGCTTGTTTCATACCATGTGCTATACATCAGAAATTACACCTGACCAGATTATTGGTGCATAACAAGATGGTAACACAGCTCGACAAATTTCTGGAACTGTGCAAATTCACAGAAATGTAATTAAATTTTAATGCCAAGAAGTGCAGCTTATAGCATTATAAGTAAATCTTTCATTTGAAAGTTTAAAATGTGTATATTATAATATAATGTAACCGACAAACGTGTTTAAAGTTATTTTATTTCCAGGATAAATACAGGGAGAATTTGCAGAAGGATCAAACGTGTTTATATTTTTCAGTATAATATTTCGTTTATGTTTATTGTAAAGCTTTAGAAGTTTTTGTGATTCTAAGGACAAAGTTAAAGAACCGTTTAACCCAATAAACTTATACTGCTTATTTCAAGCAACATTTGCAACCTCTTCCATAATAGGCATTACGAATTTGGACATAAATCTAAAGAAAATTAAAACGTGTCCGTTTTACGAGGCCATGCGTGTCTACCCTTTCCCCTCAAACACCTTTCATTCTGCTCATCACAGCACCACGCCTTTAGCCTCGTATTACAACTGTCAGCAGTTCATTGGTCAGTAGTTATGGCTCGGCCCTTACGAGACCCGTAAGACGATAAGAAACTGATTTTACTAAATTCGTTTGGTGTACAAACTATGTGTATGTGCAGGATGTAGAAACAAATACGATTGTAAACCACCGTTCAAGTCAAAGTGTTGACACGGCTAGATTTTTTTTTTCTTTTTTTTTTGCATCAGATAAAGTAGACCTATCGATATCATTCATACTGAAAAGTAGCTACAGTAATCGTTGCTGCCAACCATTAATGCAGTGTTACTGCGAATGCGATAACCATGAAAACAAATAACTTAATCGTTACTGGTAACAGTCACATGTAACTATAACCGTTACACTTACGGCCGTTATTGGAAAATAACCAGTGTTGTGACAACAACATGTGAATATCGGTGGCGATGGACCACCACGAGGAAGGAGTGCTTCAGCCACTCCAATATGGAAAGCGCCCAGGTGTACCACTACCTCGCATGTTTCAGCTCTCTTATTGTAGAGGGTGGCATAAATTGAACCTTATCGCTTGTTCCAGATCCCACACACACACATACACACATGCTATTACCTTCGGGAAACAATATCTCAAACTTCTCAGCTATTTTAGGTCGTATAAGCAAAAACTATTCGAGTCACAGCCATTATTCAGATACAGTTTGCCAACTTGATAAATAAAATATACCTAATGCAACAAGTGAGGAGACTGTGGTATGTCATTTGTTACTCTGCAATTCCGTAAATAACCTTACGTAACACCAGGCGGTTTCTATGGCACTTGATTTATTACTCCCTGCCTTTGCAAGCCTGAACGAAAACTTGCATTGGGTAGCAGACAGCAGAAAAACATGAATGTACTGTACTCACATCACTTTCTCCACTCACTCTTATACAAACAGTTTTTAAAACACTTATTCTTCGGTCTACTTGATGTTAATCAAGATAAATTTTCCAGAAATTGTGTTACTGCATCTTTCCTTATAGGTGCAATAGGAGAATAGTGACCAAGGAGAAAAAACGAATGACTTCCCAATTCAGAAAAATACAGGTATTTTAAAATGCAAGCCAATATTAAGGAATATCTCAGAAATGCTTAACTCTAGATAAAAACATAAATTATGTGCTATAAAGAGATCCTCATTTTATGATTTTGTGTCTCTTACAGTTTGCCAAGTTATCAAAAGTCAATCAGAATGAACAGGACCTTATAGGATATTTCCAGGAAATTGAAGATACACATATGTGGCATGTAAATATGGTATTACCAAATATCTTGTATTTAAATTAAAATAATTGTAGTAATTTATGGAAAAAAAATTAAAATTTCGAAAACCTTTGCATGTAAAGGTTGGTTTAAGATATGAGGACTTTCTTGAAAATCTTTGTGTCGCATGTTTATAGGTTTTGTTAAATGCTAACGTTGGTGTTTATCGGATTTTCGTTTTTGACTTAAGCAGTTCACGTACCCAAACAAAGACACACACATAATCTTTTCTCAAAAATGCTTCTTGTAATTCAGGGATATGAAATACGAATATGAACGTTTTGGTGGAATACAACACCCTTCTGCTTTCTACTTAGGGGGCAGAGAGTGGAGTGGAGTGTGGAGTTTAAGGGCCCGTCGACAGCTGGCTCATTTGGGCCCCCAAGTCAATTTTTACGGTTTAAAACAAATTAATATGGTTAAAAAGCGAAAACTAAAAAAGCAGTAAACATGTAAGAAGTTAAAACGTGAAAATCTAAAACAGTTAAAACGTTAAAAACAAGCGGTGCAACAATAAAACTGGGATTCATTGTCTAAAAACCGTAGAATAAAACACCAAAAATAAAACACATGTTAAACTTGTTTCGCAAACCCAATTTGGGTGACGAACCGCAGCACCTTATCCACCGATACCGGATCGTCGCCCAGAATTGACCGCATAGTAAAACCCAGGCCAAGGGACTGGCGCTCTCTAGTATATCGTGGACAATCAAGCAATACGTGCGGGACGGACAGTTATACGCCGCATGTCTGACACACAGGGGCCGGGTCACCACGCAAAAGATGACCGTGTGTGGCGCGAGTGTGACCGATTCTCAACCGGGTGAGAATGACCAGGGGGCAGAGAGAGAGAGTGTGTGAGAGAGAGACAGAGTAAAATGTGGTCTTTTATCAAATCTGTTAAAGCCGTTTCCGAGAAAAAAAAACAAAAAACAAAGAAAAATACCGATTGGGATGATATGGCCTTCTTGAAAATGGTTAGCTTGCGTCCTTAAAGAAAGTTATATTATTCTGTTACTACGCTGTTCAAAATAATACATACTTTTATTATTTTATACGTAAAGTAATATCTGTAACTGGAATTGAGAAGAGCAGCTAATGCACAGGCGAATGAATTTCTAAGCATTAAAGACAGAATGGAAGTAGATAAGGTTTTAACTATTAGTCGACTATAGAGAGGAACATCGCAGATAACAAACCGCTCACCCCTTCGTACATTGTTTTGGCGTTTGCAGACAGCACTCGGAGTGGTTTTTATCTGCCAGTCAGTGACTAATTGGCCTTTATTGTTCTGCAGTCTTTGTAGTGATAATGGTTTGAATGCAGATAACTTGAAGTCAACTGCTTAAGAATTCCTATGCTTGTTAACAAAAATATGATATACACCTAACACTAGTTAGCAAATATTTATTGGCGATTCTTTATTTATGTATTTTCCATGCGCTAAATATCGGCGCAGAAATGGCTCAGTATCATTCTATGACTATGACAAGGTTCGGAGTGGGACTTTGCTTTCGGGAGGGAGGTCTAAGGTGAGGGGATACCAAGAGTGGCCGGACATGAGAAGAGAGGGTCCCTAACAGCTACAGATTTAAACACCCCGGTGGCGGCTCCTACAAGCAGCTCCGCAGCTCCTCCTGCGGGCGTGGAATCGTGGAATCCATAAGATGAGAATTTGCGGATAGCAAACTACCTACCATACACATATAAACCCACGCCAACACTTCGAACCCCGAAAAAACCAAGCAGATGAATGGTGAAATGAAACGAAAAGTGAGGTGAAATTGAGGGACAGAACATTTGGTGATTGTAATTATCCCTTCCAGCATTTGATTAGTAATCAGGGAAACCGACAAAAACCCATAACCTATGGTTCAGGAAGTTCGGTCAAGGGAATCGAACCCTCAACCTCCCTAATGTGGCCCTGAGCCATTCCACTCTGTAATGGTTCAGTAAGCCAACACTCGGATTGTTGCACGCATGTAGGAGGACGCGTTTTAGCGTAAATGTTTAATTCAATAATGACCAAAAAAAGACATTGGTATCCCACCAACACAATAGAAAGTGCGTTAACTTGTGACAGTTTTAATTTAGTCCGGAACGGCGACAAAATGTTGCGTTCATCGTGTAACACGGATGTTTGGTTAGGAATGCGATTTGGCATGGTCGAAGTGCTGACATCAAATGAAAATCAATTCCATATTATAAACTGTAGCCACAAGCAAGCTCTGATTGAAGTTTTAATCAAGTGACATGCACAATTATTCATTTCAAGTCGCAGCTAATCATGCATTATTAGTTAACTTTCAATACTCCGCTGTTCGCAGTTTTTCGGTTTGTAGATGAGACATAGGCATTTTCTTGTGGGATGCGATAATTGGCATAAAAATGAGGTTTAAGACTGATTCTAACAACCAAACGAAGGAAAAACAATTCCCAGCCTTAATACGCAAAAAGAGAAAACGATATTACACTGTTCTCAGTTCTGCGGTGTGAGGATAGCGTGTCTTCTCACATTCAAGGTGATTTTAGTTCGAACCTTGGTTAGGGTGAGAATATTTTTTTCTTGGTTTGTTGCTTATACTGAAAAGACGAAGGTCAGGTTACCCTAAGCTGTAATGACTGGGGTTTTCTAAGCATCATTTCATTCATCATTCGCCCGATATACTTACCATACTACACTTCCAAAGATTTTTACATTCTGACATTTATAAAAGATATTTATTTTATTGGTCTTACAATGTTTTGAAAATTGCACAGATTTGTCACCTTTTTCAAGTAAGGAACTTACAGCATTACTTTATTTGGATTTAGTACAGCAGTTTATATAATATTTCTATCATTAATATATGATTTAAAATGATGGAGATATGAATTTGTTAAGTCGTAAAAATGGAGGTAACTATTTCATACATGGAGCCGTTACATCATATATGAAGTATAAGCTGGCCATTCTTTTGTTTAGTCAGTGTCGCCAGTTGTATCCCACAAATCACTGAAAGAATTTATTGGACATTAAAATCGATTAGCAATCAAAATAGCACACAATTTAATTTAACAACTGTTCTTTTAGTAGTTAATGCATTTTTTCAGAATAAGGTTATTTGCTAATGCCAAAAATAAAGCGAAATCTACTCGAAATTATAAACTGAGTTTCTGTTATAAAAATAACAGAATATCGACATATATGTAATTCTTGGGTTTCGTTTTCCTCAGTTGGCAGTGCTGAGAAAATTGAACTACGCTAATCCAAATGAATATATTTAGATTATTCTTTATAGAATTTAACATTTTCTGACCAAATCTTTTCGATATAGTATTTAAATTCATATTTTATTTTAATCAGAGGCAAAGTATAATCTGGTCATACTTTTGTTTTGTGCGAATTGTCACTATATCATTATTTTGATTAGTTAGTCTCGCCAACTGTATCTTATAAATCACTGAAAAACAATTTGTTAAATATTGCAATCTATTAACAATCAAAATAGCACTCCACTTCAGTATGAAAACTATGATTTTAACAATTGTTTTTTTTTAATACACCAGTTGAACTGAATATAGTTTAGGTTATGTGTAGAATTTAAATAGTATATCTTTGCGATATCGTATTTAAATTAATATTTTATTTATGAAATAGCTCAGATAAATATTATTCGACGGTGACCTCTGATAAATTCTCTCTCTCTCCCTCCCTCTCTCTCTCTCTCTCTCTCTCTCTCTCTCTCTCTCTCTGGAGTATTTATGGTTAGTTCAATGTCTTATGATATTACTTGTGATAATATGGAAGTTCAGCATAAAAAGTGGATAATGCCTGAATTTGGCATATCTTACCCTCATCATATTGAAACCTACTTTCATCACAACTTTAATGGTTATATAGTAAAATTTGCCCTACTAAGTACATGTCAACAAAGACACGGAACATTTCATAACATATACTCGTATCTTGCGGTAGGCGGTGACAGATGATATTACGTGCACATTTGCTAATATAGGTTCACTAAATTATGAACGGTGAAACGCAGTGGGGATGCACGTTTAAATGGATAACGTATATCATACAGAGCTGGTTTGGAAATTTATTCGCCTCTTGAATGTTATTCTAATTTTATATTGAAATTAAATTCTATTGTTAACAATTTAATATTATTAATAACTTTGTAATATAATCAGTGTTATTTACTGCCATTTAAGAGCTTCACGTGTGTCCTCACAGAATTTTATTTCCTGTCTTCCTCAATCTTTTGATAAACGCTGTGTAATACAAAATTAATGCAGTGAGGATCAAAACCCAATAAATTACCTTTTGATATTCAGAAACAAAACTCATCCATGAATAATTTTTTCACTATTTTTACTTTCTCTACCGGTAGAGGGGAAGTATTGTATTCCACCCAA
Source organism: Tenodera sinensis (assembly GCA_030765045.1). Classification (NCBI taxonomy): domain Eukaryota; kingdom Metazoa; phylum Arthropoda; class Insecta; order Mantodea; family Mantidae; genus Tenodera; species Tenodera sinensis. The sequence goes on along the minus strand of CM060961.1, from coordinate 24,265,922 downwards.
AAATTCGATGTCGAGATTTCACCGGAAATATAGGTTTTGAGGCACCCTGAATCCAAAAAAAAGCATTTTTAGAAAAAGGTCCGTGTTTGTGTCTGTGTGTCAGTCTGTGTGTCAGTCTGTCAGTCTGTGGACAGCATAACTCAAAAATGAAAATTGGATTAAAAACCAAAGTTGGTATTTAAGTTTAATGTCTTTCAAGGATGCGGCACGAAGATTTTGAAGAAAATAGACACACCCTAAACTACGCTTTACATGGAAAATCTTTCGAAAATTTTGATTTTCTTGAAAATGGCTCTAACGATTTTGATGAAAATGCCATATGTTTGAGATATTTTTATGACAAATGAAATGTATATGTTGAATTTTCTGGCTATAGCCCCTGTAGTCGTATTTACTCTGGACGACTTTTGCATAACTGGTAAATCGTTAGAGATAGACCAAATTATACTATACAAAAAATGTAGATCTTGCTAAAATACACCATTTATGTCTCAATAAATTTTCTTGTAGGGTGAACCATTTCGGAGATATTCCTTGTTATATGTGTGAGTTTCGGAAAACTTAGAACTTTAGATAAATGCAACAATGTTGTTCATTTTTATATGTTAATCGTGCAAAGAGAACGGAATCTCAAAGCTTTAAAAGATTTAGCTATCGCACAAAGCCTTCTGTATTCTAATATTCCCCTTGCACCTACAAGGAAATAAGCAATAAGATAAGTTGTAAGAATGTTTATTTTAACTAACACGAAGAAGATATAGTAATAAGAGTTTGTTAGAATGGTTAGTACAAGAGTAGAGAAAGTCATGTGAGTGCAACACATCAGATTTTTTTATTTCTTATGACTTCCTTTGAATATTATTTGGAACGTAATGAAACGAACACTGGCAGAAGCCGAAAAGATGGAAAACACCCTGTGAGGCAGTAAATGTGTAATGGGGAAGTTGGAACAACAAATCTGGCATCAGTGGAAGTGCATGTTGGCGTGTCGGCCGCAAACCTCCTCATTAGAACGTTACTCCGATCACGTGGTGCGCGCGTTTTAAAAAGTTCATCAAGATCTGCCCGCAAGATCGATCGAGTTCCTGGTAGCGCGACTGTTTCTGCCCAACTGGAAAGTTTTCTGCTCCACCAATTTAATTCTTCTATTTTTCAAAACTGTCAGACTGTACCCTGCAGGAATATTTATGAGTTGAAAACAGTGAATAAATTTTCTCTCTGGTAAATCTTGCTTTTATGAGACCGGTGAGAGAAGCTGTAAGTAAATTATAATCATAACAGTTATTATTCATTTTCTAAAATATTTGTTGTACTTGTTGATGGGTTAAAAGAAGTAGTCAGAGTTAGATCTTGTACCGAGCCTGAAATACATTCAAATGCCATTTTGGTGATAGAAATAGGAAAAACCCACATATGCAGTTCTGATGTGATCTGCACATTTATAGCGTATTGAGCCATCTATTGTAAGTTATTCTAACGATATGTTGAGTAATGCGGTAGGTATCACGCGCAGGTTTTTCTGTAGCTCACGCTTTCCGTGACGTCATGCGCGTATGTGCAAGGTGTAGGTACTGACAGCCGTGGTCACAATAATAGCTGCCTGAAGTTACAAATGTAGATTTTCCGTATCAAATAAATCGCTAATAAAACAGATAACTTTGCTCAGCTCTAACCATTAGATTTAAATTGGCCTGCCAACATTTCTAAAAGTTACACATTTTGAGAAGTCGTACCTGTGTTACTGTTAGTTTCTTGTTCAATAAGATGGTTAATACAGGAAAATAACTCATAATCCTCATATGCCTGGTGGTCACCTATCTAAATTCCTTTCTTCTTCCCCTACTTCTTCTGTCTCTTTATTGTCACTTTCAATTTTTATGATAATCGCTAATATCCAGTGCATAATCCTCAGGCCTTAATACCTCGAAGGAGAAGCTAGGATTTATTCTCTGATTCACGGTAGTTGGTAAGAGATGATCATTAAATCTATCTGAACCCCTAATTTGAGAAAAACAATTCTCAATTACGTCTTGATTACATTTTGATTCCAAAAGATATAGTGTTACTGAACGTAGGCGACTCACATCAAAGCTTTCATTTAAATATTTTAGTGTTCTAAAACAATTCCGTGAGCTATACTATCGCTAGTCCTCATAAACACTGCCATTTCAATCAGAGCAAGCGGCTAGCCGGCTAGTAACTCTACACCAGCTGACGTCATTAGCACGGAAGTCTACTGCGCATCTAGCTGGTGATACCTACCGTATTACTCGACATACGGTATTTCAATTTTTACGTTATCTATTATTAAGTATAGCACGTAGAGGAAGTGTTGCATACCACCCAAAATCGCCTTCCCAAAACTATCATTTACGTGGAAATATTTTGGCTGTTTTTGATTTTTCAAAGCTGAATTTAAGGATTAAAATAGAAATACACATTTGAGGTATTTGCATGACAAATTAGCTATTTCTTGAATTGTATAGGAATGCCCTCAGACGTCATTTTCATTCTGAATGACTTTTGCGTAATTAGCAAACCGTTAGAGATAGCCAAACTCTTACTGGACAAAAATGCAGATCTTATTAAAGCACATAATTATTTTAGGGATTGTATGCGTTTCTGGGCTTCGCTCCATCCTCTGATAGGCCTGTGGTCTCCCTTTGCCTCATTCCTTTCCCCTGAGTGATTGGTAGTCCTCAGTAGATCTCTATCGGGTTGCGCTGGTTCGAGGTGTCCCCTGCGTTCCTTCAATTAGTACCTTACTTATGTGAAATAATATTTTTTAGACATTAACTATTTTCGAGACATGCTTTATTATTGGTTCAAAATTTCAAATATTATGAATTTATCTCAATTAATAAGTCGACATTCCTTTTACGTGTATCTGGTTATCGTGCAAACATAACATTCAAAGCAATCACATAGTGATAAATTTGACTATCAGTGAATCCTACCGTGTTGTCCTTGTACCTGAAACGAAATAATATGTAATAGTCACTTTTGGTCCGCCTTTATAGCGTGGTGGTAGCGTATTGCCTCACATTCAAGAGCTCCCGAGTTCGAATATCAGTTAGGATGTGTTATCGTGATAACTGTCTTTGCGGCGTTTTCCCTTATCCTGAGAATAGTTCTATACTAAATGTGATTTACCTAGACTCGGGATGATTCACTCAACAGAGACTACACAACAGAGGAACACATTACATATGCTGATGAGGTAGTTGAAACTTTGCAACATGAAAAGGGCGTTATGAGAAAGTTGGAGTGTAAAGATGAGTCAAGTTATAATGCCAGCTTAAACTGCCTTCTCTTCTACTTTGTTCTTCTTTATAGAACTTTTATCCTCACTATATTTGTCCTAAAAAGCAGAAATTTTACGCATTTCTTTTCATTGTGCTGCCACGAGCTCTGAAATGGCTTTATTATGTCTGCGTGAGTTACGAGGTTCTCTCTCAGAAGTGTTAAAACATGCAAGTCAAATGAGATAAAAACACATTCCACAAAGAACGTATTATATTTTACGGAGCCATTATGTATAAGAATACATTTAAGTTGAGAGCGAAGAATAAATGTAAAGTCGCTAACGTACTCAGGATTTTACTCTTACCCAACCTGTACCAAGAACAACAAATGAGCTTCCAGATACTTTGGGAAACATTACGAGTAGAAAGGAAAGGACGCCCAAAATATTACCCAAAATCCAAAATACTAAATACTATTTACTTGGGTCGTTCAATAACTCCTGCAAAGTAGCAGTTTCGAATGTGTGTCGATGTAATGATGAAGATAAACTATAGTATTGTCTACTGCCATCAGATGATGTTGCTGTTTCCCATAGGTAGCTCACTGGAGAGGAAATTATTCCGGCTTGTGAGTACGCTTGTGGACATCGATGAAACAGCGTGGAAGCAGACAAGCACAGACAAAGGTGGGCAGTTTCTCTAGAGGGAAGATATCCACACGAGGTGAGTAGTCATATTGCGGTGGCAGCACCAAATCGCAGACCCGTATTTCGTTGGGTGTTTGAATTCAGGGACCGTGCTTCATTGCGAATCCAGCGATTCCAAACAATACCCAGCATGGCAATGACCTGATAATGGAGTACAAGCGAATCAGTATAGGCAAAAGCTCTATCACAGGGAACCCTCCACACCACAATCCACAATGGGTGCCACATACCTTCACCATTGCGTGTGGAGATATCCCAGTACAGTGCATATCCAGAGGAATTCTTTGAGCATCTGGTCACCAGTCGCCAGACCATTCCCACCATTCTTGACCTAGGGTTTACTGTTATGTCACATCCTCCATATTTGTTACATCTGGCTCCTATCAATTATGCCCTATTCTACTCAAAGAAAGAGGTCATACGGAGTAAGAAGTTCACCACCAATGACAAAGTTCATGCAGTTGTCCAACAATGGCGCCGGGATACCACCAAAGAATGGTTTGCTATGCAAATACGAAGCTGCCGGAGCGATGGAAAAAGTGCATAGACATTGGCGGGGAATACCTGTAGTATATTCTGAATGAGCTTGTTCAATAAATGGTTCCGTTCCTGTGAAACAATAAAAAATAAAAAAAAAAAAAAAATAAAAATAAAAAAAAAAGTGGTGCCAATCGTTTTTGAACGTCCTAACTACAAAAGGAACTAAAGGATAAAATTAGGGAATGAACGATTTTTAGATGAAAAGAAAGTTAATAATAGTATATGAAAAGGCTGGAATATTACAACAACAACAATAATAATAATTATAATAATTATAATAATAATAATCATCATTACCTATTTACACAATTTAGCTATTCCGCCCCTAGATTTCGACACTAAAATTTTGGTCGAATATTTTTTTATGAAATGTGTTCATATAATGAAAGCAATTGCCTTTTTATGTTGTACACTCTACGTTTAAAATGTCTCACAGAAACGGTTGGTGTATCATTTGGAAGTTTATTTGTATATTTTATGCACAACTTTTTATGGTTGCTTTCAGTTTTTGTTTTTTGTTGGCGCGGGTCAAGCCCCACTTAAGGGGAAAGCAATATGACAACACAGCAAGACTCCGATTGGTTACCGGCCTGGAGACGCTCAAGGACAAACTCATTCCCATTTGAAAAGCACAGTAGCTTAAGCTTTTATATGACGATGGCGATTCTAAACCTACTGTATAATAGGAAGCATGGACCGTAAAGAAAAAAGAGTGAGACAAAATAAATACGGCAGAGTGTGTGCAATAATGTTAGAATACAACAGAAGATAGAGAGGGATTAGGTACTGTTCCTACAAATGACAAAATAAAGCACTGTAAAGAAAGGTGGGGAAAGCATTTGTGGAGGATGGACAAAACCTAATATCCCAAAATGATATGTACATATGTGTGTGTGTGTGTGTGTGTGTGTGTGTGTGTGTGTGTGTGTGTGTGTGTGTGTGTGTGTGTGTGTGTGTGTGTGTAATATAAATGGTATAAATACACACAAAACACACACATACCAGGTGAGTCAGCCGCGCCTTATTTTTTTGCAAGGTAGGCCACACATCAAACGGCATGTGCGCCTTAGTCCAGAAGTATTGCTTGACGTTCTTAAAGAGATGAATGTGTAAAACTCAGAGGAACAGCGGTTTAAGGGACAAAACGTACTCCTCGCTAAAGTACACCTCGAAAACATACGACTCGTTTACTGAGAGCGAATTCCGAATTACGGCCGATTTTACAAACTTTTAATTAGAGTATACATAGCAACGTAATTCACTAAACGCCTTAAAAAAATGGACCTATCATATGAGTACACCAACAACGTCAGCTAAAAAGAAAATGGTGGATTCTTGTACTTAAGCAAGTTATGCAATCTTACATCCAATAATTAATTCTGAATGAAGAAATTGCCTTCAGGGACCAAAAAAAAAAAAAAAAATCAAAGTATGCATATTGTTAGTCCTTTGTAACATTTTAAACAACATGCGTAGCCATTTTTCAGAAAATAACTTATGAACATTTAAGTTTTTCTTCGTAGAAGACATTTTCAGATGGGGGGGGGGGGTTCGTTGAAAATCTTTGTGTCGCATCTTTGGAAATATGTGTAGTATTTGTCCGATGTTTCGTTTTGAGCTATTCCCTTCAGACACACACATACTTTCTGTAAGAAATTTACTTTTTAATCAGAGGGCCTTAAAGGTTTTCTTTCCATCGAAATTTTGAGTGGAATTAATACTATGACGTGGTAGCAAAAGTAATAAACTTTTTGGGTCTAACAGTTGAATGCAAAGGCTTCTATGTAGTATTTATTTTGAATAAAACAGAATTTCACACAATCTCTTGCCCTCCGTCTCTCGAACTTTACATTTCTCTCTGAGTTGCAGTTACCTGCCCTGAAAGCCATCGTGACTGATATTGGTTGTTTAGCTGGGGGCTGAACCCCTAGGTCTTTGTATGACGCGGACCTCAGCACTTGCTCAAATAGCGACTTGTCCTCCCATACAATGAGAATGCCGGCAAAGTAGTGGTGCACCTTATCGACTGACAAAAACCGATTTGTAAATATCTACCATATGAAGTTTCTGGTAAAGACAGATGTAGCAGTTCTTCGTATCACGCATGAGCATTTCCGGATGTGTCATGTGAACTTGCCATGTATTGTACAGAAACATGTCTAAACAAAGTGTATTAAACAGCTGAGAAAGCCTCCCCCAAAAACTCTGTGTATATACAGGATGTTTCAAAAGTGTCCCATATTGCTACACGAGTTGGGATTGGTCAAAACTAGAATACATTCTCCTATAAAGACATGTCTGGAAACAAATATTTGTTGAGAATTGAGCCATGTCAGAAAAATATGTACAATGTATGCACATTTTCGATAGGTTTGGGCGTATATCAATGTCTTTAAATGTCCCCATAGCCAGAAACCTAATAAATTGAGTTCTGGCGAACGGGAAGGCCACGCTACAGGATCTCCTCGACCAATTCATCGTCCATTAAATGTTTGGTTTAAGTATTGTCGGACGATGCGTACAAAACGGGGTGGTGCAACGTCATTCATAAATCACTTGCGTCGTTTTTACATTCTCTACTGGTAAGTAGGGGACGTATTGTATTCCACCCAAAAATTCGATGTCGAGATTTCACCGGAAATATATGTTTTGAGGCCCCCTGAATCCAAAAAAAAGCATTTTTAGAAAGAGGTCCGTGAGTGCGTCTGTGTGTCTGTGTCTGTCAGTCTGTGGACAGCATAGCTCAAAAACGAAAAGTCAGTTAAAAACCAGTTGGTATTTAAGTTTAATGTCTTTCACGGATGCGACACGAAGATTTTGAAGAAAAGCCCCTATAGTCGTATTTACTCTGGACGGTTTAGCATAACTGGTAAACCGTTAGAGATAGACCAAATTATTCTATACAAAAAATGTAGATCTTGCTAAAATACACAATTTATGTCCCAATGAATTTTCTTGTAGGGTGAAGCATTTCGGAGATATTCCTTGTTATGTGTGTGAGTTTCGGAAAACTTAGAATGTTCGTGAAATGGATCATTGTTGTACATTTTTTTTATATGTTAAGTGTGCAAAGACAACAGAATCTCAAACATTTGACTATCGCACAAAGCCTACTGTATTCTAATATTCCCCTTGCACCTACAAGGAAATAACCAATAAGATAATTTGTACAAATGTTTATTTTATCTAACACGAGGAAGATATAGGAATAAGAGTTTGTAAGAATGGTTAGTACAAAAGTAGAGAAAGTCATGTGAGTGCAATACATCAGATTTTTCCACAAGCACAACTCTTCCAAAAGCACGGGTAACTCATTGCGCACACCCGTTTATCTGTTGGGTAAACTGTATGTTCCTATAATCGCTCCACCCTAAGATCCGCACTTGATGTAAACACAAGCCATCAAGGCTAACCAGCGATGCGCCGAAACCAAAGCACACCATAAAATATAGTACCTTAAATATCGGCGATTATCTGTGAGTTTTCAAGATGTATGATGTCTGGTAAAGATTACTTGAATGTAACGTGATAGCAGTGCTATTCCTGAAACACCCGAGTAAATATCGTTCTGTTGCATCATAAACACGAGGCATGAGTCCACGTGGTGTTTGTGTTATCGCGGAGGGATACAAGGTGCGGATCTAAGGCTGAATGGGGTATAGGAGTCTGTCGCCCACAACTCCTGCCCAGACATTGGGACTAAAGCGATCCTGATATCTTAACCAAACATTTAATGAACTATGGATTGGTCAAGGAGGTACAATAGCATGGCCTCCGCGTTGGTCGGACCTCGATCTATTGGATTTCTGGCTATGGGGATATTTAAAGACATTGGTGTGTGCAAAACCCATCGAAAATGTGCATATGTTGCATGATTTTGTAGAGTGGCTTATCTCACTTCTTTTGTTTCCGGGCATATGTTTTTATTCTAATTTGACTAATCCCAACTCCTGTTGCAATATTAAACACTCTTCTAACATTCTGTATACAGTGACGAATACAAACAGGCGATTCCATGCTAGTTTCTAAGTCATGCATTGCATTTTCTGGGAACGCCCTCAGAAAACCTCTTCATTCTGGATGATGTTTGCATAAATGGTAAGGGATGGACAAAATCTTACTAAATACAATCTTTTAAAACACACAATTTATGTCAAATACATGTTGTCTTTTGAATGAACCATTTCAAGGTGTTCTTTATTATTTGTTTGAATTTCCCAATGCATATACTTTTCTCAAATAGGAATATCTTATCGTTTTCTCATCTCTGGGCCTTGCAAACAGTATGGAATTTCAAATGCGTCGCATAGTAACCAGATTTTAAAACATTTCACTACCGCTTAAGTGTACTGTATTCCCATATTCCTTTTGCGCCTACAAGAAAATTAGCAATAAGATAATTTCTGCAGATGTTTATGTCGATTAAAATGGAGTATATAGCATTTGCAAGAATTGTGTGTATAAGAGTGAGTATAGCTCTAGTTCCGTCAGTTCTTAGATTATGATATACGTGATGAAGTGATTATGATTCCCGAGGTTGTCCCAAACGCGGCACACGAAGGTTACTTTTTTAGGTGTTAAAACCTTTAGTAGTTTTCCTTCAAAAGGAAATGTGGAGAAACTCTTCTTATTTACTGCTTATGCACAGTCTCTGGCCAAAGTGTATTGGATATTTGCACATTCAATAAGGATTTGCTTCTCCCTAGTGACATCTAGCGGCTGTTGAGCTAATTACCCATCACTGCGATCCTAGTGGCAGACAACAGGTACTATTAGAAATTTATCTGATTATACAACGCGTCCCTAGAGATATCTATATGCCCCAAATTTGGGGCGACAGTTTGACTGATTGAACCTTGAATACAGAATGAAAGAAAAAAAACTGCATTTGAGGTGTACAAACATTCTAATGTAGTTAGCTGAAAACTGATTTTCTTTTCGAAGTGTAAATTTATACTTAAAAATCTGGTGCGTAAATTTCACATTACTTTATCTACTCGCTGTTGTACAAATACTCTTAAAACGTTTATTCTTCTTTCTACATCTTATTAATCCAGATAAATGCTTAATACACGTTTATAATTTCACTTTACCTACTTATATAAGAAGGCTAAAGCGCTAGTCATACTTTTATAAAGTAGACCCTTTTTTGATGGTTTAGAAATTCACATCTCCTGCAGTACCACGAGGAAAAAAAAGAGCAACAATAATAGTGACCCACTGTTTAAAAATATAAGTAATCGAACATTTAAATAAATCATAAAGAACATTTCGGAAATGGTTAATCCCATAAAATTATTTTACATTGTGATTAAGTGTAATGCGACTTTGGCATCTTTATTGGTTTAAAAATAATTACAAAATTCATTGAGAATGAAGAGGACTTGACAGTTATCGTCCGAAAATTTAGGATCTACTTCATTGGAGCAATTTTTAACGAAAACAATAAAAATTGTCATGTAAAGGATAGTTTAAGTATGGTTATCTTTTTGTAGGCACACACACACACACACACACACACACACACACACACACACACACACACACACACACACACACGCACGCACGCACACATATTTTGGGTGGTACAAATAAGTAATTAGGGGCCGGCGCCCTGACCGAGCGGTTAGACCGTTCAAGGTTGCCCGGGTTCAGTCCCAGGGATACGCATGTGGTATTCGTGGTGGGTGAAGCGGTGTATGTCTGGGTTTTCTTCGGATTTTCCGGTTTCCTCCGTCACTCATTTCACAACTGCTCCATCATAACCTTTCCATTCACGCATTTGGCCTGCATTTTAAGTCACCCTCTTCTTGAATATTATACTTGGTCTGGGCTGATCACTCGCATCCAGGTCTTCACCTCCAGATTCGTCTACTACCCAACAGGCATCTGAACCTAGGCACTGGCTTGTAAGTCGTAGGGGGTGTAAGTCCTACATACGGGAGGAAGATGAATATACGCAAGCGAAAGTAAATGAAAAACTAGCTTTATTAAACGATATATAATAATGTATTGCATTAAATAAAATTAGTAGACCCGAGAATCAGAATATAGTGTTAATGAAAAGGTATTATTTAAGGAATAAAGCGGTTTTAGCTATTCTAATAATTTTATTTGGCATACTAATGTTACGAGTATAATTTAACTAACGCATCATCACAAGTAATTGTACGGCTTGAGTTACTTGGCCACACATTTTGAGGTCGTGTAACAGTTTCCCCGGTTCACACGTTGTAGAGTTCTGGGGTAAAGAACGTGGTTGAAACATTTTCCCTGTTGCTGTCTGCACTGGATTACCTGTGTTCTAATTTACAACGCCAAACCTGTGCGGTAACCGCAGCATGCGCGAGCATAACCGAATTTTAATAGGTTTATCCGTTATCTGACGGTTCTGCACGGCCTGACCACAGTGTCATGGAATCCCGCCGCAGGCCTAGCACAGTGCTCAACTGGATATATCTTATCCCGTGTTGCTAACCAAAAATGAAATCACAGTATTTTGAGACTTATTGTGGCAAACGTAATGTAAATGTTATTTATCACTGTACCGCTGTACACGGATTTCCAAATGTGTTTACATGCTGATTAGTAAGAGCAATTGCCTTTATTTTGAACATCATTTTTACTTTTATGAGGTCACTGACGTTTGAGCATTAAGCTTGTTTCTTTTTTGGACTTAATGCCACTTAATGCCTTTCCACGTCAACGTTTTTATGTGGCAACACAAAAAATAGACTAGACAATGCTGAAATGACTTACCTCCAAAGCTTAACATAACTAAGGTAATTTCGTGCAATATTAAGGGATTCTAGAAGTGAAAATTGAATTTTTGACACTTTTGTAGGTATTAAACCAATACTTTGCACTCCTAAGGGTGTTTATGTTATAAAATAACATACAAAGTTCCAACACAATGTTTCATAGTTTTGAGGGAGTTAATTATTCAATTTATTCACAACGAGAAAATACCTTAATATTCAAAACACTCCACGCACATCAAAAACTAAAATATCATAACAATTTTAATTTCCAACAAACACCATTAATCTCTGACAGCAAGAAAAAAATAACTACTTTTAAATTAATTAATTTCTTTGCTTTAATTGACATTAAAAATATGTTTTGATAATTTTTTGTTGTGTATTTAATTTTTTAAGGCTAAACAAATTTTCAGATTTTGAAACCCTGAAGTTGACATCACATAAATGGAGCACATGCTGGAAACATTCTTGGAGTAGAACCCAAAATTTAGTGCGCGTAGAGCATATAAAGTCAAGAATAACCATTTTTTCTACACACATACATAACGGTCATGAGTCAGATTACCTGCTTGTCACGCTTTCCCTCTTTTTTTCTAGTAGTCTTTCTCCTCAGATTCATAGGTTTTCCCTTGGGGCGGGATGCCGCTAAATTTGGTTGTTTTTGAGTCCTTTTTGGCCCATAGTTTGTTCAAATATTGTCGAAAATTTAAAGCCTGCATTAGAGCTTTAAAACTGGTGGAATATAGAAGATTTCACGACCAACCGATAACTGAAGGTTTCGGAAATATGTGTATAAATCTAAGAAACGTCAATCTTTTTCAGTCGCAGGGTCTCTTAATTATAACATTTTACATGTTTATATTAGAAATAGTCATGGATCTGTTTTTTAATTAAAACTCTCCGGATGATGAATTACAGAGATCATCCTTTTTCCCTGCCATGCAATCATGGAACAACCAAGCAAATGAAATATGAAGTAAAATGGGAAGTGAGGTGAAATGTAGGGGCAGGTAATTCTGGGTATAGGTGAGGAGAACGAATGCGAATCACATGCGCTACCGCCTGCGCCACCTCTCTCTTGTACAAGACACTAAGTGGGGTGTGGGGAAGGAAACCTCTAAGCCGAAGCTGGGACCAGTTGGAAATGTGAAAAGAGTGGAGTCACGAAGAGACAAAACGTAGTAAATAACCCTTCCCTTTGGACAGATATGCGCTTTGATTCAGCTGACAGACAGATGTGTTTACATGCATAATGGACTAATGCTGTGTGAATGTATTCGCTCTGTATAGTGACTAATATATCGCTATGAAAAGCTGGTCTACTGTGCGTAGGACGTTAGTGGTGAACGAATAAAATATATGGTTTTATTTGTTTCAGTGACAGAGGTGGATGTTTGTCAGATAAACGCCCTCGCACGGACAGGCGATAAATTTAAACCAATACGGTAATAGAATAGGTAAGCTGTTTCGACAGTGCAGGAATTTAATTCCGTTACCACAGGTGTGTTTAATGTATTCCCATCCATATATCGAGAACCATTCCAAAAGATGTACCTACTCCATGGAAACTAACACGTCACTGCTTGTTCCCGCAACATGGCGCACTGTTCATACAGCTAGCGATTCAATATCAGGCTAGCTTATCAACACTACCCGCTCAAAGCACAATTTTAATGCAATGGTACTCTATAGTATTAGATAATAATTACACATATCGTATAACAATATATTGTAATAAAATGGCAGTTGGACGAATCCCACTTCTGACACCACGTGAGAAAGTGAAAAAAGTATAGTCCGGTTATTTTTGTTTATTTTTTATTTAATTATTTATTTTTTTTTTGTCACTTAATTTTCTTCTAATTGAATGCACAACAATACAGTTTCTCGTTTAGTTACCTTGACACAGTCTACAGTGTTTTTTTGATATTACAACTAACAGGTGTTTTCTTCTCGTAACCTTAACATACAATTTTCTGTCTTTCTTCACTTGTCTGTCTCCCACTAACTTTACCCATACCACTACTCAACACTCATTAAAGCTGCTCTACTGTCTTCGTTCACGAAGCGCCTTTTCTCTCACGATACACACACACAAACACACTCACACACACACACACACACACACACACACTCATACACACACAGCTGTCTTGTTCCACTCACTCAAAATTAACTAAAAAAACTGCCTGTCCTCAAGCGCTCCGCAAGCTTTTCTACCGGCGATGACGTGGCCAGATCTTTCTCGAACTTCCCCTTTTCTGGAACTTGCCGACAGCCAGCAGATTCAGAAACAACCTAGAAAACACCCTTGTAGTGCCGCATTGATTGTTGTCACGTGTTTGCTCGTGTAAGTGGAGTAAAGTAGCTCGACTTTGAGCGCCTTTTTGCACGCACCACCAATTCTGTGTGGCAGCCAGGCTCCGAGCATTTGCTGTTGCCGCTGCCATCGGTCGGCGTCACAATATGTTATTTCATATGATTATCTCTGTATCCACCGCTTACTTTTATGTTGCATATTCTAAACTATTCTTCTAAAATCTTATCTTTCTACCTACTTCAGATTAATAGAGATTCGACTTTACAGGAATAATTCAGTACACCTTTTGTTGTAGGTGCAACAGGGATAGTAAAAAACCGAATCGATAGTCACATGTTTATTATATATGCTTACCTTAAAATTTCATGACTTTAGGATAAAGAAATGAATACCAACCGCTTCAATAAACGAAGTAATACCAACAACGGATATCCCGAAAATGCTGCCACATAATATTATTTGTAATAAAATGTGGTTTTAAAGGAATCTACACTTTTTGAGCACTAATACATGAACTACCGGTTATACAGAATTATACAAAAATAGTTGTCGAATGAAGAGGCCTTCGGAGGCTACCCCCAAAACATAAAAATATAACCCTTTTTATATGTAAATTTATTGAAGCATTTCTGAGAAAATAAAAATAAAATAAAAAAAAAAAAAAAAAAAAAAAAAAAAAGCAAAAAGGTACAGTTTCGGTAGTGAGGAATTTTTTTAAAGATCTTCCGGTCGAATACTTGAAAGATGCCTAACTTAAATATTAAGTTTGATATATAATTAAGTTTTCATTTTAGAGCCATGCTATTACGTTATGAAATCTTTCACCTTAATGAAATAAGGACGACAGTAGTCCAAAAAACTAGAATACATATGTCCTTATCCAGATAGCTTTTTGTGTAGTTCGAAAACTTTGTTACCATAAGAATTATTTCCCTGTAATTACAATAAGAAACTATATTTCAGATGTTTTTGAAATGGCCATAATGCTGATATACAGGCTGCTTGAGGTGTAAATGAGGATATTTTCATAGTTAGTTCTTAGTATGTATTCACTTTGGTGGGATCAGTTTTCCCATGAACCAATCACAAAGTTTACTACCTGATGTTTTTTGCATGGTCGTAACTGCACCGTGAAATGAACAACGCCTGTCCTAAATGCCACCCGTTTTGCTTCACACCTGAATGCGCGACATACTGGCCCAGGTACTGTAAGGTCATTGGCCCTTCAGAAATAATTATAACTCTATTCCGCACGTCTTCGTTATCTTACCTTCTGTGCCACGCCTACTTGGAGGTACTAAGCAATCTGAAAACATGCTACTCTTAATAAGTAAAATTAAATGTTATAAAATGAAGGGAATATTGATGTAATATTGTTTTTATACTGTCGTAAATTACCAATCAAAATATTTGCATTTATATTCTAACAGTCTGTATATGAACCTTTCCGGTTTGTGGGATTCTCTTATATTTTATGACTCAACACAATTTTAAATCGCTTGGATGGGCCGATCTTCCAGCCTAATATCCTTCACGGCGCGTTTTACAGCCAGTCACTTCTACCAACATGATAGACACTGACCTTTCGTTTATAGAACCGTGAGCACGTTAACTAACAAAATGCCTATACTAATCTAAAGCTATCCTCTAATTTTCTGTTAATATATCATTTACACCTCGTAAACTCGTCTCATATAAGAGCCTCACAGAGGATGCGGCGCAGTTTGAAGGCTGAACAATAATTCATGTGACGCAATTACACAAGGGAAGCTTGACACCTCCGCCACACGGTTGCTAAGCAACGTTTCGATTTTGTTTTCCCGAGTGTGATGCCGGTCAGAAGCCTTCAGGCCAGAAATGAAGCGGGATTGGAATCTGTACGAGCAAAGAGAAGCAAAAAGCTGAAACTCTCTTGAGACGAGGGATACTGATGTAATTCAAGGTTTTGTGACTCGATGCTTTCTTTTGAGTCCCAAAGGATGAACCTCGTGGTCTGTTTCGGCTCTCTGTAGTACGTGACCAGACTTAAATCAGGCGTCAGAGCGATGCAAGGAGAACAGAAACCTCTCGAAGCTTTTAATATAATCTAACATAGACTTTTGTCTTTCTACTTTCAAGACCTATCCACATTTTAGAGGTAATGAAATTGGTTACAATTCAAACAACCTTTAATGGCGAGGTGAATCATCAAATACTCAAATCTTTTTATATAGGTACCATTTTTAAAAAAAATAATTAGTGGAAGTATTGCATTTGACCCATAATTTCGATGTCGAGATTTCACTTAAAATATATGTTTTGTGGTCCCCTGAATCCAAGAAAAGCGGTTGTGTGTGTGTGTGTGTGTGTGTGTGTGTGTGTGTGTGTGTGTGTGTGTGTGTGTGTGTGTGTGTGTGTGTGTGTGAACACACAACTCAAAAGCTAAAAGTCAGTTAAAAACGAAAGTTGGTACCTATTTAAAATCTTTCAAGGATGTGACACGAAGATTTTGAAGGGAATTCCCCCACCTTAAACTACCCTTCACATTGAAAATGCTTCCAAAATTTTGATTTTCATGTGAGTGCAACACATCAGAGTTATATTAAAACATGGGTTGGACATAATCTCGTAGCCTGATAACTAATTACACAGTACTAACAGTAGTAGTACATGTTAGGATTGAAGAGTGCTAAACGACCTAAACCTCTTTAGTACTACCCATATCTCCTACTGGGATTGCAGTATATTGAACACTGCAAGAGTATCCGAGCTTAAAAGTCCCCTGCCTATAGGTGGGGTCGACCCCCGGAATATTGCGTGATCAGGAACCAGTTTCCAGTAGTATGAATGAAAGCAAATAAAACCACTCTTTTTCACAAAACAGAGTGATTTGGTTTTCCAAAAATAATGCAACATGTCGAGATTATGTACGTTTATCCATATGCACCACTCTAATGCTTGTGTAGTAAGAGTTTTGAAATTAGACCAGGTTTTTACTGAAGGAAATATTCAATTACGGTGGGCTTGCTGAGCAAAACACCAAAACACGTTGTTTACTAAAGCCAACAAACGAAGATCTGTAGGCAGTGAAGGTCAAGTTGATGGAATGTGAGTGATGGTGGAACGGTTAGCAATTGTTTTACAATGCTTTACATTTTATTTGAATGCTGTAAATTTTCCACAGAACGTAATAGATACTAACCATGGTAGATGCAAAATTTAATGGCTGACCATTACTATTCTCTTTCCTGTTGTGCAAATAAATTTTGTGAGTACAAATTAAATGTATATCACTGACTTTACAGTGTAATTTCACAGCGTGTTGAACTATCCAACTTAGCAAGCCTATGGTTGGATGTTGTACCGAGCCATCTGCCATTAAGCTTTACGTCAGCCTTAGGTAATATTTTGATTGAATTGTAAATATATTGTATGTAGAAAAAAGAATACAAATGATTTGAGTAAAAGGCTGTGTATTATGTATGTTGTTTAAACATACCGCAGCGAGGGTCACTTACGTGACGAGTGAGTGAGTGAGTGAGTGAGTGAGTGAGTGAGTGAGTGAGTGAGTGATTAGGATTTAAGGACCCGTCGAGGTACGTGACGAGCTTGATGCAGCCAATGCTGTTTTGTCTGCGGAACTTCCTTATTTAAAGCGCGCCGCGCCATCGAGTACAAGGTCACACACACGCACGCACGCACGCACGCACGCACGCGCGCGCACACACACACACACACACACACACACACACACACACACACACACACACACACACACCTCAGCTGAATAAAACACCAGTGAATATATAATACCATGCATGTTTAGTAGAGTATTACGTTATTTCCCTTCTTGTAGAACTTTATAACTTATAAAAGATAGATCAAAACTACTCCAAGAAAAATGCATTTTTTTAAATACAAAGTTTAAATTGTTTTTTATAACATTAACCCGTTCTAGAATTTTCTCGCTTTTAAGATTAATATTTTTCAGAATTAATTGTTACGTTTGTAAGCATTTCTCAGGGATAAATTACTGAGCTTTGGAATGTAGTCTCAGCTCGTTAATTTTCTAGTTCTCGCTGTAAAATTGAAATTGATACATGATAAGCACTTTTAACTCCTGAGTATCTAATTTATTGTTTCGATTTTCTCTAGTAAGGGGTCCTGGAACTGAAACTTCACCGGAAAATTATCAAATTGATGATATTTTGGTTTATACCTATAAATGTTTTGGGCCCAAATGACCTAGCTGTCGAGGGGCCCTTAAACACCACTCACTCACTATAAATGTTCTCCAAACACTCAGTCATCTATTGACAGCAAAATTATTTATGTTCCACATTTTTTAAGGGCGTGCGAAAGGCTTTGAATGCCATTGGCGCTACATTTAAATGTACCTTTTCGGCAGTATTTGAACAAAATATGGCACAGAAAGGGTTCAAAGACCACCAAATTCAACGGAAAGAAGTGGTTAAGTGGCATATCGTTGGAAGGGTAAAGCTACAAATCCGAAGAGAGGGACTACTAAGCAAAAGAGGGAAAGTGTGGCAAACAAATAATCTGATTCATGATCATTATGCATGTGTGTAGCAAAATTGGCTTTTCTAGACTTTACATTTTAATACGCTATCTGCTCTATACGCATTAAATTTTGTGCTATGCTCCAGAATTTTACCAGCATATGTGCTATTTATGTGACTTCAACTTCAGTCTTTGGTTTCAAAATCTGAAATTCGTTTAGCTTTAAAAATTAAAAATACAAAGGAGTTTAGAAATATTTTAATGCCCATCAATGCAAACAAAAGTAATTAAGTTTTTCTTCCTGTCAGAGTTGATTCTATTCTTTTTGGGCAATTAGAATTTATAAAATAATAAAACTTGGGATATTTTAGATTTTGATGCGCATGGAATATTTTGAATATTAAGGTATTTTCGTGTTGTGAATAAACTGAATAATTTATTGACTCAACATTATAAAACAGATTTTGCTGGAGCATGAGGTGCTAGTTTATAACATAAACACCCTTAGTGTTAATTTCATGCCTATAAGGATATAGAAAATTCAAGTTTCAGTCAGGATCCCTTAATACCTAATTTTAAGACCAACAGTTTTGAAATGAAAGGTTAGCATAAAAATAAAATCTATAACTCTGAGTTTGTCAGACGTGCCTTATGTCAGCGGATTTGCAATATCTCCTCCAGCAAAGCATAAAATGAATTAATGAGTCCAGAAAGCATGTGCGCCAGAAATTAGCTCATCTATTTTTCAGGGTGATTTAGTGGCACCAACACACTCACACAGATTATCTACTTAAATCATCGTGAAGCCGCAAGTTACTGACATGAATTATGTATGGCCGGGTATACGATGGCATCATATTTCGATCAATCTGCCTTTTGGAGCAGGGGATTCTTCCTGCACAGAAGGGACAAATGATAGGCAGGTTTTATATGTCAGGGATCATGTGCAATGAATGTCATTCATCCTTCATTATATCCCCAATTCATCGTCATCGTCACAGCGATAAGAGGTATTCAAACTCGAAAATAACGGCTCAATTTTTACGTATATAAAATGTTCCCAAAGAACCACAGTAATTGTAAATAATACTCGTAGGTAGAAACGGCAAACATTCTAAAAGTGTGACTGACAAAACTTCCTTATTCTATAAAAGCTGAAAGTTTCTCAGCGCATGCTCCCAACGAGGTAAGAACGAGCTACTATGAACTTTGAATCATCGTGAATTTGGCAGGTAACAGGTAGCAAAGGTGTATAAAATAGCAACCTAAGCTTGACAAAGTATAAAGTCTAATTTTTCTTATATTTTTTTCGGGATAATATTAGAAACCGTGTAACCCATTGCCATACAGTATCGCACGAGCTCCTCGCCGGACAACCCTTAAACTTTAATAAATTGTAACTGCACTTACGTTATGGTATAATAGCTGAATCTTGTATATGTTCCTTGGGTGACTATTAGATGTTTCCTTAATAGTCGGACAGTTTCGACAGTTCTAACACCTGGCCAGACAAACTGAAGGGCGCGAGGCTATATAGATCCCTGCGGGTACGAGTGAGATAGTCAGGTCTTCTGCAATTTTTACTGTGCATCTTACTTTGCTCAGATTTGTTGTTATTATACCTACAGTATACGTTTAACTATTTTTTTCTACAGTTTGTAAAATAAATGTGATAATGTTCTAATTATGACCATAAGAGATGTTTTAATTTGTGTTTGAGTTGAGCGACATTGTTTCTACCTATTGGAATGAAAGATGTGTTTAAATTAACGTGTTTTATAAATTTTACGCCCAAAAATGTTGTAGACTTCATGTGTTAGCAGGTTAATTTGTTGAACGTCCAGATTGATCCGCTAAAACTCTATTTTCAGGATTGAGCACATATGTAACTAATTTGACAGTTTATTGCCATTTTCAGCAATCGCTTGTGTTAAAGCATGACGTTAAGTGTAGAGGTTCCCTATTATGCGAAGAGTTGAGTTTCTTCAGAGTTTTGCGGGCCCAGGTCATGATTAACGATCGCCATAGGACGTTAATGTGAGTAGGGCCGCGGAACACAATAAGCAAGAGGAAACTTCGTCTCTCAGAGGCATTGTCAGAAAGCTCAAGCTCCCCCGAGAGGGACTGGACTGACCACTAACAGACTTCTCTTGTTCCCCAGGGTACCGTTCTACCTGTCATTGGAACATCAAATCATTTGTTGCGCCAACTCGCCACACCGAACTTTTCAACTGCCTTCTCACACCAAAACTTTACTTTGTAAAGCATGAGGTGAAACAACCGCTTAAGCTTTCTCTTTGCAACCAGAGGTATTATATGCAGCCAAAAAGCTCTGCATTCAAATTTCACTGAGAGTATATGTTTTGAGGTGCTCTTGACGCAATAAGAACATTCTAGGTGCTCGAGTATTCACGCACGTGTATGTTTGTGTGTGTGTGTGTGTGTGTGTGTGTGTGTGTGTGTGTGTGTGTGCGTGTGTGTGTGCGGTGCGCGCGTTTCAATTAAATTGTATACTGGAATCAGACATCGTCCGTCGATAACAAACAAAGAGTACTGAGAAATTTCCCATCCCACCTTTAAAAACGCCAATAATGTACTTTCGCAATAATAATATTATTACTTATGATTATAATATTTTTATGCAACGCTATTTACAAATGACCTAGTGCTTATAAGTGGCTCAAGTCTTCAACAAAATCAGCCTAACACACAGACTAAAATTTTCAGCCAATAAAACTAGTGTTGGCTTTTAGAGGGCTGAAAACAATACGAGAGAAAATAGTATTACAAGAAAAAATATTAGAACAAAGAAACTGGTTTAAGTACTTAGGCTGCAACGTGCCATATCTCAAGAATGGAGATTCGAGAAATAAAATTAACAGACTTAATCAGATGTGTGGTACCATAAAAAGAAACCTGAAAAATACCAGACGAGAAGCAAAATTAAAATTTCATAAAGTAGTGGGGAATGTTGGACAACGACCAAACAAGAAGAAAGAAAAAAATGAGGTGCCAGAGATGCGATTTTAAGGCTTGTAACTGGTTGTACTTTAAGACAGAAGAAGAAGAAGAAGAAGAAGAAGAAGAAGAAGAAGAAGAAGTGACGAAATACGTAGAAAGTAAAACATCTTCAATTTAAAAGAAAGGCTCGGCAATATTGGAATAATTGGAGGGACCTTGTAGAAACGATGGATAATTACCGCATTCGCAGATTAATTATCACCTATAAACCTGCGGGAAGAAGAAATATAGGTAGCCCGAGAAGAAGATGGACAGTTTGAATATATGAGACCGGGAAGAGTCTAAATGGCTTAAATCCTGTTGTTGTTGATGTTCATAATGATGATGATTGTCGATAACTGCTCAAACTCTTCTGATTATTATCATGACAAACACGTATCTTTTGGAGTTTCTGTGAATGGCGCATTAACTTTCTTGCACTGCAATTCCATCTCATCTCACGCCCGTCATTGTGTTTAAGGGCTAGTGGACCAAGCCACGAAGTTTGGTTCGGAACGGAGGAGTTGGCTCTGTGAAAATAATTTCTCTCTGGTGCCCACTTAGTTGGGCTGGCAGTCGGGGGTTCGCCCCTGCAGCATGTGTCTCCAGGAAGTAGTGCCCCTTCATGACGAGGCAGAGACCCTAGGGATGCCACTGTCGCTTAGCACGAGCAACCTTCCGGCCTTCCGGTAACTGTAAGAGCTGCTTAGCCATAATCCTTAATGGGCACCCTTATTTTGTTTTTATTTCGTGTATGAGATTAATTCCATATATGTTACTGCAAGACTATTTCTTAATAGAACTGTTAAATTATCATATACAATTATCATCTGGTCATTCTTTTCTTAGTCTGTGTCGCCAACTGTATGCCATAAATCGGCGAAAAACAATTTATTGCGCATTACAATCTGTTGTTGTTAGCTAATGCTGGATTTCTGACAATGAAGTCATTAATCCTCTTGCTCTCCAATATTTAATATATTGTTAGAGCAATAGCAGTATAGTAACCGATTTTTAGAGAGCACCATATTTTTATGTTTTGGCGGTCACATCGCTCTCTCACAACCCCCAGAATGTCTGGAGGACCACACCTGTCGTTGGTTTACGGGTCTCACCGACCTGACCGGGAGAATTACCAAAATAAATTCACCGACCATATCCTCTGATTACCAATCAGAGGACGTATTACATGCCATGACAGGTCAGCATGTTAGGGGTTAATATTTTATAGAGAAATGGAGAGGTTGGAAAAATAAAGACTCCCTAGCCCTCGAGAACCCTAATAGCATCGCGGTCGGAAGAGAACAAGAGATGACTAAGGTAAGGTCAGATAGAAAAGTTACAGTGAGGAGCAAAACACCAGTAAGTGGAAGTAATGTTCTGCTCAGCTTGGGTACCTGGTGGTCGCCATTCACATATCCCCTAGACGGAGACCCCTGCAATCAAAATAGCACTTCATTTAAGTTCGACAACTGTGTGTTTAACAGTTGTTTTAGTAATTAACGTATTTCTCCAGAAGAAAGACTATTTATTAATGTAGGCTTTGAGTGACAGTCAAATCTTTTAAAGCTTTCAAATTCGGTTCTCTTTGCAACATATGAAACGTGAATTGCGATGTTCCATTTGACAGTCGTAAGTTCTACAAAACTTACACAAAGAACGAGGAATATCTCAGATATGGTTCACTCTACAATAAAAAATTATACAGACATAAATTGTGTGTTTTAGCTAGATCTACAGTTTTTGTACAGTAAGTTTTGGTCTATCTCTTACGGTTTACCAGTTATGCAAAAGTCACTAGAGTAAATAGGACTTCATGGACTATAGCCAGAAAATTGAAGATATACATTTCATTTGTCATATAAATATCTCAAACAGATGACATAATCAAAATCGTCACAGTCATTTTGAAGAAAACCAAAATTTTCGAAAAATTTTCCACGTAAAGGATAATCTAAGGTGGAGCAATTTTCTTCAAAATTTTCGTGTCGCATCCTCAAAAGACATTAAACTTAAACACCAATTTTGGTTTTTAACCGACTTTCCATTTTTGAGCTATACTGTCCACAGACTGACAGATTACACTCACACGGACCTTTTTCTAAAAACGCTTTTTTTTATTCAAGGGGCCTCAAAACATATATTTCCGGTGAAATCTTGGACTTGAATTTTTGGGTGCAATACAATACTTCCTCTACCTTACTAAACGTAGTAGAGAAAGTAAAAATCACAACTTTCCTTCAGATGAAGAAAATGTTTTTTTCATTAGTCAACTGTAAAAGTGCCACTGAACACGCCCTGAACACAGGGCATTTCGACTCCCCTTTAGAGACTGTTCTCATTTCTGTCATCGGAAACTAAATTTTTCTTTTCCCTTATATTTTAGAACGCTGAAGTCCTAAAGAAGCATTAGTTTATAATATGAACCCGTAAATTATAAGAGTCACTGAAGGTGGAGAGGAACGCTTGGATAGGCGAGTAATATTAAAATGACTGAGAAAGAAAGCTACTGAAATAGCGAAACGAAGTGAATTTGCATGCACGCTTTAAGGACGGCACAGTTCTGCCTAAAGTAATTCAACGACGGAACAGCAGATGTTTCAAATGCCATTGAGTGACGCTCCGAACGCGATCCAAAGTTAAGAAAAACACTACTTTTGAATTTTCAAATCTCTTTTCATGAAGCTTTAGCTGGAGTGCAAAATTAACTTTATATAACGCGAGACTCAATCTAAGTGCAGCTTTAGAAGTTTATTCTGTAACCAAATTAAAAATAGTATATACTATATACACATATACCTTCCTTTTCTTGTTCTTCCAGATGAACTCCATTCCAAAATCTTTCTCGGTAATCTATCTCCGCTGGCTATGGAGTACAACAAAGAAAGGTCGGGTCGAGCTATCCCACACTACTCACGCTAGAAAATACATGGCAACAATGAACACAAAGAGGTTTTCGAGATCAATCGAGAAATGTCCGGCAGCCGGCATATTTTTAGAGACTCCAGAAAGGTAAAGTTCGAGAAAGGTCCGTGTTACTTCATCCTCGCTATATAAGGAGGCGAGACGAGAGTTTGAAGCCAGTAAGTTTTAGTGTGTGTGTGTGTGTGTGTGTGTGTGTGTGTGTGTGTGTGTGTGTGTGTGTGTGTGTGTGTGTGTACAGTCACGTCAAAAGGAATATAGGGAAGCAGTTAATGAGTGTTGAGTATATTGTCAAAATCAGGTATTTGAGAGACAGAGAAAGTGACCAAACACAGAAAGGACTGAGTCAAGGCTACGAGAAGATAACAGTTGTGAGGTGTAATAGCACGAACTACTCTAGATTTTGTAAATGTTAGTAAAAGAGAACTGTGTTCTCAGAAGAAAATAAAGACAAAAGTAGTTGTACTGGATCTTTGTCATTTTGTCAAAATATTCACATAAAAATTCAAGTTTTGCAATAAGTGAGCTTCCAAAAATATCTACCCATATCAGACTTTTCATGCTGACCGTAATTATTCTAGAAAAATTATTACAATCTGTAGCTTGCAAAATGTTTAACTTATCAAAAAGTTAATAAATTATTTTTCCAAAACTGGAGTATTTAAGTAGTATTTAGTATTTTAAGAAAGGGTATGATCATTTTCTTTAATGTATGCACTTTTAAGGGGAAATATAAATGTTTTAGAGAAATTAGTGAAAATTGCAATGTATGGAGCATTTGGTGTGCTGTAAAACAGTAGGAGAAAAGAGAGTTTAAATTTAGGTAGGCCTATTAATAATCATCTACTGTCTATGGCTTCAGTTAATTTGCATTTTAAATAAGTGGAAAATCGTTTAGTTTTCTTAAATTTAAAAATTCATATTATTTTACTACTTTTGTTGCTTCCTTAGTGTCATTAATTTATACTATAAAGTTATTATTGTGGTTCAGAAAGTTTAACTTTGTGTTGTTCGGAAAATTTCAGCTCTCCACCTGTCACATTTTGAGAAAAGATACACAAATTCACCATTGATATGTGCAGGAGCATTGATATTTTAAGTTATGTTGGTAATGTGCAATTTTTGTATGTTCAGACTACTTTGTACTTTAAAGTTTTAATTTGACACAATTTGTCATAAACTTCCATAGATATTTTACGTCAGACAGTTTTTAAGGATGTCATTCAAATAAGATTAAAAATATACTCGCTTACTTTAGAGGGGAAAACATTTTTATGGATAGTTGTAACGATTAAATGCCACGAGTTATTTGCCTGATATTGACGTGAATGGAGAAGATAGGGGTGTTGCATAATTTGATTGCAACACAACCAGCAGGAGTATCTTATCTGTTCAACATACTGTGAACCTATAAACTCATTGCATCGTTGACGGTAACGCCAGCGTAACACGGCTTGTGTGGTTGGACATTACGTTATCGCATAGTTGCAAATAGCGCTGCGGTAAGCATATATGTTACACAAAAACGATCTCTCTTGCAATGCGTACTTTGGGGGTAGCGCATCTGTCTCGATTCAAGAGGTTCCGAAATCGCATGTTGTTTACCACGAGTAAGGCTTTGACTTCAAAAAATCGATTTATTGTTTTTAATGTTAAAAAAATGTACAATTCTTCAGATTTAAAATGATATATATAACATAGGTATAGTGTTATTTGTTATAATGATGGTTGCAGTGGTAGATTTACAGTGATGGAAAAAATGGGTATAAAAGTTAGTCAGAATATGAAGGAAGCCTGTATAAAAAAATATATATGTCGACTCTCAGAGGCAAAAAGGGCAGTTCAGTTGCTTGAACATAAAGCTAGAACTAAGAAAAGGAAAGGAAAAGGTGAGGAAAGCTTAGGTGAGCAGGAATATGGAGCAGGCATTCTGAAAGTATGTGTAATTTGAAAAGAATGGTACTTCAGCTTAATCACAATTTTCCGAAACCTTGATTTTTCACACTTCAGTTACACTTTTCTCAAAAACTATAAGAGATATTGATATCAAATTTTTAGTACTTATTTATCCATGTTTGTTGAGTACAGCCCGTTAAAGCTTTTGTGAATTAGAGCTATAATGTGGAGAAAACAATTTAAGGCTTAAAAATATTACCATATTTTTCCTATATAGAATTAAATAATTTTTTATGTGCAAAATACAAACTACATAGGATTTATGTTTAACCGGCGATGTCAAGCTATGCTTCATGTTATTCAGATAAAAATTTGGTGCCTGTAGCTTCAAAATCCCACAAGAAAAGTGTGCCAGAAGTATGAGGTGTAACATTTTTTTTCAGGATAGATAGTGTGCTTTATGTCCCTTTTGCATGGAATTCTGTGAATGAAATTTAATTATTATGTAATAGTTAAATGTAAAGATACTTGAACTATAATCACACCAAATTTCAATTTATTCTAATCACTAGTAGCTGCTATATTTAAATTTTAAATATTGGTGTAAGTTTACCACGTGATGTTAAAAATAACCTCCCAGTGCCCTAAGGGATGGTAGATTCAATTGGAAAGTGTCCCCATTCGTTGTCAAACCTATAACACTAGGTTCTGGGGATCTCTGGATCACTTCATTTATTACCGGCCGATATGACGTACAAAAAGCGCCAGAGAAAATCTTCGGTGGATTCTGGTGTCTTTAGAAGCGCCTTCTTCAACTTACCAATAGCAGAGCGTGGCGCCCATCAACTCTTTCAAAGGCACGTCCTGCACAAGCCCATACGGCATGGCTACCAATCATGATAAGAGGTCTGTATGACAAACTGAATCCACTCACTCTCCCTTTTCTCTTTTAGCCATTACGATCGAGAGGGTACACATATATTTCGTTTCTACCCCATTTTATAAACTTTGGTGTGGTTATTGGTAAAGGCTAAGATAATATTTCATTTACCATTACTTCGTACAACGATCAATAATGTGAGACAGATGTGACGTGCACTGCAATTTTCTTTGGCTCTCTGTACAAATTGGATTAGAGAAAGCGAATCGATAGTCAAGTGTTTAAAAGCAGCTAGCTATGACTCTAAAATTCCAGTCTTTTTATGACATCGCGAGCAACAAGTGAATAGAGAGAGGACCAAAAGCTACAACATTTTGAAAAATTAAACGCAATATTAAAGGATATTTCTGAAA
The DNA here is from genome assembly GCA_030765045.1 of Tenodera sinensis. Lineage (NCBI taxonomy): Eukaryota > Metazoa > Arthropoda > Insecta > Mantodea > Mantidae > Tenodera > Tenodera sinensis. The sequence continues at coordinate 24,238,738 of CM060961.1, read as the reverse complement.
TGTGTAGCTCCAGAAAAAATATGTGAATCAAGCCGTACGTTTCATAAATATATTCAGTTTTGGTGGAGTATATTTTCGTGTCACTTAACTTTTACCTATTGTACAAAATTATCAAAATTCCTTTTAAATAAATTGATTTTGAAGGCTATTCTCGGAAGATTGAAGATCTAAGATATTTTATTTGTCAAGTAACCGTAACCTTGTGGCACAACAGCCCAGCCGGGGCCAAGGCCTACCGCCACCCGACCGCTGCGTCCATTAGCCCTGCCTTACACAGGCGTTATGAGTGGGGTGTAGTACTGAAAGGTGGGACGTGGTCAGTACCCCGAGCCTTTCCGGCCGGTTATGTGGCCTTCTCGACCAGGGGCCGCTAATTTTCAATCAAGTAATTCCTCAATTGGCCTCTCAGGTACCTAACGAGGCTGAGTGTACCCCGGACTAGACCTTCCAGCTTGGAAATAATCCTATGGCGGTTCCGGAGATCGACGCTGGGTCCCCCGCGCCAAAGACAGGTGCGCTAACACTGCACTATGAGGACAGTCTTATTTTTTAGGGAAATACCTTAAATATATTGCATTTTAAGCAACATGGTAGCATTTTTTTAAAAAATAAAATATTGCGAAACAATATATTGCGGAGATTTTGCCGAAAATCGACATGTGTAATCTAGAAAGACACTGAACCTAAAAGCCAAGTTTCGTATTCATCTGAATTTTCGTTTTCATTAGACACACACACACACACACACACACACACACACACACACACACACACACACACACACACACACAACTTTTTCTAAAAATGCTATAACATAAACCGTCTTTGTCATTAGTAAATAAAAATGAATGTGAATCCAAAATGTCCAGATTATTCTGATGAATGTTTGAAGATAACACAATTTCTACAAACGTTTACTTCGATTAATAGAAGCAAATAAAATATACGCTATTGGCTGGTCACTAAGTCAAGTGTAAGAATCATATAGTCGTTATTTTCCACAGTGATTAAGGTTCCATTTCGCAGTACAGCACATGTCTGTAGGATAAGGGAAGTCACCTGTCCTTCAGTTCCTCTAAAAGCGATTATCCAAGTTTGTGCAGTTACCGCTTTAATAGGATCTGCTCGGTCAGCATTCCTGCCTCACACAAGACGCCTGCCTTGTACTTTAAGGCAGACCTTTCTTGCTTCCTCATCAGTTACACCAATGACGAATTGCTGCCAAACCACATTACGTAAACTGCCAGGGACTATCTTTAGCCTGGCAGCAAAAGGAGTAAAATCTGTTTCAATATATTACGTGGATTGCACCAGCAGATTGTTGCTTAAGCAGAGATTAAAACTGCTATCCCGACAATATTAAATCTGCTAAATTCATGCAGATCATATGACTCAATGTCAACTGGCGGAGAGGGACTTAGTACCTCGACCGAAACGCGATGTTTTATGTCCATGCCCCTGACGGGTGACCCCCCGGGAGGATGGATGAGCCGAATGGATCCTAAGGGCGGTCGGAATGTTGCCACAATAGAGCAGGAGCAAGGGTCCCTACATATTCCCAGTTAGAAGCATCTCGGCGGAGGCTGACTCAGATTCCTCCCCCCTCGGGCTTGTATCATCCCATGGGGGGGGGGGGACCAGTGCCTCGCCTTCCAATCAAGGGGACGAGATTTCCAGAGTGCATTTGATCCCCCTGTCGTGTTGCTATCGCGACTCTCGCCGATGCTTCCAACCCTGAAAGAAACCTAACGGAATGAAGGGTACAATGAAATGATTGATTTAACGAAATGGAGGGGTAAGGAAACCAACATATCATAAGTACATAATGCCACGAATGATTGTCAATTTATCTAGAGATTTTGTCTAGCACAGGTTGCATTTATTAAGATTATTTCACCAATGAAATGTTACTTAAATACTGTATTATTACTAACTTCTTCAGAGCAAAATGAAGTAGGCATACATACATCGGCATCCATTGATACTGCAACAAGATTCTCATATTGATTCTCCAATCTTTTAAGATGCTATCAATGTCAGTAGTGGGAGTGTCTGCTCTTAATTTATAATTTTGTTCAATACAAAATTTTTCAAACTGACTCCAAGCACATTTCCTACTGTATTCTCTGTTCTGAGGATTTCATCTGCAAATTATTTGATCTATTTCAGCATTATGTGCGCCACCAAAGCGAAAGTCAACCATTTTTGACATTTAAACCTAGCGCCTCTGTTGCGTCAAATTACGACACCTGTTGTGCATCTGTAACACAGTGTAGCTAAATTCAGTAATCAGTAACAATAAAAATTTAAAGGAGGTGATAACGAAATTTCATAAATTTTTCGCGAACGAAGCCTGTCTTTGGTAGTAATTTGAAATTATTGTGCACATGATTGATTGATTTAAAAAATGTCGCATATAGGTGGAATAGACTCAGAAAGTACTTAAGATGTAAAACTGAAATTTTACAGAATGTAAACGTATGTCATCTACATCTACTTTTATACAAGTTTGTTTATTAAGCAATTCTCAATTATAGTACCTTTTGATTAAACGTAGAAATTAACACAAAACCAAGTCCACAATGGCAATTAGAAGTTGATTTTATCATCCTAAAATGTAATTTGCCTTTCTCCAGGAAATACCAAGAAGGCGCTTTGTTTATATTAGCATATATTATACATAGAATAAGCAGAAATGGAGAAGAACTATATATATATACATAAAAACTATAGGTATAGCTTGAGCACATGCAAACTGACATACTTAATAGCTATTGCAGAAGAAAAATAAAGTATTCTTAAACAATTTATCCTCGGTGGTTGCATTAATTATGTCATAATTTGAGCAATTTCAAAGGATAACGAAAACAACGTGCTAGACTTTAAAGTTCATTCTCTTTTAAAATTACAAGATTACTATATCGTGTGAAACATACGAATGCATTGGAAATAGACATAGACTATTAGGCGATATGGTTTTGGGCATTTAAATGGTGAGTTTTTGAGGTCTTAAGACCCAATGAGGGCAAACTCAATAGTACATAATTATATAGTCGAAGGCAAAGGTTTAAAGTATTTTGGACATAAAACCCAATGTTTAATGTTATGAAAATGTTTACCAAAGGGAGCTTTGGCTCCGGAGAACCCTTTTCACATCATTTGGAAAGTAGTATAAAATGCATTAAATTATCTGCGTGTAAATATTTACCCTCACAACCCTTCATTGTTTGCTTTTGGCTTGCATTTTATGTCAAATATTTGCTTATCTGTGGGAGGCTGTGCTTAAATACTGTGTATTCTATGGAAATATATTGCATTTTAGGCAACAAATAGTTTGGCTTTATTCTGCTTTTAATTTTTGGCACATACTGACATGGAGATTACGGTTATTTTGATGGTTGCTCTTCGAAAGTTATAGTTTTTTCTCTGCTAAGTGAAATTCATTCAAAAACTGAATGTCGAGATTTCGTTAGCTATTTGTTAGAGAGAACTGAAAGACTGAAAGACTGAGTTGCAAGTCACGAAGAACAGTAGACTGTGTTAATGATAAAACAACATTGTGTTTTAGCTTCATTTTAGAAGGGAAAATAAGGTAACAGGAAAAGTAAATGGGCCTTGTTGCCATTTTGTCACACTGGTGTCGGAAGAGGGGTTTGTCAAATTGTGTTTTTGTTACGTAGTGAGTTGAAGAATGGGAAAGTGGTTAGATACCGATATGAGCAACCATTTAGGAAACAGCCAGCTGTTAGAAGAGCAATATGTGCAGCCACGTTATCTGAATTACTGATAGGGACGAACTGCTATTTTCCCTCTTACTACAGTTCGTAATGTGCTTAACATTTCTGGGAACCGCAGTAATTTCATTTTCAGATGCTTTATTTACAGAGACGGTTGAGGTTGCTTGTCTGAAATCAAAACTAAACAAAAAGGAAGCGCAGAAAACTTTGGATGACTTCTGATGGAGTTTCATGTTTTTCCTTTATTTGCATAAGGTAAACACCGTTAAAGAAAATAACAGTTATGAAATTCTAAGCCAATAACAATAACCAGAGCTTAACACGCAATGATTGTCGATAACAGGTTGCACGAGAACGTGCCTATCTGCATCCCTTAGGGAGTAAATTAACGTAATGCAGTCATACTTGCTTTGTTTAACAAGAGTTACATTCAAATTATCACCTTCAATCATAGCTTTTATTTTACTCCAATGCTATTATTTTATTAAGTAACTGCAAATATACGCATTCCATTTAAGGGATGAACCTGTGAAAACCGAAATAAAAATTGAAAATATCGATTTTTAGATCTTTGCGCACAGTTTGGTGAGCTAGTTGCGTTTTAAACGCATGTTACGTCACTACTAAAGAACCATGCGCCTGTACTTATCGCCTAAATCATTTAAAATAATATTTCATACAAGTTATTTTTTGAACTCATGCAAATGTTGAAAATGCTGCTTGAGATCTGTTTGATTTTACTCATTAGATCCTTAACATTATAATGAATAAAAGCTTTTAGTTTTGGTAGTTCAGTTCATGTATATAATTTAACAAACTTATTGTAATAAAAAGAAGAGCAAGTTATCTAATTTGCTATACAATGATACTTATTTGATACGAATGCAATACGTTAAACATTACAAAGAAGTATTCTTGGAATGTAAATTGGAAATATTGTTACAATATTTTGGAAACTAAGCTGCAAGGAGCGTTCTTTTTTGTAGTGCAGTTAAAAAAAGAAAATATTTTTTCTCAAAAACTGTTTAGTGCATTTGTTTGAAAATTTGAGAAATAACTTTATAAGTATGTGATAAAACAATGACTTTATTGGTTAAGAAACATAGGATTTGAAATTTTCACAGCTAATTGTAAATTGTAATTTCATTATTGAATGTTGAACCAAATGCTTATTTACTTTATGGGGCTCCGAGCAAATGCTTCGGGAAACACTGTCTCGTAAGATCAACATAACTGAAATATTAACGACAAAAGTGCCACGAGTAGTAGGGGTGCGCATCGCTCGCAGCACGGGCTGCAGGAGAAGATTAGAGAGGTCCTGCGTTCGACTTCCTAGTGAGAGTGGTAGGCGGAAGAAGAGGCTACATCGTGTGCATTTCATTAGACCACGAAGGAAGTGAAAAATGAAACGCTGAACTAGGTTGCATTAGCAAAGGATAGTGAGAACTTAGAGAAAGTCACAGTGAAAAATAGACAGTCATAATATTTTGATCGTAATTGTTAGAGCCACTTTGGAGAAAATGAAAGATAACGAAAGGGCAGTATGATAACCTTCGCCCTGGAATACGTCGTGTGAAACTCAGTATCAAATTTGACAGTTATCCGAGCAGATTATGCTTTTTCAGTAGTACACGGGTATGTACACACGAACCATTTGTACCCCAAGACGTCTGTTCCCCTCAGTGGAAGTTAAAACGTGAAGTAGATGTACCAAATCGTGTAAGTGTGAAGGACAGAAGTGCTCCCGGATGTCGCTTACACGACATAAAATGATGACCCAACAGTGGCACACATGTGTGCATGTCTGCATGGAACTGCAGGACTCTCTGGCGGTCCTTGTCTAGAAAACGGAACACGGAAAGCATTTCTATCTTGTTTGGTCGAGTGCACGCGAAAGGAAATTGAAAGAAATTGCAACAGGGATAAAAAGAAGCAAATGCATAAAACGAGGACGAATTTCTAGAGAATTCTATCATCTGGCGAAACGAGACGCACAAACCGTAGCAAGATAGAGCGGGGTGGGGGTGGGGGTGGGGGGGGGGGAGAGCAAGAAGTCGCTGTTCTAACTAAGAACTTGAAGAATGTAACTGCAGCATCGACATTTGTTTCCAAGTAGTTCAATCGATAAGACGCTGGCGTGGGTTCGATCCCAGTCTTGCAGATGTCGTTCACTACACTAATATACACAAGAATGGGACCAAATGTGCCACGCTTCTCGCTTCAGAGCAGTGATATTCAATCTTTTGTCTCCGCGAGCCCCCAAACACAATTTGCCATTCCAGCCTCTAGGTCTTAGGCCTTATCCTTACCTGATTCAAATTATACATCGCCATATCTCAAATTAATTTAAAATCTTATAGTTTATTAGCTACTACAAAAGAAGGATTATGCTATAAAAGTATAAAATAAATACAGTAACTGTCTTGCATTTAGCACACACACAGAAAAGTACATTATTACTTACTATTATTTCATAGCTTCAGCACTTTTAGCACTTTCACTGCATATTGCCATATTATTACTAATTATTTTTCTATTAAAATTTTCAAGATATTAATTGAATTATTGAATAAATTATAGTTTGTAAATTTATTCTCGCAATATCGTTTTTAACAGAACTGAGCTAGTTTCCCAATTTCTATATCCGAGAAAATGAAATTCAAACTTATATAGCTTATTGCTAAGGACAATTTATCCATGAATAGCAACAACAGAGTAATTACTAACTACAGACATCCTGGTATATATGTATAGGTATTACATAAATACAATATTACTACTCCTGAACTAGTTTACTTTCTCTACTTGTAGGTTTGTATTCAACCCAAAATAAGATGTTAAGATTTCACGGGAAATATAAGTTTTGAGATCTCCTGAAAAAAATAAAAATTCAGAAAAACGTCCGCGTATGTTTGTGTGTATGTGTATATATCTGTATATGATCAGCGTAATTCAAAAACGAAAAGTCCGTTAGCGCCAAATTTGGGATTAATTTTGAAGAAAATTCATCCACCCTAAACAACGTTTTGCATGTAGAATTTATCGAAAATTTCTATTTTCTCAAAGTGGCTTTCACAATTTTCATTAAAATGTTTAAGACATTTTTATGGCAAATGAAATAAATAACTTGAATTTTTCTGGTTATGGCCCATGCAGCTGTGTTTTTACTCTTGTTGAATTATTCATACCTGGTACGGTTGTAAGAGATAGACCAAAAAATATACAAAAAATATACTTCTCCTTAAAATACACAATTTATGTTCAAATGCATTTTTTGTGGAGAGAACCACTCCGGAGATATTCCTTGTAAGTTATGCGAGTTTTGCAATACTTATACTTCTCTGAAATGAATGGTCGTTATTAGCTTTTCATTCTTCGCCATGCAAAGGGAACAGGATTTCAAAGCCTACATATAGTGACCAGCTTTAAAAGATTTGACTATCGCTCAGACCTTACAGTATTCACATATTCCCCTTGTACCTACAAGGAAATAGGCAGTAGATAATTTCTGCAAATGTTTATCTCGACTAACTTGAAGAAGATAGAGGTATAAGAGTTTGTAAGAATAGTTAGTACAAGTCATGTGAGTGCAACACATCAGATTTTATCAGCGTTATTAAAATCTCTCTTCTCGTAACATATACAGCTACTGAACAGATTAGTAGAGCTACTTCAAACAATTTAGAGTTTTACTACATATACATTTCTAAATACTATTCCTACTTCTTGTGGGATAATTAATTATGAGTAGTTTTGAACAAATTATGTTAGAAACATAAATAACCAATAAAATGATTTGTATAACTTTTCTAAAACACCAAAAAATTTAAAGTTTTCAATAGCTTTGAACATTATTTCCAAGTTGATGTATTAAACCTCAAGTGGACGACATTTCATTTTGGGGGCAGAATTTAGTATGCGTAGTGACAAATAAAACCCTGTCCAATCTACTATAATTGGGTACATGATAGTGACATTTTTGGAATGTTAGAGACGCGCCAAAGGAGGAAAGCCACATTTCCCAAGAGCATGTCGTTGTGATGGTCACGCTGCGGGAATCACAAGGAAGGCAGGAAGGAAGGCAGGTTCCTCCTCACTTTTGAACTTAAGAGGGTTTCAGATTATGTTAAGTAGATTGGGGCGAGACCTCCATTTGTTACGTTAAGATCCTGTCCAAATCCACCCGCGTTACATCTCATTAATCTCGTCTTCCTTTTGTTCTCCTTCTCTAGAGATACTTTTTCTTCCTCAGTACTGTCTCAAGATGCACTGCCTTGTAAAAGCTTCATGTAACTCGTTTTTCAACACTTCTATATCTTCACGTCAGCTCATATTTTTCACGCTATTATAAACAAGACTTGGAATGGCATGTCATCTAACATTTTTCCCCTGTGATATGGCATTTGATTTGTAATTAGATTTCTTATTTCTCTTACAAAGTAAATATCACTGGTATTGGTCTGCAGCGTTATTGGAATTAGGCTCAAGAAATAATGGGTAAACTCGCTTGATTATTTTCATCACCATTAATCATCATTCTTATTATCATTATTATTGTTATGACGTCAGGCTCGGTGATCAACAAAGAACGGACGGGCAAGCTACTTCACACCATATCGTTGCCGGCGAGCGGGCAATGACGTTCAGGGTCAGGTTGCCTCGCGGGACTACTATGTGTATGTGATTGTCAACAATCGAGGCGACAGAAACAAAATGGGTGTCGAAAACATTCGCGAGACTTCTAGCCGAGTCATTTCCGGTGCGTGTGTGTCTAGGACTCGAGAAAGGTCCGTGTGAGGTCATACCCAGGATATAAGGAGGCCAGAAAAGAACAGTTGGAGAGAGTTTTAGAGTTGAGTTACGGACATGAGTCGTGAGTGTGAGACAGCGGTGCGTGTGTATGTCATTGTGATAGATACGTCGGTCGTCGTAAGAAGCTTCAACGAGCGTCGCTAGTGATTGTAACGCCATAATTAAGGTATGGGGGACAGAGGAAGTGAAAAAGACACTAAAAGGACTGAGCAAGGTTATGAGAAGTAAAAATTGTGAATTATTATGATAGCCCGAAATACTATAGACTGTGTTAACGACGAGAAGAAATGTGTAAAATTGATAGAAAAATAACCAGACGGATTTTGTCGTCTTTGTCACATTATTATTATTATTATTATTATTATTATTATTATTATTATTATTATTATTATTATTATTATTATTATTATTATTATTATTATTATTATTATTATTATTATTATTATTATTATTATTATTGTTATTGTTATTGTTATTGTTATTGTTATTGTTATTGTTATTGTTATTGTTATTGTTATTGTTATTGTTATTGTTATTGTTATTGTTATTGTTATTGTTATTGTTATTGTTATTGTTATTGTTATTGTTATTGTTATTGTTATTGTTATTGTTATTGTTATTGTTATTGTTATTATTATTATTATTATTATTATTATTATTATTATTATTATTATTATTATTATTATTTAATAGGAGGTGTTATATTCAACCCCAAAAATTTAACCTATGTACTAGAAATACATGTTTTAAAAAGATATTAAAATGTGGGGAAAAAAGTTCGTGTGTGTATCTCTGAATATCTCAAAACCAAAATGTCAGATAAGTATCAAACTGATGTTTAAGTTCTGTACCTCCCAAAGATGCAATACAAAGATATCCTCCGCACATCAAACTTCTCTTAACATGAAACATTTTACGAAGTGTTTTATTTTACCAAAAATGGTTCTATTGATTTTGCTTACAATTCCATTTCATTAAGATATTTACATGCCAAATGAAATGTATACCCTTCATATTACTTGGGATAAGCCTATGAAGTTCTCTTCAACTGTAAGGCCTCGTTTAGAACTATAACTAGTTAGGTAAAGAAATGCCAAAACTGTGTAGTGAAAGGATTTCTGAAATGTTTATCTACATTAACACTTCTGAGCTAAAAAAGGGCTTCGTAAGAATAGTTTGAGGGAATTATATCCAATAAAGGATGATGGGTAGAGAAGTAATGTGAATGCTACCCACCAGACCTTCTTTTCAAACAAGCTACCTGGTACACAGAGGCTGAAAGCTTATGTTGTCATGGTTGTTAGCAGTATTTCAGGTAAATGAAAATCAACGACTCGAAACGTAATTGTAGAGAAGAAGAAGGAAGGAAGGAAGGAGAGAGAGGAAATCGAATTAGCACCTTGGTATTGTCTTGCTGCACCAGCGGCACCTTGAGTACTGTCCAGCTTGGGCCCGGCCACAACGCAAACACAGCTAGCTGCCTTTTGTGAGAGGCAACACAAAGCAGGACAAACAATGGCCAGCAGTTGACAGTGAATATTACCGCTACTTCCCCATTCCCTAACGTGTTGTTGCAATTTCCACCCCACTGAGTTGCAAAACTCTCTCCCTCCCTCCCGTTTCCTGCCAGCAAATTTTGATCGCGTTGCTGTTAGCTTTAAAATAATTCACAGCTTCTCAGGAAATTTAAAGGCCATCTAAATCAACCAGTTCGACAATGCTGCTGAACTGTATTACAGTCCAGGAAGTGACGCATGTATCCACTGTACAAGTTTTTCCTTACGACCAAAACTAACAAATATAAAAATCTGATGTGGTACACTCACATGATTTTCTCTACTCTTGTACTAACCATTCTTACAAACTCTTATTCCTATATCTTCTTCGTGTTAGTTGAGATAAACATTTGTACAACTTATCTTATTGCTTCTTTCCTTGTAGGTGCAAGGGGAATATTAGAATACAGTAGGATTTGTGCGATAGTCAAATGTTTGAGATTCTGTTGTCTTTGCACACTTAACATATAAAAAAATGAACAACGATGATCCATTTCACGAAAGTTCTAAGTTTTCCGAAACTCACACACATAACAAGGAATACCTTCGAAATGGTTCACCCTACAAGAAAATTTATTGAGACATAAATGGTGTATTTTAGCAAGTTCTACAGTTTTTGTATAGTATAATTTGGTCTATCTCTAACGGTTTACCAGTTATGCAAAAGGCGTCCAGAGTAAATACACTACAGGGGCTATAGCCAGAAAATTCAATATATACATTTCATTTTTCATCAAAATATCTCAAACAATGACATTTTAATCAAAATCGTTAGAGCTATTTTCAAGAAAATCAAAATTTTCGAAAAAGTTTCCATGTAAAGGGTAGTTTAGAGTGGGGCTATTTTCTTCAAAATCTTCGTGTCGCATCCTTGAAAGACATTAAACTTAAATACCAACTTTGGTTTTTAACCGACTTTTCGTTTTTGAGTTATGCTGTCCACAGACTGAGACTGACAGACTGACACACACAGACACGGAGCTTTTTCTAAAAATGTTTTTTTTTTTTATGGATTCAGGGGGCCTCAAAACATGTATTTCCGGTGAAATCTCGAAATCGAATTTTTGGGTGGAATGCAATACTTCCCCTACTTACCAGTACAGAAAGTAAAAAGGAATACTCTCACCATACTAGCATGTTATTGGCGCGTTCTCCTTAGCAACAGGCTTCTTACTAAGGTCCTTAGGTGATTTCCGCATAGCGAGGATCCCAAAGTTAGGACGCTTAAACTTAACACATGAAAGATAGACCAGCGCTTGTTATCATTTCATTTGGGAGGTTTCTGGTCGAATACAAAGCTCTTTGGTTATTACACCGAAATAACTGCCTACTTTTGGCTCCGTCCTGAGTCCAACCAGCGCAAACGACAGCTGTATTTCATTAATTCTACTTACTTGTGGATTGGTGTTTGCAGTTAGCTATATCTTGTCGCTGATTGGATTTCCAGTTGCCCTTTACCTTTCACTGTAGTCAACGTTTTCCACATAATTATCTTCCTGTGTTTGTTAAGAAATATGTAGGACAAGATCATCTTATTTTCGGCTGCCAACCCAACATCTCCCGTTTATCAAGTGGACATAAAGTGGGCAGAACTGACTTGACAGGCACGGGTTCAGACGGGACGCTTCGGCAATTAACGTACAACAAGGATGACATCATAGGTTACGTTGCATCATGCAAGTGGCGCAACCTGCTGACATATTTCTTGCAGCTGAGCAAACATGCTGGCCGTGAAGTCCCAATTCGATTGTAGCCGACTGTAGTAACAGTTGACTTCAAGTTATTATTCAATACTTAGAATGTAAACAATAGTGGCTATGAGCCACTGACGATCAAGCAAACACGGTGTGGTGAGGGCTGTCTGCAACTGCTAATAACCCAGGAATGGGGAAGAGAGGTGACGGGAATGCAATCCCTCTCCACCTACCCTATCCAAAATGCAGGCGAACTCTCTTTTCCGGTTTTGTTTGCTTACGCATACACACGTATTCAACAAGGCAAGTTTCAAGACTTGCAAGACGGAACCGACTAGAAACACGATGTATTGGTTTTGTGATCACCGATTGTGATTGCATACAAAGCTTTAGTTTAACTAGGAACCAAAAGTACTATGTCCCCATTCGACTTTGAAGTATATATATTTTTTTCCTTTTTGCGACATGATTCCACCACAAACACAATTTGAGGGACTGGCGGGTTCTCTGATGTAGGTAGATTACAGCGGGGGGCGTGGCGTGGTAGCTAACCGGTGTGTAGCAGAGTGGACGGGATTATAACTACGATGTAGGGGAAATGACACTTTGCCTCACCTCTCCCCATTTATGCAATAGGCTGTAAGCAGGATCGGGTGGTTTGTAAGCTGCGATGTCTTTGCCTAGAGCCTATAGCAGTTCAACTCCATATCTTTGGTCCTAGTTTAAATGGTTAGAAGTTCCTATGCCTGGGAATAAGCGTCTTTAATAACCCTAATACTAAATCAGAGATCAAATTGGAAGACCAGAGCAAAGTGGCTAATTGCTTCAGGCGTCTATCACTGCATTCAACATATTGTTGCAAACAATCAAAGAACTCAACGAAAGGTCAAATTGGAGGTTGCGTGGAGCTGGCTGACCGAGGTAGTGCACAACGTTTTCAACTGAGAGTGGTATTTGAGGTTATGTTCGAGTGCTCCAGTTTGGAGTGTACCGCCCTATACGGACGGCTAGCATGCAACAGTTGTTTTGGAACAATTCCAAAAAGTAACCATAGGTCCAGTTATACCTACAATTGCTAAATAGCAGTCATCCAACCAAAGCGGTCGCTCGAGTATTTTTATAACCAGTTTCAAAAGTAACGCCCTCATCGCAGAGAGCATGTTATGTTATAAGTTACAACTATATCATAATTATAGCGATACGAGATTTCTGAATACACCCAGCTCCCAACAAACTTTCAACAACTTTCTTTATGAACTCTTCTACACAATATTACTACAAAAGCGTATTCTTCCATCTAATTTTTGTTAATACAAAAAAGAGTTAATTGTTCATTTATACATCTTGTTGTGGGTATAAGAAAAATATAGCAAGTTAAAGTGATAGTAAAATCGTTTCAAAACCGCACTTCATATGATAGTCTCTTCTCTTTGTATGATCACAAAAAGGAGGTTAAAAAAGAAAACAGTGATTTCCAGTTGAAAGGAGTGTTGCATATTCGAAAGTGCAAAACGTATACAAAAATGATGTGCATTTTAGCAAGATAAACATTTTTTGTACACTAATATTTTATCTACCTCTAATGGTTTATGAATTATACAAAAATAATTAAGAACAAACAGGACTTCACAGGCTATTCCCATAAAATTCAAGAAGTAAATTTTATTTGTCATGAAAATAGCTGAAACATATTGTATTTTCATCAAAATAGTTAAGAGTTAAATTTTGAGAGGACTAAAATTTTCGAAAAAATGTTGCTCGTGAAGCACAATTTAGGACGAGGAGTAGTCTTGGAAGTCCTGAACCTAAACACTATGTTTTAAACCGACTTTTCGCTTTTGAGTTATGCTGCTCACATACACATACACACACACACACACACACACATACATACACGAACCTTTTTCTAAAATATGGTTTTCTTAGGGCTCAAAGGACATTAAAACATGTATTTTAGTGAAATCACAAAATTAAAATTTTGGATGCAATAAAGGAATTCCTTTGCTTACTGTAAGTGGCTAGTAGAGAAAGTGAATGAAAATGTGATATTTATCTCAATATGAGACATTGATTGGTTTGAAATTCTCAGGTGCCCAGTAACAACAGCTTTCTCCATTGAAATAGCCGGAGATATGAAAATGAGCTTCGTCCGAAATTGTCAATTGGTTCAGAACGTTTTGATTACCTTCCGTTAATTGCATGGTTAACGTAGCGTACCAAATTGAAATGATCGGGCTACGAATGCAAAACTTTGATGGCAACCAAACAATGTACAGGCTCTTTAATAATTACGTACATACCCCCTCCTGTATATACACCTGGAGATTAGGAATTGAGTTTTGTACGCTCAAAGAAAAAGATACCATAAAGGGCTTTACAGCTATTTAATATTTTTACTCCCACTAGCACCTGCTTACAGTAGATAGAGGGAGTATTGTATTCCACCCAAAAGCTATACATAGTTTATAGAACACGTTTTGAATCCTCCGAATCCAAAATATTCATATTAACGGGAAAAAATGTGGTGTTTGCGTATGAACAATAAAACTTAAAAATGAAAAGCTGCTCTTTACAAGGAAAGTGTTTTGTTATGTTTTATTTTTCTCAAAAATGGCTCTAAATATTAAAATAGGATACGTTTAAGAAACTCGCATGGAAAATAAAATGCACATATAGTAGCCTCTGGTCCGGGTTCCAATGCGCCCGTAGGACGCATTCATACCACCCCTTCCTCCCAGGGACCTGACATCAACTGCCCTGAGTGGCACAGTGGGCAATCCTCTCCGCTTGTAGTACAGGCCATTTCAGTCCAGTCCAGTCGGTGAAGTCCTATGTAATCTGAATTTATTTTTGTATACCTTTACAAAATACTGTGACAAAACCACAAAATCCAGTTCACTTGTTTTTCTATCACCTTATTTTTCTTCTGAACTTTTGCACAAATGTCTGCCAACTTAATAAACTCTAAAGTCTAGAGTAATATTACATCTCCGAACTGTTTTCTTCTCGTAGCCTTGATGCAGTCGTTTCACTGTCTTTCTTCACTTTCTCTGTCTCTCATACACTAACTCTGACAATACAATCACTCGGCGCTTGTTAAAACCTTTTCACTTCGACGCCACGTACCTCTCATCACGACAGTATCACACACAGCTGTCTCGCACTCGCTGACCGACTCATGTCTGTAACTGTAACTCTCTCCTCCGCTGGCTCTTCGCCTTCTTATATAACGAGTATGGCGTCATAGGACCTTTCTGGAACTTTTACCAACACGCCGGCTGTCGTACAGTTCTCGAAGACTCTGGAAAACCCTTAGTGTTGCTGCTTGATTCTTGTAAGTCACGTATTTGCTCTTTTGTTGTGCGCCATGCCCAGTGTCACAATATAAACAAGAGCTTTTGCTTATAGAAAATGTAAATTTAGTTAAGCATGCATCTTATCTCACATAACTATTTGTAGCATTAACTATTTTCGAAGTATTCGTGGTTATTGGCTTAAATTTCTGGACACTCCTTTGTTTCGCGTCTTAATTCACAGAGCATGGAGTTTCAAAGTCAGCACAGTTTAAGACATTTTAGTTTAACTTCGTTTAACGGCGTAATTTGGTAAAACATATGTATGAAATAATGTGGCTTATCCATAAAGGAATTGCACGATATAACGCTCGAGGATATATCACTTTTGACCGAATCAGACTAGCAGGGTTTAAAAAACAATATAAAAGATAGAAAATGATCAGTGGGAGAAAGGCAGCCGTTTACATTTTATAAGCTAAATATACTGCATGAATCGAACATAATACTTAAGCTCCGGTATTTTGAGCGAATTCTTTGCTTTAGTTTAGCGTTGACTACACATTTCAAGGTTGACACTACTACTGTAAGCGCAACCAGAAGCACGACTTCCGCTTCAGATATCGCTGTGTACCTGGAATTGTTTACTGACCTACTGGCTCGCTGTATTCCTGCCAGGGACTGAGCTGCCGAACAAACTTTATGTCTGCTCTATTCACACAGCTACGAGTATGTTTCATTCCTTACTCTCACATTGCAACAGATAGCATAGGCATATAAAATTATCAACTAAGGCTGCCGTATATTTAATCAAATAGTTTTGTTGAGATTATCAAACTGCAATAAATGTAAGGCACAACAGATATTGCTCCACCTTTCATATTAGCTGCTAAACCCTCCCATTTCGTTCTGCTTTAAACCTATTTAATATTCAGCAATATCCTACAATTCGTGAGAAATAAATAGTATCATATGCATAATTGTTTGGTTTGACTATACACACTGCACAGATAAACAGTGCAAAGCCGACTTCCAATAACTGGAATTACAATGCATTGTGGGTCATAAAACTGTCAAATAGGCGCACTGCTCTCCATTTGCAGGATTAAACTAAAATGTTGCCTCGTGCTATTGTATACTCTCACCTAAACAATGATATTCTGTTTATCTTTTTGCATTTTAGAAATTAAAAATTGTTGCAGTTCAGGACTTCAATTGCTTTTAAAGTGCTCTAATGAGATACAAGCATTAAATTTCAGTTTGGGGATAAAGTACAGGGAAAATGTGAAATATGTAGTCATATACTACATTACGTTTGAAAAACGGAAATGAATAACGGCATACTTGTTCACTATATTTATAGTTTTGGGTGGGGGTTTATTACATCTCTTCCATATCTAGGTTTATATTAGAACGTTTACCTTTAGGTTCTTAGGCACAAATGATTCAACATGAGCTAGACAAATGGCCTAGGTTAATCGATTCCTGTACCATCTAGTTTAGGCTATTTCAGCTTGGATGCGCGCCAAATAACAGCGAATTGCATACAACCAGTAGGAGTTGACTGCAGCATGCAGTACAGCTCGGCACTGGGGTAAGCTGTCGTCACGGCTGAATAAAGCGGTAAGAAGCGCAATTATGTTATAATTGGGTGCCCAAACTTTCTTACAGGAAACAAAAGATTGCGGGGTTGTGACTATAAAAAGTGGGAGGCATAAGTCTGTAACATGATCACTACATAGAGGAGCAAAAATACAGATGACCTAGGAATGTTGCAGATAAAGCTTTTGCACAACATACATTCAATGTTGTCACCATTTGCAGTAAAATATTCACTCCCAAATTCTGGTACAAGTTCAGCAATACATGAATATTTCTATTTTTGCTGCAGACAGTTTACTGTATGGAACTAATGAACACATTCGAGAGACAGTGTGTTTTGTGCTGGCACTGTACCCGCACAATGACATCACGTTGTGCCCTTGTGGAGGTAACTTGCAATCACCTCATTTGGCGATAGCTGTATAATGGTTAAGACCCTAGTTATAACCCTTGGCCAGTGATCACGATCCCCCTCTATGTGACATCCAAGCAAGTTGCTGCGCACGTGCTCACTCTCTAGCTCGCCCGGGCAAAGTTGGAACAGCCTGATTAGTTTGTTACTGTAGACGAAATCGGAAGACAGACGTTTGCGATGTTATCACTGTTTTCGTTCTTTCTTTTCATGTATTTAGTGCCCTTTAACGGCTATGTTTACATCCGGGGCTTTCTGGAAACATTTGATGGTTCCTTTTAGTCTTTGAACGTTTAGGTTAGGTTTTTGTCATTTTAACTTATTTTCATACACACTTCTAGACTCTATAAAGGATTAAAAATAAAACTAAAAATCTGATGCGTTGTACTATATTGCTTTTTCTACTCATGTACAAACTATTATTACAAACGCTTATTGCTCTAGCTTCTTAATGTTAATTAAGGTAAACATTTACACAAATTATCTTATTGCTCATTTTCAATAGGTGTAAGGAGAACATGGCAATGCGATAGTTATATCTTTAAAAGCTGGTCTCTATGTGATGACTTTTAAATTCCGTTCTCTTTGCCTGCCAGGACGTAAACAATTAAATAACAGCTCAATTGAAAATGTATGCAAAAAATGGTTCACTCAGAGAAAAAAAAAAATATATATATACTGACATTGATCTACATTTTTTGTGCAGTAAGATTTTGTCTATCTCTTTCGGTTTATCAGTTACACAAAGTCATCCAGAATAATGGCATTTTAATAAAAATCGTTGGAGCTACGTTTGACAAGATCAAAAACTTCGAAGAATGTTGCATGCAAATAGAAGTAGTTTGGGATAGGGAATTTTCTTGAAAATCATGCTAGATCCTTGGAAGATTGTAAACTTAAATATCAAGTTTAGTATTTAATCGATTGTGTTGTTCACAGAACGACAGACGTATACAGACATTTTTCTAAAAACGTCTTTTTCGATTCAGGGGATCCCAAAACATGTATTTCCGATGAAATCTCGACATCGAATTTTTGGGTGCAATGCAATACTTACCATACGTAGTAAAGAAAGTAAACATAGACGACAGGAGGTAGATAAATTCATAAACATGTAACATAGTATGTTTTTAATAAACAGGAATTAATTGTAATCAGCATGCCTGAAATATTTATTGGAGAATATAATTCACTGACCGAGTACAAATGGGTTTTGTAGAAAAGAGCTAAAAATGAATGCATTGCATGAGAAACGAACTAAGAAGAGACAATGCAACAGGTCTATGTTCATAGAAAAGGCAGCAATTAATCTAGGGGCTTCTGGCATCTAAGAGGGTAACAAAAAGAGCATCGTTGTTACATTTGACTATGCTGAAGTGGTGACCCCATTGTGAGTGATAGAGAACCCAGGACTGCGTACTGCACAACAACACAATGCTGCTCTCCGGATCTATACTTAGCAGTGTGCTCTCGCAGACTGAATAATTTATAGGGAAGTTCAACAAGCCACCCGTCACGTGACCAGCAAGCAGACTTCTCCAGATTCACGCAAAACACGGCCTTTCCGATGGTTGCATGCCTTCCTCCAGACCACAAGTAAGATTTCTCTACTCCTGAACTGTCAAAACGGCCCCACCTTGCTTTCCCGATACTTCACGTCATGTAAACCGCTTAAATATTACTAACTAGCTATGTACCTACTGCAACGGTATGAGAAAATACCTTCCACTAAACTCAATAAAGGAAGCAAACTTTTTCTATTAAAATATATTCACCTCTAAACCATTTATAATGGCTTATTTCTTCACATACTATACACTTGTAGTAAGTAGAGGAAATATTTATTTTACATCAGATTTCACCAGGAATATGTGTTTTCAGGCCTCTGAACTCAAAAAGGTCCGTACGTGCCTGTCAACAGCATAACTAAAAAATCTGATGTGTTGCACCCACATGACTTTCTCTACTCTTGTACTAACCATTCTAACAAACTCTTATTCCTATATTCCCATGTTAGTTAAGATAAACATTCGTACAAATTATCTTATTGCTTATTTCCTTGTAGGTGCAAGGGGAATGTTAGAATACAATAGGCTTTGTGCGATAGTCAAATGTTTGAGATTTTGTTGTCTTTGCACAGTTAACACATAAAACAAATGAACAACGATGATCCATTTCACGAAAGTTCCAAGTTTTCCGAAACTCACACACATAACAAGGAATATCTCTGAAATGGTTCACCCTACAAGAAAATTTACTGAGACATAAATTGTGTATTTTAGCAAGATCTACATTTTTTGTATAGTGTGATTTGGTCTAACTCTAATGGTTTACCAGTTATGCAAAAGTCGTGCAGAGTAAATGCCACTACAGGGTTATAGCCAAAAAATTCAAGATATACATTTAATTTGTCATAAAAATAACTCAGACATATGCCATTTTAATCAAAATAGTTATAGCCATTTTCAAGAAAATCAAAATTTTCGAAAAATGTTCCATGTAAATGGTAGTTTAGGGTGGGACTATTTTCTTCAAAATCTTCGTGTCGCATCCTTGAATGACAATAAACTTAAATACCAACTTTGGTTTTTAACCGACTTTTTGTTTTTGAGTTATGCTGTCCACAGACAGACACACAGACTGACACACACATACACAAACACACACACACACACACACACACACACACACACACACACACACACGGACCTTTTTCTAAAAATACTTTTTTTGGATTCAGGGGGGCTTCAAAACATATATTTCCGGTGAAATCTTGACATCGAATTTTTGGATGGAATGCAATACTTCCCCTACTTACAGTAGAGAAAGAAAAAACGAAAAGTCAGTTAAATACTAAACTTGGTGTCTGAGAAAGTTTCCTCTCCCAAGCTGGCCTTGGGATCAAAATATTTTTCTGAAAAGTAATGGAATTGATTTTGATTAAAATATTTTATATTTAGGAACATTTCCATGACACACAAACATAATATCCTGACATTTATGCGACTTCTGAAATGGTAATTCTGAAATGGTAATTCTGAAATGGTAATTCTGAATTACTTTGGTATAATTGCTAAGCCGCAAATGATAGAATTTTGCTGCATAAAAATGTAGATCTCTTTAAAAACACAGTTTATGTTTTTGAATATTCTGCACACTTTGGTACAGGTGTTCCGTTATATTGGTTTGAACTTTCAGGTACTTATAGTCATTTCAGTTGGGAAGTTGCTATTCCTAGTTTTCTCGTGGTCATAACAGAAAACATGGAATTTCGAAGCTCTCACATAGCGACACACCCGTTTAACATTAACTATCGCATCCTATAGCGAAATTTGTAAGTGTGAATTGAAAATTTATCTAGACTAATAAGCAGATATAAAAATAGGTTATAGTGACTAGAGAAAATCGTATGGTTGTAAGAGGTCAGACCTTTCTTTATTTTGTTTCACATACCTACAAAGCTCCTTTTAATGGCACTTACAATAACATATGTTAAAAAGAATGAAAGAAAAATAAAAACAAACAGACGTACGAACTATATAAATACATTTCAAATTTAACAAAAATGACTTATAAAACTATGAGCAATATGTAAAGATTTGGACAGTGTTATAAAACACTAATATTTTCCTTAGTAACTACACCATAAACGTGCATTTACTATCAGATGCAGTACAGAATATTGAAGCTGACATTTTCAGCTTGTGTATTTTACCTATAGAGGGAAAGTGGTCTCAAATTACTCAGTGGCTGATTCAATACCACCAGATAATTAGAACTTTTCCCTTTGTAAGCTCGGACTATTTTCAAAACATTTTGGGAATACTGTTTCAATTTGAAATGGGATAATTAATACTGGGTTATAAATTTAATGATACCGTTATCAGGTGACTGGTATCATGGTTTACCACTAGGATTAAATTCGTTTGGCGCAGTCCATAAAATAGATTGCAATGACAAAAAGCTTTTCATTTCGGCGCCTTTTGCAAACGGCAGAGTTATGAACTACTGAGTAATAAACTGATGTTTACGAGGAAATGTTTGCCACATGGCGCAGTATGTTTGGATGCCTTCCAGTCTTTTTGTTGGATGTTAGCTTATTGGTTGTGATGAAAACAAGTTAATATCCTACGTTGCATCAGCAGCTGGGTGAAGGACTGTGGGATTGTATACTTCGTTTGGGATATCACTTAGGAGGTTAAGAATAGTTAGTTGTTTATGGAACTAGTGTATAATCTGACTGATGGTGACGCGAGTAGCACGTGAATGAAAGTGAGCATTGCCAGTATTACAATGAAAACATTATTTACTTGTTACATACCACGTTTTATGTCATTCTAGCATTAAAATATGAAAAATGACTAATAAAGTTGCTAAAAGTACAATTATAATTTATCAAGGATCAGAGATTTATGAAGTAATATGGTTGCTAAGCAGGTGTTGTTTCATTTGTTTCAACACTTACAGACGAAAATGGAAGGTAATCATAAAACTATTGAAAAAATACCGAGTGATTGGAAATTAGTTAAGTATTACCAAATAATAAATGAAATAGTAATAAAATATTTTTGTTAAGTATTGATATTGTATGTAAAAACTTGCCTCTGGCACGGAGGACTCGGGTTCGGTCCCCGGTACCAGCAGGGGGATTTTATCCCCTCTGGGAGATCTGGCACGGGGTGCACTCAGCCTCGTTAGGTCCCGGGGGGACCAATTGAGGAGCTACTTGATGAAGAAGTAGCGGCCCCAGGTCTAGAAAACCGCATAACTGGCCGAGAGGGCTCGGGGCGCTGACCACGTCCCACCCTCCAGTACTGCACCTCACCAATGACGCCTGTAGTGGGCAGAGGTGGGGGACGCAGCGGCTGGGCGGCAGGCCTTGGCCCTTCGTGGGCTGTCGCGCGGGGTTTACATTTACATTGTATGTAAAAATGTTTTGGAATTTAATTGTGTTTTTATTTAAATTATTTTTTACTACATTTTTATTTTTATTTTATAATTTGTAAATGATAAATGTTGTTTTGTCAATTTTGAATAATAGATGCTTTATGTTAAGCGCTGTTATTGTGTTTAATTGTATTGCATTTAATTAATTTTTATCTTTAAAATATTTATATACTGTATATAGGTATTACATTTTTATTTTATTTTTATTGTATAATCTGTAAATGAAAAATGTTGTAATGTAAGTGTTTACAAATTGTGAATAAACTAAAAAACTCAGGAATACTGACCCTGGGTTAAGAGATAAGGTGCCAGGGTTACATATACGGATTTTTTCCTGCTCTTACTGTTTTACATCCTTTGTCCAAGAATGTCCATCCATTCTTGGCAGGTATAAAATAACAATTGGTACGTCTACACTGCTTGGCTGAGTGAGTACGAATAGGGTGTTTACGTTTATTGCAAAATAATTGTGCGTTTTCTAAAGGCTTGTCATGGTTATTGTACTCGTGATGTATTTTTGTTTCTCTGGTATGCACAAAATCCGCAAACAATTACGGAAAGAACAAAGAGCTAAAATCCTGCGTTGTGTTTTTTTTTTTGAAAGACGTGAAACACCGATAACATTGTGGATTAAATTCTTTGTTTCATTACACAACACATAGAGGGAGAAGAACGGATATCGTTTCACAGTGCTTGGAGTTGATTTAATATTGAAATACTCTTGCGGGGAAAATTACATTGCACACAAGCCTTTTCAAACAAACGTTTCCTGTTTCCTGAGTAGGTGATGCTCATCTCCATGTAGCAAGGATATAACATTACCACTTTCGGAAAAGGGATTTTGTTTCTGAAACTGGACATGCTCTTCAAAATAAACTCATCATTTCATGATTAGGTGCTTCATGTGCTAGTGTTATAACATAATTCTCTGTCGGAAGCTTACATTTAAAATATATGATGTTGGAAGTAAGTAATGTGACAAATGACAAATCCAGTTACTTCTTATGTCACTTTATTTTCCTTAAAGTTGAATCACAAAATACAACTCGTGACCTTGCAACTCACAACTGTTCTGTTCTTTCGCAACCCTTACACAAAATTGCTCAAATGTCCACAGCTCTACTCAGTTTCTAGATGACTCATTAAAAGCTGACTGTGATAATACACGGCCTAACATAAGTTCTCTGGCCGTGCCTACTCGCTTATATAGCCGAAAATTAGCTACCATCGAGTTCTCTGGAAATTCAACGTTTTGCGAAGCAAAATTCGATGTTTCTCAAAAGTCTGGAATCGGCCTTTGTTCTTACACGATATTGTTGAGCGTTGCCTAGCAATGTAGTAGTGTCACATGGCTGACCTTGAGATTGCTTTGATGTATCGCTGGTGTCACAGTACAGTACCGGGTGAAAGGTATTGCTTCGGCCATATGTTAACCAGGGATTCTATATGATGAGTGTAACAAATATATCCAATACAATTATTATCAGTAAAGAACCGTTTCAGAGAAAAAATATAATTTGTGTCAATTTGTGTATTTGGAATGATTCACTGTTTCAATAAGTGTCGCGCAAACAATGTGTGAACAATATTGTAATGGATTTCTACCTTAATTCGAATGGATTTTGTGAACTTTTATTAGAACTTTAATTAGAAATTAAACTCTGCATGATATTTTAATATTAAATTGTCTATCTCTTATGCTTCACCCGTTATACCATATGGAGATTACTTCGCAGACTATTCCCAGAAAATTTAAGATATGCATTTTATTTTTTATGCAAGTATCTTAAATATCTGTATTTTTATTTAAATCATTACAGTTATTTTTGAAAACACACACAAAAAATAACAACATATGTCCACGTAGTTTGTAAATGGGGGATTTCCGTAAATGCCTTCGCAGCACATTCTTAGAAGACGCCGAAGTTTGGCATTTATGGGGCGCTTCGTTTCTGAGCTGTGCGTTCAAAGATACACACACACACACACACACACACACACACACACACACACACACACACACACACACACACACACACACACATGCATATCTTTTACTATTAAAACATACTGTTTTTTGATTCAGGAAGTTCAAAAGATACACATATTTGAGGTAAAATCCTGGTACCGAATTCTCGGGTGAATACAAAGCTTGATATAGTTACCTACTAGATAGATAGTAGAGAAATTATAAGGTAGAGGGAGATCTTGGGAGGTCTACTGCCACTATCAGCCAGGAGGGAGGAAGTGAAGAAACCACAGAAGGCTACAAGTCGCAGATAGGCAGGTCAGAGAGCAGTGATGCCAATTTAGTTGTTTTTAAACTAAAACTGGTCTTTCTGGGAAGATGTTTAGTTGGCAAAATTTATAAATTTAACATTGCTAGCGTAGGTATTTAGTTGTTTGATAAACTACATTTAGTAGGAGAGAAATATTTTTAACATCGACAACTCGGAAATTTAGCGGATTTCTTATTTTTGTCTGGTTATTTTTCTTGATCCTCTATTGGCAACACTGTCAGAGTGACGCGCAGATGTTGCAAACATTTCCTGGCTAGAGTTGCACAACTGCCGTAGACTACGGTAGTTTTCCTAGTAGAATTAATCCGCATTCACTGTACGTTAGGTGTGTTAGCTCATGTCGAACACGTTGTTTACGTTATGTAATCATGTTTTACTAGATTCCTCTATACATCAAAAGGCTGAAGTTTGAATGTTCTGGAAGCTGAGAGAGGGTACATAACATAATTAACCTACGAAACATTGGTGTCTTAAAAAACATTTGGAAGTATACTACAGTTCAGATTGAAGACATTGCTAGTGATCGCGAGGAATGCTATTTTGAGTCAAACGTATACATTTTAGTTTGATCACAGTGACCAAGCTCATGATCACAGTTTTCGATGATTGTTATTCTTAAATTTCTCATTAAATTTCCTAATTCGTTGAATTTTGTATTGTTTCTTTTCCTACTAATGCTTCGAATACTAGCAACCGTAGTTTTGGTAGAGCATAACTCTACCCCTGACTCAAGGATCCATCCCTTATTAGCCCTCCAGTATCCACGGGGAACAAGCATCCGCGCCATCTGACGGCACCACCTCAAACCACGAACCTAGAAGTACATTTAAAGGTAGAGAAGGAAATGAAATTATAGGTAAATGAGGGAAACAAAATTACTCTAGCACTCCTCCGCCGACCAGAAAAGAACCACGAGAAACGGAGGTGAGAGCAAGCGGTCGATTGGAATCGAACCCGGATGTTCCAGAGTGCGAGCTTCCCAGTTTCTGCCGAGCAAATTCACGTGGCAGAGAAAGTAAAAATTGGTGTTGCTTCCCACACCACATCAAATTAGGATCACGTTGGTTAGATAAATGTTTGTCTCCCCCACTCCTCGCATACCTTCTTAGTGGCTGCGAACTGCAAATAGCTCGCGGCGCAAAATAACATCTTGAAAACATCGCTTTTGTCTAGCTAGGTACGAGATACGCACTCCGTTAACGTCTTGTAAGGAAAATAGGCCACAGGCTATCGACGTAGTTTCTTACCGCTCTTAAAGCTTGAGCAAATATGTTGAAAAGCAAATCCCTTTTTTCACACGGTAAAAGAGTGCTTGGGGCGGAATTCTCTCATACTGGAGATAAGCCAAGAGCTCTGAATGGCCCTCCCTCTTAATAATAAAAACATTCCCACATTATTCCTTTCACCAACTACCTACATGCATTTTGTCCACGAAATTGAATCTTTACTCCGAACGAGCTAGGTACGAGACGCCGGAGTCCGATTTCAGCAGGAAAGAACTGTCATCAATTCCTTCACGTCTGTTAATGTGTTTTTAATGTGTTTCTGCAGCGTTACAAACAGCGTGAACTTTTCCCTTTCTGACTTTGTATCCCATTATTCTTCCCTTTATGGTCGTCAACGGAGCCTTGTATTACACGTCTTTTTATATTCTTGTAGGATTTCACACTTTTCTTACAACTGCGAAACACCAGAAATCCCTGGACGTGGGTAATTAGTTCTCTAGGATTTAAACAGCGGGCTATAGGGGGACACCTCTAGATGTTCAGCTTACCTCTTTGTCACATTTCTAAAACATGCAATTTAACTTCGATTCATTTGAAAATTTAATACAACAAATATCTCAAACATATGCCATTTTAATCAAAATCGTTAGAACCATTTTTAAGAAAATCAAAGTTTTCAAAAAAATTTTCATGTAAAGGGTAGTTTAGGGTTGGGTTATTTTCTTCAAAATCTTCGTGTCGCATCCTTGAAAGACATTAAACTTAAATACCTACTTTGGTTTTTAACCGTCTTTTCGTTTTTGAGTTATGCTGTCCACAGACTGACAGACTGACACACGCAGACACACACAAGGACCTTTTTCTAAAAATGCTTGTTTTGGATTCAGGGGGCCTCAAAACGTATATTTCCGGTGAAATCTCGACATCGAATTTTTGGGTGGAATATAATACTTCCCCTACTTAGCAGTAGAGAAAGTAAAAATTAAATGTTTTTCAATTAGTTTCAAGATATTAATGTTTTATCACTGTTTAAGTGGAGTCAAAATGATAAATTTTGTGATTTTTTCTAAAGTCAGGTTTTATTTCAACATATATTTCGGAACTTCTGGTAATTTTCGTGTAACTTTCATAGAGGTGCGTTAATCGTAAATATAAATATAAAATAGCTGTAAATAGGTTTTGGGCTTTCTCATCTTGTTTAACTGCTATTTCTGAAGAGCTAATAATTTTCTACACTATGGACCATTTATTCACGCTGCATTGATAGGGCATTTTGACTTCCGTTAAATAATAATAATAATAATAATAATAATAATAATAATAATAATAATAATAATAATAATAATAATAATAATAATAATAATAATAATAATAATAATAATAATAATAATAATAATAATAATAATAATAATAATAATAATAATAATAATAATAATAATAATAATAATAATAATAATAATAATAATAATAATAATAATAATAATAATAATAATAATAATAATAATAATAATAATAATAATAATAATAATAATAATAAACAGCTATACATAATTTAGTCAGGTCCACCGACAAACTCTGTTTGGTGTCAAGAAATCTGGTTAAGAGTCAAAATGCCATCCTACGGAGCGTTTTGCTGCCCTGTGGAGGTTCGCTGAGGAACCCAACTGTGTGAACCTCGTTAAATAATCGCATTAAGAAGAAGCACAAATGCTTGCTGTTTGTTCTGCAGTGCCGATGTGAATCGGATATAGACCACAACACATAGGTATTCCATTAAACCAAGTACACTGCGGCATTCTTTGGCCGCCGCTAGATATACCAACTTTTGTTATTTTAATCATTCACCTCCTTCACTTAATGTAGCTGGTGCAGAAAGTATTGCATTCCACCCAAAAAACTGGTGGAGATTTCAGGGAAAATATTTTATTTTGAGCCACCCTGAATCCAAAGGAGAATTTATAGAAGAATGGGCGTGTATCTATGTGTTTTTGTACAGCATAGCTCAAAAACAAAATTTAATAAATAATAACTTGTTATTTATCTTCAACTTCTTCAAAGGATGTGACAGGAAGATTTTCAAGAATACCCTTCAAAACATACGACCCTTTACACGGAAACAATTTCGTTAATTTCTATTTGCTCAAGAATGGCTCTAATGGTTCCGAAGTAAGTACCATATATTTAAGAGATTTCCGTGACAAATAAAATGCATATCTTAAATTTTCTAGTAATAGCCTGAGAAGTCCTTGGAACATTATGCTCTATATAAAAGTTAATTTACAGGAGGTCCTTAAAAACCTTGATGTCCTATTCTTAGAGGATTATGGATTTAAATGCCGAATTTCCGTTCTTTAATTATGCTGCTCATAGCTATATACACAGATGCGCGTACGCGTGCTAATATATGAAGCTCTCATTCGCGGGGGTCCGCGGTTCAAATCCTGCCAGGACAGTCCTCCGTGACTTGAGTATTTTTCCATGTTTTTCTCAGATTTCATAATTGGCAAATGCCAGTCACATTTGGAATGCTTTCTTCCCAAAATTCACTTGCAAAGCATCACTTTTTTGCATGTAGGGCATTTCCTAAAATCTGAGGTCGGAATACAATTCCTCCACTACCAAGTACAGACCAGAGAAAGAATACGTTTTTGATTGTTACATATCATATTTTTTTCCGTATTAAGATATTACATGTTTTTCTTATCATCGACAAACAATTTAATTTGCAACTTTTTCTTTAAGTCATTTCGTCCACAAGTTTGCTACATTAGATTACCTTAGGTTGCATCTTGAAAAAGAACATCAGTTGGAATGGAAAAGCAAATTCAGTTAGTTAAATTGAATATACCAAACTTGTCGCTGTACAGACATCATCGTCTTCTCTTTCTTCTGCATAAAGAAAATACATCCCACTACTGACAACAAAAGCAATTTATGCAAATTTCTGTAGACGCCTTTAACATGCAAAGTGTCTCTGTTTCGAACAGATGTGCTCTTGGAAAGTCTTTCACAAAGACAAGAGACGATGAAACGAAAATCTACATTGACAGGTATTTGTGGTTGTATGTTGACTTATGCTTACAAGTTGTACGTGTGCATATGTTTTGATTTGTGATTTGTCCACCCTCATGGGTAGGAGCGAACATCAGCAAAGCCTGCTGTGGGTCTATTAACAATAATAATGTGTTTTCTGACATGGTGCGGCCAACTAGTAGCGAAGTGTTGTAAATATATTCGCAGTTATGTGCCGAACCGTAATAATGAAAGTGAGTAAATTTATAACGATTCTGCTAATAAGCTTAGAGAATGTACACCATTATCTTTCGTCATGTTGCGCAATGTACAAAGTCAAGATAAAACGGACGGTTTGCCACATTTGTCTCTCATACACTAATTACGTCGATGTAATCACTCGCGACGCTCTTCGAATCCTCTTACGACATACCGACACGACGACACATACGCACAGCTGTCTTGCACTAACTGACTCACTAATGGACTCGTGTCTGTAAAAACTCACTCTGTACTCCTCTCTGGCCTCCTTATATGCTGGGGATGACGTTACACGGACGTTTCTCGTGTTCCACGCGAACACACATCGGAAACGACACAGCTAGAAGTCTCGCGCACGTTCTCGAAACCTCTTTTGTTTCTGCCGCTTCGATTGTTGACAATCAAGTACACACAGCAGTCTCACGAGGCAGCCTGACCTTGAACGCCTTTGCTCGCTGGCCGGCATGACATGTGGCTTGGTCCCGTCCGTCTCCTGCTACGCGCCCGAGCCCGGCGTCACAATATGTTGCATATAATTGAGACCATATTGCTTAATTTTAATCCATATTTAGATAAGCATTGAGCGTGAATAACGTAACGATACAAGAATGACTTATACACAGATATAGATATAGTATGTTATTTAATTTAAAAATATGAATTTGTAGCGGAAGTGTTTGTAGAAGTGATTTGTAAACAAGGCTTTTCGCAAGTGAAATATTACTGTTTAAATAAGCGCTTGTAATAAAACTCATAAAACTACTCTGATTACACTAATATAATTTACATAGTACGGACGGTGCCGGAGGGGCAGATAGTTTGGAATTTATAAGCGAACTATGCAAATGCAGACTTTTTCTCCCATTGCTTACATTTAATTAAACTTTTCGGATTTACAGCACGTAATTTCACTACTACCTCTCGTAGCACCACAGAAATTAATTTTATGAACGCACTGAAGGTTTAACTTTATTTCGAACCTCTTGTGAGCTTTAGAATCACATGTGATTTCTATTAAATTTGTCATCTTCATTAAATATATGTGCAATAATTCGATTTAATTACACGGTAATTAACCGTATTTGGAACTAAGCGTATTAGCAGCCGTCATTAATGATTCATTTAACATCATTAGTTTGGAGGTATCGATCAGCGGTACTTGCTGAACGATACCTCTGGTTGGACGATGCTTCAAGTAATTGCAATTAATTGATTTTTAGTGCGTGAACGGACATTCGAAAACTAATCTGACGTGTATCTGTTACAGGATTCTTCTCACAATAGCCTCTATTTTCATAGTTATTTATCAAATTATTTGTTTACCATTTTAATTTTCTATCTGCTTGATTTATTCACAAGAAGTCTGATGTATTGCACTCACATAGTAACTATTCTTACAAACTCTTCTTACAATATCTTCATGTTAGGGGCTCTAATGACCTAGCTGTCGACGGGCCCTTAAACCCTAATCACTCACTCACTCTTCATGTTAGTCTAGATAAAGACTTGCAGGAATTGTCTTGTTGCTGATTTTTCTTATAAATGCAACAGTAATAAGGGAATACAGTAGGCTTTGAGTGATAGTCAGGTCTTTTAAAGCTTTGACATTCCGTTCTCGTTCCATTCGAGAAAACTTTAAGTACTAAAAACTCACACAAATAACAAGGAATATCTCCGAAATGGTTCATTCCACAGAAAATGCATATAGACATAATTTGTGTTTTAAATTTTGGTTTTTATGGGACCTTTAGTTTTTTGAATAAGGCTGTTCATACGCACACACACACAAATGGACGTTTTTTTAAATGCTTTCTATTTGGATTCAGGGAGCCTCAAAACATATATTTCCGCTGAAATCTCGACATCGAATTTTTGGGTATAATACAATACTTCCCCTAGTTTTTCTACTACTCTACTAAGTAAAAACAATTCTAAAGCTGAGCATGGAACAAGAAGGCCGTAATGTCAGTCATTCTGTGTCTGAAAACTTTAAAAACTTTGCTTTTGTATTCTAGGTAAAAATGCGTATTCTAGTTGAAGTCACGACTCTAAATTTGAACGTCGAAGCAATAGTTCCGTTACACAAGGCAATAGGAAGGGGGAAAATACAGCTTCAGAACGAACGCAATAAAACCACCCGTTAAAACAAAGCAATTCGGGAAGGAAATCGTAACCACAAAAATTAGACGCCAGCGCCTGGACCACATAAAACATGAGACGGCGTTCCAGCAATTAAATCATTCCTTTACACGCCGGACAAACACAATGAAACACTACCCGCTATTGCGGATCTGAAAACTGACATGAGGATAAAATACTGCTCACATTCACAGTGTCGAAGATTGCGTGTATGAGACGGAGTCGTGCTGGTATAAGAAACAACGCCTAATGCAGGTTAGAGATGTAAAAATGCTGTATGCATTAAACAATACGGCAGTGTATTAATAACACACGCAACCTTCACTATCACAAAGTGCACTATCACCAGGCGAAGTCTCTTATCCTTAAATGTCGGTCTGGGTGCTTCACTTGGTTAGACGCTGGCCTAGTGATTCCAACGTCGCGGGTTCAAATCCGGCCCAGACCAATGGTTTTTTATTGAGGTTAAAACCAACAGCTCCATGTCAGTAGATTTACTGGCACGTAAAAGAACTCCTGCGCGGCGAAATTCCGGCACACCGGCAATGCTGATGTGATCTGGCAATTGACAGCGTCGTTAAACAATAAAATTTATTTTAATTTATTTAATATGTTTAAACCACGTGCTAGGGCATTGCACTCAAGTAACTATGACTGCTTAACCAAATGTAATCGAGTAGGATGACTTAGGCGCTAACGTCTGTGGCCCGCATTTGGGAAGTCGTGAGTTCGATCCCCGTGGCCGACCTTCCTGAGGTTTCCCCGGGCCGCCAGACGAATGCTGGGAACATTTCCATATCCTCCGAATTTTCTGCCTCTTCATTTTGTTAAATTAACCAGTTTATTTCACCCTTCATTCCAATAAGGGTTGGGAGCCCCGGCGAGCGTTGCGGCACCAGCACGGACGGAGGAAGGAATGCACCCTGGAGAACTCGACCCCCGAATTGTACGGCGAGCCTAAAGGTTTTCGGCCCTCCCATGGGATAGTACAAGCCTGACGGGGGAGGGGGCGCCGGTTTCCGAGGCCCGCGCACCCCCCCCCCCCCTCCTCGGGTGTAGGAACCCGAAAGGGTGGGAAAGGAAGAGGGCCAAGCCAGACTCCGCCGAGGTGCTTCTAACTGGGAAAATTTAGGGACCCTGCCCACTGCTCTGTCATAGTAACGTTCCGACCGCTCGTTGGATCCATTCGTCTTATCCATCCTCCAGGGACATAGACACAAAATATCTCCTTTCGGTCTAGGTATTAAATCCCCCTCCGCAAGTTGTCAAATCAACATTGCCTTCATTCAAATGTAATATTGGTGAACCTAACATTTACAACCAGACGTAACTAAGGAAGTATTTTCAACTTTTGAATCAACTTTTGACGGGGGAGGGGGCGCCGGTTTCCGAGGCCCGCGCACCCCCCCCCCCTCCTCGGGTGTAGGAACCCGAAAGGGTGGGAAAGGAAGAGGGCCAAGCCAGACTCCGCCGAGGTGCTTCTAACTGGGAAAATTTAGGGACCCTGCCCACTGCTCTGTCATAGTAACGTTCCGACCGCTCGTTGGATCCATTCGTCTTATCCATCCTCCAGGGACATAGACACAAAATATCTCCTTTCGGTCTAGGTATTAAATCCCCCTCCGCAAGTTGTCAAATCAACATTGCCTTCATTCAAATGTAATATTGGTGAACCTAACATTTACAACCAGACGTAACTAAGGAAGTATTTTCAACTTTTGAATCAAGAAAGGTTTTCATCTACGTTCTGTATTTATGTATCTCTCATGATTAATAAAATAGGAGCTATAGAAAATCAGTTCTAACATGGAAATAAAGCCGGACACATTTCCGTATAATATATTTGCGTGAGAAGTGGTCCTGAAGGTTTGGCAGTACTGCATTGCTACATTCTGTATTTCAAAGCTGAACTTCCCAGTTGCAGTGGTTGGTGAGTTCTTTCATTTATGCAGACAGCCAAAGCGACAGTAATAGATGGTTCAGATAACGCACCCGGCCAAGGCTGGAGGGCCGCCTATAAAACCAACAGTGCTTACATCGCACACCGGAGTTTCCTCCTGATTGCCTGTATTTATGAGTGAGTACACAAAAACTTAAAACTTTTTACCTATTAGCGGTGTCTAGCCATGATAATTAAAATCACTTAACCTAAATGCAATACTTTTTTTCACAAAAGTTAGATTGGAAAAGCTTTCTGTTCATTCGACTGTTACATGAGTAATGACTATAAATAGTTAATTCCATCAATTTCATTTGACGCAAAGAAGATACTCGTAGCAAATGATCCATAAAAACACGGAGGGTGTCCAATTAGAGGGAGGTATACATCAATGCGCCGCCAGCTCTGAAATATTAGCAGCGAGGTCACTCGAGTGCGCTGGAAAAACAATCCGAATCGACCTTTGTGTGTTCTGTGGATACAGCCAGTTTTCAAAACAACGGAACGAATTACAACCCCCAATGCAATGCATTTCGGTGATAGCGAACGTCAAGAGGATATAAAAACGACCCTAACAAGGGGCGGGGAGAAGGGATTAAACAGTGCTTAATGCCGCTCTTGTGAAAGGTAAATGCATGTTAATCCAACTATAACAATAAACCTGACACAATTCCTAAAGCTTTGTTACTCTTCACGTTGACATATTGTAGTGTAAAATGGCACACTCGAAGCTCTGCATGGCTACGGGTTCGAGGTTTTCAAAATTGAACAGCTTTGCGGGAGAAGTATTGCCTTGTTTCCTTAACACTCACCTTTGTACACCCACTTCCATTGATGCCGTCTCCGCAGCTTTGCGAGGCATTCTACTGCCCTTTACAGGTAGCGTATGTATAACAAGGAGGAGGTGTGTGTGTGTATCTGTTTATTTTTGCGCGTATTCAGTGGCGTCCTATTGGAACATTTTAATTATTATTTCCACTAGCCACACGTTGATGCCTATTTGAAACATATTTATTTTATTTCTATGCGTGTTATTATATGTTCCACTTGATACTATTAATGATTGGATGGATGGAAGGGTGGGAGCCGCAGGTGCTATTCACGGCCTAGTCTCCGCTGGCCGGCGAGCCTCAAGATTCTAATCTCAGGGGTGGTACATATACATCAGACAGATTAAACAATCTATTTCACTTTTAAGAATTTTTGAGCGTTTTATTGACACCCGTAAATCATTGTTTTTCAACAAATCACTCAGAAGGATATCCGCTAAACAATGGCAAGTCCCGTCTCTAATGGAGTAATTACTAAGCACAGCCAACAATTATTTTAAAATCAATTTTTCTGGTAAAACCCAGACGATAGTTTGATCACAGTAATCATTACTTGCATCATAGTTCACTCTTAAAAAATCACAAGTTCACTGTTCTTTTCCAGTTTATATTTTATAATCAATACTTGACATCGAGTCGTTAAATTTCAATTCATCTCACTACCTTCTTCATGGCACGAGACAAAATAAGTCAGCCTATGCTGTCTATATCTTAGCTCGATAAAATCGAGGGGCCTTTCTGTTGCCTCTATGTTCACATTTCATAAGGTTGCAGAGGGCTTACACAGAAATACTGCCTCACAGTTTTACGTGCACAGTTCTAGATTATTCAGATATGAATACATAACTTTGAGCAATGTCTTAAAATGGCAAATTGGTTTCCCACAATTCTTCCTCGATGCACCTCTGCTATATTTGCATACATCGCGTCAGCTACAGTTAAGAGACATTGGGACTAAATGTTTTAAGCTTCTCAATTTTAAAATGTTAACTTGAAAATTAGCACATTTATTCTTCTACCAAAGTGGTATTAAGTGTTGTCCCCGTTCTGTGATTACGAAAACTGGTCTTTCCATTGGTTGAAATGTCTTCCTAAATCTATTTTACCTTGAGGTTTGAAGTGCTGTATTATCTTTGGTAAATGGCATTATCTGAATATGTTGTATCCATTTAATTTGATAATTTTGTATATCCTCCACCATTACTTGTCTGTTGTCATAAAATTATCCGTCCGATTTTCCTGTCTGTAATCTTTCGAGTAGTGAATAATATCCCCAATATAGGTTACCGTTGGACAAGTCCAGTGCCACCTTAATGCCTCTTGGACAGGCATGCTTTTCTGTAGGGGGGTGCATCCTTAGCCTTTGAAGTTTCTTCCTCTCCGCAAGGCAGCGGTTCATCGCTTTTCCCCTGAGTGAGGTTTGGATGCCCCTTCCGCCAGTTTCGCCGTACTGAGGGTTTCCTCCTACGGTGCCGTTGAGGTAGGTTTTTTTTTAATTGACACTTGGTATGAATAAATAAACGAATGACCGTGAAAACGTCCAATCTTTCAGCTCAAACACTCTCTCCAATAGTAGAATTAACTACTTTTAACTACTGAAAAAAATCATTCTTTTAAAACCACCTTCACATTTTTCACAGAAGTATAATAGTGATAGTTTTTGATACTTAACTAAACTGAGAATAAATTAAAGTATTTGATTGAAGTTGATGTTGTTACTTCCAGAAAAATACATTTTTGTTTTTATGAAGTTCTTAACGTTGAAATACTTTTCTTTTCAGGATAAATTATTTTTGTGAGTCAATTAATAAAATAATCATCAAAGGCCGGAGACGTGTGCGTTTTTCTATAGGTATACTACACATGGACTTGACTGTTATCGCTCGCGTATGTAAACAACTGAAGGTAGGTACAACCTGACCATGAAAACCACCTCACTGCAGCACAACTTATAAGCATCATATGAACACTAAAGAACTTTATCACTCCACATCTGCAGCTCACTGCGAGAAGAAACAAAACAGTTGCGTTATACTACACCTTAACCTTGCAAGGCAAAACTTCACTTGTTGCAGAGTACTACTTCACGTTGTTTTCGACTCTTGCTTCTAGTGGCAGTTGTTTGCACATTTGATAGCTGTGTTGTACTTCTGCCATCATTCATACTCCAGCTATTTCAGGCGAACGCTCATCTATCCGCCTTTAGTAATCATCAAATTCACATTTGAATCCTTAGATAACACGTTTGAAGTTGTGTATGGAAATTTACATATAAATCAGAGCAAAACTGAAATTTAAGGAATAAGTTTCATAGAGAATAAAACACTGCGGGGGAGAAAAATCACCACTATTATTAAAATGAAGCGTAGGAGCGACTTAAACATGTTGCTGATTTTTAAAACCGGCAGGTTGGGAAAAAAGTTTGGCTAAAATGATTCAAAGGCGTCTAATTGTATTTTCGAGTATGTACACAAATGAGAGTGGTGTTTCAAGGCACGGCCCATTTATGGGACCGACAGACGATAACGTATGGAACAACGACTATCAATAAAATCAGATTCATGTTGGAAATATCGACTCGGGTAAACCGCACTGTAACATGGCGCCCTAATGCGCCCAATAATTTTTCCATGGTTGTACAGAAGTAGAGCAGTGACCTTAGAATGCGTGTACCCACATCCTGAATAATATAACACTTAATGGTTTCTGGACAATGGGTTTAGTAGACTGGCGGAATAAGGTTCTTAAACTGCCCTTAAAGAGCCGTACATACAACGTTGGGTAAGCTAGCTGTTATCTGTATAAAATCCGGTCTTTTACTTAGCATGCAGCAATAACGTTACTCTATGGTTGTGTTTAAAGAAGGTATCTCTTCATCGAAACAACATTTTGTGACAGAATAGAACCGCGTTTACCGTCCGCCGCTCGGTATAAAAGCATAGTCAACATTTCCGCTTAAGTTTGCGTTCTCGTTATGAAGGAATGTCGAGGCTTTACGCCGCGGCATTACATTCCCTTCCTTTGTTTCTGAGGCTAGCAAATAGCTTGCTTTCTACGTGAAGGGACAGCATTAGAAATTCAACGGACGTCCTTTGAGAATAGCTGCTGACACGTAAACCGATGTGGGAGCACAGAAAACATTTGACGGAAAACAAAAACCCACATCATAATATCCATTCTCGTTTGAACAAATGCTTCCCGTTGTGATAGCAAACTAACTTTGCAAAGGATCACTTGCGTCTTTACCGTTGAAGTTCATAGCTTTGATTCCTTCTAGAGGAGGTTGCTTAAGGTTCTCACGCTCCTAGTACTGTTGTATACGTTTCCTAATGCCATAGAAAAATACATAACGTGTTAGTGTAAATATTAAACAGCACGACAAATTATTACGCTAACTGACCCATCTATTTTAGACTAGCATTTTATTTGTCAGTCACTCACGCGCTTGATTTTCTGGAAAGAAGTTTCGCCTTTAGGAGTATTTTGAAGTAAAAAGAAAAATATATATAATGTGCTACATTCACTTTAGTTTCTCTGACTGGGACCGCCCCCCCCCCCCCTAGGGGCACAACAGACCTTTCCAGGCCAAGGCCTATCGCCCAGCCTCTGCGTCCCCATCACAGACGTCATGGGGGTGGGAGGAAGGGGTGAGGTGAGAGGAGACAGAGGGTGGCTCGCTCGCTTAAATTATACAAACTACCCTTTCTAAAGCTTTTTTCTATTTACTGTTTAGACCTTTTCATAAATACTTTCTTGCTCATTTCATTGAAATTACAAGGTGTATTGAGAAAACGGGATCAATAGTCAGATGTATATACACCAGCTCTCTTTATTATTCTGGGATAGAAGTTCCACACTCTTTTCATGACATCGCCAGAAATACCTTAAGAGTGAGAGAACTTTAAAAAATAAGGATTCAAACTCATAAGAATGTACCACTGTGGACAAAAAATGGTCCTGTGCGATGCCAAGTTTTTCCAAGTCCTACACATTCATATATACCTTGATTGATCATATGGGTTAGTAATATTAATATTTGGAACTTGTGGCAACCTGTTACTGGTGCTACACAACTGTATCGTGGATGGTGTAAACAAGGCGCTGTGTCGTGGACTCAGACAAAGTTGGTGTTCCAGACGCGATTCATTTTTTGTCCACGTGTACATTTCGGAAATGGATAATTCAACTCAACAAAATATTAGACATAAATTATGTTTTAAAGCTATCTATATTGTTGTATAGTATGTTTACGGTTCGCAATAGGAAACACACATTTATACAGTCACACATACTTCCAAACTGGAGGGAGGATAGGGAATAATCCTGGCCAAAAGAGAATTCCCATCTTCCAGCCAGGAATCGAACTCGGGGCCTCTGACGCAAAATGTTGCAACAAACTTAGCAAGTTGCATTATATAGCAAGCACATGGGATTTTATTTGGCAGGCCTGGCTTTGGGCGAGCCTCCCAGTTCAAGGGTCGTAGCTTCTCTCAAGCTTGACGGTAACAAACTTCTGGAACTACTGACGCTTTGGTCCAGGAAGTCAGGGGAATGAGGGATATATTAAAACTGTTGGATCACTCTCTTTCCATGGGTGGTGTTGAAGTGTAAAGAACGTAGTGTGTGCTTGCCACTGCTCCTTCGCAATTTAGTCTGTTCATCATGTAAATCCAGGTGAAGTTCTTTTGTTACTAAAGTTCTTTTGCTGATTAAACATTGAATGCATTAATACTGCCATACGTTCTTTAATTTTGCTGTATTCATGTTTACTGCTACCACCGTGGGCTACAACCTCGCAGTTTCCATGGCCATAAGTGTGGAACATCTAGAGTTGAGATGGGCAAAAGCAGATTGATGAATACATGTGATTCGTGAACCTTTTGCCATGTAACTATACAACACAACGCTAAACACCCCCTTCCTTAGTTCATTTCAGGAGCCCACAGGTCGCTTCCAGTCGTTTCGCGACCGGTATCAGTGGAGGAATCACGTCTGTGTCAACATCGTCTTCCTCATTTGTAACAAGATATTACATGGTCTTCTTCGAGACAACACTGAACGGCTTTACTGTAGATATGCCGAACACAACGAGAAAACTGTTTTTTTTTTCTGATTTACATTTGTGTGTATGTTTTATACATTTTCCATTATTACTGAAGTGAAGGTTCTTATGGGAGGGCTTTGAAATTCTGATCCGCAACCTTTTAGTGTGACGAAAAGTGGTGGGGGTAAACAGTGTCGGGTACAGTGGGAACAGTGTCTCGCTTGCCTTCGGGTATCGTATCGGAGAAGAGTGAGACATACGCTCTTCTCGCTTTCTTTCATTCTCGCTGTCCGTGGTTGCGTGTACTACGTTCAGGCGGCGTGGCGATCACTCAGTACAACTGTTGGTTGTCAACTGAGCATCCGTTGAAACACGTGTATATAACTAACGCATTTCGAGTATTGTTTAGTGTTCTCATTATTTATAATCTATTTTCTACATTAAAATATACAATTTTGTTGTGAATATGCCTAAGCCAGTCGCAGAAAGAACAAGAGCGTGGCGTGAGAAAAAACATGCGGATGAAGTGATAGTTCAGAATGAATAAGACTGTGAAAATTTTTTCCTCTCATGGATATAGCAAAATGAAAACTAAGAACTCGCATTTCAGATGACCACCTCTCAGCGCAACTGCGTATTCCAGTTACAGATATTACACTAGAGTTTGGACTTCTCCTATGTTCATATGATGACAATGTGTCTAATTCGATTTCACATAGTAAAATTATGACCATCTGTTTCCTGTTTGAAATAAAGGCTGATCGTTAACTGTATCAATTCACCACTGTCAAGCGTTTAAGAGGTGAAGAACCACCACCCTCCCCTGATCTACAGAAGCGTAATTAGCGTATGGCTGTAACAATAAGACGTATTTTATTGATGTGACAAGCATGTCAAATATTTGATGCTCTTCGATGACATGAGTTTTCCCAAAACAACAGACACAATAGCTGACACATTTGTGTTACTCTTCCGAGCTGAATGTCTCTGAGAACTTTACGAACGCGCCTACTTGGGATGTTATGCGCACATTTATTCCCAGCGTTCCACTCTCTTCCTGCCTCTTTGACATTTCACATTAAGATATGAAAGTGTGCCGTTTGCTCCGATAGCTCGCAAAGAGATTGAGGTTCCCTCTGAAGAAATTAAACGAGCTTGGTTCATTGCTCTCTCCGACCTTTCTTTTCTCTTATTGCAACCATTTTCTTCTCCTTCTCTTTCGTCAAAAGGAACCAGTGAGCTGTGCAAACAAAAGAGACAGTTTAAGTTTTAGCAATATATAATACGTAGTTTTTCGATTTGAGTGCTTTTAAATCAAGATAAGGCGCCCTGTCGAGCTCGGTAATATCCAAAAGCATTTCCTGCCGCGAGATATATGCTTATGTTCTCTAAAGCCGACACTCAAAGTACTACATCGAAACTTCACGAAGTCTAAATACACACATTAAAATAAACATAGGTTTAGTCTTTCAGGAAACGCTATGCTTCAGATAAACGGATTTCATAGAGAAGGTTATTCGTCTATACTATAAAATATTCGTGGTATAATTATTATATATAAAATAATTTAAAGGGAGATTGAAAGCCCTACGGTTGCAATGTTAATTTTAAGAAGTCTAGCTGCACTTTTCAGGCAAACTATTTGCTAAGTGTGCAAATAAATGCTTTTTAATTATACTGATAATCCGCAGATTTTAAACTAATGTCATAACGAATATACTTCTTTATCCATTTTATAAGAATAATTTCTAACAATTCCATAATTTTAACGATAAGATTATAAAAGGTCAGTACTACCACAGAAAAAACAAGAAATGGGTGGTAACACTTTCATTACGCTAAGAAAGATGGTTCTTGAGAAAAGGCTAAAAATATATGCAGAAAAATCTATTTGAGAAAATTCCAATCAAATTGAAGGGAGGTTCTAACCCTGTGCTTGGAATGTTAATTTTAGAAGCTTAACTGTACTTTTTAGAAATCTATGTGCAGCAGTAGAGTGCAATTGTTTGATTTTTATATTACATACTATGATTTCTATATTTTTAAAACATTTTATAATGAATACATTATTTTTTTACCTATATCCGTTAGAGACTTGAATTTCATTTAAAATGCACTTCTGGCATGTTTTCAGGAATTGAAAGAGTAGATTATCGTAATACAGCGTTTAAACTTGCAAAATCAGGAAAAACACAAAATTGACATGTTTGACCCAAACCAGCTTATAACCTCCGTATGGGTGACTAACACCCATACTGTTTTATGTAGGAGGCTGACAAAACTGCTATAATATATATACTAACACTATAAGGAGAGTAAAAATGATTGTTTATGCACACTTAGAGGGCGTTAGGTATATAAATGCAGATATCTTGGCTGGTAATTGAGGACAATATAATGAACAATATTGGATCACGATTTGCCTCGTTTGGGAACGCATAATTTTATTGATATGTTTTAAATAGGTAGTGTCTCTGAGCAGGCGAGTCACAGAAGTCATGATGCATACTAACTTGGTCTGGTGATAACGAATGGTGCACCGGAACCAAGTTCCAATGCTTTCTGCAAAATCTACGATCTCGTGCTAGTTTAACCAGTAGATTACACCTCAAGATATGAAGCAAAACAGATAGTATATGCAGCAGGCATTGTTCATTTCACGGCGCCGACCCTTTTTCGGATTCATGGACCTCAAACCATATATTTCCGGTGAAATCTCGTGAGTAACATGGGAATTTTAGAACGGAAACCTCTCCGCCGGGGTAATAAACAGTGCGCGGAGCACGCATGCACCCGAACCGCGGCCTCGTAATAAAATGAACGCACTGTATAACCGCGTATTCACTTTATGTATATGAAGGAACTATGAAGCGGCAATCCGGATCCAGCTCGGAAGATGCCGCTTCCCGAAGCGAGAGCAACGCAGGAACGGAAGTGCACATCATTAATTACACTGGCACATCTCGTATAGGGCAACAAAAGACTACCATGTTTCTTACAGAACTACATTAGATTGCCATAAACTTTTTATTATATTCGGGCTGCTCGTCTTGGGTCGGTTCCGTTGTTCGACGATAAAAGGTTTTCCTCCAGTAACTTTGTATACGTCGTTAATCCTTTATCTATCGCCTACAAGTGAATGTTAATCTGTTTTCATTTCCCTGCGACATTTTCATTATTAGTGCCTCATTAATTAGCTCGGAAACCCACCAATATAGCTATGAATTATCTTTTTGTTTCCACAGCAAGACGCCCAAGTGGAAACCGACAAAGAACCAGACCAAGTTGTGATGGATTTGCCTCAAGCGTTTTCTCGACAAACTTTCTTCCCCACAAAACAATTTTAACTCGATGAGGATAAGAAACTTCCAGATGGCGTTGAGAAGTGTACAAAGGGTTCTCAGGATTCCTGCTGGGCTTTACGACCCAATCAGACAGTTGTTTCCATGCAGCGATAACCTTCCACTCGTTAGGGAGACACTCAACAGCTTTTCAAAACTTTCTTCCTATTTGATATCACAAACTTTTAAGTCTTACTCAAAGATAATGGATTATATAAAGCTGTCGGAGCTTTTTAAAGAGTTAGTGTAGATAAAATAGTAATTTATCGAAGAATTGGATATATTTTATGCAAGCTCAGTGAGTGTGAGACAGCTGTGCATGTGCGTGCGCGTGGTACGGTCGCCGTGAAAGATACAGCGCGTCGAAGGTAAGATGTTTTAATGAGTGTTAAGCGATTGGATCGTTAGAGATAGTGTATGAGAGATATAGAAAGTGAAGAAAGACATTGAAAGGAGTGAGTCAAGGTTACGAGAAGCAAACAATTGTGAATTGTAATATCACGAAAGACTGCAGACTGTGCTAACGGCAGTAGAAGACGGCTGTGTATTTGGACAAGAGTTTCTGAAGGAAAATAAAATGTAAAAAATGTAAATGTCTTCATATATTCGCATTGATTAGACATTAGCTTCTCTCCCTTAATTCAATTTATTATCTGAACCGATAAGCAAGACAGCCTTCCTGGGAGTGAAGTGAATATTTCTTATAGCCTATTATCAACACAGCATGATAAGTAATTATAAATACATATCTTAATAATTCCATATTTAATAACGTATAGACGTCTTTGCATCTTCGTGGTTCATCGTCTCTCTGTAAGTTTCGGCAATTTAGAACCAGCTATTGCGTCATTGCTGTAGGAAATGCTTTTATTACTATGGTTGTAATGCATATAATCACGGAGAACTTAAGTAAGGTGAGGAACCAGCCGCGAAAATAACAAATCCCAAGGAAATTCGTGCTTCAACTTCAAGTGCTAAAATTAATTCATATTCACAGTTTCAGATGGAACAATCCCAAGTGTTACGGCAGTGAGGCATGTACATTGAGACAAAAAGATGAAAACAGGATATCTAAAATGAAATGACATTTATGCGATCAACAGCTGACTCCACACGATGGGACCATAAATGCAATGAAGATGTGCTAAAGGAGTTACAAGTTGTTCCTATAGTTCAACATATCCAACTGGAAGAAGCTTGCATACTGAATGCAGTCTAGAAGGATCCCTGAAGCTGTGCTTATTTACTACCCTAGAGGAAAACGTTATCCGGGTCGTCCCAGGAAACGATGGCTGGAAAATCCAGCTTTGAGCCCGTAACAGGCCCTTGTCCTAAAACTTAAAGAAGAAGGCAACCCAATAAGAATCTCAGTCAAGTAAGAAGGGTTCGAACGTGGCAGCAAAGAACCAGAGTTATGAACGTGGAAAATTGCGGGGCTGTGGTGTTTTTGTGACCAAATAATATTGATTTATACCTCCTGGATGCATTATGTAAAATTATGCAAAAGCGAAGCAACATAAATTCCCTGGAGGAGCTCGTATTCCACAAATTCGGTAGAAGCACATCAAGATATCAGTTTATATTTGCAATGACTATAAATCTTCAACATGAAGACTGAATAATAAAACTAATTCTCGTTCCTCTGCAGAAAATGTCTAGTATCTCATTCGATGCCAACAGGAACTGGATGACATTTACTGGAAAGCAAACTCTTATTGAATCTCCATTAATAATCATTATAACTGACGTAGAACTTCCAGATTTCTATTTTGACTGAAAATATAGCTTTGGTTTTGTAAGCTGAGGAACGGCTTTAGATATGAACTACACGGGTATTTCTTTTTTATTTTGTTGCTTAACAACGCTGTCAATTGCTAGGATCACATCAGCGTCGCCGGTGTGCCGGAAGTTTGCCCCTCAGGAGTTCGTTTACATGCCTGTAAATCTATTGACATTGAGCTGTCATTTTTAAGCACACTTAAGAACTATCCGCCTGGGCCGGATTTGAACCCGCGACCTTGAGATCGATAGGCCAGCGTCTAACTGAGCCACCCAGACCGACACCATCCGGGTAGTAGAATTGTTCCGACACATATTTTATGAAGCGGCAATTTGCAGTTCAAGGGCCACTAGGATTGTCCTACCTAAATGGTAATGGAAAAATGAGTGTTGAGTGATTGTATCGTCGGAGTTAGTGTATGAAAAAAGTGAAGAAGGACGGTGAAAGAACTGAGTGAAGCCTGCGAGAAGAAAATAGTTATGAG
This sequence comes from Tenodera sinensis, assembly GCA_030765045.1. Lineage (NCBI taxonomy): Eukaryota > Metazoa > Arthropoda > Insecta > Mantodea > Mantidae > Tenodera > Tenodera sinensis. The sequence continues at coordinate 24,194,329 of CM060961.1, read as the reverse complement.
TTGTAATATTACGAGAGACTAACGACTGTATTAACGTCAACCAAGGGTAACTGAATTTGTGCAAAATTTTTAGAGGAAAATAAAGTAAGAAAACAGTAAGTGGACGGATTTATTCATTTTATCACAGAATATTTCCGGTGAAATCTCGATATTTAATTTTCGTGTTCAATAATGCTTCTCTACTTATTATAGTTAGATGAAGGAGAAAATAAAAATACAAGGGGTATTATTTTTTGAGCGATCCTTGTAAGTCCAACACTTTGTTTCATTCTATAGTCCATTATGCTATTACCGCAGGGCTTTCTTCTAGAGGGAAGGTAGGTAAAACGTCAGGTTAAACTATATTTTTCTGTTGATAAGAGAGGCCTCATGCGGTTCAAAGTGACATGCAAATCGATGTAAATGAATAGTTAACGAGTTGTTGCCTCGATTGCTTCTTTAGCGAGTACATCAGTAGATGGAGTATGCAGGTAATAACAGTTCTGTGGGAGAAGATGTCACGCAAGTTTCAAACTGCTTGTGTAAACAACATTAGCTCACAAGTCACTCGGTGAAATGATTGCCACTATTACGAACACAGACATGCAGAGAGTGTTGCATAATAAATCACCTAAGAAAAATCTAATTTGTTACATTTCTAGGACTTTCTCTACCTATTATCGTTTATATCTTCCACAAACTAGTCTCGAAAAAGCATATTTTTGTATCTACCACATGTGAAACTACATAAAAGCTTACAACATTTTCATAACATATTTCGTGCTAAGCAGAACATGGATAGAGGAAGCAGTAGGACAATGTTTACCTTTTCTACCACGTATATAAGTAGGGAAAGAATTGTACCTATTTGACCCAAAAATTCTATGTGGAGATTTCACCGGAAATGTGTTCTGAGGCCTCCTGAACAAAAATCACTTTTAGAAAATCGTCCCCGTGTGTGTGTGTGACTCTGTATCTGTCTTTGAACAGCGCAGCTCAAAAACAAAAAGTCCGTTAAAAATCTAACTTGGTATTATTTAATGTCCTTCAAGGATGTGGCACAAAGATTTTGAACAAAAGTTTTACACTCTAAATTACCATTCACGCGGAAAATTTTTCGAAAATGTTGATCTCAAAAACGGCACTAATAATTTTGGTTAAATTATCATATGCTTAATAAATTTTTATGGATAATGAAATATATATTTTGAATTATCTGGCTATAGTTCATGTAATCCTGTTTACTCTGGATGATTTTTGCAGAACTGGTAAACCGTAAGATATAGACCAAATCTTACTATACAACAAATGTAGATGTTAAAACACAATTTATGTGCAATTGGATTTCTGTGGAGTGAACCATTTCGGAGATATTCCCTGTTAATTGCAATGCTTATACTTCTCTCAAATGGAAGGTCGTTATTCACTTGCAAAGAGAATGGAATTTAAAAAAAATCGTATAGTGACTAGTTTTCAAAAAATTGACTATCGCTCAAAGCCTACTGTATTCCCATATTCCCCTTGTACCTACAAGAAAATCAGAAAATATTGAACTCGATTAACGTGAACAAGATAGGGGAATAAGGGTTTATAAGAATAGTTCGTACAAGAATAGAGAAAGTCATGTGAGGCCATACATCAGATTTATAGTATATGGGTTGCTACATGCTTCTTTTGAAATCCATATTTCTTCTATGAGATCACGAGAAACAAAAAATTTCTGGCATAATGCGGTTACATTCATACGCATTCTTCAACAATAGCTTATTATTCTACCTATTTTATGTTAATTGAGATAAGCATTTGCAAATATAGTTTTATTGCATCTTTCCTTGTAGGACTAATGGCAATATAAGAATACAGTGGGCTTAACTTTCAACATCTGGTCGATATGTGATGAGTTTGGCATTCCATTTTCTTTGCACAACGACTTCCCATTTAAGAAAAGTAAACTATTTAACATTTCAAATCAACAATAAGAAATACCTCAGAGTTTGTTACCTCGATAAACGTATTAGACTTAAATTGTGTGCTTTAGCAATATTTTTATTTTGTATAATACGAATTTTCTATCACTTAAGAAATGTTTTTAAAAAGTGATTCTGTAGCAATCCATGGAGAATGTTGCACTTAAATATGGCATTTCTACACTGGAATTTAGTCAAATTTTCGTTTTTTTAGTTATATTGTTCATAAACCGTACTTACATGAGTGCACGCACAAATGCACATATTTCTAAAAGTACTTTCTTGAATGCACAAAGTTTCAAAGCTTGTATTTCCAGTGAAATATTGACATCGAAGTTTTGGGTAGTACACAATATTACCGCTACTTACTACACGTAGTAGAAAAAACGGTAAACGTGTTGGAAAATGCAAACCCATAACAACGAATATCTCGGAAAAGTTTAACATCAATAAGTATTATTGTGCCTTTTAACGAGATCGAGATTTTTTGTATAGTAAAATTTGGTCTATTTCGTATGACTTACCAGTTATACAAATTTATCAAGAGTCAACAGGACTACATGAGCTAGAGCAAGAAAATTCAAAATCTATATTTTAATCAAAATCGTTAGAGCTATTTTTGAGAAAATAAAAATTTTCCACGTAAAGAGTAGTTTAGGATAGAGAAATTTTCTTCAAAATCTTCGTGTTGCGTCCTCAGAAGATATGAAACATAAATAGCAACTTTGGTTTTTAAGCGGCTTTTTGTTTTTGAGTTTTGCTGTTCACAGGAAAACACAGACACATGCGTGCACGCGCCGACCTTTTTGTAAAATAGAAATTTTGATTTAGACGACCTCAAAACATATTTTCGATGGAAACTCGACATCGAATTTTTGGGTTGACTACGATATTTCCCCTTCTTACTATAAGTAGTAGAGAAAGTAAAAAAAAAGTTTGGCAAAATATGCGATAGAGAAAAATGTAGTCTTTTTGACTGCTGTTATGATGAAACAGTTTGGAAATTTCCCCGAGCACAGCGGAGAAACAAGAAGTGTTCGGAGCTGAATGCAGAAAATGCCTCCCCGTTGCTATCCTCAGCTAGGCATCTACTTCAGCAACACTGCAACGCAGGAAGCATCCACAGCGCTTGCAGGCGTTATTCCTGTTTCCCTACGCTCGCCTTTCCGTTCTCCGTATAAGCAACTACTTCACCACAGGTGTGCGGCGGGAAAGTGTTTCCGTGCCATGCAGGCGCCATACAAATGCCATCGCTTAGCGACGAAAGTACTTTCCTGCTACTCTCCCGAATAGACAGCATCTTCACCGTTTCGTTCTGCGAGTTAGCATTGCCAGGCTTATCCCAGACACACTTCTGCAAAATCTACAAACTTTCTTTTCACCATTTCTCTTCTCTGAAATAAAAACTACATTTTGCGAACTTTTATACATTTACGTGCCAGAATTTTACACATCCTCTTTCTAGAGTGTATTGATTATTCTTCCTTGATTTCGTGATGTAGTTGCCTGATATATTACTCACTCTAGTGCTCATTGTTCTTTCATTGGCGTTAAAATGTGGAAAATAAATATTAATATATTCAAACCTATTCTAGGTTGACCCGTTTTGAAGTTATTATTGATTAACGGAAAGTAGAATAAAGCTTATGGAATATTTAAGAGGTGAGTAAATAACCCATCTTGCCGATGTTAAATTTACCAACTTCATGCTCAATTTCCTCCTAAACTATTTAAGATCTGAAATGGAAAATTTTTCGGTTTATGTATGTATACTTTCATAAATCGTTGATGCATTGTTCAATAATAACATAGTCCGTTAAGCAATAGCGATTTTTATCTTAAATGCATATTTTAATAAAATTTATTATCGATTAACTTTTTCAAAACAAACTCACAAACTTGCTCCTGTCCTGAGCGTACGAGGAATTTATGTCATTTATAGAAACATTAAGTATAGTTTGAAAAGGAGTGGACAGGAACTTATGTGAATGTGACAAAAAGTTTTTAAGAACAATTTGCAGAAAGCCATATCATGGCTTTGACATTATGTTCTCTTTGCTGTCTGGGAAGTAGAACTCGAATAATGTTTTCCAATTTGAAAAAGAATAAGTATTAGAAAACTCGAACAAATAAGAAGAAATGTGTTCGCAATGGATCGCTAAATAAATTTACATAAATTGAGTATTTTAATTAAATACCCATGTTCTGTATAACAAGATTTGTTTATCTCTTACGGTTTACCAGTTATGCAAAAGCCCTCTAGAATGGAGAGGACTTCTGAGAAAATTTCCAGAAAATTCGAGATATACACATTTTCTTGGAAATATTCGGGATCCGCCCTTGAGGGGGTAGCAAACTCAAATATCAACTGTGATATTAAACCCACTTTTCGTTTTTGAGTTACGCTGTTCGCACACATATATAGACAGACTTCTTTTTCTAGAAATGTTTTTGTTTTATTCAAGGAATCTCAAAAATGTATGTCCTATGAAAACTCTATATCAGTTTTTTGGGTGATATCTCATACTACATTTATTATAGGCAGTAAGAAAGGTAACATGCACTTTGGTTTGTTATAAAAATATGGATTTAAATGACTAGGTGTTCTTGTCTATTATCCGTTTCCCAGCTTTATTTCAAGCATAATTAATTTGAGATAAACTTTTCCATTTTTTCTTTTTAGCAGTCTATTCTGGAAGATATCCCAGGAGATAGGTTGAGGAACAAACAAACGAAGGGAGCGAATACGTAAGTCTTATCGAAGGCTGAGGCGACGTGGTGCTTCATCAGCTAAAATCTCCGATAGAGCTCTGAGTATACTTCTTCCACTTCAAGATCAACGATAACATCCGGGCTGAAAAATACTCCTCCAAGTGTTTGAAATCTGATAGCCAGTTTGTTTTGCGTTTATGGGCGAGCACATTAAGGAAGGAAATGTGAGCTGGGGGTAAGGATTAAGAAGAGGACGGCAAACATTTTAAGCTCCATCGACAGACAGCTCGATATATTGACCAGGGCACCCGGATCGTGTTACAGCGCTTCAGTCAACATGGCTGGCTCTAGGGTGCTGTTACACTTGCACGTTACCTCACTCTAATATTAAATCCACCCCACAAATGCTGCGAGGCGTTTCAGTAATAATTTCTTTTAATTCCATTTTATTGGTTTTTACTCTCTACGTTGTAGGTTATACTTCAAAGGGTTTCCTTGCTTTTAGTGTGGTATTTTAGGGCAGCTGTGGAAATAAGATAAAACGTAGAGTGTGTTGCACCCTCATGACTTTCTCTACTCACTCTTCCACAACATTCATGCGGAAGCTTTTTCTTCTACTTCTTGCTGATCCAGATATACTTTCACTGCCTACTTGCATATTTGTTGTAGATATAAAAACAATGCAGTAAGCTAAAGCGTTAGTCCCAATTTTAAAAGCAAGTGCCTATGTGATGGCTTTGTTATTCCTTTCTACTTGCATACCCAAAAGGAAACTACGATAAAGATTTAACCCTTAAAATAAATATTTTAGAGTTTAAACCACCAATAAAGGATATCTCGGAGATGCTTAACTCTATAAAAATATTATTTGAAATAATTTTTATCGAAAATTCAAGATACGCATTTTATACAAAATGCAATTTTTTAATATGTGGAACTTTAATCAAAACCTTTAGAATAGTTTTGAAAAAATAAACAGTAAAAAAGCGATTCCAGCTTAAGAGTGGTTTGGTAGAATGCGACACGGTGGTTTTCAAACAACTTGCCCCACAGTCAACGCATTACATGGAAAAACAGGCTATCTCTTTTGTTTTCCAAAAGAACGCCTATATTAATGTTTATCAACATATAAGAAACACATGTGGAATTTTCTATAAATATACTAAGAACTTTCCTCATATTTGATTAAACTTTATATAACATTGTCAGTCAATAAGAGAAATTGCATAGAAACACAAAAAATGCATGAAAATGCATATTTTGTGCACAATTTTTCGTTTTCGAAATATTCCAAAATCTATTTCAAGCCTCACCCAACGGACATGCTTGAAAGTTTGCGTTTTTTCTTTCCATCACAAGAGGCTTGTTACCAGGAATAAAAATTTGAGTGATGTTTCCGTATGTTAAATCTTCCTTGCTTAAATTGAAACAATTAAGTAAACATATATATCCTAAGTAATATTGTGCTCATAAAAGAAACAAGTTTTATCTGAAATATCATACCTATATAAAATCAATATTTGTGAATTTACCATTGATAGAGACGTCGCATGGAGGCATAACAGATTTTTTTCAATGCTCTACTGTGAATTGCTAAGAAAAAGGTTAAGTTATGTTACATTTATTAGTATTTACTCTAGTAGTTACACTATGATGTAATTTGAAGTGACGCGCTCAAGGGCAGTAGAACGGGATTCACATCTGAGGTAAGAAATCAAGCTAGTGAACTGATTTCCTTGTAAGTACAAGGGTAATGTGGGAATACAGAAGGCTTTGAGTGATTGTCAAATCTTTTAAAGCTGGTCGTTATATGAAGGCTTTTAAACCTCAAAAAATTCCATGTTCTTTGTATGGCAAAGAGATAAAAACATGAATAACGACCTTCTATTTGAGAAAAGTAGTAAGTATTGCAAAACTCTCACAAATATCAAGAAATATCTCTGAAATTGTTCACTCCACAAAAATACATTTGGACATAGGTAACTGACGTGTTTGTTCGAGATCTACATCTTTGTACTGCAAGATATGCTCTTATCCCTTACGGTTTAACACTTGTGTAAAAGTCATCAAGAGTGAACAGGGTTACATGAGCTATAACCAGAAAATTCATACCATAAATTTCATTTGCTATAAACGTATCTTAAATATATGGTATTTTGAAGAAATTCGTTAGTTATTTTTGAGAAAATCAAAATGTTCCATGTAAAAGTTAATTTAGAGGGAAAGAATTTTCTTCAAAAATCTTCGTGTCGTATCTTGAAAGATATTAAACTTAAATACCGACTTTGGTGTTTTGCCAACTTTTCGTTTTCGAGTTGTGCTGTTCAGAGACGGTACACACAGACAAACAAACGCCACAGAACACAGACAACATACAGCGGTATTTTCTTAAAAATGCTTTTTTATGATTCACGAGGTTTCAAAGTAATTGTATTTTCCGTGAAATTTCGACATCGAAATGTTTGGTCGAATGCAGTGCTTTCCCTACCTAAAAATGTCTACAGCAACGATGTACAAAAAATCCTGTAATTTGTTTCAGGTGCTTTCTTGAATCCTGTGTACAGCTTATGCTTTTATTAATTAACGAGGGAGCGAAATTGCGGCTGTATACCTACATATGATTTCTGCAGTAATTATTAACATGGAGCTTCGCGCAGCACTACGTAGTCCTAAAACGAAACAAACATTTCACAAAATGAAATGATTGTGTAATGCGGACTGGTTCAAACACGAGTGCTAGGTGCTGCAAACGAGAATGGATGAGTATGCGGGATGGATTTTACACAGCAGTGGTTCCATTTACAGTGCGCGTTTCATATTAGTTGTAATATTACTCGCTCTTCCGAGAAATGGGCCCAACAAGCCTAACACGCAACATTTCCTGTCTCTGAATTTATGTTTCTAATTGCATCTAATGCAAATTAGACACACCAGGCCATCTTAAAAAGTTTTGTTATTATGTTTAATGTCTACCAACCTCTGCAGCGAGTGCTAAATTAGTTTCGGAGGATTTCAAAGTTCATGTTTTCTACACACGCAGAGAGCAAACGAACCTTACTCAGTTCAATTCAAATCAAAGGACATGTAAACGTTAAAACACTCAGATAACACTTTGAAGAGCTCCAAGTAAGCAGAGGCAGGTAAATTCTGTGATAATTCAATTTCTAAATAGAGCAAGGAAATGTATTTGTGGAAAATATCTTTAAATGAATTTCGCTTATCATTAAAAACCGCTAATTATATTATTACATTCACGCATGACTTTCTGTATCCTGAATCAATGCAGCTTCTATAAACCATTCTTTGAAATATATCTTTATAACGCGTGTTAACTGAACACAGGTACAGTTTTATTGCACATTCTGTTTACTCTATTTACAAGGATAAACACATTTCGTACACTGTGTCGCTATACAGGCTGTTAATGCAGATATTTGTACCGTTAATTGAAGACTGTATTGAAGAGTGTTATATCAACATATACTTCATTTGTGATTTACAATATTACTTATTAAAGTGGTATGTTTTAGGTTGGTTAGTACCTTCAAATAGGAGCGTCACAGAAAACATGACGCAGAGTGGATGTAACAAATGCTGTATCGCGGTAACGAAGGCTAAATGGGAAGTGATTTCGAATACTTTGCACAAATTCACTGCTCTTACATTATCTAGGCCAGTGGATCATGCATTGACGTGTGCAGTAAAATGGATAATATATAGGGCAGGCGCTGTTAATTTCACGGTGCAGTTACCACCATGCAAAAACATCAGGTAGTAAACTATGTCATTGGTTAATGGGGAAACAGGTGACGAGGAAAATCAACTAACATACCGAAAAGGATACATATTAAGGTGCCATTTATCAAAATATACGCACTTATACACCTAACACCCCGTATGCTAGCCTTAAAATTCCTTAGCCTTTCCTTGACCACGAGAAACAACTAAATAGTGACAACACTTTAAAACAATGAACAAGGAATAAAACATTCAAACAAAAATTTACGGAGAGCAAGTACCTGACATGCACGCCGCAACCCCGCCGACACTTAGAACCCAGAAGAAACAAAGTAGATAAAAGGTGAAGTGAAATGAATATGAATTTCTTGAATACTAAAGCATATACCTACATCTTGGGCCGTGCATGAACTTGGGCCCTAGACCCTCTGTCATTGAACAACTCTTTGAAATTCTCTACATATAATTTTTTAGCGTCTGCTGTTCATTCTTTGACTACTATTAATTAACCTTATTTAAATGTGCCGTTTCTTATAACTTTTGTCTTTTGATTTACTTATTTTCAACAAATTCTATTTTACTTTCCATTTCTCTAAGTTCGTTCTTTTAAATTACCCAATCCACTTTACAATTTATTTTCCATCTCATTTTTTCTATGTTTCATGGCCATTGGCTAATAATTTCCTACACCTCACTAGTTCACTTTCTTCTTATCTCTTTGACACTACCACCTCCTTTACTTACTTAGCTTTCACATTTTATAACACCTACTTGACTTTATCCTTAAACTTTTATTTCCAACCCTCCTACCAACCGTGAACACTGTTAACTTAATCATTTGGTCTTCCTTGTCACACGGTGGGGGCAACATTTTCCTTTCTTTTTTCGGTGCCTTATGTACTAACCCTTTCTCACTACCAATTTCGGTAGATTTTATCTTTCGAAATACTGCTGATCTTTTCTGTTCGTCTTTGTTTCATTCCATTCTACCCACATCCGTAATGCCTGTTCCTCAATCCTTCCCCTCCACTGGTCATACCCCACATCTTATTTACTCGATTTATTCCCATTCAGTTTAGAAATTGCTCCTTTTTATCTGAGTAATTTGCACTAATTCTTCGCCTTCGCAGCCACAAAGTCGGAAATGGAGCCCATGACCTCCCGAACGCGAGGTTCACACGTTACCACTCGGTGCTTAATCTCTTACAGTTCTCTTTCACACTACACTTTTCTAATGTGTGTAAACTAGCGGTTGGGACCTAATTCCTCTACTACCGTCTACCCTATTCATTAAGTTGAACGCTAGAGGGACATGAATGAACACTGTGCTGTCGGATAGGGAATATGTAAATAAAGACCTTTATGGCAGTATCACATTCAAGCTTTCAAGTTATTCTGAATTTGAAATGTCAATAAACGGATCAGATGCTTCAGAAGTGCCACTCTATTCGGGTGAAAGTGAATTGATCGTATAGTTTTCAATGCACGAATCTGCAGCATGTGCTGGGGACTCGATCTGGGTCAGCACTCACGCCCTTTTGATACACGATTCCGTTTGACTCTGCAATTCGTGTGAATATTTCACGGTGCTGCAGAAATGATCAATATAGGTGTTGGGCAATCACAATGTTTGTGCAAAACAGATGAGCAACATTCTCCGTATAACTTCATTTGGCTAGAACTGAAACCTGTCGATTACACACTACATGCAAGCGACTTAACCTACTGGACTGTTGACATCATCAATAAAAGGTATATTTTGCATTTTCTGTGTATAGCCTATACTCTTCTTAGCCTGAAATTCTCTTTATTTTGAATTTCTATAACTGGTAAATTACAAGAGAAAGAGAGAGACACAGAGAGAGAGAGAGAGAGAACGTCAAAGCTGGTTATATGGTCTTCGGAATCAGGGGTCACTACTTTTCAATCAAGTAGCTTCTCAATTGGCCCCTCAGAGACCTAACGAGGCTGAGTGTACCCCGAACCAGGTCTCACATAATTATGTATATAGCAGGGCCTCTCAGAGCATAAAATCGCACCGGGCGTAGTCCAACGTGCAGAGGTTCCCTGTACCGTGCAACATGGCGACTCGTATAAGATCGGCTCGACTCGCGCGCTGCAGAGCGAAGAAGCGAGGAAGCGTGTGCTTGAGTGATAAATATATATGTGCAATACATCTATCTAATAACGGAGAAAGTGCTCCAAGGAGGACAAAGAATGGTAAAACGCCATTTAACTCAGAGTAGGAACTTTCTTATTTTTTGAAAGTCGTGACTATAGAGCCAAATCTACGTTACAATAATTATGTGCGTGAGAAAGTCATCTGTTGAAATACACTGCAACAGAGTACATGTAGAAATATGTGGTGAAATCATAGCATAGGGGACGCTAGAGAGGAACAATTAAACAGGTTGCCACACCTTACAGAAAAGCATTCTTTAGCCAAAACTGAAGTTTTGTATTACGGTTTTCTAGATCATTAAAACAAAATACTACATTTAACCAGTTTAACAGTACGCACCGCACGAAAGGGTTCACTCCACAAAAATGCATTTGTGAATAACTATATTTTTTGTACAGTAAGACTTAGTCTACCTCTTGCAGTTCATCAGCTATGCAAAAGTCATCAAGAGTAAACAGGACTACATGGGCTATAGCCAGAAAATTAAAAATATACATTTAATTTGCCATAAAATATCCTAAAAGTATAGCACTTTAATCAAAATATTTAGAGCCATTTTTATAACATCAACATTTTCAAAAAATATTCCATATAAAGGATAGTTTAGAGTTGAGGAAGTTTCTTCAAAATCTTCGTATCGTATCCTTGAAAGATACTAAATTTTAACACCAAAAATGCTTTTGTTTTGATTCAGGGAGCCGCAAACATATATTTCCGGTGATATCTCGACATGGAAGTTTTGGGTCCAATAGAGTACTTCCCCTACTCACTATACATAGTAGTAGTAGTAGGCGGCGCCGTGGCCGAGCGGTTAGCGCGCTCGCCTACCACCTAGGCGGCCCGGGTTCGATCCCAGGGACCCGCATGTGGTATTCATGGTGGACGAAGCGGCGTCAGGGCGGGTTTTCTCCGGGTACTCCGGTTTCCCCCACCATCTCATTCCACCGGTGCTCCATCTTCATGTATCATCAGTGTCACCGCCTGCGGTGCCGTAGTAGTAAAAGCGGGCGTTAAACACTACAACAACAACTATACATAGTAGAGAAATTAAAAGGGCAATTTTTGTATCCTGACGCTTTATTCGTTGAGAGAAGCATTTAACACTACTCTATATGGAGTAGTGAGGTGCTATTCTCTCTTGTATAACAGAATCGGCAAAAGCAGTTTTTTTACGGTGCAGTCCGAAGTTGACCAGTGATAGTCCACAGGGCAGTGTGTAAAGGAGGCGTTAGTTATGTAAAGGAATACATCTGGAGATTACCTCAAGCATCATAACTGACAGGCATGGTGCTTGAAAGAACAGTGCAGGTTACGCCTGCCTCGGTTAGGCACCGCTGATACAAGGGAGAGGCGAGGCGTCTCGCCTAGTAGGTATACCGACCATGTTTTGGAGATCAGTATTCGTGACACGTGTGTGACATCAAGTCGAGGTTTCGTTGTTCAACGAGCAGGTCAACCTTCCTTCCTTCCGCTCCGTGAATTCATGTACAAGCTCCTCGCATAACTCGAGTGAAATCGATATAGCCGCAAGTGCATTGATTTATTGCTATCCCATGCCATAACGTAAGGCATCGCGTGTGAAACGTTTCTCGTGTAATATTGCACAAAGCGATGCTAAACAAACCGTAGCCAGCGGCAATGACTGAAGGGAGGTGCTAATTCCCCACAACACTGGCACTTATTTCATCCTTTTGTAAAGAAGAAGCATCATCACCCGTCGAACAATCAAGATGAGAGAATCTTCAAACCAACAGCTATGTTTTACGTTGTTAATTTATTGTTCTTTACAGATGGCATGTGAAAGTCAATGGTGGGAAGGTAAAATGAGACTGCAAGATCCAATGCCATAGCTGGGATCTAAAGCACAGATCTTCGACTTAACGTGTCGCTGCTCTGATCACCTCAACTAATACTAACAGTCCTACACGATACCAAATCTTCCAACTGACCCAAACTTAATTCAATCTAACGTATTTTCTTACTTATATTTTCTAATATCTTCCTATAGTAGGCAGAGGAAGTTCATATTGGATTTTACCCAAAAGTTAGATATAGAGGTTTCACTGGGAATATAAATTTTGGGCTTTCTGGAATAAAAAAAGAATCAGAAAACTGCTAAAGTTTCTGATAAATACCCAACTTGATATTTAAGTTCAGAACCAACATTTTTCACACCGGCCCCGTACCTCAGACGGTAGAGCACTGGTCTGTTATGCAAAGGGTCGCGGGTTCGATTCTCGGATCGAGGGTGGGACTTTTTCTTCAACTAGGATTATTCCCCAACCTCCCTATGGTCTAGAAATATGAACGGGAGTGCGAATGTAATGTAATAAGTTAAACCAAAGTAATAGAAACCCAAAATTCAAAACCACTGACAAGAAAGTGAACACCATTAATGTGAGTAACTGTTTCAAAAGGTTAAAAGTCGTCGATATATGCTTCTATGTTAAAAGCGGCATATAAATGGAACACTGAAATATTTTTCGACACATCCTCCCAACGGTTTCAAAATGTACGATTTTTATGATTAATAAAACGTAGTCCTTATGATAAGTCATAAAAGATAAGACAAAAACTTAATGCACAAATAACAGTACCCCGTTAAAGCAGATTTGATTTAAAATAAATTGTGATATAAACTACTCGTATTAAATTTTGAATTGTTCAATATTTGTGTAATTTGTAAGCCCGTAGTCAGTCATGCATAGGCTTTTATGTGATGACATGAATGATTTGGGTTTTAAAACTAGCTTGTTTGTAAATATTTAGAGCATCGCTTCAGCACTCTATATCCCTCTTGTATCTGGAAAAATATTATAATGAAACAATTCCTGCGAATTTTATTTTATCTAATATATAGCAGATAGGAGAAAAAGAAGAACAAAAACAAGAAGAATATTTGTAAGAATAGTTTCTAGAGTAGATATGAAACTTGATTATAGAAGTAGAGAACGTCATGTGAATGTAAAGAATTTCTTTTTACTCTATGAGTAATGCAAATATAAGCCCATGTTTCAAATAATGACTTTTCGAAAATTTATTCAAGTTGAGGTAGATAAGTTTAATTGTTAAAAATCGTAATTATGATCACATTAACGATAACAATAATAATATAAAATATCACTGTTAGTCATAAATAATAACTGAGTTACGCGATGTTTGTTTGTTACGCCCGATCATGAACCTGAAGTTAGGACTCGCCAGTGATCTGTTGAGCAGGCAAAATTTCGAGGCCATTATCCTAGAGTAGGATGCTTCCATTCTCACTTCCTGAACACAGAGGACGTGACGCCCTTTATCTTCCTTTAACAAATAGGATGGTGTTATTTTGTCTGTGGCTGAAAGAAAATTCCTTTTTACAAAGTTTACGTCCAGAAGCGGCTCTAAAGAAGCAAAAACTGGAGTCAGCTATTCAAAAAGTGGTCGTAACATTCCTAGTTGTGTACCCAAAACAATAGGGAGGTCTCCTTCACTTCCGCCATAAAATTCGCCCTTTTTCCTCTCTTTGATTCGGGTTAGCCATAAAAGATACGGGCATGTGGCGTGCGCATGCTCAAGGGAGTTGTGTATCTGACGTCACCCACGCTGTTGTGAAAATTGAAAACTCAATACCGCAGCCCTTGGCGGGAGATGTCAACCCACTCTCATTTTCTAAACACGCTCTCGTGCATTATTGAAAATCCCAACGCACATTTCTGCAAAACTGATTATAATTTATTCTTTTTTCCTTGCCTAGCAAGTAAGGTGTGCTTCTTTTCCACATTTGAGCATCGTCTTTTAACAGCACAGGACTTGCTCTGCCTACAGTGAATACGTAACTAGGAAGTGCACTTCAAGGGAAGGCCCGGAATGTCGAGAATTGCCAAAAACAACGCTTTTAGTTATATGTAAACATTTAGAAATCAAACATGGATTAGTTTTTAAAAACGTTAAACGATTTTATTGTTTGTCCTATAACATCAATACTTTTTTCCGTCTGATGAAATCAGTGTTTAAAGCAATGGTGCTATTCTTCTTTCTCTGTGATAGAAAATATCGGTTTATCGATTTCTAATGTTAGAAATTTTCTATCTTTGTATAATTGTTTGAATGTAACCATGTTACATGTAACGATATTGGTTGCACCATAAGTAATAAGAAAATAAAGCAAAACTTTCTTATATAAGGATTATTAATTAATGTTGGAACTATTATCACAAACTTCCACAACTATCAGAACAAATTGACTTTTTCAGTGAGAAAGAAGCATCAAAATCGGGCTAAGTGGGTTTTGAGGTTGCTCAACATGCACAAAATATGCATAGTATGCACAACATCAAAAGTTACAAATTCAGAAATCATACGAACTATTTCAATCTACTCAAAATGAATATGACTAGTAATATTATCTCTTATATTAATTTACTTTTTACAGCTGCAGGTATTGGTATAGTAATTAATCTATTTTGGGCATCTATTAGATTAGTATGGGTTTTTTAGTAAGATCGATATGTTACACCGCTAAACAGGGACGCACTCAGCCTCGTAAGATCCCAGAGGAGCTAGTTGAGGAACTACTTGATTAAGAAGTAGTGGCCCCTGGTCACGAAGGCCTTATAACCGGCCGGGAAGGACCGGGGTGCTGACCACGTCCCACCTTGCAGCACTGGACTCCACTAATGACGTCTGTAGGGGGTAGAGGTGGGGATGCAGCGTTCGGGCGGTACGCCTTGGCCCTGAAAGGGCTGTTGCGTTGCGGGGTCAAATAAAAAAGTAATTCCCAACTATTGTATACTTTGGAGCAGAATGATAAACTTTCTCCTTTTAGCAGGAATGTAATAGAAATCGTTAAAAACATTTTTGATAAAACCAAAATTTTAGAATAATACTCCATGTAAAGGGTAGATTGAATAGGGGAACTTTTCAATCCTCGCGTTGCATGCTTGGAAGACGCCTAAGTTAAATATTAAAAATATTAAAATTTGTATTTTTGAGTTATGCTGTTCACAGAAATACGCGCATACACATACGCAACCACACATGTGATAAAACACACACGCAAGTCTTTTACTAAAAATTCTTTTTCTGGGCTAAGGCAATGTCAAAACTTGAATTTCTCCTGAAAGCTCTGGATATAACATTTTTGGATGGAATACTATATTTTCTCTACTCACTGTAAACTTTACAGAACGTAAACATTGGTGACAGATTTTAATTCAAATATAATTATGTTCATTCAGCTGTGTGATTCAAGTTACTGTCTTTCTGTTGTACTATTTTCTTAACATTTTTCTGCGGCCTGTATGTCCTAGTGCAAAGTCCGTTAAAAATTAAAGTACCTGAAAATTGTACTTCTTTACGATATGAAATTTTTTTTAAAACGGGCAATCTAATAATTTAAGTATGGTCATAGACTCACAGTGAGGTCGCAAGTTTTAAATTTCTTTGCACCCTCGGAGATAGGTTCTATCCGTCACGTGCACATATTTTGCTCGTATGTACGTACGTATCTAAAGTAGGTATCGATTCTCGATGAGCAGACCTCAAGCTGATTATGAAGTCCTGATGCAGTCTGCACTCAGTTACCGTTTCAGTACAAACACCGCTAACGAGAGGGCGCTTGTGCGGTACAGATTCCGCCCACGGTATTCACGAGAAAAAAGGAAACCGTAAAATGGAGCCAGCCGACCCCGATTTCAAACAGTATGCAAATACGAACATCAGTTTCCCCGCTGTTCTGGGAGGGATCTGAAAGACAGTAGCTACCCCTGTTTCGGCTTTAACGGTTTTGTTTATTTTTACAATGGCCCTCCCATCTGCTGCAGACCTAGACTCGCTTTAAAACGCACTACTTCTATTTCCTCCACAAATGTTCATTGTCGCAAGAATGTAATCATGAAACAAACACAATACGCCTTTCCTCCGGACTCACATTATGCGGTTTCATGGTTCTTCTTTGTGTGCCGGAGAAATTGCAACCAGTGATTAGCCGCAGAGCTATGCTGGAGTGAGCTGATGGCCTGGGTTCGATTTCCATGGCCGACCTTCTGACCCATGGGTTTTTCGGTGGTTTCCCCAGGGTCACTAGAAGGCAAGGGAAGCATTATTTCATGCCCGGAATTCCCTGTTTCCCCATTTCACTTCATTAATAATTTCACTCGTCCTTCATCCCATTGGTTCTTTCAGGGTCGCAAGTGTCAGGCGCAGCTTGGCTGGGATGATATGCGCTTCGTAAAGAACCATTTCCGTCCCTGAGAGACCACTGTCAATGTACGTTAATCTGGATCTGACTGCCCGGTGTTTCCTCTCATCTCACTCTTCCTCTTGGGGGCATAGGTACAATACGCCTAGCTACCAAGCCGAACCCCTCCTTCTCCCTCCTATTCCTACGCTAATTACAAACCTGGATCACCTACCTCCGTAGTGTAACTGCTTACATTCAAGAGTTTAGGAGTTCGACTCTCGGTTTGGGCGAGTTACTGATTTGTCCAATATTTTTGGGGGATGTCCATTAAGCTGAATAGACAAGTGTTTCTACTTGAAGCTTTAAGGACCTCGTAGTTTCGACATTTTTTCACCCATTTTATTTATACGTTTGTATTGTGCAATCGTGTTTTGATAGCATTTTTATGTTTTACTTCTTTTCCTTCTCTTGTTTCATTTCTAAAATATTCTT
This sequence comes from Tenodera sinensis, assembly GCA_030765045.1. Lineage (NCBI taxonomy): Eukaryota > Metazoa > Arthropoda > Insecta > Mantodea > Mantidae > Tenodera > Tenodera sinensis. The sequence continues at coordinate 24,177,096 of CM060961.1, read as the reverse complement.
ATTATTACGTGTATTATAACAGCAGGTGCAGCCTATGGATTCATGCAATTGAAAGATAACTATGTAGGTAAGTGTATGATATTTAAATAAAATGCATTTATTCTTTCAGCCATACTCGTGTATATTAAACAACACGAACTAGACACCCTAATTGAATTTCTGAGAAATATGCACATCGTGTGAAAACTTATGAAAGTTTGATATATCAGCTGCATTTTACGTAATGGATACCCCTTTATACGCCTTACCGCAAGTCACCTTGGTTCTACTCCTAAAGTGCTACTTTATTATCTGCAAAATAAAGTGGAAAATATTGCAATCTTGTACACTGTTCTTGTGCAAGCCTGGAGTCCGTGGTGCACTTATCGACTTCTTCGCTGGTAAGGAAGAGGAGTAGAATGAAGGCCACTCACTAACGGGCCTGTTTCCGCTCTAACCTATGTTTACCTGACTTCTGAACTGTCTTATTGAGTTCTGCAAGCGTTTTAACTCGTGGAAGGATATCCACGTACGTGAAAAGCGGCACCATTGGGTATATGTTCCGCTTATGAGTATAATAAAAGAACGATTTATAACCTAAAAATAAAGCACAGAAATGGGTTATGGTTTGTACCATTTGAAGGAGGGAGTTGGGAAGTTTTAATTCATTGGTGACGTTAAGTTTAGAACACTTACGCATCTCGCGCGCATGTGCAGATCATTGCGTAGTACGTCAAGCATACCGTTCATCAGTCAGCATGTGGACAATTTACCAGCAACATGGCGCACCTCCACACTTACCAGTATAGTGCATACATTCTTGGACAGACAGTTTCCCGGAACATGGATCGTAACATAATCACTAGACCTGACTTTTTCTGTGGCGATTTGCTAAGGATCAGATCTACCGGACACCATTGGGTGATTTGGCAGACTTACGACAAAGAATTTATGCTGCCGTTGACAATGTTACGTCACAGATACTTCAGAACACATGGCCCGAGGTTAAAAACGGGTTGGACATTTCCTGTCCACTATTTTGAGGTTTATGAACAACAAAGTGCAACAATCCCAGTTTTCGCTATTTGTAGCAAGTGGTTTCATCTCCAGATTGGTATTAGTTCGGAACTTATAGCTATTTTTTGTTACACCTTTAAGTGGAACACCCTGTATTTGCGGCCGAAAAGAAGAGTACTTCACAACCAATCAGAATGGAAAATCCCGAATGATACTTTCCACATATGGTCTGAAAAATAGGTTACACAATCCTAAGTATTGGAAATGCGATATCTGGAGCTCGACTCAGTAGACGCCAAAAATTAAAATAGGCACTACAGATAGTTCAGAATAGATACCTATATGGGTGCAATATTAATGACAAGCATTGAAGTAGGTACATTATTTTATTCATTTACCACTTAAAACAAAATTTCCCATGACAGAGAGTTATAGAAATATCAAATATCCATAAATACATGAAATGTACTGAATTGCAATATTCTATTCAAGAAGTGTAAACTAAACATTACTTCTTTAAATTCGGTTAATGTGCATTTCTAAAGCAAACTTCGTGGTCAGTTGTTAACTAATTTCTCTGTTAAATGTTTTATAATACATTCTGGTTTTATAATAACACTGGTCGACAAGATTTTTTTCACAAGAAATCTGAACAGTGAATCTAGTGCATTTTTTCATCCTGAATTCAGATATGTAGTCAGAATTTTCCCATCAGGCATAGTTTTTCTGTGAAAGCTACTTTTCAAAATATGATTTTAGCGTTTTCTTTGACCTGTCATAGGAACCTTTACCTCATATGTAGCTATTTTACTCAAGCCGTATTTATTGAAATTATTTGTAATATCACGCTGAAGCACCACAAAACAAGACTGTGCAGGTTCATTCATGTTTAGACATGCTCAGACCTGTCTGGCATTGTGATGTGTCAGTATTGAGCTGACTGTGACATTGTTCACTAGTGAAATATTTCCTTCCTTTCTGTTTAGAAGTGTATTGTGCATGTTGTATTTCAGTGCTTAATGTTTTCATCATGCCAAGAAAGTGTGTAAATCATGCAGATAATTTCTGCTATATTTGTGGTGAGCTGACCTTCAAGTCTCAGAGGCGAAATATAACCCCACTTGTAAAGAAGTGTTATCATCTTTACTTTGGCTGTCAAGTTGGTGATTTTGATAAGAGCTGGGCCCCAAATACATGCTGTGTTTCGTGTGTTAGACTGCTGACTGGGTGGAAAAATGGTACACATCATATGCCATTTGCAATTCCCATGATTTAGAGGGAACCGAAGGATCATTCAACTGACTGTTATTTTTGTTTGACAAATATTAAAGGAATCACATCTAAAACAAAATATACAGTTAAGTATCCGAATGTGCAATCTGCATTGAGACCTGTCTTACACAGTGAAGAGTTCCCCGTACCAGTATATGTAGATACAACCTTAAGTGATAACTCTGATTCTGACCTAACTGAAACTCAAAATGATTCAGATGAAAATAAAAATGATCTTACATATGAAGCCAGTAGCTGTTCATCAGAACCATACTTTCCCAATCAGCAAGACCTTAATGACCTGATTCGGGATTTAAATCTGTGTAAACTGCAAGCTGAAGTTTTAACTTCCAGACTCAAAGGGTGGAATTTACTCCAAAAAGATGTAAGAATAAGTAGTTATCGTAGCCGCCATAGTGTTTTCAAAGAATACTTCTCTGAAGAATATGGTGTTGTGTTTTGTAATATTTGTTCACTTATGGAAACTCTTGGGCATCAACAGCGACCAGATGAGTGGCGATTGTTCATAGACTCCTCTAAAGTAAGTTTGAAGGCTGTGCTGCTACATATTGGCAATGAACTTCCATCAATACCAGTAGCGCATGCCGCTATGAAAGAGACATATCAAAATATGAAACTAATTTTAGAGAAAATACAATATGGAAAATATGAATGGAATATCTGTGGTGATTTAAAGGTCATTGCTTTATTGCTTGGTTTGCAACTTGGGTTCACCAAATTTTGCTGTTTTTTGTGCGCGTGGGACAGCAGAGATAAGAAGTCTCACTACGTTAGAAAGTCATGGCCAAAACGTGAATCTCTTCTCCCTGGCCAGAAAAATGTGGCATGTGTCCCTTTAGTGAATCCTGAAAAAATATTTTTACCTCCATTGCATATTAAGTTAGGAGTTATGAAAAATTTCGTCAAAGCTATGGATAAACTTTCTGATGGATTCTTGTACTTGAAATCGAAATTCCCCAAAGTCAGTGATGCTAAATTGAAAGAAGGAGTTTTTATAGGACCACAAATCTGATCATTAATGGCTGATGAACATTTCAAGGGACTGTTAAATCCACTGGAGAGAGCAGCCTGGCAGTCTTTCAAAAGTTTATGTTGCAATTTTCTTGGAAACCATAAAGCAGAAAACTATCGTGACATAGTGGCTGATCTTCTGCATTCTTATAAAGCTATGGGATGCAACATGTCTTTAAAAATTCACTTCTTGGACTCTCACTTGGACTTCTTCCCCGAAAACCTTGGAGCTGTCAGCGATGAACACGGTGAGCGTTTTCATCAGCAAATTTCTACGATAGAGAAGAGGTACCAAGGCAAGTGGAGTTCCAATATGCTGGCTGACTACTGTTGGACTAAAATGAGAGACGTTCCAGATGCAAAATATACCCGAAAATCACTATCTACCACTTTCTAGGTAAGTCAGAATCAGTAGTTATAATTTTGAGTTAGATAGCTAGTTGCGGATTTTTTAGGATATTATAAAAATTCAAATGAATATCACACAAAACTCCTGCCCGATGCGGACAAACTGTAATTATATTTGAATTCAGCACGAAAAATACTTTTAGAATCTGTTATTTTAATTCTTGTGAAAGAGAAAAAGTTAATTTTTGTAGACCAGTGTAATTATTCAGGTGTATTATTGTTAAACGTCTATTGTTGCATTTTCAATTAAGTAAGTATAGACTTTTTAAGGGGTACTATGTTTTCGTCCACATTGGGGAGTAGGAAAAAATAAAGCCAACATAATAATGAACAATGCTATAAGTTAATACTTAGACTATCGATTTCTAATATGTTAGTGTATAGTTTACTGTACACTTAATTGTGCAAACTAGCCTCTATTCTATTGTTACAAGAAACAATGCAACTGTTAACATTAGCAAAGTAATGGTGGTATTATAAACTTTCTCATGATGAACCTGAAATAAATCTATATTCTAAAAATAACAGTAGGAATGCATCATCTTTTTTTGGAACACCGTGTCAGTTAAATTAGATTGCAGGAAGATTTTAGAAAGAAGATACACTTCTTCACGGACTTTTAAGGTATATCATCGCCATCGCTCAAGCTGAGATTTCCAGAGGGCATGGATACGACGTAGATATGCATGCTTCAATTGTTGCAAACACTTTGATCTGTCGATAGAGCCGCCCGTAAGGAAAACAGATTCATCAGAGGACTTCATTAATCATGAAGATTGCGTCAACACACAAAACCTAGAATTCCGATTAAAAGTTGCTTGACATAGATGGATAATGTAAGCTGGGTCTTGTCTGGCAACATCGCGAGTCTTACATAAATCATTGTCACAATCAGTGTCTTCAACATCACGACCGACCACTTTTTTCCTTTTGTTCCTCGCCGCAAAGTGTTGCAAAAACTTAATTAAATGTTGGTGGGCGGAGAAGAAGAATGGAGTTTAAGTGCCAGGACAGACAATTATGTGAAATAATAGTTTTTTCACGTCCTCTACCATCTACATACAATAGGTAAGAGGAAGAATTTTATTACTTTCAAAAATTTGATGTTGAAATTTCACAGGAAATACATGTTTTGAAGCCCCATAAATCCATAAGCAATTTTTAGAAAAATGTCCATGTGTGTGTTTGTGTGCGGTTTTTGTGTGTGTATGTATGTCAATTACTTAAACATGAAATGTACAGTGTCCATCACACTTTCCATTTAGGTTTAGTACCAAGAGGTTGTGAGTTTGAATCCCGCTTAGGGTGAGTTACTAAGTTTTTTTTTCGAGGTTTTCCCTTATCCAGAGAAGGCGAATGTCGGGTAAGTAACTTAAAGCTCCATGGACCTTGGACTCATTTGAGCATCATTTCTCCCATTTCATTCATTCACCCTCCGATTTGACACTACGCTGGAGGACCTTAATTAAAAAAAGAATCAAAATTTCGATTAGAAACCTTAATACGCATAAATTTACATATATACTGTTGTTAAAATTAATAGGCTAAAGTAAGAATATAGATACGATTTATCATTTTAACATAAACAAAGGTTGAGTTTAATTCCATCTAGCCTTCGAAAGGCAAAAAAGGAGTATACAATAAAAAAAGAAAAAAAGAAAGAAAAACTTAAGTGGAAACTTAATGTTATTGATCCGTTTAAAAGCAATTGCCAATATCTCATACGTTTTCACCCTGTATGTGAATTTGTCGTTGGTGGAGTCAGCCGTGTGAATGTGTTACAGTTTTACAAGTTAGGTTCTTGGTATATTATATGAATCCTCGTGTAGTGAAAACAGCATATCGATATGAATAAAAGTTTACGAGGCACCTACTTCACGAGGCAGAATATTAGTTTCAACATTTCACACTCCAGAAAAAGCAGTTCTGTGCACGTAAGCAATGCGTGTAAGGTTTGGCAGCCCTGAAACTGTTAACCTTTAGAGGCCTTTTACCGAGAGAGGCTTGAGAAAATGTTATCAGCAGGACGGAACTTGCCTCGGGATAGTTGGACCGTATCTACTTGCACGGAGGTCGTGCTGGGAATTATAATGAAATTTGAACACATTCACTTTATCTAACCATTCTTCAACAAAATGTTATTAAAAAGTGTTTTCTCTATGTTCTTATACTAAGCGAGATAAACGTTTGCAGCAATAGCTTTAATACATTTTTACTTTCTCTATTACGTATAGTAGTAGGCAAAGTATTGTATTCAACCCAAAAACTCGATTTCACCGGAAGTACATGCTTTGAGGCCCCTGAATAAAAAAGCATTGTTAGAAAAAATTCAGGGCGTGTGTATCTGAGTCTGAGTCTGTGTCTGTGTCTGTGTCTCTGTGTGTGTGCGTGCGTGCGTGCGCGCGCGCGCGCGCGTGTGTGTGTGTGTGAAGAGCATATCTCAAAAACGAGAAGTCGGATGGAAACCAAAGTTAGGTTTGGATTAAATAGTGTGCGACACCAAGATTTTCAAGAAAATTCTTCCACCCTAAACTATCCTTTATATGGAAAATTTTGATTTTCTCAAAAGTATCTCTAACGATTTTTATTAAAATACCGTATGCTTAAGACATTTTTATGGCAAATGAATTGTATATTTTGAATTTTCTAGTTATAGTCCACATAGTCCTGCTTACTCTTGATGACTTTTGTATAACTGGTAAGTTATCTTGGCTAACATGAAGATCTAGGAATGAGTTTGTAAGAATAGTTAGTTCAAGAGTAGAGAAAGCAACACATCAGACTTTTTTGTAGCTACAATAAGAATAGGAGAATACAGAAAGTTTCAACGATAGTCAAATCTCTTTAGACTTGGTTGCTATCTGATGCTTTTAAATTCTATTCTCAATAGCAAAGAATATTTTGAAAACACTTAACGTCACTACAAATATACATATATAGCATAGATTGTGCATTTAACAAGATCTATCTTTTTATTTTTAAGATTTTGTCTATTTCATAGAGTTTACCAACTACACAAAAGGCATTCAGTATGAGGAGTACTTCACAGGTTATTCCCAGAAAATTCAAGATGAAAGTATCGTAAACATGTATTTTAACCTAAACCTTTCGAGTAATTCTTGAGAAAATCTAACATAACGAATACGATGTTCATCCTAAGGGTAGTTTGCGACGGGGTATTTTCTTAAAAACTTACGCATCGCATACTTGAAAGGTCTTAAACTTAAATAGTAAGTTTCATGTTTAACGTTCTTGTTTTCTTTTGGGTTATGTCGTTCATACACTCATAAACACACAGAGACCAACGCGCGCGTGGTATTCTTCTAGAAATTCTCTTTTTATTTCAACGGTCGTCAAAACATGCATTTCCACGTACTTTGGTAGGGGAATTTTCTTGAGAAAAACTTACTGCACAAAAACTGTAAGTCTCACTAAGCCACAGAATGTAACTTCGATAACTTAATATATCCATTAACCAATTGGAGGATATTTAACATTGGTTTGAAAAAATAACATATTTCAACATTCAAACCGGTAAGAAAAAATACATCACGCAGGTAGTAAGATTTTATCCACCTCTTATGTTTTACCAATTATACAAAATCATTCAAAATAAAGTCGATTTTATAGGCCATTTCCAGGAACATCAAGATACAAATGCTATTTGTCATGAAAACATATGGCATTTCAATCAAATGTTTTGAATCTCGTAAAATATAGTTTGGAGTGGAGAGATCTGGTTTAAAGATGCATGCTTGTTATTTATGAGAGTTCTGCTGTTCGCACGAGCACACACATTACGCAGAAATTTGTCTAAGAATTGTTTCTTTTTGTGGGGGATTCAGGAAGACTTATAAGGTGTATTTCGGGAGAAATAATTTCAGTATAGAATGTTTAGTAGAACACAATACTTCCTCTGTTTATAATTTTTTCAGTATTTTTAGACAGTGTAAGGCGGAGATAAGGGCATCGCGTGTCCGGCGCGTGTATAGAAACAAAAAACAAGCCAGGCAGAGTTGCAAGGTTTATGCAGTCATTCAGACACGAGTAGTGGTACGCAACAGACACACTCTTAAACCTCTACAAATACGTGGCGGCCGTGGGAAACAGGTAGCGCACCTGCCACTTATAAAGCAAATTTCTCGCCTATAGGACGTGGAAAACCAGTATATAAGTAGACGGTACACATTGTTCAAAATGTGTACAGTTACTTTAAAAGAGGGGTCGAAAAGTGTGGCCCGCCGATTACACACTGGCTGCAACTGGCGTTTCCATAAGTACAGTAATAAGAACCATTACACTAGATATTCAGAACTATACAACTCCGACAAAAACGAAATGATGAAAACAAAACCGTTTGTGAATTTTATAAGATTGATGGCTTTTTCGTCGTTTTCGGACGGTGAGGAGGAAGAAAATAAATTAAGATACTAAGATTTATTAAATACCAATGTACATATCTATCTCTGTAAATAATGCTTCGTTTTTCTGCTTGTATTTCCTTCTTTCGTTCTTTTTGTGGGGGTCGTATATAGTACCAGCTGTGTTGATATATATTTATATAATTAATAAAACAATAAAAGTCATATAATAAAAATAAATATGATCATATACTCTAGTTTTCTGATATTAAATGTATTTATTGTCCCAGTGTGAGAATGCGCTATTGAAGTAATGCAAATTAAGTGAAAACATAAACAAATACATAAAGGACAAACATGTAAACAATGCAAAAGAAGTATGAAAGGAACACAAATGTTACAACAGCGCATTTTGCTATTGCAGTGTGCCAGCACGCGTGAGTGACCTGTGGCACGAGCAACCTGCTGCCAACTACCCCTCCCATTATCTCACAAGACTATGAACAAAGTATACCATATGTAAGTTAATAGTAGAGAAACTAATAAACGATCGCGGGAAATGTAAATGTAATACATTACATGTTTTAAAAGTTCATTGTGTAGGTATAAAAGTGAAAAGTTTAGCGAAGTCTTTGTTAGCCAAGGTTCCGTCGGATCTTGAATGTATTATGCAGGGAAGCGATACTTCATCCAAGTCGATGTGTCTGCTATGGAGCTTTATGAAATAACGGTTATTAACACAAATGTAATTCCACACTGAGGCAATTAAAACGTTCGGCGAAGTAAATTTAATTTCTGAGCGCTGAACAAGCTTTTAGCCAATTTTCTCTGAATCTACGCCAATCCAATCCATCACTACCCCCCACGTGATGTAATAAAACATTTACTCGGTTTAATTAATTGATGAAGCAAGAAATGGCAATAGCTTCACACTAATCTTACCTCTAACAAGGAACTCTCACCAGAGCTTAACCCTAACTGTCCTGTCAGTTTTGAAAATTCTCTCTTTTAATTTTATGATTAAAGGCATGCAGTTAATAGTTATTGTCTATTATTGTTTCTCCTACTTAATTGCGTAATTATTTCAAGGTTTTCATTGTTGGTCTTTTTGAGAAACAATAAAATGTCAAGGTGGTTATAAAGTGCTGTTTCGTCGGTATAATGAGATTCAAGTCAGAAGTAAAACTCTGAAGTGTTGCACTCATATGACTTTCTCTACTCTTGTACTAACCATTCTTACAAACTGTTATTCCTATATCTTCTTCGTGTTAGTTGAGATAAACATTTGTACAAGTTATCTTATTGCTTATTTCCTTGTAGGTGCAAGGAGAATATGGGATTCCGTTCTTTTTGCACGACTAACATAAAAAAATGAACAACGCTGTTGCATTTAACAAAGGTTTAAGTTTTCCGAAACTGACACAAATAAAAAGGAATATCTCCAATATGGTTCATTCCATAAAAATAAAAAATAAAAAATAAAATAAAAATCATTTGGGCATTAATTGTGTTTCACAAGATCTACGTTTTCTGTTTGGCAAATTTGGTAAATCTCTTACTATTTACCAGTTATACAAAAGTCATCAACAGTAAACAGGACTTCTTGGCTATAGCCAGAGAATTCAAAATATAAATTTCATTAAAATATGTTAAACATATGGCATTTTAATCAAAATTGTTAGAGGCATTTTTGAGAACGTCAAAACTTTCGAAAAATTTTCCATGTAAAGGGTAGTAGAAATTTTCTTCAAAATCTTCGTGTTGCACCCTTGAAAGGAATTGAACTTAAATACGAACTTTGGTTTTTAACCAACTTTACGTTTTTGAGTTATGCTGTACACAGACTGAAACTGTACTTTTTTTGGATTCAGGGGACCCTAAAACGTATATTTGCGGTGAAATATCGACTTCGAATTTTTGAGTGCACTACAATACTTCCTCTACTTTACTATGCGTAGTAGAGAAAGTAAAAAATCACAACTCCTGCATACTTTGGAGTAAAGTGTTTGCTCGAATCGAGGTGTACAAGCAACGTTGGCACTTCTGTTAATCATGCAGGTAGCTTCAATAATTGCTTAACACATTTGCAATTAGAGCTGTTTTGTGAATGGTTTTTTTCTAGCTGAATTACCGATTTCTCAGAAACCACTGGAGATAGCCAATTAAAATTTAGGATATTAAAACCTCTCCAAGTAGTATTGTGGATTTAGTTTGGTATTAGTAACAAGTTTGGCAATTTTCACTCAATCTAATGCTGCTAGACTACGAGTAACCCTAGATCCACTGCACATGGAGACTCATTATTAGATTGCCTATGGAAATAGAAGGAATTTATGTCCTTTGTAACTGGCCATGCAAGTGCATATATCTTGAAGCACGCTTATCAGATATTTCAGTATGGAATGACTGAATCGAATATGTAGTACGCGAGAAAATACGAATGTCCACAGATAGGTGATTTAAGCATATTTGTATAAAAATGTGGGGAGTGGTGTTGAAACCTGTTTGTTTGACAACTCAGTGAGATGGAAGTGCAACAAGTTAGAGACAGACTTGCCATGATGGATCGCCCTTCACAGTCTCCTGATGGAGGTGCAGTGGGTGCGAAAACATCGTGATGCGTCTGTCTCAATGTTATGATGATGCAATGCTCAAAAGTCGTACGCTTACGTATCCGAGATGCGAAATTTGGGGTTATGACTGCTATCGATTCAGGACAGCTCTCCACTCCTGCCCGCCCGCCTGCCCGCCTGCCTGCCTGACTTTCTGAATTATTTATAAAGCAGGGAAGCAGCTCTCGTTTCGGGCGGAGTGCTCTTCTAAAACAATATACATCTGCACGTTTCAAGAGTTTTATAAACTCAGGTTTAACGCGATATCACGTGGTTCAAATTCTGAATTCAGATGAGCAAATATCTTGAAGTGTTTCCCAATAGTAATGTGATGATTGATTTAGTTATATGCGTTTTCTTTTCCATCGCCTTAGCATATAGATCATATCACGACGGTTACCTTCTGGTTCTTTCGAAATACATGATAAACTGTGTGTGTCAGATATATCATCTTAGGTGTTTGCCGCTCTATGCCATGTATTTTGTTATTGTGGATTTAATCGGTGGATGTACAGTGTGGTCCAAATGTTTTCCGAGCCATGTTAGAAAGGCAGGATGGCTTATCGGTAAGTTACGCCCAGTTGTCACAAAAATCGACTTGCCAGCTCATACCTGTCTATATGGATGAGGGATGTAATGCGTTTGTAAGTGCAAAGAAAATCCATACATGAGTAGTTTACAACTTACTAACAAAGTTATTGCACTGAAAATGATATGAACTGTTGTGTGATTTTTCTCAACGGCCGCTATTTCTTATACCCCTTACTTTACGTAAGCCAAATGTGTAGACATTTCATATTTTACCTAAATATTCTGTTATCGTGTCAGCTGACAAAATATATCCTAATTATTAGGAAGTAAGCGTTCTCTACACAACATTTACATCAAAAATATATATCCACAAAATAGCCCATGGTATATTTATTATTATTATTATTATTATTATTATTATTATTATTATTATTATTATTATTATTATTATTATTATTATTATTATTATTATTATTATTATTATTATTATTATTATTATTATTATTATTATTATTATTAACGAGAAATGCATACTTTGCTTTATGTGTGTTTAAAAGCGTTTAAATCTGTTTCTTAAACCTCAATGAACGCTATCACAAAAAGCAGTCACTTGTTTAAATACGTGCAGAAAAAAATGTGCCGATTTCTTTCATTTGAATAAAATAAAATTGAATATTTAGCCTCTTGTCTCTATCCCACTCACCACGTGTCAGACGAACACATGCAAAAATAAATAATTCTTGATAAAGCCGTCCATAGGCTAAGCACACCAGGCGCAACTAATTCATCAGAAAATTCTTCGTCTCTTTCCCCTACACCCTCTCGTCCGCCGGAAAACATTTGGAGCCGGCTGTGATTGCTGTTTCCTGGTAAAAGAGTGCCAAAGAAAATCTCCGGTGGATTTTGTATGATTTTCTGGAATCTTTTTCATCTTGCCTAACGTTGAGTGGCTTGTTAACACAACAATAAAGGAAAAAGGGGAAAGATTGATGCCCTTACTTTCTCTAAACATGATACACAGGTGAGGAAGACCTGTATTATATACCTGCCTAACACTCCTAATTGAAACCAACTGGAAAGAGCAATACTAAATAGAACTAGACGAATATATTATATTCGTTTGTATATAGTGATTTATGATTTATATCATACTTTTGTAAGAATAAACATCTCTATGATTAAATAAATTACTCTTCTGTTATACTTGACTAAACAGGTTTACAAGCTAGAGATAAATATATTTATGTATATGATTTACATGAATATGACGTATATTATGACAATAAAATTGCGTTATACTTTTGCCTATATTCCTATTGCATTCCTATAATCAGCAATAGACTAGTAAAGGTAAATTAACCAATTATAATTTGAATTAGAGGGAAAATATTCTGTTTTACTTGATTTTGCTTTTATACAGCAATAAACATTGATATTACTGTGAAAATAGAGTACTTTTTTTCTTATGGAGCGCAAACCTGGGTTTCCCCCTTATATTTTAACTCCATCAAAAGCGTGTTCTGTAATAGCCAATAAGGTATGGCCACCAATAATGACAAGAGGTCTGTATTACAAACTGAATGCACTCACTGTACCTTTTTCTCTTTTAACCAGTTCGGTCGAGAGCATAAACATATATTTCGTACCTACGCCATTTTGTAATCTTTGTATATCTTATTGGTGTTAATTACTTAATATAAGGAGTAGCACATCTTTGTACCGTGGCCTAAACCAATGATTGAAATAGCCATGATTCGTACAACGATGAATAATGAGACGCGAGCTGCAATGAGATTTTCTTTGGAGCTCTTTGTACATATGTATCACATGATTAACATGTTACTATGCTGCTCAACATAGTAAGCAGTATGTATGTGCACGTGGTGAGATCACGTGTTCCGTGGAGACAGCTATTGATCTGAGAAAGCCGACTGCTCGAGAAGGAGGGTGGAATAATGTCAAGGGCCACTTGTTGACCGACACGGCCTCTCTTACAACAAACAGGCCGCGTCCCAATGTCGATCAGTAGACCTCGCCTAACAAATACCTCCCAGATCGCTGGGTGTCATTTACAGGGAGGAAACCGCGGCTTTGCGGTAGGTTAGGGATAACAGGGTCCTGATGCTAGATAGGCACGCCCCGGAGCCCGAAATGGCAACCCGGGAGAGGTGCGTCAATACCCATGTCAGCCCACTCTCCAAACGCTGCCATCAAATTCGCTTTTAATTTCATCCAGGGGCCCACAGATCATTAGTTGCATTCCAGAGACGAATACTGTAAGTAACGGAGCTTTTCGAAAGTCAATGTTAGATTTTCACATTGTTTATATAGCTCAAATTGTAAAAATCGGGTACATAAGGAGTTAAATAGTTTAAATGCATAAGTTTGTTCTATAATTGAGCAAGCATATACATAGTTTTCTCTATAAGGTGTTAAAAATAAGCATTGGGTAGTTTTCGAAAGCTTTGATTTTCATCAGGTGAGCTATGGGGACATCAGAAGCCCTTCAATGTTATATCTGTTAATTCATGACCGCTATTTCAGAAAAATTCAAATTATCAACTGAAATTTTAGAGCAAATACATGATATAATTATTATTAATTATACTTTATACTATTAATAATTATATAGTTTTATTATTACTTTCTATGGTATGTATAGTAAGTAGAGAAAGTATTGTATTCAACCCAAAAATTCGATGTCATGTCACCGTAAATATGTGTTTTGAGGTCCCCTGAATCCAAAAAAAAAAAAAAAATTAGAAAAAGGTCCTGTGCGTGTCTGTGCGTTTGTCAGGCTGTGGACAACATAACTCAAAAACGAAAAGTCGGTTCAAAACCAAAGTTGGTATTTAAATTTAATGTCTTTCAAGGATACGACACGAAGATTTTGAAGAAAATTCCTCCATATTAAACTAATCTTTACATGGACAATTTTTCGAAAATTTTGCTTTTCTTGAAAATGGCTCTAACACCTTTATATACGTAGACAACAAAAATGTTTAGATGAAAATATTGCTAAATAGCATGACTTAAGATGACTTAACAGAGAAAATGAAGTTTTTGACCATTTTTCCTCAATTTCCAGCGATCACTTCCCTTAACGGTGTGTAAATCTTCATGGCACTAGCATTTTACATATGGTTCACAACCTTATTCCACACTAAAGGAAAAGCATGCTGAATCAGAAACTCATACTTTGACGCTGGTGCACATTCAATATTCACTCCAGAGATCAGGCATCTAGCTTTTCAAACAACGCCAGGTGGTCCAAATGTTCCTGAACTATCGGTCCTGGAGTCGCGGACTCAACCCTATTAAAAATCGAAGAAACATCTGCCTCCGAAAAGGATTTCCACGTCAGCCTATCACTTTATCTGTGAAATGTGGAGATACCTTAACCTTTGGCTACATAGTGCCTTCCTGCCGCTCAAGTTTAGAAGACGGATTTTATATTTATCATATTCGTTTACTGCGCTTCTCTAGCGCTTACTTCAGTATGTAGGGGAAACTAAAATGTGTACTTTAATTTAAAGACTATGGTCATACACAGGATGATACAAAAATACCTTTAAAAAGTTTAAGGATGGATGAAACATGATAATAAACATCGCTTAGTTTTCACTTTACGGGACCAACCCAAGTACCTCTATCTAGTCATTCATAGACATATTCAAAAAATTTGACAAACAACAAGGAATATCTCCGAAATGGTTCACTACACAAAAATCAGTTATGGAAAATTCATCAAAACTAAACACGACTATACGGGCTATAACTAGAAAATTCAAAACATACGTTTCATTTACCATAAAAATATTTTAAGCATATGGCATTTTAATTAAAATCGCTAGAGCCATTTTTGAGAAAATCAAAATTTTCCAAATCTGTCTCATGTATGTAAAAGGTAGTTTAGGATGGTGGAATTTTTTTGAAAATCTTCGTGTCACATTCCTTAAAATATTAAATTTGAATACGAACTTTGGTTTTTAACCGACTGTTTTTAGTTATGCTGCTCACGGAGAGATACAATCATACACATACACAGACAAACATACGGAACTGATAGCACTGGTTTTAGGTTTAGTACGTCACAAACTTAGGAGAGTAATATTAACTAATCAAGGTGTTAGACAAGGGTGTGTATTATCACTTATACTTTTTAATATTTAGGTATATGGATTACATTTTATATTACATTTTACAGTATAGCAATTAAGGTAATGGGCATTAATTTGCAGGTTTTAGCCTACGCAGATTATTTAGTTATTGTACAAAACTCTGAAAATAATCTTCAGAGAGCAACTTCAAAATTTCTGTTCCTAAATCGGAAGTCATGGTATTCCGAGATAAATGCCCATTAAGAGTTAAAATAGTTCTAGACAACAATATATCTCATTTGTATTTTAATTATCTAGGATATGATCGTTCTTTTGATTATCATAGATCAATAAAAATAAAATAAATATCAGTTAATGTACGGTACTAAAAGAATAATATTAAAAACAACACGGGTCGATATACAATTAAAGTTTTATAAGATAATGGCAGCACCAAGTGCTGTTATATGTTAGTGAATCCTGAATAATAAGACAAAATCATTGTTAGGACATACAAGAAATACAGTAACAAATCAGAATGCGAGGGAAAAGTTAAACACATTTAAAATACATGATAAAATCGAAGAACATAGATGAAACTGGGAAGAACACCTACAAAGGATGGACTTCTCAAGAAAGATTTAAACCTACTGGCCGAAGACCAAGACAAAGGAGGCCGAAACAGGCCGAGTGGTCTAATTCTTGTTAGGCAGAAGAAGATGAACAACAACATTGTGGTTATTATTTTGTGAAAGATCAATTCTGTACAACATCACTGTTGAAGTGCTAAATGTCCAATTACTGGACAGAAAAGTCGAGGCTGTGCTGCAGTTCAGTTTGCAGCCGTCCATTTGACTTGTCACATTTAATGGACCACAAGTAAATATTGTCCAAAGCTGCACGTGGGCGGCCAAGTGCGATGTCCGGACCATTGATCCAGTGCCGTCCTAGACACAGGGCCAAAAGGTCACCGTCGAGTGCTTATATTTTCTGACGTCACGCCGCTTCCGGTTACTATGTTCGAGTAAAGGGCGATATGTCAGGGTTGTAAGGGGAGATGCGGACGACATGCGATGCTATGACAGCCCCGCTCTCGCAGTCCACAAACTCAACTGACGTGTGAGTACCAATTTATTTAACGTACATATTTCATATATAAATCTCAGGTGAACGCTCACACGTCCCCAGACAAAACATTTGACAGTGATGATATATTGCAGTTATAGTTAAAATTAATATTCTTAGAAATATTAATGTTTAATTCCATTCGTAAGAGAATTGCCATGACATAACTCGGAAAGACATTTGGTAAGGAAACGTTGCATCTCTCTGACATTTGTTAGTTATGAGTAGGCCTACACATTTCTAGATACTAAGGACAGACAGAAGACAATCAAGTTGATCTGTTACTAGACCATAGGTATATACAGGTACAGGCTGCTAGGGACTTACGTGCTTTGATAATTTGTACCTTAATAAGTATAGTACATAGTTGTTGTTTCTCTTCCGTAACATTTTCTCCGCAGACCAGTGATATAGTTTACTACCTGATCATTCTTTACATTGTCGTAACTGCGCCGTAAAATGAACAACGCCAGTCGTATAGACTATTCGTTTTGTCTCGCACCTCAATACCTGACCCACTCGCCCAGGCAGTGAGAGATAACTGGCCTTACATAAGCATTGGACCTCGGTTCCATTACATCACTCGTTATCGCGAGACCGGCCCACTCTGCGTCACGTCTACTTAACGGCACTAACCAACCTAAAACATACTGCTCTTGACGATGAACGCTTGCAATGAAAAGTGGGTGTAGTAAATCTGTCAGATTTCAGTTCGGTCTATTTGTGGTTTTTAGATTTTGAGAGATTTGTCTTTAAAATATAGTTGGCTGTTCTTATTGCACAAGTGCTGCTGTCGGTTGACAAAAAATCTGCACTTACATAACTTTCTCTACTCTTGGACTACCATTCTTACGAACTCTTATTCCTATATCTTCGTGTTAGTTGAGATAAATAATGATTTGTACAAATTATCTTATTGCCTATTTCCTTGTAACATAAAAAAATGAATAACGATGTTGCATTTCGCGAAAGTTTTTAAGTTTTTCCAAACTCACACACAACAAGGAATATCTCCGTTATGGTTCACTCTACAAAAACAATTATTCGGACATAAACTGTGTATTTTAGCAAGATCTACATTTTTTGCAGACTAAGATTTGGTCTATCTCTTAACGGTTTACCAGTTATGAAAAAGTCGTCCAGAGTAAATATGACTATAGGGGCTATAGCCAGAAAACTCAATATGTACATTTCATTTGCCATAAAAATTTGTCAAACATATGACATCTTAATCAAAATCTTTTGAGGCATTTTCAAGAAAATCAAAATTTTCTTAACATTTTCTTCATAGCCCTTTTCTAGGGCTATTTTCTTCAAAATGTTCGTGTCGCATCCTTGAAAGACATTAAACTTAAATACCAACTTTGGTTTTTAACCGACTTTATGTTTGTGAGTTATGCTGTCCACAGACTGACACACACACACACACACACACACACACACACATACACACATACACACACACACACAGAGAGAGAGAGAGAGAGAGAGAGAGAGAGAGAGAGACGGACCTTTTTCTAAAAATGCTTTTTCTATTCAGGGGGTCTCAAAACATATTCCCGGTGAAATCTCGACATCGAATTTTTGGGTGGAATACATTACTTCCTTCTATAGCGCGTCTCACCCTTAAAAGACAGTACACGTTAAATGGAGCGCAGTGTTGCAACATGTACTAGTTGCGAATCTTTCTCCGCGAGCGACTCGAGGTGGCCTGAGTCCTGTACTTAGTCCTTCAATTGCTGCTTGACGAGACGGGCACTTTTAACTTTGGTATCCCTCCACGCCTTTGTTACTGTATGACCTAAATTTACAAATGACTCGTCTGTATAAACAATTGATTTCCCCTGGTCCCTAAACCTTTTACGTCTTTTAGATATTTATGTCGCCATCTGATGATATCGATATCGTCTCTTTCTATTAATATGCACTTGTTACCCTTTCTTTCATATTCGAACCCCAAATCAGAGTGGCCCTTGAGAAATTTGGTAGGGTCTCATCACTGTTGAACTGTGACAAAATTATATTCAGCGTGGGTGGAATATTTGCAAACAGTAAAGAATGAACAATTCGCCGCACTCCACCTTGCACTATTCAATCATATTGCGTTAACCTAGCGTTTTGTGTAGTCCCGCCCTTTTTGCTTTCTTTTTCGATGGCGTTCTTAGAGGTCCTTTCATTAGTTCCTTTTTAATCATACACACTACTGCTTCTGAACACCCGATAGCCTTAGCTGTTTCTTTTACCGCCTTACTTACACGCATTTTACTTAAAAAATAATCCAACACATTCATAATTATTTGGCGTTCCTTACTTCTTTATTTACCAACATATCGTCCCTTCCTAGCTTCACCCTCCATAACCACAAATATTTACAAAAATATTAAACAAATAACGCAATAACAGCTCACAGTTACACACACGGCTTCTTTCGAACTAATGCTAGTGCTGCTCCTTATACTATCTTCTGTGTCAGGCCTGACGCTGAATAGATGAATACCTTTTGTTTGCCTTACTGGATAAAAGAAAGAGGTTACTGCCTTTTGGTTTATTTTAAAAACTTTCTCCAACCTTCCTCAACATTTGTTCTCGCTGGTTCCCTGATGTAAACTCAATAACAAAAATGTTTCACACTGCGTAACTTTTGCAGTGCACATATATAAAATTTTCCGAAAACATTTAATTTAAAAAATTATAACACTTAACTGGGTAATCATAGAGAATTCAAAGTAGGCAGGTAGTAGCACTATAGTTTACTCTACCTAAGAAAAAAATATAGATGCATTCTAGCAGTTAGTTTGTTAGTTAGTGCGTGATGAGTGTAGAAACAGCAAATATCGGACTTCTATTGAAAAAAAACGTTTTCTGAAGAAATTTGGACCTATAGAAATGTATAATGACTCTGAAAAGGATATAACCTGATAGAGAAAAAACTTCTGCATAGGATAATGTGTTCAAACCTGAAATTTATAACAAATGAATATTTATACCATGCTATTAGGAATCTGGCAGCAGAGCGAGGGTAGAAAAGGACGCGGCTAATGGCAACTTGTATGCGCTAGATAGAGACAGAGATGTCCCATTTAACTCCATACTGTCTTCTAAGAGTGAAACGCTATATAGTTACCAGTAGAGAAAGTAAAATGTATTATTATGCAATACCGTGGATTTGAGAGTTCTGTGGCTTTTCTCTGAAGACTAGTGAAGTGCTAAGCCTGTGGATATGTGAAGAGCAATATTTCCAATAACCGTTCCAGAAATTTAAATAGCTTTTTCTCCATATAACAATTTTTGTACTTTATGATAAACTGTTTTGTAGTATATATTGATAAAGATAACATTTTCAGACATGTAGAACATATCTTGTTAAAGATAACTGTGCATTGGTTTGTTGATTACATTCATACGAGTACATACAAGTATACGCTTTCCTATCTTTGTATTATTAGTGTTATTTCTTATTATTCTGTTCTAAATTAGAACAAAATAAAAATTCATATTTCTAATAAATATTAATATTTATTTAAAACAAGTGCAAACACTTATTGCATAGATATAGAAAAACTAACATACAAAATTTCAGCCCTGAACTTTAATTGTAAACTGTCAAAAGCCTATCTTTTGTTGCTATTCAATTCTTTCTAAAGACATAACAATTTTTAATTACAAAACTATTTAATGTAGAGCAAGGACACTTATACCAACACTACAGCGTGGCATGTGCAATTTCACCTAAACATTTCATTAAAATTGGTTGATCATGGAAGAATTAATCCAGGATCAGGTAATATATCTTTCAGTCGGTAATTCAACCCGGCATTTCAGGATTTGGAGGATAGCCACTCTTAAATTACAGATTTTCGTGACGTTTCTTGGTTTGAGTCGCAGCCGTAGTGGCGTCAATTGACCACAGTTGCCTCCGTTCTACTGACCCAGCTGTGTAAATCACTGTCCTGTCCTGTCCCTTTAATGAATTGCCCTCGCAAGATTTGTAGCCAAATTAAAGGTTCCCATGCAGGATTTTCCCTTCCATGCAGCGGTGTGTGCGTTGGAACCAAACACAATGCTGGGCAACGTGTTCATTAGCCCCGATTGTGCACTCAGATCAATGTCGCCTGAATAGTTCTACACATGAACTGCAGTTGCTATGGCAACGTGTGTTTGGTTCCTCCCAATCAAGTGTGAAGCGAAACAAAACGCGCTTTCAGAAGGTCAAGCTTGTGGTATCGAAACCAAACCGCGTGTTTCTTGGCTGTTGATCAAGAAATCTGATGCTACTAAAGCCAAGGCTCGTGGTTCCCCTTCAATGAGTCACGGGGTTTTCATGCACACAAGGAAGAAAACCCTACCATCATGCGCTTGTCCTTGCAGTTACTGAACTAGACAGTACAACCAATACAACTGTCACAAGTCCTATAATCCTTTCACGAAGGAATGTGTTTCACATCAGCAACTGTGATGTCTTCTGAGAAAGATTACTGCTAGAGTTTCCAATATATCTACAAGATTAGGAGACATTATAGTTATTATAGTTTATTATTATTATTATTATTATTATTATTATTATTATTATTATTATTATTATTATTATTATTATTATTATTATTATTATTATTATTATTATTATTATTATTATTATTATTATTATTATTATTATTAATTATTATTATTAATTATTATTATTATTAATTATTATTATTATTAATTATTATTATTATTATTATTATTAATTATTATTATTAATTATTATTATTATTATTATTATTATTATTAATCATCATCATCATCATCATCTCCTAAATTATCACCTATGGACCGGACAGAGTGAAGACCTCGAAGCAGTCAGTCCAGCACCAAGTATGACAATGAGGAAGAGGATGATATGAAATGCAGGCGAAATGGGTGATTGGAAAGGTGATAATGGAGAATTTGGTGGAATCAGTGGCGGGTGAAATCGGAGAAAACCCGCCCAGTTGCCGCTTCGTCCACCAGGAATACCAATGCGGGTCCCTGGGACCGAACCCGGGCCGCCTTGGTGGTAGGCGAATGTTTAAGCACTCAGCCGCTGCACCGCTGACACTTCACAATTCGTGACTTGACTGCAACTCACAGCTACTCTGTTCAACTTCCTTGACACTACTACGGTAAGCATTCCTCAACTGCTCATAACTCACTCTATTAGCTGCACAAGCCAGTCTGCTTATATATTCTATGAATTACTAGTAATTCTTTGGATAAATGAGAAGTTTCTCGGTTCTTGTCGTAAACGAAGACCTTCGCTTAGGAAGCTTCTAAAAAGCGTGCAATGCGTTTGTTCTGAAATATCCATTGTCGCGTATTACATAGCAGCAATTAAAAGAATGATTTGAGGTGACCAACATTTAATAAGACGTGGTCACCGCGACAATATGTTTAAGATATTTGCTTGGCAAATAAAATGTATGTACATACTGAATTCTCTGAGCTCGCTTTCTGAAGTCCACTAGATTCTAAATGGCTTTTGTATATTTGCTAAACCATAAGAAACAGGCAAAAGAAACCCACTACATAAAATAGTTCTTATTAAGCTACCCAATTTATGTCAAGTAGAAGTGTTTGTGGCTAAAGTCATTCCAAGATACTGTTTGTTATGAATTTGAATTTCCAAATACTCGGCTTCTTCCATTGTCAAGTCGTTTTTAATTTTTTACTTTTTCTACTACGTATACTAAATAGGGGAAGTATTGTGCCCGACCAAAAAATACAATGTCTAGATTTCACTGGAAGTGTATGTTTTGAGGTCCCCTGAATAAAAAAAGCATTTTATAGAGGAACGTTCCGTGTGTGTGTGTGTGTATGTGTGTGTGTGTGTGTGTGTGTATGTGTGTGTGTGTGTGTGTGTGTGTGTGTGTATGTGTGTTTGTGCCAGTATGTGAACAGCATAACTCAAAAGTGAAAACTCGGTTAAAATCCAAAGTTGGTATTCAATTTTAACACATTTTAAGGATGTGACACGAAAATTTGTTAAGAAAATTTCCCCACCCTAAAGTACCTTCTACATGGAAAGTTTTTCGGCAAGTTTTATTCTCTCAAACACGCTCCAACGGTTTTGCTTAAAATGCATACGTTTAAGATATTTTATGGCAAATATAATGTATATTTCATACAGTTACCCTTGATGACGTTTGCATAACTGGTAAACTGTAAGAGGTGACCAAGTCTTACTATGCAAAAATGTACATCTTGTTAAAACACACAATTTATGTTCAAATACATTTTTCTGGAGTGAATCATTTCGCAGATATTTCTTGTTATTTGTGCGAGTTTTGCAATACCTATACTTTTCTCAAATGGAAGGCCGTTACTAACTTTTTACCCCTTGGGCGTGCAAAGAGAATGGAACTTGAAAACTTTAAAAGAGTTGACTATCGCTCAAAGTACTGTATTCCCAAATTTCTCTTGCATCTACAAGGAAATAAACAAGATAATTTCTGCAAGTGCTTATCTCCACTAACATGGAGAAGATAAGGAATAAGAATAGTTAGGACAATGGTATGGAAAGTCATGTGAGCGCAACACATGCGATGTTTGAAATAGGAAATAATTGTATTACGTGTAAAGCTGCTACGTCATTGCAGGAATGTCCTTGGGAAGTACGAAGATAAAACTTGTATGTATGTTTGCTGATGGTGGTTAGTGCAAGACATGCAATATTGCATTACCACTGCATGTGCCGCCAGAAACACAAGAAGTGAGTCGATCAGCGATACAGCATGCACGGAACCGTTTCATGTACACGACCGTGTCTCTGAGCACGGATTTCAATGCATCCTTTGTGACAAGTAGAACTTCCGCCAATCTGTAGCTAGGGCAAGTATTGTATTCGTAGTGAGATGTTCTTGGAAACACACATTTTGAGCTCCTCTAAATAAAAATCTGAAGTGTTGCACCCACATGACTTTCTCTACTCTTGTACTAACCATTCTTACAAACTCTTATTCCTGTCTTCTTCGAAATTATCTTATTGCTTATTTCCTTGTAGGTGCAAGAGGAATATTACAACACAGTAGGCTTTGGGCGATTGTCAAATCTTTTAAAGCTTTGAGATTCCGTTCTCTTTGCACACATAACATATAAAAAGTGAACATCGATGTTCCATTTCACGGAAGTTCTGTTTTCCAAAACTCACACACATAACAAGGAATACCTCCGAAATGGTTCACCCTACAAGACAATTTATTTGGGCATAAATTGTGTATTTTAGCAAGATCTACGCATTTTCTACAGTAAGATTTTGCCTATCTCTAAGGGTTTGCCAGTTATGCAAAAGTCGTCCAGAGTAAATACGACTACAGGGGCTTTAGCCAGAAAATACAAAATATACATTTCATTTGTCATAAAAATATCTCAAACATATGACATTTTAATCAAAATCGTTAGAGCCATTTTCAAGAAAATCAAAATGTTCGAGAAATTTTCCATGTAAAGGGTAGTTTAGGGTGGGGCTATTTTCTTCAAAATCTTCATGTCGCATCCTTGAAAGACATTAAACTTAAATACCACACTTGGTTTTTAACCGACTTTTCTTTTTTGAGTTATGCTGTCCACAGACTGACAGACACACACACACACACACACACACACACACACACACACACACACACACAATAAAACTGCTTTTTTGGATTCAGGGGATCTCAAAACATATATTTCCTGTGAAATCTCGTCATCGAATTTTTGGGTGGAATAAAATACTTTCTTCTACTTACCAGCAGAGAAAGTAAAAATTAAAGCCATAAAGCTGAAATGTTATGTGTTTATGTGTTTGCGTGGCGTCAGCCTGTAACACCATAACTCAAAAACAAAGTCAGTTAAATATAAAAAATCTTTAATAACTCAGGTAAGTTTTAACCTTACCACCAGGACCCGGATGTTTATGACACACAAATGTTATAAATATGCAAGCACTTATGACCGAAAAAGAAAACAGAAAATCTGGCCATAAATGTGATCTGCTATTTTTTGGGATGAATTCTCCAAATATTAAAAACCGTAATGTCATTTAAATGATGGTTATATTGAAACTCTGTTTTAAAATCTAGCAGACTCAAAAATAAGTAAAGAATATTAATATTATTGTTGCACTTTGAATTTATTTGAGTGCTGTATCCCTCAGCTCTGCACAGAATGAAATAAATGTCACATTTTGAAGGGTGATCGGAAAGAATTACAATAGCAAATTACATACAGCTTACTCTCCAAATTCGCCGAAATATGCATTTGTAAGAAAGTTAATTATAAGAAATATTAGACAAGAACTAGGAGATGTGAAAAATTAGTCGTTGGGACGACCACAAGCACTAAAATAGTAATGTAAAATGTGACAAAATTACGAAAATTTAAGAGGAAATATGACTATAGTATGAAAAATGACAAAAAATTTAAAAAAGCTAAAATATGACTGTATATAACCCATGAGAATTGCACAGTTTTAATCATTGTGCTTATCTTATATTTTCCACGGGGAAAAAACCACACACACACAAAAAATTACATGTTATAAATATCTCAGCCCTGCTTACCATAAACAGAAATTAAATAACATTCTATAACTGAAATAAAATGTTCCCTCACAATATTTCGTTATTCTTTATCCATAAAAATGGCTCACAATTTTGATTTAACTATTTTTGCAACTGTCGTGAAATATTTAAATTTTTTGTCAACAATCTTGTGAACTGCCAGAATTATATCAGCGCCGCTGATGTACCAGAGTTTCGTTCTGAAGTTCTTTTACATGCCAATAAATCTACAGACCTGATGTTGGCGCCTTTAAGGGCTCTTAAAAAGCACCAGTATCGGGCAGATTTGACCCTTGTGACCTAACCGACTAGGAGACCCAGAGAGACAAACGAAAGTGCTTATTCAGAAAGTTATTCAGTATCTTCCAAGGATGCGACGCGATTTTGCAGAAAATCTCCTAACAAAAGCCCAAAACTATCCTTCACGCGGAAAAATACTCCCTGTTATTGATTTTCTCAAAAATGTTCAATTGGTTTTTATTAAAGTACCATCCCTTTAAGATATTTTAATTGAAAAATGTATATCTTGAATTTCTTACATACCTGAGAAATCCTTTTCATTCTGAATCCAATTTATATTTCAAACTAATAAACCGCAAGATATAGGCAACTGTACAAAATATCTAGATCTCGTTAAATAGCCATGGAAAATAATGTTTCTCTTGAATTTTATGTAAGTCAGATATGAATTCCTCACTGTTTTATGCTGGGCTTAAAATTCAATAATCTTTCTGTGTCATCTCAGAAAACAACTGAATAGCGACGCAATTTTAAATAAAGTATTTAATATCACCCCAATAACAACGGATATATCGAAAATAGCTGATGTCACTAAATACGTTTTTTAAATATATTGGGCGATTTAAAGAGTAATAAATTTTCTTTTTGCTAACGTTTTCCCTATCTCTTATTGCCTATGACTGTACAAAACTACAGAAAATCCCTTCATAATGAAGATGGCCACAGAAATCTCAAGATACACATCTTATTGAGCGTGTTAATATTTTTCATATATGACACTAATAATTTTTTTAGTTATTTGTGAGAAAATCAAAACGATTGAAATGTTATAAAGAGTGGTTTTGTATGGAAAAAGTTTTCTAATTGTAATTTTTTTAAACTGTAATTTTTATATTGCATCCTTGTAAAATAAAGTAAAATACCAAGTGTAGTGTTTACCTAACTTTTCGTTTTACTGTTATAAATTATATTTGCGCGCGCGCGCACACACAACAACAACAACACACACACACACACACACACACACACACACACACACACACACACACACACACACACATATTTGTGACAAAATCTGGACATCAAAGTTTTCGTGAAAGTGAATAGGACAAAATATATTGTAATCACACAACCTTCTCTAATTTGTAACTTATTTCCGTAGTTTTATCTATTTCGTTTTAATCAAGACAAATATTAGTAGAATTCTTTCATTGCACTTTATGTTGCAGATGTTCAGGAGCATACAGGATATATCTTAGCAGATAGTCAAATGTTTAAAATGCACGTCGCTATATGGCGGCCTTAATTTTGTACATCTCTAAATTACCTCAGGGGAAACCAAATAAAGCAGACTTAGCACTTTTAAAGTGAATAATTTAAGTAGCGCAATAATAGCTAAATATGTATAACTAGTCTAAAGTAAATTAGACCACAGGGAGAAACTTTGCACCCGTTTGTTCAACACCACCTTCAACGGAAGCCACTTGGATATTACTAAGTTTTTATCAGCAGCTGTACTAGATTTTAAAACAGTCCAATACCCATTTCGGTCACTCTTCGTAGAATGCGCATCGAATTAATCCACGTCTTTGGCCCTATACGCTAATACCTGCACTCCGTCATATGCGTTTAGATGTACCCAGAAGTGCCTAAATGCAACGGCAGAGCCAGGCTAACTTTGGTTAAGTACCACTGTTTCAAAATACAAACGAGTAACAGCGAATATTTCGGAAAAGGCGAATACTACATCAATTATAAGTTTTGAAGAGATCTTAAATTTTCCTAGTATAAGTTTTTAAATATTTGGCTGCAAAATCGTTTTTTCTAGTTCTTTTATATTTATAAAGTTTAGATTTTCAGAAACACCAACATAGACTTGTGTGATAATAGTTATAAAGCAATATAGAAATAAATGTCAAACGTATCTCTTGAATGTTATTGAGCCATGTGTGAGATAAAGTTCGTCCTCATATATTGAAATAACTTAATATAAAACGAATTAATTGAGTGCATCAGATGTAATATATGATGTAATTTTGTCTCAAATTGACACCAAACGCAATATACAATGGCTGGTTAAAAGTTAAGGAATATAAACCATTTCAGAGGGCGTTTCAAGACAAGGAAGACACCGTAACTTCAGGAGCGATTTCCCTTATTGTTATAAAGAGATACAATTAATCGCTCAGGCGTGGTATTAAATTAAAAATTTAGTTCTAAGAATACGCAGATTCTGATCACCAATTTAAGAAATCGAGTGGGTGAAAATGGAGCAAAAATTATCACAAGTCTGATCGAACCGATAAATTCCCGAGTGTAGCGAGAATGATATTTATTTCAACTATTTCATCAAAAATATGAATTTAAATATTATATGTAATGGTTTGAACAGAAAATTCTATGAAAAATTACGTAAAATTACGTAAATTACCACAGGCAAAACTTGAGTTTTCCAAAATTAACTCAATTTTCCTTACTTCTTTAGATGCTGAAACATTTAATGTTTCAATTAAATTTCTAGGGGATGTATAAAAGTTCTAAAATAATAGGGCATGAAAAATATAAATAAGTTTAAGTTTATGCCTGTGACATTTGTTTCCTTATCAGCTTTTAAAATGGTTTTAAAACATGCTTGTAAGTTACGAATGAATATATTATTCTTACATAAGAGTAATTCTAAAATGTAACGAGCTCATTGTATACAGAAAACGATGAAATTACCGTATAACTTAATCATTTTGTTATATCTATATATATGCTTCAAATGTAATTTAAAGTACGTATATAACAAAATAAATTGAACAAATATTTAAATGTACAGCTTCTTAGAAACCTAAACATCCGTGTTCTAAAGGAAATATTGGTGCACCGATGCAATTCCCTTCTTGCTGTTTTAAAATAATTATTACAACTTTCTCATTTGTTCCTGCCGTAACCCCCCCCCCCCCCAGAAAAAAACAAAATCTGGTTTTGTTCCTTGAAACACAGAAGATTGTTTACAACTGTTAAACTTTAAGCAATCATGATGACATTCCTAAGGGATGTAAAAATACAATTACTTGTTTGAAAATGAGACCGCACGATTTTTGTTTTGGAATAGGACACTGGTTACCTTTACGTTTAATTCACCTGGTAGTTCCTGAATTTCTTTGTTTCTAAACAAGAATTTGTGGAACTCAAGAATCGTCAGTTTCGACTTTTCTGTACACTTGCTAAGGAAGAGAAAGGAAGAAATAGATTTACAGTCGATAAAAGCAGCAACAGCCACAAATATTTAGCCTAAATTTCCTGTACTTTTACGTGTATGAAGTGAGGTAAGTCTAGGGTAACATTCTTCAAGAAACACGAACATTACTCGTTTAGGAAATACTTTTCTGGTGGAGCTAAATAACTTACCAGAGAATATTTCTACTCCGAAAATGACTGATCTTTTCTTGTCGTTTCGATGACCAGAACTTAATGCTTTGCATTTAAGGTCATATAAATAATAAAGCACGCCGAAAAGCAATTCTCTCTGTGACATTTAGTCCGTTTGATGGTAAATATAGCTTTTCCTGGAAATAACGTGACATCTAGTGTCTAATCTTAAAGCTATAGAGGCAAGAAAGTAAGCACGTGTATAAGCATAGACATACTAATCTGCCCATTACAGTTCTTGGGAGTTGGAAGATAAAATCTCAACTCTTTTGGTGTTTTCTAAAGAGAGGATCAGAATGAGCTTTCGAATTTTCTAATACAATATTTACTGAAGTTTTATTTTATATTGCAACCTAGTAGTGAGCCTTTTGTAAATTTAAAAGATACAATTACATGATCAAAACGCCCTTATTTTGTCATAATCAATTTGAAAGTTTTGTAATTTCTGAATCTATGCAGTTTACTATTGGGCTATTTTGGTTCGTATAATCATTCTATTTAAGCAGTGTAGTTAAATTTACAAGTTTTCTATGGGTTAAAAAATACTATTTTGGGAAAATTGCATTTAGAATTAAATCCTGACAAGTTTTTGAAACTACATTTTCTGTATTCTCTCCTTTTAAAATAGACTACTTCAACTGTCTTAAAGCTTTCAGCGCTCTTTATGAATATGAGTAGAATTATGAAAGACACTTTTACATTCTGGAAATTTCAAATCGTTAGTTTTGCTTTTGTGATTCAGTGTTATAAATTCGGCTGCGCTATACAGATGAAATGTGGTAAAATTATTTTTCGTTTTATAGCAAAAGTGTCAAAAATGGCATACATTTATGTACTTACTTCATAGAACATGTAGGATCTTCGAACTCCCAAACAGAAGCATTTCCAATTCTACAAATTATGGTTTCACAGCATATCGCATGCTTTAATAATTGTCATATGTGTCAATGCTAACGTGAAAAATTATGTGACTGATAAAAGCTGGTAAGAGTTTGAAATATGTGCAACACCAAATTGAAGAAAACTATGGGATCGCCAATGGCTTCAATACACTCAAAACCGGCCAAATACTTGCAATGCTGATTAATATTTATATTAGACATTTAGTTTTCTTTAGTACCTTTAGTAAATTATAAATTATTCAACATAATATATCAACCCTTATAGTTTTAATTATCTATGTCTGTTTTCTTCCTCAAGCATATTTTAAAGAATATCGAATGAATCTTCGAAGTTTTATAGCTCCCAAGTCTAAAAGTAGATGATATTCTGTTGCAGTTAATACTCGTTTATTAAAATGCACAGGAAGTTAATCGTAGCTTTGGTATTTTATGGATAAGATGTGTAATCTGAATTCACTCTATGACTAGCCTTAAAATTCAAATTATACAGAAACATCAAATGTTTCTAAATCTAAAATCAGTTTTACAATATTGTATAGTTATTCATTAGCCAAGCAATCGTGCTATTTGCTTCTGAAATTTTATCTTAAATACTTTTCTGTGCAAAAAGTAATTCAGTTTGGTAATCTCACAGATGTTTCAAACTACCTACTCTATGTAATAAAGACTATGTGGATTTTATTGGAAAATATATCTAATTAAATTATGTACAAATATGTTCAGTCTGCTTTCTTTTGCGTTGCTGCAGAGAAACCAATTAGTAATTACTGCAATCGATTTCTTTGGAGCACTTAAAACTGTCTTCGTCCTAAATAAATGTTATAGATTTATTTTTTGTAAAATATAGTACAAGTCCTACATTTTAATAAATAAAAATGGTTTTAGTATCCACATTGTTTGGATCCAATGGATGCTGGTTAACATATCCGTAATTTGGTCACAGGAAATGAAGTTAATCAAATGATGCAGAGAAATTGTTAATATGTGTAGGTATATGTACCTTATAATCGTAGAAGGATACTGCTTTCACGTAGTCTATATGTTATGAGAAAACATTTTGCTAATTCGGTTTCAAGTAGAACTTTACATTTGTTTACAAATATACCGAACAGTATAAGAACTCTATTGCAGCCAAGATTTGGTTCTCCCCTTAAATTTTACGTTACATTTTACTGAGTATATGCAATTAGCAAATGGGTGCACATTTTTGTAAAAAATAGCGTGTTTGCGCATAGGACAATGTACTTTCAGTAATAAATATCAATATCTCAAAATATAGTGCGTATATGTCAATAAACTGTTGTAAAATGTCTAGTTCTGGGGTTTTACGAGATGCTACAGATAAAGCATGTTATAAACGTTCAGAAAATTATAATTTACGTGTAAAAAGTTTGTCCATTAGTGACAAAAATTGTGGATGTTTAAGTAACATTTTAATAATATATATGTAGAGTCAGTTACAAGAATGTCTAAAATAGCTTCTCAAAATTTCAGTGTTCTGTGTACAATACGTTCTTGTAGAAGACCATAGATTTATACGCTTTTGGGGAGGAGTTGTAGTGTTTAACGCCCACTTTTACTACATACGGCACCGCAGGCGGTGACACTGATGATACAATGAAGATGGAGCACCGGTGGAACGAGATGGCGGGGGAAACCGGAGAACTCGGAGGAAACCCGCCCCCGCGCCGCTTCGTCCATCACAAATCCCACATTCGGTGCCTGGGATCGAACCCGGGCCGCTTTGGTAAGAAACGAATGGTCTAACCGCTCGGCTACGAGGCGGCCAAATATATACGCTTTTGTGAAAACTGCTTTCTGCTTATTTAATTTTAACAATATAGAATAATGAAAAGTTTTATGAAGCACAGTTTCAACCAACAACACCTAAGCTTTTAAATTACTGATATGCATAATTGCAAGGAAGTCCTAATATTATTTCTCAACACTCTTAGGTACATTTTCTGAATAGACGCTGATTTTTGATCAGAAAATTATGTCATTTTAGAACTGTATTTGGAATATGTTTTTTAATATTTTGTGGTTCCAGTTCCAGGTTATTTCTATTGTAATTTTAAGTAGTAGCATGATTTATACTGGTGGATAAATGTCGACTGTGTTACAAATCTCGGTATATGTATTTATCTACGATTGTTATACAAATTATCGATTTGTTTCTTTGTTTTCCTAACAACCTAAATACTGGTTTAATTACAGTGGTAAATTAAAACGTTGCTACAACATTTTCATTTAATTAAACAATACAAATAATGACTTTTACTCTCTACCATATAGAAAATCAGATTTCTTACGGACCAATTTCGAGAGTGTCTTGAATAAATATGTCTTCCACTTCCGTACATATTTCAATTTACTCTTACAGTATCTGTCACCAATTTCGGTTTATTAATATCCATTATATTCCAGACTAATAATATTGGTGGCATTGTATTTGCATTTAGAAACCTGCATATTTGATTAAAATAACTACTCTTATTTACGTTTTTGGGGGTGGATAAAATAAAATTGATGTCCCAGGAAATGAGAATACATTTAAAATTATATGAAACCACCCTCAGTAAACCTCGGGAGTTAAACTTAACGCTCAACATCATTTTAATTCACTACGACTCATATTACCTTGAAAAAGATGCAAGAGAAAACTTATTTTTTGTGTATTCAGGTTGACCATAAATGATATTACCATTTTATGCATAAACAAAAATAGTAACTAAAATCATTATTTCAAGGGGATAAAGTAGTCAAACATAGTGAAATTACACCTTAGTCAGTTAAATTACTACTGCTCTTAATGTTCTCAGTGGGTTCTCCAGAAATTTTTATGAATTATTTTACAAATCATAGTAATTATTTAAAGAGGTTATTTGTATTGATAGCTTATGTGTTTGAGTCTGTAAAAATCATTTCATCCAGCAGAAAAATAATAAAATTTACTCTTAAAACGTTTGAAATCATGTACCTTTTTCACCTTTTTAATTATTTAGTTATGTATATCAGTTTAGCAGAAATTAAAAAAAGTATTTACAAAGTCAAGAAAATAAAAATGTGAAATGTTTTTGCTTTCCTAGTATCAGTAATATATGTTATAAAATTATTATTGTGGCTCAAAAAGTTTAACTATGTGTAGTGTATTGAGAGTTTCAGCTGCCCACTTCTCACGTTTTGTGAGAAAAAGAATTCACATGTATTAAAAGTAAATATTATTTTCCTTCTGAATGAAATTATTTTATAGACCAATCACATAAGCAATCAATGGAAAATACCGCTTGAAATAATTGATTTACAGAATGA
This sequence comes from Tenodera sinensis, assembly GCA_030765045.1. Lineage (NCBI taxonomy): Eukaryota > Metazoa > Arthropoda > Insecta > Mantodea > Mantidae > Tenodera > Tenodera sinensis. The sequence goes on along the minus strand of CM060961.1, from coordinate 24,144,230 downwards.
GTAATAATAATTTCGGAAAAGAACCACTGATAACTTTAAGAACAGTGGAATTTAAGTTAATTTAATTCACCAAGGTGTAATTTATGTATGTTCGGACTATCTCGTCATTCTAACAGAAAGAGGAATTATATTCCAGAAGAAAACACACGAATTGTTCCCAATTTAAGCTGTCAATTATCAGTTTTATTGTCCCTGGATATTTTCGAAAGAATGCATGGCACAGAAGCAAGACATTTGGCCGGAGTTTGAGGTTATTGGAAGCAATAGCGCCCATATGGACGATAGATAACCATGGTCAGTGAAAGTGTGGCTGTGAGCGCCGCGACCATATGGCCCACGGTCGCCATTTCTCCGCCAGAATCACACAGATATACCAGCCCTCCATGTAACGTGGTGCTTACCTGTCAAAGCAACGCCTGGACCCGGGGAAACACCACATTACACGCACCAAATCAAACCATTACTTACTATCTGAAGGTTTGTAGAACGACTGACCTTTTGTGTCGAGGGTCACATGCAGCAAATCTATCAATGAACATCTTCCTTCAGAAGAAAAATAATGCGTCGGTAGTTGTCAGTATTTCTATAAACGTGTAAGTTTGGTTTCAAAAATATATGCTGAGAGCCAGTCAGTCTGGTAGTTGAGGTGATATGGATGCTGTGTCGAGATGAATGGGATTTCACGTCCAAATTCTTGTTCTTCTTATTCTTCCTCTTGATATTAACACACTTCCACTCGGCTGAACGATAAACGGCTTTTCACAACACTCAACATAATTATGTTAAAAGACGAAGAATATATTTTAATAATTTCAACAACAAGAACAACAACATTAAGCGTTGTAGGAAAGCGGAAACAGTGATGATGAGACAAGATCTAAAACATAAGCGGCAAGTTACGATATAATTTGCTCATGCCTCTTCTTTTGCACATGGAGAAACGACAATTTAATTTCATATTTCTTTTTTGTTGTTAGGCCTAGTTGCTAAGTTGCAGCACACGGTTTAGTTGGCACGACACACGATGCACGGGGAGGTGGGGTGGGGGAGGTGTCAAACCATTTCGAGTAACGGCCATGAATTTGATTGTTGTGTTCCAGGCAGCTCGGCTTGGACTGAGGAAGGCAGCCGACCGGCGGATCTGCGCCACCGCACCGCGCACCCCCCTATCGATTCCACACCGCTACTCGGACACCCCTCCAGATGGGCCCAGTCCATTCTCGCTCACTCCCACCCCCTGCGTAAAGGGTTCGTTGGACTCTTTACAGCAAGGAGCTCTCGTATCCTGGGTTCGAGACTCTCTCAGTATACCTTAAGATAAAACCTAACACCAGTTTTCGTGATACATTCAGTTGCTTTGAAAATGCGAAGTTTATCTTCAGATCTTTTTTCATTTTTTCTCACCCAATAAATCATCCAGGTTTGACAACTTGCTTTGTATGGCTTTCGCCGCGAAGGCATGGATTCGTGAGCGGATGGTCCACATCTCAAATCCCACCAGGACCACCCTACCTGGTTTTCCTCAGTTCTCATAACCGACAAATACTGTAGAGGCCGAATTATCATTTCATTCCATGTAGCATTAGTAGGCGTAGAAGTTGTCAGGACCCCAAATTGTCTACACTGAAACCATTATGTCAACATAAATAATGTAAACAACAGTGGCCAGAGTCACTGGCAGGCGGGTAAACACACCATGGTGATTGCTGTCTGTAAACACTTACATTGTGCATGAGGGATGGGGATGATTTGTAATGTACGATGTGAGGACCCGGATTCGATCCCCGGTACCTACGGGGAGATTTGGTCCGGGGTGCAGTCAGCCTCGTAATGGCAACTGGAACTCTACTAGAAACCGCAGTGGAGACAATGTATCAAATCCTGGTAGGGCCTGACCAGACCAGGAATCAGTAATGAAATCTGCAATTTACCTGGGGAGCGAAATGTTGTATATCAGCGTAGGCAGACATCAAGGCGTAGGCAGACAACGGGATAACAATTTATAGACTACGAGTTCAATATGCGCGGTACGTTACGGAGGCACGGTCTAAGAATGACAAATACGCGCCACATTCAGTAATGGACTCAATAGTCCAAAACTAAAGTATATCTCGCTCAATATTTGCTTTATTGATGAACAGAGAAAATGCTGAAGGATGTATTTGGTCATTTCGTTGTACATATGTCTAATTTCCTTTACGTTCGGGGGTTTAAACTTGAGTAATAACCTACCGGTGATATTGACCGAGGGGAATGGCTCATGCGGCAACGTCTGTGGCCCGCATTCGAGAGATCGCAAGTTCGATTCCCGTGGCCGCGCACTCTGAGATGGGTTTTTCCGTGGTTTCCCATGTCACATGCATTATTTCATACCACGGTTTCCCTTCCATCATTTCCTTATCATTTTTCAGGTGTGTAGTGTTGGCAGTGCTGGGCAAATGGCGTGGATGATGGCGCACAGTAATTGCTGTTCTCGGCGGCGTTTGGCCGGCCTAGCCCTCCGTTGGGGAGACATTCAGTGCGACACTGGAATCGCGGTGTGATGGCTGCTTGGCGGTGCCTGGCGCCGGAATGAAGAGATCTCGTAGCTTGTTAGGGACTTCCGCTACGACCTTGTGTGGCAACTTCGGTTCCCTCATTTCATCCCTGCCTCCTGGGGGGGTGGCAGCCACAATTGATTTCTGTAGGTCGAAGTGAGCGAGGGGCCCCCTCTGTGACTGTACCCTTTACCCCTTTGCTGGTGATGCTTTTGCTCTATCAACTATGGGAGAACAATTACATAGAACAGAAGAAGATTTCATTGGATCACTGGACAAGTGTAAGCAGAAAGGAGAAGAACGAGGCCAAAACGACAGCCTGATGAGACTTGGACAGCCTACCAGAGACGAATAGCAGCGGCTAGGGAACAATAAATTGCATGAATACTATGAGATCCCATATAACTTTAAAATATCACTAATTTTCATTATTGTTATTTAGTTTAATTTAGGTTAGTAACTTCTGCACATTCTATTGTGAACAAATTGTAATCAATAAGTTTAAATAAATCAAAATATCCGCACACTACGTCCGGATATAAGAAATTAGGTATCTGGACATAGCTGGCAGATATTATTTTATTTTATTTTTTATTGTTTTCTATCAACTATGGGGCTTTTAACCTGTGTTTTTCATTGACTTTTACTTTCAGCAAGTTCACATTAAATCTAGGGAAGACAGGGCTCGATTCTGGATAACTTAGAAATAAAAAACCTTGGACCTCTGGTTTGAGAAGCCATAACACTGTGTACCTACTTGATCGCAGAGGCAAGGTAGCATTTTATTTAATGTTTAAACAAAGTCAGTCCTATGTTTTTAATGTTTACAGTCACCTAGTATATAATGTATGTTATCTGGACTTCGGTTTTTGGAATTTTCTTTAACATAAACTAACAATTTATTTATGTTAGCGATTAGCTTGTGTGGTTGTTTATACACTCATATTCCCCAGTCGGTAATTGAACCCGGATCCTTCAGAAAACAGGCAGCTACTCTACCAACCGAAATACGGGGCGAGCTATAGAACTTTGTTTCCTTAAAAATATTAAATGCTGAATGTTATGCTTTATATACGGGTAAATATAGCTTTGCTCATTTACAGATTTGTGGGCTCTAATTCAAATTATACATGTCATAATTAATCTCAAAGTTATATTACGATTCTTGTTTATTTTAGTTTTGTTACGCAACTGCAGCGCGAAATGCGACCATAGAATAACCCAAATATAATAATTTTCCAGCATTGGTCAACCAAAACATTTGAGCGTGATGTCACGGGTAGCTGAGATAGTTATGGCGCGAATGGGAGATTTCGGTTTAAATCCCACCAGGACCGCCCTTCGTAAAACTGAACTTTTCTCCGGGTTTCCATTAGTGTTGATACTGGCAAACGTTGGGGAGGTCTGGAACATTTCGTTTCCAAATATCTTTTAGCAATTATTATTTTATTTCATACAGCTGTGGGTGCCATATGCAGTAAGAATGGGCGTTAAAAGTTATTTAAAAAATCTGATGTGCTGCACTCACATAGCTTTCTCTAGTCTTACTATTCTTACGAACCTTATTCCTATATCTTCTTCGTGTTGTTTGAGACAAACATTTGCCGAAATTACTGAAATCCTTATTTTCTTGCAGGTACAAGGGGAATATGAGAATACAGTAGGCTTTGAACGATAGTCAAATGTTTTAAGAGGGGTCACTATAGGAGGGGGTTGAAATTCTATTCTCTTTGTATGGCCAAGATATAAAAAAGTGAATAATGACCTTCCATTTGAGAAAAGTACAAGTATTGCAAATCACACATAAATAATAATTTGGACATAAATTGTGTTTTAATGAGATCTACATTTTTTGAAAGAAAGATTTGGAGTATCTCTTACAGTTTACCAGTTATACAAAAGTCATCAAAAGTAAACAGGACTACATAGGCTATAGCCAAAAAATTAAAAATATAAATTTTGTTGGCCATAAAGATATCTTAATATACGGATTTTAATCAAAATCGTTATAACTATATTTGAAAAAATGAAAATTTTCCATGAAAATGCTAGGTTAGGATGGAGGAATTTTCTTCAAAATCTTTGTGTCCCATCCTTGAGAGATATTAAACTTAAATACCAACTTTGGTTTTTAACCGACTTTTCGTTTTTGGGTTATGCTGCTCAGACACACACGCACGCGCACACGCACACACACACACCCACCCCCCCCCCACCCCCACACACACACACACACACACCCACACACACAGAGAGAGAGAGAGAGAGAGAGAGAGAGAGAGAGAGAGAGAGAGAGAGGGACCTTTTTGTAAAAAGGTGCTTTCTCATTCAGGGGGTCTGAAAACATATTTCCGGTGAAATGTCGACAATGAATGTTTCAGTCGCATACAATACTTTCGCTACTCACTATATGTAATAGAGAAAGTAAAAAGTTGAATGTACTTTGAATTCTTTGGCAAAGAAAATCATCTTGTGTTACTTTCTTTCCATTGTGTAAGACGTATTTGGAATAAAGTGAGCGAGATGCATTTGCACTTTGTATTATATTACGCCCCTCTATGCATTCTCCATCTCATGAAATGTTACAATTTGAAGGCGACATAAACCAATAGGAATATATTGTATGTGCATGTCACTTTCGAACCAGTCCATTACATTCAACTATTGTCAATAGTCTCATTCAATAGCTCGTTGGATACAATTATAAGCGTTCCCATCCCAGTTTCCGATCGCTGACGGGAGCTGCGAGCAGTTAACACATTTCTCTTTGGACCCATCACCGCTCTCGCTATTCTCGTGACAACTTCTCTTGTTAGAACGAGTAGTTCTGAGAACATTTGAAAGTACATAGCAGGTAAGCAGAACATGCAGTTGTTTACATGTTTGTCTCTGGAGAGGACGATCCCACCGCTGCCACCAAGTGGCGGAGTTCCCGCAGTGTACACAAGCCGTCTTCAGCAAGTGTTACGTTCCCTGCGCTTTTTATTGAGTCCGGCACGTTACAATTTATTTTTATGAGGCAGCGTCTGGAATGGTCCAATGAACAGCAAGCAGATGTGCTCCTGGACGGTAGATCGCTATCAGCGCCTTCCCTCTCTCGGGTTTTATCACAGTAAGGGCGCTTGTTAAAAGCAAATGTTAATGAAACCGACTACTTGCCTTGCAGAACCTCCGAACTTGATTGTCCTGCTTATCATTGGAAAACAATAAGCTACTCCAATAGTAAACGAGATACCATTAGTTCTCACATAGTCTGTACCTCTTGCGCTTAATTTTGAACTTGAACAGAGGTGCATTTATGCCAAACGATATTTACAAATATCCTAAGTTACTTCAAGATCAAAAGGAATGGATTCTTTCTATATCTAAATAATATAGTTTTTTATATTAAGTTGCCTACAGTTTTAAAACAAGTGCATATGAAGGAGGTGATTATTTATATTCCAAAATTTCGGTACTGAATTGAGGAGTAAGATCTCAGCTAGACTTTACGGATCTGGATTTCCTCAGAAGATCTGTTCGATATTCAACATTAGTTAAAGTTTAAAGTGGCAATATTAGGAGAAGGGAGGATTATCCAAATAAAATTAATGCTATCCATTATCTGCGGTAAACTTGGTATGGACATGTTTGACGGATGAATGAAGAAAGATTACTGCGATGAATTTTGAAATGGATAACCGTCAACAGAAAGAAGAATGAAGGGAAATATAATGATGATGATGATGATAATGATAATGACAATTTTTGCTGTACTTCAGGATATTGACAATAATTCGCATGTTCTGTTTCCAACGATTCCCTAGCGTTTCTTTTTGGGTTTGTTGGAGTGAATCTTCATATTTGTTTGGGTAATCCTGTATCTTGCATAGTAATCTCCGTAATAACTAATGCAGTTTGTAGGTAACTGATGCATCTGAAATGGCTGACCTAGTCTGTTAATTATTGTTTTCGCACTTACAGATAATACACCTAAAAAGAGCATTACTTCGGTTTTCTTTCTGTAAATATTTTCAGACTGTATTATCTGCAATGTCGTTGATCATTGTAAGAGAAGAATCTGCTATACAATTTACTGGAAAATCAGTTGGGTCGTTAAGGATGCACATGTTAGAGGTAACAAGATTTTATGTTGGCAAAATTGCTTGTTCTTTTGTACAAAATATGCATATTTAAAAGCATTGCTATCTTCTTTGATGCACGAAATATTTATATCTATCCTAAACAAGTTTGATATTTTCAATAATTTTATAATTTTATTAAAGTGCTGCCGGATTAACAGAACGAAAATAGAATTTTAAGGTCATTATATAGTAGCGTTTAAAATGGAAAATAAAACTGTTACATTAACCTTTGTGCAGAATACGAAATTTTATAATATATGCCTACTTATTGACAGCTTTAAAACTGAAATATGAATATACTTAATTGAAGCCAACAGTAGCCTGCAAAATGAAATATTATTTTTAAACTACCTTTTACACATATAGATCCACACACTCCATATCATATCCACACTAAAATACATCCTTAAAATAAATTTATCCAACCTTGTTAAAATGCACACCTCACATATGAATGAACCAGATAAGGAATAAACTCCATTAGCAGGAAACAAAGCGGCATTCGTTTCCCTGACAGACTGTTAAGGCAACTTGTTGAAAACTTGTCTTTATAGCCTCTATCGTTTGTTTCTGTGGTGGATGCTTGTTGTTTTACAAATCCTGTTTTAAAGTGCGTCACGTTTTTCGTCTTCGAGCACCAAAAAGCCCACCATAAACATCTGACCATTGATTTGGTTTCCCCCATACCTACCTGTAAATGGGTAATAAAACTAATTCTGTAACTATGTATTTCAAATATCACGGAGCGATGAAAAATAAGTTTTCGTAAGAATGCTTTCCAGAAACCATACAAAACTCAATTATAATATGGAGAGAAAGTGTTGTGAATGTAACGGATCAGATGTTTGTTTCTAAATGTGCCTCATGTTGTTTTGGTGAGCCAGTAGATATGCAAGCCATTAGGTAGCCATCAAGTTGAGGCGGGGCGGCCGGCCTGCCTGCCTGATACCGACCGCCGCGCTCCCACGCATGAAGACATCCAGCCACAGTGAACGGCTGGCATCCTAATGTGGAACCTCACTGCTACCTCTAAGGCTCCCAAATCTCTAAACTTGGAATCACTTTTGTAGTTTAATCCACAGTCCGCTGCTGGTGGTCATTTTATGATAACATTGGGAATGTACACGCACCATAACACCCGAACATAGTCAAACTTGGAACCCAACAGCTCAGTGGCTTCTCTTTCTAAACCATTATTATTTTATCGTTCCGCACTCTAACTTTCTGAGTCTTGTTTTGAATACTCTGTGCGTACATTTTGTTAGATATAGGTAATTTTGAACTCCGGTTAATAACTGCTTACCATAGAGAAAATCCAGTTGGATAACTATCCTATTTTTGGGATTGCCATAAAGATACATTCTGTTAATAAATCTGTAGAAAACGGACAATTTTAAATATGAAAATAAGGGATAAAAACGTATAATGTAAAGATACTTGACAGTTATAGCGTAATAATGTGTAAAATTATTATACAATTTGTATATTTTAATATTATTTATTTCATTTAGTGTAGCATACAAATGATGATGTAAGTTGTACAAAGAATCATGAATAATTTTAAACCAATGTCTTCTAAGACAGTTGGCTGTAATTCAGAGCTTGGAACACATCAACAGTAAACTTAGCAATCACTCCACAAGCACCAAAACTAGAATATTATGAAATATTGTTGAAATTTAGAACGCCTCCGTAGCGCAGTTGGTAGCGCACTTGCCTCTGGCGCGGAGAACCCGGGTTCGATCCCCGGTACAAGCATGGGGATTTTTCCCACGGTGAGTTCTGGAACGGGGTGCACTCAGCCTCGTTAGGTTCCGGGGGCCAATTGAGGAGCTACTTGATGGAGAACTAGCTGCCCCAGATCATGAAGGCCGCCTAACTGACTGGGACGGCTCGGGACACTGACCACGTACCACCCTCCAGTACTGCACCCTACCACTACGCCTGTAGTGGGCAGAGGTGGGTGACGCAGCGGCTGGGCCCTTCATGCGCTGTTGCGTTTGGATTTACTTTTACTTTTATTGTTGAACGTTATGGATCCCTAGATCGAAGTTAACCGAGGTCGAGGGTTTTATATTTAATAGTATTAGCGGTAATAGTAATAGTAATAATAGTAATAATAATAGTAATAATAATAATAATAATAATAATAATAATAATAATAATAATAATAATAATAATAATAATAATAATAATAATAATAATAATAATAATAATAATAATAATAATAATAATAATAATAATAATAAACATCCTGGCAGAGAGGTTGTCACCTCTGGATGTAAACAACTATTGAGTTTAAATCACAAAATTGTTAAACTTGGATTATGATTAAATGGGACCTTCTATTCATGTCGGATGATAAATGAATAAAGTAGAGGAAATAATGCTCCAATCAGCCCGGGGTACCCAGGTCCGACATTTCTCTCCTCAGGAGCTTTTGTATTCTCGAAATTCTCAGGAGGTTAGTCTTACAGAGCAATTGGCATAAACTGTCTGCTTTAACGAGATCTGTATCTTTATGTCTATTTCTTACGGTTTACCGGTTATTCAAAGGTCATGGATGAAGAATGAAGAGGACTTCAAAGGCTTTTCAAGAACATTTCTCATTAGAATATCAAAAACTTCGAATTTGTTCCTAATTAAAGGGTAGCTTGTGAAGGGATGATTTTCTCGAGATTGCTTGGAAGATGCTGAAGTTAAATGTCTTATATATATTATTGCTAATGTTCTTGTAGACGTAAGGTACTTCACAGTAGGCTGTGGGCAATAATCAAATCTTTTAAAGCTGATCGCTATATGAGGGCTTTGAAATTCCCTTCTCATTCCACGGCCAAGAAATAAAACACTAAATAACAATCTCCTATTTGAGAAACGTTTAATGTTGTAAAACTGACACTAAATAATAAGGATTATCTCCGAAATAGTTCACTCTAAAAAAATCGATATTGTCTCTTACGGTTGACCAATTATACAAAATTCAAGCAGAGTAAATACGACTACATGGGATTTAAAACAGGTTTCATTTGCCAAAAAAGAACTTAAAACATATGGCATTTTAATCAAAATCGTTAGAGCCACATTTTAGAAAATCAAAATTTTCGAAAATTTTTCCATAGGAGGGGTAATTCAGGATGGATGAATTTTCTTCAAAATATTCGTGTCACATCCTTAAAAGATATTAAAACTAAATGTCAACTTTGGTTTTCAAGCGACTTTAACGGGCGTTTTTGAATTATGCTGTTCACAGGCAGACGCAAAGACACACACACACACACACACACACACACACACACACACGCACGCGGACCTTTTTCTAAAAGTGCTTCTTTTTTAATTCAGGGGGTCTCAAAACATACATTTTCGGTGAAATTTGCACATAAAAATTTTGGGTGTAATACAGTACTTCCCCTACTTACTACACGTAGTAGAGAAAGTAAAAATTGATAAGACTAGAGGAGCTTATTGAATGTTTAGTCTAGATAAAACGCTTAGGAACAGGGAGTCGCTGTTTTACGTTTGCAGGACGTACTAAACTATACTTTTGTTTGCACGTGACTGTAGACCTTGAAGAAGAGTTTGCCACACGCTGGCCGTAGTCGACTCGCGTGCCACGTTTTGAGCGCAAGAGCTGTCATTATGTAAATACGAGGTCGACGGGATTCGAGAGAGAAGCTCTTCTGTAATTCGGAATTGTGAACGTGTCTTCTGCGATGCACAAATCGTTCCGGTGGTCGTTAACAGCCCTTTAGTACAATGCAGCTATCAGTTCAGTGAACATAAATCACCTCTAGCTAATAGCCATGAAGATGCATACTCCAGTGCTTCCGAAACCGACCGGAGAAAGATTAGCAAACACAAATTTTATGTGGTGAGGAACATTAGTTACACTGACAGCGAATGTCTATGGAACAGTTAACTTATTAGCAATGTAAAGAGAACCACGGTGTGTAAAAAAATATGACTTACTTTCTCTGATTTTCTCTACCTTTCACCGTTTATAAATGGGTATCATAAATAGAAAGCTTATTACTTTCCCTGTCTCTTCATTTTTATCAACATAAGCATTTACAGAAACAGTTATATTGCAATTTTTATTATAAATATTAAGGGAATACCAGTGGTCAAATGTTTAAGAACTGCGCACTGAAAGAAATTTAAACGGACCATTAATAGCAGATATCACGGAAATGGCTGATGCCCAAAAAGTTATATGAAATAATCCTAGTTCTCCTCCATCACGTAACGTTTACCAATTATAGAAAGTTATACAAAATTACTTCCGAAAGAATGGTACTTCATAGGCTATTCCTAGAAAGCTCATTTTCATGCAAACATACTTAATATATGTTAGTTTAATCAAAATGGTCATTTATGAGAAAATACATTTTAAAAACCTGCAAAGGGTAGTGACAGTGGGGAATTTTCTTGAAAATTATGTAGCATATTTGGGAGATGAAGAACCTAAGTACCAGGTTTAGTATTTAACCCACTTCTCGTTTTTGTACGCTGTTCACAATCACAGACACATACACGAGTGCGCGCTGACTTTTTTCTAAAAATCTTTTTTCGAATTCAGGGAGCCTCAAAACATTAATTTTTAGTGAAATGTAATTTTCAGTATTGTTGTGTGGAGTGCAACGCTTTCTCTACCTGCTATTTAAGTGGTACAGAAGGTATAAATGTTATGACACTATAATCTATTTTATTTTCATTCTATAAACTTTACTTTTGTGTGTGCTCACTAAAAATTCAACGAACTTAGCTGAACATTTTATCAGATTTGTTCAGCATAATTATTACGGAGTAAATCAATTTTTCTTGTTGTTTGTATCTAAAGTTTTAAGCGTTTAAATTGTGAATGTTATTCCTCGAATGTAGTTCTTTACAATAAGATACTGAATTTTGTCGAATTTACATCTTTTCTCTAAACAATAGTGAAGTTAATTTCACGTGAAATTATGCACTAAATTATTAAAACATGAATTCCATAATGGATCGCCTCCGTAACACAGTGGTAGCGCGCCTGTCTCTCGCGCGAATAGCCCGGATTCGATCCCCGGTACCGTTGTGGAGATTTTAGCCTCGTCTGGCACGGGGTGCACTAGGTCTCTTTAAGTTCCGGAGGGGCCAATTGAGGAGCTACTTGATGCAAAAGTAGTGACACCAGGTCGTGAACGCCACATAACTGCCCGGCAGGGATCGGACCACTGACCACGTCCCACCCTGCAGTACTGTACTCCACTCATGACGCCGTGGGGGAAGCAGCGGCCGGGCGGTAAGCGGGCTGTTGCGCTGGGGGTTTAGTTTTCTTTTTTAATTCCATAATGCCACCAGGAAAATGCTGTTTACATCTACTCAAATCCTCGTATTCTAAAATTCTGAAAGAAACAAATAATAGCATCAAGAAGATGATTTTAAAGCAGCAAAACCGTAAGAAAATAGAACTACAAGAACAGGAAAATTTAAAATTTCACACCAATTTGCACAGAGCTGCTTAGCCCCATTTGAACGTTGACTTTGGACATTTAAACCTGTTATCCTAGTTCCGTTTATAAAATATTTCAGGATATTTTTGATAATCATTTTTGAAACTGAATTCCTTTTCTTCAGAACTCAGTATCGAAAGCAATGCTCATCAAAAATGATTTCAAATCATACAGTACGCAGGAACTTACTGCAGACTTATTGCTTAAAAAGGCCGTGCCGTGGCCGGCTGGTTATATCATTCTCCTCTCACCAGAGTGGTTTGGGTTCGATCCCAGGCGACTGGTGTGGGCTTTGTGGTGGACAAGACGGTGCGGGGGCGGGTTTACTCCGGGTTCTCCCACCATCTCATACCTGCGGTGCTCCATCCCATCTCCTGTATCATTAATATCACCGCCTGCGGTGCTGCATGTAGTAAAACGGGCCTTAAACTACAGAAAATATTGGTTAAAAGGTTTGTCTATATCTAATGTTGATTACACATTGCATCAGTTTATAGAAACAAAGAACGAATATTTGACAGCGTGGTGTTAAACAATAGTGGTTAAATAATTGCCACGTATATTGATATGCATTTCATAAACACTTTACTCCAAAAAAATGCTTGACAGATATCTGCATTTTAATGAGATTTGCAAATGCAATATGTCATATTATTCCTCTCTAATTCACATATTAAATACACAAAATATCGCTCTTTTACATTAGTTACCGACACTAGCATCATTTAGTCAGCAATTGTCGAATGGCCGATGTATAATTAATTTATTCTACATAACTTACAACTTTCACACTATTATTCCACTAAAGACATTATGTGCAATTATTTTTACTTTATTCAGTGAGATCCAGAGTTCAATGAAAATACATGCTTTGAGGTCATTTGAATAAAAACTGCATTTTGATAAAAAGGGTATTTTTTGTACACATATGTTCTGTACCTCTAAAAAGCATAGCTCAAAAACGGGAATACCAAATTTGGTATTAATGTTCAGCCTCTTTCAAAGAAGAATCCCTAAGATTTTCAAATAAATCTTCCCACCTCAAGTATAGTTACATAAAGTTTTTGTTTTTGTTTCCTCAAAAATTATGTTTAGTAACTGATTAAAATGTAATATATTTAAGATGGTAAATCCAAGATGTAAGCAAAATCTTACTACACAAAAAATGTAGGTGTCACTAAAGAACACATTTTGTGTCAACGTTTTGTGTCGCGAACCATTTCGGGATATTATTTGCTACCGATTTAGATTTTCAAATACTTTTCTCATCCAGAAAGTCGCTATTCATTTTTTTCTCGTGGTGCAAAATTTACGGAATTTCAAATGCATCATAAGCGGCATGCTCTTTTAAAATTTGACTAATATTTTAGCTTAGTGTGTTTTTCTTACACCGAAAAAAAAAAAAAAAAAAAAAAAAAAAAAAAAAAAAGCAATGAACGTGTATCTCGATTAATAAGAAGCCAATGCAAGAATAAGCTTTTGTAAAAATAGTTTATAGAAGAGTGAGTAGAAAAAGTTATGTGAACGCAGTAGCTCAGATTCTTTGTCTTATCAGACAAAATCTTTATTTCCGTATCGCTTCACGTTTACGGTATTTGAAACTGCAGTTTCAGAAAGTGCATAGAACTGAAATTTAATTACTGCACCTTTTAATTCAGTACAGGTACTGGAAGTATGATTGAGTATCGCGTTCTAATTCCAACCAGCAGTAAAAACTGAACTCCGATACAATTCTTTAAAGAGATACTTGGATTTCAAAATGAAAACCACCTATATTTGGATTTATAGGCCAGCGGTGACCAAGGGCAGTTACACCGTGACCTGCAGCCGTTGAGGAGCAGAAATTGCTAGCTTCCTTCAGCCCCAACCTCATTTGCACCCCCACACTGCAAAACCCCAATATTCCGTCATGAAAAGGGCAGGTACACTATAGCACACCTCGGGCTGCTCTCAGCCTGCCACCCGGACCAAACTGGTCCTCTAATTCCCAACTGTATGATACAACCTGGGTGGCATTAACAAAACTTAATGTTTATTTAAGGGTAGTTAAATAAATTCGGTATTTTTCACTTTCGCTACTGCCTATTCAGTATAAGTATGCTTTCCCATTAAAAAAATTACACCAAGATTTCAAAGAAAATACCAAGTTACAAATTCTTGAATAAAAAGTTACAACCGTGTGTTTGAAATGCATAACTCAGAAGCAAAGCGTCGAACAGATGGATATCAAATATTGTATTTCAGCTCAGTTTCGTTCAAGGGTATCAGAAAAATATTCTACAAAATCTCAAATCAACACACCTTTTATGTAGATTATTTTCTGTTATTCTTTATTTTTGCTAAAAGTTATTTGCATTAATAATATTTATATATTCAAACATTTTATTCCTTCTGAACTCCTCCGAGTTACACTCCATTCTAAATAATTTTCGTATACATACTTAATAAAGGAAAGCTTACTACACGAAACAATGCGGTTAAAAACAGATTTTATAACAAGGTTTACTAAATTTATTAAATAAACCGTTAGTGTTTGAATTTTCTAAGAATTTAACCACACACATTTTGTTGATGTGCTAAGTGAGCATTCATTTGTTCCTCGCGATGTTATGTAACGAATATGGAACTTCAAAACAAGTATTTATTAATTCTTTTTAAATATTTAACTATTGCTTTGGTTTCTTCCGTTCCTCTTCCACCTATCCACGAATTGTGTAATGGAACTATTTATGAAAAGGTTAATCGGGAGGAAAAGCATGCCAGAATATAATTTTCTCCACTGTGCCTGTAAGACAATCTGAAAATGTCAGTAATGTGGTTTCATTAGCCAAAGTAACGCATTTTTCGTTTATCCATCGACAAAACATATATTCTTTTTCGTAAACATCTTTTGATTTTTCTGGACTTAATAAGCTTCCAGCAGGGTTTGTTCAAAATGTCAAGCACAATACAATACATTTTATCATTATCTTCATTTTTCCTCTATAAGTATTGAAACAAATGAAACATCTGCTTAGCAATTAGGTCATATACCTCTGATCTGATGTTATAATTTTACATTTAGCAAATTTATTAATTATTTTTACATATTTTAATGTTAGTATTACAGAAAATGTTGCATGTAACACGTGTATAATATTTTCATTGTGATACTCCTAACGTTCGCTTTCGCTCACACACTAAACATATAGATGTATTCGTGCTACTGTCAGTCAGACTACACACTGGTTATATAAATAACTCGTACGTACGGAATTATATTTTTTCTGAAGTATTTGGTATCGAAAGAATTAGTAGGATAAGAAATGTAAATTAAATCAATACGCCTGCAAATCAATAAGATCACTTTATGCGTCCCTGTCTGTATCATCCGTCCATATTTTGGGACCTGCGAGCGCATTTCCATAAACTTCTGTGAGTGGAGCGAGTCCTAAGGGCATTTAAAGCTAACGTGCAGTCTAAACATTTGAACACATATTTTAAAGCACACGAACACAGAATATGCCACAAAAACGCGGGCGGCAGGGTTAAATAAACGAGGGTAGCAACTTTGTAAACTGTAAATGCCTGGGTTGTTTGCGTTCTTTATTTGTTTGAAGAAGATTCTTTTTGCGGTTCGTGTAAATATTTGCTGACTTCAAGTTAGACAACTCACTTTACTTCTTCGAACATATTCGGCTGTTTTAATACTGCAAACATTTTATGAGCATAATGTGGTTCATTCGCATGTAATAACACTGAACAATAAATCACAATAATGGACAATAATGCGACAAGGTTATATAAACGTATACGATCTGATAATTACCAGGCACCAGGGGCTTTAGTTTATGTCACTGTAAAAGGAAATTTAGAGCCCATATTGACTTAATTCTAGTAAGCCCTTCCTTAGATAATTACTCGCAGCACCTTTAAGCAAATGTAGTGTCTCATTGACGGCTTATTCACCAACAAATTGAAAGGCTACTCATCAGCGAAATTTATAAATCTTACCTTTTTCATCCAACTTTTATCATATGCTGTACAGTTATCAAAGTGTTTTAAATTTCGCGAAGTTACGTCTATACTTTTTAATATCTACATTGATGACTTAATTAAGAAGTGGAAATTACATGTCCCTTTCAGGAATTTATCACAAAACATAGCAATAAATACTTTAATTTTTGGCGATGACCAAGCCGTCATCGCCAAAACAGAGGAGAACCTCCAGAAATAACTATATATTTTATAAAAAATGGTTAAAAGGTATAACTTAGAAATATCTGTAGAGAAAACTAAAATTATAGCTTTTAAAGGTAATATAATTTCAAAAGCAAAAATCTGACGCGTTGAATTTCCATGTCTTTTTCTGCTCTTGTACTAACCATTCTTACAAACTCATATTCTTCTATCTTCTTCGTATTAGTAGAGATAAACTTTGATAAAAATTATGTTATTGCTAATTTCCTTGTAGGTACAAGAGGGATATGGCAATACAGCATGCATTGAACGATAGAAAAATCTTTTAAAGCTTTTAAATTCTGTTTTCTTTGCATGGTTAACATATAACAATGAATAGCGATGTTCCATTTGACAGTTCTCCACAACTTACACAAATAATGAGGAATATCTCCGAAACGCTCCACTCTACCAAAAAATTTATTCAGACATAGATTTTGCCTTCTAGCGAGATCTAATTTTTTTGTACAGTAAGATTTGTTCTATCTCTTACGGTTCACCAATTATGCAAATGTCATCCAGAATAAATAGAACTTCATAGACTATAGTCAGAACATTCAAGATATCGATTCTTGAAATTAGCTCAACATTTTGATTAAAATGACATTTTTAAGACATTTTTATGACAAATGAAATGTATATTTTGAATTTTATGGGTATAGCCTATGTAGTCCTGTTTACGCTAGGTGACTTATGAATAACTCGTAAACCGTAAGAGATAGACCTAATCTTACTGTACAAAAATATAGATATCGCCAAAACATACAATGTATGTCTAGCATTTTTTGTAGATTGAACCATTTCGGAGATACTCCTTGTTATTTGTATCAGTTTCGGAAAACTTTAGCTTTCGTCAAATGCAACACTGCTGTTCATTTTTTATATCTTATCCGTGTAAAGGGAACAGAATCTCAAAGCTTTAAACGATTTGACTATCGCTCAAAGCCTACTGTATCCCCATATTCCTCTCGTATGTACAAGAAAATAAACAATAAGATAATTTTTGAAAGTTTTTATCTCAACTAACACGAAGAAGATGTAGGAATAAGAGTTTGTAAGAATGGTTAGTACAAGAGTAGAGAAAGTCATGTGAAAGTCACATCAGATTTTTTTATAAACCCTGCTTCATTCAATTGTCTCATTTCCTCAGAAAATAATTTATTATTTCAATACGTATTTTCAGTTGTTTTATTTAATTAAGTCTGCAGTTTTCTTTGGAATAAAAGCTAATCAAATTAGCGTGTCTTTAGAAAGATTGAAAAGGTAATCCACTTCAGTGATTATACTAAAAGACATTATACGAAGAGTGCGTTTTTCCATGGTAATTATCTTATTGAATCTTCTCTTGCTTATCATTTTTCTTGGGTAATTTAATTAAGTTTTTGCAGAATCATAGCTGTTGTCATGTCGGCATTCATTAACCTCAATTAAGTTAACGTAAAACTACCAGCACTCGTGGTGTTCCTGAAGATAAACTCAACTCAAGAGAAAATATTACAAGTCGTTATACATGCTAACGAACCAAATTTAGTATGTGTGAAAAAATCTGTGGTATAAAATTGTTCAGAATGCTTGAGCAACGATCCACTTTCACCCTAAAATTCAATTTTGATAATTAAATTTTATCACAAGTTAGAGCTTGACTGCTAAATATTACTTTATAATACATTTTACATTACACTTTCTCACAAAGTAAATGGATTTTTAAGGGCATACTTTATTTCATCAGATACTTACATTAGATACTTAAGTATTGCATATCCTCATTTTATTGTACATCCTTTAATTTCGAAAATATTTGTATATCCGTCCGTAGTTATAACTCAAAAACGAAAAACTGGATACAAGCCCAATGTGTATATCTAATTGCTAGAAAACTTCCTGCCCCCCCCCCCCACATTTTTGTGTTATTCTTCTAACATAACCTGCATAAAGTTTACATGGCTTCAAACATGAATCTAGAAGAAAATGAAATAGAAGAACCATGTAAATTGCACAAGTCGCAGAAATTACTAGAACTGCTATATAAAAAACTCTAGGAAGCAATATGAATAGCATTTAATCGCTTCATTACTAGGTGAAATGAAAAACATTTGAAAATAGTTTCACTGAAAATGTGCTCTTGGCTTACTTCGTACACAATAGTAACAGGGGAAATATTTATCATTGTGGGCCAACTATTCAATGACTAACCTCTATCATAATGTCAAGAACGATCAAGATACAGTAGTACCATAAGCTTATGGTATTTTAAAGGGAAAGTATGAGAAATACAGGCCTGAACAATTAGAAATTCTAACACAAAAACATGACATAACGTTGCACACGGGATTTGATGTCTTTCAAAACGTGTTTTCTCTTAGTTTCGGGCATCAATATAACATTATCGATATTTTACAAATTGGAGTGCTATCATACACCGCACGTTTGAAAAGTGCTTTTGTTTTGCTTTTAGGATTACAAAATTCTACCTAGAACCTTCGTTCCGCTGACGTTCCTCCTCATAAAATAAAACACTACTTTATCCTTTGTATTATAATTTACTATTATGTCGTTAAAACAGGTGTTTTATGTTGAATTATATCTTCTATGTCATTAATCATTCTGAGAGATCTATTGCCTTTACCTAGATAGTTTAATTTTTTTTTTAAATATATTATAAACTTGTAAGTCAGCTTACTTTCTTTCTCTAACCAAATGTAAAATTCAGAGGGGTTGGAAGTCAATCCTCTTCTGTTTCTAAATGTAAATAGCAAGGATTCAATAATTTTGTCTAAAATATTGTACATATTTACTTAATTATTTAATCAGCTAGATTCTTAACAGTGCTAGAAGAAAATAAAGCCCCTTACAAGTAATATACATATTTAACCGGAATTTATTTCGAATCGGATATCGCCACATCCATTGATCCAACACCACGACAGGAAAGAAAGAATCTCACAGCTTTACGACTGCAGAGAAGCCAAGGCATTTAAACATTTAAAATCTGCCAAAAATTGCGCCTCTACTCAGGGCCACAGCAAATAAGAAGAGAAGAATTTAACATATGTTAATACATTAAGTTAAACCCCACTACGACAAGGAGTGCAGATTCAAAGCTAGAAATTGTTATAGATTTTCTATCGGCTCTGTCTCCATATCCCCATTTACGAGATTTTATCTATCACTGAAAGGTTTTTGAGAGGTCTTATTATTCTGCGAGCGTTCAACTCTTGCTGTTAAGTAAATCGAAACATAACGATTTATAATAATAGTTTCTGGAGACATAAAAGTAAATCATAGTTACCAGAGAAAGGCACGCAAATATAACAATATTTCTTCGTGGAATATAGTTCATAAATGAGCTCTTGATCTAGGACTCCTTTACTTACGTCCTAAGTGAGTGAGTGAGTGTGTCGGGTTTAAGGGCCCGTCGACAACTTGGTCATTAGGGCCCCGAGTCCAGAAGTAAAATTACATACTGTCAAGTGTTAAAAACATCACCCATTAAAAACTAAAAATCTACGGTAAAAATAGATAAAAAACCTCTAAACAACTATTAAAACGTTTCAGTTAAAATGCTAAAAACAGAAACTTAAAATTGCTACAAAGTAAAAAACACTAAAACGTTAAAAACCCAAAAATACGGCCAGCTAAAAAGGCTAAAATCTCTGAAATAAAATATCCTTACACTTGCTTCATAAAATCAATTATGGAACAAAACCGCAGCACTGTATTTACAGATACTGGGTCGTTGCCTAAAACTGACGACAGTGTAAGGCCCAGGCCAACGGACTGGCGATCACGAGTGTATCGTGGACAATCAAGAAGGACATGTGCGACGGAGATTGGAATGTTACACGTCGTACAGACAGGCTCCGGGTCGCCACGCAAAAGGTGTCCATGCGTGGCTCGGGTATGACCTATCCTCAGGCGGGTTAAGACCACTTCTTCCCGCCTGGAATTCCTGCAGCTGGTATGCCAGGGTTGTACCGTGTCCTTGATTGTCCGTAACTGAGTGCCAGATAACGCTTCCCAAGATTCCTGCCAGAGAGCAAATAGATGGCGACGGAAATATTTCTGCACATCTATATAGGGGAGCGTACGGGTGGAATACTCCGGAAGGCGACATGCAGACTTTGCAGCCGCATCCGCCGCCTCGTTACCCGGAATACCCACATGGCCTGGGATCCACGTAAAAACAAACTGGTATCCGCGAGACAGTAGCTGAGAAATCAACGTCTGGATTTTAACAACCAATGCCGAGGTGCCGATAAACTGTTGCAGGGCCTGGAGAGCGCTAAAAGAATCGGAACAAACGATAAAACTTCCAGGACCTGAACTGGAGATAAAAAGGAGGAAATAAAATATGGCAAACAACTCGGCGGTAAATACTGAACTGGCGTCCGGTAGGCGGTACGTATGAGCGTCACCGTTGTATATAAAGGCGCAACCCGTCGAACTACCCATCTGGGACCCATCGGTAAATACCGGACAGGAAGTCCGGTATCGCCCCAGTAGTTCCGTGAATAGTTGGCGAAACACGGAATGAGGGGTAGCTATCTTAACACAGCCCGACAGCTCCAGGTCAAAGCGTGCGCGCTGGAGTTGCCAGGGAGGACACCGGCCACGTGAATGCCGCTCTACGGCTGGCAGACGAAGGGCGTGTGCAGCAAGCAGTTCACGAAACCGGATACCACTTGGACGGGAGATGGTTGTATTTCGCATATAACGGTGCGCGAGGTCTGGACGCAACACGGGTGGAAACGAAGGGTGACCTGGATGGGCGGCCAGCCTTGCCACGTAAGAACAAAGTAATAAAGAGCGTCGAACAGACAGTGGAGGTTCGCCAGAATCAGCATACAGACAATCGATTCTGCTGGTGCGGAAAGCCCCAGTAGCGAGACGGATACCAGTGTGATGTACTGTGTCTAAAAGCCGGAGTTTAGACGCAGACGCCGCGCCATAAATAAAACAGCCGTAGTCTAATTTGGACCGGACCAGAGAGCCATACAACCTCAACATGACGGTGCGATCGCCGCCCCAAGATGCCCCAGATAAGACCCTGAGTACCCGAAGCGAACGATCGCACGAAGCACGAAGATAGCGGATATGGTGCTCCCATGTGAGTTTACTGTCGAGGTGTAAGCCCAAGAACTTAAGGTGCGGTACAAAAGGAAGACGTGTGTCGCGCAGATGAAGATCAGGAGGAGGGTGTACTCCTCGCAGTCGGTGAAAGTGTAGACACTGTGTTTTCGTAGGGGACAGCCGAAAGCCCGTGCGTAATGCCCACTCGGCGATGGAGGTTATCGTCAGCTGCAGTTGACGCTCGATGTGCTCCAAACTATAAGAGCGATAGTAGATCGCAAAGTCGTCAACATACAGCGACATCGGGATACCGCTACGAACAACACTAGTGATGCCATTAATGGCAACTGCGAAAAGTGTGACACTGAGGATGGATCCCTGGGGTACACCATTCTCCTGGATCTTCTCTTGAGACAGCGTGTTGCCTATACGGACACGAAAACGGCGAATGAGTAAAAAGTTAAAAAGGAAAACGGCTAAGTGACCGCGCAAACCATAACCGTTTAGAGTACGGAGAATGCCATAGCGCCAAGTAGTATCGTAGGCCTTCTCCAGATCAAAGAAGACACCCACGACATGCTGCTTCAGGAGAAACGCATTCTGTATGTATGCCTCCATGCGCGTCAGGTTGTCGACACTGGAGCGATAGCGACGAAATCCGCACTGAACATTGCTGAGCAGATTATTCGTCTCTAGCCACCACACTAAGCGAGTGTTAATCATCCGTTCCAAGGTCTTGCAGACGACACTCGTCAGGCAAATAGGGCGGTAGCTAGAGGGAAGTGTCCGGTCTTTACCTGGTCGAGGGATAGGGATGACAATGCCCTCTCGCCAGGAAGACGGAAAAACCTGCTGATGCCAGATGCGGTTATACATGCTCAACATGAAGGACAGAGCTGCAGGTGGAAGATGAAGCAGCATTTGGCGGTGGATGTCATCAGGACCGGGAGAAGAATTCTTTGCTAGGGACAAGGAATGCGCTAGCTCCGCCTCGGTAAATGGTGCATTGTACGGTTCACTTTGGGCACTGTTAAAACTAAGGCCTATCTGCTCCGCAGATTCCTTGATAGCTAAAAACGCTCTATCATAGCTTTGGGTTTGGCTAGTACAGGCAAAATACTCGGCAAGGGCGTCGGCGATGTCCTGCTCGCTGGTGTAACGGGAGCCCTGTACGGCAAGGCCGGGGATGGTCGTCCGGCGACACCTGCCGTACATTCGCCGAACAGCAGTCCACACCTTTTGCGCCGAACTTCGACGGGAAAGAGAAGATACATACTTTTCCCACGATTTGCGTTTTGCGTCTCGAAGTATAAATCTTGCCCTAGCACGAGCACGCTTAAAAGCGACAAAGTTCGCCTGCGTAGGATGTAATGTAAAGATACGCAATGCACGCTTGCGTGCTTTAGTAGCCAAACGGCATTCCTCGGACCACCAAGGCACAGGAACGTGACGAGGTGTAGTGGAACCACGAGGAATGCTGGAATCCGCTGCACGAAGGATAGAGTAAGTAAAATACTCCACCATGTCGTCAATGGTGGTAAAACCATCGTCGGTTAGGTGAATGAGGGAACGAAACTTCCCCCAGTCAGCCTTGGAAATAATCCAGTGAGGAAAGCGTGTTGGCACAGAATTGTGGCCCGATAAGTGAATGCTAATGGGGTAATGATCACTGCCAAATAAGTCGGAAAGTACCGACCAATCGAGTAGAGGTACCAGTGACGGACTGCTAAAAGAAACGTCAAGTGCGGAGTGTGTACCATAGGCAGATGATAAGTAAGTAGGCACGCCAGTGTTTAATATGACTAGGCCGGACATATGGCAAACGTCTGCTACAAGGCACCCACGGGCATCGTCAATGTCGGAGCCCCAATGAGAGTGCTTGGCATTCAGATCGCCAAGAAAGATGAACGGTGGCGGAATCTGTGCCAAGAGAGCCCGAAGGTCGTTCGTGTGTACGACACTGACCGGTGGCAGATAGACATTGCAAAGGGAGAAACAGAGGCTCTGCAGCTGCACACGCACCGCTACAGCTTGTAGCGGCGTGTTGAGTGGCACACTGGTGGCAGAGATATCATGCGCCACCAGGATAGCAACACCCCCGCTTGCTCGCCTATCAGCTGCAGAGTCATGTCTAAATGCCGAAAAACCACTTAGTTGTAATGCGTGGTTAGGGTGCAAGTGCGTTTCTTGTAGACAGACGATTGATGGAGAGCGTTGCGAAACGAGATGCTGTATGTCCGGAACACGTGCCCGGAACCCATTAACATTCCACTGGATTATTTCCATGGTAAAGAAGAATTAGGGATTCGTCTTCATCTTTTTCTTTTTCATCTTTACCTTAACCGACTTAGGACGGGGTAAGTTAAATTCGCCATCGTCTGGTGACTCCGCCGACGTCCGGGAGTCTGAAGATCCCCGGCGGCTCGCTGAACGAGAGCGGGAGCGGGACTTCATGGACGATGTGCGACTGCTGGCGCGACCAGAAGGCCTAGAATAATGGCTGTCAACAGGCTGGCTGCGGCTAGTTGTCTTGTGAGCTGGTGTCTGCACGGCTATAGATGTAGTAGCAGGTGCAGCTGTGGCACGAGAGAGTGAAGGGGTATTCGCAGGTAGGTCAGTCTGTGTAGAAGCATCTGACACAGGAACGTGCTGGATCGCTACGCTGCTGGCAGGAGCGCGTCGGGCAGCCAAGGCATAACCTGTGGTGGTAGCAGGTTTCAGCTGCTCAAAGCGACGACGCGCTTCTGGAAACGTGAGATGTTCTTTCACGCGCAATTCTTGTATGCACTTCTCATCCAAGAACTTCGCACACTGACGCGAGCTGGATGGATGCTTCCCTTCACAGTTCACACAGAGGGGATCCCGTGTACATGTCGGGTCCTCATGGGCTGCTAAACCACAGCGCTCACATATAGCAGGATTATTACACAGGGTCTTAGTATGGCCGAACCGTTGGCACCTAAAACAACGCATGGGGTTCGGCACATACTGGCGTACGGCGGCACGTTCGTAGCCACAAAAGATATACTCGGGCAATTTAGTTCCTCTGAACGTCAGAAACACCGTACGCAAAGGCACATCCTTGCCATCCTGCTTTTTGGTAAGACGGTAAGCCTGACACACACGCTGGTCGGAGAGACAGGTGGTAATCTCATCGTTCGACAGATTGTCCAGACTGGAGGTGGTGACAACTCCCCTACATGTGTTGAGCGATTTGTGTGGGGCTACCCGAATTGGGTAGGAGCCCAACAAACTCGCCTTTAAAAGTTTCTGGGTCTGGTCTGCCGTGTTGGTTTCGATCAACAGCGTACCGTCTCGAACTCTGGTCGCGTTCTTAACCGAGCCACATATTCTGTCGACTTCTCGTTTTATATAAAATGGGCTAAGGTCCTTTATCGTTTTCCCGTCACATGCCAAAGTCAAAACCAAGAAAGGGTCAAAGGAAGAGGGGTTGCGCGGAGACATGATTATTTGGACCCCCATCCGGAACTGTCGGCGTCAGCCTGCCATCCGGGGGTCAAAGGATAAAAGACACCAAAATCTCCACGGTCTGTGCCGCCATGGAGACCCCTCCATGACTGACCTCAAGGCGTACTTCAGAGGAGCTACCCTCCGATCTCCACTGCTTGTCCGCATGGGTAAACCGTTCACCACGTGACACCCCGGTTTTATGCCCCCACCACAGGAATAACCGCCTGTGGCTCCCCGCTTTAGCACACGCTGCCTCAACGGAGTCAGCGTGGATTCAGGGGACTTCGGGTTGATTACACCGGGGCTCCGTCAGCGGTAACACGTCCGGCCGGTGATACTAACCCGACGGCACGCGGCCGTCGGGAGACTAACACCGGCCGTGCCCTCAAGGAGCTACGTGGGTGTACTTGACGTGTGGACGGGCTCCGCACCTAAGGCTACACATGGGGGCAGTGTGAAGGGTCCGCACAACCTTCGCGCCTGAGACCTCCGAAGAGCACACAAGTCGGGGGCCGCGCTGAAAACCGTGGGACAGGACCACGGAGATAGGAAAGATCCCTGCTGGTGAGACAGGAGTTATAAAACTAAGGCCTTACTAACTAATAATCGGAATAAACCTAGAAGAGGAAGAGGGTGATATAAAAAGCAACATAAAATGCTGCACGTGGCACAGTTAATGAAGGTGGAGGGGGTGAAGTGATAGTGAGCAGCTCGGGGCCCCGGGTGCGCCAAACCCGGACCTACCGTGGTAGGTTCCCCTGGGGGAGTTTGATTTCGGAGTCCTCTTCTCCTAGATGAGTCGTCGACCAAGACTAACGAGCCTCATCTACCCGTTGGAATGTTCTTAGCTTCCCCTCACCTCTTGCCTACCAGTGGTCACAAAGACACACGTAGCAGGCCGTCTGGTTCGGGTACTGAGCCCCTCCGCCACGGCAAGGCGACACTCCTTCGGAGGGGCTTACGTCCTAAGTGATAAAGCTTGTAAGAGTAGAGGGCGAGCAAGTGTTTTAGATGAAAAAGCCGCAGGTGAATGAGATCAGCAGCACAATGAAGGCAAGAGGATTAGAAGAGATGAATCAGGAAGGCAGGACTAGGAGGAGAAGGAAAATTAAAATACGGTAAACTTTTTGGCGCAGGAAGATGTGTTATACATTTTAAGTCTGTTAACGGATTCAGGAAGCAATTTTTCATCACTTGCTGAAGAAAACGTTCAGCTTACAAAATTTAATATGAGGACTCCTTCTGCAGATATATCTCCTAGACGTGGAAAAGCTGGACGCATTGAGGTCAGAGATAGCAAGCCTTTCTAATGAAATACCCTTCCTCCCCTTGCTCTAATCAAATTTAATTATCTCTACTACTATCCAAGAACAGGCCAATAGACGCATAGCTTCACAACTTAACATGCCAATACTTTGAAAAAAGATTGATGTATTGCACTCGCATTACTTTTTCTAGCCTTGTACTAACTATTCTTACAAACTCTTATTCCTCTATCTTCTGCATGTTAGTCGAGATGAACATTTGCAGAAGTTATATTATTGCTTATTTTCTTGTGGGTGCAAGGGGAATACGGCAGGCTTTGATCGATAGCCAAATCTTTTAATGCTTGTCCCTATATGAAGCTTTGAAATTCCGTTTTCTTAGAATGGTTAAGATATAAAAACAATAAATAACGACCTCTCATTTGAGAATGTCTATACGTATTCTAAAATTCTGACAAATAACAAGGAATATCCCGGAAATGGTTCATTCCACAAGAAAACGCATTTGGACAAAACTGTGTTTTAACGAGATCTACATCTAAAGGTAGACTTGGTCTATGCCTTACGGTTTACCATTTACGTAAAAGTCATCAAGAGTAAACAATATTACATGGACTATAGCCATAAAATTCAAAATATACATTTAATTTGCCATAAAAATATCTTAAGCACTTTGCATTTTAGTCAAAATCATTAAGAGATATTTTTTAGAAAATCACATTTATTGAAACTTTTTTTTTTGAAAATGTTTCCATGTAAATCCTAGTTTAGGGTGGAGGAATTTTCTTCAGATTTTCGTGTCGCAACATTGAAACATGTTTAACTTAAATACCAATTTTGTTTTTAACCGAGTTTTTTTAGTTATATTGCTCACAGGCGCGCGCGTACACACACACACACACACACATACACACACACACACACACACACACACACACACACACACCTTTCCACGAGTAGAGAAAGTAAAAATATGCATCTTCAGATATTTTATTTGATAATTTAAAAGATGGCCCCAATAACTAATTTTCACTCAACATATCTGATATAAAAACAAATCTGATATATTAGAAAGCTTTCGAGCAATTAAGAGGAGTGGAGAAAGAGACATTTCCCATTACAAAATTGCTTCTAGGGATTGAAGTAATAAATAACACAATGACCAAGCACTAAGAAGCTTATATGGACAAAGAAGGGGGTTTCTCTTTAACAAGTTTGGCGTCTAGGTGGCGCCAAGGCTGAGTGCACCATTGCCTGGTTTGTGGCAGACGAAACAGCCTTGGTCCCGGTACTCAGTTTTGTCTGCCCTGAATTGCTTCACCATGCTTATCATGGACGTCAGCTACCAGCAACCGGGACCGCACGAGTGCTCTCTCCAGCTAATGCGTGTCGGCTTTATGGGCATACTGTGGGAGAACAACAGAATGCCTGAAGTGGTTTCAGCTTGGTGTAGTACCGCATGTTACTGATGGCAAATCTTGCTTCTGTCTGTAAACGCAGCTTTTCCCTTTCTAACGAATGATGTATCATGTACGAACATACCATCAATATAAAATATATTATGCATATCAATT
Organism: Tenodera sinensis; assembly: GCA_030765045.1. Taxonomy (NCBI): domain Eukaryota; kingdom Metazoa; phylum Arthropoda; class Insecta; order Mantodea; family Mantidae; genus Tenodera; species Tenodera sinensis. The sequence goes on along the minus strand of CM060961.1, from coordinate 24,116,482 downwards.
CATGCTATACTCTTTCTCTACCACTCAAAATATCGATACCGCAACTTCAATGGAAATACAGGTTTTGAGGTCCCCTGAATCTAAAAAGTATTGTGATGCCGAATGCAGCGCACAGCAAAGGACGGTCGGGGCTAACCTACTTCACAGCACATACCAAGTCAGCGAGCAAAGGCACTCAAAGTCAGGCTGTCTGGAGCGACTGTTCGTGTATACGTGACTGACAAAAATGAGTGTGCACATAACAAAAGATTGGTAGAACATTCGAAAGGCATCTGGCAGCCGGCGTATTTGTAGAAGTTCCAGACGTCATCCCCGCTATATAAGGAGACGAGGTAACGAAGTGAGTGCGAGACAGCTGTGTGTGCGTGTGACACTGTCGTAGTGAAGGATACGTCGCGTCGAAATAAAGAATCTGTAAGGAGTGTTCGGTGATTGTACTGTCAGGGTTACTGTATGAGAGGCAGAGAAAGTGAAGAAAGACATTGTAATATCACAGTGTCTCTAATCTTTATTAATATCAGTAGAAGAGAATTGCATATTTGTGCAAAAATTTTGGAAGAAAATAAACTGATAGAAAAGCAATGGACTAGACTTTTGTAATTTTTGTCACAGTGGTGTCAGGAGTGGGATTCGTCGAATTGACCATTTGTTACAGTATTTTATAGAACATTTTTTTTTCAAAGAATTTAACTTTTTCAAAAATTGTTTCACACTAGCCGTGCGTATCAAGTTTGGAAAGGATAAAATCAGACTGAAATCTCAATACCATAGCCGAGAGTTGAATTTTTGCAGCGTTGTCCTACAGACGACTGGTGTGAAAAATCAGTTAATTTCCATTGATTGAAACCCAGCACTTAAATACTTACAGCATGGTAAGTCACCATTAGGATACTATGTTACCTCATACGAATTTAAGGCCTCCTTGTGGTTTAACGGGAAAAAAATGTGATAGATCTGTAGAATTTAAGACATTGTACTTTTCAGTCAGCTTCTACCGTTTCTCAAGAGTGCTGTAATGATTTTGATTAAAACACCATATCTTTCAGATATTTTCATGACGAAATGTATATCGTGAGTTTTTCTTACATTATACTTTTTACTTAGGCACCTTAAAACATAATTTTCACTGAAGTGATGTGGAGTTTTTGGATGGTAGGGTACACAGATAAGTCAGCAGTAAGGAAAATAAGAAAAGTCCATTACTTTATCCCTTTTTCAGACCCTTTCAAATAGATTTGTTTCTCGTCCTCTGATAATTCTACTTAAGTATCAATGGCAAACATGGTAAACATGGCAAAGATACACAAGCCGCTTCCAGTTTTCACACGAGTTTCATATCAGAGTAAACGGACAGTGCAAACACTAACGCCTTGAGGTCTTTATTTGCAGACCGGGAGCACTCTGAGCCTTTAAACAGTTATTTACAAACAGTCTATGGACTGCCTGAGGGAGCTGGTATGGTTCAATCCCAGCTGGCTATGACAGTAATAATAATAATAACAATAAAGAGGGCATCAAGCCTCGCAGTCACAAAGTAGCATTAAAAAGTACAAACTCCGCAACATCTGCACAAAATGTCCATCGCAGCGGAACGTTAGTGAACAAAACGTTCCAGCATTCATACATAGCCTACTTTCCTGCACATATGGAACAAAAATAGGTGAGCTCTTTAGTTCGCTTTGCGTAGAGGCCGTGTGTACGACAAGCTGATTGGTTATTACTTTCTCTCCTATATGCATACTCGTAGCTCACTTTGTGTAGAGGCCGTATGTACGACAAGCTGATTGGTTATTACTTTCTCTCCTATATGCATACTCGTATTATGACTTCCTCCACTTTTTACTTTCTCTACTATGCATAAGTAGGGCAAGTATTGTATTCAAACCAAAATTTCGATATCGAGATTTCACCGGAAATATATGCTTTGAGGCACCATGAATCCAAAAACAAGCAGTTTTAGAAAAAGCTCCGCATAACTCAAAAACGACAGCTAAGTTTAATATCTTTTAAGGATGTGACGCGAAGATTTTGAAGAAAATTCCTCCACACTAAACTGTCGATCTGAGTGGCTCAGTTAGTTAGACGCTGGCCTATTGTTCCCAAGGTAGCGGGTTCAAATCCGGCCCAGACCGATGGTTTTTAAGTGAACCATTTCGGAGACATTCCTTGTTCTTTGTGTGAGTTTTGCAGTACTTGAATTTTCCTCAAATGCAAGGTCGCTATTTACTTTTTTATCTGTCTGGCCGTGAAAAGAGAAAGGAGCTTCAAATCTTTAAAACATTTGACTATCGCTCAAAGCCTACTGTATTTCCATTTTCCACTTACATGCATAGGAAAATAAATAATAAAGTAATTTCTGCAATACATCACTTCAGTGTCTGTATCTGCCTTAGCAAGATATCAAATAGCTTGTACACTGTACGAGAAACTTGTCTAAAGAGAAGCCTAGGAAATCTTCACATTCAAATGAAACACTTTTGAAAGTGAAAAAGCTGGAAATATGCTGCGTGATGAAAAATACGAGAAATAGAAACAAGTTCCACAGAAAGGAATAGAGGTTTCTCTCTTTTCTGAATGGCCCAAATCCAGCTCGTGGCTTTCTACAAAGAAAGATCTCTCTTTACCACAATGACCAACGCAAAGATGAACTGCAATGTGTGTTCCAGGTAGAGGCCAAGTAAACCGTTGCCGTGTGTGCAACGAGACCGTAACCCTGGCTAATGTGCTCGGCTTCTACATGAAGGGAGAACTTAGAAACAACAGAACATCACGGATGGCGATTGCTGATTCACTCAAAGCCAAAAAGAAATATGAGGTCTATGAAGAAGTAGTTGGTTCACGTGTCTCCAGCTCCATAAACAGAATAAACGTAACTATCATTCACAGACAACAAGATAGCGGATTAATCCTTGACACTTCTATCCGAATTGAAAAAACAGTGCAGCCCAAATTGAGGAGGTTCATAATCGAAAAAACACCACACCGTAAGCCTTGTCTATTTAAGAGACAAATACAAAATTTCAAATTGGAAACTGATTAGTATACTCATGGAGTGATTACTAAATTTACTATTAATTTGTTACCACGCTTTGAATTGCAACTAAGTGTTTTAGAAAACATTATTTTACAAATTATCCGTGAATCTTTGTACATTTTACACAATCATTTGTATCCTATCTAAATGAAATTAATGAATAATTCTAAAATGGTTAGCTGTCCTATTTCCAAGTGTTATAATTATTTTGTAGATCATTAGACTTTATCTGTCAAATATCTTTACATTATACATTTTTTATCATTTATTGTTCATGTTAAAAATTGTCTTTTTATTTATTTATTTATGTATTTATGTATTTATGTATTTATGTATTTATGTATTTATGTATTTATGTATTTATGTATTTATGTATTTATGTATTTATGTATTTATGTATTTATGTATTTATGTATTTATGTATGTATTTATGTATGTATTTATGTATGTATTTATGTATGTATTTATGTATGTATTTATTTATTTATTTATTTATTTATTTATTTATTTATTTATTTATTTATTTATTTATTTATTTATTTATTTATTTATTTATTTATTTATTTATTTATTTATTTATTTATTTATTTATTTATTTATTTATTTATTTATTTATTTATTTATTTATTTATTTATTTATTTATTTATTTATTTATTTATTTATTTATTTATTTATTTATTTATTTATTTATTTATTTATTTATTTATTTATTTATTTATTTATTAAAAGGCTGTGTCCTTATAACAATCCTAAATTAGGATAGCGGCCCAACTACTAGATATTCCATCTCTCCGTCACTTATTGCTTGTTCAAGATTCACTGAGACTTCGCGAATGTCAACTAGTTCACCATTCAGTGTCATTTCACTTTTATTTTACACTCACTTCCTTTATTCCGCGACGTAGCCTCTTCTCCCGGACAGTCCACTGGCTGAGAGTCGAACACAAGCGTTTCTGCTCCTTTACAACAGCAGGATCCGGAATATCACCCATGACCACCTCACTCGGAAAACAGCACTTTTCGTCGCAACGGAATATACTCGTAGATCGGTAAGTTATTTACTCGCTAACTCAAGACAGCTTCTTTACATAGCCGCTAGAGATTTACACACTGCTCCAGAATATTCGAGATGGAAAAAACATCCAGAAACGTCTGACAATAATGCTCATCGTGTATACGCTGAGTAAACGTTTTGACTCCCCGGCACAGACCTCCCGATAACTTAGCGCCATAGCCGCTGTCTCATATGTTAGAGAAGGTATTGTATTGCACTAAAAAAATTGACCAATAGCTGAATCTTTTATCGTTTTTCTAGTATATTCTGTAGAATAAACATGGAAAACACTGGTCGTTTTATAATACTCGCTATTTTCATTCTCAATTTTAATATATGTTTAGTGGGTATGAAATATAGCTCAATTTCTAGGACCCCCCAGAAAAAAAAGTTTTTATGACGCCGGGAGCGGCGCAAAACAAAGGATGCTCAGGGCTGAGCTAATTCTTATCATGAACCAGGCCGACGAGCAAACAGACGCTAAAGATCAGGTTGCATTAATCGACTGTTTGGTACACGTGAGTATCAACAATGAGCGCAGGTTTACTCCGAACTTCGAGGGTCATCGACGGCCGGAGTGTTTTTTGAAGTCGAGAAAGGTCCATGTTGCGTCATCCTTACGATACAAAGAGGCGATAAAACAGCAGAGGGGAGAGTTACAGACATAGTGAGTGCGAGATAGCTGTTTGTGTGTGTGCGTGTGTGTGTGCGCGCGCGCGTGGTACTGCCGTCGTGAAACAACACTGCGTTGAACTGAAAAAGTTTTAACAAGTGCTGAGTGATTGCACCATCACTGTATGAAAGATAAAGTGAAGAAAATCATTGAAAGGAGTGAGTCAGGGGTACGAGAAGAAAACAGTTGGGAGTTGTAGTATCACGTAAGACTGTAGAATGTGTTAACGTGAGTAAAAGAGAATGTTTTTGTGCAAATGTTTGAAAGAAAAATAAAGCGAGAAAAAGTAACTCGACAGATTTTATCAGTTTGTTGCGTTATTTTATTTTGTTAGAGTTAAGTTAACTAGATCACTAATTCAAAGGTTACCTCGGACAATAGCAGCAGCTGCTTGAAGATTTTGGAAGTGAGAATGAATTTCACACGAAGTGCCAAGGGTTGTGAGGACAGAATAAAGTATTCAGAGGGTAGGAGAATCATCCGAATGGTTCAGGTCATTTACCCTGGCAAGTGTGGTATCACTGTGGGTTTCACGGAAACCACTTGAGACCAATGTAACTATAAACGCTGTTTCTACCTGATCAATCAAATACGTTAAACGGACAAATGTGTAGGGCACAAGTAATGCCATTTTAAAACAAACTTTATCTTGGCTTAAGGGTTCAGGTAATAAAAGTACTTTTATGTATGAAACACATTAATGGAAATATTTTTTCACACCATGTACTAAAGAGAATGCTGCAAAGTGTTCATAAAACGCAATTTGGAGAGAAAAATGTAGTATTTTATTGAAAGCCATTATCAGTCATAAAATGCACATAAGACACACATTAAAAGGAAGCCATAACATGGAAATAATACCAAAGACAGTTTTGTAAGAACTTTATGTAAACGTAGGATAATACACACTATTTTGTTGCCTTGAGATGCTCTCTTTTCTGTAAACTTGATTTTCCTACACTTAACTTGCCCATAAAAACAGATCTCTAAAAGTCTTGACCTGTATTGTCCTGGACATCAAAGTCAACACATTTAATTTTTATAAACTGAATATTCTATAGTGCATTACTTTAGTGAGGATTCAAGCATTCTCTTTTCAATTTGGAATTTCACGATTTCGTTTCTGAATCATCATTATAAATTAGTTTATTTGTTGAGAAAGAACTAGACGATATATCTAAATTAAAGTATGAGTTTGTTAATTCATCTACTTTCTTGGTTTGAAGAGCAAATGTTCCTTTTTTCTTTTGAAAATACATAGTAACAGCTGTTATGATGTAGATTCGTCACTTCTATTTTTAAACATTTCCCGTCTAATGTTTTGACCTCAAACGCTATAATTATATCGAGCTATGTGATTTTGTGTTAAACACAGCAATTGATATAGGAATGGAAATGTAATGGTCTCTCACTGTGAAATTGGCCTGTAGGACTCAGAAAAGTATAGGCTCCCTTACAAATTCAAAAAATCTTATGTGTTGCACTCACATGACTTTCTCTACTCTTGTAGTAACCATTCTTACAAATTCTTATTCCTTTATCTTCTTCGTGTGTAACGGATTAATTGGGGGGAGCACGAACGGCAGTTCGAAGAGCCAAAAAGAGAGGGTGGCCGGCAAAAGATGGAACAGCTTGAAATAACGTCAGAGACAAAAGCCGGTTGCCTGTGGGATTCTACTGCGTGGTGAGTGTGTGGTTAGGAGTCTACCGTGAGATGTGACCAGGTGTGGGTCAGCCATCAGCAAGGGGAAGTAGAACCCGGGCACCATTGCAAGTGGTTGGCACGGCGATCAGCCGTGGTGAATGCAGGACAGGCGCATAAGCCTAATCCTGCTAGTTACATGTAATTCAACTTGGTGCATGTGGTGCCTTTGGGAAAGGAGCGGTATGGACTTCGGAGGTGATTGTGCCAGTTAAGGCTGGTAAGAGACGTCGCTTATGTGGAAAGGAGGATTCGATGAGTGGCTGTGAAACCGGAGGACACAGTTGTACACTGTCGACCAGGGCGTGGCTGTTCCAGGCTGAAAGTTCTCCGGACATCCTATATCTTCGAGTGCCGACATCGGGATGAGTATCAGTTCAGTTAATAATACTTTGTAGGAGTGGGAAAACTCCAGAGGGACAGTTAATAAAGGGGGATTGCTCTGTATGAGGCCCTTAATCAGTAAACCGGAGAGCAACTCGGTATAGGTGGAGATTGTCACAGACTATAAGCAAGATTTCCAGTTGGATAATATTTTCTCCGTAATTTTCTTGATTTCAAATATAGGAAAATTTCTTGTTTTCATCTTAAAATTTTCATGTTAATATTTAACAGAGTCCATTATCAAATTTGTTGTGTCATTTTAATATTTATAGGTTACTATGTAACGGAGTCCATTTTAAAATTATTGTTGTCTTTAATAATTGCTTGTTAATGCTTAACACTGTTCATTATAATAAATTTTATGTTATGCTGCAGTTTGTTGTGTTACTTGGTAGTATCCTGTCACGATCCTGCGGAATACGTTATTAAGGAAAAGGAAAGGGAAAGCGAAAGGGAAAGGTAGTAAGGTGTAAGTAAAACACCAAAAGGAGGCGTAACACGTGTTAGTTGAGATAAACATTTGCAGAAATTATCTTATTGTTTATTCCCTTGTAGGTGTAAGGGGAATATGGAAATACAGTAGGTTTTGAGCGATAGGCAAATGTTTAAAGCTTTGAGATTCCGTTTTCTTTGCACGACTAAGACATAAAAATAAATAACAATCTTCCATTTGACGAAAGTCAAGTATTCCAAAACTCACACAAATAACAAGGAATATCTCCGAAATGGTTCACTCTACAAAAAAGTTATGCTTAAGTTCTTATGCATTATCGATTTTAAATTAAAGGTGAATCATGTGCAAACTATTTGTTAGATATAGGAAAACTCTTCAAAATCACCTCCTTGGATCACACAGCCTATATAATTTTAGGAAGCAGCTGCAAAGTACAGGCCTGGTTTTCAGATATATGTATTTACAACAAAGAAAGGCACAAGAAGTGCAAGACTTAAAATAATTTGAGAAATATCCACGTGCTTAGTTAGGTCTCTTTTAGCAGAAGCTTTTTCGCTACTTTGTGCTATGAATTTAATTTGAAGTTCTTTGTGCGCCATAAAAAGAGGGTGTTATGAGCCATACGTCCCTTGAGATCCGTGATTTGCTCTTGCTTCTCTCTGAGGCTGTATTAAAACAGAGCAGGCTATACCAGAGACCATAAGACTTGCTCATTTTGCATTCAACCGCGTGTACCCAGGTTGCAGTTAATCGCGAAGTGATTCAAGTATTGCAATGAAACGAAAGGTGTTCATAATGCTATTTATGTTCTAATCAACTGAATTGGAAATACCACAGAGTTTCGAGAGGTAAAAACGGTGTATCGCACGGAGCAAAATGACTCCTCAGTAAAGTGCGAGTCTCGCATTCGGGATATTCTGGGTTTGATTCCTGCGGCCTGACATACATAGTCTTTTAAGTTTATTTTAAAAATCAATTTGCTACATTTTTAAAGATATATATGACTGAAATTTCTTGAAAATGGAGCAAACAGCTTTTTATGTTAATTCCATAAAGTAATTGAGACATTTCTGTGTGTGAAAACTGCGTAACGTGCCTAAGGACATCAACTTTAAAATTCCCTACTGTATATTTAAATGTCGCGTGGAGATAAACATGGGCTATGCATTTCAATCTTTTATTACTGTTTTCTCTCTATTGACATTTTTAGCAGTTTTCTTTCAGTAAAATGTTCCTGGAGGAGCAAGTTTTATATAGCAGTAATGATAAATTTGCTACACAGGTTAACAGAGACATAACAATTAAAAACTGCCCTAAGTTTTACTGTCAGATTGTCTAAGCATGTTTTTAATTATCAAAAGCAAAAATCGCAATTTTAGTAAAAAATATTTGCAAGTTTAAAGTTTGTTAAGCCTAAACAGAAGAAGACAGCGAGATACCCAGAAGAATTTTAAAAAGTAGACATATTTTGAGCTTGGGGTTAAAACATTAGACGAAAAATTAAAACTTGTGGGGGCTTGAGCTACACCCTAACCTGGGTGTTCATTAAGTTTTCTCCTTAGATTTTAACCCCTTCAAAGACGTGTCCTGCACTACCCGATAAGGTCTGGCTACCAATCATGATAAAAGATCTGTATGACAAACTGAATACACTCATTCTACCTCTTTCTCACTGAGCCAATGCAATCAAGAGCGTAAATATGTATCTCGTTTCTACGCCATTTTTCAAATTTTGTTACGGTTATTAGCGTAAATATTTACCAAAAGGGGTGACACACCCTTGAAGCGTGGTCTAAAGCAATCAGTGAAATGGCCATGGCTTTGTACAACGGTACATAATGTGACGTAGCGTCCGACCTGTTTACATCCACAAACCAGATCAACCTCAACGCAACATTGTTCACCTACTCCAAGTCTGAAAGAACTGCTCGCAGTATTCTTCGCGTCTTTTAAGTGATTAATTATTTCGAAACCCTGTGTGATGTCCTATACTTACTACCCAAGCTGTCAGAAATAAGTTGTTCTACGCATCTTACAAGCAACAAACTGTTACCTTCGCACATTCTTGTGGAATGACGCATCCAATTTGGATCAAAAGTCATTTATTTTTTTCGAAATCGGTTGGTCAAAGAACAAAATGCCATTCGGCATTTTTGTTTTGTAATGTTTCTATAAAGCACATATTAAAAAGAATGTAATGACTTTACTTCCACTCTGTATATCTGTCAGCAAGAACATTAAGGACTTCCCTCTGTAATACACTTCATTTTCTATTTTATGTTACTATACAGAGGTATAACTTAATTCTAAGAGTTATAAATCTACTTAGGTTGTCTAAAGTTTGGCTGGAAGCTTTAACCATACTAGTGTGCTCGGTAACTTGTTAATGAACTTAGGATAGATAGTGGAGAGATTCAACATTTCACCTGAAACTGCTCTGTGTATGCACCCAAGCACACAGGTAACGAAAAGTTTTCCTTTTCACTGTGATGTTGAAAAGAATAGAAAAACTCAATATCTCCCCCCACGGTGAGTAGGTTCACAGAACACGTAGAACATGTGAGGTCATATGTACCAGGGGAGGTAACGGGAAAAGGTAGTTACAGAATCCATTCCCTAATCAGAAGAATAAAGGCATTGTGCCTTCCGCTCTTAAGAGTGTCAGATGATCCAAACTCGAGTCTTTGTAGCGGAGTGGCATTTGTGCACCAACGCCGGGTGCAATTTTAGCTCCTGTATAGGGTGAGAGGCTAAATAGCCCTAGCTTTGTTTTATTTACCATTACATCCCAAGAGAATACTCATGTCTTTCAGAGACAGAAACAGGCCTTATCAGTTAATTTTGCGAGGGCAGTTCGTAAAGTAAGGTCCGATGTTTTATTCACTACAAACCATCATAGATAGTAGCAAGACGGTTGTATTATTTAATTTCTTCCATCTTTTTTCTATTTTTCTACATAGTTGCCATATTTTTTCAAACATGTGTCACGTTCTACAACCTTTTGTATGCCAATGTCCTAAACGTGTGCCGTCTGTGGATGGCTAACCAGTGGATGACCACTTAATAACCAATGGAAATTGTCAATCGCCAATCTTTAACGATATTTCCATCCACGGTATTGACCAAATCTTCTGTGATCACTGATGGCGATTATGGACACTGTGCCGTTCATCGTTGAAAAACCTGATCCATAAGCGAACCTTGGTGCATTGGGGCCACACACTTTAATGATCTGTCAATGAATGACCACTGCTGAAACGTTCGTTGCTGTCAAACACCGAGTCATAGACCATATTTTACAGTAGGCGGGCCCATCGGTTGTTTTAAACATTTTTAATCGACACTGTGAACAGCACACTGCAATATTACTGATACAAAGGACGTCACTTTACGCGAAAGGCATGTCAAGAGTTTGTGTGCATGGGTGTTTCAATGTTCGCGCGTAGTTCGATATGCTACGGCAATTCGGACCTTACTTTACAAATAATTGCCTTCGTAATTTCAACACACTCAAACCTGTTCAGTTCAATGTGTAGAGCAGCCGAAAAGTGGATTCAAACAGATTTATATAAAGTATTGAAATATAATCGGGATATTTTCTTCGATCAATGACTGTAAACAATTGCAATGCGCCATAATATCAGCCACAGTTATGCGTCTTTTTAAATTTACATAACTGTTACAACAAAGTTGCATTACAAATAACATGACGCATGTGTAGAGTGTGTCTTCCAGCGAAAAAAAGCTGTGCTTAATAACGAGGTCAGCGTGCCTCTTCCATTTTAATCTTCTTTCTCTAGGACGAGCCATATGTGTTGGAATCTCATTTATTAATGTGCGAGAATGATCAATGAAGTTCAGTTGCAGTCTTGTCAAAGATCAGAAGATCTCTGCGGAAGGTAGAACGAACCGATTTTGGATTATTTCTATTTTCTTTATATCTGTATTTACTAAGAGCCCCATGTATCACAAATAATAATGGCATAATAGATTATTTTCTCTAACTGCAAACCTAGCAGATACTTTCTTTGTATTGAGAATTTTACCTAGTGATGTTAATCTTGTGGTTAGAAGAGCAGAGAAATCTCATGCCAAGTTATATTATATGGAGTTAGTACAACTGTATTTAAAACTTTTCGGAGACATTATACATATTTCCTCAAACAGCATCGAATGTATTATACGCAGCTTTGGATAGACGTCTCCATCAGATCTTCGGATAGAAAAGACAGAAAAGGATCAGCAGCGTTAGGCTACCAGTGTTCTCAAATAGAAATAAATGAGTGAGACAACAGTGCAATTATTAAAGATTTTCTGTAAACGTTTCTTTGGATTAACATAGACCACAAAGAAGAAATACGCCTTGCAAGAGTGGTTTGTAGAACAGTGGATAGAGGGATAATGTGAATGCTTTCATTTCGGTTATTTAGTCTTAAACGAAGAAAAGTACTTCTTTTGTGTGTGCAAATACACCTCTCAGAGTTTGACAAAGCCCTATATTTGGAAATTATATTATCATGTGCTTAATTACACATTGTGTTTATAATGCAAAGGCTACCGAATGAAGCAACGATCACTTGTGGGCGGACCTCGGTAATTCTTGGTGTTACATACCTACCTATAACCGCTCGGTTTTCACCACACATTTGATATTGAGAATCAATATGAGGTTGATGGAATGAGTATTACATTATTGGTCCTAACCATTTTAAAAATTGAGGCTCACACATCGCACTGCTCAGATACTGTAAAATTAAACCATCTCTCTTAGCGAGGAAATAAAATTGAACTGGAGTAAAGGGGCATAATATCTGCTTTAGGAAGAAAGGAAAGATCAGGAACCATATATATAAAGTTATATGTTATATGTGACTTCCGTATATCCGGTAACGGGTGCAGCATGTGATAGGGGATTACGTTGAAGCTCTGTGGAAGTATCATGATTGTACAATAAATAGATAACACAAGATTTATGTTGCCACTTATTTCCTTCCAGCTCTTGTACATGATTCAACAGGTTTCTCATGTTGCTCAAGTTGTTTATGCGTAACAATGAGTGTTGTGGGTTGATTGTTGAGGCAGTGTGGACCCGCTATTAGACTCCTATTTGAACTGCACCACCTATTATAGAAATGACTAATCGTTTCACTCTCCCAACCAGCAAGGACTAACTGTGATGAAGGATCACACGTGAAGACGCCATTGTGAATCAGCTGCATAATGCAGCGCAACTTAAGTGAATTTGTAAGGTTTTTTATACATTTTTTTGGAGTTTTCTTGTTTCCGCAGGTTCTTCTCCAAATATTCTTGAATATTCCTTCTTCGCTACCACGACAGGCGCTACTGCACTGTTAGTGATTTATCCAATGTTGAAGCTACGAGCAAAGAACGCACGTCAGCTTGCCCTGCCTCTGAAGTCATTACAGCGAGAGCTGGGAAGATATAAAGCGATGGCTTCTCACTTAAAAAGCAGTCGTCACGTTGAACAGCCCTAATGGATGGCGAGAGGTGAAAAAGAAAAAGAGTTACCTTTCCTTCCGTGAATAAATTATATGTCTAGAGTTGAGATAACCTTGGGGTAATGAGTACTACCAATGTAGAACACCATGTCTTCTTTCCAAATGTTAACAAGCACACGTGAAAAAAAAGCCAATTTGCGTCAGTTTCTTTGTTTTCTTCAGCCACGCCCACCTAGTTAACGTTCATCTGTATGTGCATTCAGTCAAGTTATTTGAAATCGATAGGTAAGAGTCAAGAGCTAATGACGGTTCCATGCTGAACTGCGAGGAACCTGATGGTGAGGAAATAAGCAATACCATCACATAAAGGCTACTAGTGAATGGATCGCGAGAGATCCCTGCAGATGATGCTCTACTTGTCGCAGAAACGGGGGATAACCTGCAAAGACTCTTGTGCGAGGAGTATGAAAACTCTAAAAAGTTCAATATGAAAACCTCCATCAATAAAACAAAAGTACTAACGGTTAGTAAAGAATCGTTGAGATGTAAATTAGAAATTAAAAACAACATTATAGAACTGGGTGTCAATGTTACATGAGGAAATCAAGTCCAGAAATTAACAATTAAATTGTAAAAGCATAAAAATATCTGAGTGTATTATCTAGTATGAATGAATAAATATACGAGAAAAGAAACAAAAGTAAAAATGTATAAAGTAGTAGTCCAACCATGCATTAGAAACAAGAGTAGAGACCACAAGAACTCCACGAATGTTAGGAAGATAGCTGGAAAAATAATGTACGATAAAGTAATAAATGAAGAAATCAGAGAGATATGTGAGAACCAAAGGGTGAATGAATGGGTAGAAAGAAGAAAGGAGAAAGGAGAAATAGAATGCACATATATTCAGGATGTCAGATAAACGATTAGCGAAAATAGCGAATAAGAAAATGCCGAAAGGAAGATGACCATAAAAGAGATGGAAAGATGGACTGATTCATGTATAAAACATGCGAATACGCCTAACATAAAGAGAAGAAGAAGAAGAAGAAGAAGAAGAAGAAGAAGATGATGATGAAGAAAAAGAAGAGGAGGAGGAGCTAAGATCCAGTGATAGTTTAATGCTCATCCGCTCATAACCTGATGGTGAGAAAATAAGAAATACCTACAAATCACATTGTAGATTTCTACTAAATGGACCGTAAGAGATGACTCCGCGCAAACATGTGAAGCTCGCATTCGGGAGATCCCAGGTTCGATTCTAGATGAGCCGGCCACTCTAAGCATGGCCCTTTTTATTTTTATTTTTTTATTCTTTTTTATTTTATTTATTTATTTATTTATTTATTTATTTATTTATTTATTTATTTATTTATTTATTTATTTATTTATTTATTTATTTATTTATTTATTTATTTATTTATTTATTTATTTATTTATTTATTTATTTATTTATTTTTTTTTTTTTTTTTTTTTTTGGAGCGGTAGACAAATTCTGGGGAGCAGCTTTCTTACCATGAATTTCCTGAATATTATTTTCTGCAAGATCATTATTTTTTCATCTCTTTTTAGGTATGGGAACCAAGCGTTGGCCTTCGATATGTTGTATAAGGTTGTCTCTTTAAGTTCGTTCTTTGTCGTTACGTTTCAATCACTAAGAACACCTAGAAACACACTTCACCCATAGTGCAGCTACGACAGAGTAGTTGCCAAATTTTCAGTTTTAGCGAGAAATTTTGACATATTCGATTCCTTACTGCATTTTCCCCGTAAACAGCACAAATTTTCCACTGGCATGCGGGGGGGGGGGGGGGGGCGTTGCCCTTACAATGGTAAAACAGCATAAGATGTCAGAAATGTTCCTTTATGCTTTCCATAGTTTGTAAACACAACTTCACGTTGTTTCATCAAACGCCAGTCACACGAACTGACGTATCCAATAGCGAGTATGGTTGTTGGCCTCTAAGTCGTAGGGCTACTTAGGCAATTCGGTTAACTTGAGTGTACAGTTGGTTCAGGGTTTTCAGCCGTTATAGATGGAACTAGCGAGCAAAACGAAGTTAAGGTTGACACACACTAGCCCGTCAAGGCGGGAACGGAAATTTGCAGCCGTCAGTCTTCCGAAGAAGCGTACTGCTCGGAATATTCCGGCCGGAAAATTTAGTTGGTCAACAAATACGGATGAGTAGGACAGCAAAAGCTGCAGCCCCTCGAACGGGAATACTGTAATAATCGTATTTTAGCAATTGAATGAGAGAGAGCGAGAGAGAGAGCGAGAGAGAGAGAGAGAGAGAGAGAGAGAGAGAGAGAAAGAGAGACAGTGGATTCACAGCAATCGCAAAAGAGATTAGTGTGGTGAATTTATTAGTAGTAGTCTCTTTCCAGACTTGCGAGAAGACGCCAGAAAAATTCTTCACGGCGGAAGTTTCCGCTAGCATCGGGTGGCTTTCATAAACACTCGTTAGATAACGTATGCATTCGGCTCCCTCAACATACTGCTTATCACTAGAGCTGGAATTTCTATACAAATACATATTCCTTCCCTTTGCTTATATATAACTAAAATGATAAATGTCCATGAATTAGAACCTTAGCTCTCATATAATGACATGTTATATATTTTACATATTTAGCTACAAAGTATTTTAGTTATTGTCCTGTTAGAAATTACAGTGGTCATATGGTTTTTAGTTATATTCAATGAAATGAAATTAATACTAGCATTTAAAATGTTCTAACAAGAAACACTTCAGTCAACTGAAGTAGCTCGCCGAGTTGATGTGAGACTGAGAAATTATTGATTTTGGCCCAAAGTAATATTTAAGGTAATTCTGGAATGTTTAGCTTTAGAAGGTTTCCCTTACACTTCAAGCTTCCAATTATATCCTAAGATAAACCTTTTATCACGTAAATGTTCTCAATCTTTTTTGTTTATAGTTAAAACAATACATATTGCAATTATCGTGCTCAAGGTTGTAAACTAGTTTCTTTTTTTGAAGTTATCTTCTTCGATTATGATTCCAGAGTTTGTAACTTGTATAAAATACTCTAATCTACTAAATCGCGCTATTTTCTAAGATGAACGCTGTCATTTCAACACAAGCGAAATCCTAGGGCAATGTTCCATGTAAGAGCGTCACTTGCTATAAAAGAACACAGCGATTTCGAATGTGCGACTTGTATTTTTGAGCAAAACAGGATTTCGCAATTTCTGGAGAGAATGACAACTCTAGTGGCGAAGTTTTAATGGTTGTGTGTCACAATAACAATTGAAACACGTAGAACTGTCCGTCGGTAAAGCCTGTTGAATTTCCAATGGCATTAAGTTTAGAATTCGTGAAATTCTCACCGCAGTAAATGTACAATTTCATACTAGTATATCAATATTTATTTGTGCTAAGTTATTTACACTTCAGGGTCTTATGGGAGTGACTCTGGCCACTTGTTCCCTAAGACTGCCGATAAAAAAAACGTTTAATTACATTTTCAACTTCCCAGTTCCATTTTCTTTTTATATTCCACAAAAATTCTCAGCTGCTTACCTGAGACTAGTATAAAAACCTTTATTTATTTTTGCAACACTACTGTTTGAGCCATTTCTCTCTAGTAAATTTTCTCCTTCATTCATTTTTTCCTTTACATACTCTAACAAAACGGGCATAACGCGAAGTACGTTTCTAACACTTTCTTTCCTCTAAATCTTACTACAAATACACAATTTCCTTCTTGTTGCTAACACAGTTTATAGTCTTCTCTATTATTACAATTCACAATTCTTCTTCTGATAATCTTTTTAGTCTTTCATTGCCTTTCTCCAGTTTCACTGTCTCTTACATCTTTACTACTACGATACAATCACTCGACGACACATACACACTCACTGACAGGCTGGCCGTTGCACTCACGTAACTAAAACTAACTGTACACGACGACTTAAACAACTATCACTCAACTCTAACACACAACTGTAAAAACTTACACCAACCAACTCTAAAACTGCTCACTGTCTGTCCTATTTATATTGCAGCCGGCGTGACGTAACCTCCAGGTTCTTTCCACTGCACTTGAGCATGACTCAGCAAAGAAGTTGTCGCTGTTCGATCACACACTCACATAGTCGCTAGTTGTCCAGTAGCCCAGGGCCTCCTCAACGCCTCGCCGTCATTATTACGTCACGCACATGCACAACCGCTCGTCGTATCCAAGGTCACCTGGCCTCCTCTTGCCCGTATATTGTTGAACGACACAATGTCACAATATCAATATTCTATCACCATTCCTCTCACACTAACTTTTCCCATTTCTAGTAAGGATCCTACATTGGCTGTATTCTGGGGAACATTAACATTAACTTACAAAATACCCATAATATAATATCCATTTTCTCGCATCCTTCTTCAACTCCCCTTATTTCTATACCATACATCCATCTTGATTCTATTAATGTTGCATATAGTCTTTCAAGCCACTTTACCTTCATCACGGGTGTAATATGCAAATGTATGTAAATTCGGTACTCTTAGGCTAGCTATGACGTCATCTATAAATACGTTCAACAAAATGAAGCTTAATATTAGTATGTTATGCGACGAGAGTATAATGGCAGCAATTAAGGTGCGATTATATTTTATGAAACGAGCGGTAGCGAGAAGGCTAAACACCCAAGACAAGAATTTCAAAGCACGTGGTACTCACCTCCTGTCATCAGAACAAAGCACTGCGTATATGTGTAGGTACTTACCTGAAACAAACAAAAAACATAGTTCATTACAACATTCACATACAACAACTAAACTTAACATTATAGTGATGGTATACTTACTGGTGTAACACCTTTCCTGTAAAGGGAATCATCTCAGCTAATCAAAAGGTTAGCACTTTTATATAAAGTACAGAGTGAACAAAGGCAAAAATTCAATATCGAGATTTCATCGGAAACATATGTTTTGAGGTCCCCTGAATCGAAAAAAAAACGTAAACTTCCTAATAACGCATAATTAGAATTTGAAGATCCAGCTAATATCAAGTATAAACTCCTATACTCGTACAAACAAGGGAAAAAAGCCTAAATAAACCTAAATTAAAAGTAAAGAAACATATTATGCATATTGCTGCAGCCGAGTGAAGGGGGACCAAGATCATGACGGATAGACAGATAAGCTCTGGCCTTCATAGCACTGTATACAAATAAACGCGGCACATTCAGTCGGAAATCTTACAGCTGCAATACAATGCAATACAGTTTAGTGCTGCGTCAAGTACGTGGTGGAAATCTGTAACACTTTTAATCTTTCCACAAAGCCGTAAAAACCCCTCTTTTGCCATAAAAATGCCTCCACTCCCGTACATTTTACGGGCAAACATAAAAGTTGGCAAGTATGCGAAGAATTAACGAGTTAGCCAGCACGACATCCTCGTTAACCACTTTGGTTGAGTTTGGGTTTTCGCCTAGGGAGCAACATTTCCACGTGTATTCGTTGTGGCCAGAGAATTGGCGTTATGTATCACATTCATATAAATGTAAAATCATTTAGTAGAATAAACTGTTTGCTTAGTCATAGCGTAGAAAGCGCTAAGCCCTTCAAGAGTTCTGACTTTCTCGAAAGCATGCTAGTGATCATCCAGAATATTTGTATTCCATTTTTATTATAACCAATTAAAGCACATCTAGCACCTCCATGGTCAGGATTACAACTGTTCCCCTTAGTGGAGTTTTGGAGGTCAGGAGAGAGGAGGAAACGTGATATAAAGAAATATTATTTGTCATTCCAGAGGCTTTGACTTCCAATCCGAAGCAAAAATAATTTAACATTGAACCTGGCTTCTGAGTTCATATTGTGACGCCAGGCGTGATCCAAAACAAAGGACTAAGCTTCTCCACACTTCTCTCGCAAGCGAACATGCGACTAACAATGAAGCAGGAAAACAAAGCGGTTTCCAGTGCCTTGGAGAAAGATCTGGCTGCGTCACCGCCGGCACGTTTGTGGAAGTCGAAAAAGGTCCGTGGCTAATGAGAATGACATGGTACGGCGCTATTCGGAGTTACGTAGTAATGATATCTGATACATGGCCAACATTATATACCATCAAGATCCAGCTGTATATTTTGACTGTATATGAATTCAACGAGCAAATTTGCTGGTTGTTTAGAATATGGATGCATTAGGCAATTATGGTTTTTCTTCATTGGGGTGGACTAGGATAATTACGTCACTGCAGTTCGTGCCGTAGCCTGTCTTTTTCGTCAGCCATCAGAGCGGTCCATGTGACGTCATCCCATCTAGATAAGGAGGCGAGAAAACAGCAGAGCAGTGAATTACATCTACAGACATGAGTCGGTCAGTATGTCAGCTGTGCGTGTGAAGAAGATTTAACCAGTGTCGAGTGTTTGGATCGTCGTAGTAAGTGTATGAGAGACAGAGAAAGTGAAGAAAGACACTGAAAGGACTGAGTCAAGGTTACGAGAAGCAAAAGTTGTGAGCTGTGTTAACACGAAAGACTTAACGATGACAAAAAAACTTTATTTGTGATAACGTTTTAGAAGACAATAAAGTGACAGAAAACTAATTGCACTGGACTTTTGTCGCTGTGTCACAATATTTATTTACCTAAGTAACACTACCTATCGCAGGCTAAGGCACTCTCTGTATATCGAGATATTAAATCCTCCTAGAATCTTATGTGTTGTATCCCATGAGTTTCTCTATTACAGAAGCTCATTCTACTATCTTCTTCAAGCACTTTCTTTATAGGTTTAAAAAGGATACAGTAGGTAAAAAAAAATACAGTCAGATTTTTAAAAGGGGTGTCGCTATTAATGGATAAACTATTTCAAAGTTAAAATTAATAATAAAGAATACCTCTGAAATGGATTATGCAATAAAACTATTTGATATGAATTGTGTACTTTAAGAAAATCTTCATTTTTCCATACTAAGATTTGTCTATTTCTAACCGTTTATTAGTATTACAAAAGTCGGTAAGAACAAGATATCTTGATGGCTATTCCCACAAAATTCAAGATATAGCTTTACTTATCTATGCCATTTTAATCAAAATTACTGTAGCAGGGTTTGAGAAAGGCGCACACTTTCCATGTAGATGAACATTTTAGATGGGGAGAACTTGTATCCTAGAGAGAATTTAAACACCAAGTACGGTATTTCACTACTTTTTGTTTTTTGAGTTATGCCGTTTAGTTCAGAGACACACACGCGCATACACGCGCGCGCGTCTTTATACTCGTAATATGCTCTTTCACTTTCTCTTTTCTCCCTACGCAAGTAGGGCAAGTATTGTATTTGACCCAAAAATTTGGGGTCGAGACTTCGCCGGAAAAATGTTTTGAGGCCCCCAAGTATAAAAACCTATTTTAAGAAAAAGGTATCTGTGTGTCTATCCATAAACAGCATAACTGGAAAAAGGAAAATTAATTAAAAACCAATGCTGGTATTTAAGTTTAATATCTTTCAAGAATGCGACACGAAGTTTTTGAGAAAATATCTGCAACCTAAACTACCCTTTACGTGGAATATTGTTCAAAAATTTAGATTTTCTCTAAAATGGGTCTAACGATTTTGAATAAAATGGCATATTATTAAAGTATTTTTATGGGAAATAAAACGCATATTTCGAATTTTCTGGCTATAGACTACATCGTCCTGTTTGCTCTTGATACCGTTTGTATAACTGGTAAACCGTAAGATATAGAACAGATCTTACTCTACAAAAAATGTGGGTCTCCCTAAAACACACAATTTTTGAGAAATGATTTTTCTGAGAAGTGAACCATTTAGGAGATATTCTTTGTAATCTGTCAGAATTTTGCAATATTTATTAATCGCTCTCAAATGGGAGATCGTTTTTAGTTTTTTATCTTTTGATCATGCAAAGGGAATGACATTTAAAAGTCGTCATATAGTGACCAGTCTTGGATCATGTGACTATCGCTTAAAGCCTGCTGCATTCCTTTGTACCTATACTCTGTTCATCTAGAGATTAGAAGAGACGTAAACAAAGCCACGCGCGTTTTGACCACAGCGCGCCCTCTTGACGCTTTCGCCGTCTAAATAGTCCCTATAAGAAATACTGTTACTGAGGTCTGAATTGTCACTTAATGTTTGCTAAAGCATGAACTAAGTGTACTAAGCATAGTTGAAGTGTAAGAATACGCAGTTAAGTGAATCTGTAACCAGCCTAATTCATTTTGCGCGCGCATTATTCAGTATGAAAGTAACATGGCGGAATAAGTGAGTGTTGTAAAACATAAGCGTGGCAAACCGTTGCAAAGTGGTGAAAAGACAATAATATTGAACGTGTTTAACAAGTTCTGCGAGAAATTTCCCGAACTTGCTATCGAGACGTGATGAAATTAACATCCGAGTTTACCGGTGTGTCAGTTGCAAGTATTTACAGCACACGCAAAGAAAAATCGTCAGTTGGTGAAGATCCCAGTCAAAGGCTTCCACGTACCAGATAAATGGTGGATGTAGTTTGCGACGAATTTGTGAGTGTGAGATCTGCAATCCGTCGAAAAGTTCAACTCTTTGTTAACAATGAACCTCCACCTTAAACAAAGTGCTGTTGGCAGTTAACTCTGAACCGATCTTCCAGATTTAAAACGAACTTCCCTCCACAAGCTGCTTCTGGAGATTGGTTTCGAGATTGTGAGCAGGAAATGAAAAAGTATTATTGTGGACAGAGATGACATAAGTAGCAGTTAATTTCCATGTGCTACATGTTATTTGGATAAAGTAAATATATCCTTTTAGTAGTGTAAAATGCATATTATACCTACGCGTAGCGGTAGGTAACCGTGTTGCGTCATTGTGAAAGCACGTGGCCGCGGAGTGATACAAACCGGTGCTTTGTTTATATCTCCTCTAATCTCTAGATGAACAGAATATACAATAAATTAGTAATAAGGTAATGTGTACCAATGTTTCTCCCGATCAACATAAAGAGGACAAAGGATTATGTGTCTGTATGTATAGTTTGTGCAGAAGTAGGGAAAGTAATGTGAGTACAATATATACATTCTTTTCTGGATTTATAGAGTCTTAAAATATGTATTTCCAGCGAAATCTGAAATTGAAATGTAGGCTGGGATGTAATATGTAGATGCCTCCTCTACTTAGATAGTAAAGAAAGTAAAATTAGTTTTCACTGCACTACTGGTGGCTGGAAACAGCATGAATAACTGCTCCAAATTGCAAAGATCGACCTAGAAAGTGATAATGTAATAAAGGGATTATAATGTAGAACCTTTCAAAAATATATCTCCAAGGGTAATCCTTATAACTTTGGTGACAAGGAAAGAAAAGCAAACGTTGTGAAAACAGAGAACTTTCCTTTCTATAGGACACTGGGAATATGTTAGAATTAGTGTTGAGTAACGTGACAGCGTCTTGGAGTGTGTCCAATTTCTTGGTTCCCGTGGGGTAAGCGACCAAAAACTGGTGGAAGTCACGTGTTACGTGTTACGTGCATTCTTGAAGGGACATTTTAGGGAGTAAGGAGTACGAGGTAGCTGCAAGGACCGCTGAATTCCAGATACATGACAATTTCCTTCTTCTTTATTTTTTAACTAACCTATTCTTAAACTGCATAATGCATCAGAGTTAGTCTACTGCACAGAGAAAGCATTACACTACAACAAATGATCACGGTTTATCGAAATTTCAACAGATACAGATGTTTTAAAGTGTCTGAAAACAAAAAAGGGCAACTTTTATAAAAAAGAATCTGTGGGTGTGTATTTCAGCAGAATAACCCAGGAACGAGCTGTCTTACAGCATTTAAGCTCGGAATCTTTCCACTATGAGAGACGCGTAAAATATGGTATTGTGACGCCGGTCACGGCGCACAACGAAGGATGGTTGTGGCTAAACTACTTGACATTGCATACTAGGCCGGCGAGAAAACAAAGGCCCAAGGTCACGCGAGCGAACACGTGACCAACAACAATAAAGCGGCAACACAAAGGATTTTCATAGCGTTCGAGAAAGACCTGGCTACCTCATCGCGGGCTTGTTTGTGAAAGTCAAGAATGGTCCATGTGACGACATCCCCGGTATATAAGGAGGCGAAGAGAGAGAATTACACAGAGTTACAGACATGAGCCGGTCAGTGTGTCAGTGAGTGTGAGACAGCTGTACATGTGTCGCCATGTCGAGTGATTGTATCGTCGGATTTAGTGTATGAAAGACAGAAAAAAATCGAAGAAAGACAGTGAAACGACTGAGTCAAGGTTATGAAAAGTAAACAGTTGTGAGTTGTAAGAAAGACTGCAGACTGTGTACTTGTGCAACATTTGTTAATTAAAATAAAGCGATAAAAATGTATCTGGACCCATTTTGTCATTTTGTCACACTTTATCTGAGGTTTTGTTTTGAGTTATACTATTCACAGGCAGACAGAATATACACATGGAAGTTTTTCAGTGGTTTATTTTAGAGTCAGAGAGCTCGCAATTTCGGTAAAATTTCCAAGTAAACTTTATGGAAGGAATAGACTAGTACCATTACTTATCAGAGATAACTGATAAAGAATTTCCCATTGCGTGGAAAGGCAAGGAAATTCACACTAGCGTGCACTTTTATTTGAAAACTCGCCTAAAATGACACGCGAAGTGGCAGTTCTCAACTCTGAACTGGAGCTGCCGATTCCATTATCACGCAGGAACGCTAAATGAAACCTATTTGAAAAACAGAGTACTAGCGTCTCGCTTTGATCACCAAGAGTGCTTTCAGTCTTACTCCCTTGAAGGTATACCTTGAGCTACATACGCAGCAGATAAAAACGTATCAAATTAGGGACGCCACCTCGCAGCCACTGTTAGTCGAGTTTTTCATCTGAGGTAAAATGTCATCCTAGGTCTCTTATAAATAGGTTTACTTTCATTTGGGCTCTTCAACCTTAGTTTCTACCCTTCTCTCATCTAAGCACTGCTCGACCAAGTTGAGTACAGAACTAGGTAGAAATTTGTAGCGGGGCACAGTCCCCTTAATGCTAAAATTCACTCCCATATTCTCAACAACAACAGCTGAACTCAAATGAAGGTTTTCAGGTTTGCTTTTTAGCTTAGTAATAGGGATGTTCAACTAAACACCGCCCACCTGAAGTGACTAGGAAATGTATATTGCATGTTAAAGTAAAGGAAACCACCTGTCGCCAAGGAAAAACGCCCCATTAATGCCATTTTGTTTACATTATCAGTAATACTGCTAGGGATGGTCAACAACATAATTGTTACTTTCTAGTTATTAATTATTACCATTATTAATATATTATTATTATTATTATTATTATTATTATTATTATTATTATTATTATTATTATTATTATTATTATTATTATTATTATTATTATTATTATTATTATTATTACTATTATTATTATTATTATTATTATTATTATTATTATTTGCACTCATATGACTTTCTCTACTCTTGTACTAATCATTCTTACAAATTCCTAATCCTTGATCTTCTTCGCGTTAGTTCAGGTAAATGTTCTCAGAAATTATCGTATTGTTTATTTTCTTGTAGGTACAAGGGGAATATGGGAATACAATAAACTTTGAGCGATAGTCAAATCTTTTAAAGCTTTGAGATTCCTATATCTTTGCACGGCTAATACATAAAAAATGAATATATATAAAAGTTATCGATGTAAGTGTAGTTTGAAGTGGAGGAAGTTTCTTCAAAATATTCGTGTCGCATCCTTAAAAGATATTAAACTTAAATACCAACGTTGGTTTTTAACTGACTTTTCGTTTTAGAGTTATGTTGCCCACAGACTGACAAAGACACACACACACAGACCTTTTTTCTAAAAATGTTTTTTTTTTCTTTTGGATTAAGTTGCTTATTCCTATTTTTCCTCCCAAATACATGATATGAGGACATGAGGTCTAAAATGACTGAAAGTAACTGAATTTATTTTCCAGTGCAAACAGTTATGCAAAATACGATTTATGTGGAGAGAAAATATATTCCTAAAATATTGCGTCAGTAGGTAACTACATATAAATATGCGTAACGTTTCATAATCTGAAGTTTAGTTATTTTGATAGTTTAGGTGCTGAGGGGCCGCCGCTGTAATCCAACCTGTTGCAGAGTAATTAATAATGACTTGTAACTAGTAACTAGTCACTTACAAACCGCTGAATCACAGTAAGTAGAGCAGTTAGTTATAACTACTGCACAGAAATAACGATTTGTCTACCTCTATACTCCCACTGCTACAAAAGACAATACTAAACCTCAATTAGTCATGGCAAAGTTCATATACTCAATGTACCAGCAAGAAAAACGAAGGTACTTGAATTAATAAAAGATAATATCCTAACAAAAACGCTTCACCGGTGCTCCATTTTCATTCTATGTATCATCTGTGTCATCGCCTGCGGTGCCGTAGTAGTAAAACTGGGCGTTAAACACTACAAAAAAAGAAAAAAAGTATGTCCAATTATCTTTCTTGGGAAGTGAACTATTTCGATATATTCCTTGTTACTTGTCAGAATATTGCAATATTAATACACGTTCTCAAATGGGATGTCGTTATTTAATTTTTATCTCTTGCTCTTGCACAGCGAACGGAATTTCAGACATCATAATATAGAGACCGCTCTTAAAACGTTTGACTATCGCTTAAAGCCTACTGTATTTCCCTTGTACAAGAAAATTAGCAATGAGATAATTTGTACAAATGTTTATCTGGATTATCATGAGTAACGCAACTCCTTAGCACAGCAGCGCATCCGAGCCAAGGCTTACCGCCCGACTGCTGCATCCTCCACCTCTGCTACCATAGTCGTAATGGGTTCCGTGCAGTACTGGAGGTGGGATGTGGTCAGCGCTCCGATCCCTCCCGGCCACTACTTTCAAATAGCTGCTCAGTTGGCCCCGCAGGGACCTAACTAGGCTGAGTGCACCCCGTGCGGGATCTCTCAGATGAGCAAAAATCCCCATGCGGTACCGATGATCGAACCCATATCCTCCGCTCCAAAGCCAAATTAACATGAAGTAGATAGAGGAATACGCGTTCGTAATAATAGTTTGTGCAAGAATAGAGAAAGTCATGTGGGTGCAACACATCAGATTTTCCAAGCAAAACTATTGGGGTATGAGAAATTCTCATTGCACTTTAGGACTATGGCATAAGAATCAAACTTGCTGTGTATGAGAGTTCACTTTCTCATCCATGTTTTAGCAGATACGCGCAAATGTATGTTTTCTATCTGTGCTAATTATTCAGGGAGGTTGTAAATCTGTGCTCCTGGTGGATATGTATTTTTAGGTCGAATGCAACACCAACTTTTACTATCCTAGGTAACGGAGAGGGTGAACAAACAAAAGAAAGTGTACTATTTTAAGACCCGTCTGACTCCCAATAATTTGCCCGTTTCATTCCGGAAGCTGGGCCAGGACAAAGCGAACTGGGGTTGTTATTTATTGCTGTCAAATGCCGTATGTTTCACATCGAAATAAAAAATGAAACCACCAGTTTGACACATTTCACGACTGAATGTATGCTCTGGTTAGCAACAGTCTGCTCTCTGCTGATTTCGACTCTACTGTATGTATGTATTTAAATAACATAAAAGATATTGGATGATATGGCAACTTAATTAATTAAAACATCATTGTCAACCTAATTGATCACCGTGTTCTGCGTGACGAAGGTAATTAAACGTGACACTATCAATGTTGACTAAAATAAGCGTGCGATATAACTGACCAAACAAAACTCTGCTTGATTATGATATTATGTCATTTACAATTTTGAAACTACGCAGAACTCTGAAAGATAAACGTTATTCTTTGTATTCCAACGAAATGTTGACACAATTATTAAGGTATATTTACAGTCCTTACACACAATGTATGTCAAACACTTCTTTTTTCTTTTGAGTGAACCATTTCCGAGATATTCTTTATTATTTATTGAATTTTCCAATGCTTTTGACAAATAGGAATACACTATTTGTTTTTTTAGCTTTTGGCCTTGCAAAGGAATGGAATTTTAAAGGAATCGCACAGCAACCACCTCTTAAAACATTTCACTATCGCTTAAAGGCTACCGTATTCTCATACTCCCCTAACACCTACAAGAAAATTAGATAACTTCTGGAAATGTTTATGTCGATTAAAATAAAGCAGATATAGAAATAAGAATTTGCAAGAATAATGTGTATAAGATTGAGTATAGCTCTATATATATTTCCAAACAGAGTTTCGCCAAATTGAACTACATTAAAAGTCTATGCAATCTGTTACGTGACGATCATTTGGTGTACCTTCTAGAAGTATGCACTTCGACTTTGTCACCAAATATTGATACACTTCTTACACGTAAGCAGTACCAAAAAGCTCACTAATGAACAGATGTTTATCGCAGAGCATTTGAAAGTGCTTTCGTAAGTCAAACCCAATGTACATAAAACCAAACCGCCACTGCAACCTAGTGTTAAACAGGGGTAAAGTCCGCATAAAGCGGAAAGAGGTAAATCCAACCTTCTATCTTTCCGAAAGGCTGGACATCGCTAGTAATATGACGGCAAGGTGCATGGGAAGAGGGGGGGGGGGGGGCGTTAAATGACAAACATTTTGTGATTCTTCCTGATTCAGAATATTCCAAATTGTTTACTGTCGCTATTATCTTACACCTTTCACTACCTCTACACTAAGTTACCACTCTTACTTAGCCACTTATCATACCGGGAAACCAGCTTTTGTAAGCCTTTGTCAAAAACTGTTGCCACCTGTGATAATCGCCAAGTCTGCACTTCTTGTTAAACATTGCCGTGGTTGAAATGTTTTCCACCAAGGAATTTCTTCAGATGAAGAAAGAGATGCAAATATCTTGTTACCAAATCGGAGTGAAGAGAGGATGGTCAAATTTTTCTCAATCAAACGATGCTATGTGCTACGAGACTTGATTTCAGGCTGTGTGTGGCCGGGCGTTGTCACTTATAGTTTCCCCTTAAGCCTCACATTTTTGGGGATGAATGCTCACTAACATAACATTTCGTATTCAAAAAACGAATCACTGATTTGACTTTACAGTCGGCGGATCGTTCAATTGTTTCGAACATTTCGAAACGTCCAAACAATAGGGAAAACACAAAAGAAAGTGACGGTTGCTCACAGCTGCATCTGGCTTTGTGATGAATGGAGGAAGAGAAACGGTAAAATAGAAACGTAAGGAATATTTGGATCGGAGGAACCGCAAGGAGGAGGTGATATAACCACGACCAAGAGGTGATAATCTTGCATGAGTAGCATTACTCCATGTTGTTTGAGATATATAAGCATTGCGTTAAAAAATGGAAACAGAGTCCCTAGATGAAACATCCTAGGAAAATAAAACACACTATTGAATTTTTAATTTAAATGTTTACTCTAAATAATTTATTAGATCAATGCGGTACACCATCCCTTAAGACAACTTCCAACCCCAAGACTCTCTTCAATACAGCACTTTAAATGCGTAAATAACTATACTGATTAAAAGAGGTAATTTTACGTAGTTTTTCCTTAGTTTAATTGTAAACTTGAAATGCTAGATGAAATAACACAGAACTAATAATTCTCCACAAGGTTCTGTTTTCTAGATCGATGATATCCATATTACCAAAAGCATATTCTTTTATGTACCAAACAGAGCAACCACGGCTCGAACACACACTGATATAACATTTAACTATAATTAGAAATATTGACTTGTATAACAGTATACATTACTTAGGGCTTGGCATATTTCCTATATAAATTTAACAATGCAGCAATTAACACTTATTTATGAGCAAATTCAACTTGATATATTATACATAGCAGCAATTAGAACATTAAATTTAGCAACCTTCCATTTTTCTTTCATAGTTTGTTTTCATTTTGTCGTATGTTGTATTGAATGGACGTAAATGCATTTACGTAATGAACATTTTAATTGGACATCAGATTGTTTATATTCACAAGTAAATAAGTTAACTAATTAATAAATTCATTAATTATCAACATTTTGTTGAATATAAATGAGGGTCCTTTCAATTAGATTATGCATATAATGTTTCATTTAATTTTAATAATCATTACTTATAGTATGGACACATAATCCAAATTATTTTCCCATGTGTGAAAGTTAAAAGTATTCACTTTTGCATATCAAGAAGTTCAAGTTACGTACCTGTCAATATTAATTTAAAAGCTGTAGTAGTCATCCCTCAAGGATATAATTTAGTTTACTGTACTTCTCCTTAAAGGAAATATTTTACTTTGGAAACTTCAAAGATGAAATTTTGGCCGAAAGTTTAAGCTAAAAAGGAAGGTTTTAGATAGAATTGCATATAGATTTTCGTAATGCTCAGGTAAGAAAGTTCAGTAAACAGTGATGTGTAGAGAATAGAGTTGCGGTTTATCAAAACTACGGTTCTGCAGTGTTTTGGTACAGTACAGACAACACAGAAAGAAATCAGCAATATTTTCTCTCGTACACTGCATTCCTTACCGTTTGTAGGGTAATTTATTACGTCATGGTTCCGTTTTATTGGCTAATACTGTCACCTTGCATGTGCGTATCACGCCTTGTGTTCTGTATCGAAACAATAGAGCATTCTATGCTGGTTTTGTCAACTCATTGGCTAATTACGAATAGGTATAAGCACCTCTTTCACATGTTACTACAACAGGCAAACTACACCCCTCTTTCTTACCTGCAAAAAGGGTGAACGAATATCAGAAGACATGCCATATAAATGCCCCTACAGACAGTCAGAAATTCGAGGTCTACTACTATTTGTGCTCTGTGAACATAAATGACATAGTAAATGGTAGATTTACCGGTATTGTTGGTAGCATTGGTAGAGAAAGAAACAAAAGACAGCGAATTAAGAAACTTAATGATGCATTTAAACATAATGATCAATAAAAGTTATGATCATGACTTTGGTCAAAATAAAAACTATGCTTTTGGGTTCAAAATAACATTATTCCTATCACCTTCAGTGTGTTCGATCTGAAGGAGTTTCCAAATGAGTTTCGAGAAGGTTCAAAGTCCGAAGTTTCCCGTCTGTAGAGGTATCTAATAAAACATGATCACATAACTAAACAATGGTGTCAATATGAGGTAACTCCTGATAGGTATGCAACACACCTAACTTACAGGTAACGGGTAGGTTTTTAACTGATCATTCCTACTAGGAAAATCACCCTAGTCTACACTTACTTATGATAGTCTACGGTAGTCTAAGCTAGTTTTAAAGCTCTAGTAGGGAACCTGGATTTACATAGCATAATATAGCAGTAGATTAGATAATTGGGGTTTTGTTGGAATATTATCAACCACCCACACACTGCCCCAAAAAGACTTATTACTTAGCTCCATTGTCTTCAAAATTCTGTTCCCTGAAAAATTTACACTATTTTGGTTTGAATATCAGCACCATTTCCTAGGTCTTCCGCAGTTATGGAAAGATTAAATCGCTATCTTGCCAGGAAAGGGCACTCAAACAGAGTATGAGAGGCATTTTCCTCATCCTCTTTGCACAATACTTGTAGAGTCTACTTTATTTATAGGTCCCCTAAGTGACCATGTTCAAACATTTATGCAACAACTTTCCCTATTCCTGTTCTGTCTTATCTAGTCAGAGATGAGGGAAAGTGTTGCATGTATCTGGCTTGCCTTTCTCCAGTAAAGGTTGCCAAATATTTCTCCAATGTATGTTAGCAGAGAGATTTTGGTAATACATACACTGATTTCAATCAGGATTCAGATTCAACATAAGATATATTACTGCTCAATATACCAGAATTTTCTCAAGAAGTTTTAAATGGATTATTTTAGTTGTTCTACCTCAATACATCTCAAAATTGATTTTCTTCTCGAAAAAGCAAAGTTTTGCAGGAAAATAATCACAAAATGACCTGAGTAATTAGCAAAAAGGATAAAATGGTTATTTATATAACAATCTGACTTATTGTGATACGAGTACATGCTTAGCGGTTAGCGAAGGTGCACGTACTAATTTTCACGAGTGTCACAATGAAAAGATTATACACGTAGCACACACACCTTTTTATGCAATTCCAGCACTAAAGTACGTAAAAATAACTAATGAATTTGCTAAATGTAAAATTATAATGTGTAAGAGGTCACAGTTGTATAACGTAATACGGTTGCTAAGCAGATGTTCCTTCATTTGTTCCAACAGATAAGGAGGAAATTTGAAGGTACCTAATAATAAAACTAGTGAAAATATGGATTGTATTTGGCTTGACTTTCTGAGCGAAGCCAAAAGTGCTGGGAGTTTATTAATTACAGAAAACTCAAAAGTTGTTTACGAAGAACATTATGAAATTGTGAATAAGAAGTGATTTTTGTGTTTGAATGTTGCTGTACTTGCCAGAGTGATCATTTCACGTTTTCTTAATGACACATTGGAGAAAATTATGTTGCACTAGGATTGCATAAAAGTCAATCATTACTTTAATACGTATAGTAAGTAGAGAAAGCACTGTATTCCACCCAAAAATTCGATGTCGAGAATTTATGTTCTAAAGCCTCCTGAATAAAAAAAGCTGTTTTCGAAAACGTTGTCTAACAGTGTCAGTCTGTGGACAGCATATCTCAAAAACGAAAAGTCGGTTAAAAACCACAGTTGGTATTTAAGTTTAATGTCTTTTAAGGATACAAAACGAAGATTTTGAAGAAAATTCCTTTACCCTAAACTACCCTTTACATGGAAAATTTTTAGACATTTTTTATTTTCTCGAAAATGGCTCTGATGATTTTGATTAAAATACCATATGTTTGATATATATGGCAAACGGAATGTATATTTTCAATTTTCTGCCTATAACCCATGTAGTCCTGTTTATTCTAAGTGCCTCTCGGTAAACCGTAAGAGATAGACCAAATCTTACTGTGCAAAAAATGTAGACGTTGCTAAAACAGACAATTTATGTACAAATATCTTCTTTTTTTGTAGAATGAACCATTTCGGAAATATTCCTTGTTATTTGTGTGACTTTAGAAAAACTTAAACTTTCGTGAAATGAAGTATCGTTATTCATTTTTTATATCTTAGCCCTGAAAAGAGAACGGAATCTCAAAACTTTTAAAAGGTTTGAGCATCGTTCAGAGCCAACTGTATTCCCATATTCCCCTTGTACCTACAAGAAAATAAACATTAAGATAATTTCTGAAAATTTTTATCTGAACTAACGCGAAGAACATAAAGGAATAGGAGTTTGTAAGAATGGTTAGTACAAGAGTAGAGAAAGTCATCTGAGTGCAACATATCAGATTTGTTTTCTTTATGACACTAAGTGATGCATTTGAAGTATGACAAGCATGTTTAAGCAGCTGTACCTAGTTTAAAAGGTTCTGAACTTAATTTTACAATTTTTAACTAAACATGCTAAAATGGAATATAGACTCAATATTTAAAACAATTTGAACACAATGCCTTAAGATCGCTTTGAGAAAACTGGTGGTAACCATTTCCACGCGTCGTACACTTCCCTGTTCATTAAATTCTAAGTAGAGGAACAAAATGAAGGAATTACGTTTAAATAAGCATTAAAGATTGTAGGTTATGAGGCAAAATTGCGACGAAGATCAAAACACAATGAGGACACGTCGCCTTTGATATTAATATCCTTACACATCGCCTCTGGGAACATTAATCTTTGAAGTTTGGAATGCTTCCAGACAAAGACAATTAAAGTAATGACGGGAGCAAATGGACAATCGCTTCGAGTAAAAAACAGCCAAATTTAGAGCTGGTAATGTAATGTGAAACTAGATCCGCATTTCCTCTCTTTTGCAAGATAATGGCCACAATGAAAAATGTACAAAGTTTTGGTATCGGTGTTCTCAAACAGCACGTGAAGTTTTACATATGCTTTTCGCTGTATATGCTGAGAAGCTTGCCAGAAACGCATTTACTGGTGTGATAAATGCTATTGGCCTATATACTCACGCATCTATAACACTGATAAGCTCAAAAAAGCGTCCGTTTAAGTTATATGCCAAAAAGGCACCAGCACATGAATTTCTCTCCACATAACCAATCTTCACTATACAGAGATAAATGTAACCCACCTCCCATTTCACTGTGATTAACATATTGTGACAAATGACAAGCATAGTTCCTTTTTAGTATCACTTTAACTATTTATATAAAAATGGAAGTATGTATATATGCAACCGCTCTCCAAACTCATTTGACCGATCACTTCGAAATTCGTCATGTACGATGTGTGTGTGTGTGTGCGCGCGTGCGTGCGTGTGTGTGTGTGTGTGTGTGTGTGTGTGTGTGTGTGTGTGTGTGTGTGTGTGTGTGTGTGTGTTTCCTTGGAGGAAGGTTTCTATGCCAGTCATTTTAC
Source organism: Tenodera sinensis (assembly GCA_030765045.1). Taxonomy (NCBI): domain Eukaryota; kingdom Metazoa; phylum Arthropoda; class Insecta; order Mantodea; family Mantidae; genus Tenodera; species Tenodera sinensis. Next base: position 24,083,328 of record CM060961.1, on the reverse strand, counting down.
TATGCTACGTAACATTCACATGGTTTTGTTTTTTTTTTTACGTAAAACATTCACATATCCTTCTCTACTTGCACTTCAACATACAATTCATAGAATTTTCTATGATTAAGTAGAAATACAGCATATGATAGTCACGCAATTTTCTCTACTCACTTTCCTATAACGAAACACGATCACATTTCTTTTTCTATTCGCCCTTCAACATCTGATTCATACAATTTTCTATGATGAAATAGAACTGGAATATATTACATTCACTCGGGTATCTTTACTCACTTTTCTTTTACGAAATACAACCACATTTTTTCTCTACTCCCTTTTCTACAAATAATTTACACAAGTTTCTATACGACGCATATAGAAATGCAATGTCTTACAGTCACACTGCTTTCTATACTTGTTTTTCTTCCTGTGGTATTTGGATTTGTTCAACAGTGCTTTTGCTCAGTCTTTTCCCGATGTTTTTACTTGTTTATTTATTTTGTTTTGTGTTCTTTAGAGTATCCAATGTAAGTATAAAAGTTATTGGGATAAAAACAAATAAAAAGATCGAAGATGTGTTAAATAATGTGTTAAAACAGGTGGCAACATTTAATTACTTGGGTTTAATGCAACATGTGAAACGAACAACGAATATATAAGTAATAAAGTGAATAAATTCCAATATATTTGCGAAATAATAGTTCGTACCTTGAAAAAAAAAGAAACTCCGAAAGGCTAAAAATTTAAAATTTATATGAAGATGACTGTTCCGGATTTGCTGTATGGATCCAAGACATTCACTCTTAAAAAGAGAGATTGTAGCCAAATACAAGTGGCAGAAATGAAATATCTCCGAGAAGTAGGTAAATGGATGTACAAGACATATCAGAAATAAGAAATCAGGAAATAATTAGGTATATTTTCGTTAAAAGAAAAGATACAAATAAACAGAGCAAGAGAGAGAGAGAGAGGTGGGGGGAGGATCTGCTTCTGAAAGTGTTCCTTTCTTCCATAGGGTTTCAAAACGTGTATCTGATATGATATTTCGACATCGAATGCAGTACATTCTATTAGGTAGAGCAATTGAACAAGTTTGTTTGCTGTAACACAGTTCTGTGGTTTCCATACGTTCACTAAGCTATGCTATCTGTTTCCAAAAGAACTGACATATGGCAGTACCTACCTATATCTGCAACGCTTTCGACCCAGGGATTAAGTGCTCTACGTCAGCTCTGTGATATTAGAAAACAATATTGCAAGTTAATAAAAGCACTAGGCACGTTTTAACTAACGACAGTGATGTACTCAACCACAGAGTATCGGCAGCCAGACAATATTGAAATAGCCAGCAGCAAAGTAACCCGAGTAACTGATTTCAATAAGGAAATATAGGGTGACCCATTAATAACCACAGCAATTTTTTACGTAGTACTGATTTCACAACTATTTATTCTGGCCGTTTCGGTAGCAGAATATCTTATACATGATTAGGAGACCAGAATATTTCCAAGTACCACGTCGTGTTGCAGCGCGCTTTACACAAGTCGATATTTCCAATATGCAACCTGAGTTTATTAAGTCTCCTCCATATGTTATCGTCTGTTATCCTTGAATCCCCCTCGCATTTGTACTTGTTCCTGATAAAGAAAGAGGCCTGTAGCAAACTGTTGCTATTCTCCCCATTCTTCGACAGGCAATGCGTCAACAGAACGGTCCTATGCTTATTGGCATTCATACAAATAGGAGGAGCAACCGTAAGACCGAAGCGATACATTGAAATGTTACAACGCTCATTCATTTTTACCTCCTCTATTACGTCTAAGATGGGGAAGCTTTGGGTTCTACCCAAAATTCCGATTTCGAGATTTCACCGGAAATACGTGTATTGATGTACGCTCAATCCAAAAAAAGTAGTTTTTAGAAAAAGATCCGTGTGTGTGTGTGTGTGTGTGTGTGTGCGCGCGCGTGTGTGTGTGTGCGTGTGTGTGTGTGTGTGTGTGTCTGTGTCTGTGTGCTTGTGCGCGCGCGAGCCCGCCTGTGAACAGCATAATTCAAAAACGAAAATTCGGTTAAAAACTAAGCTTTAATGTCTTTCAAGGATGCGACGCAAAAATTTTGAAGAAAATTTCTCCAAACTAAACTACGCTGTACGTGCAAAAATGTTTCGAAAAATTTGATTTTCTCAAAAACGGCTCTAAAGATTTTAATTAAAATGGTATATATTTAAAACATTTTTGTGGCAAATTGAATGCATTTTTGGAATTTTCTTGCTTTAAGCTAAGTGGCCCTGCTTAGTTCTAGATGACTTTTACATAAGTGGTAAACCGTAAGAGATAGACAAAATCGTACTACTCGTACACAAAATAGGTAGATATTGTTAAAACACACTAATTATGTCCGAATGCCTTTTATTTTGGAGTGATCCATTTCGAAGATATTCCTTGTTATTTGTGTGAGTCTTGCAATACTTAAACGTTTCTCAAATAAAAAAGTCGTTATTCACTTTTTTCTCTCTTGGCCGTGCAAAGCGAAGCCAATTTTAAAGCTTTAAAAGATTTGACTATGCTGCTGCATTTCCATATTCCCCTCGCACCTAACATGAAGTAGATACAGGAGTAAGAGTTTGTAAGAATGGTTAGTACAAAAGTAGAGAAAGTCATGTGAGCGCACACGTCAGATTCTTTCAATGGCTGTAGATGGTAGAGAAAGTGACGAATCAACGTCTATTGCTCATCATAGGAACGTTTCATACCGACTCAAAATTTGAAAAAGCTTTTGGGACTCCTTTTAGAGGAAGAGAGAAATTAGGTAAATGAATGTGTTGTGCTGGCTGGGGACAAATTTAGCCCACGTCCTTGCTGGAGTACTTTTATGTGCGCATTAAAGAGAATTAGCTCGTAGAAGTAAGAACCAAGAATATCCTATTGGGTGCACTAACATGCTTTTAGCTCTTTTACCATGCTCTTGTCGACTTTTTGCAACAGTGCCCCATTTCCAACATTCTTACGCGAATGCACATCAAACAAAAACGTAAATAACCCACATTTTCCTTTATGGAACTCTATAGAAATTCCAACTCGGTGAAAATTACAGGTAAATGTCACTTTTAAAAGTACAAAAGGGAAATTTTATATACTAAAAGGTATGCATGACGTAAATTTCTTCAACGTCGAAAAAAAAATTTACTTTTTCTACTACCTATATTAAATAGAAGTGTTGTGTTCCACAAAAAAAATTTGATGTCGAGATTTCACCGGAAAAATGTTTTGAGGCCCCTTGAATCTAAAAACAGCATTTTTAGAACAAGGTCTGTGCTTCTCTCTCCCCCCCCCCTCCCTCTCTCTCTCTCTCTCTCTCTCTCTCTCTCTCTCTCCCTCTCTCTCTGTGTCTGTGTCTGTGTTTGTGTTTGTGTGTGTGTGTGTGTGTGCATGTCTGTGGAAAGCATAACTCTAAAACGAAAAGTCGGTTAGATACCAAAGTTGGTGTCTAAGTTTAATATCTTTTAAGGATGTGACATGAAGATTTTGAAGAAAATTCCTCCACCCTAAACTACCGTTTACATAGAAAAATGATTTTCTCGAAAATGGCTCTAACGATTTTGATTAGATACTTTTTTTGGCAAATGAAATACACTTATGTCCTCAGAGACTTAACTCTCCTAAGATTTTTTGTCAGATGTGTCTATACATATTTTGTTTTGAAACACAAAAATTACAATTCTTTTGTAAACGTAAATATTTTGGACTATAAACCGAAGCAGACACAGAGTAACCTAGGGAAATTTTAAAAAATTAGATATGTTTAAACCTGCTTTTAAAATATTAGACCAAAGTTTGAAATTTATTGTCACAGGGGACTTTTACACTGACATAACAAAAGTAAGAAAAACTGATCATAATTTCTAAACTAATAGAGGAGAATGCATGCAATTTAAGTTCTAATATATTTATATTACGTTGCATCTAAGGTATAAAGTAACAAAGGGAGTTTATCAGTTAAGCATTTTAAAATTTCAGTCATTGATATCCTTAAATATTAAAACATTTTCAGTTGTAAACTGCATATTGTTTGAGTCGTTGCTAATGATGCACTGGAAAAATTATCTCTCTCACTCTCCCTCTCTGTGCATATACTGAATATAGTGTTTGAAGCGACCTATTTACAATGTTCATAGGAAATGCAACCAAACTTTGATATCCAGATATTTAACTGCATGCTTCTGTAGATTTTGAATAAAGCGTAGATATTGTACTAATTGATACGTTAATATATAGCCACTTCGGTATCTTAGTTGTTTCTTTTTTTTTTTTTTTCTCAGAAATCCAGGCACAAGGTTTACGAGTTGATGTTTATTGCATGGATGTTACTGCGCCGCGAAATGAACAATACCCGTCTTATAGACCACTCGTTTTGTTTCACACCTTATGTGTGACCTACTGGCCTAAGCATTGTGAGGTCATTGGCTCTGCAGCAAGCATTTGAATATTTCAACATTTGATTGCATCTTGTTATTACACTCTGTGTTATACCTTACTTGAAAATTATACAAAAGCACTGGCATGCCTTGCGCATAAAACCACGCCATTTGCACTGATAGTGTTGCAGTATGCTGTTCACAGTGTCGATTCCAAATGTTTAAAACAATCGATGGACCCGACGACTGTGAAATACGATCTGTGATTAGGTTTTTGACAGCAGCGGGCATTCGTCAACAAATCAGTGAAGTGTATGGTCCCAATGCAATGAGTCACGGCAAAGTACTTAAGTGGGTGAGAGCTTTCAAGACCGGACGAGACAATGTCCATAATGAACCGCGATTAGGCCGGATATTAATGACCACAGAAAATTTGAACAATACCGTGGATGGAAACATCTGTGAAGATCGGCAGTTCACAATTTACACTGGTTGTTCAATGGTTATGCACTGGTTATCCAACGACTGGTTATTTTCACAGGCAGCAGATTTCTACCACATCAAAAGCTTGTAGAACGTTGGCAAATGTTTAAACAAATATGGCAACTACATAGAGAAATAGAGAATGATGTAAGGAATTAAATAATTTTGAAACCATCTATGGTGGCTTGATGTGTATAAATAATGTGACCTTACTTTCGGTTTGCCCTCGTAGCAGGCGTTATTTGAAACAAATCATTTTAGAACATATTTGTAAGTATCGCCGCAGACAACAAATCACGTGACGCTTTTGCCACAAAAAAAGAGTTCCTTAAGACGTCGGTCCACAAGGTCAGAAGTGCAGGAAGGCTTTACTTTTCGAGCTGTCAAAGGCCATTAGCGCAGAAATGGAACCGGACCTCAAGTGTTTGGTTTAAACACACCGTGGAAAACATAGCACAGTGGCGTGCAGCTTCCCGGAACGGAGGTGTAGTCCCAAATACAATAATGCTAAGCAATTATTGTGGGTGAATAACATTAGGGAAAAAGTGTTATTTTGGACGAATCCATGGTAACTGGCATTACAAAATGGGATCAAAATTAGATAAGAAAACAGAAAATGAATTACGAGCGAGAAAGCTCAAAGGTTTAGTACATTTGTATCCTATTCGAGAGGTCGTATGAGGTCAAAAATATGTGTTGTGTCAATTTTTTCTTCTGTCTGGAGGTCATACCTACAACAACACAGATATTCCTGTTAACCCACAAGAAATATATAACGAAACTATTCCTGCTAACGTTTATCTCGACTAAAAGGACGTACATAGAAAACATTTTGTTAATATTTTATATGATATGTGAAAATAAAAAATGACATGTTTATTCAATATGTGCAAATAATAAACAATAACGTACGAAAAATATAGCGATTTTCGATATTTTACATCAAGAGCTTAATATTTTTATTAAACTTGAAACCATTTTTTACATTTATGTGACTTTAGTTTTAGTATCTAAACGGTCATTGTATTCACTAAACTGCTGTGACATAAATCTATTAAGTTATAAAATATTAATCAACAAAATTGATGGAAAGGTCTACTATTAATGCTTTTCAAATGTACTTCAACTAGATCAAAATCAATTTCATCAAAATGTTATATATTAAACCAATAGTTTTTTTTCTGTAAATATATGAACGTTAACTTCATAACTAAGGTATATAAAAAAGCTAAAAATCCGTTTAAAATATAACCCATAAAATAAAAAATAGTTGCTTCAAAAAAAGCAAAATCACGCCACCTGTCTGTTAATTCTCTAACAAAAAGGTAAAATTTTAATCGCGTATGTATGGGTATCAACCATTGACTTGAAAAAAAAATGGCCCTATAACTTAGAACTTAATATTGTTTATGACGTACTCGTTCATGAGGAAAAAAATGGTTTATGGTGCGTCATTAGCGGAAAGAGATTTCTCAGAGCTCCAGTAAACGATTTCTATCTGTGGTAACTTAGAACATGATGTGTACAAAACAGATCCACACACTCTGGAAGAATTAAAATAAAATATCCGTCAGCATTTCTCAACGTGAACTACCGCGAGTGGTAGATATTTCCTAAAGAGGTGCCAAAGTATGTATGGTGAACAGCTTCAGCATATGCTTTCATAAATTTGGTGAGTAAATTTAAGAGTAGTTTTAAAAATATTGTATGCTTTCATTCGTGCCTTTCTATGATAGCGAGCGCCGAGGACGCGAACGCGCCAAACACGTTGCAGCCCGTACGGAGGTTTTTTTGTTCTCCCGTTAGATAAGTGAACCACCCGGTAGAAACATATTTGTCACTTAACAGAACACACTACAATTTCTTTCATCTCCAAAGCTTAAAGCACAAAATGCTTAAATATCCAGAAACGTCGATATTCGCAAGACTTGTTCATAAAGCCTCGTTAGACTTGCGTTAATATAATTTGGCTCTAAACATGTGTGAAAACAAATGCTGCAAATTGCTAATCTGGCAGGAGTTGGTAGAACTGTGTAAGCCCGTGTACAAGGCAGGGTAATTTTCTTTGCCCGCGCTAATTATTTACTCAGGCGGAAGAAATTGCGTTTTAGTTTCCACTCAAATTCCTGCTAAACTCAACAAAGTATCATTCAGTCTCTAGGTGGAAGACTGTTTCCCTTAGGCGTTTCAGCAACTCACTTTCCAAGCTATTAATCACAAAATTACTTAATTTACTATCTAACGTGGCCATAAAAGCTTTTAATTTTCATATTTCAATAAAACGAAAAAACCAACATTACATAAATTAAAAATGTAACATATCTTATTACTTCTGGGTGAATGCCTTCCGTTATAAATTACAGTTTAAAAACTAAATGCCTACAGCTTGGGTAATACGGAATTTGCATTTCATTAATTGGTTGTCCTAATTAACATTTTACCCAATACTTCGGCGTCCCTGCTGAGAAGAAACTACAAAGGATCGAAACACAAAATTAGGCTTACATTATACCGGGTAGAAGGGAAGTCATTACATTAATTTAAACCAGTGATAGATCTCGGTATTTGGAACACATTTTGTATCTTACGTTTTTGTCTCTGACCATTTCCTAAGGAGATATTTTAGTTTTGTCAAAATCAAGCTGGCAACACTGCAGTTTGTGTGGGTGTCACTTTCCCTAGCTCAGTACACAAACAAACACAGTAATGGTGCTTCTTGAGAACACAAACAAATACCCTGCCTTGTCCTTCTGTGTTTACTGTGCGAGTGTAGGCCAATCACAAGCATTAGCTCCCAAAGTGAAAGTGCCCGAGCTGTTTACATCCAGAAACCAGCTCAATTTCCTGATCAACTTCAACGCAACGTTGTCGACTTACGGCACGTGTGTAAAACCTGCTTGGAGTATTCCTTCACATATTTTAAGATATTAATTATTTTGAAACCCTGTGTTTTTTGTGGTGTTTAACTCCCGCTTTTACTACTACGGCACCGCAGGCGATAACACTGATGATACATGGAATAAAGATGGAGCAGCGGTGGAATGGCATGGCGAGAGAAATCGGAGAACCCGGGGGAAACCCGCCCCAACGCCGCTTCGTCCATCGCGAATCCCACAAAGAACAAAATGCCTTTAGACCCCTTTGTTTGTAATGCTTCTATGAAACACATATTACAAGGAATGTAATGAATTCCATTCCACGCTGTATATATTACGAACACTTAAGTAAAAGTCTGATATGTTGCAGTTATATGGCTTTCTCTTCTCTTATACTAACAATTCTTACAAACTCTTATTCCTCTATCTTCACGTTAGTTAAGACCAACATTTGTACAGAGGTATTTTTTAGAGGTGGCGTGTGTCATAATGTTGCGCAGTAGTTCATGGTCGAGTCCACTATTCCGTTCTCTTTGCACGGTTAAGATATAAAAAAATGAATACGGATATTACATTTGTGGTGAGTATTAAAACATTCACACAAACAACAAGGAATGTATCCGAAATGGCCACAAAAAATTCATTTGAATATAAACTGTATGTACAGTAAGACTTGTTCTATCTGCCAGTTATGGGAAAGTCATCAACGGTAAACAGGGCCATAGCCAGGAAATTCAAAACATACATTTAATTTGCCATAAAAATATCTTAAATATACGGGTTTTAATTAGAATCGTTAGAGCCAATATATAGAAAATCAAAATTTTAAATTATTTTCCATGTAAAGGGTAGTTTGGGACAGGGAATTTTCTTCAAAATCTTTGTGTCGCATCCATGAAAGATATTAAACTTAAATACGTACTTTGATTTTCACAGACGGGCACAGACACAGACATACATATACACACAGACACAGAGGACAATTTTACTAAAAATAGTTTTGTTTTGTTCATGGGCCTCCAAAACGTACATTTCCGGTGAAGTCCTGACATCGAATTTTTGGGTGGAATACAATACTTTCCTTACTTACTATACGTAGCAGGGAAAATAATAATAATAATAATAATAATAATAATAATAATAATAATAATAATAATAATAATAATAATAATAATAATAATAATAATAATAATAATAATAATAATAATAATAATAATAATAATAATAATAACAATAATAATAACAATAATAATAACAATAATAACAACAATAATAATAATAATAATAATAATAATAATAATAATAATAATAATAATAATAATAATAATAATAATAATAATAATAATAATAATAATAACAATAACAATAACAATAACAATAACAATAACAATAATAATAATAATAATAATAATAATAATAATAATAATAATAATAATAATAATAATAATAATAATAATAATAATAATAATAATAATAATAATAATAATAATAATAATAATAATAATAATAATAATAATAATAATAATAATAATAATAATAATAATAATAATAATAATAATAATAATAATAATAATAATAATAATAATAATAATAATAATAATAATAATAATAATAATAATAATAATAATAATAATAATAATAATAACAGAAGAAAGTTGAAAGGCTATTAAAAATTCTAAAACGAAAATTCGGTTAAATGAAATCTTACCCACTCCTAGATAACGTTTTAGCGGTTTTCCCTTCTTATCCTGAAAAGGCAAATACCGGAAACTTTAATCTCTATGGACTTCGGGCTCATTTGATGGGCATTTAAACCCTTCATTCGTTCGCTATCTGACATGACTATAGACGTTAATAGTACCTATAATTTTGCAACGAGAGTATAATTGCGGCTAAGCTCAAATTTATCACTATTATTTATGGTCCACAATAAGTCAAGTTTAAAACATTTATAAAATGTTTTAATAACTTACACTTCATCTTATCGTCACTGGTGTCCAACATTTTAAAAATGTATTTATTTCACTATGTATATGCTATAACCATTAAAAATACTTCCAAAATCGAGAAGACAAGTTGAATGTATTAGAAAGTTATTTACAATATTAATGTTTAAGTAGAGTAAATTTATTTCATATACGGGAATCGATAGTTTCACTTTCAGCTGCGTGGAAATGTGTGCAGACGACGAAGTATTAATTGCTGTATGCGGATATTTTGATTTATGGTTAGTAGCGTCATTATACGCAGCTAAACCTTTGATTGATGAATTGGCAGTGCCGTTATATACTGATGTGCCTTTGATTGGAGAATTGGTACGGTCCTTATGATGCTGCACCTTTGATATCAGTATCGTTTTGAAGAGGTGGCTATAACGTAGTCCATTAGAGTGGCTATAAGCGCATGGTCGAGTATAAACACTTCAAAAGAATTTAAATGTGTACTACTATAAAAGAGAAAATTGGTATTATGTCCGTTTGGATGTGTGCATGTGTGTACGGTAATCCTAAACAATCGATTTTTATAATTTTTTACAATCGAAAAGCGCTGTACTTTCTGTCAGGGAGGATCTATAAACTTCAATTCATAAATTGGTAACAGACTAGTAAAGCATTCAGTGATAATTCCATAGAGTAGAACATTTTTCATGTACCTAACTCACAAAATGTGACAGAAACAAAAGCCGATTAGTTTCTCAATTCCGCAGAGAATCTGTGTAAAACCAAAAACAGAAAATGAATGGCGTAATTACCATAGCTACAAGACAGCAATGACGTCATCATCGTCACAATACAATTTTCTCGAATATGAGTGTAATAAAGCCTGAAATCTTCACTCTCGCAAGTACAGCAACATTCAAAAACAAGAATCGCTTCATTTCTCCATCCACGAAACCTTTAACTTTCTGTTTCGTTAGCATCTTTTGATTTTTGTGGAATTAGTAAACTCTCAGCGCTCTTTGTGTGATTCGGAATGTGAAGCGGAATACACTCCGTATTTTCACACAGTTTTATCAGTGCCTTTATAAGTGTTGAAACAAATGAAACAACATATGCTTAGCAACCATATTACGTCATACATCTTACGTATTTTTATGCTAAAATTGTATAAAACGTTGTTTGTAACACAGGTATAATCTTTTCATTGTGGCCCTCTAAAAATTCCCAAGTAACTATCAACCACAACCACAAAGGAACATAGGACGATCGAAGAAAAAGGTGGAAGGAACAAACCGCAACAGGTTAAACGGACTAAACCATACTCAAGAAGAAGAAGAAGAAGAAGAAGAAGAAGAAGAAGAAGAAGAAGAAGAAGAAGAAGAAGAAGAAGAAGAAGAAGAAGAAGGTGTGTAAGACAACTTGTCCCGCGCATAGCAAGACAGGGCACGGCAGGGCAGCGGCCGTCCCGCCACCACAAAGACTACTCAATATTTCAGTGGTGCAATATTAACGTTTTAACTTCACGGACTTCCAGTTTATTTAAGTAGCTAATAGTTTGTGTGTATTTAGCTGTTATGTGTATTTCGCTGTGCGCGAAACTTGAGGTTAGTTTTCTATATGTCCTGTGCATTTGCTTGTGACAGACTCTTTCTACAAATAGGTTAACTTAACTTGAAAGTTGCGAATCTTCATATTTACTAGCTTCAGGTCTATTTAGTTGCATATGTTAAGGGTTGTGTTGTAACGTTTGTGTTGTGCATAACAGCTATGAAGCGTCAAGGGGAATCGTATATTTGTAAACCTTAACACCGTTTTTCTCAGTTTTACATTTTCTCATTTTTTCATATACTGGTGCAATTTATTAAAACATTATTCATCCTAAATTGATAATAGTTTCTGAGTTACTCAGAGTAATTGCACACTGTAATTATCCAGAAGATTATTTCACAATCCCAATCGATAACTGTACTGCAGCCAAAGGGGTTACCTCCAAGAATAGGGCTTCTTAGCTAACCAAACCCCTTTTACTGTGTGATTAAATGTAGGTATAAATTAAAAGAGGAGCTCCGCTGACAAACCCCTACTTACTTCAATGAATTGCTTCATGGAAACTAAAATAATAATTCTAAAATGTTGAAAATAATACATTACGTTTAGAATATGTTGTAGAGCCTGAGTGTAAAATATAAAAAATGGACTAAATTCTAGAAATTCCAAATCTTAATAGCGCCCCCTCTTAAACAACCAGCATTAGAAACTAGGGCATTGTAAAAAGTGGTTTCTGAAGAAGTTCTAATTCTGTTAAAAGATAGTAGATTCCCTGATGATTAGCAAGAGACAATGGAAGACACCCTATGAGAAACTGGAGCTTCTAGTTTGCCCTAGGGATCTAGTGTTCATGCTTTTGTTTCTTTAGAATGTCGTATGAATGGATACAAACTTCCCTACTATCCAGCGACACTTTTCTTTTTCTCTTTTATATTTCTTTCCTCTGCAAGCGTGCCTTACAAGGGAACAACGTACTTACCTATTTCCTCAAAATATAAGTGGAAAAGAGTGGCATCTCTCATGGACTTATGAATTAAATTCCATAGCTATTAAGGCTATAGTCCTAATGTAGGAATCATTCTCAGTCTACAAAAACGGATGCTCTTCACCATTGGAGTAGATACGCGAAAAACAGTTTTCTCGTATGTAGAGACGAAATCAATAATTCGTAATTACAGATAAAAGATTACCCGAAAGAATATGGACCAGATGCGCCTGGTGGGAAAACTATTAAGGCACATTGTCAGAAGCTTATGACTGGAAGTGTTAGCAAACATTGCGGAGGTCCTTATTGACTTGTTTCAGAAGAAAATATCGACGACATTTGAGCATAATTCCAGAGAAGTGCTCAAAAAGCAGTTCTAGAATGTTTTAGCTACATAAACCACCGCGTTCGCGAATGATACGACATCAAGTTCACTTCTAGAAGTAGATTTCTGACTACAGTGCTTCCCCGAGAGATTAGAGACGTCTTGTGTTCGATTCCTATTGACTTATGACTAGAGCCACAATTCTTAGTCACCTTACCGTGTGCATGGAGATGATGGCTTGCATCTCGGCCACTCACGCCATAACTGACACTCCTACACACGATGCTCTCTAATTTTGTGGTGTCTCCGAGAATCTGGTCACGCTTTGCAGTATTGCATGGTTAAACACCCCATGAAATCAGACTGTACAACTTATGATATAAATATCATTTGCGCCTACAAAACGTATTTATCCAAGGGAAAAAGAATAGCAGTAGTGAACTATCAGCCGCCACTAAAGCAAAATCATGGTGTAGGTTGAACTACATAGATTAAATAAGTCAAGTGACAGTGAAAACTCTGATGTGTTGCACTCACATGACTTTCTCTACTCTTGTACTAACCATTCTTACAAACTCTTATTCCTATATCTTCTTCGTGTTAAGATAAACATTTGTACAAATTATCTTGTTGCTTATTTCCGTGTAGGCACAAGGGGAATATTATAATACAGTAGGCTTTGTGCGATAGTCAAATGTTTTAAAGCTTTGGGATTCTGTTGCCTTTGCCCACTTATATAAAAAAGTGAGCAATGATCCTTTTCACGAAAGTTCTAAGTTTTCCGAAACTCACACACATAACAAGGAATATCTCCGAAATGGTTCACCCTACAAGAAAATTTATTCAGACATAAATTGTGTATTTTAGCAATATCTAGATCTTTTGTATAGTATGATTTGGTCTAGCTCTAACGGTTTACCAGTTATGCAAAAGTCATCCAGAGTAAATACGACTGCAGGGGGCTATAGCCAGAAAATTCAAGATAAACATTTCATTTGTCATCAAAATATCTCAAATATATGACATTTTAATCAAAATCGTTAGAGCCATTTTCAAGAAAATCAAAATTTTCGAAAAATTTTCCATGTAAAGGGTAGTTTAGGGTGGGGCTATTTTCTTCAAAATCTTCGTGTTGCATCCTTGAAAGACATTAAACTTAAATACCAACTTTGGTTTTTAACCGACTTTTCGTTTTTGAGTTATGTTGTCCACAGACTGACTGACACACAGACTGATACACACACGGACCTTTTTCTAAAAAGGATTTTTTTTTTTTTTGGATTCAGGGGCCTCAAAATATTGTGACTTTTGGTTGGTGTGCGTAGTAAAGAAGACAGATGTAGTCTAGATAAAGAACACTTTTATTTCCGTAAACAGTAACTTTTTACACTCGTTGCAACAGCAAGAAAGTCTTTTCCCATTCACCAATAGCACGGCTCCGAACTAGTAACACAAAGAACTGTCCCTTCTCCATCGGCACGACTACTCCACGCTTCACATACGTCTGTCCTCTCCGTCGGCACGACTACTCAACGCTTCACATACGTCTGACTCTTCTGTCGCACTTTACCGCTATTTATATCTCCCAGGCACTATTCTGGAAAGTTCAGTTATTGCGGTGAAATACAAAGTAGAAGATTCCAGTAGCCTCTATCCTTTTCTCTCTTTCGGCAAGCGCCCCAACAATGCGGTCATTCTCTATCTCTTTCCTTCGGCTCCTTTGCGGTAGTGCCGACAATAATGCGATGGGTGACACTGCTGTTGTCGGCAATTAGATGCGGCGGGCGCGGTGACAATATATATTTCCGGTGAAATCTCGACATCCGATTTTTGGGTGGAATACAATACTTCCCCTACTTACCAGTAGAGAAAGTAAAAATGGACAATTTCATATTGTTGTTCTTTACACCTCAACTCTCATTTATTTGATGTTGAGGAATGCGAAATATTGTTGGATAGCATTTAGTTCAAAAGTATTGCTTTGAAAGTTTACTTACATGGGTTGTGCTCAAGGGAATAAATATATGCTACGTGTATTCGGTAGAGGAAATAATGTATTTGATACAGAGTTCCTATTACACTTCAGTTCCATTACGAAAATTAAACTGTTGAAGTTGTACGTGTATGATACAGTTAATAATTTATCTTGGAATCATTCCAAGCCTACTTTTACATTATATTTCGTTGCGTTATCTCAGTAATAACATGCATCACATCTATGTAAATAAACCCTAATATTAAGTTGCCAAGCTTCGAATTCCCAGCTCAAATTTATGTTCCACAAATTTGAAATTCAATACTGATTGAAGGATGAACTGGAGAAACGCAAGAGCTCTAAATTTAGGCGCTGGTTGCATGAGAGCCAGGGAGCTATTTCTGGTTGATTGTTCGTAAATCTTTCTTAAGTTTGTTCCACAATAAGGGAGAAAATGATGCGGTCACGCAACAGGTTACCTTGTTAACGTGTGTTTTCTTATCATCCCTGTCATGAACACGGCTCTCGTGTAAGTTTCAGCAATTCCATGTCGGCGACTCTTGTTGTGTTCATTTAACACAAGTGTTAAAGTCCTATCTCATTAACTTTACGCTGTTCCTAGTTCTCGGCCTCGGATGCATCGTAGACGTATCAAAATAACTTCTATTGCCTTATCTTTTAAAACAGGATTGGAGTGACGTCAAGCAGATTGTGTATTGATTATAGATTCTATTATACAAAACGATTTTCAAGAAAATCCCCCCACCCAAAGCAATTCTTTAAATGAAACATTTTTCGATAATTTTGACTTTATGAAAAATGACTATTGTGATTGAAATACCATGTTTCATACCTTTTGTGACAAATATAATGCACATCTAGAATTTTCTGGAAATGTCCTTGGAAGTATTTTCATTCTGGATGACTTTTGCATATCCCGTAAGAGATAGACAAAATCTTAGTATACAAAAACTATAGAACTCCTTATAGCACTTAATTTTTATCAACTATATTTTTTTCTGTGTAGTGGACCATTTCCAAGATATTCTTTGTTCTTTGTTTCGTTTGTCCAGTATTTATACCTTTTTTTTTCAAATTAGGAGCCATTACACTTTTTTTCCATGTCCTAGACATGCAAAGAGAATAAATTGTCAAAGCCATCAGATAGCGATTACTTCTTAAAATATTTGACTACCACTTAAAGCCCCATGTATGCTCCTATTTCCGTTTACTTATGAAGAAACTGTAATAAGACCATTTCTACAAACGTCTAGCTCGTTAACATGAAGTTGATAGAGGACTAATAGTTTTTCAGACTAGTGAGAGAAAAAGTGATGTGCGTGCATGCATATTTTTACGAGAATAGTTTGCTGAAGAATAGGTAGAGAAAGGCATGTGAATGTAAGATACTGAAGAACAAAACAGAGAGACCTGTCTTCTCTAATATTAACCCTGATGCTTCACATTATTTCATTATTTTGGTCGAACATTTGCTTTTAGTTATTACTTGTTTCATACACTATGATATTTCGTTTTAGTGTTAAACCATAGTACTATGATAATACTGAATCATTACTTGCTAAGCTGTAAGTTACGTAGTCAGAGAGTACATTCAACGAAATAACTAAAAGGGGCAAACAGGCAACAATAGGATGGCGGTGTTATAGCATCACAACTGTGAATAATTAACAAAACACCTGACGGCGGCCATGCCAATTTCACCGTAAGCCGATTACCGTTATGCATCATGGGAGCCGAAAATAGACTGTTTACTCACTCAAAACGACCGCTACGTAGTTGGAGCAAATGCTTCAGTTAACGTCTGTTGCATAAATACATTTCCAAACGTGTTTATTAAATAACTTCGCTTTGCTTTTTAAGAGGACATTATTATTATTATTATTATTATTATTATTATTATTATTATTATTATTATTATTATTATTATTATTATTATTATTATTATTATTATTATTATTATTATTATTATTATTATTATTATTATTATTATTATTATTATTATTATTATTATTATTATTATTATTATTATTATTATTATTATTATTATTATTATTATTATTATTATTATTATTATTATTATTATTATTATTATTATTATTATTATTATTATTATTATTATTATTATTATTATTATTATTATTATTATTATTATTATTATTATTATTATTATTATTATTATTATTATTATCATCATCATCATCATTACTATTATTACAAAATACAACAGCCCAGTTACTTTATTTTCCTTGTAAAACTGAAGCACTAAACGCAGTTCCCTTTTATCACTCACTAAAATTGCTTCCAACAACGCCAATTCCAACGTGACGATTGAATGTCCCAAACTGTCTGGCGACGTACACAATTCACCCAACGACGACCACGCGCGCGCGCACACACACACACACACACACACACACACACACACACAAACACACACACATAAACATAAACATACTGTTAACAGCTGTCTTGTGCAGTACTCACAATTCCATCACAAAACTATTAGTGCTCCTTTTTCTTGTCACCTCGCCTCTTTATGTAGGCCAGTATGACAACACGGATCTTTCTCGAAATTCACCTTTTCTGGAACTTCTCACAAATAAGCCGGCAGCTGAAAGGCTCGCGAACGTTCTGGGAACCTTTTATTCTACTCAAAGTCGTCTTTACTCTGACCGTTGCATTGTCGTCGACTCACATATTTACATGTGCTGTGAGGGTACTTGACGTCACATTATTATCACTCATTCTTCACATTTTACCTTCTCTGCCGCCTGCCTATAGCAGGGAGAGAAAGTACTGCGTTTCACTCAGAAATTGGATATACAGATTTTCTGGAAATACAAGTTTTGAGTGGGTAACTTTAATACTTTAAAAAATCTTGTGTTGCACTCATTTGACTTTCTCTTCTCCTGTGAAAACTATCCTTATAAACTCCTATTCTTCTATTTACTTGTTGTTAATCGACATAAACGTTTACATAACTTATCTAATTACAGAACTAAGCCCATGTTGTATGTTAACGTAATGAGAGGTAATCCTGCTATAGAACCGTGTAATCCATTAGAACTGTTGAGTTCATTCTCATTCAACGTGTAGATCAACGTCAGGAATAACTTAAATAGCTGTTCCATTTAGGCCCCTTTAGAATCATATAAGCAAACAAAAATCCATACAATATAAACATAACTGTGTTTGTGCCTTCCACAAGCATGTTCGTTCAACAAACACAGTCCACAACACATAATTAATGCCGATAACACTTTACTTGTATGCTGCGATTAAAATAAAGAATTTCTCCGTGAACCCGGCGAGAAGGCGTCAGGAAACTGGCGACAGATGAATAAGGAAATGCTCTGTTGTCTTGGCTAATGTACTTCCCGTGTTGTGAAGACGCTGTTCCGCCCCTCGGGGGAGGGTGAGTGGGGAGCGGCGAGCGGGCGTACATCTCCGCATACAATGAGGTTATGTTTGTCCTCGGCTTCAGATCGGCGGAGTAACACAAAGTAACTCAAAATGCTACAGGCTAATACTCCACACGAGATTCGTGCCTAAAGAAATCTGAACATGAGTTCATGCAAAACAAAGGAGGGTGGACTTCCCAAACGCAGTGCCTAGTTCTAAATACATTACATATACTTAATACAAGAAAAAAGAATTCAGGTATCGTGCATACATGACTTCCTCTACTCTTGTACAAACTCTTATTCCTCTATTTACTTCATATTAATTGAGAAAAAACATTTGCAGAAATTATATAGTTGCTGATTTTCTTGTAGGCTTAAGGGGAATACAGTAGACTTTGTGCGATAGTCAAATCTTTTAAACCTTTAAAATTCCATTCTGTTTGCTCGACCAAGAGATAAAAAAGTGAATAACGACTATTTGACAAATGTTTAAGTATTGCAGAACCCACCTAAACAAGGAATATCTCAAAAAAGCTTCACTCCAAAAAAATGCCTTAAGACATAACTTGTATGTTTTAACGAGATCTACTTTTTTGTATGTAAGATTTGGTGTATCTCTTATAGTTTACCAGCTATCAAAAGGCATTAAGAGTAAACAGGACTATAACCGGACAATCCGAAATGTACATTTTATTTGCCATAAAATATGTTAAATATATGGAATTTTAATCAACATCGTCGGAGCAATTTTTGAGGAAATAAACAGTTTCGAAAAATTTTCCATGCGGAGGGAAAGGGTGAAGGAATTTTTATTCAAAATTGTCGTACTGCATCCTTAAAGTATATTAAACTTAAATCAGACCCACCCACCCACACCAATCCGTACGCAAACACACACACACACACACACACACACAAACGCACACACAGTGGCCCTTTTTTTTCTAAAACAGCTTCTTTTTAAAATTCAGAGGGCCTCAAAACGTACATTTCGTGTGAAATCTCGACATCGAAATTTTGGGTCGTATACAATACTTCCCCTACTTACTATCCATAGTAGAGAAAGTAAAAATGCTGAATAACAGAAACGTTGCATTTTAGTGAGCGTAGTAACAAAACATATAATGAAATGAAAAACAGAAAAAAGGTATTCCTATCCGGATAAGAAACGTTAAGCGCTTGTATTATGAAACAAATGTGTCTACAGAACCTTAGTTAAGGAGAGGAATAAGGTTTTTTAAAAAATAAATCAAGGAGTGAGACAAGAGCATGCTTATCACCTGCTTTAATATTTACGTAAGCGACATTCTAAAAGAATGGATATATATATATGAAGGAATTTTAATCGACAAAAAGGATATATAAATCACCTATTTATTTGCGGATGACGTCCTACTTATGGCAGAGTTGGAAAGAGATCTTTAAATATTAGCACACTAGTTCCAATTGGTTAACAAATATAATTGTAAAATATGAATGAAGAAATTATAAACAACGAAATTTGAGGCTAAATATGGGATTAGGATCAAAATAACATTGGAGGAAGAAGTAGTGGAACAAGCAACAGTATTTAAATACTCAGGACATGATATTATATGTGAAAAAGATAAAGATATAGAAAACAAAATGTCTAAACTCCAGGCAATATATGGGACCAATAAAAGAACTTTAGGTTAGAAAACAAGAAAACATGCAAAACTTGAATTGTATAAAACAGTGTATATATTCGACAGATGAGTACATCATACGCATTTGATCTACGGAGAAACAAGAGCCAATGTGCAAACAGCTCAGCATCTATACCGAGAGATATATCGTAATAGAGAACAATAGCGTAACATGAAAATAAAATAATTACAAATTAAAATAATAAGAGCGTTTAACGTAAATATTGCACAACCAAAGTTATTTGTGAATATTACATGGTGAAAAAAATTAGCACATGCAGGGGAGTCGAACCACAACTACACCAGACGGATTACTTACGAATCGTGTGCTCGTTCCAATTGACCTACCTAGTAACGTGAGAGGTAAACATTCCGTTTAACCTGTAGCATTCAATTAACAGTTGAACTGGTGCAAACGTCAGCTGTCTAATTACGAGTATATTAAAAGGCGATGCTCTGAACATCTATATTGGTACCTACTAATTTCATTGAGTGTGTAACTAAAGACATCCATATTACATACTTGGGTAGAACCCAGCACAGGGCCCGATGTTTTCATGTTAGAGTATAAAATGGGATTCCATAAAATCACCTGCCTTATACAAATTAGAAGATACAATTAACACGAACAACAATAAATTGACTGAACACTTAATGAGGATTTAAGAGTCTTCCAATACACCCAAGAGGAATAAGAGCCAAACTCCTGAAAGATGAACTCCACAGGCGACTTCATCGGACCTGGCAATTTAGGCTAAGTAATACAGAAGAAGAAAAATCTATTTCTACAAACGCTGATTTCTATTAATATGTATCATATACAGAGGGGTGAGATTTGTAAGAAAAATAAGAAAATTTTGTAGAATAATGGGTTCAGAAAGTTATGTGAATATAAATCTTATACTTTTTAAAAGTTTCCCTCTGGAATTCTGCAGGGAAATCGCTTCCTCTACAGTTGAGCAATCTAGAGTCAGATTCAATCTTCTTGTTCTTGATAATGGCGAGTAATTTTAGCCTTTCGTGCTTGGTAAGAAGTTAGTGATTGATTTTTTAAGAACATCTTGCTCAACCGATTCACCGAAAGCTTCTAGATTTATTCTTAGCTCAATGATGAGAACTGAGTTTCCATTACGTCTGCTATGTAAAAGTTTTCAAATCTGGGTATGCTTTTATGATTAAACTGCAGTTGAAACAACTGTTGCTAAATATTGTAATCATAGCGAATGTTTAACTTCTCATCACTTGACTCATGAAGCATTAACACAAAGCTCTGAAGGGACGCAGCCATGATAGTAACCAACGTCAAATTCTATTTTGTTCCAAGGATATGAAGCAATCAACAGTGAAATTACTTGCCCCCCGGAGACAATGTTAATATCATGGACTCGATCCAGTAACCTCGGCAGTAGGTCGACCATGAAAATAATACAAATAAGATGAACACCACTCAAATTACTGGAAGTAATGTCGTTAGGTTGGCGAAAACAAGATCGGCTGTGGCATATAACGATGTTAAGGGGTGGACATAGACAAGAACAAGACACAAGTTTAATTGAGGTGAGCTGACCCAGAATCACAGGAAGGTATCTGTTAAGGAGTACGTGGTGTGCATTCCTCATCAAATCCACATCGCCCATGTAACTCACTGATCCAAGTCGCTGCTATTCCAGAGACTGGAATCCAATGTTGCCGGAATTAAACTTCAGAAATAAGAAACGCAATAGATATACTCATGTCTGGAATTTCTAACACACAAAACTTTTGGTCTGATGAGGTACATACCAGCTCCGGAGGAAGGGTAGTTTTCTTCAAACAACATTATTGCCTACACTCTTTAGAACTTGGCGGTATGAATGAATGCAAACTTCATACAGTTGGCAAAATATTACCCTTTGGTGGGTGTCTGGACATAAGGGAATTTTACTCAATAAAAAACAACTACCCTGGCTGCTCAATAAATTAGTCCACCAAAACCATTGGTGTTCCTTTAAATACTGTTCGAAGAATCATTCTCAGTGAATTGCGTTTTCCCGCCAAAGACAACGGGTTCGAGCATTAAAGTAAGCGAATGATGAGTTGACAGCGGTTGACTTCTAAGAATGTGTCACTTCAAACAATCTCTGGTGAAAGCGAGTTACGCAGCAGCAGAAATAATCATTTTCAAATGGTGACTTTGTTAAAGAATGCAATTGGGAGTGTTGCTAATATGATATGTTCTGACAAAAAAGCGCATTTTACAACATTTAGCTTATTACGACAGACTGTAGCTTGCAGTATTGACGAATTAGCGACCAATGCAGAGAGAACGTTAAAATACCGACCAACAAATTTCCAATTCTACTCTCTGGCACTCCATGAGAGTAGTGATGCCAGCGATACTGTCCCATTAGCAATTTACTTAAGGGGACTTGATAAACATTTCAGTGCTGAATTAGCTGCTGTTGTCCCTCTGAAAGGCAACACTAAAGCCAACGATTTAATGGGGGTTGTCACTGAAATCTTGAACCGGCTTGGCTTGAAATATACAAACCTACTTGGCGTAAAAACAGAATGCATTTGCAGAAAAACAACAAGGGTAGTGCAAGCAGAGACAGCTAAAGTAGTAGCAAACATTTCTGTAATGCAATATCACTGCTTAATACACAAAGTAAAAACCCGTTGTGCTAAATACCTACATTTGATAGTGTTCTGAAGGTCGTAAGAGTAATGAATTTCACATGGTTTGCCACATGCAAAACATCAAAATTTCTTACAAAATATCGATAATTAGAAGATATTGCTTATTGTAGTAAAATAAGATGGCTGAGCCGTGGAGAAATGTTGAAACAAGTGTTGGATCTCTAAAACAAAATACAAACATTTATGGAGAATGGTAAACCTATTGTTGAATTTAAAGACGCAGAATGGATGTGTGATTTTGCCTTTCTGGTAGAGAAACTGCACAACTGAACGTACTTAATTCACGTCTGCAAGATAAAGACCAATTGATCACTACTGTTTGATCACTTAAAGCCCTTTGACGCCAATTTACGATACAAGAAACAACTTTGCATTTTCCTGCTGTACAAAAGTGCACAAGTGATAATAAAGCAGAAATTATACCAGCATTACAAAACGACTTCCACGTTAGATTCCAAGACTTCAAAGAGAATCTTATAAGTTTTAATTTGTTTTCTTCCCCTTTCTCCATTATCGTAGACGAGGTCACCGAGGATCTGCAAATGGAATGCGTTGATTTTCAACGTGCTTTAGCCCTAAAAGTAAGTTTAACAGTATACCCTTCCAACAATTCTATCGGTACTACTTTCCCAGAGAAAAATATCCAGGCATTAATAGACATGCACTTCGTTTCGGTAGCACATATTTCTGCAAACAAGTGTTCTCCAGGATGAAACGTGTGAAGTGTGCAACGGAAACGCGAATCAGCGTCGGTCATTTAGAGTTCGTTTAGAGCTGCTATATCAAACAAATCCGATACCCGATAACTTCTTCGTGAGAAGCAGTGCTAGGTGTCACATTGGCAGGTAAAATAGTCATTCAATTAATTTAATATAACAATTTTACTTAACTTTTAAACCAAAATTTCTATTAAGCATACAAGAGTTAATAATACTCAATTAATAATTAATATTATTCAATTTCTTCTTCTTTACCTGATTAGCCTCCCATTAGTTCAAATCCGGCCCAGACCGATGCTTTTAAGTGTGCTTAAAAATGACAGCTCCATATCAGTAGATTTACTAGCATGTCAAAGAACTCCTGCGGGACAAAATTCCGGCCCACCGGCGACGCTGATGTGATCCTGTCAATTGACAGCGTCGTTTTACAACAAAATCAATCCCCTTATGTAGGACTTCCTTAGGACCTACAAGCAAATGCCTGTCAGGGAACATACCAACCTATGGACCGGACAGAGTGAAGACCTGGAAGCGGGTGGTCAGCCAAGCATCACGTACGACACTAAGGAAGAGGATGATATGAAATGTAGGCGAAATCGATGGATGTAGGTTATGATGGATCAGTTGGTGGAGTGAGTGGTGGGGGAAACCGGAGAAAACCCGCCCAGGCGCCGCTTCGTCCACCACAAATAGCACATGTGGGTGCCTGGGATCAAACCCGGACCACCTAGGTGGTAGGCGAACGGTTATTGCTCAATTTACATTTGAGAATTAGCTTATACATAAAAAATATATACATTTAATTGAATTTTTAAAATAGCTTAATTAATATATTATTATTTCAACAAAAATAACACACACACACACACACACACACACACACACACACACACACACACACACACACACACACACACACACACACACACACACACACACACACACACACACACACACACACACACACACACACACACACACACACACACACACACACACACACACACACACACACACACACACACACACACACACACACACACACACACACACACACACACACACACACACACACACACACACACACACACACACACACACACACACACACACACACACACACACACACACACACACACACACACACACACACACACACACACACACACACACACACACACACACACACACACACACACACACACACACACACACACACACACACACACACACACACACACACACACACACACACACACACACACACACACACACACACACACACACACACACACACACACACACACACACACACACACACACACACACACACACACACACACACACACACACACACACACACACACACACACACACACACACACACACACACACACACACACACACACACACACACACACACACACACACACACACACACACACACACACACACACACACACACACACACACACACACACACACACACACACACACACACACACACACACACACACACACACACACACACACACACACACACACACACACACACACACACACACACACACACACACACACACACACACACACACACACACACACACACACACACACACCCCCACACACCCACCCACCCACCCACCCACACACACACACACATATTAGGTATTTTCTAAATTACCTAATTGGTTTTTCATAGAATTTAGATACTAATTATATACTAAAAACTCAAATTATGTGGTCAGCCCGCAAACCAATTCAGTTTAACGATAATGGTTCCCCCCCTTCGACCCAAAAAGAAGTTTGGACACGCCTATACATTTTATCTTGCTCACAATTCCTTCAGCTGTACAAACAGATGGAAATCCCATTTTCGATCCAGATGACTGCTCCCAATTACTTCTCCTCATCTTTGATAATTTTCCCATTATTTAAGCTCTAATAAAGATCTCTATAAAGCCACTTCTCTTCTCCCTACCTCTCAGTTAACCAATTGTCAATTAAATGCATGTTTTGGAGATAACACGTTGATTTTTTCTCAGCTTTCTGCGCTTGGAAGGTAGCCATAAATTCCTTAACGTCGTCAAAGAAAAATAAATAAATCAAATAATATACAAGGAGTTGTAATGGACATTTTCTTTATTCTGAGATAACGCATAAGTTGTACTACTTTCTTTTTGGGGCACTGAGTAGAGGAACCTGGAGTGTGACCAAGTAAGGAACGTAGGAACATCCAGAAACTCAACAGGCAGGATGTGCGTTGTCCTTGGAACAGTGCCATTGTGTGAACTTGCCTGTTGCTGCACCACGACATCAGTTATGTTCCCGACAGGCTGGGCAACAATTAACCACGTATCGTGAATTCTTACTACCTGCTTTGGTATATATTTTTATTACTTTCTCTACTAGTAAGTAGAGGAAGTATTGTATTGGAGTCAAAAATTCGATGTCGAGATTTCACCGGAAATATATCATTTGAGCAACCTGAATCTCCCCAAAAAAGCATTTTTAGAAAAAGAGCTGCGTGTGTGTATCTGTCAGTTTGTGAACAGCATAACTCAAAAACGAAAAGTCGCTGAAAAATCAAAGTTGGTATTTGAATGTAATATCTTTTAAGGACGCGACACGAAGATTTTAAAGAAAATTCCTCTACCATAAAGTACCCTTACCTGGAACATTTTTCGAAAATTTTTATTTCCTCGATAATGGCTCTTATGATTTTTACTAAAATGCCATATGTTTAAGGTATTTTTATGACAAATGAAACGTCTATTTTGAATTTTCTGGCTATAGCCTATGTAGTCCTATTTACTCTTGATGACGTTTGAGTGACTCGTAAACCGTAAGACATAGACCCAATCTTACTATACAAAAATGATAGATCTCATTAAAACACACAATTGCACCATCTATGACGACCTACGAACTAACTAGACAACCATTTTACATAGAAATATTACGTCTAAGAAGGTTACTGCCATCTACAAAACAATATCAGTTACTACTGCAAGAACTACAAGAGAAGAAAGTCAATATCTGGAGTGATTTCTACCAAACAGATGCCATGATGACCTCAGAGGGGAAGAATTCTATGTATGAACTTCCCCGTAGCATGACACAATTCTCTGTGCATGGTTTTCGCTACAAGCTGTGCAGCAAGAAGTTCTACCATAACCTAGACGGCAACTGTGTGGAAAGACGTTTGAAAGATATCATGCAAAAGTTTGGAATAAAAGAACAGGAACATCAACGGAATTCTATATCGACTTCATTAATCTAAATGCACATTGTGCGCAATTTAAATTATTATTAAAACGCACAATTTATATCCTAAGGAATGTTTTCTGTAATGAACCATTTTTGAGATATTCCTTGTTATTTGTATGAATTTTGGAATAATTTAACTTTCGTCAGGTGGAAGTTCGTTATTCATTTTTTATATCCTAGCCGTGCAATGAAAACGGGATCTTAAGCTTTAAAAGATTTGACTATCGTTCAAAGCCTACATTATTCCCATATGTCCCTTGCACCTGCAAGGAAACAAGCAATAAGACAATTTCTGCAAATCTCAACACGAAGAACGTATACGAATAAGAGTTTGTAAGAATGGTTAGTAAAAGGTTAGAGAAAGTCATGTGAGTGTAATGCATCAGATGTTTGTTTCCTCTTCTTGCGGTAAGTATAATGACTTATTGAATTACAACCAAAAATTCGATATCGTGCAGGCGAAATCGATGGATGGAAAGGTTATGGAGGAATTACCGAACCTGCTTTTCAGGCAATCCACCTGTGATATTTGCGCCTAAGGCCTAAACAGTTATAATTTTAGTTTCTTGTATTATTCATACCTTAACTTTCGCATATGTATGGCATTTTTAGTCAGAACACCTTTTAGGGGTCTCTAGGTGGCAATTTAATGGAAATTCTAAGACGAGCGGTAGTAAATAAGGGCAAAAAAGCATATATATGTATTTTTCTAATGTTTTGCTTGATGTACTTTTAATCTAATTTAATTTCAATTTTCATTTTACTTCCAGGGAAAACAACGCATAAGGTGTGCACAATTCTCTTTTTACACGCCATTTTTAGTTTGATAGCAAAAGTACGTAAAGATGATATAATTTATTAAAAAATTAAAAATACAGTTATTTCATACGAAAAACTATTCATAAACAAACTAACGTAGTTATTCTAAATGTTATTGAGTAATCCTACAGTTTTACTTGAATATCTCTAAAAGTTTATCACACGGGATAGTTTTTAAATTTATAAAACATTTCAGCAATGTAACAATTTTTCAAACAGTATTTCTTCTGAATGGATGCAGTTTGGTATGTAATATCACGATAACATTCATATAGTAAATTTTCCAGATTGATTTCATGCTAACAGATCCGTCAGGATATGAACGCGTAATTAAACCGACGTAAAATAAAAGTGGAGAAAATTATCCGCCTTAACAAACATTCAAGACGGAGGAATGAAGTCTGCACATTTGACTTCTTGTAGAGCAAAGCCTCAAGAATCCAACAAAAATCCAATTATGTTATCTTGGCCAGTACACGTTTATGGTGTGGAAGATAGCACAATAAATTAATTTAATAATGTGTTAATGAATATTCAAGACTTTCGTGACTCGCTCTAATGAACGTCATTATGCAGGTGGCTGATGTTGGCTATATTTTATAGCAAGACAGATTTCCCCAAAGTATTCTCGTCGTCTATGAATATCGTAGTTTTAAAATATGAATGTTAATAGCGAATAATGTTCTTCGCAGGATGTGCATACTCTACTGAATGATTATAGTTATTTACACAAACGTTAAAACAACACACGCGCTTGTTTATGAGTAAGGTGCATAGGTGCAATAATAATTTTGGTATTTGTAAGGCAGTGGTATTATACAGGCTATCCACGATATCAATGCAAAGCGGAAGCAAACATCCATGCGAATGTTTTAGTACAATAAACCTTGGCACGAAAGTGCATTGTTATGGGTGTAAATGATCAACTATGATTTTAAAAATACCAAAGCATATATACCGGATCCCCACTAAGAAACGCATTTTTACTTTCTCTACTGGTAAGTAGGGAAAGTATTGTATTCCACCCAAAAATTCGATGTCGAGATTTCACCGGAAATATATGTTTTGAGGCCCCCTGAATCCAAAAAAAGGATTTTTAGAAAAAGGTCCGTGTGTGTGTCTGTGTGTCAGTCTTTCAGTCTGTGTGTCAGTCTGTGGACAGCATAACTCAAAAACGAAAAGCCGGTTAAAAACTAAATTGGATATTTAAGTTTAATGTCGTTCAAGAATGTGACACGAAGATATTGAAGAAAATAGCCCCACTCTAAACTACCCTTTACATGGAAAATTTTGATTTTCTTGAAAATGGCTCTAACGATTTTGATTAAAATGCCGTATGTTCGAGATATTTTCATGACAAATTAAATGTATATCTTGAATTTTCTGGCTATAGCCCCTGTAGTCGTATTTACTCTGGACGACTTTTGCATAACTCGTAAACCGTTAGAGATAGACCAAATCATACTGTACAAAACATGTAGATCTTGGTAAAATACACAATTTATGCCTCAATAAATTTTCTTGTAGGGTGAACCATTTCGGAGATATTCCTTGTTTTGTGTGTGAGTTTCGGAAAACTTAGAACTTTAGTGAAATGCAACGTTGTTCATTTTTTTATATGTTAATCGTGCGAAGAGAACGGAATCTCAAAGCTTTAAAAGATTTGACTATCGCACAAAGCCTTCTGTATTCTAATATTCCCCTTGCACCTACAAGGAAATAAGCAATATGATAATTTGTACACATGTTTATCTTAACTAACACAAAGAAGATATAGGAATAAGAGTTTGTAAGAATGGTTAGTACAAGAGTAGAGAAAGTCATGTGAGTGCAACACATCAGATTTTTATATTATTGCGCGCAACATATGCGAAGCTAAATATGTCTATATTTAGCCTCGAAAAAGAACCCTTGTTTTGAGGCTAGCTTCCATGTCTTATAGAGGATCTGAACTACTGGTTATTCATAGATATTACTTAATAGTAGCTTTAGTTTTATGCCTACGAAAGTCATGTTATTACATTCATTTTACTCAGTTATAGATATCATTTGGAACAGAATGTGTAAACTCCACTTTCTTTTTTGCACGACCATTTTCTGTAGAAATACTTTAGGTTACTCCAGAACCAGCAAGCTGGCAGCATTGCAAGTAACGGGGGTGTCACTTTTAGTTTCAAATCCAGGTTACCTTTTCACTTTCGTTTTCACAGTGGCGTGTCACATGAACGTAAACAAACATTTTGTGTCAGATACCTTGTAATAATTCTATCTGAATGTTGCAATGACGCATTTTGTAACCTAATCTTATAGTCTAAGGATGTCGCATTCACCAGTAACAAGCTTGACGTGATTTTCTTCTGACTTAGGAATAGGAACAGGGGTTTGCAACTGAAGCTAGACTTATGCCCCCAAGGGAGCACCACTGGGTGGAAGGATGAGGTGAGAGGAGACACAGGGCGGCTAGATGCACACTAACGGAAGAGACATTGACGGAGGTCCCTAATGTTTCCCAAGTTTGCTACAGCTCGAAGTCTTTAGCTCTTCCGGGGTCAACGTAGGGGACCCTGACGGGGTCCAGCGCTCCCATATACCGCCCCACTTCCCGGATCCCACTAAGAACGAGGGATGGAAAGAGTTCCTGTGCGTATATCATCCCTGCCAAGCTGCACCTAACGCCTTCGCTGACACTTGCGACCCTGAAAGAACCAACTGGATGAACGATAAATAAAATGATTAATGATTTACGACCCGGAGAAACCGCAAACACATGAATCAAACCCGAATGCGAGTCTCAAACGTTAGCGCGAAGCCATCTCCCTGGGTTTCTCCTCAATTATTGTTTACTTTCGTTCACAGTCATGTTAACAAGTTAGTTTCAATAAACTGGTTGTTTATATTTACAAATAACAGTACAAATTTCTTATACTGTAATGAACTTGTCAAATACATCCATTGGTGCAGTTAAGAGTAATAACATAAAGAAAAGATTAGGTCTGTTTTTACTCTTAAGATGGGCTTTGCGGTTGGGGGTTGATAAGATTTATGCGTCCAAATGCTTGAGCGGCCTCTGACTTCTGTTTATCTTATGTCGGAAAGAGTATATATGTTGTTTTAGAGCAGTTGTTAGGGACGTTGGTCACTGACCTGATTGCACAGCTCCGCAACATCCTCTGAACTCCAGACATTGTGGCGGCAGCAGCAGAGTACACCAGATACATCCCAATGAGTTCTGCACACGTAAACCGATCCATGTTTTAGGAGTAACAGCAGATACACATCTTACAAGCGGCTGAGAATAAACTGAACCAAAGATATATGAAGAAAAACATGGGGATCGCCCCGTAGCTCGTTCGGTAGAACACCTGCCTTGGGAGTGTAAAAATGTGTGTGTGTGTGTGTGTGTGTGTGTGTGTGTGTGTGTGTGTGTGTGTGTGTGTGTATGTGTGAGAGAGAGAGAGAGAGAGAGTGAGAGAGAATTTAATATAATAATATTCCAAACTAACAGAAACCCAAGATTCAAAATTACAGTTAGGCGAGTAAACACCATTATTGTTGACCAATTCTTCCAAGAAGTCAAACACCGCCAAAATGACCTTCGATGTTAAAGGTGGCATAGTGGGCCAAGTCATACATTAACTAGGCATTCTACATGATGAGTATAACAAATATGTCCAATAAAATTATTGTCGATAACAACCGTTTCGTCGAAAAATATTTATATCCAATATTTCGAGCCAGCGAACTCCGTATCCACAAGAGAGGCAGCTAAATTTAGAAGAAATCCATGACCACAGAGAAGACAATATTGGATTTGACATTCACCTGATTGGATCTACTGGACATGACATTCGTAGTTATAAACTTAGGGCGTAGGTTAAACATTAGTTTAGATTAATAATTGTATAAATTGTGGTATTGTTCAATAAAGATAAATCAACTGGGGCATAAACATGTAGCTATATAAATGGGATAACATATAATAAGTTATGTGAAATGTAATTAGCTTATATATCCTTAATATATGAATTGGTAATGTAATTATATTGCACATTTAAAACTGTATGTAGCACTGAATTCGTGGAATAAATATGAAATTAACTGGAGGGGGGGATAACATTTAATTAGGTTATGTGTAGACATTATGTATGTATTAGTATATTCATTCCTGTCATATAAATTATTGCAGCATTGTAATTGAGGAACCAATAAAGATGCGCAAATAGTTCGGAATATAAAAAAGACACCGAACTAAAAAGATACAGGAGCCCTCTAGCCTGCGGTTGCGCAGGCTAGGGGGCTTTTTTTTTTTTTTTTTTCGAGCCAGCTAACCTCCACACTAATAGGTGTAAATGGTTTATATTTGACTAACTGTCGCGCAAATACTGTGTAAACAATGCTGTAATGCATTTCTACTACAATTCGAATGAATTTGGTCATAATAGCTTGACATTGCCAAATCTCTCTTAAAAATTAAACTTTGAATGACATTTTAACATTCAATTATAACTAAATTCATTCAAATTAAGGCAGGAATGCATTATAGCATTCTTCACATAAAGTTTGCCTGACAGATAGTGAAATAATAAACCATTTATATCCATTCGTCAAGAAGCTAGATGGCTCCAAATATTTGACACAAATTATTTTTTTCTTATGTGAAATGGTTCTTTATTGACAATAATTGTATCAGGTGCCCTTCCTATCCGGCATTGGAGTATGTAGATAACCTCTCGTGCGTTAAAACAGTTGCAGAACGCATGGGGACAAATCCGATCATAGTGACCAGTGGCGTGAAGAGCTTCCTTCTGCCTCTTAGTGAAGATGAGAGATGTGACGTAGTTCCCCTATTGTGCGTAGTCCATGATAATAGACTATAAACAACGGAAATGATTCTTATAATGTGTTGCACTTTATTTACAGGGACTTTGTGGAAGTTGTATATCTTTATAATAGTGTCAAGGCCAGTAATTACTTTACTCGCTGCTTTACGCATACTTTTTTGTACACCTAGATAGCTGAAAGTCACAACCTGTTGCATTATGTGTTCTATTAATTGAGTTTTACATGTCAATATGGCCATATTTTTATTGTCTTTACTGGATTAAGTATCATTCCGCACTTTTGACAACTCAAAGAAATATGACGTAACAACCTGTGTAAATTGTCCTCTGTGTAGCTTAACAAAGCATCATCTGTATACGCCACTAAATTGATTTCTCTTTTATCTAATACACATCCATACATTTCTCTCACTTCCTTAATTATACTTATTAAAGTGTTAAAAGAGACAGGGCTAAGAGAATCCCCTTGTCTAATTCCTTTATTTATTGGAACTTCACCCGGAAGTGAGCCTTGTATTTTAAGAGGACACTCCGGTACCAAATGAACTTTCTTCTCTAATCAACTAATTTTAATTAAATTTTAGGATAAATTGCACCTGCCACAATAAACTGTTGGTATAAGTTTCATTGTTCTAGATTAAACAGTGTTGTAATTAAAAAATTAAAAGCGCACATCATGTACAATGGATACATCACGTACTGGTATTTGAAAGGTTTCTGTGATTACTGCCTGAGAAGTCATACGGCTTTATTGTGATCCAACATCGATAAACGTCGGTATGTTCGCAGAAATAACAGTTGCTTCAGACGTAAATTTGGTTATGTATTTCACAACCAGAGTGTCATAACGCTGAAAGAAAAAGTTAAACACATATTATAATACAATAGTCTTTTCACCACTTCTTAGAGGCTTCCCACTTTTATGTTTCCTTAACTAGTCTGAGAAACTGAACACTCCACTACACTAGCTGCACGTGCATTACTAGTACTGCACGTGTCAGAGCATCACTTCACTGCAGTAACAACACAATCGGAGAATTACCGAGTACCACGTGAGAATAAATGGAAGTAAAATATGTATGCTCATATTTATATGCTTTCTAAGTTGAATTACGGTATTTATTGGCCCCATTCATTACTTGAAAGTATTAAATAAGCGACAATATACGCAATGTAGTAAGGAACTATTTCCAATCGCGCTTCGCCATTTTACTCGCGCTGAAAGTTGTGCTGTGGCGCAATATTTACATACGTACCCAAGGCCGGATAGGGAATACCGACTGACTGACCGACCAACCGCTGTTGGCAGGCTGAGGTCTCATTCGTGTACCTGCTCTTTTAGGGCTTAACTACTTCATGACGGGATGTGGGGTTTTGCAGGGTGACGGGTGAAGTTTGGGTTGTAGGTGGTAAGGAGGTAGCAAGTCTATGCTCCTCAGCGGCTGCTTTTCAGTGTGCAACTTCCGTTGGGCATTGCTGGTGTGTGGGTCCAAATATGGAGGATTAAAATTTTGAATTTTGATTCCAAGCTTCTCTTGGAAGGACTCAGCTTAGTGATTGCGTGTATGGTAAACACAAGAAACTAGGCAATCAGAGAGCAATCCCCATCACGTGATCCTCCTGCTATCTCACATTAGATTATCCGTCGCAACGAGTTGTCTAGCTAACTTTCTGTGTAGAATGACGAAACAGGAATCACTGGGCTATTTTTAAGAAAGCGCAGTAAAACAACTCGTGATGATAGATGGCACTCTTTTGTCTGTCTTTGACTGGGGAGGTAACTCTTGTTCATTTGATAACCTCTTTTGTCTTGTGTATTGCTCGTGGTCGTGTCACAGATTGCCGTATAAACTCAACTATTTCAGCTTTCTTGCCATTGGCCACTGTTTAAGTTTTCGTAGATAGTTGTGAATGAAAACCTTTCTAATTAAGGTATATTTTAATGTTATAAACGGCTTTTTTTTTCAAAATTTTCAACTTGTTCCCAGTTACATGCTTATTGGAGCTCGGAGAAACCTTTCTCCGCTAATGGCGCGCCATACACCAGTTTTTTCGTCATGAATGGTTACTACATGAACAATACTAGCTTCTGAGTTATTGGGCCAATTTTTCTTCGAATTAAAAGTTGACGCTCGCACATACATGAATACAATTTGTATACATTTTTAGAGAATTAACAGACAGGGAGCGTGATTTTTTCCTTTTTTGAAAAGACTTTGCAACAGCTCATACGGCCGATCTTTCGGATGAGAACAATTGAAAGAGTGTTTCAGGATGGTAATATTAATAGAGATTTGGCTCCCTACATACCCTGGAAGAATTAAAACAAAATATTCACCAGGAGATAGGAAATATCCTCAACGTGAACTACGGCGAGTAATGAGCAGTTTTCTAAACAGATGCCAAAAATGTGTGGACAATGACAATGACCAGTTTCAGCATTTACATTCATAAAGTTGGTGATTGAAGCCTTTCAAAGCAGTTTTAAAACTTTTGTATGGTTTTATTCGTGTCTTTTCATCATAGCGACAGACGGAAACTAGCGCCAAGGATCCGGATAGGCAAAACACCGCGGAGCCTGTTTCCGCTCAAAGGCGGAAAGAAACGGAAATTTTCCAAAGGAAATCGAGGGTAGATGAGAAACTACCTCAGCTTTCACCTCTCGAACAGGGAAAACCATGACAAATTAAAGGTAAGGGTAGGTTATCAACGGGAATAGAACCCAGACCTTCCTGAATTACCGCAGAACCATCTGGCTCATAAGCGTACTGCATACTACTTAACCAAAACAATGTGTATAGATGACAACATGAAAAACAAGACGTTAACAATAGCCCATTGAATCCCCATGAAGCAGCAGTTAATGAGTGTGACTGTTAAACATGATGTTTTTCCTCTTCATCATTTGCATCGCAATAGTAATATTAATGGTTCCAGTTACATATAATTCATTCCATTTCACGCTGGACAAGAGAAAACATGCAGCTGTGTCACACATGCTCCTAATGAACCAATCAATGCGCAGGCAAAGCAAAACGAACCGTCAATAAAACGGGAACTGTATTCTGGATATTAATTTAACTAGTTGAGCACAATCCACTTTCTCCCTCCGCCTGACATATAGACTTCCCCCATGGCAGTTGCAGCTTCCGCTTCTCACAACGTCGATACGGAGAAGCTAGACCACATTCCCCAAATTAACGACACACTCACTCTGACACTAAACTGGCCACAATAACTGTTTTACTTTCTCTGCTCTTTGTGCTGTCTTCTTATGCTCTTCAAGCCACAAAATGCAATACAAATATTAACTGGAAAGGCATCTTAGGTTCATCTGAAATCTTGGAGAACCTCACAAATTTATATTAAAATGAATTTCTTTACTCTTCCATATGGTTCATACAAAATAATATTTGTCTAGCTACTTCATACACCTAAACCTTCCAGAAATAGCTTCGTAGATTGAAAAAACTGCATATCGTTATTTATTACTTTCTCTACTATGTATAACAGAGTATTGTATTCCACCCAAAAATTTTATGTCGAGATTTCACAACAAATATGTTTTGAGGCCCCCTGAATCCAAAAAAAAGCATTTGTAGAAAAAGGTCCACGCGCACGCGCGCGAGAGAGAGAGGGAGAGAGGGAGAGAGGGTGTGTGTGTGTGTGAGTGTGTGTGTCTGTGTGTTGTTGTTGTAGTGTTTAACGCCCGCTTTTACTACTACGGCACCGCAGGCGGTGACACTGATGATACATGAAGATGGATCACCGGTGGAATGAGATGTTGGGGGAAACCGGAGTACCCGGAGAAAACCCGCCCTGACGCCGCTTCGCCCACCACGAATACCACATGCGGGTCCCTGGGATCGAACCCGGGCCGCCTAGGTGGTAGGTAAGCGCGCTAACCGCTCGGCCACGGCGCCGCCATGTGTGTGTGTGTGTGTGTGTGTGTGTGTGTGTGTGTGTGTGTGTGTGTGTGTGTGTGTGTGTGTGTGTGTGTTTCTGTATGCCAGTCTGTGGACAACATAAGTCAAAAAGTCGGTTAAAAACCAAAGTTGATATTTAAGTTTAATGTCGTTTAAGGATACGGCACAAAGGTTTTGAATAAATCTATCC
Source organism: Tenodera sinensis (assembly GCA_030765045.1). Classification (NCBI taxonomy): domain Eukaryota; kingdom Metazoa; phylum Arthropoda; class Insecta; order Mantodea; family Mantidae; genus Tenodera; species Tenodera sinensis. Next base: position 24,047,264 of record CM060961.1, on the reverse strand, counting down.
TTTGCAAGGAAAATTTGTCGAAGATTTTGATTTTTTTAAAAATGACTAATGATTTTGAATATGGAATAGCGGTTAATTTGAGCAACTTTTAACCATCTCATTCATATATCATCCAATATGACCTAACAAGTTAAAGGATGTTAAACTTAAAAAATCTGATGTGTTGCACTCGCATGACTTACTCTACTCTTTTACTAACTATTGTTACAAACTCCTTTTCCTATATCTTCTTTGTACTAGTTCAGATAAACATTTGCAGAAATTTATTATCTTCTTGTAGGTACAAGGAGAATATAGGGATCTGTAGACTTTGAGAGATGATCGTCTTTTAAAGCTTTCAAATTCCGTTATCTTTGCACGGTTAACATATAAAAATGAATAACAATGTTCCATTTGACAGAAGTATAAGTTCTCCAAAACTCACACAAATAAAAAGGAATATCTCCGAAGTGGTTCACTCTACAAAATCGGTTATTAGACATATGTTGTGTGTTTTAGCAAGATCTACATTTTTGTAAGTAAAATATGGTCTATCGTTACGGTTTACCAGTTATGCAAATGTCATTCAGAGTAAGTAGGACGACATGGACTGTAGCCAGAAAGTTCAAGATATAGATTTCATTTGTCATGAAAATGTCTAAAACATATGGTCAGAGCTGTTTTCAAGAAAATCAACATTTTTGAAAAAATTTCCATGTAAAGGGTAGCTTAGGGTGGAGCAATTTTCTTCAAAATATTCATATCGCATCCTTGAGAGACATTAAATTTAAATATAAACTTTGGTTTTAACCGACTTTTTAGTTTTGAGTTAGGCTGTCGGCAGACACACAGACATACAGACAGACGGACACACACATGGAGCTTGTTCTAAAAATGCTTTTTATGGATTCAGGGGACCTGAAAACATATTTCCGATGAAATCTTTACATCGAATTTTTGCGTGGAATACAAAACTTCACTTCCTCTACTTTACTATACATGGTAGAGAAAGCATAGCTAGAATACAGTAGGCTTTGTGCGATAGTCAAATGTTTTAAAGCTTTGAGATTCTGTTGTCTTTGCACACTTAACATATAAAGAAATGAACAACGATGATCCATTTCACGAAAGTTCTAAGTGTTCCGAAACTTACACACATAACAAGGAATATCTCCGAAACGGTTCATAAACATGGTTAAATGGACAGAAATTGTGTATTTTAGCAAGATTTACATGTTTTGTATAGAATGATTTGGTCTATCTCTAACGGTTTACCAGTTATGCAAAAGTCGTCCAGAGTAAATACCACTACAGGGGCAATAGCCAGAAAATTCAAGATATACATTTCATTTGTCATCAAAATATCTCAAACATATGACATTTTAATCAAAATCGTTAGAGCCATTTTCAAGAAAATCAAAATTTTCGAAAAATGTTCCATGTAAAGGGTAGTGTTGGGTGGGGCTATTTTCTTCAAAATCTTTGTGTCGCATCCTTGAAAAACATTAAACTTAAATGCCAACTTCGGTTTTTAACCGATTTTTCGTTTTTGAGTTATGCTGTCCACAGACTGACACACAGACACACACGGACCTTTTTCTAAAAATGCTTTTTTTGGATTCAGGGGGTCTAAAAACATATATTTCCGGTGAAATCTCGACATCGAATTTTTGGGTGGAATACAATATTTCCCCTACTTAGCATTAGTGAAAGTAAAAACAAAGAAAGATATTCTGTGAATCTATATATAAGCAAAGCCTTTCTAATATGAATCCGTTGATGATAGTAAAGTTGCTCCAGAAACGAAAGAGTACTGTACCGATATTAATTTGTTTACAATACCAATAGAATAGTAGGTGCATACATTCTGGGATTCTGAAGAAATTATTCCTTCAGATATTCAAGTAGTATGGTTTTTACCAAGTAAATCTAGGGTTAAGTATCAAGGGACATGAAGTTAAGGGAATGAGTAATATCGTACCGAAAGGTTTGTTTGCATCAGTCCGTCTAAGTGGCAGGCTATTTTATACATGTAAGTACAATTAAGTAGTTCATTACGATGGTAATACGAGCGAGTGATAAACGTTTACCATTGAATGGTCACGGTTGAAAGTTGGATATAGGTGTTTGGGCACCAGTAGGTATCTGTTTATGTTCGCAGATGATGGACTACTGCCGTTTAGCTTCTGTGTAGGTAGGTAGGTAGGTAGGTTTGTACACAGAGGTTAGACCTGTGTCAGGCAGGCATTGACACCTGGCCTGTTTGTTCGTGTGGCTGCTGCCACACAAATCATTGATGGATGACGCGAAGCGACTTGTTTATTGATGGTGCTGCCGGAAAACCTTTTCATGGACGCGATAAATTATCCGCATCGCTCAATACATTCAGGAAGGAAACAATATTTCAATTCCTACTGCAGCAATAAATACTTTTTTTCCAATTACATATGCTGACAATGTTATTAAAGCGACGCTGTAGTAATAACTACAACTTTATTAATGGAAATGTTCTTTCATGTTGGTTCAAACATTGCAATCAGCTTTGAAATATTCCAATCAGTGTTGTGTTGTGAAGAAGGGATCTTCAGCTACAGTGCTACCTGGCGCCTGCCTAAAGCTAGATAAAATTCCCCCCTATGAGTTTTACATTATATACCTTTTGTATGATATCACAACAAACAAATCTCTCGGAAGCAGCGCACAAAAGCATAGTTGACATGAGAACTAAACATCTTTTGTGTCGTAATTTCGATCTATCTGCAATGGTTTATCAGTAACACAAAATTTAAATTTGTGAGGACTTCAATACTGTTCACAGGAAATCCAGCATCTAAATACACGTTAACGAGAAAAAATTTTCACGAAAAGGGTAGCTTTAGTTGGAGAAAGTTTCTTGAAAATCTTAGTGTTATGCCTTTAGATTGTGTCAAACGGAAATACCAAGTTTGGCACTTACCCGAGTTTTAAAACAAATCAGAAATTTTGGAGCAATTGTTGCAAAAATCAAGTATAACAAAAAGCCTTCAATGCACGTATTCCTTTATGTTGCAGGATTTTGAGGTCATATCTTTGGAAAATGTTGCACTTTAAACAAGTTTGGTATTTAGCCAACTTTTGGTATTTGAGTTGTGCTGTTTAAGGAAACACACTTACATCATAGACATAATACACAAATACCTACAGGTGACGCAACTCAAGCTTGCCAACGAGAACCGTGTAAAACTTCGGTATTACTCGGGTAAAGTCGGGCTACCTCCCTCGAATGAATACCACGTGCTTTTACCACTCCCCACATTGTATGCCATCTCATTGTCTACTGGTGCCCAAAAATATGTACTTCTCATGAAATCGCAATAACATTGCATCATGTACATGCAATATTTCGTCTACTTGGTACATTGTAAAGAAAGTAAAAGGCTCATTTGTATTAGACTAAAATAAATATATATTTTGAACTTTCGGATAATGTAGGTGATCTTGATAGCTCTTCACTCAAGTTAATGAGCATCTTAGTTACACTTGTTAAAATAAATGTTTAATATGCAGTTTGACAGACTTTGTAGTCTTATAATTTGACGTCTTAATTTAGAATGCTAAATATTGTAACGCCGGGCTCGGTGCTGAACAAAGAACGGACGGGGCTAAGCTACGTCATATCACATGCCGTTCCGGCGTGCGAGAAAAGACGTCCAGGCCGGGCTACTCCCGCGACTGCTGTGTAATTGTCAATAATCCAGGTGGCAGAAACAAAAAGGAGTGTCAAGAACGTTCGTGAGACTACTAGTTGAATCATTTCCGGTATGTGTGCAAATGTGGAACTGGAGAAGGATACGTGTGACGTCATCCGTAGTATGTAAGGAGGCCAGAGAAGAACAGAGCAGTGAGTTTTATAGTTGAGTTACGGTCATGAGTCGGTCAGTGTGTCAGTGAGCATGACTCAGCTGTGCGTGTGTGTGTGTCGTGGTAGATACGTCAGTCATCGTAAGAAGATTTAACGTGCGTCGCGAGTGATTGTAACGTCGTAATTAGGGTATGAGGGACAGAGAAATTGAAGAAATGCACTAAATGGACTGAGCGAGGTAATTCGAAGTAAAATTGTGAGTTGTGATAGCTCGAAAGACTGTAGACTGTGTTAACGACAAGAAGAAAACTGTATATGTGTCGTAAGATTTTAGAACACAATAAAGTGATAAAAAAGTATCCGGCCTGGATATTTATCGAAATCCATTTTGTTACAATATCAAGCTTTTTTGCTGCGTATTAAAAAAACATGCGACTTTATAAAGTTATAATTGTAAGGAAGTATTCAAGAACAGAAATCTCCAAGATCATTGTATACTTTCAGTTACTTAGCTATTTGAACAATTATCCTGCGACGCCAGGACAGTCGCTTGCTCCGTAATTGAAGTAGGTGAAGACAGCATGTAAAATTTAAAATAATTATATAAATTGTGGGAATTAAAGTTTTCAGAAACGGCATCTTAGTATTGAACTATATATAAACTTGGAGCAGATAAAACAGAACATGCATTTCATGTTCCGTTTATAAAGAACTAATGGCGTCGTGTACCCATGTAGGTGCAATCTAAGTAAAGTAGGACAGATCCGCTTTGGCAGCAGCAAAAAACTCATGATGACCAGTAGACTCCTTAATCTTCTACTTTATTGTCGTCTTTTCCCTTTCCTCATGTTCTAATCCTAAGGGAGGGATTTAGCTCTTACTGCTACTCGAACCCACCTCCCCGCCACTCAGTTAGTGCTCTAGATGCGCTAGGAAGGAAGGCATTAGCTTCACGTCATCATTTAAACAAGGCCAAGTTGTCATTCTTCCAGCGAGAAATCTTGTATGTATGTAACTAACAGGGCTACTTCTACCTTTGTCAAATCACGGATCTCATACCGGCTGTCTCATCTCACATCTGATAATTGGTTGACTAAGATAAAGAACAAACTAGATGACAATGATACAGTGAATCCTATCCAAAGGAGACACTGAATAAGCCGCAAGTTTGTCAATTTCGAAAAAAAAAGCTCTAGTCCTACAGGAAATTACATATTTTATGTGTAAGTTTTCCTTGTGGCAGATACTGCTCAACGCTGAAATATAAACAGCCTGGAAGTGTTTAAACTTGAATTATTGAGTGAGTGAATGAGTGAGTGAGTCAGTGAGTGACTGAGTGCGTGGTTGAATGAGTGAGTCAGTGAGTGGATGTTAGTGAATGAGTCAGTGAGTCGATGTGAGTGAATGAGTGAGTGAGCGAGTGAATGGGTGAGTGACTGAATGAGTGAGTCAGTGAGGAGTGACTGAGTGAATGAATGAGTGACTGATACTCAGTGAGTGAGTGACTGAGTGAATGAATAAGTGACTGAGTGAGTGAGTGACTTAGTGAACGAGTGTGTGAGTGAACGATGGAGTGTGAGTGAGTGCGCGAGCAAGTGACTGAGTCATTGAGTGAATGAGTGAGTAAATGTGTGAGTGAATGATCGAATGAATGAATGAGTGAAAATGTGAGTGAATGAATGAGTGAAAATGTAAGTGAATGAATGGGTGAATGTGAGTGAATTATTGAATGAATGAATATGTGAGTGAAAATATGAGTGAATGAATGGGTGAATTTGTGAGTGAATGAGTGAGTGAATGAATGAGTGAGTGAATGATTGAGTGAGTAAGGAGTGAGTGAGTAAGGAGTGAGTAAGGAGTGAGTGAGTAAGGAGTGAGTGAGTAAGTGAGTGACTGACACTGAGTGAGTAAATGAGTGAGTGACTGAATGAATGAGTGAGTGACTGAGTGAGTGAATGAGTAAGTGACTGAGTAAATGAGTGAGTGAGTGACTGAGTGAGTAAGTGAGTGAGCGACTGAGTGAATGAGTGAGTAAGTGAGTGAGTAAATGAATGAGTGAGTGAGTGAGTGAGTGGGTAAGTGACTGAGTGAGTGAATGAGTAAGTGAGTGAGTGACTGAGTGAATGAGTGAGTAAGTGAGTGAGTGAGTGAATGAGTGAGTGAATGAGTGAGTGAATGAGTGAGTGACTGAATAGAGTTGAAGTGCCCTTGGACAACTAGGTAATTTGGGCCACGTATGCATGTCTAATGTAAGGTGAGAGGGGAGCATCATCTTGTCGCTTGGTACTATCCTTAACAGACGAAGAATTACGACTACACGCGAAGGAACCACAGTCAAATAACAGTGGTTATTTGATAATAGTGGATACGTGATACGCATATGTTACGATTATGTGAGAGTGATCACCTGCTTGACTGCTATTTTGGAAGGCTTAGTTGGAGGCTAGTGGTTTTGAAACTGGTACGAGCGCAACGGTTATGCAAAAATAACCATATTTGGTACACACACGGTGCAGTCGACACGACAATGACACAGAGTGCAACATAATGCTCACCTAAGTGAAAGCAGCTGTACGAGGAATCAAGTTGGCAATGTCTCTTTTTCTGGGGCGTATGTTTTGGCTGCTTTTTCACCGACAGTACTTGGCAACGAAACCTGACCTGTGTTGCTGGCTCAGAGGATGGCATACGTACATAAACAAATGCAAAGCAAAACTAGGTAGCGCTTTGCTCTGACATTGTTGAACTCATTGTACGTATAGTGACGTACTTGCTGCATTTCCAACACGGCACTTGAGAGGAAAATCTCTGCACTTGATTCCACCTTACAAGACTGTATAAATCTACTTCAGACTTGCTTTCCTCCAATCTGAAAACCGAATTAGAACTTGAACTGCTTTTGGAGTTTGGTATTTTTAGTTGGATTTCAGTGGAATTCTTGGAGAAAGGGGTTGAGAAAGCTAGCTAGAGCAAACATAATACTGGGTAGAGGCACATAACTCTATTCTGCACTTACGAGTATTATGAAAATTGGTTCTAATAGCAAACGTTTTAATAATCTTATTAAGGAAAAGCAAATGCGTAAAACTATGCTGATGCCATTTGGTCTACTAATTTGCATTTAGGAATACAAGGGTCACTATTTATATTTTGAGCCTATTAATAAAAAATCTGATGTGTTGCACTCACATGACTTTCTCTACTTTTGTACTAACCATTCTTACAAACTTTTATTCCTGTATCTTCTTCGTGTTAGTTAAACATTCGTACAAATTATCTTATTGCTTATGTCCTTGTAGGTACAAGGGGAATATTAGAATACAGAAGGCTTTGTGGGAAGTCAAATCTTTTTGACCTTTGATATTCCGTTCTCTTTGCACGATTAACATATAAAAAATGAACAACGTTGTTGCTTTTCGCTAAAGTTCTAAATTTTCCGAAACTCACACACATAACAAGGAATATCTCCGAAATGGTTCACCCTACAAGAAAAGTTATTCAGACAAATTGTGTATTTTAGCAAGATCTACATTTTTTGTAGTGCAAGATTTTGTCTATCTCTAACGATTTACCAGTTACGCAAAAGTCGTCCACAGTAAATACGACTACAGGGGCTATAGCCAGAACATTCAAGATATACATTTCATTTGTCATCAAAATATCTCAAACATATGACATTTTAATCAAAATCGTTAGAGCTATTTTCAAGAAAATCAAAATTTTCGAAAAATTTTCCATGTAAAGGGTAGTTTAGGGTGGGGCTATTTTCTTCAAAATCTTCGTGTCGCATCCTTGAAAGACATTAAACTGAAATACCAAGTTTCGCTTTTAACCGACTTTTCCTTTTTGAGTTATGCTGTCCACAGACTGACACACAGACGCACACACGGACCTTTTTCTAAAAATGCTTTTTTTTTTTGGATTCAGGGGGCCTCAAAACATATATTTCCGGTGAAATCTCGACATCGAATGTTTGTGTGGAGTACAATACTTCCCCTACTTACAGTAGAGAAAGTAAAAATCCGTAATTTGTCATTGAAAATTGCTTTATTGTTTTTCGAAATATTCTCCTGTTTGATCAAAACACTTAAGCATACGTTTGAACCATTTGTCGTAGCATTTTTCCCAATCTGCTTGGCACACCTCTAAAACATAGTTTTTGAACACATGGCTTCCTCTGTCAGCGAAAATCGTTGTCAGCGCATTTTATTCTTGACGTTCAGAAACAAAAAGACGTAATTCGATGCCAAATCAAGAATGTACGGCGGATGAGCTATCACTTCAATTGTTTAAGTGTTCAAATAGTCAGTTGTTTGCCGAGATGTGTAAGCGCTTGTATTGTTTTGATGGGTAACAATCCGACGGTACTTATTTGATTTCCTTATTTCATCAAAGACTTTCACAAACAAATGGTTGTATATCATTCATAATTGGCTATTTTACGCTTCTTTAAAGGGACTGTTGCCACATGCCCAGTTTTTCTGAAGTACTTGGAATGCGAACTTTTGTTGGATTTGGTTCATCTTGAAACACCCACACAGTCGACTGTTGTTTACGTTGCGGTTCATGCATATAGATCCATGATTCGTCACGGTTTACAACCTTATATTCGTCTTATGAAGCACCGCCATTGTATTTCTTGAACCTTTCTATGGATCAAGAGACACAAGCACCTTTTGGAGATTGAGTCAAATTATGTGGGATCCAACGAGAGCAAACCTTTTTCACGGGAAAATGTTCATGCAATATTTTATATAATATACCGATGGAACTAATGCCTAGGGTAGCCTCTAATCTTATAGTATATTGCATGATGATACTGCATATCATTTTTTGCGCAGCACCAACGTTTTCTGGCACAAGAACTCATGTTGGAGGACTACCACGAATTTCGTCGCTTAGGGAACAGCGGCCATGATTAAACTTTTTATACCAGCGTTTCACAGTGACAAATGATGGATCTTCATCATCTTGTGTTCAAGTGAGTGGATCAATTCACTCTTGTCTTGATAATCCACGTCAAAAGTCGTAAATTATCGCAAGAACATTTTCACCAGTTAGTTTATTTTTTCTCTGAGACTCAATTTTCAAGACAGTGTAAATAACATATATAACGCTCCACTGACAAAATATCTTTAACAGATTGTGGCAAAAAAGTGCGGAACTTTCCAGTGGAAACGCCAGATGGCACCTGCTACATTCAATGTTGCCAATCTCAGAATTTAGTGACCCTCGTATTACTGTGACGTCGGCTGACAGCTGCGGCAGCACCTCAAGGGCGTTCAAGGTCAACAATTAGTGCCGCAAAACAAAGAGTTTCGAGAACGTTCCGGAAGCTTCGACTGTTGGCTTGTGTATGAACAGCATCGCGAAAAGGCGAATTTGGAGAGAGATCCGTGCTACGTCATTCTCTCTGTAAAAGGAGATAACGAGAGGACTGAGTAGTTCTTGTTTTGAGAGCAATTGTTGAGTCATAAACGGGAGAGCTGTTAGCAGTGCGTTTGTGTGTGTACAGAGTTCGTTGTGAAAGAACCATATGTGTCGACAGAGATATTTGTGCATACTTCGCGTCGGAGCTAGTCTTGAAGTGAAACAGTTATAATGAGTGTTGAGTGACTGCATCGTCAAAGGCAACTATTTGTGAGACAGATAGAGAAAGAGAGGAAAAAAAAAAAAAAAAACAGAAAACTGTGTGTCAAGGATACAAGAAGACAGAATTGCTCTGAATTGTAAGATGATGAAAAACTATAGATTGTATTAACGATGGTGTAAGAGAACTATATTTTGTACTTCAGTTTTAGAAGAAAAATAAAGTGACAGAAAAAATAATAGGGCATTGTTGTATTTTGTCACAATACTGTGACACCAGGCGCGGTGCAAAACAAAGGACTGTCAAGGTTAAGCTACTTCACACCACATGCCGGGTGGGCGAGGGGGCAAAAGCATTCAATGTCAGGCTGCCTCGCGACACTATGTGTACATGATCGACAACAATGAAGTGGCTACACAAAAGTGGCTTTCTCCATGACTTACAAGAAAGATCTGGCCACATGATCGCCCGTGTGTGTGTGTGTGTGTGTGTGTGTGTGTGTGTGTGTGTGTGTGTGTGTGTGTGTGTGTGTGGAAGTTGAAGGTCCGTGTGAAATCATCTCCTCTATATAAGGAGGCGAGAAAACAGCAGAGTGAGTTACAGTTGCGGACATGAGTCGAGCAGTGTGTCACTGAGTGTGAGACAGTTGTGCGTATGTGATACAACGAACGTAGAGTGATTGTAACGTCGTAGTTAGTGTATGAGAGACAGATAAAGTGAAGAAAGGCATTGAAAGGACTGAAACAAGTTTACGAAGAGTTAAAGCTTTGAGTTATCATAGCACGAAAGACTGTAGACCGTGTTAACGACGAGAAGAAAACTGTGCAATTGGGATTACATAGAAGAGAAAGTGATAGAAAAGTAGCCGGACTGATTTTGTCACTTTGTCACAATGGTATCAGGAGTGGAATACGTCGAATTGCTGTTTTGTCACAATACATTAATAGCTACATAGGGTTTGAAAAGGCGTCCTTTCCTTACATGAATCCTGAACCTTGTGTAATTTAGTACCAATATGATAGTAATTACCTGATAGGATGATCGCTGGCCATTATATAGTGGTCTATCCTTATTACATTAATTACATTGTGATGGATCCCGTTCCTCTCAACGGTGGGCGGCTAAGTGTCGTTCAGTGCTCCCCTGCGATTAGTGGGGTCGGGGGGGGGGGGGGAGCAGGGAGGGGAGGCTGGAGAGTGCTTCTTGTTAAAGCAACCAATTTAATTGAGGCTGTAGAATAGCCAAAGACATTTTAAGACTAAAAATAGGTTTTTAGACACAATTTGAGTTGCAGATCACCAAGTTTGGTTTTTAGCTCAGAGGATAATTTACAAAAAGCCATATACCAACTGAACCATCTAAGTAAAAGTTTCTTGCAATCCTAGGGTCCAAGGGTCAAAGAGCTAAAATTATTTTAGAAGGAAAAATAATAGAATAGGTAAATTGGAATTACTGAGGCTGCAATGTTTCATGTACTAAAATTACAATGTAATAAATAAGATAAATTAATGTTACTATTTATAAGATAACTAAATTTAACATATACGGAACAATAGGCGCCGCCATGTCCAGCGGTTACACCGTTCGGCTATCACCTCGGCGGCCCGGGTTCGATCCCAGGGAACCGCATGTGGTAGTTGTGGACGAGTTATCTTGAAACTAACAGAGAAGATACGCCGATATAGAGTAAGAACATGTGGAAAGAGTGGAAGAATGGCGCATTCCACTACTGCTATTAGACTACAAACCAACAGGCAAAAGAAACATGGCAGACCAAAGAAAAGATGATACCAAAACAAGCCTTAAAAGTTGATGATGATCATGATCATGAGTAGCCAAGTGTCATAGTTTAGAGCTTATAGGTCAGATAATGAGATCTTCCTACATTCAACAACTTGACCCAATTTTACAATTTTACTCTCAGAAGTTTTTCTGAGAGAAAACTTTTCTTTTCGTTTTTGGGAGCTAAGGATGGACTAAATTGTATTATGAGGAAACTTTTGGAGACTTCACGGTTGAGAAAACTTACTGTACAGAAGATATGTGAGTGTAAGTGCTGAATACACTGTTTAGTTTCGTGCAAGAAAAGAGCAAGAAATATATGCATTGCAGTCGCCGCTTCTCATGAAATGTAATTCTGTTAGTTCTCGGAGCGCATTCATTACGTTGTAAATGCCAAATTGAGCGTTCAGAGCAGAGTAATAAAATAATAGAGCTGCTGTGTCGTCAGGGGACGCTGCACGGTCAGCAAACTTGGTGCTGCCACCTTTAGGGTGGTATTATAAACTGGATTGGTCCAGGCTTTTGGCTCACCACCTACTATACATATTAACGATGGGTTAATCTCCGGTTTAACTTCATTTCTCTTTGGCAGAATCAACTCTTGATTGTCTTCTTCAAACATTTCTATGGTGCGCAAAACGAGCATTGTATTGAGCAATAAAACCCTCTATCTACATTTCACCGTATATATACCCCTAAAGGCAAAAATACATTTTAAGGTGTATTTGCGTATGTGAAAAGCGTAACTAAAAATCGAAATGATGTGTAAATACCAAACTTCGTATTTAGCTTTAACATTCTTCTAAGATCCAACACGAAAGTTCTCAAGATCATTTTCTCACCCCAAAATTAAGATTATGACAATGATTTGGTTTGGAAGCAGGTCTCCCCTCAGCCCAAAACGACTTTTTGTGCACTTCCTTTTTCTAATCTAGAGATCTATATTTACATATATAGTTGGCTATCACTAGATTAGAACCTTTCTCTAATTTTGCGTTGGCTCCGGGAATCTGGTATCTTTTCCCTTCTGTAGCCTCGCATTTTAGTAAGTTGTGTTTCGCTGTTTCACTGACTTTTAAACACAGGCGACAAATGGGTTCCATTTGGTATAGTACGATTGTTCTTACATGTTTTCTAAATGTTCCATGTTTAGTTATATAACTTATCTCTTCTAAGTTGCGGCTTGGTTAGCCTAATGAGCGAGTTACTTAGATTGTCCTCGGGTCTAGTAATTATGTGCTTGTAAACAATGTCTATGGATGTTATTTCCCATTTCCCTCTGCTCTGTCGTAACTCGCCCTTAGGATCCATTCGCCTCATCCATTCTACCGCAGGGTGCCCCAACAGGGGCATAGGCATAAAAGATCGCATTTCGGTCGAGGTGCTAAGTTTCCCTACGCAAGCTGTCACTGAACCATAATTTTAAGTCAATCAATAACTATTCTTCCACACATGCTGTATGTAAGCTAAAGTTGGTGGGGTAGAGTCACAGTGAAAAATTCACTGCTGTAGCTGGGATCGGTACCGTAAACATGTTACTTTTGAGATGCCTAGAGCGTGTAAGAAAGCACCTTGCTATAAAACACGGAGGATATGCGTTGAAAGTTTTCTTGTCACCGGTGTTTTATCGCTTTCACATCACTGCAAGCCAACATAAATCCCAGCATGTGTATACCAAGATTGGATGTCTATCAAGGTGTCTGTACATCCGTCAGTCAACATCCCAACATACAGTCTGTGTTAATACGAGTAGGAAGAGAAAACATTCATTTTAGTATATTTTATGTGGTTCGAATGTAAACTCTGAAAAAAAGGATTTTGCTGTTTAACGACGCAGTCAATCGCCAGGATCATATCAGCGTGTGTCGGAATTTTGTCCCACAGGAGTACTTTTACAATCTACTGACACGAGCTGTCGTTTTTAAGCGCACGTGCAAACTCGCAAACTATTCAACATGTTTTGGTAATTCTTTCACTACTGACAAGCACTGCTCTTCCCTATGGATGCATGCATTAATACAGCTTCTAATTTTAACGACTAAATACCTTATAAGAGGCATTATGCCTTACATTCACATGAATTTCTCCACCCACTATCGTCAAACGACTCTTTCGGAACGCCTGAGGACCACCTCATCCAATCCAATGCACATTTACTTTCTGGCGAAAGTAGAGCATAATGTACCGTGGCCACACTTTGTTGAAACCACATTATTAACAAATGATTCAGTGATAAACCATCCAGGAACTCCTGTAGAGTGATGTCTAGGAATTCTCTGTAGGTATGTATATCTACTGGTTTACATTTCCATCAAAGAAATGTAGGGCAACAACTAAGTCACCAATTATTCCACAACACAACATAACTTTTGGAGTACCAGAGTCATTTGATTCTCGCGTTCATTCTGGATTATCTCTGGTTCAACGTCTAAACAAAATACATTGTTGCTTACCATGTCCTACTCCAACATCTGATCATTTTAATCCTCAGAAAGTAATTTAGAAAAGCTGGAGAATAAGAGTTGGAGAATTCTTAGGATATCAAAAGAAAATAAGTAAATAAATGAAGGATAAACAATGTTAAGTAAATGTCAGAATTGTACAATAATACATTATCTATTTCACAAAATAGTGTATACTCCAATATTATATTATATTTTATATATAGGGCATTTTTTCCCATCTATCAACTGACATTTTGTCACAAGGTGGTATTTTAATTCTTAAAATCATTATTGAGTAAATAAAAAATACTGAATGTGTAGTTTAGGGTAGGCGGCTTTCTTCAAAACCTTCATGTCACATGCTTGCAAAATATGCGCTTAAATAACAAATTTGGTATTTATTTCACTTTTCGCTTTGAGTTATATAGTTCACACACACCAACACACACACATACACACACTAGTAAATATACGAAGAAAAACACATGAACTACTTTCTAAAAATGCTTGTTTTCATTCGTAGGGCTTCAAAATGAAATCTCAACATCCAATTTTTGGGTAGAATACAATACTTTCTCTGTTTACTTTAAGTACCTAGTGAAGAAAGTAGTGTGAAACTTTTGTAGAAGAAACGTAAAATAAATGATCTGAGCTCAGAAAGTGACTTGAATGTAACAGGGGAGTTTTTTCTCCGTATTCAGGTCACCTATCTTAATTTGGTGGTGTATTCAGTTAAGTAGGAAAAGCTCATGCAACAAATGAAAGTCTTGGTGCGCAGAAAGCGGCTAGTGTTTATCAATCAAGATGAAAGGCTTGCACAAAGCCCTCCTTATCTCTTTAGAAGCACACAAAGCGACATTGTGCCCGGGAGATTCTGCACGAGGTTAATGGAGAATCCGTCCTGGGGGGAGGGGATTGATCGCTGGGTCCCGGATTTGTACAAGTGAATGGGCGGCCTCCCATTCAGATCCTGGCACTTCCCGACCGCGCACACATAAAAAACAACTGCCCAAAGCTCCCTCTAGAGCTATACCTAGTTCTACTTAAATGTACAAGCCCTTCCACAGGTGCAATCGCTTCCTACATACCCGGGGGCGAAGTGATCCATGTCCAGCAAAGCATCCAACTTTTCCTTCAGCTGGTCAGCTCCATATAGGTACACTCTTTACTTGACAAAATTACCTCATATATACTTACATTTATGCTACCCTACCGTTATAAACACGATGTCCATACATTAATATAATGATAATCAACTTGATACCAGCAATGGCATAATAACAGTATTACAAGTTGCCGCTGCTTATAGAGAATTGGAACTTTATAAAAATATATCTTGTGCACATTCATGCTATTCTACCGTTAAAAAACAAACTCTTGCTATATTCATATTGTGACAAGTGACAAAAATCAGTCAGTTAATTTTCTATCACTTCATTATCTTCTAAACTTTTACCACAAATCCGCAGTTTGCTTCTCGTCGTCAACACAGTCTACAGTCTTTCGGGCTATCAAAGCTTACCATTGTACTTCTCATAACCTTGTGCAGTCCTTTAAGTGTCTTTCTTCACTTCCTCTGTCTCTCATGCACTAATTACGCTGACGTCGTTGAATCTTCTTACGATGCATAGTTGCACCCAATGACACATTGACCGACTAGTGTCTGTAACTGTAACTCTCAAACTCACTACTCTGGCCTCCTTATATACCGGGGATGACGTCACACGGGCCTTTCTTGAGTTCCGCACACACACGCACCCCCTTTGTTTCTGCCGCATCGATTGTGGCATCCCGGCTCTGAACGTTTTTGCCCGCTCGTCGGTATGGCATGTGATGTGAGGTAGCTGGGCCCCTTCCGTCTTTTGTTGAGCGCCGAGCTCAACGTCACAATATCAGCACAATGCCCTCAATAGGAACAATGACGTAAGACCACACTCCAAGTTGCCGCGACTTAATAGTGTTGCCTTCCGTACTCAATAAAAATATCTCATATAAACCAGTATATTATGCAATGAGAATATCATTTTCACTATGCTCAAGTCTCATACCACTATATATGCTCGAGCATAAGTCAACTTTAAAACATTTATAAAATGTTTTTAATATTGCACGTTACATGTTATAGTCACCGGTGTCCGACATTTGAATCATGTATTTGTTTTCGATTACACATATGAGGATCAATAATTACGCCTTCAACTTATACAATTTTGGCATTGACATGATACAGAGAGTATATATGTCATAACCTTTAAAAACGTATACTTTAAAACTCTGATGTGTTGCACTCACATGACTTTCTCTACTCTTGTACTAACCATTCTTACAAACTCTTATTCCTATATCTTCTTCGTGTTAGTTGAAATAAACATTTGTACAAATTATCATATTGCTTATTTCCTTGTAGGTACAAGGGGAATATTAGAATACAGTAGGCTTTGTGCGATAGTCAAATGTTTTAAAGCTTTGGGATTCTGTTGCCTTTGCCCACTTA
The DNA here is from genome assembly GCA_030765045.1 of Tenodera sinensis. Taxonomy (NCBI): domain Eukaryota; kingdom Metazoa; phylum Arthropoda; class Insecta; order Mantodea; family Mantidae; genus Tenodera; species Tenodera sinensis. The sequence goes on along the minus strand of CM060961.1, from coordinate 24,031,134 downwards.
ACATATAAAAAAATGAACAACGATGATCCTTTTCACGAAAGTTCTAAGTTTTCCAATACTCACACACATAAGGAATATCTCCGAAATGGTTCACCCTACAAGAAAATTTATTGAGACATATATTGTGTATTTTAGCAAGATCTACATGTTTTGTACAGTATGATTTGGTCTATCTCTAACGGTTTACCAGTTACGCAAAAGTCGTCCAGAGTAAATACGACTACAGGGGCTATAGCCAGAAAATTCAAGATATACATTTCATTTGTCATCAAAATATCTCAAACATATGACATTTTAATCAAAATCGTTAGAGCCATTTTCAAGAAAATCAAAATTTTCGAAAAATTTTCCATGTAAAGAGTAGTTTAGGGTGGGACTATTTCCTTCAAAATCTTCGTGGCGCATCCTTGAAAGACATTAAACTTAAATACCAACTTTGGTTTTTAACCGACTTTTCGTTTCTGACTTATGCTGTCCACAGACTGACACAGACAGACCTTTTTCTAAAAATGCTTTTTTTTTTTTGGATTCAGGGGGCCTCAAAACATATATTTCCGGTGAAATCTCGACATCGAATTTTTGGGTGGAATACAATACTTCCCCTACTTACCAGTAGAGAAAGTAAAAAGGAGAAGACAAATTGAATGTATTACAATATTATTAACGGTAATTATTACATAAACAGAGTAGCTCTATTGCGTATACGGGAATCGAGAGTTTCGCTTTCAGCTGTGTGGGAATGTGTATTGTTTATTACATGCAGATATTTTGATTACTGGTTAGCAATGTCGTTATGAATTGCTGCACCTTTGATTGGTGGATAGCAGTATCGTTATAAAGAGCTGGAGATAATGAACTCTATTACAGTGCTGAATAAGCGCTTACTGGCATAGTCCAACATAAACACTTCTGGTATCATATCGCGTATAATTTGGCTCAATCATAGTAATACGTAACGCGATATTCCAAGTTGCTGCAGAACATACCAACGACGTGGAGGGTTACTTTATAACCACCACTGGTAACAAAATGTCTGAGCAATTTTTGAAGCAAATTTATTATAAAATTGGCTATCATATCTGTCGTGTTTTTAAAGGTAATATTTAATATTGCTTTACTGTTTCTTTTTACTTTCTTTACTGGTAAGTAGGGGAAGTATTGCACTCCACCCAAAAATTCGATGTCGAGGTTTCACCGGAAATATATGTTTTGAGGCCCCCTGAATCCAAAAAAAGTATTTTTAGAAAAAGGTCCGTGTGTGTGTCTGTCTGTGTGTCTGTGTGTCTGTCAGTCTGTGGACAGCATAACTCAAAAACAAAAAGTCGGTTAAAAGCCAAACTTGGTATTTATGTTTAATGTCTTTCAAGGATGCGACACGAAGATCTTGAAGAAAATAGCCCCACCCAAAACTACCCTTTACATGGAAGATTCCTCGAAAATTTTGATTTTCTTGAAAATGGCTCTAACAATTTTGATTAAAATGTCATATGTTTGAGATATTTTTATGACAAATGAAATGTATATCTTGAATTTTCTAGCTATAGCCCCTGTAGTCGTATTTATTGTGGACGACTTTTGCGCAACTGGTAAACCGTTAGAGATAGACAAAATCTTGCACTACAAAAAATGTAGATCTTACTAAAATACACAATTTGTCTCAATAAATTTTCTTGTAGGGTGAACCATTTCGGAGATATTCCTTGTTATGTGTGTGAGTTTCGGAAAATTTAGAACTTTAGCGAAATGCAACAACGTTGTTCATTTTTTATATGTTACGCGTGCAAAGAGAACGGAATCGCAAAGGTCAAAAACATTTGACTATCGCACAAAGCCTACTATATTCTAATATCTCCCTTGCATCTACAAGGACATAAGCAATAAAATAATTTGTACGAATGTTTATTTTAACTAACATGGAGATATAGGAATAAGAGTTTGTTAGAATGGTTAGTACAAGAGTAGAGAAAGTGATAGACAATAACTATTAAATTGAAAGACAGAATTTAAAAAATTACAGAAGGTGGGCATAAAATGACACCGTCCCTCCCCGTTGGTAATGCTAGGTTTAAAAAAAAAAATATTTTCTTGTTTAACGACGCTGTCAATTGCCAGGATCACATCAGCGTCGCCGGTGTGCCGGAATTTCGTCCCGCAGGAGTTCTTTTACATGCCAGTAAATCTACTGACATGGAGCTGTCGTTTTTAAGCACACTTAAAAACCATCGGCCTGGGCCGGGTTTGAACCCGCGAGCTTGGGATCCGCAGGCCAGCGTCTAGCCAACTGAGCCACGCAGACCGACAGGTAATGCTAATTCCATCTAATGCTAATTCCATCTAATTCGTTTTTTATTACACTGCTCACATTGCACACACACTTTCACACCCGCGCGATTCATTAAACAAAAAGCACTAAGTAATTTCTGTGGACTCAATACCTGACGTGTACACATGCTATTATAATGTACATGTATAATTATGAGAAATAAAGGTCATTAAAGGGTTTCTGTGGGTTTAATATATCCGCCTCTCTTTTAACCTTTCCTGCTTTTTATTGAGGTCACTTATGGCATTTCATGACCTAGATGAAAACAGAGTGCCACAAATTCCCAGATACAGTAAACATCAATTTAATAAATATCGAATGTCACGAACAAGCTTCACCACAACATATTTCCGAAGCACTCATAAATTGCTGTCGGATTAAAACATATAATTTATATGTAGTACTCACATAGGTCGACAAATATGCGTTCAAAGAAAGATATTTTTTGAACAACGTGTTCATCGTGTTCACAGAGCAAAATAGAGGTTGGGACTGTGATTTACAGTATCCAGAGGGATAAAACAACTTGGCTGTCTCTTCTCACAGGATTGTCTCTACACACTATCGTTTATTTTTATATACCGTGTACTACTACGAAAACTTATTTTTTATCTACTTCATTTTAATCGAGAAAAACCTTTGAATAAATAGTTTCATTGCATAATTAGGTGTCCTAAAACTAAAGGACAGTTCTGACATAAAAAAAATCAATAGATTAAAACACTGCAAAACCTTTTAAGGGGACAAGGTAGTGATTCCTACACGATTTCAGTATTTTAAAACGTAACTTTAGTTGAGGATATCTAAGCTTCTACTACTCAGATCAAAATTTAATTTGGGATGAATATTTAGTGATTTATTGTGATTACATTGATATAGAGAACATCGAAACAATTATTTAAAATGGGCATGTAATAAAGCAAAAACTCATAACATGTTTTTGAAAAAAATATAATATATATAGTACTAATGGTACAAATTCCTTCTACAACATTAAGCATATGTGTTGAAACTTTTGTAGTGCACTAGGCAATATGTATTCATAACTGTTAACCTAAATTTACTTAAATATCTCTGGCTATATTCAAAAGAAAAAAAATATTTAACTTTTGTAAAACAAAGAAGTAATTTTTTTTTTTTTGCACAAATATTTTTTATTAAATTTTCTGGTTTAGATTTTTCCAATAACAATGGGTTACGTTTGTAGGGTACATGCTTTTGAAACTACTGTAAAATTTTCATTCAAATAGGTTCAGTAGTTTTGAAAAACAATGTACCTGAGTTTGAAAAATGTAAAGTTACAGAAAACTATTTAAAGAAAAGTGTGTCATCTCTGAAGCCCTCTTCACCCAGCGTGGCCCGGGACTCCGCCATATTTAAATGGGGCAATTTAAAGCCTTAAATGCGCCAGTACCCTTCATATTGAAGAGGAAGGTTTCTACTTTTTTTAAAACTGAAAAACAAAAAATTGACTTTTTGAACCCAAATCACTACCCGGTCCCCTTAAGGCTAAAAATCGCTTAAGAGTATAACACAAGTGAGACTTGTTTATCGTAGCCAATATGGGCAGCGCCTTACACACAGACACTGTGTCGTCCCAAAATTGAGGCAATTGTACACCCCAGGCCAACGGACTGGTGCTCATGAGCGTATTGCGGACAATCTGTAAGGACATGGGCCACAGAAAGTTGAACGCTGCACGTCGGACTTGCAGGTGCCGGGTCCCCAAGCCAAAGTTCTCCGTGAGCGGCTTGCATGTGACAAATCCTCAAGTGGGTTAGGATAACTTCCACCTGCCAGGAATACTTGAAGGATGTCATCCAGAGTCGTATGTCATTCTTAATCGTCCGTAATTGAGTGTCAACGCTTCCCATAATTGCTGCCATACAGCTAGTAGATGACAACGGAAGTGCCATCGGGTTGATAATTCCGTCAGGCGATATGCAGACTTAGCAGCCCCATCCGCCTCCTCGTTGCCGCAAATACCTACATGGCCTGGAGTCCACGTAGAAACTAACTAGTATCCGCGAGAAAGCAGCTGAGATATATCAATTGTATGTCAAATGCTTTTTTATCTGCACCTAATACAACTAATGTTATTTAGGTTTGCAATATTGAACGTGTAGGTTGACTCGGTCCGAATAAACGATAGGGAATGTAATGCATCAGGTTTTGTTTTTTTCTTGATTCATTACAAGTGGGATGAACATTTCCCTGCAATAAAATAACGCAGAATTTGGACCACTCTCGGTACTCGCTGAATCTCTCCACTGACCGTCAACGCATTTTACGATTCATTCACCGCTTGAAAGGTACTAGCTTTGTATCACATGATATTCGATGTGAACGGGTGGCTGCTTTTAAAAGAAACATAAAATCGTTTCAATATTATTTGCAAAGCTGCACTAAAGTGAGTAAAGATTCCTCCGTAAAAAAATTTATACTTTTAAGTGTCTTATTTTTTATGATAGGTGCAGGGGCGATCAATTCCGCTCGTAAACCAAAAGATAAATCCTTTTTATGCCCGCTTTAAAATTTATCAAGCGATGAAATCTATTGTTTCGCATTAATCCTTCAAGTGCCAAACTGCGATTTTACAGCTAACAAAATAACCAAGTTCGAAGGCTGCTTTATGCACATTGAGCGCAGTGGAATTACAAACTGACTTCAGATTTCTATATGACAGTAAAAGTGACAAAGACAGAAAGTAGTTAAAGTTCAGAAGTTATAAACTTGGCTGATATTAACTGTGTGCCTATCTTAGGGACTCTGGGAACCATAAAATCGTTGGACATTATTTTCAAAGCTGCAGCAAAGGGAATAAGGATTCTACTGTAATCAAATATGAAATTCGTATATATCCGATTGTGTTTATTGAGCTATACAGAAACTATAGTATATTTGCTGCCATTCAAATTCCGTGCTCGTTTTATGACTATAAAGAGCAACTCTGAACACTTCGAAAAAATTAATATCCAATTGAACTTCACTGACCACTGTCGTTTATTGGGGTATATCTTTTACATACTATTCTTAAAGAATACATGAATTCATATGATTTAAGAGTATATTTTATTAAATTTTATTATTTCTGTGCTGAATGAAAAATTTTATACAACGCAAATAACCACTTGAAATAAGTGTCACGATTTATAAAATAGGTTATAAAAATTTCAGCAAACGCCATTGAGAATTTTAACTTCATTTAAGCCATTACCCTTAAGTACATTGTATATGGCATCTTAATCAACCTCTTCATGAGACATTTCTAAGAAAATATAAAAAATATGAAACTTTCTTGCAAATCTTGGAGTCATATCCTTGCAAGATACTCAATTAAAATACGAGTACGTACTGAGCTTGGTGTTTAAACAACTTTTCGTTTTTACTTTCTCTACTACGTATAGTAAGTAGGGTAAGTATTGTATTACACCCAAAATTTCGATGTCGAGACTTTTCCAGAAATATATGCTTTGAGGCTTCCTGAATTTACAAAAAATAGTTTTAGAAAAAGGTCCGAGTGTGACTGTATGTGCGTGTGCATGTGTGTGTGTGTGTGTGTGTGTGTGTGTGTGTGTGTGTGTGTGTGTGTGTGTGTGTGTGTGTGTGTGTGTGTGTGTGTGTGTGTGTGAACAGCATAACTCAAAAACGAAAAGTCTATTAAAAACGAATGTTAGTGTTTAAGTTTAAAACACTGCAAGGATGCGGGAATTAGAAGAAAATTCCTCCACTCTAAACTACCCTTTACATGGACAATTTTTCCTAAATTTTGATGTTTTTAAAAATTACTCTAATGATTTTGATTAAAATGCCATATGTTTAAAATATCGTTATGGCAAATGAAAATTATATTTTGAATTTTCTGGGTATGGCCCACGTAGTCCTGTATACTCTTCATGACTGGTAATCAGCAAGATATCGACCAAATCTTACTATACAAAAATGAAGATCTCGTTAAAACACACACGTTATGTCCAAGTGAATTTCTTATATGGACTGAGCCATTTCCGAGACACTCCTTGTAATTTGTTTAAGTTTTGCAATACTTATATTTTTTTCAAAATTTTTCTCTTGGTCGTACAAAGAGAACGGAATGTCAAACCTTTAAAAGATTCGACTATTACTAAAAGCCTGCTGTATTCCCATATTTCCCTTGTAGCTACAAGAAAATTAGCAGTAAGACAATTTCTGCAAATGTTTATCTCGACAAATATGATGTATATAAGGGTTAATACAAGAATAGTTAGTACAAGAGTAGGGAAAGTCATATGAGTGCAAACATCAGAACTTTTATTCAGGATATCTAAAAATGTGCATTTCCAATGAAATTTTGATATCGAATGTTTGGATGGAATACATTACTTGGTCTGTGTTCTAAGGTACGATAGGAACCAATAATTTACATTTGTCTCTTCACTGAAGTACATGCATATCTGGGAGATGGAGCGAAGTGCGTGTGCCTGATCCAAGGAAGACAGGACTGGAGTCGGAAGTTTCCTTTAAAACGAGCTAAAAGCAGAAATCCCTGTGGCGCCTTGCAAGCACATCGCAATATCCCGCGGCTAAAATTTCAATGAACGCCGCTCGCTCTCTCTCCAAAGAGCGACGTAATTAAATTTCTCAGACAAAGAAAGAAGCAGATTTGCATGCGATGAACAGCTTCCGTTAAAGCTGGTAGCGCATGAATAGACCTTTCCAACCCCCAGATACACACTTCGGTATTATTCTTAGGGTATTCCTTGTTTTGCTTCGTATTCCTGATGGTCCTATCTTCTCGCCAAGCACAATGGCACTGGGACTTCCCATGCGTGTTACTTTCCTTCTCCAAAATTACTGTATAGTATATGTTTTATCATAAATTATTACCTGCGTTACCTCTTACGTAAGGTCGAGGAGAATATCGGTAGTTATTTCATTCAGACATTGTAAGTTATGATTAATTCACCAAGATCCTCCAAAAATCCCTCTTAAAGTAAATTGGTGTATATTACACAAGCGAGTGTGTGTGTGATACTGGGGTGTTAAAAGAATATGACGTTTTCACAGTGCTTTTGTTTCTTTTACAGGAGTGGGTTACTAGCCTTCTCAAAATCCCCAACCTGGAGGATCAGGGTTTTATATCAGTAATGTACTTAATTACTTAGCTACTTAATGCACTTAATCGTGGAATAAAAATAAATTGGTATACAAAACTAAGTACGTTCCTATTTGCTGATAATCAAATTCTGGTAACAGCATCCAAGATGATATACAAAAATCAGTCAAGACCTTAAATAATACTATTACGAATTTTGAAATGAACATCTCTACAGAAAAAGCTAAACTTATGGCATTCAAAGGAGAATATCGCATCCGTAGTAAAATATTAATAAATAATGAAATTTTAGAGCAAGTGAATACCTTCGAATATTTGGGATGTAATTATCATAGAAAAAAAGAACATCAAACTTATAAGAGTGACAGAATTTATAAATAATACATTCAAATCTTTAGAATGAAGAAGATTTCACAATCTGCTCCTACAAATTTCAAGATATACATTTATTGCTTAAACATACGATATTTTAATTAAAATTATCGGAATTTTTGAGAAAATTAAAAAAGGTGTAAAATATTTTGAATATAAAAGGTAGTTTGGTATGTGTGGATTTTTATGAAAATATCCTACTGTCGTATCCTTAAAAGGTGCTGAACTTAAATACCAAGCTTGGTACTTACCCAACTTTTCGTTTTTGAGTAGCGCTGTTCAGTCTCACACACACACACACACACACACACACACACACACACACACACACACACACACACACACACACACACACACACACACACACACACACATACACATACACACGCACACACAAAAACGCTGCTAAAATGCTGTTTTTCTGTTATTTATTCAGGGAGTTCCAAAGTATATTTTCAGTGAAATTTGAGTATCGAATTTTGTGTGAGATACATATTTTCCTCTACTTACTTTAGGATACATTGTTCAGTTTTCATAAATGACATTTGAAGACTTAATTAGCACTACATTTAAGTAGGTAACCACAACAACATAGAAGAAGGGTAAAATTTTAGTTCATGGAATTTAAATCTCCAGAACATGTGTGATCTGTGTCAATTTTTCTTCTTGCAACAAACATACAAAATATTGCTTTACGTTTATTTCAATATCTCCAAATTTGAATCAACGCACTTTAAAGCATTGAAATGTATTTTTCGTTCTCATGGACACATTTAAAGAGTGAGCGTTTTATGGACAGCATGTGATTATTGATTAAATGCAGAGCGTTACCTCATAATATAATATGCATATTATCGTATAATTATCTTAAGAGCCAGTTTAATATGCATGACTACTAAAGATATACGGGTAACCAAAGCCGCGATGCTTGTTTTTTAGATTATGAACTATCCTTTACTGTTTTGGTATGTATATAAGCTGAATTGCTTTATGTAGCCAGAGAAGCTTGGGAGTTAGGGATGAGAGTTAAGGGGAGTTTAAAGGTCCTATTCCGCCAAATTTAATCTACCAAGTCATTATTCACTTTCTCAGAAACGATTCAATATATCAGATGGTGTAGATAAATGTCTTCTAAGTTCAGGACCTAGTTTGGTACAGTTTGTTTATTAAGGAATATAAAATATTTTCCTTAATTAAACCATCTTTTGATTAAAACTTAGCAGCAAAGCTTTTTGAACAATAACTAACCATCTAATTAAGGTCAAAGTAGATACACAATAACACTTAGAGATTTTCTCACCCTCAAATTTAATTTTGGGAGCTTCAATAGTTTGGAGAAAATGCGTCAGAAAATGTCATTCGCAGGAAAACCTGTTACAAATAAAAATGCAGAACGTAAACTCACGTATAAAAAACAAATCCCACTGCTTTAGCATGCAGATGTTGCCATACTTAACAGTAGTATCAATTTGTAGTGGGAAACATCCCCTAAAATATGGTGTCAAGTTTGTCTCTCCACATCAAAGTGTATAGGAGTTTCCTGTGAAGGGAGAATTCACAGTGCAAATGACAGCTTTAGTGCCATTTTAAAAATACATTTAAAATATAGTTATTGTACCTAACATAATATACATATCAAATTACATGGCAAATTCCACTGTCATTTTTTATAGTTTTCGCACTCATTCTCCAGGTAGGAAGCACAGGAGTATTGAAGTACCGACCCAGGCTAGAACTATTGTGTCTTTCCGGGAGAAAGAAACCAGAGAGTACGAAGGACGGCCAGAATACTGGCGGCACTAACAGCGCAACAGGATCCCTAACGTTTGCAGATTCAGCGTCATCGGACACCCTTCGATGCTTGCTGCCTAAAGCTGCGCACTACCAAAACTACGATTCGGTGGTTCGGTGGTTCGGTGGTCGTTATATGAAGGGTTTGAAATTCCGTTCTCTTTGCACGATCAAGACATAAAAAACTGAATAACGATCTTCAATTTGAGAAAAGCATAGCCATTGTAAAACTCACAAATAACAAGGAATACCTCCGAAATGGTTCACTCCACAAAAAATACACTTCAATATAAACTGTATGTTTTAACGCTTCTATTTTATTGTATAGTAAGATTTGCTCTATCTCTAACGGTTTACTAGTTATGAAAAAGTCATGCTCAGTAAACAGGACTGCATAGGCTATAGCCAGAAAATTCAAAATATATATTTTGTTTGCCATAAAACTGGTTTACATATATGACCTTTTAATCAAAATCGTAGAGCAATTTTTGAGAAAATCAAAACATTCGAAATATTTTCCACATAAAAGTTAGTTTAGCGTAAAGGAATTTTCTTCAAAGTCTTCATGTCACATCCTTGAAAGCTATTATTTTTAACCGACTTTTCGTTTTTTAGTTATGTTCACAGACAGGCAGGCAGGCAGGCAGGCAGCCAGGCAGCCAGGCAGCCAGGCAGCCAGGCAGGCAGCTAGGCAGGCAGGCAGGCAGGCGCGCGCACACACACAACACACACACACCCACACACCCATCCACGCACGCACCCACCCCCACCCACCCATCCACGCACCCACCCACCCACACCCACCCACACACACACACACAGCTCAGAGAGAGAGAGACACACACACACAAACACATACAGATCGTTTTCTGAAAATGCTTTTTTAGGCTTCAGGGGACCACAAAACATATATTTCTGGTGAAATCTAGACATCGAAATTTTAGGTGGAATGCAATACTTCCTCTACTTAATATAGGTAGTGGAGAAAGTAATAATCTGCCTTGTCGCTGGTAAAATCAAATCATCATACCTTTTCCGCTGCAGCTTACATTGATATATAATTCTGAAACATTTTGATCTGAAATCCACATCGCAGCCACAGAATCTTGTGATATCGTCTTTAATATTTTAACAATCGATGCAAGCCCGATACTGTCACGTTACCAGTGGCAGGCATATTTTTCACGCAGGTAGTTTTTGCTGCCAACGAAGTATTGTTTGTTGAAATGGCATAATGCGCAAGTTACATTGTTAAATTATTATTCCAAACTGCATGGCTGGTTGATATAGGGTCACATTGCGCCTTAACAAGAATAAATCACAATAGCTGCCGAACAAAAGCGTTCATTAAGCCAGATATGTTACGCTGCAGAGCGGCGTGTTATCTGAAGAATTATGTTCGTTAGTGTCGATATCGCCAATGAAAACTAGAGGATCATCTTTTTTGCCATTACAGCGCTGGAAAATAACGAAGAACAGAGAGGTATTCCTCAAACACCAAAGACGATGTATCAAAGCCTGTGGATTGCAAGGATGCTCGACATGTAATGAGCTTCTGTCTACCAATAATATGATATACAGAAAAAATGTGATGTGTGCACTCACACTCTTGTACTAACTACTCTTAAAAACTCCTATTCATATATCTTCTTCGTGTTAGTTGACATAAACATTTGAAAAAATTATCTTATTACTTATTTCCTTGTAGGTACAAGAAGAATATGGGAATACAGTAGGCTTTGAGCGATAGTCAAATCTTTTAAACCTTTGATATTCTGTTCTTTACAGGTTAAGATATAAAAAACTGAATCTCGATCTTCCATTTCACGAAAGTTTAAGTTTTCTGAACCTCACACAAATAACAAGGAATATCTCCGAAGTGGTTCAGTGTACAAAAAATGTATTAGGATACAAATTCTGTGCTTTAGCAATATCTACGTTATTATATAGTAACAGTTGGTCAAATTCTTACTATTTACCAGTTATGCAAAATTTATCCAGGGTAAACAGGACTACATAGGCTATAGCCAGAAAACTCAAAATATGAACTTCATTTGTCATAAAAATATCTTAAGCATGTCATTATAATTAAAATCGTTAGAGCCATTTTCAATAGAATCAAAATTTTTCAAAACTTTTCCCCTTAAAGGGTAGTTTAGGGCGGCACAATTTTCTTCAAGATCTTTGTGTCGATCCTTGACTTTAAATACCAACTTTGGTTTTTAACCGAGTTTTCGTTTCTGCGTTATGCTGTTCACAGACTGATAGGCAGCCCCCCCCCACACACACACACACACACACGCACGCACGCACGTACGCACGCGCGCACACACACACACACACACACACACACACACACACACATTTGCAGAACTTGTGCCGTGTAGAAACGGTATTTATTTATGATGTTTGGGCTAGCCTACCTGCTTAAACACTCTATACCTTAATGTTGTTGAACATCTGTAGGTCACTGTGTTTAGACGACCCAGGCCACGCGGGGTCAAGGAAGAATGGACATCTATTGACCATGCAACCACTCTGGCTTTGGTAAACACATTTCCGTGTGCCATAGCAACAATATAGGTCACACACAGTACTGAAAATCATGGTAGATGCCACATGCGTACCTTTAAAACACTTTTGACACCATTTTCATTTAGTGGGGGGTTAGGCAAGATACTTAAAAACCAAAGGTGGCTTATTTAACTTCTTTTGCTTCCCCTTATTCTTTTTTAATTGTTCCATAATGATCCATAAGATCTTTCTAGTGAATTCACCTCTTTATCCCTTATAATTGTAATATATCTCTGGTTATTTCTAATAACACATGTAAAACCTCCTGATATTCACGCGAAACGTTGTAAACATTAGCGGAACATCTGACTTTCTTAACCTCATCTCACAGTCTTCCGAGTTCTTCTAATTCTGTATGGTCTTTAGGTACCTTTGGCAGTAAAACAGTCGTCGGTCGGAATGGTCAAATAACCTTTTACTTATTTTAGACATTTGTTCTTTATATTTGGCCCTACAGTAATTTAATAACTAAAAGCTAAACGGCTTTCAAATATACATACACTGACCCTTCATATATACGAAGAAATAGACTTAAAACAGTGAACATAACGAAGATTTTCCAAACCCAGGTCACAAAGTTTGCCGTTTTGGGAAAAACACAGTCTGGGACCTTGAGAAAAACATTGCCAATGATTAATCTATATTACTTTTCACAAACATTCAACTCAATAAATTTTCAAAAAAGATCGTTAATTTCACCCTATAGAGCACGTGCGTGCTGTGCAAAGGCTCCCGGGTTCGTTTCCCGGCAGGTGGTAGACATTTTTCTCCAGCCAAGATTATTCCTTAGCGTCCTCAGAGTCTGGAAGTATGAATCTGAGTGTTAATGAGTGGGTGAATTCAACGTTTAAAATACCTAAACACCCAAAACCCACTGTTAAATGAGTAGCACCATTAGCAATAGTCAGTTGTTCCACAGGAGAGCCCGCTGGTATGATATATGGAGTTAAAGGCGGGATATAAACGGAATAAATTACATCTAAAAAATAATTCAATTTTCAAATATTTTAAGCTTCGGGTTGGACTCACATTCGTTAAAAATTTGCCATATTTGCAATGCATATCCAAAAATAGCCAATGTATTAATATTCAGCGAAGAGGAATTGAAAATTGGTGACATGAATATAAAAGAAAAGGCAAATCTTCCAGTCCTAAATTTTTACTTTCTCTACTACGTAAAGTAGCGGAAATACATATTGTAATCTACCCAAAAAATTCGATGTCGAGGTTTCACCGGAAATATAAGTTTTGAAGCCCCCTGAATGAAAAAAAAAAAAAAAAAAAAAACGTTTTTAGAAAAAGGTCCGCGTGCGTCTGTATGTGGTGTGTGTGTGTGTGTGTGTGTGTGTGTGTGTGTGTGCGTGCGTGCGTGTGTCAGTCTGTGGACACCATAACTAAAAAGGGAAAAGTCGGTTAAAAATCAAAGTTGGTATTTAAGTTTAATGTCTTTCAAGGATGGGACACGAAGATTTTGAAGAAAATTCCTTCGATTTAAACTACCTTTCACATGGAACATTTTTCGAAAATTTTGAATTTATCAAAAATGGCTCTAACTATTTTTACTAAAATGACACATGTTTGAAATATTTTTATGGCAAAGAAATATATATCTTGAATTTTCTGACTATGGCCCATGTAGTCCTATTTACTCTGGATGACTTTTGCATAACTGCTAAACCGTAAGAGATAGACCAAATCTTACTATACAAAAGAATGTACATCTTGTCAAAACACAAAATTTATGTATAAATAAAATTTGATGTAGAATGAACATTTCGGAAATATTGCTTGTTATTTGTGTGAGCTTTGGAGAAGTTACAGATCTGTCAAATGGAACATCGTTGTTACTTTTTATGGGTTAACCGTAGAAAGAGAACGGAATTTGAAAGTTTTAAAAGATTTGACTATCACTGAAAGTATACTGTATTCCCATATTTTCCTTGTACCTACATGAAAATAAACAATAGGATAATTTACGCAAATCTTTATCTGAACTAGCATGAAGATATAGGAATAAGAATTTGTAAGAATGGTTAGTACAAGAGAAGCGAAAGTCATGTGAGTGCAAAACAACAGATTTTTTTAGAACTTTATTCAGCCTATGCCCATTTGGAACAACAGGCTTTATCAATAATATGGTCGTAATTTACATAACAATCGTTTTCCTGCCCCTATTTCTTCTGTCTATGAACTTACAGAACACAGCCATAAAGCAATCAATGTAAACAGTTATTTTATGAACAGCTTTCTACAGTAATTTTGAAAACGGGAGGTTTAGACAGGTCAACCTGTGTTCCTAAGTTGGAACACGAACAATGTGCGGTGATCACGAACCCACAGAGAACCTGACTTTCTAACACCACCCGGGAGAATAAGCTCGTTATTCATTTGTTAATGGCTTTCTTAGCTTCTAAAGCTGCAACACACTTTCCAACTACCACTTGGCAAGTTGAAAAGTTGGCAACCTTGGTAATGTATATCAATGGCTTAGGTCCCCAGAGCGATAGTATTGCATCGACCTCACAATAAGAGAGGCGCGTGTAGGGGTGAAAGTAATGTCTATAAATTCTGCAAGTTACGTCGTTTTTGCTTCGTATTTGTATTGCATATCTAAGAGGAAGCAGTACAGTAGTATATCATCCAAAAAATGCTATATTTATATTACGACGAAACTTTGCGTTTTGAGAATCCCTGATTCCAAAACAGAACTCAGCTTCCGAAGGGTATGCCCGCGCCTATGCCTTCATGTCTACAAGTCCGGCTGGGAAGAGCATAATTCAAAATCTGTATCCAACATTTCGACCTCAACTAGTTACTTTCTCTACTACGTATAGTAAAGCATAGGGAGTACTGTATTCCACCCAAAAATTCAATGTCGAAATTTCACAGGAAATATATGTTTTGAGGCCTGCTGAATCAAATAAAAAAGTATTTTTACTTTCTCTACTACGTATAGTGAAGTAGAGGAAATATTGTATTTCACCCAAAAATTCGATGTCGAAATTTCACCGGAAATGTTTTGAAGCCCCCTAAATAAAACAAAAGCATTTTTACGAGTATAAAAAGGTCCGCGATTATGTATGTCTGTTTGTTGTCTGTATGTCAGTCTGTGAACAGTATACGAAAAGTCGGTTTAAAATCGAAGTTGGCATTTAAGTTTAATGTCCTTCAAGGATGCGACACGAAGATTTTGAAGAAAACAGCCCCACCCTAAACTACCCTTTACATGGAAAATGTTTAAAAAATTCTGAACTTCTTGAAAATGGCTCTAACGATTTTGATTAAAATGTCATCTGTTTGAGATATTTGTATGACAAATGAGATGTATATGTGGAATTTTCTGGCTATAGCCCATGAAGTTCTATTTACTATGGACGACTTTTGCACAACTGGTAAACCGTAAGAGAGAGACCAAATGTTACTCTACAAAAAATATAGAGCTTGTTAAAACACACAATTTATGCATAAACATTTTTTTGTTGAGTGTACCATCTCGGAGTATTCCTTGTTATTTGTGTGAGTTTTGGAGAAAGTATACCTCTGTAAATGAAACATCGTTATTCATTTTTATATGTTAACCGTGCAAAGAGAGCGGGATTTGAAAGCTTTAAAATATTTGACTATCGAGAAAATAAACAATAAGATAAAATTCTGAAAATGTTTATTTCAATTAACACGATGAAGATATAGGAATAAGAGTTTGTAAGAATGTTTAGTACAAGAGTAGAGAAAGTCATGTGAATGCAACACATCATATTCTTTTAATTCAGCTCTATAAAATGATAACTGCATAATTTGCCACCGGTTACCATTTAAAATGTCTTGCTGCATATCTACTGATTTTCATGTGAGCTAAGCATTTATATCTTTTAACCATGCTTTCTCGCTATTGATATTTTTGAGTTTTCGTTCTTGTAAAATGTTCCTGACAGTGCACTAATGAAATTTGCTGTAGATATTCACAGAAACAAAAAATAAAACTGTACCAAGGTTTTATTGTCATACGTGTCTAGATATATATTTTTAATTTTCAAACCAAACAGTACAGCTTTTAGGTAATAAACACAATAGTGAGTTTACGAAATTTTGGAAGCTAAAGTGAAGGAGGCGCGGAGAAATTTTGATCAATTGAAGAAGTAGATGCATTCAACAGCTAGGACTAAACTATTAGACTATTAGCGAAGGATCTTTTTAGTGACGTAACAAAAAATGAAAAATTTCCTAAACTATAAAAGCATCAATGGATGAAATGTACGCTGCAACATGTTTGTATTTCATTACATCTATGGTACAAATTTAGAAACGCTAGCATTATTAGTTCAAAGTTTCAAATGTTCAGTCATACATATCCTTAAATGCTCTAATTTGTAAAACAAGCAACTCATAACAGACAGACAAAAACGTACTGCAAGAAAAAAATGTAGAGCTCATTAAAAGACACAACTTTTGTTAAATAAACTGTAAATGGAGTTAATTAAGGAAATTGAAGCTATTAACAGTGAAGCAACAAGATTCTAAAGTAAGAACAAATTAGAAACTAAAAACTTCACTTATCTTAGTAATGTTGCAAATTATTTTTTCAAACACTATAAAACTCGAGTTTCAACTTGACTCCAACTCATTCTCAAAGCTATACAAACAAATTCGTTACCATAGCTACAATCTTTAATTTTTTTCTGAAAACAAAAAACATAAATACTGATATTCATTTTAATTACCAATCTCTGAAAACAAAAATGTATAAATACAATCTATAGAAGGTAATTCAAAGTTCATAACACGGTTCCTATTTTTTAAAATAAAACTTTTTTCCCAAACCATTAAATCTATAGGTCCACTTAATTGTTTTAATAATTTAACTTCTGGATTAATTTCATGATTAAATGACCTGCCACAGCTGTAAATGGAGGTTTTCTTTGTGTTTTTAAACTTGGTTGTAAAGATGCATTTAGTCTTCAGGGTGTCATATTTCTATTTAATTCACTCACACATACACATGCACTTCCAGAATGTGAGGATGGTTGTGGGATCAGGATCCGGCGGTTGGTATGTTGCGGCAGGATGTTGGCAGTTGCACTCCCTAGCGGAAATGCTGAGACAACCTTACTGGGAACTGTCTTGATTGTTATAATATCCCGAGTGGCGCGTGGCTTGGCCAGAGCTAGCTGCCATGTTGGAGCTATTAGGGACCGGACCTTTCTAGCGTAGAAAGTCCTCTGGATCTGGCGGCCCTTCGATTCTCATCTTCATCCCTTCTTCCCTTGGGTTACATTAGAAGCACAAAGCGCTCACTAGGACCTGTTTGAGGCTCTGCGTTAGCTACTGGAGGCCTTTCCGTCTGCCCACTCCTAACTCCTTACTACAAGGAAGACGAGACGAAAATTACTCTCTTTTCCGAGTCTGGGGGATCGGCATTTGCATGAAACGAACACATAGACAATATGAGAGTGAGAAGTACATTACTGGAGAATCGAAGAATAGTTTGAAATGACTAGACAAGTCGAATCATGTGTTGATACCGCGGCGCGGTGATTGACAGGCATTGTCTCCCGGAGGAGATAGGCGAGAAACTCACACGCACCCCTGCTAACCACATGATAACGCCCGCGATTATCAACCACTCTCAACTGGAATGGCGTGACGCTGCTGGAGCTGGAGGTAAGGAGCGAGCAACATCGCTGGAGTTAAGGGGATAGTACACTTTGGAGTAAAAGGGTAAACTGTGGGAAGTAGGGGAAGTTTGCACTAAAAATTAGTACTACTGTTAAACACAGGGTATTAGGGGTATAAGTGCAGATAATTTGAGAGCTTGTACCTCAATATGCATCAACTGCAGCGTGCTAGTTGATTTTTCTCTTCATTTAGGTAACAGTTTTATTACATGTTATAATCATCTACTACCTGATGTTTTCTGCAGGATCATAACAACGTCTGTTACCTTAGATCATCCGCTTTGTTTTCAAGCACCCGAAGTTCAATACCTCACCTGACTGGGAGACTGATCTGGGTTCGGTTCTCGTGGCCAATCTTCCTGAACCATGAGTTCTTTCCGGGGTTTTCCTCGAGTCACTAGGCGAATGCTGGGAAGGGCAATTTCATCCCCCGAATTTCCTGTTAATCCACTTCACTTAATTATTCATCTCATTCATCGTTCATCCGGTTGTTCTTTCAGGGTCGTGTCAGCGAAGATGTTAGGTGCAGCTTGGCAGGGATAATATGTGCACAGGAACTCTTGCCATCTCTCATTGTCCGTGAGATCCAGGGTAGGGGCCGCATATTGGGGCACTGGACCCCACCGGGATCCCCCTAAGAGAGTCTCGGAAGACTTCGAGGTGTCATCAATCAAATCGCATTCGTTTTAATTTTCTATAAATAAATCTTGTTACCTAGAAATAATAAATAGGTGACTACGCTGTTATTTACTAAAAGAAACACTAAACCCCAACGCAACAGACCCCACCACTGCACCCGCATCTCTGCCCACTACAGGCGTCATGATGGCACGCAGTACTGGAGGTGGGACGTGGTCAGTGTCCCAGATCCTCCCGGCCGGTTATGCGATCTTCGCAACCAGGGGCAGCTACTTCTTAATCAAGCAGCTCCTCAAGTCTCCTAGTGGGAGAAAATCCCCACGCCAGCACCGACAATCGAACCCGGGCCTCCAGCTTGGTAAGCAGCTAAGGAGACGACCGTTAGGCTGTTACTGGATGCCATAAAATGTCTTCTGGGAGATGTGCTTATTTGAGTTCATGGTATTAAAATGCATCGATATACAAATATTAAATTTGCAGATATGCATAAGGCATTTGGAGTAGCTTATGGCAACGTTAATTTGAGAAAGTGAATCTATGACGAGCAGTACCCCCAGAGTCACATTCCTTGCCATACATTTTCAAAATTGGATCAACATCTTTGAGACTGTGGCCAGTTGTACGTAAATAAACCAGAATCAGAAGTGAATCGAACTGTTAGGACGCCATAGCTTTAATATAAGGTTTTGCAGAGTTTTGAAGGAGTGATTTAGGATTATGGGCGCTCAACTGTTTGCTCATAGCACCCTTATGAAACGGATCAAGCCAAAAGCCAGGCAGAAATTTCAATATAAAATAAAAATATTTGTACAAAAGGAAATATGTACAAATATACCAAAGAGGCAAACGTCAAAATTAAAACAAAGTTATGAAAAAGCCGAAAAGGTACCTATAACATTTGGATATCTAAAGTTGAAATTCTCGGGTTCCACTTTACCATTGCTGAAAACTTCAAAACTCTTTCGACCGCTTGTTTATCGTCCGCTAGGACCTCTGCACCTCTGACAGGCAGTTGCAGAAAGTCTTGAAGGTGCGCAAGGGAAACACTCTAGCAACAGGTAACGGCCGACTACACGTTACCACACAGTGGACAAAGAGAAGCGGAGTCCTGTTTAAAAAGTTAGAAGATAAAATTGCACTGGCCAATGCGTAACCTAGCCAAAATCATCTTCTTACGGCAAGATACGCGAGAGGAAGTTGCCCAGTTTATCAGAAGTTCTTTCACTTCTCTAAGCTTATTACCGCGGAGAGCTGACCAGTCGTCGTGCCAGGACGACAGCATCGCCCTCAGCACTTCAAGCCTAAAGTCTTCCGAAGTAACACGTGAGATGGTAATACTGGGTTCTGTAGTTGCCGTCTTTGCTGTCAAATCCGCCGTTTCATTCCCCGGCAAACCTACGTGAGCAGGAATCCATGCACACACCACGCTAACGCCAGAAGCGTGTGAAGCTGAAGGGCATTCTGAATACGCAGCACAATAGGATGGTAGTTTACAGATCACGAAGGCTCTGAGGTGCACTAAGAGAATCACTCAAAATTAGGGAGTCGCCCAATTTATGACGGGCAGAGGTTTGAAAACAATCCACGAACTAACACTTGTGGTGTTGCCCATTCGATGGGTACCAGTCAATGTGTGTATGGAGAGTCTTAAGGGAGTATGGAAGCATCCATTTCATATTCAAAAGTATAAACATTAATCCCATACGGCTATCTCGTAACAAACAACAGTGTGCTGAGTGTTATTTACATACGTCAATAATGCAGTGACCTCGGAGAATTTCCGTAATCAATGGCATTTTCTGTAAACATTTAGTTTGGTGTAGTTGATTATTGCATAGTGGGACCAAATGTTATTCCTGCGCAATTGAGTGAGTATTTATAGTATTGTTCTTGAGGAAATGCTTCTGGAACTATTTGAAGATGTTCTGATCAATATCCTTGGGTTATTTCAACACAACGGTGTACCCCCGCAATTAACCTTGCACTGTCAAATTATTGAAACTCACATATTGCTAATTGTTGAAAAGGCAGAACAGGTCACATGAATGTGTAGGTGAAGTAACTTTTCAAGTTTAGATTCTTTAACTTTTTGCTTCATACCACTGCAACTTGAAAACGAAGCATTTCACACACTGCTTTAAAACAAAATGTTCAACTACATATACTTTTATTTGTCACATCAGAAAATGAGCATGAAGTGCTGCTGACAGTTGCAATACGGGGCTATAGGCGTGGTGCTGTAATGAGAACAAAGAAAGGTGTGGGGAGAAGGGGAGATGCGCCGGGCTTCGTAAAAAAAAGGCACGCTTTGATTTTGTTTGGGTTAATCTCCAAAATATCAATGTCCATTATGGAAAAATTTGCAAATGTTGCTTGAAATAAGCAGCATTTATTGAGTTAAACGATTCCTGTTATAAGAAAAGCTCTAACTTTGTCCTTAGAATCACAAAAAGCTTTACAGTAAGCATAATGTAATATTATCCTGAAAAATATAAAAACATTTAATTCTTCCACACATTCTCTTTACATTTATACCGAAATTAAATATATTTGTCTATTACGTTATATTGTAATACGGTTTTTGCTTTCGAATGAACGGTTTTCTTCTAATATATGTGTAATAAACCCCCTTTCTTAGGTGTCATTAAAATATAATTACATTTCTGTGAATTTACACAGTTTCTGAAATTTGTCCAACTCTGTCACCAGCTTGCTTTGGACCAATACTCTGGCCACGTGTATATTCAGATGTGTACGGCATGGTGTGAAACAAGTTCCAGCTGTAGTTTACTGAGTAACGATTTAGTGAGCCGTTAGGAATAATCAATATTTCCCTTTCATGACGTTTCATTGGTCATAACTATGTCTAGTCAGTGGTATAAATACCGCTCAGTCGTTGGAGAGGGGTAAAGAGAGGGTAAGAAGGAGAAGTTACAAAGGCCTCGTTAAATAATCATGATACCCTTGTGTTTTACTTCTGTACATCCACTTTGGGCTCCAGAAAGCAAAAAGATACAGTATCTATTCACCACTGGAAGTATCCATTGCCGAAGTGTTTAAGCTCGTGTTTATCCATTTCAGATGAGAAGCGTTTCATTCCAAAAATGGCTAGCACAGACATTTTCTTCACCACAGCAAACTCAAGCCCATAATGCAGTTATACTCCGCAGGCTGCAGTGGTTTCTGCAGCACTCTCCGAAAATTAAATATCAACAAGAAACTTCAGAGCTTGTCTCTCAAAGATTCTAAATTGATTTGGTTTACTGTTCACTTAGGTTTCAAACCAGCCAATCCGGTTATTAGCTACCAGCAGAATACACAGCTTCTCTCGGTTATCCTCTCTCTCTTTCTCTATCAAAAGTTGTTCCTCTAATGTTTTCAAAATAAAACGTACACGTAATTGGCTTAATACTGCGAAACAGCAAACCAAGAAACAAAAAAGTCTGATGAAACTACATGACTTGTCTACCAATGATAAATTCACGTGAATTCGTAATATAGCACAGAATTTATATAAATATGATGTGTTTCACCATATTCCCTATCCAGTGCAGTACAAACTACTTTTAAAAGGTTTATTCTTCTGTCAACTTCATGTTAATCGAGATAAATGTTCGCAGAAATGCTTTTATTTTCATCTTTCGTTGTAACTACAATGTGAGATACAGATGGCTTAAGCGAGTAACCACATGTTTAAAAGATACTCCCCATATGCTGGCATTTATATTGCACACTCTTTGTACGACCAAGTGGGACAGAGAGGGAGAAAGAGAGAGAGAGAGAGAGAGAGAGAGAGAGAAAAGAAACTAGGTAGAAAAATGTTACATTGACATGACCCTCCGCTCTTATACTATTCTTACAAACTCTTATTCCTCTATCTTATTCATATCAGTTGACATAAACACTTGCAGAAATTATCTTATTGCTGATTTTCTTGTAGGTATAAGGGGAATATGGGAATACAGTAGGCCCTGAGTGATAAATTTTTTGTAACTCTGAAATTCCGTTCTCTTTGCAACAGCTAAAAATGAATAACCACCTTCGTTTTGAGATAGGTTTAAGTACTTCAAAACTCACACAAATAATAAGGAATATCTCCGAAATGGTTCACTTCATAAAACAATGCATTTAGAAATAACTTGTTTTAACGGATTCTACATTTTTGTTTAGAAGACTTGGTCTATCTGTTATGGCTTACCAGTTATGCGAAACTCACAAATTCATAAAGGGTAGTTTAGACTGAAGCAATTTTCTTCAAAATCTTCGTGTCACATCCTTGAAAGATCCTACCAACTTTGGTTTGTAACCGACTTTTCGTTTTTGAGTTATACTATTCACAGACAGGCAGACACACCCGTACATGGACCTTTTTCTACAACTGCTGTGTTTTAGATTCAGGGGGCCTCAAAACATGTATCTCTGCTGAAATCTCGACATTGAAATTTTCGGTGGATAATACTTCCCCTACATATATGTACTAGAGAACGTAAAAAGCAAAGCAAATAAAAAAAGGAAACGACTAAGTTTGCACTTGAACATTCAAATAAGTAACTAATATCTTGAAAATAGCAAAAAACACAGAAATGTATTTGAAATAAATTGTGCGCATTAACAAAATCCACTCACTCACTCACTCACTCACTCACTCACTCACTCACTCACTTCCAAATGAAGAGTATTTCACTGTTATTAGAATATGTAAGATAATAATTGCATTAATCATGCAATATCTTAAAGAAAGGTGTTTTATTTATAACTAGCTGAAATACCGGGCGTTGGCCGTGCTCTGACGACTTATGCCTAAAATTTCGAACTTCAATTACACTTGCCCTAGTGTTATGTTTCTTCGGAGACATTTAAAAATATGACTTAACACACTTGAGCAAATATTAAATTAGAAAACCTTAGGATACTATAACGAATAAAAATAAATAAATAAATAAATGAATGAATAAACAAATAAAGAAAGAAAGAAAGAAAGAAAGAAAGAAAGAAAGAAAGAAAGAAAGAAAGAAAGAAAGAAAGAAAAAGAAAGAAAGAACACCAGAAACACGCTATGCAAAAGCACTGTCGAACAACCACAAATACTACATGAAGAAAAGCGAGTAGAGAAAAGTATGTGAATATATGTTGCAATTCTATTTGGGTAATATACATAGAAAGTGTATGAATTGTTTGTACAAGAGTATCAAGGGGAATGCATGTGACTGTGTTACGTAAAAGAAAAGTGAATATAGAAAACCGTATAAACTTAATAAACTGCATTCCTAGTTGTAAGATACAAAGTTATATGAATTGTATGTTGAAGGGCGACTAGTGAAAGAAGTGTGGTTGTGTTTCGTAAATGTAAAACGAGTAGAGAAAACTGTGAATGTAATACATTGCATTTATATTTCAATCATAGACAATTGTATGAATTGTGGGTTGAATGCCTGTAGAGAAAGATATGTTGGACGTTACATAAAAGAAAATCAAGTAGACAAAACCATGTGGATGTAACAAGCTGTATAGTAAAAATTGATAGCATAAAACATTCGAATGAAAATATACATATAGGTGCTCAATTCGGTGGTGATCGGTCAAGCGGTTTTGGAGATTAGCGTTTACATATGTACACACACGGCCTGCGAGATCAGATTCACACCTTCTGCAGAACGGATAATCTATTCCATATACCGCAGTTTCCCTCGAGACTACTGCACTAGGCGCCGGGCTGCAACATTCTAGGACTCATTGCCACAACATCGGAGCGCCCTGGTTAGGTCTTCTGGGTATTATAACCCCAGAGAACGCACAGTTGTTCGTCACCGGCTTTCCGGCATGGCTTGCGGACATATTCGGTAACAGCGGAGCTAATCCACCAGCAGCAAATGCTGAGTTCCCATACAAGAGATGCTTGAATTTCAAAATTCGAAATCAAAGTCGCCCATATTTGGATTCATACACAATGACAGTTGTACCCTGACCTGCAGTCGTTGAGCAAAAATGGCAGGTACACATATGACACACCTCGGGCTGTTCTCAGCCTGCGAACATCCGATTTGACTGGGCTGGATATAGTTGGATTACTTATGATAAAAACTTCAAATCACTCAAATGGCAATTGTGAATATTTGGGCTCTTTATAGGTGCTCTTTGAATAGGCCTTTGTGAGAATAGTTTATAGAAGAGTGAGTAGAGAAGGTCATGTGAATGCATTAAGATTTTTACTTTCTCTACTGGTAAGTAGAAGTATTGTATTCCACCCAAAAATTCGATATCGAGATTTCACCGGAAATATATGTTTTGAGGCCCCCTGAATAAAAAAAAAAGCATTTTTAGAAAAAGGTCCGTGTGTGTGTCTGTGTGTCAGTCTGTCAGTCTGTGAACAGCATAACTCAAAAACGAAAAGTCGGTTAAAAACCAAAGTTGGTATTTAAGTTTAATGTATTTCAAGGATGGGACAAGAAGATTTTGAAGAAAATAGCCCCACCCTAAACTACCCCTTACATAGAAAATTTTTCGAAAATTTTGAGTTTTTGAAAATAGCTCTAACGATTTTGATTAAAATGTTATATGTTTGAGATATTTTTATGACAAATGAAATGTATATCTTGAATTTTCTGGCTATAGCCCCTGTAGTATTTAATCTGGACGACTTTTGCATAACTGGTAAACCGTTAGAGATAGACCAAATCATACTCTATAAATAATGTAGATCTTGCTAAAATACACAATTTATGTCTCAATAAATTTTCTTGTAGGGTGAACCATTTCGTAGATATTCCTTGTTATGTTTGTGAGTTTCGCAAAACTTAGAACTTTTGTGAAATGGGTCATCGTTGTTCATATTTTTATATGTTAAGTGTGCAAAGACAACAGAATCTCAAAGCTTTAAAACATTTGACTATCGCACAAAGCCTACTGTATTCTAACGTTCCCCTTGCACCTACAAGGAAATTAGCAATTAGATAAGTTGTACAAATGTTTATCTTAACTAATACGAAGAAGATATAGGAATAAGAGTTTGGAAGAATGGTTAATACAAGAGTAGAGAAGGTCATGTGAATGCATTGACTCAGGTAATCTCAAGGAGTGTATATCCGGTGGAATCTTGATGTAGAATTGTTAGATGGGTAAGTGGTGGGTAAAATATTGAAGGGCCCGTTGAATGTAGAAGCACTCTTGGTTCAGAGTTAGGTGAATTGGAATTACCCTATAGTCTAAATGTAAGAAAAAGAGCAAGGAAAGGAAACTCCTTTAAAGCTGAGTGTTTTAACAGGGAATGGAGAGCAGATGGCGATACAGGCACCTTATCCAATTAGATGCTCGATGGCGCGTGATAGAAAGGAACTGAGCACACCCAGATAGAGATAAGCATGCAATACACTACATTGAGTATGATCCAACAGCCCCGGGGCTCTAGGAGTATTACATGCTCAAATATTAGCTTGCTGAAGAGAGGACTAACTTAGTAGGGACTTCGCGAAACCATATAAGAATTCGATACCCAGATATCACCAAAAATATGTTCTAAGGCTATCTGAATCCAATAAAAGAAATTTTAGAAAATGATCGAGCTACCAGCCTTTCTTTTACGTAACATATTCACATATCCTTCTCTACTCGCCTTCAACACTATTCGTACAATTTTTATGATTGAAGCAGAAATGCAACGTATTGCATTCTCATGATTTTCTCTACTTACTTTTATTTTAGTAATACATTCACATATTCTTCTCTACTGTTCAGCATACAATTCACACAGTTCTTTTAAAATTGAAATACAAATGCACCGTAATTACATATACACAATTTTCTCCACTCACTTTTATGAAACAAAATCACGAATTATAGAATGAACTTTTGTAAGCACAGTTTGTAAAAGACTGAGTAGAAAAATTCTTGTGAATGTAAAATATTATTTAGGCCTCTCTTTCAAATTATTTACAAGTTAATCATGTTTGTAATCCCTTTTAATGTGTGATCTGTATATACTAATAACCGCTAATCTCCGGCGCGTATGTGTATTTTGTAATGGAGAAGGTTTGTGTGCTATTCATTTTACTATGCAACGCATTACATTCATATGGTTTTCTCTATTCACTTTACTTTTACGTGACACAATTAAATGGATGTTGGTATGTATGAAGTTGACTAATCCAACATCGATTGACCCATCGCCATGAAAATTGCCACATTTACGTGTTTTTTCACTAAGGTTTTGGGCGATCCATTTTACTAGACAACGTGTTACATTCACATGGCTTTCTCTGCTAGCCTTCAACATTCGATTCATACATTTTTTATGACTGAAGTGGAAATGTGGCGTATTACATTAACACGTTCTTCTCTACTGGCTCTTCAACATACAATTCATATGATTTTTTAAAAATTGAAATACGAACGTAACGTATTATATTCACACTGTTTTCTCCATTTACTTTTCTTTGATGAAACACAATCACACTTCTTTCTCTAGTCATTCTTCTACAAAGATTTCGTACAATTGTCTATATGCTTGAAATTGAAATGCAACACATTAAATTCACACGGTTAACTTTATCAGATTTTCTTTTGTGAAACACAATCACACTTCTTTCTCTACTCCTTCTTCTACAAACAATTCATAGAATTTTCTATATATCTCAAATTGAAATGCAACGCATTACATTTCTGCACTTTGTTTTCCCGGTGTTTTTATATATTATTCAATCAAAGTCTAAACGTTATGGGACAAAATCATCAAACCACGGGCAATTGTATATGAGGGCCAAGATCCGTCTTGAGAGGAAATAAAGCTTTCAGCGCATAGGCTCGTAGTTCTTTTACCATCGTAATAAATGGACGGTTAACAAGAGTAGCAGGAAATGCGCACTTGGATAAGGGTTGCTGGTAATGCCAAACATGCATATTCTGTTCAGGTGGAAAGCCTCTGTCGTCACGTCAACCACAAACCAACCACGCTTAAAGCAAACATTTGGAAGATTGATGCAATCAGAGCGAAATCCCAAGTGACGTAGTATTTACTCACTGCTGCCTACGCCACACATACACACACACAGTTACGGGATATTTATTGAACAGAATTCAGACTCTTTTCATCGCGCTGGAAACATGCTTGCAACATTTCTCTCGTGAACTTCAAGATGATATTATCCTATGAACTTTCAAAATGCTCCCTTGTTTTTGTGTATATGTGAAAAACGATTCTTAAGTTTCTTGCTATTTAACCTTAAATTAGTTATCTATTCCGCTGTGTTTCATTCATGGAATAATCTTAATAAATTCCCCTCCAGGTTGCGAGTTTTATCACGCAAATTCGAAACGTCGATTGGGAACATACTCCTGGGCAAAGTAGACGTACTTCGTTTGATTCTGGTCGGTAACTTTTTGTCCCTGATGAAATAATGGGTGATTATTCTATAATTACATACCCTCACTGGTGATGAATCTATCCATCACCCACAGTTTTCAAGAGCTAGGGACATCAATATCCCAAAAATATTGATTTTAGCAATAACAAAACCTCTAGTCACATATCATAACATTTTAAGACTAATTGCCTGGTATCTTACAGATTATACAATAATTCTTATTCACAATACTCTGAAATAACATTAACTGTGTTAATTCAGTAAGTATATACAAGTTCGATGTACTGCAATGTTTTAATTGTGTTTATTGTGTGCCAGTGAACACCAAAAAATGTCCCGATTTTATGGTTTCATGTATAAATAAAATAGCTAATATATTTAGACATTTTCTTGTGATACCATGAATATTCTTCATGCTCAGTTTAACTCTTCAACTCCGTCTATTTTCGAAAAAACCCTGAAATTTCAACCCCCTTCTATGAAGACCCCTTAAGGGACGAATTTAGACAAATCTCTCCTTTGTGGTTAACTATTTTGTTGAAGGAATTCACTTCTGTAGTTGGAAGGTTCTAAATCTAGTGGTTTGGGCTGTACATTGGGTGAGCAACACTATTAGCATTAAGATTATAATAGTTAAAATCACCTGCACTGTCAGGGCCACAAACGCAAGTCAACACAGCGTTCGTTTTCAGCAAAGTAGAGCAGAAAATAACATCATAAGGTATGTTTGAAGATTTTAGTTCAATGTACTCTGTTGCATCTATGGAATTGTTTCTTTGTTTGAATGACTTCACGCATTTTAAATAATTGTACTCAAAAACTACATATAAAATCTAATATTACATACTTCCTTTCTGTATGGGAAGAAACGGTACGTGGTACGAAAAAATAGAGAGCAGATTTGAATTTAGCATACCGAAATTAGGTTCAGAGAGCTGATTAACCCCGTGCCGCAGAAAAAAAAAGTTTAAATTTGCAGCCTGGTGAATTTATTGAATCTCAGCCCCCAAAACAGTGGCTGATGGAAAAATTATTATGCTGCTCACTTAATACAAAACACAATTTTTAGTATTCTTGACTACACTATGAATCACAAGGCAGAATTTTTTTTTAGGTTTAACGTCCTTTATCCTTGCTTCTGCCCTTCCTATTGAACACAGAATTATGTTGTATTGATTTAAACTTTCCTTGTGTGCTACTCTTAGTCAAATTTCAACTCACAATGATTACAGCATTATCCGTTGGTTTGATTTTGCGTTCCTGTTTTTCCATTCAGTCACATAAAGAATTTATACCGCTGGATGAATCAAAGGTTGATCACTAGAAGGTGGAAACGTTGCAAAGGAAAACCCAGTGCTAGATCTAAGATAATGGGCACTTTTTAGGCACGCCACTCTACAAATAACTATGAAAATTCATGTTTCAGTGCAATTGTGTTGAAGAAATTTCTCATTAAAATTTGTGAAAATTAGAACTGGCAGTGCCCTTAAGGTTCCTTTTGATTATTTACAAGCGTAATTTGTTGAGGTTTTTGGGTATTTTCTGCAGTTTTTTACCTCATATTAAATCTAATTTATTCATGCTTTGCTCTCTTGTTTTCTGGCCGCCGATGCTTTCTCAAACGTAAACACTTGAAGCATGCAAAATTCCTTGGACTGAGGCGTGCCAACAAGACTGAAACAGCCGCAGTTGAATTAGCGGCTTGTCTGCTCATGTATATTCATGTTAGCAAACATTTCCCCGAGCCCGGCGGACAGCACCGCTCTTTTTCACCTAATTTCCTACTTTTGTGTCGCATTTATTAAAAGGCGCACTAATGAGCTAGTCTTTGCGTGTGTCCCAAGAGGCCCTTTCTTTGAGTGATGGAATGAAAATGTGATAAATTTATGTCTCCTGGCTTCATTTCTACAGATCACGCGAGGTTAGTGATGAATGAAATCACGGTACCCGGCATTTGTCTTCTCCAACCAGCTTCATTTGCTCTAGCTTGTAAAACTGACAGACAACTTATTTAATTTGCATGTCTGCAATATAGCGGCCCTTGAGGAGGTGACTTTGATATGTTAGCAAATTATTTGGTGTAGGAAGTTTCGACCACTCAGCGACCCACTGTGTCGACGTCGCCGAGGTAAACTGTCTACTCTCTGGGGACACAGCGGCACACCCTGTTTACCGGGTTTATAATTAGGGTCACCTAGTCCTCCATGATGCCGACAACCTTGTCATTGGAAAAACTACATTGTTGAGAAACCTAATGCGATAAAAAGGGGGACAATACGACAAAGAAACTGGACTAAGAGCAGATTTTACTGGTACGAGTTATGTAGAGCTGCACAACTGAGACATCCAAGAGATGAATTAAATAAATTTAAAACTATAATAGCAGTAATACAATAAATAGACTGGTTAAGTTCTTAAATTATTTAAAACAAGGATTACACTATCTGCTACAGCAGAAGCAACGCATAACTATTTTGGAACAGTATTTTAATACATAAAAGGTTAAAGCTGATAATTTAACTTACCTGTCATGTAAGAATAAGGGGAATATTTTTAACACAACAATTATGTTGTCATGCATCAACGAAGCTAAGTATATAAAAAAATTCTGAATAGCCAACTTCACGCTTAATATAGGTTTCCAATAAAATGAACATCTGATGTGTTGCACTCACATGAACTTCCTCTACTCCTGTACTAACCATTCTTACAAACTCTTATTCCTCTATCACGTTAGTCAAGATGAACGTTCGCAGAAATTATTGCTTATCTCCTTGTAGGTGCAAGGGGAATATGGTAATACTATGGGCTTTTAGCAGTAGTCATATCTTTTAAAACTGGTCGCTGAATGAAGGCTTTGAAATTCCGTTCTTTTCACACTGGAAAGAGATAAAAAAACTAAATAACTGTCTTCCATTTGAGAAAAGTATAAGCATAACCGAACGCACACAAATAACAACGAATATCTCCGAAATGGTCCACTCTACAAAAAATGCACTTGCACATAAATCGTGCACCTACATTTTTACTTTCTCTACTACATATAATAAAGAAGAGGAAGTATTGTATTCTACCCAAAATTCGATGTCAAGATTTCACCATGTTTTTAGGCCCCTGAATCTAAAAAAGCATTCTTCCAAAAAGGTCCGTGTGTGTGTGTGTGTGTGTGTGTGTGTGTGTGTGTGTGTGTCTGTCGCTCAAAGTCTACTTTATTCCCATATTCTCCTTGTACCTACAGGAGGATAAGCAATAAGATAATTGCTGTAAATGTTTATCTCAACTAACAGGAAGGAGATACAGGAATTAGAGTTTATAAGAATGGTTAGTACAACAGTAGAGAAAGTCATGTGAGTGCAACACAGATTTTTTGTATACTACGATTTGGTCTATTTCTTAAGGTTTATCAGTTATGCAAAAGCCATCAAGAGTAAACAGGACTACAGGGGCTATAGCGAGAAAATTCAAAATATCAATTTCATTTATCACAAAAATATCTCATACGTATATGCCATACGTAATCAAAATCATTAGACCCATTTTCGAGAGCGTAAAAATTGTCGAAAAATTTTCCATGTAAAGGATAGTTTAAGGCGGAGGAATTTTCTTCAAAATCTTTGTGTCACATGCTTGAAAGATATTAAATGTAAATACACACAGAGATACACACGGACCTTTTCCTAAATATAGATTTTTAAGGATTCAGGGGGTCTCAAGCATATTTCCGATGACATCTCGACATCGATTTTTTTAGTACAATACTTCCACTACTTACTATGCGTAGCAGAGAAAGAAATACGACCTACGCACGCCTGTTGTATCTACCACCCTCCACAGAAGCCTACAGGGCGCAGAGACACGCGGAAGTTTCCAACCGTTCAAGGCTCGAATACCCTTCCCACTGCCTGAGGAGGCCGATGAACGACCCCTCCAATCACAGCCCTTTCTATCCAAGGGGAGTAATCTTTCCTTGTAGCAAGCATCCGGCACCACCATGCGCCACAAAACCTAGAATTACACCCGAAAAATGAGAAGGAAACGGAATGAAAAGAAAAGCAGAGAAAAGAAATCATGGTAGATGACAAATCACCCAACCAGTCGCCTTCCGACCTGGGAAAACGATAAAAACTGAAAGTTAGATTGGGCAGTCGACGAGAACCGAAACTGGGACCTCCCGAATGGGAACCTCACACGTCACAGTACTTTAATGTCACTATAATGCAATAAATAGAAACAAAAATTTGATGTCTTATATTAATAACTGGCAGAAAAGCAGCACGTACAGAAGTACAAAAGGAATGGAACAGAGATTTCCCCTGTGAAAACTGAAATATTTAAACCACATCCCGGCTGTTGACTGTAATGTTGCAGGATAGGATGATATACCTTGCTGGTTGGTGAGAGGAAAACTTTCTTGTAACTGTCCGCAATAAATTACATACGTGACCGATAAGAACATCTAATGTAAATGCGGTCTGCTCTTACATGACGAATGTGCCGCTCAGCGTGGGAGGCAGCGCTCTTTTGGTTTATGTTTGTGAATCCAGAAAGGGAAACAGGATTATCTTCACGAAATAACAGAAAACAACTCGAAAAGTTATATCCGCAGACTGCAACAGCACCTTTTACTCATCTTAACGGTACCCATAGGGCAGCTTTCTAAATCTTTCACTTCTTATCTAAATGTTTCCAAAATTTTCTTCGTGCCACTCTACCACAATCTTAGGTGTCTTTTAAATTTCATTTAGATATATTTAAGTTTCTTTTCAAAAAATAGTTATGTTACTTTAATAGCTATTGATTAATTAGGTCTTCCACACGATGAAGTGTTAATTTTGAAAGAACTAAAAATAGTACAATGTTACTTAAATAATAATGCACAAAACTGACAACTTTTTTTACTTTAAAATTCTACGCTCTTTTCATTACCACGGTAGACTTCGAAGTTTAGAAAAGTTTAAATATTTCACATCCATAAAACAACAAGAACTATTTAGGGAATAGTTTATTCTATAAACCATTTCAAGTGTCACATATTGTATGAAATCTACATTTTTTGTATTCAGGCTTTATATCTTACGATTTATCTACCAGTTATGTGAGTCACTTAAGAGGTTATTCCCAGAAAATTTAATATATACATAATTTGTCCTGCAAATATTTTTAAGATATGTTTTAATGTAAATCTTTAGAAGCATTTTGAGAGAATGTAAAATGGCAATGAGGGATTTTCTTGAAGATCTTTGTGGTGCATTTTTGAAAGATGAAGTTTGGTGTTCAATTTATCGTTTTTGAGTTATGTTGTTCAAAGTATATTTGCGGATGGACACATACACACACATGAGCGCTCGTGTAGTTTCCTTACTATGACTGTCACATAATTCAATGGCGGGTGGCAGAGGGGCTGTCAACACAACATCCAATCAGAGACTTACCATTCGTCGTGGTGTTGCATAGTTAAACACGCTGTGAAATCATGATGTACAGCCAGTGATATACATATCATTTACTCACGCACAATTTATTTATGCAACAAGAAACAATAGCTGTGGTCAGCTATCATCCGCCATTAAGTCTTGTGTCTGCCATACTAGAGAAAATAAAACAACTTTTTTTAAGATTTAACATCCTTTAACCTGGCAGGTCATATCGAACAATGAATTAATTGGGTTAAATGAAGCTCAAATGAGCACTGGGTCCACAGAGCTTAAGAGTTACCCAACCATCAGAATAAGAGAAAGTCACGGAAAAAGTTTTCCAGCTACTTTACGCTAGCTAAATTCGAACTCAGGACCGAGCTCTTGAAGGTGAGGCAGACACATTACTCCCACACTACAGAGGTGAGCCAAAAAAAGGCTTCGTTTTGGACCCAGGGATTCCCAGTGCAGTAGGTGTGTGTGTGATGAAATTTCCATACCGAATTCTTGGGTGGAATGCAATATTTCCTTTATCTCTGCATGTGGGTGTTAGATACATTGCTCTTTTCCCTTGGGAGATGTGCAACTTGGCCTGAATGTGTGTAACAAGGTCCTCATTGCTATGAATCACCGAAGCATCTTCATGCATTAAATATTTCTCCAGTAGGTACTAATGAATGAACCTTAAAGAACTATTGCAACTGTTGCTCCCTAAGAGCACTGAGGCATGTGAAGGGATATCCGACGGGGCATGTAATGCCGATGCAACAGAGCATTCTCTGATTCGCTTTGCTAGATCCCTCTCGGTTAAATGCCGACCTTCTTTTGTTTCATGCTCATACCATCTGTTCTAGTCGGGCTCCATTTCGGTTGGTATGATGTTAACCAATCAGATTTCCTTCACAGAGCCACCCGATAGCCGCATTCCCATCATCCAACTCAACTAGCTAGTAAATAAGTACTGAACTACATACAGTGGCAGTTGCAATCTCATACCAAGCGATTCCTTCAACAAACACGAATGAAAGTTAGCAATAATACTTAATCTATGAAAAAAGGAGTTTTCGTACCTTTCGTCGCCTTACAGATATTTAATTTAACCCTAATATTACTCGAGGAGTGGGGGGGGGGGGGGGGTTCTTTATGCCCATCTTCTGTAATTTTTTTAAAATTCTCTTTTAATTTTTTGATTAAAGGCATAAAGTTAATAGGTATTGGCAATCACGGGTTTTCTTACTGAATTTTGTAATTGTTTCAAAGTTTTCATTGTTGGTCTCTTTGAGAAATAATGAAATGCCATGGTAGTCATAAAGTACTACCCCGACGATGTAAGGTAATTCATGTAAAAAAATAAAAAGTCAGTTAAACAGCGTTAAATATTACCTTTATAAACATGACAAGAGTAACTCACAATTTTAAAATATACTTGTTTTAAAGACAGCTCAGACGATACTAGTAGTGGTCCCAAAGTACACCCTTGGTAATTTATATTCTAAAATAAGGGTTGGTATTGCTAGGGTTTAGCATAATAACTTATGGACACCGTCCAAATAATCTACCAAATGTTGATTATATTGTGAGGTGTTTTTCTTTAGTATGAGTGTTGTCAAAAATAAAAATATAAATTTAGATAACCAAAAGACATTATTATACTAATACCCATAAGATATTAAAAGAAACCACTGACGGTGTTATTTATGTCTTGTTACTCGACTAAAATCCAATGTAATCGTTATTTCTAAAGCAAAACCAATTACTGCTATAATCTCTATTTCGATTCGACTAGGGACATAGGATCTTATTTTCACGAGTTTTATAATCAAAAACAAACAACCATTTTTTGCTCATAAGCCACTTTAACATCTAAGCTCATATCGGCGGAACTTACATTTGGAACAATTTCTTCTTGAATGATGTGCAATCGTTTACTAATATGCATCTTTGAGTTTGTTTACTTTGGGTTTCCTTTATAAAAACTAAATTTACACTCTCATTCTTATTTTAAGACTTCAGCAAGGATGGATAATGGTTCTGCTTGGAATAAACCTAAATCACTGTAGGTATGTGTTCAGAAAAATAAAACGCTAAAAGCCATTTCAGTGATAATACCAAAAAGTACAGAACAATGGCATGGTTCTGATATTATGAATATCCTATGCCTCTTGCTTATAGCTTTTCTTGGGTAATTTAAGTGACCATTCAAACTCAAGAGCGAAAGTCAAGAAGTAATTATTTAATTGCAACATGCTTCCATTAATTTTAATTAAATTACACCAAAAAAAAAAAAAAAAACTGTGGTTACCACTAGTTGCTGAAGAAAGTATTTTTGAAGTGTTGCACAAATTGCAATTTTCGTTCAGTTTACGACGTCGTAACAGAGGCCAAATTACTGACCATGAGATACTGCGGATAGCTTGCGAAATCCTCATTTTGAATGAATTTTGTGAACTTTTGTGTAATAGATAAATCGTAAAAAGTTAAGACACAACAATTGTAGATCTGGTTAAAGGATACAAACATTAAACACTCAGATATATTCTATGTTATCAGTTTAAATTTTAAAATAGCTTATACAATTTTCGAGTAAAGAGTAAAAGAGTGGGTAGATAGGTGGACAGATCTATTGCGGCTAACATCCCCAGGAGGAAGGGATGAAGTGAAGGAACCACAGGAGACTAAAGGTCGCAGGTCACAGGACGCAGGAAATCCAAGCATGATGATATGTCCCACAGCTGGATTTGTCAGAAAGGGTGAACAAGCTACCCCTCCAACGGCAGTCCTCTAGTTTCCACGGATAGTATTGTTTACATTGCGCATGCATCGGCGCCATCTGCCCGGCACCACCTTACACCACGAGCCTAAAAGTAAAACATGAGTAAGAAATGCAATGAAAGGGAATGATGGGAACGAAATCGTGATATTAGTGTGTGCACTCCCGCAGGCACAAGGACATGCAGAGGTGGCGCAACTAAAGCTTGCTAATATGTAGGATTTGCAGAGGACTATTTTTGTACGGTACACATGTTGCAGGGTGAGAATGTCCCTATTACGGGTTCAATTACCCAACAAGCTCTCTTTGCGTTACCTGTAAAAATCACGGAAATCCAATGTCAGAGTGCGCAGTCGACGGTGATCGAACCAACGAGCTCTGGAATGCGAGTCACATGCGTTACCGCTGGGTATCTGGGTTGTTAGTAGATTTTCCTGGTGGTCATGCAGAAACTAAAATTTCAAAGCTAGCTTCGCCCTGTGAATCCCTCTTGTATCTACAACAAAAGGTGTAACTGAACTCTTTCTATAGGCATTTACCGATTAACATAAAGCAGAACAAACTTTTATGTGCTACTAGAGTCTGTTTCCCTAGCGTACCTTCGAGACTCTCTGCAAATGCCTGTGAGACTTACAGAGGTCCTGGCGGACGATAAAGAAGCGATCGAAAGGGTTCTGAAGTTGTTAGCAGTGCAAAAACGAATCTTTAGTATCCCTTTTTATACCTTGTTTGACGTCTGGCTATTGCCTCTTCGTTTGGTATATTTATGTATGTTTGCTTTTTAGTAGTATTTTATACGGCAATTTATTTCTGGCTTTTTCCATGATGCATTTGTTTTATAAGGGCGCTAATTACCAAGCAATTGAGTGCCCTTAATTCTACAACAACCAAGAATAAATTCTGGAAAGAAGAGTGAGTAGGCAAAGTAGCGCATTAGATTTTTATACAACTGGTAACAAATTTCTCGTTAAAAAGTAATGTACCTCGTATTTAATTGAGTTAATAGGCCCTATCGAAACCCTTGCTCCGTTCACACAAACTGTAACTAAAGCAGATCGTTTGCGGCAATGCAGTGCAATAGCAAACGAAGAAGATATCTTCCCATGAGAGCAGGTAGCAGGAAACTTTTAGTTTGTAGCATGTAATGTTTGCAAGGGTTGGCTGCCCTGCTGATAGCATCTGCCCCTCCACTAACTTCCGCTCCCAACTTCGCTGTGAAATGGCAGTCACATGAACAAAATAAAACTACCTAAGGAAGGAGGAGAAATTCTTTCGCTGTTCAAAGGAAGAAGTTCGTCTACAGGGGAAGAACCTTGTCACTCGCTTCTAAAGTTAGCAACGTTACGTAAATAAATGGGGCCCTCTGTTACGTCTAAACGCCGAAAAATTGTTCACATCAAGACACATTTCTGCTGAGAACTGCTTTTGTAGGATTTCTGGTTCAACGTTGAACTATTTCACTCGTGGTTCCAAATGGGAGATAACCTCCAATCGTGTTGGAAAGCATATTCTTTTCCAGCCAATTAGATCCTGTTACAGTCAAACTTTAACAAAACCTCTTTACCATCTTCCTCTTCTTAAGTTATAAACATAGGTCTTTCTTTTTACTTCCCCTACTGCATGCCTAGTAGGTAAGAAAAATACCTACTATTCTACTTAAGATTGTATGCTTAGATTTATCGGGAATACATATTTTGATTACCTCTGTGTCCAGTGATAAATGGAGAAAATATATTTCACACAAAAATTCAATGTCAAAATTTCACCGGAAATACCTATTGGTTTTGAGACTCCCTGAATGAAGAATATTGTATTTTAGGAAAACTTTTCATGGTGTGTGTCTCAGCATAGCATAACTCAAGAACAAAAATGCAGTTAAATACCTGATTTCGTATTTCAGTTCAGCGTTTCCCAAGGATGCTGCGAAGATTTTCAAGAAACCTTCCACCCAAAAATATCTTTTACAAGGAAAGTATTTATAACGTTTTGAATTTCTTTAAAATTGCTGCAAATGTCTTAAATAAAACATTTTTAAAATATTTTCATAATTATAATGTATATCTTGAACTTTTTGAGAACAATCTCTGAAGTTATCTTCGTTCTGAATGCCGTTTTCATGACTGGTGAACTACCAAAGTCAAAATCTTACGTAAGAAACGAAGAAAAAGAAAGAATTGAAGAATTTGTTGCTGCACACAATTTATATCGAATAATAGTTTTGGTGAGATATTTCTTGTTACTGGTTTGAATGTTCAAATAATGAAATTTTTCAATTTTTCTCAAATTATTTATTTTTTTCTCCTGCTCGTGCAAATAAAACGGAATTTCAAAGCTATCGCATAGCGGCTAGTTCTTAAAAGATATGATTATCGCTAAACCATCGCATTGCTCTCTTCCCGTTGTACGAGCAAGTGCATTTCAGGAATGCTCTAAAGTGCATTAAGAGAATCACTCAAAATTAGGCGGTCACCCAATTTGTTAAATTCTTTTAGTGCACTTCGATACTCAATGAAATATTCGACGTTTTAACACTTTTAGTTCACCATGGCTGTTTGTGGCCATAATTGCAAGAACGTTAGTTTAATCCTGTTTTTCTTTTTCAATTAATTTGTGCGCTAAAACACATGATTTTGCTGCTCCTTATACCAGCGTTGATTTGTTGCACTGCATTCGGGGGAATAGCTGCATTCCATTCGGAAAACATCATAATGTCAAGCAGTTTTACTGGCTTTACTGTGGCAGTCCCCTCAGAGCAAAGCGTATCCATTTAGTTGCAAAGAGCGACAGGTCGAATCTCCTATGAGATATAAATGCACCTCCCGTGTTCGCTGGTTGCAACAAAAATCGACCATAGCTCTCCAAGTCATCAAGTAAGGAACTACCGCTGAGAAAAGTTCATGCTCCAGAGTGCTGAATTCACAGCTGTCAACAGTAACAACAAGGAAACAATCATATGAACGCTATGAAGCGTGACAATTGTCAAAGGTTAGTTTAGAATAGTTCATTGAGGAATCACATGCCACTCATTTTTATCTTTTGGTCCTATGTCTTTGTTCCCGAGTCTTAAAAAAATTATTTTGTTGTTTAACGACGCTGTCAATTGCCAGGATCACATCAGCGTCGCCGGTGTGCCGGAATTTTGTCCCGCAGGAGTTCTTTTACATGCCAGTAAATCTACTGACATGGAGCTGTCGTTTTTAAGCACACTTAAAAACCATCGGCCTGGGCCGGATTTGAACCCGCGACCTTGGGAACAGTAGGCCAGCGTCTAACCAACTGAGCCACCAGACCGACTTTCCCGAGTCTTGATAGCGGAAAGTGACTTAAAACATCTCCCGTGCATTTAGACTAAGACATTGTTTTCAATGAATGTTGAGGAGCGTATGCATTTTAAGATTTATATTCCACTGGAGTAATTAGAGAAGTATCAGAATTGTGGAATAAACATTGTGATAAATCACTGGTCCAATTACCTTTGTTACTTTATTTTCCTTAAAAACGAATCACAATTAATTCGTGACCTTGCAACTCACATCTGTTCTATTCTATCGTAACCTTGACACAAAACAGTGCTCAACTGTACACAGCCTACTCTGAAATTCTACTTACTCACTCACTAAAAACTGACTCTTACGATAAACTCACTAAAAACTACCTGAAATTGACACATCACAGTCTGTGCCGATTCACTTATATAGCCGAGAATTAGGTACCGGCAATTTCTCCAGAAATCGACGTTTCGTGAAGCCTCTCGGCACCCGAAACTTCTCGAATCTGGAAACGACTATCGGTCTGGATCGCGTTTGAACCCATGGTCTAGTATCGGTAGATCCGCGTCTAACCAGCTGAGTAAGGAACAAAGAAGGGCCAGTTTTTCAGATTTGTTTGAATAGGTGGCTGATTATGAGCGTTTACTCAAAATCACGCAGAAGATTAAATATGGAATCTCATTCAGCCTGAGTTCAAACGGCTCCCTAAAATTGGCGGTGAAGAAGTTCAGTTCAAGACGCTCAGCATGGCTATAGCGTCACTCTTTTGAGATTCTGAAGGAAAAATTCTGATTAATACATTGCCTTCTAGTGGTATAGATAATCCAGATCTGAAAACATTTAAGAGATAATTTCCGTCTCTTTGACCCCATAAATATATGAATATATTTCTTCAAATGTGATAAAGAAACGTCAGGCACAAACAATACGCAGGTCTTCCTGATCCATCCTACAGTGCTGATCATTCACCATCTGTTCTCCTTAAAAACACACGCTACGTAAGTCTAGATGTGACTGAGAAAAGCAACAGCTGAATGGTATCGAGGCTGTTGCAAGTCATTGCACAAAAGTAATAGATTCGAACAGACTGTGTAGAATAAAAAGTAGATATTTGTATCTAAAGAATCAGGTTGGAACACTTGTACGCAGTGACACTTCTACAGAGAGACATCTGCATGGAGTATGTTCTTCTATTTGATGAGTTGGAAGTGAAATGTTGACACTTGTAAGGAATTCATGACAGTTACTAAACAGTTTCGCAATGAAAGTTTGCAGGTATTATATGCATATGTATAACACCTGGCTGAAGTTAAACACAGCAAAACATATTTAGACTTGCAGAATGCAGAAGGTTCACTTAGGAATACACTCGTAGTAAATCTTAGCGATTTACTTTCCAGATAATATTATGGCACCATATAGTGGTATCCAATTGCCTTAGATTACTTTAAGACTTCAGCAAGGTGTCACTTGACATGCTTGAAAGCTATGGTTAGAAAGGAGCTGGTGTTGAGCATTAAGCTTATTTACAATATTTACATGATATACGTGGGTTGATCTTTTAATACTGGTAATAATGCTGTAACAATGCCGTGAAACGGAACCAGAGGTAGTTAGATGCCCACCCTCCCTTGGAGCAAATGAACTCATCCCTCTGTGTGTGTACCCTATACTCTTCACCTTTACCTCCCTCTCCATGCACATATGCAGAAAGAATAACAAAAATGCAGTTTTGAGCAAGTGCTCGTGGAGAAGAGCCGCAATGACTTCGAAGCATGGTCAGAAGTGCTGGTTGAAAATTAAATGTGCACAATAGCTGTGAGGGTCAAAGCCTTCAAAGAAGAAAGTCAAAATGTGACAGACATGTCTCGTCCTGGTCAACCTGCAATAACGCAAAAAGATCTGCAGAACATGAACGCGTTAGTGAAAGCGGATCGGAACGCCAGGATTCGTGAATAGGCCAAAGATGCCAGACTGCACTTAAATTCCTGAAGAACGGGTTGAGAATCAGGAAAATCACCTCAAGATGGGTTCCATATGACTTAACCGAAAATCATAGTTGACGACGTTCTCCAGGAAAACGACCGCTCCCTTCACAGCATTCAGGGATTAGGCGCTACCAATGGCATCCAAGGGGTTCAAAATCGCTGGGAACGAATGATACACAACGGGGGTGATTACTTCGAGAGCCTGTAAAACTTAAAGCGTTGTACGTATACAGTGTATCTAAATTAAAAATAGTTACCATGTATTTGTCAAAGCTTTGTCGTCGTCCTTTCGTAGCCTTCTTCTTTACTATAATTTCTGTAAGTAAGGTACACTAACCTTCAAATGATTTGAAGTTGCTACCAAGATCTTTCATCAGCGAGTAAACATTAGGATGAACTCTTGAAATTAGTGTGTTGATTCTTTGATTCCACCCTTCTGAGACGTTATTAGTCCGGTGACGCCTACCACATTTCACCTATTTTATTACCTACCAGCCAGGCATTCCAACTCTTATAGTTATCGAGTAAAAATTCAAAGCAATGCATTAGGCCAGGACTGTACCGTCAGCATCAGATTGCTCTCCGTACAGCTGTTCTTCTTCTTTCTTAGTTCTTCCTTCCCTTATGTAGGACTTACACCCCCTAGGACTTACAAGCCATTGCTTAGGGTCAGGTGTCTGTCAGGAAGCAGACGAATCTATGAACCAGACAGAGTGAAAACCTGGAAGCGGGACAAACCGGATAACTCGGAAAAAACCCGCTCTAACGCTGCTTTGTCCACCACGAATACCACTGCAGATATCTGGATGGAACCCGCGCCGCCTGGGTGGTAGGCGAACCGTCAAATCACTCGGCCACGGCGCCGCCATTTTCCGTACAACTGTACCTTTCTAAATGTTTCATGCTCGGCCATTTTCGGGAATATTTTGGGCTCCGTATAAATATCAACAAGTTTCACCTCCGTGCAAGTTTCGCTACCTCCTAATGAATGGGGAATAAGGCGATACATTTCATGTTCCAAATAAACTTCCAATAACAAAACAAAATATGTCCACTACATAATGAAGCACGTTTCTCTGGAAGTTTCTTATGACCAAATATGCTCATCACCCTGGTGAGTATGTTCTCGAGAGATGACATTATCACAAGAAACAAGTAGCTGGGAAACGGCCCCATCATTTCTTGTTCACGTTTTCTCTCTACTTTGCCTTGCAAGAAAAGTCAGACGCAAGGAGTAACAGAACAGAGAAAATATAAGACATATAACTGCCAAGAAAATGAGACAGAGAAAGACATTGTGCTG
Organism: Tenodera sinensis; assembly: GCA_030765045.1. NCBI lineage: Eukaryota > Metazoa > Arthropoda > Insecta > Mantodea > Mantidae > Tenodera > Tenodera sinensis. The sequence goes on along the minus strand of CM060961.1, from coordinate 23,988,568 downwards.
AAATTAAAACAAAAAGCAATTTAAAGGAGATCACGTAGCACGATGACAAACGACTAGAGAAAGAAAAAAGAGCCATGCCCTTGCTCCGTACAAAGAAGCACAGGCAAATTAAAGGACTCGGGATGCTGATTCCAATGACGTAACCTTTGTATGTAGCTAAATTGGGGCAGACATGATCAACACGTTATGTGCAAATGAATTCAAGTAATTTACATAGACATTTGTTTGTGTGTGTAATGCAAATATTAAGTTCCGTTTCCTGAATTGAAGCACCGGTTATTTCCGTCATAATTGTAATCAACATTTGTGTTCAACTTGTTTTGTTTGACGTTGCTTATGCTTCTAACCTTTCTAGCAGAACTGTTTGGATTGTATTGTTGATAATAATAATAATAATAATAATAATAATAATAATAATAATAATAATAATAATAATAATAATAATAATAATAATAATAATAATAATAATAATAATAATAATAATAATAATAATAATAATAATAATAATAATAATAATAATAATAATAATAATAATAATAATAATAATAATAATAATAATAATAATAATAATAATAATAATAATAATAATAATAATAATAATAATAATAATAATAATAATAATAATTTCCCTAGGGCGTCTTTCCCTTATTCAGAGATTACGCTCATCGCCCGGCCGCTGCGTCCTCCAGCCGCAGCCAAGGCCACGGAAGAGTGCAGGTTGGGGGTGGCGGGGGTCAGCACGCCGACTCCCCGACCGTAAGGTGACTACTTTGACCTTTTAGGGACGCTACCTTTCTATCAGGATAGCTCCTCAATTGGCCCCCAGGGACCTAACGAGGCTGAGTGCACCCCGTACCAGACCTCCAAACGAGGGAAAAATCCCATGCCGGTACCGGGGATCGAACCCGGGTCCTCCGCGCCACAGGCAGGCGCGCTACCACTGCGCTACGGAGGCGGTCATAATAATAATAATAATAATAATAATAATAATAATAATAATAATAATAATAATAATAATAATAATAATAATAATAATAATAATAATAATAATAGTAATAACAATAATAACAATAACAATAATAATAATAATAATAATAATAATAATAATAATAATAATAATAATAATAATAATAATAATAATAATAATAATAATAATAATAATAATAATAATAATAATAATAATAATAATAATAATAACAATAACAATAACAATAACAATAACAATAACAATAATAATAACAATAATAATAATAATAATAATAATAATAATAATAATAATAATAATAATAATAATAATAATAATAATAATAATAATAATAATAATAATAATAATAATAATAATAATAATAATAATAATAAGAAGAAGAAGAAGAAGAAGAAGAAGAAGAAGAAGAAGAAGAAGAAGAAGAAGAAGGACAATAACAATAGTAAAGCTGAATTCACAAGAGTTGTACTGTTTCCTGCACGGAGGTGCAAACTATGCCACTAACCTAAAGATAGCAAGGGAGCTAACTGCTCCTTCTGATATAAGTACGAACTCTATCTTTATATCCTCCGGGTACAAAGATGGGCGTCTCCAAAGGCTACTCTAGCCTTGGCTATTACACCATTGTTTTTCTTGCAAGTGTACCACTATTTAAAATATAATCACTTGATGCATTTCACTAAACATAGTAATAAGAAACATCTGATGAACAGCACTACTAGCAATTGTTCTACCCAATATATGTTTATCCTCTATGCGTTCCTAAATCATCTGGAACTTCGTCATATATACATATACGTATTTTTTTCATGGAGAAGGTTTGTATGCTATCCATTTTGCTATAAAACGTAACATTTGCATGGTTTTCCCTACTCGCTTTTAGTTTACCTAATGCATTCACATATCCTTCCCTGCTCACCCTTCAATATACAATTAATAGATACAATTTTCTGTGACTGAAGTCCAAATGCCATGTATTACATTAACACAGTTTCCTCTACTCACTTTTGCTTTCCAAAACACGATCTGATTTCATTCTATGTTCCCCTTCAGAATACAACGCATATATGTTTCGAAATAAAAATGCAATACATTACATTCAGATGATTTTCTCTGTACAAGTTTCTTTTGTGAAACACAATCATACTTCTTTCTTTACTCCCTCTTCTTTAAAGAATTTATACAATTTTCTATATGATTGAAATAGAAATGTAACGTCTTATGTTCACACAGATTTTTCTTCTTGCTTTTCTTCGTGCAGTATTTTGGGTTGTTCTACAGTGATTTTGCATAGTTTTTTTCCCGGTGTATTTATTTATTTACTTTATTTTGGGTTGCTTATAGTATCCAACCTAGGTTTAAGAGTTGTAGGGACAAAATCGTCAAACCATGGCCAGCGTCGGGTATTTCAGCTAATAGTACATAAATATTGATTCTTCTATTCAGATTACGTTATTCACGTTATGTTTGCCTTGAAAAGGCTTTGAAGAAAGTAATTAGGCTAAATTGCTTACAACATGCCAAAACATCATTTAGTTGCTTGTATAAGCCCTTGTAATGAACGCATGCCGTGGGGGGAGGGGGCGCAGAATGCACCTATTATGTATTTTGAGCTACAATTCTGTATTATGAAATGTTGGTCTTATATTTTCAATTATAGAAAACTTATTGAAAATTCGATCAGAATTATATGTTTACACAGCAACTAAAGATTTCTATTTGACTGCTCAACATATATTTTCATAAAAGTTGTCAGAGCTATTTTAGGGAAAACAGAAATGTGTTGGAACTAGCTCACTAACATCTTAGCCTTGAATCATCCATCAAAAATCAAAATTTAAATTTACCCAGTTTTCCGTTTGAGATCTGCTGTTGAAACACACAGACGCGAATGCACGCTTGCCTAGACATATGCCACATTTCTTCGGGCGGGGAGGGGGGCTATTTCAAGACACCTCCAAACTTTTATTTCCGCTGAAATATTGATACCGAATTTTTTGGTGAAATAAATTTTCTGTAATGCATACGATCACTTATGCATCGGTACCTTTAGCGTGATGTATATTCAATTAATTAATTTTCTATATTACTTCTCCACCAAAATAGACACACACATCATTATAATCATCATCATTATATAGAGGTATGCAGAATATGTATGTAAGTAGCTCATAATATTAGTCAGAAGCAAATATGAATTTTGAAACCAAGGTTCTACAAGAATATTATTAAAAATGGCTGTTGACTGCTACAACAAGCTTAAGAACAAACAGATATTTTTAAAGATGCGATCCTCCAATTTTAGCAGTAAAAACTCCCTAAAAGGGATTATTCTCATCAATTTTGGTTGTTTGTATATTTATGTAACATGGGGGGCTTTTAAAATAATTATTTTCCTTATATATTAAACATACGTATATTCTAACATATACTGGCAAAGGATATTGATTACAAAATCTAATATTAACGTTGCTTCCCATCATTTAGACTGGTCTTCCTAACAATTAGTTTCTATATTAGTTATCCATAGTAAGTAGAGAAAAATTTGCATTCCACACAAAAATGTGATATCGATATTTCACTGGAAATATACGTTTTGAGACCTAGTGAACGGAAAAAGAAGTTTTCAGAAAAAGATCCGTATGGGTCCATATGCTTATGACATCATAAACCATAAACGAAAAGCCAATTAAATACCAATTTTTGTATTTAAGTTCAGCATATTTTAAGTATACGAGACGAAGAATTCTCTCAGCCCAAACTACCCTTCAACCAGAACAATATTCAAAACTTTATTTTTTCAAACATAGCTTCAAAAAATTTGATTAAAATTTTATATGTATAATAAATATATTTTCATGACAGATGTAATGTATATCTTGAATTTTCTGTATACGTTTCATTCAGAGTGTTGCATAATTGATAAACCGTAAGAGAGAGGCAAAATCTTATTACGTAAGGAAATGTAGATGTCATGAAAACTCCTAATTTATACCTAATACTTTTTATTCGTTAACCATTTGTTTTAAGTCTGAGTTTTTAAAAACTTTTCTCACTAAAGACGGCGGAATTTTAAGTAATTTATGAAAATGCTTGTCTGGATTAATATGAAGTGGATACCAGAATAAATTTTCTAATATTAATTTATTTCAGAACGGGTAGAGATAATCATGTGAGTAGAACACATCAGTCCTGTTTTAGTTTGCTCTAGGGCAGTTGTATAGTATTTCAGCTCTCCGCAGGAATAAAATATACTTTCATATAATTGTCAATTACTGAATTTAAATATATAAATTCAGCAAATATTGGTACTTTAGTTTAAAAGTTATTAGTTTGTAGAAGTACGAAGATCTAAGAAAATATATGTATCTAACAGATAACGTGAATTGTGTAAGTAAAAATGATGTGTTGCACTCACATGACTTTCTTTACCCTTGTACTAATTTCACAAACTCTTATTCCTCTATCTTCTTCATGTTAGTTGTGATAAACATTTGCAGAAATTATCTTATGCAATACTGTACGCTTTGAACGATAGTCAAATCTTTTAAAGCTGGTCGCTATATGAAGGCTGTGAAATTCCGCACTCTTTGCACGGCCAAGAGGTAAAATAGTGAATAACGGCCTTCCGTCTTAGAAAAATATAAGTGCTGCAAAATTCACACAAATAATAAGGAATATCTCTACAAGAAATGCATTTGGTCATAAATTGTGTGTGTTGACGAAATCTACGTTTTTTGTACAGTACGATTTCGTCTATCTCTTAGGGATTACCATTTATGCAAAAGGCATCAAGAGTAAACAGGACTATGTAGGTAACAAAAAACTCAAAATTTAATTTCATTTAAACAAATGAAAACACACTAGACACACTAAATTAAAAAAAAAGAAAAAACACCTTTTTCTAAAAATGCTTTTTTTGATTCAGGAGACCTCAAAACATATATTTCCGGTGAAATCTCGACATCGAAATTTTCGGTCGAAAGCAATACTTCCCCTGCTTACTACACGTGGTAGAGAAAGTAAAAATACAAGACTTTAATGTGCCCTCTAACACCCTTCTGTGCTGTGCTCATTTTGGTGGATTTAAAACCCAAAGGTCAGCTTGTTGATCTTTCCATATCATAAAAACAAAAGAAGTAAGTAAGTAAGTACCTTTGGGCTCGTTAAGTAAGGAAAGGTAAGAAGTGCAATAGGAGCAAGCAGCTTGACACCGTTCCCATAGCACCCCACTCACACAGTGCGCTAATTGTCCTTCAGTGTGCAGTAATTATTGCTGGTCAGTGTGGAGAGCGCTCGCTCGCTCCTCCGCTGTTCTAATTCCAGCCGCCAGGTGCCCCATTAGGTCCATCGTCATAGAACATTTCAATAAATATCTCGCAACTAAAAGTTTCAGACGAGCGCGGGCTGGGATTGTGCTTATCTGCATCAGCGGCTTGGAAATGCATTACATCCTTTTATACAGGAGAATGGCGTTTGCTTCGACAGATACCAAACATTTTCGTTAGTAGTATGTAGGTACTGTGTTGACAATTTTCCAGAGCTGAACTCTTCCTCTCCGAGACTCATTAGTTAAAAACCTGAAGTCCTCTCTCACTAACTTTCTCTACTCACTCTTGTACAGAAAGCGAATTTAGTAAAATACATAATGTATCATGATTATTTAACGAGGCCTTCGTAGCTTTCCCTTCTTTTCCTCTCTTTGCCCCTCTCCAATGACTAACGAGGCTGAGTTCAACCCGTGTCAGACCTCCCAAAGGGGATAAAATCCCCATGCTGGTACCGGGGATCGAACCCGGCTCCTCCGAGCCACAGGCAAGCGCGGTACCAACTGCGCTATGGAGGCGCTCATACAGTTTATGTACCTAAAATCATTTATTTTATCATATAACATTTCCGAGATATTCTTTATTACTGATTTGAATTTTTGAAAAGGTAAGTCGCTTTTCGTTTCTTTCCCGTGGTCATGCAAAGGGCATGAACTTTCTAAACCATTACCTAGCGACACGATTTTTAAAAATCTGACTCGCTTGTTGCTATACCCTTATACCGACAATGGAATATGTAAATGTGTAGTCAAAGTATATCTCAATTAACAAGCATTACACAGAAGAATAAACATTTGCAAGAATAATTATCAAAAGAGTAAAAGTCATGTAAATATTAACACATCACATGTTTCCGCCCTTAATGCGGTGTCGGAACTCCGGGTGGATAATTAAAACTGCGCTTCCTTTTCATTTATACAGAAATGTGTTTCAGCGATTAACATGTAACTTTTATAAGTATGGGATTAAAAAGACGCGATGCCCTTAGGGAACGTTTACTGCAATCTACCGTAGTTTGTTTTTAACGTGAACGCAGTATGTCACAACTTAATGTTCCGTTCACACGTTTCAGAGAAAGTCAGCCTATTTTCTGCCCTTCTTTTTGTGGGAGTTTTCAATGGGATATGCCGTGAGTAAACAATTGTTTTGGTGGTCACATAAATTGCTGTAGGCGGTAGTCCAGCACGACCTACCCATTTGTTAGGAAATCGCCCATTCTGGAAATATATGACTATTGGGTTAGCAGCCCACGTTGGACCGTCATGCATAAACAATATTCACCTCACGGAATATCATCCAGTGCGCACGTAATGGACTTCTTAACAACTTTGTATAAGATGTTCTACTGATATATATCCCCACATATCTACACACATGTAACTGTATTTATAAGCAAGATGGTTCCGCGATAACTTACAAGGGTCGCGTTCCACAGTCTTGACTTTGATTCCTGGACGAGCCACTGTCACCACCTCTCTATTACGTATCACGAATTTCATATCCCTATCATTTCATTTCCGCTTTCATGTTTCAGGTAGACTTAGGCGCTGTGCGGTGTCGGTCGTTGGAAAGTTCTCGAACTTACCACACGACAGCCTTCTCTGAGCCGCCGCCGGTGGGTCGAGTTTTCCGCTGTTCCACCAGAAGGAAGCTCTTTCTGAGCAGTCCACAGCCTGGAATCTGGGGACCTCTGCGCATCTCTGTTAGTCTACTTGGTTCCACAGCCTCCTGCGGTTCCTTCAGCTCATCCGTTCCTTCTGGGTATGGTAAGTACACGCCATTGGCGGTGGTTCGAGGTCTCCTGTCCGTTTTCTTGTCATATGTGACATCCTGTGCCTGGACCTAGAGACAAACCGACACACACGTAGCCGATTTCTAAAAAGTCTACCCTTTACATGAAAAATGTCTCAAAAATTCATATGGTTAGACTATACGCAAGGCTAATAAAATATACCTACCTATATGCTGAATTTTCTCAATAGTGGTGAAGTCCTCTTTATTCTAAATTAATTTATTATAAAGTTCCATAGTTCGTAAAACATAGTAAATAGAGACAGAGAATTTTAAAAATTATTTTATTTACGGACAATCATATCTTCCTGGCCAAAGCCGAAGTTTAACTACAAAAGATGACACTTGGAACAAAACTGTACAAATTTTTAACATGGAAAATTAACAGAGAAAACAAAAACAATGGCATTCAGCCAACATTCAATTTTCTTGAGTGTGAAATACCACACATCAATGAAGTAGATATATACGGAAAACTAAACAAATTTAATTACATAGCGGAACATTAAGCCGGACATTAAAAAATAAGGCAGGGCCAGAATCGATAATTAAATTGTATAAGTGCAGGACAATACAGTCTCATATGGATCTGAAACGTGCACCAATACAACCCAACACCTGCACAAAATATAGAGGGCAGAAATGAGGTTCATAAGACCTATAGCAGGATATACAAACTGGACAGAAGAACCAATGTAAGTGTTCTTGAAGAGTTAAAAGTAGATAAATTAAATAATATAATTGAGACATAAATAGAAAATTGTAAGTTGCACCTGGAGACAGAATACCAAACATTACAATACTCAAAGTAGCTATCAATTATAAACCCCAATGTAAAAGGAAACCAGGGAGATCAAAGGAACTATGCTATGAGCAATTTGGAGCCGGAACGGGATGAAGCCCAACCAGTGAAATAGAAGAAGAGATAAGGGCAGACATATTGCCTTTCTGCTCACTATCCTATACATCGACACAAACCTACATATAGAATACGTTAAGATTAAGCGACAGTCAGTATTATTAGAAAGCGGATCGCTCTTTGCATGCCGAAACAACCAATAGCGATTTATCACTTAAAGAAAAGAATGAAAAGTACTTTAAAGTTGAATCCAATAACACAGAATATCCCGGAAAGGGTTAACAGCACAAATATTTTATTTGACACAAATAAAACTAACTACGAGCTACTTATCTCAGGAAGTGACAAGCAAAGTAATTACTGAATAAAACAGGTATACCTCATTAAAGCACCGTTTATTTTAAATACTCTTGTTATATAATTCGGGAAATATTCGATACCCTTAGTTTGAATTTTCCAAAACATTTATGTTCTGAAGTGATATGTGGCCATTCGGTTGTTTCTCGTAATGTCAAGGGGTGGAATTCAAGAACCATTATTTAGCGACTCGCATCATCTCCTCTTTTGCCTTGAGCCCACAACAAAATGTAAAATCAAAGTATTTCTGCAAATGTGCATCTCTGTTAGGATACGTATTACCGTATGCTCGGTAAACTATCATAAGTATGTGTAGACTATGATAGTTCTCCTAGTAGAATTGATCAGTTAAGAACCTACCCGCGTTACCTGTGCGTTGTGTTGCATACCTATCGGGCGTTACCTGGTATCGTTGTTTACGTTATGTGATCATGTTTTACTAGATTCCTACGGAACATCTTTGTAAAAAACATTTGGAAGCTCCTCTAAACATACTACAGTTCAGATCAAACACATTGATAGTGATCAAGAGTAATGTTACCAATTTTGAACCGAAAAGTACAATTTTTATTTTGATCACAATGACCAAAGTCATGATCACAGTTTTTGGTTATCATTATGTTTGAATTTCTCATTAAATTTCCTAATTCGTTGTATGTTGTATTACGTTTCTTTCCCTACCAATGCTGCCAATACTACCAGTAATTACACCATTTACTAAGTCATTTGCGTAACGTACCAATACTAACGAAGCGTAGTTTGGTAGAGCATTTAACATGCTAGTCAAAAGTTGCATAATTCCTTGGCCTTAAGTCATATCTAGACTACGAAGCCAATTAAAAGAAGTAAATGAAAATGTACCGAAGTAGCCACATAAAGGGATAGGTATATCATAAAAGACTAGACGGAAATGCTTTGAAGTAATTTCATTAAAACGCTGGTGCAGTCAAAACGCACATTAGCTCAAGCCGTATTCACATTTTCAGCGAAGCATAATTCACAGAAACTGTAGGTATGTGATGTGTAAAACCTTGGAGAAGTGCACTGTTAATGTTTAAACAGCGACAGCGAAAGAAGAAATTAAATTCCTCTAGCGGGGCAGGCAGATACCTACTCCACGCAGGAGCGTCCTGGTGGTGGTGGTAGGGAGCGAGTGCCTACGTTCTATGCTAACTGCAAAACATCATATTGACTTACCTACTCACAGAGCCGGAAACTTTCTATACTCAGCAGTTATTATTAAGTATAACCTGCTATATACTTTGCTACCGCCTACTGTTGCATTCGACCCAGGGTTGCCAACATTTAAAAGTAAAATTATCGTACCAGCCACTCAAAATTATAGATTTGGCTTCAAAATTATCGTACATCATAAACCAAATGCTACAAGAATAAAAATATCAGTATAGCACTTATGAAAATGTAAAAGCAATGATGTTTATTATATCCACTTACAAGACTGATGACCTCAATCAATATTACAACTTTAGCACTTATGTTTCTGCACTATTCATCTCAAAGTTCATCTTCCTCAACTGTTGCAGCATTGTACAAATTTGCTGTTGAGAAAAACCTTAACATCTTCTCGGTTACTTGCAATTTTCCTATCTACCACATTTTTTCATAAGCCGAGGCGACAGAATAAGTTTATATACCGTATCTAGCGCCAATTTGTTTTTAATTTTAGTTTTTATTAAACCAAGTTTAGAAAAAGCTCTTTTACAAGAAGTGTTTCTGTGGGACAACGAAATCACTGATAATGCAAAGGCTGCTAGTCCTTTGAAATCAATATTTCCACCAAGGTGACACATTCGTTTAACAACACATGTTCTTTATTTCACACGGAATATTACGTATTCCGACTTTTCTCCATTAATCATCAATTTTGTGAAGTGCCTCCTTCATTGAGATTACCAGATCTGGGCACACTGGCAACAAGAGGATAAAGGGTAGAAGGATTAGTAGAGTATGAAATGGTTGCCTTAGAGGGCTGGAGACAGGCCATGAGGGCAAAAGTGGTATCGCTATTTATAATTAGTTTTATTTCGCTGGTGTGACAAACCAGTGAAAATATTTCGCCTGTATCGAACTATGATAGATTCAAATTATCGTACACACTCATAATTATCGTACGGGTTAGCAACCATGATTCGACTCTAACATTCCTCAAGATTTCACCAAAAAATTCCTACTTTGATAGACCCTGTATACAAAAGAGCAATTTACATAAACCAAATTAAAGTTCTTTTAATAAAGGGAATTACCGTACAACGGGATAGCTTGGGCCGTTTTTTAAACGTTATTGACCGTTTTGGTATGAAAATCACAATTAAAATTTATAATTAAATTTGAGAAAATTCCCTCATATCTGTTGTACATTTGTCATACAGAAAATAATAGCTATGTGTATTATAGTTAATTATATAAAATATTGAAGTGTGGCCAAAGCACCCCAGAAAACAGCCTAACTTCGGCCAGGAAAAAAGACAGTGAATAAACAAAGTTGTAGTAGCCTGTGTTTACAAGAAGAACACTTAATTTGGACCAAATGATCAGCTTCTTCTAACAGAGAACGGGTTTCTTGGGATTCCATTTCTATTGAGATGGTGTTTCCTATTCAAACACTCTTTCCAGATTTTACATTCAACCTCTTTTGTTATTACCTATATAATATTTGACTATCGCACAAAGCCTACTGTATTCCTATACTCCCCTTACTCCTACAAGGAAATAAGCAATAAGATAATTTGTACAAATGTTTATCTTAACTAACACAAAGAAGATATAGGAATAAGAGTTTGTAAGAATGGTTAGTACAAGAGTAGAGAAAGTCATGTGAGTGCAACACATCAGATTTTTATTATTATAACTTTATTATTATTATTATTATTATTATTATTATTATTATTATTATTATTATTATTATTATTATTATTATTATTATTATTATTATTATTATTATTATTATTATTATTATTATTATTATTATTATTATTGCACCTAAACACAAACCTGAAATTAAAATTGCTTTCTACTGAAATGGATTGTTTTAGAAGATCCACTAGGCATTCTAAATTACAGAAAATTAGAAATACAACAATTAGACAAAAAATGAATGTTAATGATACATTATTAGATTTTGTAAAATACAAACAATTGGAATGGTATGGTCATACACGTAGAATGATGGAAACAATATTGCCGAGACAAGTTTTGGAATGTAGTCCACCAGGGAGAGGAAAGAGGGGAAGACCGCGGAAAACCTGGATAGATGATATAAGGAGTAGTATGAAGGAGAAGAATTTAGAAGAGCGGGATTGGGAAATAAGAGAAGAATGGAGGAAGAAGATACGTACTTAAACGCTTTGGATACAGGAAGATATCTCACATTGTAAACCTGTTGATAAATAAAATTATTATTATCATTATCATTATCATTATCATTATCATTATTATTATTATTATTATTATTATTATTATTATTATTATTATTATTATTATTATTATTATTATTAGGGATCATATACCTTTATAATAATTTCATTTATTTAGTTTTTTCCATAGTACAGCTTAATGATACTTGATAATTTTTTATCTATTTGTTTAGAAAGATGTTCATCACCGATCTCCAAAATTCTTATAGTTCAGGGTGCAATATATAACGTAATTGTCAAATTGTTACACTCTATTAAAATATAAACACCAATTTGTTGGTAAAGATACAAGATTTTATTAAAACAAGATAAAATTAAATATGACCACCTGCGTGCTGTTCTCTATGATATTTCTTCTTCGATCACTGTCGATAAGTGAACCACTTTCCTCAACTTTATTCATCATCTTGCGAAATGATTTTACAGAGCAGAGTTCTCTTCTCAATCCATTTAATGTTCGATTTTTCTCAGTACAGGTGGATATTGTCTGTTACCTTGTAAAAGCACTCATGGACGCCAATTCGAAATCCTATAGGTAAAACCATTGCTCCTTACAACTGCTATCTGTATTCTTATCTTTATACAAACATGATACAGTTACCATAGCAACGAGGAGAAAAGAGCCTAAAGAAGATACAGCTTTTTCAAAACGGGAACTTAGTTCAGAATGACCGGATGTAAAAGTATGCACTAATTAATACATTCTATTTATAACTTAGAATGATTTTAACCTTTTTAGTTAAGATACCGATATATTTAGTGATATATTTCATTGTTTGGAAATGTAAGTTCTAGCTGTGAAAGATAACTTAAGGTCTTCCATCTGCAAACGTTAAGGACTCCGCTGCGCAATGCCTGTCACCATTAAATGTGGATACCCTTCGTACACGCAATTAACCGCCACTATAAACACCCACAAAATTCTCTCCACTAATCAGTAGCCCAAGAGCGTTCTGTTACATTGCCTCTGTCTCTCTTTCTCTCCTCTCATATGTTTACAAAGGATCGTTCTAGTTTGAGACAGATTATTCACTACTATTAGTCACATTGTAACGCAAATAATCATTAGAGGCTCATCTGCAGGTGGTACTGAGGTGGCGTATTAATGGCAATCTTATGTAACGACACGTTTATGGCCCGCTGTAGCAGTAAAGATAACAAACCTAGCTACTAAGTACCTTTTAATTTGCTTAGAGGAAAAGTGTGCACGAGATTTTCGCATCAACGGACCGGATACTATTTAGATCTGTACAAAGATTCGGGCTAACGTAGCTAATTTGCAGCCGCTGCATGCGGTTCCTGGAATGTGAGCACACCTACAGTCTTACTTAAGTAAATAGCGTAAGTGAAACGCCAGGAATTCGTAAGACACACATGCAGCTTATTCAGAACAGAAAACAAATGAAAGAGGCAAATTTATACGAGTACATGCAGTAAAGCGAACAGAACGTTTCTCATGATTTCGAGTCAAAAAGTCGTACTTCACTCTCTTTTCTACTTAGCTAAGTTAACTAGAAGAAATATTACAATATACCCCCAAATACGATATCTAGATTTCACAGAAAACACACATTTCTGATGTGCTCAATTCACATGACATTCTCTATTAACTCTTACAAATCTTATTCCTGCATCTTATTAATTTACATACATTTTACACATTTTGTTTTGAATACATTAGCTAAAGCGATAATGAGATTTTTTTAAAGGGCGTGTTGAAATATGATGACTTTGAAAGTTTACGCTCTTTGCAAGAGCATCAGAAAAAATAGCCACTTATTGGTTAAGTATAACTACTTAAAACTTCAGTTCCATAACAATGAACATTTCGGAATGGTTAATGCCAAGATAAACAAAAATATTTGATATAAACTGTTGCTTAGACGACTCCTATGTTATATTTGTTTGTAATATTTTGGTTATCTCTTATGGATTTCCAACTGTGCAATATCATTTAGAGCGAAGAGGATTTTACAGGGTATTATTTCCAGAAAATTAAAGATATATTTAATTTGTCTCGCAACTATTTTAAGTATATACCGTTCTAATAAAAAACTGAGTAAACGAAAGACAATAAAGATGTTTCCATGTAAAGGCCAGTTTAAGGTGAGGGAATATTCTTTTCTTTCTCTTTCTTTTTCTTTTCTTTCTTTCTTTTATTTTTTGTTGAAAACCTTTTCACAACCTTTGCAATAAGTATAATGAATTTAAGCTTGGAATTTATTCCACATTTCGTTTATTAGTTTTTGTTCTACACACACAAACACACATGGATGTTTTTTCTAAACTGCTTTCGGGGGTTCAGAAATCTTGACAACTTTTATTTTCAGTGGAATTTCAGTGTTGAATTTTGGGTTGAATACCATACTTAGAGTAGGGAAAGAAAAAAGTTGTGGCCTGTATTCCTGCTTCACCTTGCGGCAGACGTTTAGAAGAGGCCGGAAGAGATATCTATACTGATAGAGTGGCAAGGTACATGCAGAAAGAGGGACAGAAATCACGGCTTAGTACCGCGGATACAGTCGCCATAAATACCGCACCACCACTACCACCGATCGTTCCATGCGCTGCCCAGGAAACTTGTGACATGGGGCTGATTATGTATGTATGCCTCAGGCGGAGACCAAGACTCTAGAAAAAGAGAGACAGGCGGAGAAACCAGTGGACCGTAGCATAGTTCACACTGGTCGAGAATATAGGCGGTCCTGCTATTCTGTAATTCCTTGTGACTTTGGAGAAATGTGTGTATTCTCTGAGCAGAAACTGCATCATTTCAAGCAAACTTTACATACTTAGATAACCCGAAAGAATCACAAACGCATCTTGCAAGAGGTGATCATAAGGGCCATTCACATAGTTCATAAAGCTTTAACATTTCGGCATGAAACTTACACATGCATTTATCGAGATGTAACTCACATAAATAGCAGCCAAACGCAAGATACCGTTAAACAGCTGAAATAATATGAAACCGCCATCCACAAAAGAGGTTATGTACATGTATCAAAATGAACAAGAGTTAGCTACCCAGTTAAATGACCTTGAACTCATTAAAACATGACTTAGGTATCATCACAGTTTATTTCGCAGATATATAGGTGTCCCAATTTTTGTTAAGGAAAGTTTTTTGCTCTTATTCACAATTATACCGACAGAGAAATTGCTGGTGTCTTTGAGAGAGTGCGGCAGAACAGGGCACACCGATGCACTCTTTGTGTTAATCGCAATGGGCGTGCGTTCCAACATTTACTTTGAATAGTAAAACTATGATTAACAGTAAACAATGAGATGATTGTGTTTTGTTTATGTGTTCTGTTTGCTTCTTGGAAAAAGATTGTGTGCCTAAGATAAATGCAATACTAATTTGCATTGTTGATTTTGCCGTAAATACTTAAACTGGGTGAGAGGCAGTGGGTAACATGTCTGGCGTTTAAACGAAGCACCGCAGCAAAAAACTTTCCTTAATAAAAAGTGTTTAAAATAATGTTATCTATCAGCGCCCAAAGTTTGTCGGTCTAATTTTGGGACATTCTGTGTGTGTGTGTATATATATATATATAATCTAATGAAAACTACTTGTTGATTTTTACCATCTCAATAATTGTCGTCTTATTTAATTGTATACGTTATCATTTAAAATAATAACACACTGGAATCAGTCCAACTTTAACTGTAAAGGCGATCGAAGATATTATGCACGAAGTCACTGAATCTTAATACACGTTCTGCAAGATAAACAGAGTAGGCCGTGCTCAATCAATAGTTTCGCATAGTATCCATGGTGGCTAACTTTAGTGGGTACCGTGACTCTGAAATCGAAGAAAATTGTGAAAACAGGCTGTCCTCTCGTACCTGAAAAATCTAATAAGAGATAGGAAATATGTATATTTAATATATGGTAATGTAACGGATTAATTGGGGGGAGCACGAACGGCAGTTCGAAGAGCCAAAAAGAGAGGGTGGCCGGCAAAAGATGGAACAGCTTGAAATGACGTCAGAGACAAAAGCCGGTTGCCTGTGGGATTCTACTGCGTGGTGAGTGTGTGGTTAGAAGTCTACCGTGAGATGTGACCAGGTGTGGGTCAGCCATCAGCAAGGGGAAGTAGAACCCGGGCACCATTGCAAGTGGTTGGCACGGCGATCAGCCGTGGTGAATACAGGACAGGCGCATAAGCCTAATCCTGCTAGTTACATGTAATTCAACTTGGTGCATGTGGTGCCTTTGGGAAAGGAGTGGTATGGACTTCGGAGGTGATTGTGCCAGTTAAGGCTGGTAAGAGACATCGCCTATGTGGAAAGGAGGCTTCGATGAGTGGCTGTGAAACCAGAGGACACAGTTGTACACTGTCGACCAGGGCGTGGCTATTCCAGGCTGAAAGTTCTCCGTAAATCCTACATCTTCGAGTGCCGACATCGGGATGAGTATCAGTTTAGTTAATAATACTTTGTAGGAGTGGGAAAACTCCAGCGGGACAGTTAATAAAGGGGGATTGCTCTGTATGAGGCCCTTAATCAGTAAACCGGAGAGCAACTCGGTATAGGTGGAGATTGTCACAGACTGTAAACAAGATTTCCAGTTAGATAGTATTTTCTTCCTAATTTTGTTGATTTCAAATATAGGGAAATTTCTTGTTTTCATCTTAAAATTTTCTTGTTAATATTTAACAGAGTTCTTTATCAAATTTGTTGTTTCATTTTAATATTTATAGGTTACTATGTAACGGAGTCCTTTTTTAAAATTATTGTTGTCTTTAATAATTGCTTGTTAATGTTTAACACTTTTCATTACAATAAATGTTATGTTATGCTGTAGTTTGTTGTGTTACTTGGTAGTATCCTGTCACGATCCTGCGGAATACGTTATTAAGGAAAGGGGAAAGGGAAAGGTAGTAGGTGTAAGTAAAACGCCAAAAGGAGGCGTAACAGTAATTAAGTTCAATCATCAAGACACGATGAAAAGATGAATGTGAAGTTTCAGGGTTAGTATTTCACATTCCATTCATACGCCATATTAAATTACTAATTGTCTCCCACGAAATCCTATGCAGCATGCAATACGTATTGTAAGTATTTTTACTAATTCTCGGAAATGAGAAGGCGCGACTACGACTTGTATTTTCAAACTTGTCCTTGGTTCCAGTAAAAATCACTTACCGTTACTAATATGATATTAGTGATCAACACGTAGTGACAGAGAATTGTTGTGAGAGTGATCACAAGAAAATCGCTCTTTCCTTAAGTACAAAGAGACCCAAGAACATCCGAGCCGCTACGCGGTTTTTTTTTTGCACTGCGCTACCGGAAACACGATGACGCAGCTGCTGTACACAAGATTCATACGGTTGACTTGTTTTTCTCTGCTCTGAAAGTGCAGTATTGAGCTGACGCACTTTCGCGTGGTATTTTGTCCTGTACTTAGTCACAAAGACCATATGACTCAGCATTTGTTTTCTACTGCACAGCGTGTATTTATTTATGATTCATATGTGTTATCTCAGCTCGCCAAGTAAAGGTGCGATTTGCAGAAAGATCTCTAATTGACCTGTGATTTCTATTTCTGGGGTAACTTAAGGTATAAAGTGTACAAGAAAAATCCACACACTCTGGAAGAATTAAAACGTACGTCAGAAAATTGTCAGCATTTCTCAATGTGAACTACGGCGAGCGATGGATAGTTTCCTAAAGAGATAACGATGATGGCCAATTTCAGCATCTCCTTTAATAACATTGGTAAGTAAAGCCTTTAAAAGTAGTTTTAAAAATGTTATATGTTTTCATCCACGCTGTTCCCTGACATAGGTCGAAGACGCGAAACGATCCTGAAAATTGACAGCGTTCGGTAACAAACATATATTTACTTTTTAAAGAAATCTGGGTATTATAGATGGTTTTTATATCCATTCTAAGAGCTCTTCTTACAACAGCTTACTGTTAAGTATACTTTGTCGTAATCGAGATAAACGTTCACAGAAACGGTTTCATTGGACATTCCGTGAGAGGTACAAGCGGGAGCAGAGAAGGCTGAACCCATAGTCAAATATTTATACAGGTGCCCTACTGTTTGCATGACATCACGAAATACAGCAGAACGTAACATGACAATGCGAAAGAATGCCATGTTTACATAATTCAAACCAAGAGTTACACGTATCGGAAATTATTAGTCATAACACGTTTTAAGGGGAGATTACCGAGATGGCTCCGTGATAATGTGTGAGGCTAACATTCGGGAGGTCGTGGGTTCGAATCCCGTATCCGACCTACCTGAACCATGGCTTTTGGGGGGTTTTCCAGGACGCTAGGTGAACAGTTATTACACAAACTTTAATATCGGAGACTGAGCGAGATAACTCCGCGTTAACCTGTGAGGCTCGCATTTGGAAGATCATGGATCCAATTCCAGTGACTAACTTTCCCGACCCATGGGCATTTTCTGGAGTTTCCCAGGGCCGCTAGGTGAGTGCTGGAAGGGATAATTACATCCCCCGAATTTCCTGTCGTTTCATTTCACTTCATTAATCATTCCATTCATCGTTCATCCGGTTGGTTCTTTCAGCGTTCTAATGACCTAGTTGTCAACGCCCCTTAAACACTACCACTCACTCACTCTTTCAGGGTCACAAGTGTCAGCGAGGGTGTTAGGTGCAGCTTGGCAGGGATGATATGCACAGAGGAACTCTTTCCATCCTCATTATCCGTGGCACTCGGCTAGGGGGAGGCGGAATATCGGGGCGTTGGAACCGCCCCGGAAGACCTTAACACCTCGAGGTGTCATCAAACTTGGTAAACTTTAGGGACCATTGTCAATGTCTGCACCGATACTCTGGATCTATCCGCTCGATGTTTCCTCTCACCTCATTCTTCCTCCCGGGGGTGCCCCCTTGGGAGCATCAGTACAGTAACCCTGGCTTCAGTGCCGAACCCCCTCTGTATCTCACTTATTCTATTCCTATTCCTCGGACTGTAAAGTACCACGTTCAACTAATTAATACGCAAAAATGTAAAACAAAATTCTTACGTTTTCATAATGCGATGGACTTAACAATCAGTTTTTTAATGCTTTCAAAACTATTTTCGTGGTATGCTAGCTATGTAGGACTATGGAAATAAACCTTATGCTGGAACAATCTGTAATAAAATGTCCTGTTAAATTGGCAGAAGAAGTAGATATTATGAATTTATTATTGAGTACCCTCTAGGACGTACTGGGGAAGCAACGAGGAGTCATACACACATAGGGGTGTGGTGCAGGGAGACGGACAGAAGCCGAGCGAGAGAGCGAGCGAGCGTGTCGAAGTTTCAAAACTTCATATTGACTGGATTCCCACATGCCTTGCCAACTCTTTCTTTCTCCAAGTTACATGGCGACTCTGAAACAGGTCTAAGCGACAACTTGCCCTGCACCTGTCTTTTCTTCACAAACAGGACGTCTTAAAGAAGACCCTTTGAGCCAGCAATAAAACTTATTTTCTATAACAAAAAGAAGCTAGCAACGAGAGAAATGGAACAAAATGTACCGTAATCGACCGATATTACTAATGCTTTCGCGGCTTTCTTAAGTACAAGTTCATTTAAGTCTAAACGGTAATATTTATACTTTAATCACCCTAGTACACCAAGCTGGATATATCAAACACCAAGTTATACTTACATATCAAAACAAATAAAATATGTATACAGAAATGCAACTACGCTACTAAGACCATCTTATAAGTTACTTAAGCAACTAAGAATATCTACCCAGTACAGCACTGATTAGGTTTCTCAGAAAGGACCAGAATAGCGATTCCAAATGCCCATCTTCCATCTATCTCTTACGGTTTACCAGTTATGGAAAACTCATCCAGAGTAAATAGGACTACATGGGCTATAGCCAGAAAATTCAAGATATATATTTCATTTATCATAAAAATATCTGAAACATAAAATCGTTAGAGCCATTTTCAAGAAAATCAAAACTTTCGAAAAATTTTCTAAACCTGGAACGGTTTGAACTTGACTTGCCACCTCTAGTACAAGGTTTGCCTCAAATTGTAAGAACGTTTGATCACTAGTGTTAAGGATGTTGTCTATGACCACCACAGCGATGAAGTACGTTATACGAGTCATGTTTTGCGTTACCGCCTAACATGGCAGTCAGAGGTCTTCTATCTCAGGCTGTTTGCCAACCAACACATCCAGGCTGATGAATAAAATGAATGATGGAGGTTACTTCCTGCCTACAGGCTTAGAGATAAGCCATTAAAATGAAATAGCGTGGGTTGTTTAGCAATGCATGAGGCGCACAAATCAGTAGTCACGTGTTTTATCTGTGTAGTAAATGTACGTTTTTATCGGTAACACGTCTTCTGGTGTTAGAGAATCTTGCAAGGCTCACAAAAACATCGTGGATTATTACACCAAGGATCTAAAACACCGCAACTTTATGAGGCGTGGGTAACAAACTTTACGACCTGCACACAAACAAAAGAGTCGCCCAAAATAAAAACCCTTGTCCATATACATAACGACACTTGAGAATGGCCGGAAGGTTTCGGCTAATTCATATTCACAGTTAGGTTTCCACTCCGACATTCAGCTCCGAATATCAGCAATGTCATTTGGAGATAAAGGAGCTCATCCCCAGAGACCGCCTTTCCATTTCAAAAATTAAAGTAGCCATTCACCGAGACGAAATTCAGGGTTTTTAAAAAGTGGCCGATATTGCAACAGGAGTTGGGATTGATCTAAATTAGAATAAATTTTCCTATAAACGTATGTCCGGAAACAAATGTTGAGATATGAGCCATTTCACAAAAGTATGCAAAGTATCTACATTTTTTATCTGTTTGGCATACACCAATCTCTTTAAATGTCCCCATAACCAGAAATCCAAAGGATTGAGGTACAGCGAACTCGGAGGCCATGTCACTGGACCTCCTCGACCAATCCATCGTCCATTAAATGTTTGGTTCAAGTATCAGGTTTGCTTTAGTCCCAACGTGTGGGCAGAAATTGTGAGTGATAGACTCCTTGGACCATACATTTTACCGAACAGATTAACAGGTGCTGTTTTCATCGATTCCTGTGCTTTTGGAGGAATTGATTTATGCATGTGGTTTATGCATTACGGGACACCACCTCATTTAGTACGTACGATACTTAAATCAAACATTTAATGGACGATGGATTGTTCGAGGAGGTCCAGTAGCATGGCCTCCCCCTTCATCGGATATCAATCCTTTGGATTTCTGGTTATGGGGACATTTAAACAGATTGGTATATGCCAAACCTATCGAAAATGTGCATACATTGCACATTTTTCTAAAATAACTCATATCTCAACAAGTATTTCTTTCCGGGCATATGTGTATATGAACATTTATTCTAGTTTTGACCAATCCCAAATCCTGTTGTAATATCGAACACTAATTTAAACATCCATCTTTTCCATCTTCTGATGATATCGTCTATGTATGTATATATTAAAGAATGCAGGGGATAAAGGACACCCTTGTCTTACTCCTTGGTTGATCTCACTTCTAGTGTAGTACTTGTTAAATGTTTCATTAATACATGGTAAAGTTTCTGGGAAGATGAGTCAAGCATAAACAAACCGTTTCAAATAAGAGATATACATATTTAGGTAAGATCAACTTGGGACTTGACAGTCTGCGAGGGCGTGTCAGGCCGCTTTGGCGAATAACGTTCAACAAGGATGACTCATCGGTTTCGTTGCCTCATGTTATTGGTGAAGCCTGCAAACACAACTCCTACAACTGAGAAACATGCTAGCTGTTAGTACCAACTGCACATAAGAGACATATTTACATATATTTAGTGCCTATCAATATTGATGCTATTATTACTTTATCTCGTACATAGTAAGTAGAGAATGTAGGTATTACATTCAACCCAAAATAAGATACTAAGATTTCACTGGAATTATGCCCTTTGAAAATTCTTGTATAAAAAAATCTGATGTGTTGCACTCACATGACTTTCTCTACTCTTGTACTAACCATTCTTACAAATTCCTATTCCTATATCTTCTTCGTGTTAGTTAAGATAAACATTTGTACAAATTATCTTATTGCTAATTTCCTTGTAGGTGCAAGAGGGAACACAGTAGGCTTTGTGCGATAGTCAAATGTTTAAAAGCTTTGAGATTCTGCTGTCTTTGCACGCTTCACATATAAAAAAATGAACAGCGATGACCCATTTCACGAAAGTTCTAAGTTTTCCGAAACTCACACACATAACAAGGAATATCTCCGAAATGGTTCACCCTACAAGAAAATTTATCGAGACATAAATTGTGTATTTTAGCAAGATCTACATTGTTTGTATAGTATGATTTGGTCTATCTCTAACAGTTTACCAGTTATGCAAAAGTCGTCCAGAGTAAATACGACTACAGGGGCTATAGCCAGAAAATTCAAGATATACATTTCATTTTTCATAAAAATATCTCAAACATATGGCATTTTAATCAAAATCGTTGGAGCCATTTTCAAGAAAATCAAAATTTTCGAAAAATCTTCGATGTAAAGGGTAGTTTAGGGTGGGGCTATTTTCTTCAAAATCTTCGTGTCGCATCCTTGAAAGATATTAAACTTAAATACCAACTTTGGTATTTAACCGACTTTTCGTTTTTGAGTTATGTTGTCCACAGACTGACTGACAGACTGACACACAGACACACACGGACCTTTTTCTAAAAATGCTTTATTTTGGATTCAGGGGGCCTCAAAACATATATTTCCGGTGAAATCTCGACGTCGAATTTTTGGGTGGAATAGAATACTTCCCCTACTTACCAGTAGAGAAAGTAATAATATACTTTTTAGAAAAAATTCGTGTGTCTGCGTGTGACGTGAAAATCATAACTCGAAAATGAAAACTCTTTAATACCGAAGTTACTATTTAAGTTCAGCATTTTTCAAGGAGACAATAAGAGAATTTTCAAGATCGTTGCCATTAAAATGTCCTTTACATGCAGCATTTTTTGAAAATATATAATTTCTCAAAACTGGCTTTAACGATTTTGATTATAATAACACATGGTAGCAGCCGCTTGTGAAGCGGAAGACCCATGGTTCAAATCCTGAATATGACACTATTTGTTCAATCCTGATTCTGCCTCTCAAACATTGCCGACGCACAGCTTGTGTGTTTAGAAAACCATCACACCACATATTTAAGATATTTTCGTTTTTACCAAAATGTTCTAGGAATGGCCTCTGAAGTGCGCTTCATTCTGGATGACATTTCTATGAATGGTAAACCATAAGAGATAGACAACATCTTACTACATAAAAATGTAGGTCTTGTTAAACCATATTATTCACGTTCTAATTTTTCATCTCTCAGTACCACTCCTTATTTTAAATGTATTGTTGTGAATTTGTTTTAAGCTTATTTTTTGTATTTTTATAGGACCTTGGTTAAATTTTGCAGGGGCCGCCACTGATCTTAAAGCTATCATTCCTCCTCTTTCGTTACCCTCTTTAAGAATGTCTGACGTCCACCTCAGTACAAGTAGTGCACTGTCTTGGACATCCCTTAAGCCCGTACGTCAAACTGTGCAGATTTTCCGCTTTATTCTTCGAGTGCTTGCTGGGTATTCAGCGAAAATGAACTCACAATGTTTACAATGCGTAATTTTAGATGTGGGAGGGCGTGGGTTTTTCTAAATAGTACCCCTTAGTACTCGAGCTGGTAGTTGCTTTTTATTCGTTCAGTCAAGCAAAGTTTAAGAACTATATAGTAGTGTGTACACAGACTTTGTGTATTCCGCAGCGTAAGTTCACCTTTTGAAGCCGATTGTTAAGTATTACGGTGCTAAAGCGTAAATAACTTCCCCTATTATGCTTCTAGATTCAACGCAAACATATCGTTGCAGTAGAGAAAATATGCTTGTCAAGCTGACAAAACTCACAACCAGTAGCAATGGCCGACATACAACTAGGTACCTACAGCAGTTTTAGGCTCCAATAATACCTTTTATATTATGAGCTAAATGCATATTCAGCGCCTAAATGTTTCCTTTAGCATGATATATTACTTTATTTGTATCAGATAGTTACAGGTTATCAATCACCTAATTCTTTCAGTTTTCCTCATGCTATATACAGATTTGTGTACCGCTCTGCTCCCCAGCATCCTTGACACCCTGGCCTTTTGCGTTGTTATGTTTCATTTTTTAATTGCTTACTCAGGGGTCTCCGTCTAGGGGATATGTGAATAGCGACCACAAGGTACCCAAGCTGAGCAGAACATTACTTCCACTTACTGGTGTTTTGCTCCTCACTGTAACTTTTCTATCTGACCTTACCTTGGTCATCTCTTGTTCTCTTCCGACCCCGATGCTATTAGGGTTCACGAGGGCTAGGGAGTCTTTATTTTTCCAACCTCTCCATTTCTCTATAAAATCTTAACCCCTAA
This sequence comes from Tenodera sinensis, assembly GCA_030765045.1. Taxonomy (NCBI): domain Eukaryota; kingdom Metazoa; phylum Arthropoda; class Insecta; order Mantodea; family Mantidae; genus Tenodera; species Tenodera sinensis. The sequence continues at coordinate 23,964,388 of CM060961.1, read as the reverse complement.
CATGCTGACCTGTCATGGCATGTAATACGTCCTCTGATAGGTAATCAGAGGATATGATCGGTGAATTTATTTTGATAAGTCTCAGGTCGGTGAGACCCGTAAACCAATGACAGATGTGGTCCTCCAGACATTCTGGGGGTTGTGAGAGAGCGATGTGACCACCAAAACATAAAAATATGGTGCTCTCTAAAAAGCGGTTACATTTACTGCTAAGTCTCTTCAATGTTTATGTAGTGAAAAATATTGAAGAGCAAGAGGATTAATGACTTCATTGTCAGAAATCCAGCACTAGCTAACAACAATATATTCAGCGCCTTCTTGACAGTGACGCCGTGACCGAGTGGTTAGACCGTTTGCCTATCACCTAGGTGGCCCGGATTCGATCCCAGGGACTCGCATGTGATACTCGTGGTGGACGAAGCAGCATCTGGGCGGGTTTTTTTCTGGTTCCCCCAGCCACTCATTCCAGCAATTGCTCCATCATCACCTTCCAAATCATCCATTTCGCTTGCATTTCATATCATCCTCTTCCCCATACTTGGTGTTTGGTTGACCACCCGCTTCCAGGTCATCACTCAGTCCGGTCCATAGATTCCTCTGTTCCCAGACAGGCATCTGACCCTAGGCACCGGTTCGTAACTCCTTGGGGTGTAAGTTCTACATAAGTGGAGGGTAATCAGATAAAGAAGAAGAAGAAGAAGAACGTCTTTTAATGATGCGACATGGAGATTTTGAAGATTTTCGGGAGCTGTTTGTACTCGTGTGTTTCTCAGAAATTGAAATTGAAGAGCCTTAGAGCGTTGAAGGCTTAAAAGTCGTTTCATTGAGCTACTTATCACTCGGTTTCTCTGATGTTGCCACATTCTCCTGCTGCAACCCCAACGAGTGGCGAATTTCTTTTTGGATTTCATCCCGTATGTCTTCCTGGCGCTCGGGGTCACGACTGCATTTAAAGCAATTTCGATTAAAGAGAACCAATAAATTGAAACGACTGTTGCAGGAAATTAAGCGTATTCAATGCAGGGGTTAATGATATAATCCGAGAACCAAACAGGCTACCAATTGTGCTCATGTTACAAATCAATATCCGTCAATCTCTATTGAAATGTTTCGGCCTGCAGTGGACGTGGAACGATAAAATGTATAACTTGCTGTATAAACGCCATTCCTAAACATTTTCGTGTCTCTAAAATTACAATATCAGTAATTTGCTGTAATTATCCACCAGGGAACTGATATTGCTGAAATCAGTTCCTCACTTCTCTAATCCTGCAACGCTGGGCGTGTCGGATACCCGTCAAACTAAAGGCCACGCATGATAACAGCAAAAAACACGCGAACATCGCATACCAAGGTAACAAATCATACAAAAATACATTTTACGATAGCACTGTGACCCGGGAATGCAGATAAATCTGTCTCGTGCAGGAGGTAATAACACTGTTGCTTCAACCTTGACGTCAGAGATATGTGTGACTGTTTCTTCAAAGTGCAACTCGCGATGCCTAACTAATTTAGTGTTGTAACAAAGCTCTGATTTTGGCTCCCGATCAAATTCGTACCCGCATTATAACCCTCTGCACTATAGCTCAGTATTCAGAAACAAGACAGCTTGGGGAATAGGTATTCCGGTAAAAATTAATAAATCAAAATATTGGTTTTCCTCCAAAACGCTCTTTCATAACTGAGCAATGTAATGTATCAGAAAATATTGAGAATGTTAATTGCTAACCAAAGAAAAAGGACACAGTGAGAAAGTTATGGATAAAAATATCTCATGTGTTGCACTCACATGACTTTCTCTACTCCAGTAGTAACAATAATTACAAATTCGTATTACTATATCTTCTTTGTGTTAATTGAGATAAACATTTGCACAAATTATCTTATTGCTTATTTCCTTGTAGGTGCAAGAGGCTTTCAAATTCCGTTCTCTTTGCACGGTTAACATATAAAAATGAACAATGATGTTGCATTTGACGAAAGTTTAAAGGGATATCTCCGAAATGGTTCACTCTACCAAAAAATATTTGAACATAAATTGTGTGGTTTAACAAGATCTACATTTTTTGTATGGTAAATTTGCACTCTGTTTACCAGTTATGCAAAAGTCATCCAAAGTAAACAAGACTACATGGACTATAGCCAGAAAATTCAAAATATGCACTTCATTTACCATAAAAATATCTGAAACAAATGGCATTTTAATCAAAATTGTTAGTCATTTTCAAGAAAAACAGAATTTTTGTAAAATTTTTCATGTAAAGGGTAGTTTAGGGTGGAGGAATTTTCTTCAAAACCGTCGTGTTGTATTCTTGAAAGATATATTTAAACACCAACTTTGGTTTTTAACCAACTTTTAGTTTTTGAGTTATGCTGTCCTCACACAGACATACACACACGGACCTTTTTCTAAAAATGCCTTTTATGATTCAGGGGGCCTCAAAACATATATTTCCGGTGAAATCTCGACATCAAATTTTTGGGTGGAAATGCAATACTTCCTCTGCTTTACTATATGCAGTAGAGAAATTAAAAATGGATAATTTGTTGCATTTACATGACTTTTTCTACCCATCGTTCGACAAAAGATTCTTACAAAGCTTATTCATCTAGATATTTCATGCTCATTGACATAAACATTTGCAAAAAAAGCTTTTATTGCTGATTTAACTGTGGGTACTGGGGATTATAGGACTACAATAGGCCCAAGAAATAGTAAAATATTTTAAGAATTGATTAAGTGATGGTTTTCAAATAAAATTCTCTTTGCATTATCAGGAGGGTATTTGAAAATTCATTCCAATAACAAATATTTCACAAATGGTTAACTAATTTTTTGGCGAAAATTGCTTGCTTTACTGCCACTTACATTTTTTTTTTTTTTTTTTTTTTTTTCCTGTAACAAGATTGTGCCTATGTCTTACGGTTTACCACTTATGCAAAATTTTATAACGAAAATGATTTAAGAGATTCCCAGAAATGTCAAAACACACATTCCATATGTTGTGAAAGTATCTTAAACATTGCAGTTTAATTAAAAGCATCGCATCTATTTTTTAGGAAATCAAAATTTTCGAAAAAAAAATATAAAAGTGTAGTTTGGGTTGGGAAGATTTTCTTGAAGAAAATCCTTGGAAGTTACCAAACTTAAGTACCAAGTTTGGGTTTAGGGAGCTCAAAACGTGCATTTCCGGTGAAATCTCGGTATCAAATTTTCGGGTAGAATACAATACCTTTACGTAGTAAATACGCAGTGGAGGCAATAAAGCATGTATTTTTATCCAATAAGGAATAAATGCAAATAATGGCAGAAACAATGCCCGAATAACACAAACGATACAAGAATGTTAAGCACCTCAAAAGTGGGTTTTTAGTGCTATTTTCAGAGGAAAAAGTGAGTCCCACAAGCTTTGTTAGCTTCTACGTCAGCAAAAAGTCGGTGAGGTGTTGGTCTATCACACAAGAAACCCATTCTGTTAGACTCAGTCTACAAAACTTCCGGCGCCAGAAACTTTTCTGTCTGTAATATTCCTAAAAGGCAAAGAGGCGAAGAGTCGGTCTTCCACTAGTTTATTGTGTGTGAACTTTAAGAGAAAGTAACTTAACAATGGCTCCACTAGCGGTGATGGTCTGGACGTAACAATAAAGCGTACGCCGATCAACACAAACAGTTTTGTATTCCTGATCTCCTGTCAAGTTTGTACAGCAAGTTCTACAGTTGGTCAAAAACGATGGGACTTTATGATGCTGTTTAACTAGATTTTGTTTTTTATGCATTTTACGACTACTACTTAAGCAGTGAAAATCATAATAAGAGTCATATTTTAAGAAACAGCTAAGGCTATTGAGTGTTCAGAAGCAGTAGTTTATAGGATTAAAAAGGAAGTAATGAAAGGTCTCTAAGAACGCCATCGAAAAAGAACGCTAGGTTAACACAATATGATTGAATAGTGCAATGTGGAGTGGGGCGAATTGTTCATTCTTTACTGTTTGCAAATATTCCACCCACGCTGAATATAATTTTGTCACGATTCAACAGTGATGAGACCCTACCAAATTTCTCAAGGGCCACTCTTAGTCGGCTCTTACATGATTTGGGGTCCGAATATGAAAGAAGGGGTAAGAAGTGCATATTAATAGAAAGAGACGATACCATCAGATGGCGACATAAATATCTAAAATACGTAAAAAGGTTTAGGCACCAGGGGAAATCAATTGTTTATACAGACCAGTCATTTGTAAATTTAGATCATACAGTAACAAAGGCATGGAGGGATACCAAAGTTAAGAGTGCCCATCTCGTCAAGCAGCAATTGAAGGACTAAGTACAGGACTCTGGTCACCTCAGGGTCGCGCGCGGAGAAAGATTCGCAACTAGTACATGTTGCAACACTGCGCTCCATTTAACGTGTACTGTCTTCTAAGGGTGAAACGCGCTTTAGATATACCAGGTCATGTTGCCTTCAGCAAAAACATAATATTTTTATAAACATGTTTGCACCGACATCCTTCTTTGTCTTATCAGAATAGATTTTTTAATGTTTAAACAGACATAACTAACTACTTAACACTTTGTTTTCCCTTGTTTAGCTTTTTGCTACCACTGCATAAGGAAGGCAGCCTTGCCAGGCTATCAGAACACCACAGTTTCACTGCTAGTCAAATTCTGATATTTCCAAATTACCCAAACTTTACCGGTCCTTCAAGATGAAGAACTAGAAAGCTTTCATACACTTATGCACAGAAGTACATATGAACAGCACTTGCAAAATCAATAATTTATATTTGCGTATTTTAAGGTATTACGTGAAAATAGTCACAGAAATATGTCAATCGTGTCTTGTATTTGTGAAAACCTCTGACACTGTTCCTTTAGTTGAAATGTAAATGGCAACGAAAGCGTAGAGCGCTTCAACTGTTAGTTGAAAACAACCTGTGTACCAAAGGTGTGATTGTACGCACAAAGTGACCATTATGAGATCTCACTGCACGCTCAAAGTAACTTTTGGTTTGAGCAACGACTGCAAATGGTTGACCCTTATAATTACAGTATTTGATGTTTACTTCCACTAAATCAAAGTCAATTCTTTGAAAACGGATATACGCTATTAGAGGATCATTACATCAGCGGTGTTCTGACCAAGACAAAAGGTATTCATTTCTTTCTTTCTCCTTTTACTTGTAGTTATGTAAAAACGAATGTTTCTTCCAAAAGTAGAGGAAGTATTGCATTCCATCCAAAAATTTCATATCCATATTTCACCGAAATATACGTTTTAGAGCCCTTGTACCCAAAAATAGCATGTTTAAACTAAACGTCCTCGTGACTCGTGTGGACAGCACAACTTAAATTTGAAAAGTCAGTAAAATGCTTGACTTGGAATTTAACTTTAGCTTCTTCCAAATGCGACAGGAAGTTTTTCAAGAGAATCTCAACTCATACTATCCTTTACTGGGAAAAGCGGGTTATGTCCCAACTTCAACAAGTCAATCGTGTTACCTTGTGCTCATCAGCTGCGTGTTATCATGTTATCGTGTTTCTGTATGTGTAGTGAAAAAACGCCGCCCCGTGGTTCGGATGTTTTTGGGTCTCTCTGTACTTTCCTTCAAGTTATAGCCTGACCTTTTAGTTTCAATAGTAACTGTATCCAAGGTTGCTTGCTTCAGTTTCTTTTCTTAAATAAAGTTTTATTTCATATGTTTCGAGTTGTTTTGAAGAACTAAAATTCTTATTATTTTTAGTGAATTCTGAATACCATATATTTTCATTCTGGTACAGGGTCTAATATGCTATTAGTTAAAAAAATGTCATTTTATGATGTTGCAAGGCTTGAAGTTTTGAACGAAATGAAATATTTTTGGCTACACAGTGGTGTATTGCTCCAAAATAAGAATAATCACAGTAGTATTATTATTGGTAGCAAGGGAAAGTATTGTGACGTAGGGCGCGGCGCAAAACAAAGCACGCTCGGGGCCAAGCAACTTCTCACCACGTACGAGGCCGGTGAGCAAACAAAGGTGCTAGGTCAAGCTTCCCCACACCACGCATTTGAGTAAACAAGTGACTAACAGCAATCAGCGGCAACACAAAGGGTTTTCCAGAGCCTTGGAAAATAGCCGGCCTGTTTGTAGAAGTTCCAGAAAGGACCATGTAAATTTATCCCACTATAGATAGGTTCTTAGCGCCCAATCCACTCAGACTAAAATTTCGGTTTAGGTGGTCACGTACATTTCGTAAGTAATTGCAGGTGATCATAAGATAAGAACCATATGATTATTTTGTTTATAACGAAACAAGCCTGGAGGCACGTCTCACAGAAGTGCTACAGTGTGACTTTTAAAAGAAGATACATGAGAGCCGTCAGCTTCTCCATGAGGAGCGCTACAGTGTTGTCAAAAAGCAGATAGCAAGTTATTATACCCTTAAATTATCTTTAACTTCGATACTTGGAACATTTAACAATGTTTCGGATTTATTTCGTGGCAGCGAAAATATGCCGACATAATCGGTATTAACCTAATTTCAGAAGAAAATTAATTTGTTCCCTATACACTTTAGAACAAATGTAACTTGTTCTCAATGGAAAAAAGTAATATTCTGAACATGAATTCACTGTGTCTTTGCGTCTTCACAGTTATAATTTTCTAAGTACTTAATGTACAGTTGAAACTCTCTCTCTCTCTCTCTCTCTCTCTCTCTCTCTCGATTATAATAGGGTCTCTTGTGGTACTTTCTACCTTTCCGTAGCCCTTTGACATGGTATGGCCGGCATTTTAGCCAGGGCTTGTCCAACCACACTATTTACTTCAAGTTCTTGTTTTACATTTGTCTTAAAAACAAAGTTCTTAGCGCATAATAACTATTAAATATCTCATTCTTCAAACATCAGTTCTCAATTATTTATATTACTATTGAATTAGAAGCTTACAGTATGTAGCACGATGCTCCTTTTAGGTGTAAGAGCCACAACTGTTGGGGACATTCCCTAGGAGAAGAGACAAATTTTATAGCTTGGCTGTGCAGTTAATGATAAAATTGAAATACATTTACAATTAAGACGTGTTGATCGAATAAAAGCTGCTAACACCTCGACCAAAAGTTTGTCTTTCTCTTGGGCAATGAATCTTAGGTCTTATGTAACTCCAACTCTTGCTTCCATAAGTACGTCTGTTAATATGGGTTCTAACGCAGTGGGCTAACAACATGTACAGCGCAATTGAATGGCCAAGCGAGTTTCTCGCAAACAGCTAGCGATAACTGACCTGAGAGTACATGATTCATCAATGTAACCAATGTGGCATGCTTTGTTTACATTTCCATAGCATTTGTCTTCCTCTCTTACCCTTTACCCCTCGCTTGACATGCCATGTACCTTCTTTTAAAAATCAGACTAGATAACTGGCTAGAATTAGGGGCCTGTGAACTACTCGTTTATAATCCTTATGGATACATTTACAGTGAACTGCTATTGAAATCTACACCTTGGTGTGTTGTGAGGATTCTGCTCAGTCAAGCCATAGTTACTGTAAAAACTGACAATTCCACTTCTCGTGAAGGTAACCTCTTCTGTTTATTTTTGGAGAATCTGCACCTTGTTTCAGGAAGCAATTGACAAAGAAGAACTTAGAGACGTGATCTGCTTCCGTAAAGAGAATGCACCCACTAAATGTGGTACGGTAGTCGCAAGAACTGTTCTTTTACTGTACTAAGGAGAGTCCAGTGGGACACGCCCACCAAGGGAGCCATTTAACTACTGCTGTGATCCTCACACACAAGGCTTAAAATTGCTTTTTCAGCTTCAGTAGTTTTCCTTACCAACTATGCTGGTTGGCGCTGTCTGAATCCCAAAACGTCCGCGATGCACGTAGAGGTGTTCCTGGATTCAGACTCTGCATCGTAGAAACTCTTTCATGATACATATCAGCAGGCGGCTGCCACCGAGCTTTTAATAGTTTAGTCATAAATTAGTAGTGTGCCAAAGCACTCATGTTGTATTTTGACAACTCTAGGTACCTTACAATTCAACTATTTTTTTTCTTAAAATAAGTGTACAATTAGCCACAGAGCTTATCGAAGAGACAACTGGACATATAGGTGCGCTCAAAGGGTTTGGGTGCAGGAGTACTTGTTCTGTTACCCCCGTGTGGCGTTTATTTTGAGTTGGAGACATGCATGAACTAAATCCTGTATTCAGCCGTATCGTGTACTCAGACTGTCTGCCCTGGTGCAACGAACTAACAGTATAGCCCGTGTTTCACGGTTTAATTGCCACTAACAAGCGAATCTTGCAGTTCATATTCAGGTAATTATCTGGAATATTGAAGTTCGTTGAAGAAATCTCTACCATCAGGTAGGTTTTCGGAAATAGCACAGTTGGCGCTACACTTTAAATAAAGAAACATTATTCCTATACATTCTAATGCTGCTGATAATTTAAAATGTAAACAAAATATTCATTATTTTTTGCGTAAACGTCTGATAATACAATAATATAGAAATATAATTATTTTGTTCATTGTCCTTCCAGTAATGTTGTGGGCACACCGACACTCACAGTCCATAATTAAGGATCTTAAAAGAAGTAGAACCTGTAATCTGCTCACTATGGACAGGATCAAACTCAGCTAGACCTTGGGCATGACGCTAACCGTGTTGTGCGATCCTCAAATAGATCCTTAAGGGTAGAGCTGGTTATTCGGAATACAAGAAATGGCTGCTTGATTACTTGTAAATTTGTTCGATATAAACGACTATTTCTTTATAATATGCTTTCAGAACCGGGAACTGTAAGACAATATTTCTTAAAGGTGAACCAACGAATATAATAACAACAAATTCTTCGTGAAATTAACATTGAGAAACACTGCCGCACTGAGAGTGTTGTTTTGAAATAGGCAGACATTAGGCAAAACTAAGATTAAATAAAGTTGTATTTTATGACGGAATAATGTACCTAGAATATAATCAAGACAGTGTTAAGTAAAGAGCTACATTGGTTACAGTGTGAGATAAATTCATAACACAGTAGCAATTTACTGGTACCCGTACGATACATAGTGATTTAAGGTGAATTTATTATAAACCAATGTTTTCAGTACTAGACACACCATTACAGATAACGTGACGGGATACATCCTTTAGTTTTGTTCTTGAAAGCATCTCCTAACAGTGGAATAGTTATTTAAAAAATAGAATTGCATCATACAACTCTTCATCTCATTTGTACTCTAATTATAACCAGACCCTACACAAATCAAAAGCTCTAGTGAGAAGAGAATTGTTTTAATAAGTAACGGACGGTTTCAAGTGTTGAGTAATAGAAGTGTACGTAAATCTTCATATCTGAAGTTATTACCTTGTTTTTCTTGTCGGAAACTTAATTTCCGAAACACCGTGGTATATATTACAACCTTAGACAGCTTGAAAAGGAAGTGACAATTCGGTAATGCCAACATTACTTTAGACAATGTGGTCAACAAGGCTGTTTCAACAAGCAAGTTAGTTTAGGGCCACGTGTTACGCAAACATTAATAAGCGATGATTTACATTTGCAACATTAAAAGGTTTTGTGCCAATTAGAACGCTTACATTCGTCTCTGAGCAAGCACTGTAATATGGTAGTGTCCAAACGATAACGTTCCAATGAGATATATGTGCATTAGTAAATTGGTAAGAACACTACAGCTAAAACCACTTTATGCTGACCTGTTACCTAAATATGAAACATACTGTGACAGAGAAAGGGCACCAAATGTCATGCCTGACTCCATGACTCTTCACTAGGTGTCATGTTTCGTAAAGGGAAGTAAAGTATAAGGCAGGTGGCTCAGACTACTCCCTTCTTGGGATGGTGGGAGTGTGGTGAAGGGCACACCTTACAGAAGTAAACATGCAACTCTGCATTTATCAGAAAAAGCTTTAATATACATGAACTGATTTTCTATCCTACGTTACAGCCTAAAGCTGTTATAATTTACGTTCGCTGGTCTTTTAGGCATTTTTACATTTAGTTGGTGTTGAAAGCTAATATGCTTCTGCTGTTTGCTACGAAAGCGTTTGAATGAAAGATAAAACAGGATATTAAACTGGTGATAGTTTCTCGGGCTAACAGCCAGGTCAAATTTGGGTAACTGACAACATTTTCAGCAACACCTCTGCCACCATCCTCAGGGGAACGGAAACTAGACTACTGATGTCGAAATGTTTATACATAGCTAGCGGGTCTAGTTTTAGTTCCCCTGAGGATGGCGGCAAGGTTAGTCGCTGAAAGCTTTGTCAGTTACCCATATTTGACCCGGCTGTTAGCGCGAGAAACTATCAACAGTAACCAACGCCGGGGAAGCTTCAAATCATTAAGTACATGAAAATGTTATTCCCTGAGTAGACTACGGGACGAGTGGATCCTATTGGACTCTTTCATTAAGTGAAGACGTAAAAATGCTTCAGCTTGTTTTCTAGGTATATATTCACTTGTGGTATCAGAACTTGTTTAATATTTTAAATTATTTGTTGAATAGTCAAAATGAATACGTGTTGAGATTGAACTTCTCTCCAATTTATAAATAAAGTTGTCTTCTCTTGTTAGTGAATGAATTATAAAGTGCTTTACTCGTAAAATGTGTTCATTGTAGGGCTCATTTCTTTTAGACAGCTTTTTCAAGAACACTGCCACTCCTCAATATACTAGACCTTATATAAGATGCATACATATACGAAGTCTAAACGTATTTCTAGGTTATGTTACGCTCTTTAAGAGCACTTATGCACTTTGAGACGTCACATTTGCTGCTTCACATACAAAGGAAGATCGTAGACCGTAACTCCCAGTCAAGATATTAGCGAAACCCTCTCACGTCTGAATGCCTTCATTACATTACAGTCTCTAATTTACACTGTGGAAAAGTTGCAAAGCGGTTTAAAGACAATCTCCTGTCGAAGACAAAGAAGGAGATGCTTTCTGATTAATGAGAAGGCTAAACACCCAAGACAAGAATTTCAAAGCACGTAGTACTCACCTCCTGTCATCAGAACAAAGCACTGCGTATGTGTGTAGGTACTTACCTGAAACAAACAAAAAACATCGTTCATTACAACATTCACATACAACTAAACTTAACATTATAGTGATGGTATACTTACTTGCTAGTGTAACACCTTTCCTATAAAGGGAATCATCTCAGCTAATCAAAAGGTTAATATTTTGGAAAGATTTGTTTCTTTGAATTTGTTCAACTACAAATTACATACACGTCACAGCATTAATTTACCACATTACAATATAAACTTATTAGTATATTATGTAACGACAGCATAATTGCTATTATACATACTCAAATTTCATACGACTGTTTATGATCGACTATTAGTTAAGTTTAAAACAATTATAAAATGTTTTTAATATTCTACACTCCATGTTATTGTCACTGGTGTCTGACATTTTATCGTGTATTAGCTATTCCATTGTAATACGAGAATCGATAGTTGTCCCTTCAAGTATCTTGTGTTGCCCTTGACACTGAAGCTGTCTCTTGTCCAAGCCCTGTAAAATATTTGTCTTAAAAACCACTGAAACAAAGGTAATAAGAGATAGTGTTTCACTTGTTTGCCATGGTTAAAATACTAACAGCTTAAATTGTTTTCAATATACAAGAAGTGTATTACTAGTGGACGATCAAAAATATTCGTTATAATTGGATTCTTACTCAAGTATTCTGAGTAATTCCTCTGCACCTGTAAAACCCTGCGATGAGACCCGGCTGACTAGCTGACCGGCAAATTAACGGCAAAGTTTGGATTTCTACATATTTTAGACTTCCGAATGAGTTAATTGGCTCCTTCAGTTGAGGTGACCAAATACAACCTTACAGTTCGTCCGTGAACTTCATAGTGAACGGACGTGTTTTACGTTTGCTCGTCAGTGGATGTATTGCATCGTGAGTTTGCTGCTGAGATCTACAAGTTCACCGCAGCCAAGTGATTGGCTGTTGCATTCGTGCACTTGATTGGTGCATTATCTTCTGCACCAATTTCACCTATTATCAATACCAGACTTTATACTAGTTCTGTGCTATTTTAGCACTTTTACACTTGACTAACGTTACCGGCGGGTAAGGTAACACGGCCTTAGCCACCAGTTCTTTAACTGGTAAGGCGCCCTCGGGTTCTGGCCCTCTGTAACCTGCGCCAACCAGCGCTCGCCTGACTATTCTGACCTAGCATTTCGACATGGCTACGAATACTTCCACTTCTATTACTGTTCCCGCTGTACCTAACCATGGAAACACACCATCATCAACCAACAATCACGAGCCTTCAATCGCATCACCTGCTAAAAACCCTACCCTGTATTATTTGGAGGGTGGAAACTTCCAACTCTATCTGGACAACGCACTCATAGTCAACCCGTCTATTCCATTATCGCCTGACGTACATACCGTACTATTAAATGAGAAGAAAGCCAGAGTTTGCTACATTACACAAGCTGACCAACATCTTTTGCAAATCTTACCTAACAACACCATTTCTGATGAAGATAAAACCACTCTTTTCAAGACACAGTACGCACACCGATTAAGGATTGAAGCCATCAACACTTATCTAGAATTGCATGATAAGGCAAGTCCACAAGACCAAGAGTGGCAAACCGTTACAACAAAAAGAAAGGGGAATTTACAACCCTCTTCATCAATACCACTGCATTCTGCCAACAGATTCCAACCTTTGGCCACTAATAGCCCAAACGTTAATACGTCACAGGCTCCTGAAGACACTGCACCCCACATGGATACCTCAGATCCTATACAGGAGAATCCTCCACATGCTACGGCTCCTCAAAGGTCACAGAGGACAACTCCTATCTTCCTCCGGGACCCAGCAAAGGCACGTGAAATTACATCTCATCTAAACACCTCACACCCGGACGTGAATTACACAGTCCGTAATATGAGTGGGACTATTGCACTCATGCCCAGCACTCCGGATGATCACCGTAAAAACCGCAAAGTGCTGAGTGACGGCTCGGTGCAGTTTTTGACAACATTACTGCCCGATGAGAAACTTCTATACGTGACTCTTAAAGATCTCCCAATGTACATTACGGAGGCTGATGTCACCGCACATCTCAAAGAGTTGCGATACCCAGTTGAGCGTGTAGGACAACTCCGCTCAAATAGAAGCCAACCTCCGCAACTTCTACCACACTTTCGTGTAGCCCTCAAAAAAGAAGATCACGCCCAGAATATCTACAAAGAAACAAAGATGTTCAACGCCCTCATACGTGTTGAACCCTATCGACCGCCGGCAAAACCCTTGCAGTGCACAAATTGCCAGCAATTTCAACACAGCGCCGCAGGTTGTCGCCTACAAACCGTATGCTCCTTCTGTGGTGAGAAAGGCCACAAACGTACAGACTGCCCACTGCCTGGTGTCCAGGGCACCAAACCCACATGCTACAACTGCGGGGGTAACCACTCCTGCCGCTATGCGAAATGTCCAGTATGGCAAGAGGCTCGCATAGAAATGCATTTGAATAAAAATGGACAGCGCACTCGCTTCGACGCTGCACCGCGAAGTGGAAACCCTTTGGGACTCCCCAGAGAAGCCTTTAGAGGCGCCCGCTTCCCAGGGCTAGGACCTCTTGAACGAGTGCAATACCCGATATATTCTGCAGCCCTCACGACTGAATCCGCTCCCTCTATGACTCCCACGCCTACACCTGTAGCTCCTATTCCACATGAAACACACTCGGCAACGTTACCGGCTCCTAAAGCTGCTCCTCAACAGCCTACTTTTCCCAACTCCTCCAAAGCTGCCACCCTACCTGCAGTTACTATCAGGACACACCATGAAACACCCTTCGTGGCCGGTCAATCCAAGCCACTTCCACCACGCGAATCTGCACAAAAGCGCCTGTTAACGTACCCACCGTCGCCGCAAACTACTCAACCAAATGCGCTCATCCCTGATGAAGGATTTCTCACCTTAATGGCCCAGATTCCCCTACATCTACAAGCGAGATTCGCCACCATTCTTGCTGATGCCCTTACTCAGCGGCCGGCTACTATAGCTGCAGAAACTGTACTGGTATACACAGTCTACAACTTCATGTCCCAGTATGGCAGACAGACATAACTCATTCACCAACGTTCACGGTTTAAGGATCTGCACTTGGAATGCCAACGGTATACGTGGAAGACTGACAGAACTCAAAAACTTTCTTGCTGTCAACAAAATTAACATTCTTATGGTCCAGGAGACTCACCTATCTCCTCATCAAAAAGCCACGATACCTGGCATGCTATGCCACAGGAGCGACCGTGAAGATGGATTTGGCGGCACAGCCATATACATTAGCAGAAACATCCAGCACCATCGTCTACACCTTCCACCCACGGAAGGATTGAAAGGCACCGGAATACAAGTGCCAACTACTAGAGGACCACTCAATTTATATTCTATTTACCTTCCGCCCAAAAGACGTATCAATACACCAGACCTGGATGCTGTCTTCCTACCTGGCGCAACCACAATAGCCCTGGGCGACTATAACGCAAAAAGCCCTTCATGGAACTCTACAATACTAAACCATAGAGGAAGGATCTTAGAAACTTATCTTGAGAGCAGAGGCCTTGTTGCGCTTGCTCCAGCATCTCCAACAATTCATCATGGTGACCGTCGCCCACCTGACTGGCTTGATATTGCTCTACTTCAAAATCTCCGCAACCATCCACAACTCTTCTCCCTCCCTGAACTATCATCTGATCACTACCCGGTCATCCTGCTCTTCCGAGACCGCCCTTCACACACAGTTCCTGCTAAACTCCTAAATCCCCGTAAGACTGACTGGGGCAAATATACCGCGATACTGGCCGCACAAAAACCCATCTTCCCACCATGCCAGAGCATTACATATGCAGACTATCTTGCATCCACCCTCACCACCACTATGGTTAACGCCATGACGGAGGCTACCCCACCTCGGCGTAAATGTTCCACCACACAAAAGCCTCTACCTCGTGAACTTCGCCGCCTTATCTCGGAGAAGAACAGAGCTCGACGAAGGTTCCAACAAACGCGCAGCCCAATCGACAAACGTGAGTGCTACCGACTCCAGGCCATCCTCAGAATGGAACTACAAGATCACTGCAACGAGGAATGGGAACGTCGTCTGGGCACTCTGGATACGGCAGACTCTTCCCTCTGGAGGATGTCAAAAGCCATTCTTAGAATCCCTACTTCAGACCCACCTCTAACAGACGGCCGCCGACTTGCTCAGTCCGTGAGAGAGAAGGTGAATCTTTTGGCTGAACACCTAGCCTCTACATTCCACCCAGCGGCACCACTTGACGTTGAGGTTGCTGAGGAGGTTGAGACAACAGTGCGCCACTACTTAGACATACCTATTACTCACGATGACATCTGCCTTACCACAACAGAAGAACTAACACATCTTATAGCCTCTGTCAGGCCCTACAAAGCTGCGGGAAATGACACCCTCCCATATGCAGCATTTAAGGCGCTTCCTGATACCTGGCTGGCTGTACTAGCTGAGCTCTTCAATAGCCTACTTCGCTTCGCACACTTCCCGGCTCCATGGAAGCATGCACACATCATTACGCTGCCCAAACCGGGTAAAGATCCTAAAGACCCGAAAAACTATCGCCCCATCAGCCTTTTGCCTGCGATAAGTAAGCTATTTGAAAAAGTCCTACAAAAGCGCCTCCAGAGCACGCTGGACCGCCATAACATCCTCCGCCCCGAGCAGTTTGGCTTCAGGCAGCAGCATTCAACCACACACCAGCTCCTTCGCCTCGTGGACCAAGTGATCACTGGCTTCAACAACCGGCACTATGTAACAGCTCTTTTTTTAGACATTTCCCGTGCTTTTGACTCCGTGTGGCACGATGGCCTCCTTCATCGGCTTATCACTTATGACACCCCTTCCTATCTGATCCATCTGATTCACAGTTTCCTGACCAACCGAACCTTTGTCGTTACAAAAGACAGCATTCAATCCCCTACTTTTTCCATCAACGCAGGAGTCCCCCAAGGCAGTGTCCTGGGCCCCTTGCTATTTTTAACCTATATAAACACTCTTCCTTCTCTCCCGGGCTGCCACCTGTATCTTTTCGCCGATGATACAGCAATCACCACCTCCTCTACTCACCATAACATCGCTGTACAAAAACTCCAGAGATATGCCAACATGCTCACAGTCTGGTTTGCTGCGTGGAGACTACAGATAAACCCCACTAAGTCTAAAGCAATAAAATTTACTCGACGCCACCTACAAGATGTTGAAGATCTTCGCCTAGCAGATGGAACAGTACCCTGGTCCACGGAAGCAACCTATCTAGGAGTTCTACTGGATATGCGCTTAACGTGGAAAGCGCATGTCTCCTCCCTAGCATCCAAGGTCAGCAGAAGAATGTCCATGTTATACCCCCTCTACAATCGCAAATCACCAATGTCTTTGAGGAACAAACTTCTCGTCTACAAGCAGGTAATCCGGCCCGCCTTAACCTATGCCTGCCAGGTATGGGGTGCAGCGGCAAAAACTACCCTATATCAACTACAGGTGCTGCAAAACCGCTACCTGAGAACTTCTGCAGGCGCGGACTGGTACGTCCCGAATGACAACATCCACAAGGACCTCTCCATCCCTAAGCTCACTGAATACATCACACAACTTTCAACCACCTTCTACGCCGGCCTTCCTACCAGCTTTAATCATCTTATCCGCGGCCTTGGAGAATACGACATTGACCCTGGAGAAACCTACAAGAGACCAAGACTTCTTCTTTCCCAGCAATAGACCTGACAAAGACGACTGACTCAAGATAATCACCCAAAAAAAAAAAAAAAAAAAAAAAAAGCACCCACTTATTTCTGTCCCTACAACCCTTTTCCACCGTTTGCCCACCATCTTTTATTACAACCCATCCCTATACCAGCGTGGGAGAAAATCCCGGAATGGTAGCAGTCAAGGGCGCCTCCCATAGGGAGGATAACCCCTTAACGACCCCACTACGAGTGGCAAATACAACCGCCACAAATGACGCAGCAACGTGGGGTGAGTAAAAAGGCTCCGATGCATAATGCCACAACACTGATACATATAGACCAAGGATGTCAGCCGGAGCGCAATTGCGCCAGATATGACGTATGCGCCGCTAGAGCACGCGGATCACGTAGCTATAGGTAAGCAGTGAGTAAGGAGTGTACAAAAGACAACTGACAGTAACCATGAACGCAACAAAGAATTATAACGCTATTAAAGTATATATACAGTGACCTGTATGTAAGTGATCTTTACAAATCTTGAGCAGTGTACCGTATCCGAATATTCGCAAATATGACACTGTTTGCCAACACTTAAACACGTGAGCAGTTTTTTCCTTTCATGAAGCTAACAAAGCCAAGATTAAGGGCTACACTATCTGATAAGAATATGGTGGCTACCATTAAACTTGCCTGTTCTAGTAACATATCACTAGATGTAACTAAGTTTGTCTAGAAAAAAGCTTTCTACAAGAGAAAGTGACTACATTGCAACTTGAGACTTACTGCACTACAATATTATTTATGTTACAACTACATTAGTCTGACATTTGGTGTTTTAACAATAAGTATATACTCTGACTTGATAACTTACTAATGAACATCACAGCATCCTAGTTGTATTTTGTTGTGTTATGGAGGAAGCTGAGAAGTGCTGTTCTGTGATACCATATACTATTTTCATTTACTAAACATATTCTATCCACCACTGGTCCTTATTCACTCCTATGCATGACACTCCAGGCCCGGTAGCGTGCGAAGACACGCAGCTAAGCGGTATGATGCGTTGTGTCGACTCCACTGTGCACAGACTGCAACGTCAATTTTGTCCAGCCTTGCTCTTTGATCACCTCTGCTCACTAAAGCACGCCAGCCCGCAAAAGCACGTAACACAGGTCTATGTGCCATGATTTTGACATCACTGGTATACAGAGTATATATGTTATAACGTTTAAAAAAGTAGACTTTCAAAAACTAATTTTATTCGAATGTTATTTACAATATTAACACTAATTATGAAGTAAACAGAGTGGTTTTATTTCATATACAGGAATCGAGAATTTCGCTATTAGCTCTGTGAGAAAATACACAGACAGCGAAGTATTGATTGCTAAATACGGATTCCTTGATTGGTGGTTAGGAGTGTCTTTACGAACGGGTGATCCTTTGATTGGTGCATTAGCAGTGTCGTTCTAAGCTCGTGTACCTTTGATCGCAGCATACTAGTATCGTTATGAAGGGGTGGATAAAATAGGTCCATAACAGTGGTGTATAATCGCTACATTATGGCATGAGCGAGCATAAAATAATTTTCAACCTCCTAGCAAGAAAAAGATGTTCTTATTCTTACTTTGTCTATTGCTTATCAAGCAGTTGAATAACTGCCCTATTGTAGGATTGTCATAAATTCAGATACACAGTGTGCCATTAAATCTTTATAAAAACACAATTTTAAACATTAATATGAAAGGTTGAAGTGCATAATGTAAGGTTATTTGAGAAAATGTATCAATATAAAAAATATATTTGTAAATAGGACAGCTAACCATGTTAAAAATTCATTTATTTCCTTAATTGTGTGGAATGCACAAAGTGTAACGGATAATTTGCAGTCCAACGTCCTCTAAAACATTTAGATGTAAACACCCCACGAGCAGCAAAAGTAAGTACAGGAAATATATTTCAATAAAAAATTCGATACCGACATTTCAGCGGAAATCATGTTTTAAGACTCCCTGAATAAAAAAGGAATTTTTAGAGAAAAGACTGTGTACACAATGCGTGTCTGAGGGCAGCATGGCTAACCCTAAAACGGAAAGTCGATTAGTACTTAAGTTGAGCATCTGCCAAGGATGTGGTTCGAAGTTTCTCAAATACTCACCGTATTCCACACTAACCTTTACACGAAATTTATTTTCTAAAATCTTTATTTTCTCTAAATAAATAACATTTTGATTAAAATACCACATGTTCAAGATTTACTCATGACAAAGGAAATGTACATATTTCACTTTCTGGGGATAGCCTCTGAAGTCCTCTTCATTCTGAATGAGTTTTGCATACCTGGCAAATCATAACAGATAGACAAAACCTTTAAAAATGTACATCTCGTTAAAGTACACAGTTTATGTCAAATGTCTTTATATTGTGGAGCTATTTTTAGTTTTTATTTTTCCATCGTGATCATGTAAGGAGAAAGGAACTTCTAAGAGATTACACAGCGACCAGAGCTTAAAAAATTTGACTTTATCACCTTTCCTTCATACGATTTCACCATCTATATCTTCTTCCTCGCTCTCATAGGCAAAAATGACCTAGTTGTCGACTATCTACTGGGCCGTTACACCCCACTCACTCACTCACTCACTCACTCACTCACTCACTCTCATACTAGGCTATGGACCGCTCTCCCATTCCATGTTCTCTGTTCAGAACTCAGTTGCGAAGACCGAGGTTCATCGGCTGGCAAGGACTCGGGGGCGCTAATCACGTCCCACCCTCCACTACTGCACTCCACTCATGGCGCCCGTTATAGTAAGAAGTGGGTATGTATGTTGAGGTCTTGGCTCTATACGGGCTGTTGTGTCGCGGAGTTAAGGATGGGCTGAAGGAGATCCGTTGAAAGAGAGGGAGAGAGAGTGAGAGAGAAACAGACAACCTCTGTATTTAACGTCTAAAACGAACAGAATTGTGGTTGCTGTTAGTTTCTAAATAAGCTGTCATTTAATCTGAGGTATTTCTCTCCATATAAACAAACTTCCTGGGAATTGTGGGAGGTCAAGGATACTATTACTTTCTCTACTGGCAAGTAGGGGAAGTATTGTATTCCACCCAAAAATTCGATGTCGAGATTTCACCGGAAATATATGTTTTGAGGCCCCCTGAATCAAAAAAAAAAAGTATTCTTAGAAAAAGGTCCGTGTGTGTGTCTGTGTGTCAGTCTGTGGACAGCATAACTCAAAAACGAAAAGTCGGTTAAAAACCAAAGTTGGTATTTAAGTTTAATGATGATCAAGGATATGACACGATGATTTTGAAGAAAATAGCCCCACCCTAAACTACCCTTTACATGGAAAGTTTCTCGAAAATTTTTATTTTCTTGAAAATGGCTCTAACGATTTTGATTAAAAATGAGATATTTTTATGACACATGAAATGTATATCTTGAATTTTCTGGCTATAGCCCCTGTAGTCGTATTTACTCTGGACAACTTTTGCATAACTGGTAAACCGTTAGAGATAGACCAAATCATACTCTACAAAAAATGTAGATCTTGCTAAAATACACAATTTATGTCTCAATAAATTTTCTTGTAGGGTGAACCATTTCGGAGATATTCCTTGTTATGTGTGTGAGTTTCGGAAAACTTAGAACTTCAGAGAAATGCAACAACGTTGTTCATTTTTTATATGTTAATTGTGCAAAGAGAACGGAATCTCAAAGGTCAAAAAGATTTGACTGTCGCACAAAGCCTTCTGTATTCTAATATCTCCCTTGCACCTACAAGGACATAAGCAATACGATAATTTGTACGAATGTTTATCTTAACTAACATGGACATATAGGAATAAGAGTTTGTTAGAATGGTTAGTACAAGAGTAGAGAAAGTCATGTGAGTGCAACACATCAGATTTTTTTTCAATTAAATTCTTCATTAGGAAGCACAAATGCTTGATTCCCGGCAAGTTTCCAGTAATATTCACGACTTAATGGTGAGCGAGCTTGCCTAACCATCTCACAGCAAATAAATTAATAAACCTATCGCAGCATTCACTTTAGCACCTATCAGAGCCACCCCTGCAGGACAAAGCTACCCCACAGGAACAAACGTGGAGCAAAAACCCCCACCCTGGTTGTGAAGGCTGCTTTTGTCCTGGAGAAATGTGGGGTACCCATAGTATCCCCCGAAATGACCTTAAAGGACACTGCAGATTTCGCGTTTTAGCAAATTGCCCAAGGTAAAAGAGGGGAGACCATTCTGTTCACAATGGAACAGGAGATTCAGCTTCCAGGAAAGAAAAGGACAAGCATTTTGTCTCTCATTTGCTTCAGTGAGGTGTGATGGTTTCAACTTTTCAGCCAGAGATGACAATTCACAGGTATTCACAGAACAAGGTTTGAGAAAGCTCATATCTTCCTTTAGAGGGAATAAGGAATATAAGGCTTGATTATAGCACAGTTACGAGTTTTAGTATCGCGGATCGGCTACGCTATGCGACGAATAGTACACTCCCCCTTATACCAGCGATGTCCAGCCATGTCTCTTTGGAGACGCTTACGTAATTAGCTGCTACTTTCGCCCCTCCCACCTTCAGTCGGAGGTTGCGTTAGCTAGTGCCTGTGACGTGTAAAATCATAACCAGTCAGTATCCAGTGACGGACACAAATAGGCAGTTTTAAGTCATACCTTGAACTTTCTGGAAACGCCCTCAAAAGCCCACTTTATTCTGGAGGGATTTTGCATAAATGGTAAACAGTAGAGCATGTAGTTAAAACACACAGTTTGTCAACTTTGGTTTTCTTTTGAGTGAACCACTTCCGAGATATTATTTTTTATTTATTTGAATTCGCCAATACTTATACTTTTATCATATATAGATATGTTATTCGTTTTTCAACTCTTGGCTTTGGAAAGGGGATGGAATTTGAAAGTCCTCGCATAGTAACCAACTCTTAAAACTTTTACCTATAGCTTAAAGCCTACTGTATTCCCATATTATCCTCGCGTATAAGAGTGAGTATACCTCTACATATATTTGTGAACAGAGTTTCTCCAAATTGAACTATATTAAAAGTCTGTATCGCAATATGTTACGCGACGATCACTTGGTGCATCTTCTAAGGTTATACACTTTGAATTTGTCGCCAAATATTGATAGACTTCTTAAATGTAAGGAATACCAAAGAGTCACTAATGAATAGATGTTTATCGCATAAGATTTTAAAGTGCTTTAGTAAATCAAATACAACACACATATAACCAAACAGTCACTACTACACAATTGAGTGTTAAAAGAGTGGCGTAGTCCGCATAAAGTGAAAGGAGGTGAATCCAAACTCCCCTCTTTCGCAAACTT
Organism: Tenodera sinensis; assembly: GCA_030765045.1. Lineage (NCBI taxonomy): Eukaryota > Metazoa > Arthropoda > Insecta > Mantodea > Mantidae > Tenodera > Tenodera sinensis. The sequence continues at coordinate 23,942,247 of CM060961.1, read as the reverse complement.
TGGACATCGCTGATGTATAGCAAGGAGGAGCTGTATGTATCTGTTTATATTTTTATGCATGCAGTGGCGTCCTGTTTTACGTCAACAGTTCTGAATTATTCACATATGAGTATACAATTTTGAGCAATGTCTTTCACTGGCTAAAATTTTAGTCTCTTACACGTAATTTTGCTTCAGAGAGGTTTTGAGTGGTTCTGTTTAAATAAATTCGATATATCGAGCTGAAATGTCACGAATCTGACACGTGCTTTGCTTATAAAGTAATTTAAAGCAATTTTTTAATATAGGCGTACGTTGTTAAACCACGGACAATGCCGGGTATTTCAGGTAGTGAAATATAAAATGAAATATACAACAATGTCATGCAATTAATTCTTTTTTCAAACAAGGTCATATGTAGGACGAGGATCGAAAGCTAGAATCAGCAAAATTCAAATCCCGGCAATGAATATTTCAGCGTGATGCTTCCTTTCAATATAAAAGTTAATAAGAGTACGAGAAGAAATAGAAAATTTGGAATACACCTTCTGGTGTAGGCTGCTTCATACCAGAATACAGTTTTTTTTAACTTTCTCTACTGGTTAAGTAGGGGAAGTATTGTATTCCACCCAAAATTTCGATGTCGAGATTTCACCGGAAATATATGTTTTGAGACCCCCTGAATCCAAAAAAAAAAGCATTTTTAGGAAAAGGTCCGTGTGTGTGTCTGTGTGTCTGTCTGTCTGTCAGTCTGTGGCAGCATAACTCAAAAACGAAAAGTCGTTTAAAAACCAAAGTTGGTATTTAAGTTTAATCTCTTTCAAGGATGCGACACGAAGATTTTGAAGAAAATAGCCCCACCCTAAACTACCCTTTACATGGAAAATTTTTCGAAAATTTTGATTTTCTTTAAAATAGCTCTAACGATTTTAATTAAAATGTCATATGTTTGAGATATTTTGATGACAAATGAAATGTATATCTTGAATTTTCTGGATATAGCCCCTGTAGTCGTATTTAGTCTGGACGACTTTTTCATAACTGGTAAACCGTTAGAGATAGACCAAATTATACTGTACAAAAATGTAGATCTTACTAAAATACACAATTTATATCTCAATAAATTTTCTTATAAGGTGAACCATTTCGGAGATATTCCTTGTTATGTGTGTGTTTCGGAAAACTTTTTCTTACATGTTAAGTGCGCAAAGACAACAGAATCTCTAACATTTGACTATCGCACAAAGCCTACAATATTCTAACATTCCCTTTGCACCTACAAGGAAATAAGCAATAAGATAATTTGTACAAATGTTTATCTCAACTAACAAGAAAGAAGATATAGGAATAAGAGTTTGTAAGAATGGTAAGTACAAGAGTAGAGAAAGTCATGTGAGTGTAACACATCAGATTTTATGTTAACTGTGCAAAGAGAACGGAATCTCAAAGGTCAAAAAGATTTGACTGTCGCACAAGGCCTTCTGTATTCTAATATCCCCCTTGCACCTACAAGGACATAAGCAATAAGATAAGTTGTACGAATGTTTATCTTAACTAACATGAAGATATAGGAATAAGAGTTTGTTAGAATGGTTACTACAAGAGTAGAGAAAGTCATGTGAGTACAACACATCAGATTTTTTACTTCCACTATCACACATTTATTGACGGCTAAATAATTTAGGCTCCATCACTCTAAAACATGACAAGGAAATTAAGTGACAAGAAAGTGGAACAGGAAATGTTATGCCACTACAAAAACCATCCTAGCATACGCTCATCGACACGGAAAAATTGGTCAGAGTACCTGGTCTAAGAGGAACGAACCTGGGACCTTCCGAATGCAAGATTCACGAGTTACCGCGGAGATGAAGAAATGACCTAGCTGCCTGCGATAAGTCACTTGACGTGGACTCCATCGCATCACACACCCTGGGTTTGACATTTGCATAAAGTCGCTGCCTGTCACTGCACAACAGACGCCAGCCAGCCAACCCCTTGGGCATTTCCTCACTCAGTCAGATCCTGCAGCTACTCAAAATATCTAATTAACGCCGTCGTAAATTTATTTAAGTGGCGGATTCGCTCTTGTGGCTGCAGATAAAATTAAACCTTTCTAGAAGTCTTTATATGAGAAAAAAGAGTGGCTTCTGTTTTTAACCTACCTCCCATTTCTCTTGTATTTGACAGACAGATGCTGGTAACGTGATTCCCAAAGCAATTAATATAACAAATAATTTTATGTGAACTCACATGACTTTCCTTACCCTTGTACTAATTATTCCTGCAAACTCTTCTTCCTCTACTTCATGTTAGTCTAGACTCTATCTAAACACTTGCAAAAATTATTTTATTGTTGATTTTCCCTTAGCTGCAAGGGGAATATGGGAATACAATAGGCTTTGAGTGATACTCAAATCTTTTAAAGCTTTAAAACCCATTCTCTTTGCATGGCCAAGATATAAAAGTGAATAATGACCTTCCATTTGAAAAAAGTATAAGTATTGCAAAACTCACAAAAATAAAAGAAATATCTACAAAATGTTTTACTCCACAAAAAATACACTGTCTCTTACGGTTCACCACTTATGCGAAAGTCATCCAGAGTAAACAGGACTACATAGGCTATAGCCAGAAAACTCAAAACATACATTTTATTTGTAATTAAAATGTCTTAAACATATGGTATTTCAATCAAAATCGTTAGAGAAATTCTTGAATAAATCAAAATTTTCGAAAAATTTTCGTGTCGCATCCTTGAAAGAAATCAAACTTAAGTATCAACTTTGGTTTTTAACTGACTTTTCGTTTTTGAGCTATGCTGTTCAGAGATACAAACAGGCGTGTGCGCACGCACGTACAAGCATACACACACGCACGCGCACACACTTTTTTCTTAAACTACTTTTTTGGATTCTGAGTGCCTCTAACATGTATTTCCGGTTAAATCTCGACATTAACCTTCTGGGTGGGGTACAATACTTCCCCCACTTACTATACATGGTAGAGAAAGTAATAAATGAATGTCTAAGAGCCGTGTTCATAGTTCTCCGCCAGGACTTTATCGGTAAACAGAATATTAAATTTTCGTAGCTTTATGGATGGTTTCATACTGTCACCCATCGCATTATTGTCGGCACTACCGCAAAGGAGCCGAAGGAAAGAGACAGAGAATGGCCACATTGTTGGGGCGCTTGCCGAAAGAGAGAAAAGGATAGAGGCTTCTGGAATCTTCGTGGTCCGCAGGGTAATTAGAGGTCTCGATTCGGAGACAGACCCCCAGGATATCTGTGCCGGCCTGAAGGACGAACACGGAATCGAACCGCGGTCCGTGGTGCAACTCACCACTACAAAGGTGAAAGAGGGGAAACCCACAAAGGTACCCCTACCTCTATTCCTAGTAACCGTAGAGAAACAAGGGGAGGGAACCCCTAAGATTGACGAGGTGACTTGCCTGTACTATACACGGGTCACGATTGAGCCTTATCACGGCAGGGAGGGGCCAGCCCAGTGCTATAAATGCCTGGGTTTCCACCACTCAAGCTTTGCCTGTGAGAGGACTCTCAAGTGTCTCCGTTGTGCGGGCGAGCACCTGGTAAAGGCTTGCCCGGTACCAAAAGAGGAAAGAAGGTGCGCCAACTGCAATGGATCCCACATAGGGATCTATCGCGGGTGCCCTAGGAGACTTGCGATAATGCAAGGCAAACAGGGCAAGGCTGACACTGAAGTCAGAACAGGGGTCTCTTTCGCCACGGCCCTGGCGAGACACGAAGGTGCTCTCGCACAGGCCGAGGCCGCGGAAGTAACCCCTAGCGACCAGGTTGCCAAGTCGATGACAACGCCAGTCCCGGAAAGTGTCCCACCCCAGGTTGTGAGCACAAAACCTGCTCCAACACCCAGCACTGCTCCTAAAGAAAAACGTCCTCCCAAGAAGGGGAAGAAGAAAGCCTCTGTGGTGAAAAACACAGAAAAACCTACAGATTCAGATTCAGATTATTTTATTAAAAGAATTTTGTCTGGTGCTGGTACATGGGGCCCAGCGTACAGACTTAATTTATCATTGGATTACAATTTTTTTGATATTTACAACAAATATGCATTGGGTTTTAAGAAAACCCATACAGTGACCCTCTTTTGGGCCACCGAGAACAGTTCTCTTGTGTATAGTTCTTGGGTATGTGTTTATATTTTGTTTTTGTCTTTTTTCGCTTTTTTCTTGCTATATACATATTTTTTTACACACATGCATTCTCTCATTCACTCTGGCATATCATGTGATATGCCCTCATGCACGCACACACATATACATACACGCACGCACACTGGGCACTTCAAGTGAGCGTCCCGCTCGCACATGTTTGCTGGGCACACGTAACTATGCGTCCCAGCATTATAACAAAGGACTATATACACACGTTAACTATATACACTATATATACACTATGTACACTCCGCGGTTATCCTGGGCGGGGCAGGGTACAGCTCCTGACCTGTTCCCTGGGGTGCAGGCCTCTAAGGTAGCGTGTGTGCGGCCTAGGGCCGTGTTTGCGTGGACGCGCATCAGTCGGTGAGCCGAGTGACGTTTAAAACATTTTAATACGAGCATGCTTCCGATGCTTCGGCTCACCTTTGCCGATATTGGCAATGACATAATTGTCGTGGTTTCTGATGCGCGCCCACGCGGCAGTGGCTCTTTTTGTAATTGCCTCGGGTATGGATGGGGTCTGGGTTTCTTGGTGAAGGGTTTGATTAGTGGTTAGGATGGGAGCAGAGAGGATTTTTCGGAGGGAGAGGTTTTGGAGGGTTTGGATGGTCTTCAGGGCGGTTTTTGAGGCATTTGCCCAGGCCACACACGCGTATAGAACTACCGATAAAATAAAAGCTTTATACAGGACGAGTTTGGACTTCAGTTGCAGCTGTTTGCTGCGGAAGATGGGGGCGCATAACTTTAGCCGCTGTCTGCCTTTGTTGGCGCTATTTTTTATGTGGGTGGACCAGCACATTGTGCGGTCCAAGGTAACCCCTAAGTATTTAACTTGCCGACGGCAATGCAATACCTGACCACCGACCGTTAGGTCCATTGCCAAAGTGTGATGCCGCTTAGAGAAATGAATCAGCTGGCATTTGTTGGGATTAATTTTGATTTTCCAGTCATGTTGCCATGAAAGGAAGTTGTTAACATAACGTTGCATTTCTGCAAGGCCAAAACGGGGATTTCTATGGTGGTTGTATATTGCAGTGTCGTCGGCGTACATGGCGACCTTACATCTGGCGTCCACTGGGAAATCATTGGTGAATAATATGTACAAAAAGGGGGACATAATTGCCCCTTGTGGGACGCCAGCCCGCATCACTCTCTCCCGTGAGGAGGAGCGGCCCACTTGGACGTAAAATTTCCGTTTTTCTAAAAAATTGTGCAGCAAATATAGATAATTTTGAAGAGCCGGGAAATTGTGGTGCAGTTTGTAAATAAGGCCATTGTGCCAGCACCGGTCGAATGCGGCTTCTACGTCCAGAAATAGCGCCAACGTTGAAGCCCCATTGTTAAATTGCTCTGTTACGTCATCAGTTAGTCTGAGGAGCTGTAGTTCAGTGGAATGTCCTTTTCTAAAGCCAAACTGTGAATTTGAGAGTTCATGTGTTGCCGAGACTTGTTTTTGAAGTCGAGAAAGGATACATTTTTCGAGCAGTTTACCAATAGTAGACAAAAGACTAATGGGGCGGTAGTTTTGCGGTTGCCTGGTGCTTTTCCCTTGCTTTGGGAGCATAATTATCTTGGCTCGTTTCCAGGTAGAGGGGAAATAGCCTTGCTGCAGACAGGCGTTAAAAATTTTAGTCAGTTGCACCAGGGCTTTTCTCGGGAGATGCTTAAGTTCCTCATTAGTCACTTTGTCTGGGCCGGCAGCTTTCCCATTAGGTAATTTCCTAATGAGCTTGTAAACTTCCTGCGGTGTTATGATGGGTAGTTGTTGCTCTTGCTTCTGCGCCACCCAGGTTTGTACCCATGTCTGTACCTCCCGTTCTATATCTCGGTTGGTAACTGGGTTTTCGCTGAATCTATCTTCAAGACAGTCAGCGAAGACCTCGGCTTTCTCCTCTTCGGAGAAGTGCAGGCCGCCATGAGTGTGCAGCGCCTCAGTTTCGGAGTTGACGTTCGTGGAGACTTTAAATGCCTTTAATAATTTCCACAAGGAAGAGTCCGAATGGGTGGTACTCAGCATTTTGTTTTCCCACTGTTCAGTTTTGTTAATTTTAATTTGATGCCGAATGATATTGCGTAGCCATTTTGCTAGCACTTTATATTCAGGCTGACGGGTGTACCGCCACAGTCTTGTCAAGCGTCGTCTCCGCGCAATGAGTTGCTCTACCTCGGGGTACGTGCAAAAACCGGGTGGTCTTGTGGTGTAAGTGGTAGCGCTTCTCTTGGCCGTGTGTAGCGAGGCAGTGAAGTTTTCAATGGCGACATCTATGTCTGCCTCGCTATAGTATGACAGCCTGGGTTGCGCCATTCCGTGCATTTCCATGGTGAACTTATTCCAGTCGGTCTCAGCCCTCCTTCGAGGCCCAGAGGCACCGGCCGGAATGCCACCCTGTATATCGAAATGCACGGGAAGGCGGTCAGAGTCCAGGCTGTGATACACTGTAAAGTTAATTAAAGGTGTCGCATTTTTTGTTAGTACGAAGTCTAAAATTTCGGGGTCAAAGTGCCCCGATCTGTGCCAAAATGTGGGATCTGGGGGAAGGTGTACCTCTAAGTCGTCATTATCTGTTATAAGTTCAACCAGGAGATTTCCAGCCGCGTTTGCCCGGCGTGAAAACCACCAGGGGTGCCGAGCGTTGAAATCTCCTGCAATTATAACGTGCTCCTCTAAAGCGAGGATTTGTTCGAGGTCATGTATGAAATTTAAGGAGTTGGGGGGCCGATAGAGCGCTACCAGCATCACCGTTTGATTATTTACACGGGTTTTAAGTGCTGTGCACTCTAACGCTGCCATTGCAGGTAGCGTAACAGAAGCATGAGCAACAGTGTTTCTGAGCAAAATAGCAGTCCCTCCCCCCTGTCTGCCAGTTCTGTCATTCCGAAAGATTTGGTACCCCTGGAGCTTAAAAGTGTGCTCGTGCTGTAATTTTGTTTCGCAAATGAATGCGACATCAATTTTGTTACGCCGCAGGTAGTTTTCAAGTTCGTGTTGCTTCCTGTGGATGCCATCTGCATTCCACAGGAGTGCGCGAGTTAAAGTTATGCCTCCCCTTGAAGTTGCCATTTACTCGAAGAGAGTGGTTACCAAGCATATGATGGCTTCTAGCTTCTCCATGGTATCGTTGCAGCTTTTTAATCTTGCGATTATGGGCCGCAACTTTGGTAGTAGAACTGGGAGGTTTAAATCCTTGAAGAGGCTGAAAATTTCTTTCAAACCTCCCAGGTCACTGGTGGGTGCCTCTGAGGGCTGGGGTTGTGGAGGGGGACCATTTGGTGGTTGCTCGGGAGCATTTTGCCCTCCGGCGGCTCCTGCAAAAGAGGTGCCGTTTTGGACCAGGGCCGGGTGGCGGATGGGGCGTGGCCCTGGTTGAGTACCAGGAGAGTTCCTGGCAGCGGCGGCCAGTTGACGGCGGTGGCGTTCCATCTTAAATGTCTCGCACCCCCTGTAGCTGGCAGGATGCGCTTCCCCACAGTTCGCACAGTGGGGTACAGCGTCCTCCTTGGCCTTCTTCGGGCAGTCAGCTAGGCGGTGGAGGCCACCGCAAAGAACACACCGGGAGGTCATGTGACAATTTTTGAAGGTGTGGCCTAATTGTTGGCAGTTAAAACACTGCGTGATGTTTTGGAAGGTTTTTAAGACCTCCACGGTGACCATCATATGGCACACTTCTCTTTCCTGTATGAGCTTCTGATTATCGGTAGTTCTATTTACGCTTACCTGGTAATTCGAAAGAGGCCTACCGCGGGACACCATTTGTCGCACCTGAACGCCGGTGTATCCCTTCTGCTCCAGGTCCTCCTTTATGTAATCCACCTGCAGATCTGCAGGCAGGCGTTTGATCACGAAACGCAGGGGCTGGTCGCTTCTGGGTGTAAAGCTGTAGCATTCGACACCGGCGTTCGTCAGGAGCTGCATTGTAGGGACGGCGTCTTGTTTCCTCTGAAGGAAGAGTTTCAGGCAATCCCTTGTTGTTTGTATTTTGTATGAGCCATTGTTGAGTTTATTTCTTAGTAGTTGTAGTACCTTTACTGCCTGCTTTGTGTCCGGTATGATAATCCTGGGTGGCTTTTGATTTTCTTCTGTAGAGGTCGTCGGGGGTGTAGTTGTGGCTGTTGAGGTGGAGGGGACTGGCTTAGGGGGGAGAGAAGAGGGGCGGGTTTTTGTTGGGGTCTTCTGGTGTGGTGGGATCTTTGGTTTGTGGGACTGTGTGATGGGATTCTGTTTGGGTGGGGGAAGTGCTGGGAAGTCCGACTCCTCGCGTTCTGCTACCTCCAGTGGTGTGAACGAGTTGCGTAGAGCGAGGGGGTGGGGCGGTGTGGATTGTCGTGACTGCCTCTTGTTATTAGAAGACTGGGGGCGTTCGCCATCAGAGTCGCTGCCGCTGTCTCTTGTTCTTTTCTTCTTGGGTGCCGCTATCTTCCACCCCTCGCTCTGTTTCACCAGTTCGCGCTTCTTTATGGCGTACTCCTTGTAGCAGTACGCGAGGTCCTGAGAGAATTTGCCAAAGTTCATGGAGTCTGCGTCCAGATTTGATAGTATTCCGGTATAGTAGGTTATTTCTGCTTGAATCTCTTCCACTTCCTTTTTTAGTTTTGCAAGGGATCTTGCCTTCTGCTCTTCCTCCAGTATGCGTGCTTCGTGTTCCATCTCGTCCGCCAATGTGGGTGGGGAGGGCTGGATCTGTACTGCTGCGGCTGTGGTGGTGTCTATAAATATAGGCGCTGGCGCGCGGCTGTCGGCCAGTTTGCCGCTGGTGCTCGGCTCGGCAACATGTTTTGCCGCTGCTGCCATTCTTTCACTATCTTGCGCGCGGGGGAACGCCAGGCGCACCCCACGCTATACCTGTCACTAAGGATATCACAAACACTTTCACTGTCACTAACCATAAATTAAGTACTGGTTAGATAATATACACAGGAAAACACGAAGATTATATACACTGTTTAGTCATATGTACAACACTGTTTAGACTTCACTTGAAAGAATTGATATGTACACTCCATAAAATAGTTACACAAAATAAACCACTATATACACGTCTGTACACTACACTTTCAATCCTCCCGGGAATATCTTCCCGCCAAAATTATGACAGTTGACAATGATCCCGCCAAAACCGTTTCTCGCGCGCACCAACAAACGATCCTCTTCTCACAACGGCTGCGTGACTACTTTTCCTGCCAAAAAAAAAAAAAAAAAAAAAAAAAAAAAAAAAAAAAAAAAAAAAAAGAAAAACCCTACTGTGGCGAAGGATTCCAACAAAACTGTTGGAAAACTCTCCCCACCACCAGTACCCACAGCTCAAGCTGCATCATCCAATCAACAAGCGGCAGAGACAGCCAATGCTAGCCCGTCCCAGCGGACTGGCTCAACCAACCACGAGGCAGCAGTGCCTCTACAAAACATCCCAGAACCAACCTTAGGGGACACATTCGCTTCCGAGGAGATGGCTGAATTCATCGAGTTGGCAACCTGGTTCGCCGACTTAGTTCAGCGTTCCCTCCCAATCCTACGACGCTGCAGGGAAACCATCATCAACCCCGGGATTTCCGCTGTGCAGAAGCATCTCACGGTGCTTCAAACGGCTAAGGACCTCTATTCTAACTCCATAAGTTCGTAATGGCGCATAGAACTGTGCGTTCATTTCGAGCTGCGTTCTGGAACGCAAATGGAGTTAGAGACCAGAGACCTGGCCTGCTGGAGTTCGTGGACAGCCATGGGATTGATATCCTGATGGTCTGTGAAACGCACTTGCACGCTGGTGTACAGTTTAACCTGCCAAGTTACGCCGCTCATCGGTCTGATCGGGTCAGCCGACAGGGCGGTGGTACTGCCATTTTCATAAAGAACCATCTCACCCACACTCCTGTTACCATTCCTCCGCTACAACACCTGGAAGCAACCGCCATAAGGCTATCCTTGGGCGGGAACGATCTGGTGCTTGTGGCGGTATACGACCCGCCGGATGGTCACTTCTATGAAGCGGACATCACGGCACTCCTGAACCTACACCACAGGGTTTGCATTGCAGGCGACTTCAACGCAAAACACCCAAGCTGGCACAGCCGCACCCAGAACGTTAAGGGCCGGGGATTGTACCGTCTCATTAGCGGGAACCCCGCCCTTCACGCGCACGGGCCGAGAGGTCCAACCTACTACCCGGCACGCGGCGCCGCGGATATCATCGATTTCATGGTCACCAAAAACATACCATTTCACTTGGACCTCTCTGTGATTAACGATCTGGACTCCGACCACAACCCTGTTGTGGTGGATGCAGACGTTAATCTTACTGCCCTGGGAGTGCCGGACTGGGTGGATGAAGTCGACTGGGATGCAGCCGTCCTAGCCCTTCAAAACTCTGTGGAAGCAAATCCTCGAATAGACTCGATAGAGGCTCTCGAGGAGGCAGCCACGGGGTTTTCTACCTCTGTCCTAAACGCGGTGCGTGCTCACACGCATCGCATTCCTACCGAAGTACCAAACCCGACATCTATCCCTGTCCCATTAAAACGCCTCATTCAAGCAAAGAACGCTGTCAGACGGCTATGGCAGAGATTCCGACATCCTAGGATAGGAGTAATACACCAGAGGTTCAAATCCCTGGTGAGACGACTCCTAAGAAAACACAGGCAAGCAGCTTGGGACGAAACAATGCGTCGCGTAAACCTCCAAGAGAGGAAACCGTGGCGCATCGTCCGAGCCTTGAGGAAAGACAAATCTGCACACCAGCATCCAGTGGACAGCCCTCGGGGAAGACTTGTCTTTGAACCGAGGGAAAAAGCAGAGGCACTAGCAGACTATCTGGAGACTCAGTTCCAGCCTAGGGTAGATCCTCAGAACGATGACCATACTGACCTCGTGGAACAAGCGGTAGAAGACTTCCTAGAAGTCCGACCCGCGGGCCACGAGGAGTTCCACATCCCGGTAGTTACCCCTCGCGAGGTAACTAACACCATCCGGCACCTAAAACCTAGTAAAGCCCCTGGGCAGGACCGTGTAACAGCGGAAATGCTCCAGCACCTACCCCATAGAGCCGTGATGCACTTGACCCGCATTTACAACGCATGCCTCAGCATGTGCCACTTTCCAGCTGTCTGGAAACAGGCGCGTGTGGTATGCGTTTTGAAGCAGGGAAAGAATCCGGTTTTTCCATCCAGTTACCGTTCCATCAGCCTCCTACCAGTTGTCTCGAAAGTGTTCGAGAAACTGTTCCTGTCCCGCCTCGGACCTCTTTTGGAGGAAAAAGGTCTCCTACCGGAACACCAGTTTGGTTTTCGTTCTGGTCATTCCACGACTGAACAACTACTGCGTGTAGCCGAGAAAGCTTCCCTGGCTTACCAGGAGAGAGCTAAAACGGTGGCAGTGTTGCTCGACGTGGAAAAGGCATTTTCTACCACTTGGCATGAGGGGCTTGTCTACAAGCTCATACAGCAGGAAATCCCCCCTCCATACATTTACTTGGTGGCTAGTTTCCTACAGGAACGTAGCTTCCGGGTGAAGGTGGAGGGATCATTCTCCAGAGAGAGGCCCATTGGCGCAGGAGTCCCCGAGGGCAGTGTACTGTCACCGGCACTCTTCGCAGCTTACATGGCCGATCTCCCGACGCACCCCAACACACACATCTGTCAGTATGCGGACGATCTCATGATCTTCGCTACTAACAAGAACCCGCGCTACAGTTACCGACAAGTACAAGCCCACCTCTGTGCCATCAATAGATGGTGCGAGAACTGGCGTATGTCTATTAACCCGGAGAAAAGCTCTGCGATTCTCCTGGCTAATACGATAGCCAACCGGCTCCCGCTGGACCTCGTGCTTCGGCGCCGTCGGATCCCCTGGGTCACTACGGCGAAGTATCTCGGGTTCACGCTGGACCGGCGGCTGACGTATAGACATCACGTCAGGGGCAAAGTACTTCAAGGCCACGCTGTCCTGCGGCAGTTGTACCCCATCCTCAGTTCCCAAACCATGCCCCTACGCCTGAAGCTTCGGCTGTATCGAGCGATCGTCCCGCCTCTGGTCCTGTACGGATGCGAGATCTGGGGAGTGGTGGCAAGATCCACCTTCATCAGACTCCAGACGTTGCAGAACCGGGCATTAAGGATGATATATGATACAGGCCGAAGATTTCCTGCCCATATCCTACACGAACATTCCGGCATCCCGTACATTGTCGACGTGATCAAAACTCGCGCTCGAACAATGTACAATAAACTCCAGAACCACCCCAACCCTCTGGTGAATACCCTGGGCCAATACGACCAGAGACAGCCGCGCCGACTACCATCCAAAAGATTGCCGAAGGACATCTTAAGTCCGGCGATCTAATCCAAGATGGGAAAGGCGAAAATGCAATCTGTACTCAAAACAGAGCGAATCACCAGTTCAGTCACCTCTCAGCGAGTGACTGACGGCCAGAACCCTGGTAGGAATTAGCGCGTAAAATTCGCGCACAGCTCACTTGCGAACCAATCCCTACCTACAATTACTATAAAAACCCCTGTCCCAACAAATTTCCCAGTGAAAACATCCCTGTAGTGACACCGTCAAAACCATTGCGCAGGTAAAGCCGTATGACGGCTAGGTACTGCGGTAAAGACACTCGACCGGAGGAACATTCACCTCACCTCCGTTCGACTCGAACTGGCGTCTGGCGTCTGGCTTTGTATTTCACCGCAATAACTGAACTTTCCAGAATAGTGCCTGGGAGATATAAATAGCGGTAAAGTGCGACAGACGAGGACAGACGTATGTGAAGCGTTGAGTAGTCGTGCCGACGGAAAGAAGAGACGTATGCGAAGCGTTGAGGAGTCGTGCCGACGGAGAAGAGACAGTTCTTTGTGTTATGAATTCGGAGCCGTGCTGTTGGAGAATCGGAAAAGACTTTCTTGCTGTTGCAACGAGTGTACAAGTTACTGTTTACGGAAATAAAAGTGTTTCTTTATCTCGACTACATCTGTCTTCTTTACTTTTCAACACAACCAAAGTCACAATACTAACCATCTCTGTGTAAGTAAACTATATGATCGCTTTGGGCAAAAACAGACGAAGTAAAGAAAAAACTAGCCCACTGCAATGGATACATATTACGCTACCAAAATATCACATTTTCATCTAGAGCTGGGCTCCACTAAAACTGCGGTTGGGTAATTTTGGTACATAGCTGACGTAAATGGTAGGATTACCGGAAGTATTGCTAACACTGGTAAGGAAAGAAACATAATACAAAATACAACGAATTAAGAAGTTTAATGAGAAATTCAAACATAATGATCACCAAAAACTGTGATCATGACTTTAGTCACTGTGATCAAAATAAAAAATTGCACTTTTCAGTTCAAAATAACATTACTCGTGATCACTATCGGTGTGTTCGATTTCAACAGTGGCATACTTAGAGGAGCTTCCAAATATTTTTGAAGAGACTAATTTTCCGTAGGTCAAGCGACTCTTTATATACGAGTACCTTCTCTCAGTTTCGAGCAGGTTCAAAGTTGAACGCTTTCGATATCTAAAGGAAGCTAGTAAACTATGACGTGAACAAGGGGATCGATATGTGGTAACGCGGATAGGTTCTTAACTGACCAATTCTACCAGGATATCTACCGTAGACTATGCTTACTTATGTTAATCTGCGGTAGTGTCTCGGAGTTTTACAATGCTGCTGATGATGCTTGCCGCAGCACCAAGCGAAACGTCTGGAGTAGAAAAAAGAGGCCCAGTGGATCACGACCTCTTGGCCCGGAAGTGCATTTTATTAACAGTAAGAGGAGTTGGCTATTTCCCCTCGAACTTTGTCCACCAGGTTTTTCTTAATAGCGCCGCTACCTGTGTGTAAACAGTACCTATCCGTCTTGGAGCGCTTCATGCCCACGAGTACTATCGGCTGACATCGCTGTTCTAAACACAGTACACAATCACACTTCCAACAATCCAAGTGGTTTGGTAAGGTAGCCTCATACAGGTATGGCCAAACGACAACTCGCGCACGTGATCACAAGTAAAATAGAAGTAGCAACCCATGTAAGATGTAAATGGTAAGATTTAACTACTAAATAAGGTTATACTCCATGTATGTAATAATAAACATATCAAAACTTCAACGGTTTAATACAGTTGATGCATATGTGTGCAGCTAGGTTTGGTAACCAGCTTTGAATGCACGAAGCAAGACAACATGGACGGTAAGCGGACGTCGAAAAAAAAATATTTTTGGGAGATATATGATTTCATGTCCTTTCTACTTATGTTGACATTGCAGGTAAATGAATTATCCCGTATTCACATCTACCAGCTTAACCTACCCTCCTATATCACGTACTTTAAGGTAGGTCGCTAGCATTTTCACATATCTTGATTAATACAGATATAAAATATAATCAAACCTCTTTGATTTTTACCACCTCAATAATTGTCCCCTTAATTATTTAATTGCATACGTTATAATTTAAAAAAATAAAGTATTGAAATCAGTCCAACTTTAGTTGTAAAGGCGATCGAAGATATATGCTGAATATTAACACAGAATATAAACAGAGTAGGCCGTGATCAAATAAATAATTATCCATTGTAATGGTGGCTAACCTGAACGAGTGCATTGGTTCTGAAATCGGAGAAAATTGGAAATATGCTATACTTCCCTTATACTTGAAAAATTGAAAGAGACATACGAAAGATGTTATAGTTCAACCATCAAAGCACCATGGGAAGATGAATGTTATGTTTCAAGTTTAGTATTTCACATTTCATTCATACGCCATATTAAATTTCTAATTATATCCCAAAAATGTTTATCCAATACACGTGTGTTAAGTGTCTTTACTAATCCTGCGTCTCGTGTTTTCAAACTTTGCCTCGGTCCAGTACGAATCACTCACCATCCTTACGTATATCACGTTATATTACGATATTCTGAAATCAATTCTTTAGGATAATTTTATTTTTTCGGAAGTGTCCTTTTTGTTTTAGTTTTCAAAATAGAGGATTTACTTCTATTATTAAAAACTCGTCCCAAAGAGCCGTGTTTGTTCACCCTTAAAAGACCCATGTTTGTCTCTGGGTGATAGATGAATAAACTAATTGTCACTGCTTGCTGCAGTGTTCAACAGGCATTGTTTCTCTTCAAGATGGAGAAAGTTCTAGTTTCATGAATGAAGACGATGTTTTTGAGATGGAGTGCAGTTTTATTGCCAACGCTAAGAGAAGTGGAGGATTGCAGCAGCCATTATTAATTCATGTGGCACATCTCCTGGAGTTTTTACTGTCGAGGAACGCCACGTATGTCGCACAAATTGGTGCCAACCACTCGCATTACTGCTTTATGTACATCCTGGGACTGACTACTTGTAAATAAGTACGCTTTACGGACTTGCCAACTCATGTACATTTAATTTATCCCTCAACTTCAACCCTCCTCCACATGCACACTATTCCTGCTGTAGTGAAACACAAAGGTGAACATAAGAACTCAAGAGTATTAGATACCCATTGCAAAGCTACATCCGCAGTAAGGGATCACTGAAAATGAAAATAGAGTATTAAGGATACCTATACATTAAAACATGCAAAAGAGCGCCAAAATTCATAAACATCTATTTCAGTATTATTAAGGGAATGCTACACTAAAATTTAGCATAAATCTCTCAAAAATTGACATTTATTCCATGACTTTAAAAAGTGCTTAGAACCCATACATTGTATTCTGACATTTTATATAATAAACAACTACATATAATGTAAAAGTACGTTAAAATCCAAATAAAATTATCTTCATTTTAATTTTAAATTTTAGGAATTGTTTTTTAGACCACTGGCTTCTCAAAATGTCCCACAAGATGTATTTTTCGTCGAAAATAATTAATATATTTTGGCTTTAAGATATCCATTTCGGAACACTTTAGGAAATTTTACTTCCTGTTTTGGCAAATTCGTCTTCATAGTTTGCCTGTCAATAATTGACTTTCAACCGTTGTGTTTCTTTAACTAATCAACCATTATGCTTGTGTAGGGATAGTGAATGAACAAAGCATTAATTAAGAAATTATGATTCCTACTACCTTTTGAATTTGATGAATAGATGGTAACTAATTCCTCTAAAGCGGCATTCCTTTCAGTTTGTTGTGATACTCACTGTTCGTAATGAGCTTTTGTAGGCTTCAATAACATTCAGAAATAGTCGTGTCCTGACACAATGCAGTTTGTACTTAACATGTGCTCTCAATGGTGTCTCTCAACTCACCATTGCTGTTCGGACGAAGATTTACCCACTGACTGGCGGCTTGTACGCTAGCTTGGGACCCTTCTAAGTAAGATTTCTTCACTCATTTTGAGGCGGTTCGAAGTAACACCGCCCCATTCGGACATTTGAATACGTGTTACTCCACACTCTAGTATAGTGAATTGGGCATGCAGCATCTATTTGGCATGGTGCGACGGGTCCGCAAAAATGCAATTCTACCGTCTCAAAATGAATGGAGGAATGCTACCTGCAGATGCCCCAATCCAGTGTGCAAACCGCTAGTCAACATTGAGTTGAGAGATACCACTGACAGCAAACGTTTTACTGTTGGTTGTTTTGGGCTGTGCAATCCAAATGGTAATGAAGGGAAGATATCTATTCATTTATAGAAATGTAACCATCATTGATGTCACTTTTTTTGCCCATCTGCAATCATAAAACAACAGCCTGTAGAACTACCGAGGTGAAATTTTATCAAGAGTGTAGAATGTTGGCATCTTTCGAGTCAGGTTGAAATCGTCACACTAAGGGTAGGTTACATATAGGGACATCTCAAATCATTCAATTTTTTGGCAAACCACCGTGCGTGTAGAAGTGAAATGTTATACACAAGATTTTGAACCAATTTTCGGCACGTTTCAAATTTAGTTGAAATCGATACATAATTAAGTGTAAGTTTCTAATGCCTCGCAGTGTTTAGGCAAATGCTACATGCAGGGAGTTAACTTCTACACAAAATTACGAAACAAATTTGTCAAAGTGTCCCAAATTTGGTTGAAATAAAATTAAAAACTAATGGCGGCAATCATTTATAAATTACATAGCCCAACACCTCCGAATTGAGATTGCAGCCGAAGATTTCCCAACTGAAGTTAAAATCCAGATTCGCTACTAGAATCAAATGTGCAAGTAATTGAATAAAATTTGCCATGAGGAAATAAACTGGTTCTTTTATTTAACTTTTGCTGCCATTAGAAGCGGAATACGACCGTGCAGTGCAGCAGCTGAAACGGAGTTAATACATTTATACTCGCTTTTCAGCCATTATCTTCGCAGTGTAATGTTTTCTGCACCTCACTCAACGTGGAGGCCGAAGCTCAATTATTCTTCACCAGATCAATAGAGCTTGTTATACGAGCATACTGTGCCCTTAAATGGATCACGTGTAGTTTTAATCGCCTACCATGACTGAAGTGAACTGCTATGCCCTTTAGTTTTATTTTACTGAAGAGAATTTGGAACATCACAAGTGAATCGTATGCACTGGGAAATATCAGGGTTTCTTTACCATGATCATGTGCAATATTCTTACAAATCATCTTATCTCACAATGGAACGACAAAATCCTCACTTACACAGCAAGGCTTTCAAACTGCAAACAGCAATTAAACTACTACTTTTAAGACGATAAAACAACTGAGAGTACGAGGGGCTTTTGGAGATGATTTATAACAATAGTTTTTTATAACTTATCTATAAGGATACGCATTTGTGTAAAAAGACAAAGTTTCAAAAGGTGACAAATATGCATTTTTGTTTTATCAAATAGGATAAACTTTCTGCTTTATTTTGAAATGCTTTTTATGGCCTTTTTGCCTTTTTAACTAGATCACGTAGCTGTTTAACTGATTTCCTGTAAGTGGCAATGTCCCTTTAAATCAATACAGCTTCATTATCCTTGCTACCAGTTCAAATTTAGTTTTCTCATGTTTTTATTTTTAGCACTGTTTACTCTTTACAATGCAGTTTTCAGTACATATGCATAAAATTTGGTGTAGTTGAATAGAAATGACATTAAAAGGAAATGATAACTTTTTTATAATGTGAATAACTTCTGAGTAATTAAATATTAAAATAAATTTAAACTTTAAAATGTATTTTTATTCAAACTAAATATAAAATTAATAAATTATTTCACCAATTTGCTAGCATTATGTTAAAGAACATAAATAAAATCTTTTACGCTTTTAAAATCACATTGCATCATGGGGAACCATTTATAAAAATATTAAAAATCATGATAAAATATTAATATTTTAGCAACTAATTTGAGAAAATGTATAAAATTTGGCAGATTTACTCCTTATTATACAGTAATTATTGTGTTAAAATTTCAAATCAATCCAATAAAAACTACAGATTTCCAAAATGTTATCATTAATAAAAGCCATTCGGTGTACATGGGATGTCTTAATATACTCCCCACCAACGTCAGTAGACTACTGTCATATTTCTGGTACTTCATTATTGCCTCAAGGAACTATTATCTGGGGGGTAGTAAAC
Organism: Tenodera sinensis; assembly: GCA_030765045.1. Classification (NCBI taxonomy): domain Eukaryota; kingdom Metazoa; phylum Arthropoda; class Insecta; order Mantodea; family Mantidae; genus Tenodera; species Tenodera sinensis. Next base: position 23,923,542 of record CM060961.1, on the reverse strand, counting down.
ACCCACTAGTAGACAATTGCCTACATTCCTTATTCTGCCAACATTTTACTTCGCAGACCGCCCTTCATGTCATCGAACAAAAGGTTTCTCCTAAAATAATAACAACAATCAGATCTTCATGCTCCACTTCCAATACTTGACAACAGATATCAGACATCTTTGTCATGATAGCTACCATCCATCTTGTCCATAGCATCCTCTACTTAACAACAAACAAGCGCTGTTCTTACTAAGTAAACATTCGTGGATATAATATGTTTGAAATAGATAGCAATTTAAGCATACCATACATAAGAAGAATCTGAAAATGTATTATTTTTGGAATGTTTACTTATAGTTAGGAAGGCGATAAGCAAATAAGACCACGTGTTCAGCATCACAATACTGCAGGTACAGTCAAACTAAAGCCAGTAGTTTCAGAATCGTAAAGTACACATTTCACTTAAGTGCAATAGGAAAGCAATTAAGTCACCAAGTTCCTGAAGTAACACAACTAAGGCCATCTATTAGCAGGTTCCTCAAACAGGAGACATAATGGCTATGCAGCAAAGCCATTTATCACCAAGTTCCTCAAACAGATGGTACAGCAGGTGACTACGCAACTAGCGTCATTTATCAACAGGTTCTTCGAACAGCAGGTACAAGGTGACTAAGTAACTAAGGCCACATACCACCAAGTTTCAGGTGGTACAAAAGGGCAACTAGGTATGTATTAAGAAGGTGCAGAAGTCGACTATGCAAACAAGGACATCTATAAGTAAGTTCCTTACGCAGACTTATAGCTAGGTGACTCGCAACTGTGGTCAGCAAGGTCTTGAAGCGTATGGTGCAGTTAGACAACTGAGCACCTACGGCCATCTATCAGCAAGTTCCTCAAGCAGGCGCTAGGTATAACATAGGTAGATACTATGAAACTAGGGTCATCTGTCTGGCTTACACTGACTCAGGTAAACCAAAAAGACTATAATAAAAATGTAGATCGCAAATGTTTCCTTCCGTGACTGTAGGATATAAATTTTAAATTCCCCTCAGAGTCCCTACGCCGTGAATCACTGACGATAGGTGCACGTGACTGTAATTGAATGCACAAGACAAATTCTCACAGAGAGAAGCTCTTAGGAAAGTTAGCAAGGATCTACACAAGAAACAGTACATCTTACAAGTTTGCCGATGCAGCGAGAGTTACTGTGGTTCTGCTGGGAACCGGAAAAAAAAGTTTCCCTGTGATGTAAAGATACGAAGTCCGCGATATTAAAGACATAACTCAAACCCGATTTGCAGTTGTAGAGGATGGGATCATAATGCTCTCTCTTTTTTATTACTCGTACTACTCGGATTTGGGTTCCGGGCAAAAATAAGGAAAGAGCTTCCTCGGTTATATACCAACTAGGCTGGTCCCGGCGTTCGAAAAACTGCTACTCTACTGAGGGTAGTAAATTCCATTACGGTATAAACACGTTATCATATCGTATGGGTTCATGTGGAAGGAGCCAAACAACGATTTATTTTCACACCAGGAAAACACACAGTGTGTCTGTTAAGTTGTATACCTATTTTCAAGTTGGCAACTCATAACGTAATTATCAGGGCCGGATGCTTATTAAATGTCATGGTTTTTCTTTGTGTTTTTCCCCCACGAAAAGTATAAACGAAGCACTATTTTAACCATAGCGATTAAAATTTTGCAATTCTGATGGGTCATATGATGTTATATATTGGATTTTTAACATTTTTTGTCATTTTCCTGTCATTTTTCATATTACTGTCATATTTTCTCTTAAATTTCGTATTTTTGTTATAGTTTTACTTTTTCTAATACGTATAGTAAGTAGAGGAAGCACTGTATTCCACCCAAAAATCGATGTCGAGATTTCATCGGAAATATGTATTAGGGGAATAAATATCTAAGATGCGCACTAAAAGAAGATGCACAACGTAGCACAACGTAACCACATCCCAAGAAGCGACGGTGGCCCTAACCCTAACCCACGAACAAACGAAGGTCGAGGGTGGTGGCGAACCGGCAAATGAATAGAGAAAATACACCCGATCGTACGCAAGAAAACAAATACATGTGAGGGATTATGAACATTCAGCTCAATAGGATCTATTACAACAGACTCCCTACATACTGAATATATCCCTATACTTAGGTTTGTGCAGAAGTACGGCCTAGCATGATGTAATGAAACCAGTTCACACCAGTTCGGATCCGTCACATTCACACGACTTTCTACATCCATTATTTCACAAACTATTCATAAAAGGTGCATGTGTTTTTCTACCCCACGCTTATTGTAAGTGGAGAAATATTGAATGTTACCCTAAAATTCTATTTCTCGAGTAAAAAAATATACTTTACGTGGCATTTTTAGGACAAGTTAAACGTACATTTTGGTTTCTTTGTTTCTTTTGTTATCTTTTGACTATGCAGTACTCTTCATTCTGAATAACTTTCACATAATAGATAAACCATAAGAGATAGACATAATTTTGCTGCACAAGAAATGTTAGAAAACGAATTTCTGTCAAGAGAACGTTTTCATAGAGTTCAAAATTCCGAGAATTTTTGTTATGGACTGAATTTTCAGATACTTTTTTTCAAACGGTAAGTCGCTATTCCCTCATTCTCACGGTCATGCAAAGGGCACGAATAATCGAAGTCTCACATATGGATATCTCATTTAAAAACCTGACTATCCTTGAGGCTGCTGTATTTTCTTATCCCCATAACCTAGTGCGGGTTAATTTGTATCGAGGGCCATAAATGTGGAAGCTTGCTTCCACCAGGCAAGCTAGGGGTCGGGGCAGAAAAGATATTTACAGTCAAAAACATCTGAAGTCTATTGACGCTTGTCTCTCAACGTGTCTTGTGTTGTGTTCAGTGTCTGTGCTTGTGTGTATATTATTTGAATATAAAGTTAAACATTATACCATTACTTTTGGAATGGAAGGCGGTATAGAGACCTGGTACACAGTTTCAAATGTATTTCTTTAATTTATAATTGTAATTCTTGTACTAATAGCTAGTGTTGGCAAACAAGGAAAAACTCTACACTCTGACGCTGGAGAAATGCTTTGTTATGTGAATAAGTTCTTCGAAGAGGAGTTCGATGCCTTGAAGAATGGAAGCAATACAGTGCGCGTAGTGAATGTTTTACAAAGACGGCTCTTGCAACTGGAACATCTAAAAGAACAATTTCTCGTATTTTAAATAAGAGAAAAGTAGGGCAAGAAAATGAAACTACTCTGACAACTCATGGTAAAAAAGACTTAATGGAACACCAAAGAAAACAGTCGTAGATTCATTCACCAAAACTGTTTACGGTTTGTATAAGGTACAGTTCCTGCCAAGTTTGGATGATATCAGGAAAGCTCTGTGGAAAGAGGGATTGCTTGACGGCAACAAACGTAAAATATTAAAAGGAATGAAATTTTGTTATGTGAAAAATATTAAAGATCATAAGTTTGTAATGAAAATGAGCAACATCGATTTTAATTTCTTCAGAAATACTTAACGTCTGCGAAATTCAAATTAGCCACTTATTTATACATTTATTTTTCTTTATTTAATACTCAAGACACTTGGTACAGAGCCATTCGTCTTCCTACTTCCCAGCACAAATCTGCAGGAGTGTTCATTTTGTCTCTAACGTTGTTTAAAGCACTGCGCTTGTTCACATGTTTCATAACTGAATCTCCTTCCCCACATAAGACACATGATGTGATGCTGAGCCCATGGAGGTGAACTGCGAGGCAATCGTGTCCAGTGGCAGATTATCTCTTAATGGACAATCTAGTATCTGGTGTTTCTCTGTTAGGAGGCTGGATCACTTTTTGCTGGAACTATGTTCCAACATGTCCTCTGAATGATTTGTTTATATGTAGTTTGGCTGAATTGACTGAAAATGTAGGTAAAAGTGAAGGTCATCGATGTGGACGGAAGCTAATGATGGGAATATTTGCATAAAAGTAGCTTTTAATAGCAGCTGGCAAAATGGCGCCTTCAATCTAATATTGCTTGTGCTACTGCAGTTGGTATTGACATTGGGAAAGTCCTCGACATAGAGTCCGGAGGTACTACGGAAAGTAAAGTCCAAATTGCGTAGCTCATCGAATTCTGCGTAAACACCGAAACGCGCAAGTTCACGACTTTCGGCATGTCTTGCGCGTAAAACGACATTTGCATTGGTAGTGTTACAGTGTGCTGTTCACAGTGCCGGTTCAAAATGTTAAAAGAATCGAAGAGCCTGCCGACTGTGTTCGTTTCAGCAATGTACATTCATTGACAGACAAGTGAAGTGTATGCCCCTAATGCGATGAGTGGCAGCAAAGTGCGTAAGTGGATGAGAGATTTCAAGGCTGGACGGAACAATGTCCTCAATGAACCGTCATCAGGCCAGCCATCAATGATCACTAGAGAGCGGATTTCTGCATATTTGCATGTTTTGTTCCTTGAAATATAAGCATATGCATGGAAGAGGAAAATGCGTTTCATGTCACTTCGTATCAATTGGCAAAGTTTTATAGTGCACAGAAATGCATATTCACGGGATTAGCGCATATTTCACTAATATGTGCATATGGGTGCATATATTACACTTTTTCTTCATTTAATGTTAAAATATTAATTTTTAACCCCGTAAAAGGACAAGTTTCTCCTTTATTATCATGTTTTTGCAAATGAAGATAATCTTGTTTTCATAGAAAACCAGCATCCCTATGTACTATATAAAATATTTGCCTTTTCGCACAACAGTGACAATTTCGAGCAGGGGTTTGCAGTGTTAAATCTCAACAGGTCTGGCCTAAATCATTTGGGAAGAAAGGAACGTGCTTGCCACCAACGGACAGTTCGTGGTAATGCCCTTGTTTTTCAACCGTTGATATCCTTTGAAGTTTCAAAATCAGTTTTGTTGTACATTATTGTTGACCACGGTGACAAAACAAAGCAGGAAATTGAAACAGGAAACCAGGACTAAAGTTTATTAGGATTGTGAACAGTGTGTTGCAAGGTGAATCTGAAAAAGAATTGAATTCTTATTCTGTAAGTGGCATAGCCTCTTGGCGATCCTGCCCTGTGACCTCATGTGAAGTTGAGAGATCATCCTCTTCATTCAAACATATTAAGTGACAGAAGGAAGGACTTTCTACCAGAAAACTTAGAAAAATATTTGGTTATTTATTGTAACAAAAATTGATATGTGATTGATCGTTAAATGATTCTGGACTTATATTTCATATTAATTAGTTAATTAAACACAAGATTAATGAGAATAACAGTATTAAATATAATTAATTTCAATTATGAGCAAAAGAATGAAAATATCACAGTTGTTGCTTCAGAAAAAATGTGAGGAAATAGTGTATTTTAGTATCAGAAGAAAATATATTTTTGTGCATATTTTTTAATTTTAAGAGCATATTTTCAACTTTTTTATGCATAGTTGTATGCATATGTTTATGGTTTTTAGTGCATATAAATCCGCCCTCTAATGATCACAGAAGATCAATACCTCGGATGATATGGCCCACGAAGTTCGACAATTGAAAATGTCCACTTGTTATCCACTGGTTACCCTCACAGGCGTGAGATTCCTATAGCGTCACCATGCAAAACCTTGTAGAACGTTATGACAAATCTTTAAACAAATATTGCAACTATGAAGAAAATAGAGAAACATGTAAGTAATCAAATAGAACTGCCGTTTTTAAATTTTCTGTGATGATTTGATGTGTATAAAACATCGGACCTCGGCTTACGAATTGCTCTCGTAAAAGGTTTCTCATAAAGTAACAAAACTGTTAAAATCTCAAGAACTATGACAGTTGATGTGTAATGTAAGTAAACCCCAAACGTTACTTTAATCTACAGTTTGAGACAAGATGATTGAATATTTATATACTTGTAGACACGAACAAATTTTAAAATACAACATTTAAGTCGCGTGAGGGATACTAGGAAACACAAAAAGTAAATACACGATATAATATCTAATTCAGTCGAGTATAAAAATGCTCACTGACCGTATACTCCTTCATCCACGGTGTTTATGCTTGAGTTAACAACGAGAGCACAAGACGTTTACTAAAGTAAACCAAAGCTAATTTACATAAAAATTCTGGAAATATCTCCGACCAACTCGTGAACTGGAAGGAAACGTGAACCAAGCAGATAAGCTTCTATTACACAACTGTTCATCGCTAATTTGCGGGTTTTATGGATGTGCCAATTTTCAACTCAGTCAACCAGTGTTGGAGTTTACCAACTTCATACATACCAACATCCATTTATATTTATGTACAGTAATTTGTTGAAATTACCGCTTGCAAAATGGTTTGACAATTCAGAAATTTTTGCTGGAGTCCACACAACAACCTAAAAAAGTTACATTGAATTCCGATGAAGGTATAGAACCCATAAGGAACAAACAAAAAATTCCTATTATCCTTTTGCGGTACCATGAACATAAAATCGCACGTGTAACCATTGAATGGCTTTTCCTAACTACTGTTATTTTTATGTAACTTCTAGAAGACACAGTTAAGAAAGCTAATTTTCCTTTCTACTTCACCATTATCGAAATAAATCTTATCTGAAGTGGACGAATAGCATATTTCGTTCAAGATACAAGTGAGATAAAGAAAATCCAATCGACAGTAAGTTGTTTACAAAAAGCAATCACTATATATTAGACCATAAATTCCATATTGTTTCCATAATATCGCTGAGAAACAACTGAAAAGTAATAGACTATAACAAATAAAAAATATTAAATGCACCAAGGCATAATAAGGATATCTTGGAAATAACTGATGATACAAAAGGACTATTTGAAATGTATATTATATTTAAAGACTTCTACATTAATACTTTATTTCAAAACATCGACTTAACAAAAAGTAACAAATATTCACTATACCTAAAAATAACAACATAAAGCAATAATGGATCATAAAAAATACCCTCATAAATGATCCATCAATCTTTTACAAATTTAAGTAAAACTCGATAAAGGCCTTTCTCAAAGCGAAACAAAGCGAAAATATGATTTTGTTTATATATTATGCATTACCGAGTTACGTATAATTGTAGAAAATTCCTTTGGAAAGTAGAAAACCTAAGCGGTTATTTCCAGAAAATTAAATACCTATATTTTGTTTATTAAGTAAATAACATAGGCATATGGTATTTTAGTACCTAACGAATGGTTAGAGCCAGGATTGGAAAAATGTCAAAGTTCGAAAAGTTTTTCATGTAGTTTTAGGTTTGGGATACTTAATTCAAAAAATTCGTGTCATATCCCTAAAAGATGGTGAATTTAAACACAAAGTTTTATATTTAACCTAGTTCTCGTTTTTTAATTATTCTGTTGATATAAACACAGATACACAATCAAGGACCCTTCTGTGACGTTTTAGAATTCAGAGGAACTCAAAACGTGCATTCGCTTTGAAATCTCAGTATCGAATTTTTAGTGATATGTAATAGTTACTTTTGGTAAGAAATAGAGAAAGTTAAAATATATAGATTCATATGCCTTTATCCATCCATTCTTTAACAAAATATTTTTACTTAAGTTTATTCTTCTATCTAGTTCATGTAATACGAGATAAACACTTGTAGATATGATTTTATCGTGATTTGTAATATACAGCCATGGAAAAATGATTGAGCGCAAATTTCTGTGTGTCCGACGGAAAATAATATATAAAACAGGTGATTAATAAACTCAGCTGTATGTGGGAAATATCGACTTGTGTGAACCGCGCTGCAACATGACATGGGATTTAGAAATATTCTACTCTCCTACTGCGCTCAATCATTTTTACCATGGTTGTACAACGGGCATAGAGAAATACAGTAGGCTTAAGTGATAGCTAAATCTTTTAAGAACTGCTCGCTATGTGATGCCCTTAAAATCCCATTCTCTTTGCATGATCAGGAGAAAAGAGAAAACAATTATAAATTGAATAATTAATTACTTTTCAAGAAAAGTATTGGTATCCTACAGGTCCAAACTATAATAAGGAATATCTCGGAAAAGATTATCCCCACAATGTCATAGATTGTGTATTTTATAGAGAGCTACATTTTTTCAGTATAGTAAGATGTCTATTTCTTTCAGTTTACCAGTTATGTAAAAGTAACCCAGAATGAACAGGACTTCGGAGGTGACCTGCAGAGTATTCAAGAGATATATTGCACTTGTCATGAAAATAGTTTACCATGTGATATGTTAATGGAAATGTAATGAGATGATTTTGAAAAAACGAATAATTGCAAAGGGTAGTTTAAGACGTGGGCATTTTTTGAAAATTTTCGTGCAGCATTATTTAAAAATGCTGAAATTAAATACCAAGTTTGGTTTTTCACCAACTTTTTGTTCATGAGTTATACTGTGCACAGATACATTTTCTAAAAATGTTTTTAGTGGACTTCAGAGGTCCTCATAACATATATATTTCTACTGAAATCTCGACATTGGATTTTTGAAGACTTGTAGAGCAAGTAAAAGCGAGTTTTTGTACGAGCAGTTTCTGAAGCTGAAACGCCGACCATACCCTGATGTTCTGTAGCCGTTGAAGATTAGTGTAAACATAACCACAATAATTACACCCTGAATGTGAAAGCTCCAGTTTTACATAATGCGAGATATGGAACACGCACTTTTGCGGTGGTTCACCTTCCTGATGATTTATGGCTTGTGTTTAAGTTTTAAACGCCAGCGTGATTAATTACTGTTGATTTAGTCCTGTGCCATCGCTCACAATACTTTTCTATAAAACTTTATTTCCAGCGAGCTCTGCCTTTATTTCATCACTCCTCTGGTATGACCTTTAATTACGTACAGAACAGCTGCAGATCCTGTCGGAAATGAGAAACGTGTCTCAGAACCTTCTCTCTGCTCAACCAGGAAAAATTGTCTAGTGTGTAACAGTCACACGGGGTTCTCTATTCACTTCCACTACGTAAGGACACTACCGAATTTAAACATGTAATGCATTTATTTCTCTGCAGCTTACGAAATTAGGATTTTTTCAAAAACTAGAAAATAAGCTTAAGGATAGCTCGGGGCGAGGGAATTTTCTTGAAAATGTTCCTGCAGCATTTTAATAAGATACTGAACTTATTCAGCAAGCAAACTAGAACGAGACAAACAACTGTAATGGAATGCCCATGAATTCGCACCCACCAAGCACTGGCCTAAGGGTAACAGTACCTTCATATCCCTTTCTCTGTCTCTCTTTCTCTCTCTCTCTCTCTCTCTCTCTCTCTCTCTCTCTCTCTTGCCATATATTTACAACAGGATCGTTCTAGTATGAGACTAATAAGTAAGTGACTTTTTGTTTTTGAGATAAGTTGCTCACACACACACACACCCGTACGCGAACTTTCTCTAATTTATTTTTCAGGTACCTTAAATCACGATGAAATCTCTACGTATACCTTCTGGGTGGAATTCATGTGGCTTTCTCTACTCACTCTTGTACGAAACGTTCTTGAAAATGCTTATTCTTCCATCTCCTTGATGTTAATAGAGGTGCAGGTTTCTAGAAATGGTATTATTACATATATTCTAACAGGTAAAATAGAAATAAGGGGATACTGTAGGGTAAAATTACAATGAACTCTTTTAACAGCTTGTCGCCATGTGATGGCTTTGAATTTCCACCCTCTTTGTATGTCCAGCACTTAAAAACGAACGATTAACTACCTACTATTTGAGAAAATACAAGAACTGGAAAATTCAAACGAATAACAAAGAAAATGTTGAATGTGGTTCAACCACAAAAAGTGACAGCTGCGTGTTTCAACGAGATCTAATTTTTTGTGTGGTAAGATTTAGTCTATCCCTTACGGCTTACTAGATATGCAAAAGTCTAGCTTGTGAGGACATTCTCATAAAATTCAAGCTGGGCTTCCGTACACCCCTCATGCGAGCAAACACGTGAGAACAATCAGAGCGGCAGAACCAGAAGGGGTTTTCGAGGTTATTCGAGAAGTATAGAGCGGCCGGCGTATTTGTAGAAGTTCTAGAAAGGTCCCTGTTACGTCAGCCTTGCTGTATAGTTTGACGACAACAAGAGTTGGGAGTCAGTCAGTTTTTACTTTTAATGTGTGTGTGTGTGTGTGTGTGTTTGTTGTGTGTGTGTGTGTCAGGTGTAATTGTATCGAAAGTCAGCTGCTTGAGTGACAGAGAAAGTGAGGAAAGACACAAGGGAGTAAGTCAGGTTCATGAGAAGAAAATAGTTGTATTGCAATATTACGAAAGACTGTAGACTGTATTAACGCCAGTAAAAGAGAACCGTGTTGTGGAAAAGTTTTAGAGAAAAATGAAGTAACAGAACAAATAATGAGCTGGACTTTAGTCACTTTATCACTATTTGGTATTTTAATCGAGGTCGTTATAGCCATTTTGATAAAATCAAAACTTTAGATAAGTGCAGCCTGGGATGGTGTATTTTCTTATAAATCTTCATGTCGCATCCTTGAAAGATGCTGAACTTGCGAACTAAGCTAGGTATTTAATGGAATTTTAATTTTCACACACACACGCGCGCACACACACACACACACACACACACACACACACACACACACATGCACACATATACATTTTTAAACGATTTTGGGGGGGCTCAGTAGCGTCTCAAAACATGTATATCCTGTAAAATCTCGGTATCGAATTTTTGGATGGAATACAATACTTCCTCTACTTACTGTACGTAATAGAGAAACTTCTTCCTCTTTGGTCGGAATCTGTATTTCTGAGCTGTTTTTCTAACCGCACTCCATCAAGCCCAGGCATCCCGAAAATGTGATAGACGATGTCAGTTGCCTTTATAACAACATACAGTGACCCAAATATCGTGCGGAGGTAGAGCAGAACCTATTTTTCAAGCGATCTGTGGATTTTATATTGAGCGGATACGTTTAGAAGTAGGGGAATAAATTGGTCGGTTGGTACTCCTTCCTCCGACCTGTCACGGCAAAAGGCATTATGGAGCATTAATCAACGTGACATTGGAAAGAGAAACTGTTCTTATTTATTTTGTACCTTGCCAAACAACGCTACCTCTCGTAATTATTGATCTCTCTCTTTGCAGTATCCCACAGATAGCAGTTTAATCACAACACGTTTCGTATGGGACTGACAGCAGGAAGTGAGAGATGAGATGTGCTTCCATGTGCTCTTTATCTGCCATGTTGGTAGGCCCGGCGGGCGCGCGATGGATGTATGTATTTCTGTACATGAAACAATACTTTAGGTATCACTTGTTCACATAGTACTTGAGTAGCCAATAATATTGTAACAAAGACACTTCCATTAATCCCACTTCTGACACCATTGTTGCCAAGAATGACAAAAGTAGAGCCCAGTTACTTTCTTCTCACTTTATTTTCTTCTAAAGCTTTTGAACAAATACAATTCTCTTACTGACGTTAACGCAGTTCTTTCATTGTCTTTCTTCACTTTCTCTGTCTCTCATACACTAACTCTAACGAGACAATCACTCAACACTCATTAAAACGTCTTCAATTCGACGCGATGTATCTTTCTCAGCTGTCTCGCACTCACTGATGTGCTGACCTACTCAAAATCTGATTGGCTTCTTGCGCTCCGTAAGCTTTTATACCGACGATTACATAGCCAAAATTTTCCCGAACATCTACAAACAAACCACCCGCGGGACACCTCTCGAATACTTTGGAAAAACCTTTGTGTTGCCACTCGATTGTTGTTAGTCACGTGTTTGCCCGCGTGTGTGGTGTTGGGAAGCTTCGCCTTGAGCGCCTTTGATACACGCACCGCCAGTGTTATGGGGTAGCCCAGCTCCAGCCCTCCTTTATACAATGCGCGGCCAGAAGAAAACTGAAGAAATTGTGGTTGAACAAAATGTTGACAAATACTTTCTGCTTAAGCTCCTATAAACCAATTTAAATCTTTATATGTTTTACTTAATATTCCTATGAAAATTAAAAACAAAAAGGATTACTTAAGGTAAAACTCGCCATTTTATCTTCACCTTCCACATCGCCCTAAATTTGATAAAATTATATTATAATAACAGTATAAAATTCAAATTAATAGGAACAAATATCTCGGAAATGGCTAATGCCACAAACAAGTTTGACAGTTTCTCTTAGACGCATCTACATTTTCTAGTTGTAAGAAATAAATTTAGAATAAATAGAATTTCACTGAATATTCGCAACAAAAAAATGTGTTTTTGTAGTCACGCAAATATAAAAAATGTATAGGTATGGTGTTCTAAGTAACATCGTAGATACACAATTAACACCACTAGTGTATAGTTATATTTGAGCAGCATTATTTTCCTACGTTTTCTACCAATTCGTGAAATGTGTTGCTATATCCCTAGAGTTATCTAAAAGCGCATGGTTTAGGCAGTGTTCCTACAGTTGGCAACTCTGGTTGAGCAAGTCTTTAAAACTTTTGCCGTCATACATCGTGGACAAAGTGAAGTTATCTTCACTTCAGAGTGACGCGTTGAAAGAGCACCCTTTAATTATCTCGGCTTCTCAGTAAGAATTCCATGGATGATTCTGATATTAGTTTTCTCTATTTCTGAAGGAGAGACTGAGTATGTCATGCCCACACACTGGTTGCTTTAGATCATCAATGTCGCGTAATGCCCGTCATCTTTTTCTATCCTTCTTCGCATCGAAGTTAGTTAGCAATGGCACATTTCAGGAACCCTTGCTGCTTAAACGGCGCTTCTTCCCAAAATGCAGAAACGTCTAGAACAGGGAAGGAGAAACAAGACGCATCGCAGTCAGCGCCAGGGGGAAAAGCTGTAAGGCCAAACAAGGGTTATAAAATATATTGTACAATATACTCTGACACAAAAAAGAAAAAGAAAAAAGGCACAAAACGCAAAACAAATATACTTCTATTTAATTGTTACAAGTTCATAATCTTCACTGACTAGCAACTGTTTTGATTATGACGAATTTCATTATACGACAGGCTCGTCCTTATACGAAGATGATGATTATGATGATGATAATGATAAAGATAATGATGATAACAATAATAATAATGATAATGATGATAACAATAATAATGATGACAATGATACACTTAATTCCTATAGGGTAACGCCTTCTCGTAAGGGGAGGGTAGCTTGATGTGCTCTTCCCAAATTTAAACTATGATAATTGTCTTTAATAACCTGTCTTAACGTACATTTGTTTAAACTTATTTTGTTTCACTCCTCTGAACTCCGAGCTTCAATCTCACTCTTTTGACACAGATTTTTTGATATTTATCTATTTTTTCACTGTTACTGTCCCATCTTTCTTGACACTCGGTTTCGCTGATTGTATTAGTTACTGAGGATATTTTCGTGAGTTGGGGTTCCTAGCGTGCCGATGCAGGTGTTGCCAGCGTTCCTCTTCATTTCTTCCATCCATCTGGTCCTTGGTCATCCCGGCCCCCTCTCTCCTTCTCTTTGGTCCCACGACGTTACTATGTTTGTCCAGCGATTGTTGTTGAGCCTTACTGTGTAACCTGCCCATCTTCACTTGTTCTGTTGTCGCAGCGTCTTTCATCTGCATGCTTCTCCTTTCCGCACTTCTTATCCGGTCTCTCATTGATACTTGTATTATTTTTCTTTCCATCTTTCTCTGGGAATGAAGATATTAAACTGAAATTACATTAAAAGGGAAATTATATTGATTTCTCTTCTGTTAAAGAAAGTGTTACTTTCGAGCTAAGCTGAGATGCAGTGAAAATCCTGAAGTCCTTAGGATACCGCCCAAAAGCGTTTTTAGGAAAATACGTGCGCGCATGTTTCGCGGTGTATGTGTGTGCATAGTGTGCAGCTATTTAAAAGGATGCAAGGTTAAGACTTCAAAATATCCCTGATGCCGTAAACAATACGCCACGTGATTTTTTTTTCTCATTATTAACTCAAAGAGTAAACTTAATTATTTTTCACTAAAATACCACCGTTGAGAGAGTTGCATAAAACTTTAGGTAGATACATTGGAACTATAACAGCCTATGAAATCATTTTAGGTTACCCAAGTAGCGGAATTGCCCTAATGTACACATATTCATTTGTTATTGATTTAATCAGAATATAACAGTTTCGGAGTCGTACAATTGGTGGTCTGTGCTTTTTTGGAACGCTAAATCGATATAAGGCTACGTGAATTTGTTGCATGATCGGCTTTCTGCACCAGCAGTTAAGCTACCCTGTAGTTTTTCTGTACTATCTATTTATTTTGGTCTATAGGTGCATTTTCGTACTGACATTGTAGAGTCGAATTCTGTATTTATCTGCTGACTGAGAAAAAAAAATAAATAAAAAAACTAAAACAAAATAAGTCACTCAGATTTACGAGTATATGGGATACGAACTCGCGACACACAGACACTACCATCTGGGTCACTGGACACTTTTAGCTTTCAAACCTTTCAGTTTGCGCTATAAGTATTGATACTTTCTGTATAGCTCAGTGGTGAATCTCTTAATTCCCCATGTGCTCATGCAAGATTCCGTAGCTGGTGCCCATGCTAATGGCTGAGAAGACAACAACCCCTCTTGGGAGGCGGTGAGCAGATTGCTGGAGGCGATCAGTCTTCCCAAAGGACCACTCGCGTCTTCACCAGGGAATGTAGTCGCAAAGTGGAAACTCCCACCATCCGTGCCGCATTTTCACCGGCAACTATCGGCTGGGTATGAGCTGCATCCAGAAGTATGGGGCTCGTGGGGGAAACGCCTACCCCGTAATGAACAATAATAATGGAACAATTAGCAAATTTAACCCTCTATTATACAGTGTTGTCTTGACTAAAAAGATGTATATAATTAAGACTTTAGCTACATTGGTATCATATTTGGTTAATTTCTTACTGTACCAAACTCATCAAGATGGCAAGGTATTCTGAACACCCAGAAATTGCACATGGAGTTAAAATACCAGCGCTTTTAAAGTTCTCTATGGTTTCTCCTGAAATGTTTACAATGTTATTCTATAAATCATTATAACCATGGTTTCATTCACCAGAAAAATAAAAACATTTACTTTTAAAACATGTGAATTCAGGTACCTTTTTCTCTGAAACTACTGGCAATGCAGAATCACGCTTTTCCACGCTTCTTCTTAGAGTAATTGACCATTTTATGAAACTCATTTATTTAGTTATGTACTGCTGGGTTCAAATGACTGTGTTCCTCGTGTGCATTTATTTGCTTTTTTGAGTGCTTAAATAAGTGTTTCGCAGTTTCTAATTGTTTAATATCGTAAGTATAAATTAATAAACACAAATGCACTGAAAGTGTTCTTTCTTTAAGTCCTACAACCAATTAGGCCATATCGGACGATAAATGAAATAGGTGAAATGATGCAAAAATGAATTCAGGATCTATAGAGCTTACGGTTACCCGACATTCATCTTTCGGGATAAGAGAAAACTGCGGAAACTGTAACCAAGATTCGAACATGGGACCTCTCAAATGTGAGACAGGCGCGGTATACCCTCACTACAGGGTGGCTCAGTCGGTTAGACGCTGGTCTACTGATCCAAGGTCGCGGGTTCTAATCCGCCCAGACCGATGGTTTCTAAGTGTGCTTAAAACGATAGTTCCATGTCAGTAGATTTACTGACATGTAAAAGAACACCTGTGAGACGAAATTCCGGCACACCGACAACCTGATGTGATCTTGGCAATTGGTAGCGTCGTTAAACAACAAAATTATGAAACTACGGAAGTGGGCTGGGAAGTATTGTTTCAAAGCAAAATAGATTTTACTGGCTAGTTTGATAGTAGATCCCATTGTAACGTTGGTAGTATTTCAGTTTGAGGATACGCATAATAGCCATTTTTTCAAAACTTTCAAAAAATTAAAAATTGGTTTGTATATCCAAAAAACAATTTCAACCTTAAGCTTCAATTGTATCAATTAGTTTGCCCTCAGAGTCATTTAAGACTTTAGCGAGTGATATAGATACAGAAGAACACGTAGTCCTATAGCCCATATTTACTTTCAATGCGTTTTACTGAACTTCCGCATTTCTCACACATTTGCAGCTTAAAATGTTCCACAGTAATGCAGTTTTTGTTTTCTTCACACTTTCAAGTCTGGTCCAAAAGAAAATGCAAAGAAAAATAGTGGGAGTGATTTCCTGTAATTTTAATATATGACAGTAGGTGAATTATAAAATTGTATGAAAATTATCAAAATTGTGAAAAACACATTTTTTTCAAAGTTAATAATTTTTGTTTAATATGTCAAAACATTAGAATATGTTCTGTTCACAACTTTCTTATGAGAGTGCTTATATATAACATAATTTTTAAAATTATCAAAATTTTGAAATCTCCACCTTATGGGGCATTTTAGGTACGGTGTTAAAAATATCTGAAAAAGTTAATAAATTTAAAAACGTTAAAGATATCGCAGTGAAACTTTGTATCTACATTATTCCTTAGATGTTCTATATCTGATATGAGTTAGAACAAAATCCGCTAATAATTGGTACCCTTAATGTAATGTCGGTCACGTTGAATTCTTAGAAGCTTCTATTAAGTTGCTTCCTCGTAAAGAAGGGTGAATTAGCCAGACGAAGTAATTAACAACTGAACTTGAGCAGGCAGTCTAGCAAAGTTCCATAAGAGGATTACTGGACAAAAGCTGACCTTAGGCTTAAAGCATATAAGACGGACAAACTAGACGGTTTGTATGAGTGAGTGAGTGAGTGAGTGAGTGAGTGAGTGATTGTGTGTGTGAGTGAGTGAGTGAGTGACTGTGTGAGTGAGTGAGTGTGTGTGAGTGAGTGAGTGACTGTGTGAGTGAGTGTGTGAGTGAGTGACTGTGTGAGTGAGTGAGTGAGTGTGTGAGTGAGTGAGTGAGTGAGTGAGTGACTGTGTGAGTGAGTGAGTGAGTGAGTGTGTGTGAGTGAGTGACTGAGTGAGTGTGTGTGAGTGAGTGAGTGAGTGAGTGACTGTGTGAGTGAGTGAGTGAGTGTGTGTGAGTAAGTGACTGTGTGAGTGAGTGAGTGACTGTGTGAGTGAGTGAGTGAGTGAGTGAGTGTGTGTGTGAGTGAGTGAGTGAGTGAGTGAGTGACTGTGTGAGTGAGTGAGTGTGTGTGTGTGAGTGAGTGAGTGACTGTGTGAGTGAGTGAGTGAATGTGTGAGTGAGTGAGTGACTGTGTGAGTGAGTGAGTGTGAGTGAGTGAGTGACTGTGTGAGTGAGTGAGTGTGTGTGAGTGAGTGACTGAGTGAGAGAGTGAGTGAGTGAGTGAGTGACTGTGAGTGAGTGAGTGAGTGAGTGTGTATGTGTGTGAGTGAGTGAGTAAGTGAGTGAGTGACTGTGTGAGTGAGTGAGTGAGTAAGTGAGTGAGTAAGTGACTGTGTGAGTGAGTGAGTGAGTGAGTGTGTGTGTGAGTGAGTGAGTGACTGTGTGAGTGAGTGAGTGTGTGTGTGTGAGTGAGTGAGTGACTGAGTGAGAGAGTGAGTGAGTGAGTGAGTGAGTGAGTGAGTGAGTGACTGTGTGAGTGAGTGAGTGAGTGAGTGTGTGTGTGAGTGACTGTGTGAGTGAGTGAGTGAGTGAGTGTGTGAGTGAGTGAGTGATTGTGTGAGTGAGTGAGTGAGTGAGTGTGTATGTGTGTGTGAGTGAGTGAGTAAGTGAGTGAGTGAGTGACTGTGTGAGTGAGTGAGTGAATAAGTGAGTGAGTGACTGTGTGAGTGAGTGACTGTGTGAGTGAGTGAGTGAGTGTGTATGTGTGTGTGAGTGAGTGAGTGAGTGAGTGAGCGAGTGAGTGAGTGAGTGAGTGAGTGAGTGACTGAGTGAGAGAGGTAATATTAATCAAAGATGTCTTGGAAATGTCAGGTGTGTCAAGGTAGGCGCAGAGTGAGAAAATGAGAGAATGTATTATCATAGACGCTTAGGTAGTAAACCAACCAGAATACGTGTAACAATTGCGGCGCAGAAATAGTTGCTTATACAGCGGGAATAAATTCCAAGGATACCCCATGTATTCCAGAGAGACCCACCTCACGAAACTCTGTGATAGGAACTCTGTATAACAAAAAATGTAGTTGTAGCTCGTTAAAATTCTTAAGTAGCGGGAGATAACGGGAGTATTGTGCAGAATTCGGGGAAGTTGTTAAAGGGTGGTTGAAAGGAACAGTGTAGCTGGCTAGCCGCTTTCATCGATTTCTATTTTATTGCTGCAACTGAAATAAAGGCAGCTTAAATAGCAAACACGTGGTCTGTTTATTTGTTCTCAGGTTCCATCCGAGACATAGGTCGTCAGCAACGTCTAGTAACAGGAAGAAAGCCGCTGAACATCTATTAGCAGATGGGACTTCTGACATCGTGTGTGTTTTAATAAAGCACACAACAACGTAAAGGAGTCAGAGATAGAAGTCGCTTATTGGAGCTCTGAGAAACCTTTCTCTGCTAATGGTACACCATACACCAATTTTTTTGTCATGAAGGGGTGCTTCATGAACAATATTAGGTTCTCAATTAAACGGCCAATTTTTAGCCAACAGTTGACGCCGACATAGTACAACTTTGCCCCATTTTTTAGAGAAGTTTTAGACATGAAGCGCGGTTTTCCCTTTTTACTTTCTCTACTAGTAAGTATTGTATTCCCTCCAAAAATTCGATGTCGAGATTTCACCGGAAATATATGTTTTGAGGCCCCCTGAATCCAAAAAAAGCATTTTACAAAAATGTCCGTGTGTGCGTGTGCGTGTGCGTGTGCGTGTGTGTGTGTGTGTGTGTGTGTATGCGTTTGTGGACAGCATAACTCAAAATCGAAAAGTCGGTTAAATACCAAAATTGGTATTTAAGTTTAATATCTTCCAAGGATGCGGCACAAAGATTTTGAAGAAAATTACTCCACCCTAAAGTACCCTTTACATGGAAAATTTTTCGAAAATTTGATTTTCTTGAAAACGGTTCTAACGATTTAGATTAAAATGACATGTTTAAGATATTTTTATGAAATGTAATTTTTAATTTTCTAGCTATAGCCTATATAGTCCTGTTTACCCTGGATGACTTTTGAACAACTAGTGAACCCTGAGATAGACCAAAGCTTTCTATACAAGAGATGTACATTTTGCCAAAACACACAATTTATATCCATTTTTTTTTTCTTTTTTTAAGAGTGAACCATTTCGGAGATATTCTTTGTTATGTGTGTGAGTATCGGAAAACTTAAAGCTTTCGTGAAATGGATGATCGTTGTTCATTTTTATAGGTAAGTGTGCAAAGAGAAGAGAATCTCAAAGCTTCAAAAGATGTGACTATCGCACAAAGCCTACTGTATTCTAACTTTCGCTTTGCACCTACAAGGAAATAAGCAATAAGATAATTTGTACAATGTTTGTCTCAACTAAGACGAAGAAGATATAGGAATAAGAGTTTGTACAAGAGTAGAGAAAGTCATGTGAGTGCAACACATCGGAATTTTTTACATCTTTCTTGATTTCTTCCTTCCACCGAAACCACCCAGTCCATCTTTCTCTATGACAGTCACCTTCCATTTTTGTGGATGATTTTCTCTTAACAACAAGCTCTGCTTTTCACTATACACTCTCTTCCCAACCACCATTTAGCACCTGTGTCGTGTACTAATATTAGTTCATCATCCTATCTTAAACAATGCAAATGTAAATCATTTCCTCTGTGTGTGTGAGTGTGTGTGTGTGAGTGTGTGAGTGTGTGAGTGTGTGTGTGAGTGTGTGTGAGTGTGTGTGTGAGTGTGTGTGTGAGTGTGTGTGTGAGTGTGTGTGTGAGTGTGTGTGTGTAAGTGTGTGTGTGAGTGTGTGTGAGTGTGTGTGAGTGTGTGTGTGAGTGTGTGTGAGTGTGTGTGAGTGTGTGAGTGAGTGTGTGTGTGAGTGTGTGTGTGTGTGAGTGTGTGTGTGTGAGTGTGTGCGTGTGAGTGAGTGTGTGTGTGTGTGTGTGTGTGTGTGTGTGTGTGTGTGTGTGTGTGTGTGTGTGTCTGGGTGTGTAGCCAACATAGCTACCGCATAGTCACCGCGCCCGCCGCATCTAATTGCCGACAACAGCAGTGTCACCCATCGCATTATTGTCGGCACTACCGCAAAGGAGCCGAAGGAAAGAGACAGAGAATGGCCGCATTGTTGGGGCGCTTGCCGAAAGAGAGAAAAGGATAGAGACTTCGAGAATCTTCTGCTTTGTATTTCACCACAATAACTGAACTTTCCAGAATAGTGGGAGATATAAATAGCGGTAAAGTGCGACAGAAGAGTCAGTCCAGACAGTGAGACGTATGTGAGGCGTTGAGTAGTCGTGCCGACGGAAAGAAGAGACGTATGCTAAGCGTCGAGGAGTCGTGCCGACGGAGGAGGGACAGTTCTTGTGTTACGAATTCGGAGCCGTGCTGTTGGTGAATCGGTAAAGACTTTCTTGCTGTTGCAACGAGTGTAAAGAGTTACTGTTTACGGAAATAAAAGTTTTTCTTCATCTCGGCTACATCTGTCTTCTTTACTTCACACCCAACCAATAAGTCACAATATTCTTACTGAATCACGCTCTTTTTAAGGATTTATGCTGGTATACATGTTTATACAGACTACCATAAATCTGTGAATAAAAAGACCAAAAACTGACAAAAACTCATAAATATTTATTTTAGTGCTATTAAACACTACTTACATACTTTCATTCCATCTAACCTTTATAATTATAGCACAGTTTTAATTATGCCATTTAGCAATTTGAATGCCTGTAAGATTAGAATAACAAATGTGCTTAAAACGAAGTTTCGCATGGGTTAAAGTGAATAAACCATTTAAGAGAGGCCTCGGGACTTTTAAAATACTAATTAGCTGCACAGGTGCAAAAAGGGGGAAAACATGAGAGCCCTAAGTATGCACTGAATGCTTGTAAACAGCATAAAGTCAGAAACAGTGTTATTTTAGCGTTCTAATTTTTCAGCTCTCTATTCTCCGGTTTACATTAGTCTAGACATTCTCATTTTCACACCCTTCCACACAAAGTAGGTACTTTTCCGTATAAACGAATAAAATTATATACATCACCTTAAACATAATAGGATGTTAATGAAGAGGTGAGTTTATTTGTTAACATGTCATAATAGTATTAAGTAATAATACATACGCGATCTTCAAACAAAAAAGCTGCCCCTTATTTCCCAGTTTTGTGCAATCCATGTTTTACACTCTAACCAGAAAACGTCAGCCCCTGTACTAGGTTCTATCCAAGTATTTAACATCTACATTTAAACTGAATGTTTATCTCTCAAGTTACTAGATAGCTAAGTTGGAACGAGTGTTACGGTGTATTATTCACAAATAACAATGATTGAACAATTATTGTGCTTAAAGTTATTACGAATTCATAATTGTTTTATGATATTGTTGTATATGAGGATATCTCTCCCGGTATAGCTGCTGAGCTGCTTGTGCGTTGGCTCTTGCTTCTCCATAGATCAAAAGCACATCAATTAGTCATTTGTTGAATAAATCGTGAAGAATTGGCACAAAATATTTGCGACAGCATACGCGTGGAGAATGAAAGAAGTCGGCATACCATGCTAGTCCAATTGGACAGAAGTTATTATACGTATTCTAATACAAAATGCACACAACCAAAAACTATTTTTTTTATGTCCTAAACCCTGAGGGACTTCTAAATTAGATTGTGAATTCGGTTTATAAGCCTTGGCGAGCATAAAAAAATTGCACAACGCCGAGACACGAATTCTGTCCCTGACACAAAACACAGTCTTAATTCTATTCAGCTATTTGGATGCTTGACTAAAAGCACATTCCAAGTTCAACAGTAGAATTTTTATGTCAGGTTCTATGCCATTGCCGCTTTAACACTTTTGTGCATAATTTAGCCTTTTAAGACAGTTTTAATCCTTTGCTGGGTGTTTTTTTATTATTACTTAGATCGCAAAAGCTATTACGTTTGTTATTTGAGATTTACGAAACGTAGTTTAAGCAAAAATTTAAATAAACTGTTATTTAATAGCACATGCATTTTGAGTTACGGGTTCGTGGTGGATGAGGGGTGCCTTTAATTTGTTACAGCCAATTCCGGCTATAAGTATGGAATCCGCAATTTTATTTTTAGTTGTTAGTGTACTCATATGATAGGTTCATTTTATCAGAGGCGATTTCTGAACAGCATTGCTATGTGTATTCTAATAAAAAGTTTGTAAAATCGGCTGGAAACCCGGAATTCACTCTCAGTAAACGAGTCGCATATTTTTGAGGTGTACTTTAGCGAAGAGTACACTCTGTCCCTTAAATCGCTGTTCCTCTAAATTTTGCGCATTCGTCTAAGAACGTCAAGCAGTACGTCTTAGTAAGCGCAAAACTGAATTACGCAGACAAGCGCACGGGCGGCCTACCTTCCAAAAAAAAGCGGCGGCCGAAAAAACAAAATATTAGAAATGAAATCGGAAATATTACAGTGGCTCAACTTAATCGTATGAATCACAATGTGTTCTCCCGATATAATGTTTGTTTAGCCGAGGGTGGAAAATATTTCCAGCATCTTCTATAAGGTAATTGTGTTATACATGCTGTACGCGCGGAGTTTATGTAGAAACAAAGCCGCCTGTGGCACACCCAATCGCACTCAAACATCTTTGAGTCCTCAAAACATGCATTTCCGGTACATCTTGAAATATAAATTTGGATAGCGTACAATAGCTACTAAGTATATAAAGTAAAAGCATGCATGAAATTTGGTGTGGGTATTATAAATTAATCCTGGTTTCAGGTGACACTTTAGACATTTTCTCAAGTAGGTATCCTCATATTTACTTTGTCCGTATGGTGGTGGACCTGTACTGTTTAACCAATTCTGAAGAGTAGAGCAAAATTCTGCTGGATTCCTAGCGGATACACTGAACCACACGAATAATGGCATCCACAAATTTCAGCATGCCTGAAGTTGCAGAATATTCAACACGTAGCAGATCGGTTCCTGTACCTCCTGATGCCCAACAATCGGCTACCCAACTCTCATACAGTGAACACAAAGGTTTATGGATGTCCAAACTGCCGTTTTCATTTAACAAGGCTTCAATTACAGCTTGTTCCATGTAACGGAAGCCCGCAACAGATGTCATTTTAACGGTTCAACAACAGATAGGCCATTTGTCGGAACCACTTGAAACCCGCTGCACGCATGGGAGAAAGATCAAATTTTAACTATCCAAAAGGGTAGCTTTCTATTTCGTTAATATTTTAAAAATAAATATAATAAACTATTACTTTCCCTGATACTTACTTGTAAGTGGGGGTACTATTGCTTTCTGCCTAGAAATTCGATAGATTTCACTGGATAGTTATGTTTTGAGCTCCTCTGAATAAAAAGGCGTTGTAAATTACACGCGGTGTGTGTGTGTCTACGTGTCTGTGTGTGTGTGTGTGTGTGTGTGTGTGTGTGTGTGGGTGTGTCTGTGTGTGTGTGTGTGTGTGTGTGTGGGTGTGTGTATGTGTGTGTGTGTATGTGTATGTGTGTGTGGGTGTGGGTGTGTCTGTGTGTGGGTGTGTGCACGCCTGAGCAGCATAATTAACAAATAAAAACTCAGTTAAGCATCAAACTTTGTATTTTAGTTTTGCGTCTTTTAGGTTACCAAATAACAATTCTTAACAAAATCCTCACTACGTGAAACTACATTAACACGGAATAATTTCACTATTTTTGATTTTATCAAAGATGATTCTAACGATTTTGATCAAAATGCCATATGTATAATCCCTATATTTCAATGGCAAACAACATGTATGTGTTGAACTTTATAAAATTTGCCTGTGAAGATCTCTTTAAGTAACTGCCAATCCTTGAGGAATAGACGAAACCTTTCTACACACAAATGTATATCTCGTTAATGGACATTATTTACGTCAAATAACATTTTGTGTTGCCTTTCTGAAATAATTTTCGTAATTGGTTTGAATTTTCAATTGCCTATACTTTTCTCAAGTAATAATGGTTATTCGGTTTTTCTCCCGTTCATGCTTCGTCTATTTTTTTAGTAATATATGCAGGATTTATATTAAATTCTCTAACTTTTCTGTCTCTGTCTCTTTTGGGCTGCTATACCATTCCCTCGAATGCGACTGGCCGATAAGCAAGCGGTCCAAAGGATTTTTAACTGTTAGAGGAGATAAACATCAACTTGTAAACCTGAACTTTATATAGTATTACTTTTATACTCTTTTGACATCTTTGTAACTTTGTTTTAATTCTGGTTTTTGCCTCTGTTTTGTATACTTATTTTAGGTTTTACTCGTAACTTTATTTTACATTAAAGCTTATATCTGGCTTTTGACATGAACTGTTTTTAAGGTCGCTGATGACCAAGTAGCTGAGCGCTCTTAAACCTACATCTCGTTTCATTAGAGTGCGATTTTTTTATTAACGTCCTCCAACGTAATGTCAGTCGAACGGTGAGTGAATTAAATGATGCTCAAATGAGCCCAAGGTCCATAGAGCTTTAAGTTACCCGACATTCGTCTTCTCAGGGTAAGGGAAAACCTCTTTTCTTTTACGAAACATAAACACGTTTCTTTCTCTACTCCCACTTCTCCAAACAATACATATAATTGTCTATGTTTGAAATACAAATGCAACGTATTATATTCACACAGTTGTCTCTACTCGCTTTTCTTCCTTTGGTATTTGTGGTTGTTCAATAGTGCTGTTGCACTATGCCTTCCCGATGCTTTTAGTTAACTATTTTGTTTATTTTTATTCCCTACGGTAGCCCAAGAATCTAAATTAATATTTGTTTATGTGTATTAAGTAATATGTTTTAATATCTCCAAAGAAGGCTATTAGGCAAGTGTATCCTAAGTCCGAAAGTTTTGGGAATATAACGTTAACCCACGGGAAACAGCGCGTATTTCAGCTAGTACAATTATATTAGATAGTTCAGTTTCACCATGCAAGTCTTATCTGCAGTTTTATTTCCGTTTTGTTTATTAATATTTCATTACAATTTAATTCAAGAAGGAGGTAAATATAAGCTTGAAGTACTTGGTTCTTAAGATCAACCACTAGGCCTAGGTACTCGGTGGCCAATTGAACTCCAAGGTTAATGTTATTAATCTTGCTGTAGCACCAGTATGTTCAACAGGTGTTACTATTATTCATTGTTGTGTAAAAGCTATATACAATACACTTGAGAAGATAATTGTAATATAAATGCGTTAAATCTAAGCATTTCACAATAATTCTTGGTGAGTTTTGCAAATGAATCATCCCAATATCCCAACAGTGGCAAATCGTTTAGTGCTCCTAACAGAAGGTATAAATTACTTGAATCAGAGTGGAGTTTTGTGCCTTTTGTCATCGCCGCCGGTTTTGTTTTGCCTGGCGGCGTGCTCTATGCTGAATGCTCGTGACATTACATAGAAATGAACTGGGCAATTCTTGTTTCGACAACGGAAAGGTTATCTGAGCATAAAGTTATAATGAGGTTAGAGCCAGTGGGGATTGAATGAGGTCAATTTGATTCTGTTCCAAAACTACGTGCGTTGAATGTAGCGTGACACAAGTTTGATTCATACACAGAGGCGTCATGCTGTGGTCGTGTCCTTCACCAGGCCACTTAGTTTCCTTGTGGGGTGCTGCCCACCACATACAGCAAGCAAGAGTTCTCCTTTACGTCCATATTCTCTAATAGCCCAGTCATTTGACTTACCCTTTAACCCACAAGTTACTAAATTACCGGATTCCGCACTTTCATTTTCTCTACCTTGTAACTAGAACATGGAGAAAATATTCTATTCTACTCAAAAATTCGATGTAGAGATTTCATTCGAAATACTTGTTTTGAATTCCTCTGAATCCAAAATATTTGACTTTCTCTACCACTAACCTACAAAGCCTAAAGAGGTATAATTTTTATAACAAAGGAAAACAAATAAAATAAGGAGTTAAAAAGCTTAATATTGTCAAGTAATTAATATTATTAAGTAGAGAAAGCACTATATTTTACTCAGAACTCCATCAACGAGATTTATATTCTACTCAGAACCCCATCAACGAGATTTTGAGACCATCTGAATCCCCCCCAAAAGATGTTTTAGAAAAATGTGTGTGTGTGTGTGTGTACGGACATATATTTCGGTATTCAAGAACCTTCAGAACCAAATTAAAATATCCATGATTGGAATTTGCATTTTAAATATAAATATTTTGTTTCTGGAAGGGCAGGCTTCCATATGAAGGATATTTTAGGTTAGAGGGATTTCTTGAAAATCTTTACTTAACAACCTTGTAAAATGCTAAACTTGAATACGAAGTTTGATATATAATGGAACTTTCGTTTTTTAGATATATTCTTCAAACATTACGCTCTCTCGTGTTTGCATGGATTTTCTTACGACAATTTACAATCTGTAATGCACAATGTTACACAATAGTGGC
The DNA here is from genome assembly GCA_030765045.1 of Tenodera sinensis. NCBI lineage: Eukaryota > Metazoa > Arthropoda > Insecta > Mantodea > Mantidae > Tenodera > Tenodera sinensis. The sequence goes on along the minus strand of CM060961.1, from coordinate 23,897,102 downwards.
ATAAACAGGAATGAGTTTATTCCCTGGAAAATAAAGTCCTGTAAGTGAAGTGGAAAATATTCTAGGACTGTTCCGTATCATCACACGCTGCACTCGCTAGTTGAAGCCTGGACATTTCCTTTGCCACTCCGCTCTGTTCTCTTACAAGCAGAACAAAGTTCACACACGCCACTGCTTGGATTTACCCCTGTTATTTCTGCAACTCTTAACGCACGATGGGTTGGTTTACTGGTGTCAAATTATTAAAGCTATTACACAAGACTGAGTGCGTGAGTCACCGTACATGCACATTTTAATTACAAGTTAAAGGTGACAATTAGAAACTAAATAGAAGTAAAATGTAGTGATAAATTGCCTCCGACTAACTGAAGATATTAAAGATCTGGTTTTCCGCACTTTAGTCAGCGAATTGCCCATGTTTTATCAGTTCGTCTAGTCAGTCAGTCAGTGAGTCAGTGAATGAAACAGTCAGTGAGTCATTCAGTGAGTCAGTCAGTCTGACGGTGCCTTCCAGTCTTCCAGTGTAAACTATGCCATACCTGGTATTTCTATTATACTATTTAACATAAGCCAACGAAACAAGTATCGATAGCGTTAACCCTATGATCTACATGGGAACATTGAATAGTGAAGGTAGATGTTCTTCTAGTATGATCGCTATGGATATTAACACCACAGTGCACTCAGGCACTGAGTGATTCAAGTGGCACTGAAGGAACCTACTCACAGTGGGTGTATAACTTAAGGAGGTGGACGTGTGAAAACCTTTATACCTTCGACAGTTTTAAGCCCTTACGTTGTTTCGCTGTAAAGCAGAAAGTCACTCACTCCACGGTTTCTTTCCAATATATCCTACTTTTCAACTCTGAAGGTCCTGAAACAGTTTGCAGGCTGAGAGAGTATCGCGAACATTTTATGCTTATTTTTTTATTTCTTAAGCTCCATACTGATATCCATTTAATGCAAAACATGATCAAAAGTATACTTTCAGTACCACTTGAATACTCCTAAGTACACTCAAAATTGTAATAAATGTATATGGAAAAGCAATAAAGAAGGGATAATAACCTGTACAGCGAGACTTTGATCTGTGTTTTTGTGCAGGAAATTCTCCACCAAAATGTTCATCGAGATGTGAAATGCTTTATATATTTCATGCAATCACGCCATTATAAACAGGTTGTTACTGTATTTAATATTGTGCACAATTGGCTCTTGCAATAAAAGAAATGGCATAATACCTTCATCCAAAGTTGCCGTGGCTCTTAGGGAAATGATGAAACTATTTGTGGCATTATTTTCTCTGAACACTGAACATTCAAAAACTTCTATATATAATTAAACAGAAAAAAAAACTAGGAGCTGAATTTATAATTAGTTAACATGGTATGCTAATAATAGCCTACGTCACAGTTCGTAACACCTGCCAGGAAGGGAATACAAAAACCTGTCATCTTTGGCGATAGACGAGGACAGGGAACAAGTCTAAACATACCGAAATTACATCTTAGCGAGATAAACTATCACTACTCTTAAAGGCTTCCTTTTTTAATTTTTATTAATTTTTTCATAAATCTTGACAATTATTTCAGGTGATTATTTACATTGACAAATTATGTGGTTGAGTCTATAAAAATTATTTCACCCAACAGAAAAATAATAAAATTTACTCTTAAAATGTGTGATTTCATGCATCTCTTTCTCAGAAAACGTATACAACATGTAGTTGAACTTTCTAAATCACAACACGTATTAGTAATATTAATAAAAAAAACAGCAATGCAAAATTTTCACACATTTGCTTTTTTGACCTCTCATATATTTTTTTTATAATTTCTGGAAACTGATATGTGCAACTAAATAATTGAGATTCAAAATAATGTTCATTATACTAAGAACAAGCATGAAGTGTGATTCTGTCTTACAAGTAGTTTCAGAGATAAAAGAAACGAAGAATTCACGTGTTTTAAAAGTAAATTTTAGTATTTTTCCGCAGGACAAAATAATTTTTAGACTCAACCACATAAGTTAGCAAAATAAATAACAATAATATAATCAGGAGAAACCATTTAGAAGTTTAAGAGCAGTAGTAATTTAACTCGCTAAGGTATAACTTCTGTATATTCAGGCTACCTTGTCCTCTTAAGGGACCTACATTTTTTGTATAGTAAGATTTTGTTTATCTCTTGAGGTCTACCAGTTATACAAAAGTAATTCAGAACAAAAAGCACTTCGGAAGATATTCCCAGAAAATTCAAGATATACATTTTATTGGTCATGAAAATTTCTTAAGCGTGTTATTTTAATCTAAATCCTTAGAGCTGTTTTTGAGAAAATAATTTCTGTAGAAAAACTGGTTTTTCTCTACTTTACATTTTTAATGCAGTATCTGCTAAATGAGCATTAAATTTTTAGCTATGCTCGTAGAATTTGTCTACTATATTTTGCATTTATCTGACTTCTACTTCAGTCTTTGTTTCAAAATTTGTTTAGTTTTAAAAAATCAAATACACAAAAAAGTTTTAACAAATGTTTTCAATGCCCATGAAAGCAAAATATTAATTACTTTAAAAGCAATTATTTTTTTCTTCGTGCCAGAAGCTGATGTTTGTTGGGCAATTAAGGTTTATAAAATAATAAAACTATTGTGGTATTGTAGTTTTTGATGCGCATGAATTATTTTGAATATTAAGGTATTTTCGCATTGTGAATAAATTGAATAATTAATTCCCTCAAAACTATAAAACATATTGTGCTGTAACTTTATGTGATAGTTTATAACATAAACACACTTAATTGTGCAAAATATTGATTTCACAGCTATAAAAATATATAAAATTCAAATTTCAGTACCAGGGTCCCTTAAAACATGTATTTGCGGTAAAGTCTTGGCATCGAAATGTTGGATGGTATATAGTACTCTCTGTATTTCAATAATTACATAGCAGAGAATGTAAAATTTTTTTTCTTACCGAAATAATTTATTTTTCAAGGTATTGTAGATTAACATTTTTATTTTTATTCGAATTTTCATTTTAAAACATGTGTCTGTTAGTTTTGAAATAATCGTTACACAGCAGACTAAAAACAGCGCGTGGCCACAACAATAAAATGCACCATAGGAAGTAACACGCTTCAATCAGTAGTAGAAATATTTGCATACAAAATCAAATGGGGCAAATAATTATAATTCCCATATAACGGTCATTTGGTAGGCATGGTCAACTTTATTACCTTTGTTAATGTGTTGCATGTTGAGGACACTTGAATAAATTCATAATAATAATAACAACGTTAAACAATGCTTTGTGTATCTTACTGGAAATAACTGTCGGTACCGTGACAAACGGCATGTGTATTGTAATACCATGCCCACATTTACTATATTTACCGACTGCAATTCGGTGATAAACAGTGGTGCGTGACCCGATGGTGCAACATAGCGGCTTCAGGAAAAGTAAAGGAATATTTATTGAAGCTACATACATACATTGATATTTTTAAAAATACGCTGTACTCTCATGACTTCTCTACTAAATTGTAAGCAAATTATGGTTAAAATCTTATTACTTCCTCTACTACGTATAGTAAGTAGAGGAAGTATTGTACTCTACACAAAAATTCGATGTCGAGATTTCACCGGAAATGTATGTTTTGACGCCCGCTGAATCCAAAAAAGCATTTTTACAAAAAGGACCTTGTGTGTGTGTGTGTGTGTGTGTGTGTGTGTGTGTGTGTGTGTGTGTGTGTGTGTCTGTATGTGTGGTGTGTGTGTGGTGTGTGTGTGGTGTGTGTGTCTGTGTGTGTGTGTGGTGTGTGTGTGGTGTGTGTGTGTGTGTGTGTGTGTGTGTGTGTGTGTGTGTGTGTGTGTGTGTGTGTGTGTGTGTGTGTGTGTGGATACCTGTGGACAGCATAACTCAAAAACGAAAATAGCTCCAACGACTTTGATTAAAATACCATATGTCTAAGATATTTGTACGACAAATGAAATGTACATTTAGAATTTTCTAGCTATATCCTATGTAGTCCTGTTTACTCTTCATGACTTGCATAACTGATAAACTGTAGGAGATAGACCAAATCACACAAACCATGTAGGTCCACAAAAAATGTAAGTCTCATTGAAACTTGAATTACAAAAAACTTACAATTTATGCCCAAATGAATTTTTTTGTGGAGTGAACTATTTCACAGACATTATTATTTGTGTAAGTTTAGCAATACTTATACTTTCCACAAAGGGAAGGCAGTTATTTATCTGTTTTATATGTTAGCCGTGCAAAGAGAACGGAATTTAAAAGCTTTAAAAGATGTGAGTATCGCTGAAAGCCCACCGTATTCCCACATTTCCCTTGTATCTATAAGAAAATGAGCAACAAGGTGATTCTGTAACTGCTTATCTCGATTCACATGAAGAAGATATAGGAATAAGAGTTTGCAACAATGGTTGTAAAGAGTTGATTAGAGAAGGTCTATATTAATGTCATTCGAGATAGAGGTTTGTAGAAATGGTCTTATATATTTCCTCATAGGTACAATGGGAATATGGGAATACGGTAGATTTAAGCGATAGTCAAATCTTTTAAGAGCTGAACACTATTTGATGGCTTGGACATTCTATTCTCTTTTCATGTCAACGACACAAACTTCCCATAGAAGAAAAGTATAAATTGGAAAATATAGTGTTAGTCCAAAGATATAGTGTTAGTCCACACAAATTGCATATTTTGGCGTGTTCAAAACTTTACTTTTCGCTTAGCAAGATCTCTCAGGATTTCAACATTAACGTACCTACTGTGGCAGCGGCCGCACATCAAAGGACGCTCGAGGTCAACTATTTCATACCACTGCATTGTTAGGCAATTCACAGCAGGAATAGAGTCCGATTCCAGACCGTTTAAGAAGCTCCGAACGCCGGACGTTTACGAGAAGTCTCGTGAAACATGTTTTTCAGAGAAATCGACGGTACCCAATTTTTGGCTATATAAGCGATTTGCACGGACAGTCGTTTTGTATTGTGCGAGTCCTCAGATTTGAAGTGAGAGTGTTGAATCAGTTTTAGCAGTCAATCATCGGAGTTTTTTGTGTGAAAAATCGAATAAACGATAAAACAGAGAACTTGTTTTGTGATTCAGTTTTAGAAGAAATAATGTGACGTAACAATAACTGGAATTGTTATTTGTCAGAGTATATTTATAAATAGTTTAATCAAAATAAGTTACCTACTTTTGAGACAGTAAAAAAGAAGCGAACATTTTTCCATGTCAAGGATAGTTTAGGGTAGTGGAAGTTTGTAAGAATCCGTTTCATCCTTGAAAGAAGCATGTGTTTGTTCTCCTTTATTCCACAGCTTCAGAAGCAGTTCCTTCACAGATGATATTTCTTGGTCCTTGTAGACTTCGGGTAGTATCGCATATTCCTATATTTTACAGCCATCATAAGAGTTTACAGCTCCGACCTCTCGCATCTTGGGTCGTAAATCTGAGACAAGAATTTTAGTCCATCTGACATAAATAACCACAGAGTTGCCTCGTTTCGGAACAAAATAGCAGTTACGTTTAAGAAGATATATAACATAACAAGTGTGATTAGGCATGTAAATAATATTACCTGGATTTCTCATTCATAATGAGAATTACAGCCCACCTATTCCACGACATTCCTATGCGAACGTTCTGTCCAACATACAGGATGGAAGGGAAATTATTACATTCCTTCTAATGTGTGCTTCATAGAAGCATTACAAACAAAAAAGTAAACTGGCATTTTGTTCTTTGATCAGCCGATTTAGAAAAAAATAAAAGGCTTTTGTTCCAAATTGGATGCTTAATTCCACACAGATGTACGAAGATAATTTGTTACTTGTAAGATCCATAGAATAACTTATTTCAACATATCTTTGGTAATAATTTTTATAGGACAGCAGACAGGGTTTCCAAATAATTAATCACTTAAAAGAAATGAAAGAATTCTCCAAGCAGCTCTTTCAGATGTGAAGTTACTCAACAACGTTCCGTTGAGGTTGATAAGGTAATTGCACCGGTTTGTGGATGTAAACAATCGGTCGCTTGTGGGTCGTATAATGTTTTGGGAGCTAATGATTGCGATTGGCCGAAACTCGTACAGTAAACATGGAAGGAGACAGCAGGTTATTCATTTACGTTGGCGAGACACGTGGTAGCAGTAGTGTAGTGCATTTGTTTATGTACTGACCTAGTGAAAGTGACACCCACACAATCTACAGTGTTGCCAGCTTGTTTCCGACAAAACTAATGTGTTCCAAATGCCAAGATCAACCACTGGTTTATATTAATGTAATGACTTTCTTTTCACCCGGTATAGTACGGTGCTGAACAATATTAATATCAGTGTAACTTTCGTTATAACAGATGCTCGAAGGACACCCCTATGCTTCATGTTGAATACATCACTAAACACTTTTTTACTTTCTCTGGTACGTATAGTAAGAACGGGAGGTATTGTATTCGACCCAGCAGTTCGATGTCGAGATTTCACCTTCGAACTCGCACCTCTTGAATGTGAGGTAGACACGCTACCACCACACCACAGAAGTGGGCTGAGTGACTTTTGTATAACTGATCAAATTGCGTAAGCTTTCATGGCCAGTGTCAAAGTAGAAAATTATTATCCGGGCTTGTGGGCTCTGGTCTATATTTTCTACTAGACCACGGACCACAAGCCCGGATAATCATTTTCTATTTTTTGTATAACTTTTAAACCGTAAGAGCTAGACAAAAATCTTACTGCACGCACAAACAGGATCTTGTTAAAGAATAATATTTTAAGATTTAAGAGCTGGAATCAGGACTGAAAAATTAAATGCCATAGCCGGGATTTGAACCACGAATCTTCCGCGGATCTTCCATCAGTAAATTTGTTGGCATAAATATATAATAATTACTATTTATGCTGTTTACTTTCTTTTTTCTCTTTCTTTTGTTTCTTTTGGAGTAGTGATTTCCCAGCTACTTCTTGTAATTCGTTTTGACTGAATACTTGTACTTTTCTCAACTGGTAATTCGGAATTGTTCGACTTTGTTCTTTTTCTCGTGTTCATGCAAAGAGCATGGATTTTCAAAGCCATCACCTCTTTTTAAATATTTGACTATCGCTTTACGTACACTATGATGTAATGAAGTATGTAAAGGTGAATTGAAACTGTACCTGATTAACAAGAAACAGAAATTGAAGTAATAGTTTGTAGAAGAGTGAGTAGAAAAGTCCTATGAATGCAACGCATCAGATTTTTCTTCAGCATCCCAAGTTTCGAGACCATGGAAATCTACACTTGGCACGTGGCTTTTAAAGCAGACTTCAGCATCTGTTCAGCACTAAAGAAAGAGAGGCAGTGTGGTATCCGTTAAATGTAAGCATTACTGACAAACGGTATGAAATTATTGTTATGAATAGCAATAGAGGGGTGAAAAAGTGAACAGTTAACAATATGCAATGGGGGGACAGAAGTGGGAAGGGAGAGAAAGAAATTATGTACATATTTTAGGCCGCCATGCATTCCGTTGTGTAGCAGAGATATTCTATCTCGTATCCGTGATCCAACGCTATGTCACACTGTGTCAGCCGCAACGCGTAATTAAACCCTATGGGTATTTCAGGTTGGCTAGTCCAAATGTATTTTTCGTTCTCACTGTTGGATACTAACCACTGAATCCTGAGTCAGTGGAATAACAGCAACATCGGAACATGGTTGATGTTGTCGACAGGATATGGCATGAAAATAACAGCTTGGATTTCTCCGTATTATAAGAAAGGAACACTTAGTCACAGTAGTTTGAGTTTCTGCATGTTATGAAAACGGAATTTGGAATTTCTTATGGGAAGAAAATAGTTTGGGTTTACGTATACGAAAGCCTGGTGTTGGGATATGGCACGTGTAACCTGGGAATAACAAGTTGCATTTCTTTATAAGAAAGGTACTCTTTACCAAAGTAGTTCGAGTACCTCCATGTTATGAAAACGGAATTTGGGATGAAGTATCGGAACAAAATGGTTTGGTTTTACGTACACCGTGTCTATGCGCAGCAGTGCTGTTGCAAGAAAGAAAAATCGTCTTAATTTCGCATGTTTTATTACATTTCCGTGATTCATGTAGTTTTGAACAACTGAAACCTCAAATTTTGATGTCTTTATGGATAAGCGCACGTTCCACACATCAAACATTTGGTGTTATCCAAATAATTAATTAATACAATACATAGATTAAAATAGCTATAACCCCAGTTCACTTCTAGATCTATTTGCGTGCATTTCCATAACAAATCAATAGATTTCAAAGGTGGTACTTAATATTCGTCGTGTTTTTTTGTTGTTGCTTGTAGAAACATAATTCAGTAAAACCCATACTGATTTCTAACACCCATTACAACAAGCATTACGTACAGTATACCGAAGTCAATGGTGTGAAGAACTGGTAGAAATTAGGCAGGTGTTGCAAAGCCAACGAAGGGCATTAAACGCCGCAAAACGTGTGGGTTGACCCATCCAGGGGGAACCCATAGCAATGTGCCGAATTCACACGCAATACTACCACATTGTTTCGGAGGCTAGGCTGCCTGTTTTTTCTATTTCCTGCTGGTTTCCTTTCCTGGCTGTGCTACAATCTGAGGCCAGGAATGTAGATCAAAGTTACAAACTCTGTGTGCAACGGTTAATACGCTGTAGTTTTACCCCAGAAACCACTCATTCTAAATACTTAGCGTTAGAAGTAAAAATTCAATACAGAAGGGTTTCCGTATTGAGAGAAATATTACTAGAAAATCGTAACGCAAAGAATTGCAATTTAAGGTGTACTTAAAACTCAGTCTTGTCTTCTGGTATTTATTGCGCATTTTGGTAAATAATCTTAAATATCTTCAGTGTTGAAAGGCAGTTCATATATCCTTAATCCCTAACCAATTTAAAAAAAAAAAAGAATAAAAACACGCCATCACGTTTTCTTAAATCTTCTTGTATGTTTAACAAAGTGGGTGCGTGGTTTACTTGTATGTATTTCAATAAAATTTTAAAATTATCGAGGTTTTCTTCAAACTTCTACATATTAACTCCGCATTTGTAACATTTGACAGTTTCGTGCGTATGAACGGGCGAAAATATGGCGCTAACAGATACAACGTAAATGCAATTTCATCGGAAACAAACATGCAATAATGTAAACAAAAAACGCAGACAAAGATTGAACCTAAGACCTCTTACACCGTTGTACCACAATAAAACGTGATGTGCAAAATATTTCTAATGAAAGCTTTTTGGCTAGAAAATTTGTATTCGTATGTTTCTTAAAGTTATAATAGTTATATTATATTGCTTAATATATGGTGCGGCAGTGGGATACGATAGTTTCTACAAATCTGTTGCAGGAGATTCAGAAGAAATTAAACAAAAACACATATACTGGAAGTAATCTAGTACAACGCAGTTTATTAGTGTCCCATTACGTTTTAAAAGTTACATTTTGTAAGTAGGGTCCACGCCAACGAATACTTCCTGAAATCTACTGTGAAAGCTACGCATCACTCGCCCTCAACAATCTCAAGGCACCAATTCGTTGCTTAAGTTTCAGCTGGAATACGGTGCAAGGCTTGTTGCGATAACCCTACTTTTCAAATAAACCCATAACAAGTGCCGTGCGACATTAAATTCATTTCTACATTTCATACATTGCTTGTATCTTCAAAACGTTAAAAGATATCATTTACTTAACTAGTTGTCACTAGCATTGTCCAGTGACATTCATGGACTAATTCTTCAACAAATAAAACAAGATGTTTTCTACTGCTCTTTTTAAACAAAGTTAGGTAAAATGAAAAGTATAAGCATAAATCACCTGGATTAAAAATTTAGAAAATGTTGAACTTGGTTAGCATTTAATTGAAGTAAATCGTAAAATAATTTGTGCTATTATTGAGGATATAAACATATGTCTGCATCTTCACGTAGAATGTTTTATAATTTTTTCATTTGCATAGTTCTCTTTATCTCCTATGGCATTATCGGAGGCATTGACTCGAAAATCAACTGATAGTATTGTTAATTATTGAATTAGAGGTTAACTTCATGTTGATTTTAAATGGAGTTTTTTCTATTAAACACACACACACACACACACACACACACACACACACACACACACACACACACACACACACACACACACACACACACACACACACACACACACACACACACACACACACACACACACACACACACACACACACACACACACACACACACACACACACACACACACACACACACACACACACACACACACACACACACACACACACACACACACACACACACACACACACACACACACACACACACACACACACACACACACACACACACACACACACACACACACACACACACACACACACACACACACACACACACACACACACACACACACACACACACACACACACACACACACACACACACACACACACACACACACACACACACACACACACACACACACACACACACACACACACACACACACACACACACACACACACACACACACACACACACACACACACACACACACACACACACACACACACACACACACACACACACACACACACACACACACACACACACACACACACACACACACACACACACACACACACACACACACACACACACACACACACACACACACACACACACACACACACACACACACACACACACACACACACACACACACACACACACACACACACACACACACACACACACACACACACACACACACACACACACACACACACACACACACACACACACACACACACACACACACACACACACACACACACACACACACACACACACACACACACACACACACACACACACACAAAACCAAAATCCTTGAACTTTCAAAATCAAAGTGGACACTACATTTCGGCTGGGTGAAAGGACATGCGGGAATACACGGAAATGAACTTGTGGACAGACTAGCAAAACAAGCTGCCGCAGAAGACACTGAAATAATATATGACAAAGTATCAAAAGAAGCAATAGTAACTAGAGAGAAAGAAACTGCATTCGAAGAATGGCAACAACAATGGACAGCATCAAGGAAAGGAGCAGTAACCAAAGAATATTTCCCATCCGTGAGAAGAAGATTGAAGCAACGGTTACCAATATCTCCGGAGTTCACAGCAATGATAACAGGACATGGAAAGCTAAGATCATATCGCCACAGATTTGGATTTTTAGATAACCCAATGTGCAAATGTGAAGAAGAGGACCAAACAGTAAACCACATTATATTTCGATGCAAAATACTAAACAACCAGAGAAACCCAATGATTAGGAAGATACAAAGTAAAGGTGCTACTTGGCCCATAAACAAAGAAGAACTTGGAAACAATTTCATACAACCTTTCGTTAACTTCATTAATGCTATACAATTCACAGAAATAGAATGACTTAAGTTCAAATATATATAATTTCTACTCATTACCAAAATTGCAATCAGTATCATTGTCCAAACACAGTTCAATACTCTACTGCTGTTACAAGTATAATAATATTTGCCTTTCACTATATGATAAGTACCAGATTTATGATTTTGTAAATGTTCAAATAGAACATCACCAACATGTACATGTATATAAAATGTAAATTGTATGTAAATAAATAAATTCAAGCATGTAGTATTCATATGGAATGGGGCATGCATTTAACAAAAAAAAAAAAAAAAAAAAAAAAAAAAACACACACACACACATGCACTCTCTGCATTCTTACTTCTAGACTCTGCGGATAGAAAACGGTTCTGGTTAAGCAAAAATCGAACTAAGGATCTTTGGGTTAAGAAATCAATATACCAGCCACTTGAACAAAGGGACAGCTTTCACACCAATTACACATATTTAAAATTAAGAACAAAATCAGTTCAACCACCGCAAAAGGATGTCCACGTGGAAGTTCACTCTCAGCGAATATAAAACAGCAAATTATATTTAAGCCATCACAAAGTCATGAAGAACTGAGAAAGGTTTCGTAGAAAAGTATTGCTATGCAAGCTCAAATCCTTCAAGTTCAACATCATAATCTGCATAAAAGTCTGGTAAAGTATCATTGTATTGAAGCTGAATATTTAGGGAACATAATACATATTAAACAAAATATAAAATTAAAGGTAATTGGCAATATTGGTTACTAGAAAACAAGAATCACTGGTTTCTCATTGCAGAACGCCTTGTTCAAGAGGTAAAAGGTTATGTGGACACTTGGAAGTACGATAGTACTCCACTTCTCTACATTGACCATCAACTGCTTCATTTGGAGAACCTCAGTCCTTTGCAAGAGCAATGTTTACACACTACTTGCACGCATACTTTGTGATGAAACGTTTCCTCTCGCAGTGTCTTTTTCAAAGAAGGGTAGTAGAGGGACTGGCGGGGATGGTGGTAAAGGCTGGTTCATAATAACCTGAGAACGGACACCAGAACAGAAATGAGCAACGGAAGCGAAACAGCAGACATTATTTTATAACATAAAACCCAGGAACGGGACCGTTAAGGTATATCGATATCCAAGTTCAAAGTCCATGGGGCATCATTTCTTTGTGATATATTTTCACTTGGTTCCAAATCAGCCACCGTAATACAACTTAGCCAATGTCCAAAATCCATGGAGAACATTTCTTCAAAATGCAGTACCACCATTATTTTCGATTTCTCTAGTCGTAGCCAGTGTCGTTTCTGTATTAATAGTGAACATTAAAGTCATTTGTTATTCTTTATTGTTCTTTGCTAATTCTATTCATTTTTGCTGTTCTTTGTAGTTTTTACTGTAAAAATAATATTTGGTTTTAAAGTCACAATCAATTGGAAAGGTCTCGTCAACGCTGATCAACTCGCAGGAGTTTTTTTATTTGCTATTAAATCTACTGACATGGGGCTATCGCTTTTCAACACACTTAAAAACGATCTGTTTGAGTCGGGTTTTACTGACGACTCTGGTATCAATAGATCAGCACGTAGCGAACTGAGCCACTATTCACTTTGTAGAAACAATAACAAAAACATACTTCTATCAGAACTAGTCCACCCATTTTTAGAAAAAATGTTACGTGCTATTGTTTCTTGAGACAGTAGTCAGTTTTGAGTCACATAATTATGAAGAACTACAGACTCGGCGCTTTGGCTGGAAGAATCAACGTTCAATGAATCTTAAGAATTGCTGGAATTTCTTTCCGTTTCAGTTTTCCACTTGCAACGAGGCGGAGATCTAGCGGCTGTTTAGGTCACGACCGCCAAGATTAATTTCTACAGTAATTCCCATACGAAGAAGAAAATTCAGGTCAGCATTTCAAGCAGTTCCTATAAAACTATCGTAAGAACTTCGTTGTTTTTGTTTCTTTTCTTTCTTTGTCTCTCTCTCTCTCTCTCTCTCTCTCTCTCTCCTCTCTCTCTCTCTCTCTCTCTCTCTCTCTCTCTATCTCTCTGTTTTTTTCCCTCTTCTTTTCTTTAACTTAGTCCCCCTTTTGAAGAACAGCATAGCAATGTATTAAGTAGAGTTGAACTTTTTTTTAGCAAGCATTGTAGTTAAATGTACTCATATCTTGAAGTAAATATGCATCAATTGAAGCAAGGATTTAAAATCTATTTCAAAACCTTATTACCCAAAATTACTCTTCTTACAAGAAAGAGAAAAAAAGTGGTGAATAAGTTTCGAACTCGAAAATGACGACGATCTTTTATTCGAGTCATTAAGTCATAAGGCAAGAGCGGATAACTGTCCAAAAAGCCGCAAGTTTAGCGCGCATGGGTTTTAATTGCTCTCTCGCATGTACGCAGCTGCAGGCGTCTGCTGATGCTCGTGCATATACCAGGGCTGTGCGGTACCAATTACTCATTTATTCTCCCCGCCCAATTAACCTGTATCGCGCGTGACTGCATAAGGCTCCACACTCGTCATAAGTCGTAATAACCATTGCGTCAGAGAGCCTCTCTATAAAGACCCTTCGTTTAGGTGTGTTTCGCTCCTGAATGGTTGATATTAGCCAGTGGCGTACCAAGACTTTACAAACTTATAGCCGTAACATCGAAATTTGAACAAACAGGCCATAATTCTATCTGAAATTAATTCTTTAAAAGGTCTCCATATTTTCTGAAAATACTTTGGTCTACTTCATTAACCCTAGTAATGACAAACCTTGTTACAGAACTTATACTAGCAACGGGAGTAGTTACTTTATGACCATCCCTGGTAACAAAATATCTGAGCAATTTATTTTAAAATTTGGTATTGTCACCGCGCCCGCCGCATCTAATTGCCGACAACCGCAGTGTCACCCATCGCATTATTGTCGGCACTACCGCAAAGGAGCCGAAGGAAAGAGACAGAGAATGGCCGCATTGTTGGGGCGCTTGCCGAAAGAGAGAAAAGGATAGATTGTTCTGGAGTCTTCTACTTTGTATCTCGCCGCAATAAGTGAACGTTCCTGAAGCTTCCAGAATAGTGCCTGGGAGATATAAAGAGCGGTAAAGTGTGAGAAGAGTGAGTCAGACGTATGTGAAGGTTGAGTAGTCTCGTGCCGACGGAGACGGACAGACGATGTGAAGAGTTGTGCCGACGGAGAAGAGTTAGTTCTTTGTGTTACGAGTTCGGAGCCGTGCTGTTGGAGAATCGAAAAAGACTTTCTTGTTGTTGCAACGAGTGTACAAAGTTACTGTTTACGGAAATAAAAGTGTTTCTTTATCTCGACTACATCTGTCGTATTTACTTCACACCCACACCAAAAAAGTTACAGTATTATATCTTGTCATGCTTATGAAGATAATATATAACATTGTTTAACCATTCCTGTTTTACTTTTTTACATGAATCACATTATTACTGTATGGCCACCTTGACATTTCGTTGCTTCTCAACAAGACCAACAATAAAAACGTTGAAACGATTACACAATTCAGTAATAGAAATAGGTATTGACAATAATTCTTAACTATATGTCTTTAATCAAACAATTAAATGACAGAATTTAAAAAATTACAGAAGTTGGGCAGAACGTAAGCCCCCGTTGGTATTGCTTGGGTTAACACCCGGTACAATAGACACAGGCATATGGTGCGCATTAAAGGGGTATCAGAACGCTCCTAAACAGAGGTAATGTGGGCAGTGCTTTGAAATACAGCTTTGTTGTGAGAGAAACTCTCGCTGCTTGCAATTTAACTTGTAAATTGGATCCTCCCCGGAAACTTTGTCCTAAGCCGCTCTGCCTGCTCCTTCACGCCGCTGTTAAAAAATCAAAATGTTTTCGTTTCGGGAAAATCCTTTCTTGCACCCAAACTTTCCACTGCACATCATTATTATTTACTTAAAAATTCCATTAACTGTAAGCGCTTCATCTGGAAAACCGAGCTGTGCACACGTAATCTCAAAATTCCATAACTAATTTATAAGTCAAGAGAAGCGGGGCAAAGTACTCGACAGATTTCATTGGTTCGTTTGTTTCTGTTGTGGTGGCATTTACATCCAGGACAGATAAACTGTTACGGTTTGTAAGTTTTTGACACCTCAAGTAAGTTGAGCAACACAGGTAGTTTCATGATCCTGCCTGAAATATTTAATGTTGCATTCACATGACTTTCTCTTCTCACTACAACCTTTGCGAAAGAGGGGAAGTTGGATTTACCTCCTTCCACTTTATGCGGACTGTGCCACTCTTAACATTAGTCATGCATTGTATTACATTGTTGGTCATATGTACGTTGCATTTTATTTACGAATGCACTTTCAAATCGTGTGCGACAAACTTCTGTTCATTAGTGACCTCTTTGGTACTGCTTACGTTTAAGAAGTGTATCAATATTTGGCGAGAAAGTCCAAGTGCATAGCCTTGAATAAATTATAGTTTTAAAAAACTAAAACAGACACGCTTTTATAGCAAAGCGAACTATAAAATAGAAAATAATTTTTATGTGTGAAGAGTTTGTTCTATAGCGATATAAAGACAACTAGTTCATTATATTTCAAAATGTTGTAATAAGTTCATTTATATTAACAAAGTAATACATTTGATTGTCAAAATGCGTGGGGTGTCTTTTTAGATGTATTTGTCATACTTTTACTTTTATAAATAGCTACCAATGAACTATTATTAACATTTGATGACAGACACCCCACGATGATCCTGGTCAGGAAATTAGGACAAAGTTATGATATTATGATATTACCATTGGTCCTCGACAAGTGTGCAAATTTTGAAGTCAATCATACGACTCTAAGTAGGTGTGGATTACGTCGAAAGGTTCCTTTGCATTGATAAATTTAGGTTAGTCGTTTTTTATCCTGAAGATCCTAGTCAGTACATTAGCAGAACTTCAAGATATTATGGTATTGTCATAGATCCTTGACATGTATGCAAATTTTCAGGTCTATCAGACCAATCTAAGTTGGTGAAAATTACGTTATTTGATAAATTTAGCTGTCACTTTTTTATCCTAGTGATCTTGGTCAGGACATTAGGACAAGTCAGGATATTACTGTAACGTTATCGATCCTTGACATGTGTGCACATTTTTAAGTGAATCACACAATTCTCTAAGTTGGTGAAAATTACACACACACACACACACACACACACACACACACACACACACACACACACACACACACACACACACACACACACACTCACTCACTCACTCACACACACTCACACACATATACATACATATATACACACACACTCACACATATTTACATACGAGCAAGTGAAGCTAATATAAAGCGTGTAAAGATAAACCA
This sequence comes from Tenodera sinensis, assembly GCA_030765045.1. Taxonomy (NCBI): domain Eukaryota; kingdom Metazoa; phylum Arthropoda; class Insecta; order Mantodea; family Mantidae; genus Tenodera; species Tenodera sinensis. The sequence goes on along the minus strand of CM060961.1, from coordinate 23,880,269 downwards.
ATTATAATATAGTTCAATTAGAAGAAACCTTGTTCGTAAACATATGTAGAGCTATGCTCACTCTAAATACACACTATTCTTGCAAATGCTTATTTCTCTATCTACTGCATTTTAATGGTCATAAACATTTTCACAAAGTACCTTATTGCTAATTTTCTGATAGGTTCAAGGGTGGTATGGGAATACAGTAGGCTTTAACTGATAGTGAAACGTTTTAAGAGATTGTTGCTATGCGATGCCTTTAAAATTCCCTTCTCTTTACAAGGCCAAGAGATAAAGACGAATAAAATATCCGTATTCGAGAAAAGTATAAGTATTCGCAATTTCAAACAAATAATAAGGTAGATCTCGAAAATGGTTCACTTAAAAGGAACAAAAAGTGTTTAACATAAATATTTTTTTATTTAGTAAGTTTTTGTCTGTCTCTTACTGTTTACCATTTACGCAAAAGTCATCCAAAATTAAGGTCTTCTGAGAGCGTTCTCAGAAAATTCAAGATGTGTCTTAAAAACTGCCATGGAATCGCCTGTTTGTGTCCGTGACTAGAAACTACTATCTGGTTGTGATTTTACACACTACGTGATTTGCCCTCCGACTGAAAGTGATGGGGAGGGGTTGTAGCGACTAATTACGAAAACGTCCACAAAGAAACAGGGTTGGACATGTGTGGGTCATAGTTATATACCCATGCCTTTTTTGCTTCGTTTATATGACGCCTTTAATATCCAAGGTCATATCGGTAATTAAATCATATTTTCTAAAACTTCTAAATTAAATTTAAAATTTTAATCTAAAAATAAAAATCTATAAATATAAGAATAACATTTCAGATGACTGAAAAGCAAGTAATGGTGTCTTAAACAAGATTATAGTAACGTAGCAATTACTTCTGATGAAAAGAAGTTAGTTAAATAAGAACATTAGTATGTCATGTCCTTTCGAACAGTTGCACATCAGTAATGATGTTCAGGTTTACCATCTGTGTAAATATTACATTCATACACAATTATACTCTTATACAAATTTCCAGACTCTAGGGAGGATGAGTAATAATTCTGACAGTCCATTCTCCAGCGGGAACTCGAAACCAAGACCTCTGGATTTGGAAGCTACCATGCTAACCACCTCACCACAGGGACAGTCTACATTTGCATCTTGTTAACCGAGATAAATTTCTTTACGGATTGATTTCTTTGTGGCTTAAGGAGGATACAGTGGGCCAAAGCGTCAGTCAGATATTCTATATTATGGTTTGAAATTCCACGCTCCTTGCCTCACCACGAAAAAAAGAAAACCATTAGCAACTTATCTGTTAAGAAAAACAAAAGTATGTGAGAGTTACAACCAGTGTTAAACAATATCTCGAGATAGTTGACACCATAAAAGGTTATTTAACACGAGTGATGTATTTACAAAATTAATGTTTTATTTGTCAAGCTTTTCTTTGCTTGCAGATTACAAGGCATCCACAATTAATTCAAAACCAAAGGCTATTCTTAGAAAACTCAAGGTATACATTTTATTTCTTGTCTTATAAATATCTTAAGTTATGAAATTTCAATCAAAATCGGTAAATATTTTTCAGAAAATCAAAAATATCGAAAATGTTTTGATATAAGGGTTTTTAGGTTTGAAAGATACTAAGCAATCATTAGTATTTATAAAACCTTCAAACTGGAGTTATACTGTTCCCACGCGCACACACACATAGCCAGGTCTTTTTTTCTATAAGTGTCTTTATTCAGGGAGCCTGAAAACAGGTGTTTTTCATGAAATCTTAAATTTGAATTCTTGGGTGAAACATAACAATTCACTTTGCCTACCACAAGCAGGAGACAGAGGAAATAAAACTTTAATTCATCGATTGAAAATAAGACACTAATTTGAAGAACATAATTCAAAAACAAAATTTTGGTTACATACCAAACATCGCAAACCACCTTACATGAAATATTTTTGGAAAATTTTTATTTTCTCAAAAACGGCTCTTAACAATTTTGACTAGAATATTATTTGTTCAAGATAATTTTAATACAAACAAGATGTGTTTATATCTTGACTGCAGAGGACTTCCAAGGACATTACCAAAAATGCAATATATGGGTTATGGGTGATTTTTGCATTATATGTAAATCGTAAATTACACAAAATCGTACTACATAAACAATTTACATATGATTAAAACACACAATTTATGTACAGTATCTTTTTCTGTGGAGTTGACAGTTTCCGATGTATTCCTTGTTATATGTTTGAACTTTCCAATATTTCTTAAATGGGAATTCGTAATTCGTTTTTTTATGTCCCAGATATGCAAAGAGAATGAAATGTCAATATCATCACAGAGACCAGCTCTTAAAAAATAGACGATCACTTAAAGCTTACTGTATTTTGAAATGTCCTTCTACCTAAAACACAATAATTAGCAATAAGGTAATGTTTGCAAATGTTTATCTTAATTAACATGAACTGGATAGAGGAGTAAGCGTTTATAAAAATAGTTTGGGCAAGAGTAGAGAAAGTCATGAGAGTGCAACACATCAGATTTTTTCACTCATCGCGTCCTTCTCTTTTCTTCTTTTGTCTCTTTTTCCGACTTAATGCCCGTTTAAAGACGTAAGGAGAATATCAGAAGAGTAAACTTTCGCGTCAATGGTTTGTAGAAGAACGAAGAAAGAAAGTCATGTAACTGCAACACACCAGTAATTTTTTCTCATTAGTTTTACAGTGGAACCTTCAGAGGACCATGTATTGATTATTAGTCAGCTGCATTACTGTGATTCAGGTATATACGTTACCTGGTATCAGGTCCAACAGGTAGAGAACTTGAGTTTCAAATACTTCCTTCAGATTACTTCCGTGTTTTGCTTAACAAGCAGGTCTCCAAATTGAGGACACGCACAAGGTCTCTCTGTCACTGCCAGAAACCCAGCGGCCCTCAGATCAAGAGAGCCTTATCGCCCTGCTACATTGTAATTCCGTCTGCTTATGCCCTTACGTACCCGACTTGTTAGTAACTCTCTTCAAAGCTGTCTTATCCGATTTGAACCATTTGCTTAGTGGACGTAAGCTAACAAAGGAACACATTGTTGTATTTTTCTATTGCGTACTTAAGGTAAATATCGTATTCGACACAAAAATTTGAATTCCCATATTTCACAGGAAATGTATGTTTTAGGACATTCTGAATCTGAAGATCTTCCCAAAAAATTCCAGATACACATTTTGTCATAAAATATCTTAAGAATGTAGCACTTTAATCAAAATCGCTAGAGGCAAGACCAAAATGTTCGAAAAATTATCCATGTAAGGGTAATTTGGGGTGGAGGGATTTTCTTGAAAAGCTTACTGTCGCATCCTTAGGTGAAACTAAACTCAAATAACAAATGTGGTATTTAACAGTTTTCGTTTTTGAGTTATGCTTTCATAGAGGGGTATAAGCACACACGAACGCGTGGACAAACACACAAATGCTTTTTTGGATTCAGTGGGTCGCAAAACATGTATTTCCGGTAAAACTGTGACATCGAATTGTTGGGTGCAATGCAATAATCGAGATTCGAACTCACTAAGTCTTGAGAGGTAGACATCACAGAGGTGGAGTAACTATTTCTTGTTAAGATAAAATTTAATTATAACTACACAGTTCTCTGTATCTATAAGAAAAATTCTGTAGGATAAAGCAATAGTGAGATTTTTTAAAAACGTGTGGCTATGTGATTGTTTTGATATGCAATGCTCTTCGCATGAGCACAATAAAAAACGAATATCGACTGGAATAAAGGTATAAGCATTTCACAATTCAAATAACAAAGAATACCTAATGTGTAAGTGGACATAGATTGTGTGCTCTAACGAGCTACACGTGTTTTGTATAGTAAGATATTGTCTATCTGTTACCTACGCTTTACCAGTTACGCAAAAGTCATTTAGAATGAAGAGGACTAAGACCATTCGCACAAATTTCGAAAAGTACATACATCCTATAATTAACTTATCTTGCAAATATATTAAAGGTATAATATTTTAATTACAATTTTTTTAGTCATTTTTGAGAAAATCACAAAAGAAAATATTTTACTTCATGTTAATCGACATAAACTGTGGTAGAAATGGTTTAATTACATATACCAATGGGGCAGTCTGCCTCTGGTGCGACAACACAAAAATTCAATGCAAAATTCATTCAGATTGAAGAAGTATTCTGAGACTATTCAAAAAAAAAATTCAAATATATATTTTATTTGTCATTAAAATACCTTAACATATGCTATTTTAATCAAAATTGTTAGATACATTTTTGAGAATATCAACATTTTCGAAAATTTTCCAAGTAAAGGGGTAGTTTTGGGTGGAGTGATTTTCTTTAAAATATTGTTGCATCCTTGGTTAATCTTAAATTTAAATACCGATGTTATTTAACTGAATTTTGGAATTTAAGTTATGCTGTTCATATACACACAAAGCCAAACGCACACATATATACATCGATTTTTTTCCGTAATTTTTTTTCTGGTATCGAAATTTTGCCATACCTTCTCTACCTAGCATATCCGCGGTAGACAAAGGAATAAACGTTCATAATAATAGCTTGTAGAAGCTGTATTAAAATAAAATGATAATAGGTGGAGAAAGTCACGCCAATGTAACAGTTTCTGAACGATGCTATTTCACTGGACGGCAGCGGAGACTGTGACGCAGAGTTAAAAGTAACTTGACACGAAACTCCAGACGTTGCAGAACCGGGCATTAAGGATGATCTACGACACTGGTTGGAGATTTCCTGCCCACATCCTTCACGAACATTCCGGTATCCCGTACATTGTCGACGTGATTAAAACCCGCGCTCGAACAATGTACAACAAACTCCAGAACCACCCTAACCCACTGGTGAATACTCTGGGACAATACGACCAGAGAGAGCCTCGCCGACTACCATCTAAAAAATTGCCGAAGGACATCTTAAGTCCAACGGTCTAATTTTCGCAGATGGGAAAGGCAAAACGAATATCTGTACTTAAAACAGAGTAAATCGCCTAACTCAGATCACCTCTCAGTGTGTGACTGACGGCCAGAACCAGGAGGAGATTAGCGCGTCACCTGATTGACTAACCAGCCAATCAGCATGTATGGGCAGTGCCCGTTCATGGACCTATCCCTACCATCATTCATCTTGTCCCTAAGATACCCCTGATCCCAAACATTCCCAGATTTTAAATCCCTGTAGACCAAAACACCATACTATCGCGCAGGTAAAGCCGTATAACGGCTAGGTACTGCGGTAAAGACACTTCGGGTGGGGGAATAAGCTTCCCCACTCGACTCGAACTGCCTCTGGAGCCTCTGGATCACTGCTTAACACACATCGCTGAGTTGGCGCACCATCATCGGGTATCTTACCCTAGCAATTTCTACTCTTCCTAGTTTTTGTCACTTCTTTCCGTCGCTTCCTTCAATTTTTCTTCTGTATTACTCTGTCGCCATTCTTTGTTGCAGCAGCCTTATTAAAGCCTGCCCCGGCCGAGGCACTTTTTCACAAGACGTAGCCGCATCAGATCTTGATTAAACCTGTTTAAGGTTTCGTTAGGAAATGAAAAAGGCACTGCAAACAAAACGCCAGTCCCTATGGAGCTTATGAACGTTTTCTTGAACAGTTTCTATAGCTGACTTCCGAGTTATGTAGTGCAGTTGTTTTACAGAGGTGTAGAAACATCAAGAACTTCCTTCTACGGGTCTGTACACGTCTTCCACACTGACAGGCGATCATGCACACTTATATGACAAACTCTAGATAGTAAAACCGGCTTTTCCTTCTTATACCACGCACTATTTAAAACTTTACTAGCATCTGCACTAGAAATATGTGTTTTAGGCTCCTAAATAAAAATCTCATATGTTGCAGTCACATGAATTGCTTTACCGTAGTACAAACTATTCTTACAAATGCTTATTCCTCAAACTACTTCATGATAACCGAGTTAAACATTTGCAGAAACTTAATGTTGCTTATTTTTAAGTAGGCTTGAACGAAACTCAAAAATTTAAATTTATGTGATGGCGTTGAAATTTCATTCTCTTTGCATGGTCAAGTGAATAAAAAATTAAATAACTTCCCAATTGGGAACAGCATAAGCGTTAGAAAATGTATACTAAGACAAAGAATGTTTGTCAAATAGATCACTTCGCAATAAATGTATTGGAATTAAATTGGTATTTTATCGAGATCTACATTTTTGTGCAGTAAGATTTTTGTCTATCTCTTACGGTTTACCAGTTATGCAAAGGCTACCCAGACTGAAGAGGGTTTCTCAAGGCAGAAAATTAAAGATATACACTTTATATGGCATAAAAATATCTAAAACATCATATTTTAATGAAAATCGTTAGAGCCATTTTTGAGAACATAAAAATGTTCGAAAAAAGTCCCAATTAATGGCTAGGGTGGTAGTATTTTCTTGAAAATCTTTGTGTCACATCTTTCGAAGATGCTGAACCTAAGTTTTATATCTAACCGCCTTTTCAACTTTGAGTAATCCTTTTCACAGATTCACCTGAACATACAGACACAAACCTTTTTCTAAAAACATAGGCACATGTATTTCCGGCGAAACTCAAATATCGAATACAATACTTCCCTAGCTTACTATACATACTAGAAAAAGTAAAAATAAAGCATTCTTAGAAAATACGTGTTTGTGAGTGAGTGTGTGTGTGTAGGGGGGGGGGGGATGACTGCGGGGTGTGTGTGTGTGTGTGTGTGTGTGTGTGTGTGTGCGCGCGCGCACTAATGTATTTATTATTATTATTATTATTATTATTATTATTATTATTATTATTATTATTATTATTATTATTATTATTATTATTATTATTATTATTATTGTTATTGCATATAGCGTACCATTATTATAGCTATATATAAAATTATTCACATTATAGTAATATAATATATAACAAAGTTTGCTAGTCGTTCTGCTAAGCTTTAAGAACAGGAAGAAAGTAATATCTTGTTATAGTTCAACTTTTATGTTACAAAGTGATTCAGAGCTCTGCGAATATTTTGTTTCAACATCTTACAACAATCTACTATGTTCAAAGATTATTATTGCATAAAATTGAAGTCTTTCATACCAATAATTATGGCTATCATAAGAAACAATGTACAAATTTTGAACAGCCAGCTTAATTTATTGGTAAATTCAAACTGTAGGATCCCTTAAGATAAACTTGAAAATTTAAGAATTTTAGGTATCTTTTCCGACCCAACATAATGCATGGCATGCGTGGCAAGACGACGTGATTCATTGAATTATCATATGAAAGTGCAATTGTTCTATGCTGTCTAATGCTATAGTAAAGTAATAGTGAAATCTGTATGTGCAAATTCATATTTAATGGATTAGTTTTTGGAAATCGCCCAGTTAATATTTCCTTTAAATAAGTTCCATCATTATATAAATGTATAAGTAAAATGTTGTATAAATAATATCAGTGAATGGGGTTGGCAGTAGAAAAGATTTGGAAAACCCTGGCTTAAGTGGGATGATTGAGTTGAATAGTGTCTGAAGTTCACATCCCGGAAGTTCTGGATCTGTCACTTTCGGCATTGCAGAGAGAGGCGCAGTGGACGGTGGTGTGTAGCATATGCGGTGGATGTGTTTGGACGAGAGAACTGTTTCTTTCTTGGCAATACCTCCATACAGTGATGGAAAAGCTGGACCAGACTGAGTCACGCCTAAGAAATACTGGTAGTAGATGGCAGTGCAGTTAATAGTATTCATGCATTTAAAAAAACTGAATTTAAACAAGGTGGGCATTGTTTTAAAAATAAATTCTCAGTAGTAAATGTTTATTATGGTATATATTCATGTTTAGAATAAAAATGAATAAATAGGATTGATAGTTTTTAAAAAATAAGATTGTTAAGCAAAACCAATCTAGAAAATTGGCTGTATATCCGAACAAAATTTAAAGAAGATAAATTACCAAATACATAGAAAAGCACATTTTCCTAACAGATTTTTATAAATGTTACAAGACCAAGAAATAAGATCAACAGAAAACATGACTCAGAAATATTACTGAGTGAGTGAGTGAGTGAGTGAGTGAGTGAGTGAGTGAGTGAGTGAGTGAGTGAGTGAGTGAGTGAGTGAGTGAGTGAGTGAGTGACTAGGGTTTAAAGGTCCATTGACAACTAGATAATTTGGACCCATTCAGTAACTAAGAATGGGGTGTTGCAGTGATGGCAATAAATATGCTATAGAAGTAAGGCGCCACAAGGAGTCATGATTCTATAATACAAACGCGTTACAGAATCTACTGCCTATGAGGATAACAGCTAGGAATGTTGAATATGGGAACGTTAGTAATCCCGTTGCGCTGCCTCTGCCGCGTCAGATGCAGCCATTCTTTGTACCCTCTCGCCTGTTCGTTCTTCCTAGAAATTTAGTAGATGTAATAGGTAGATATAATTCAAATCATATTTTAAATGTAATAGGTCTAGCTTTGGCCGCGAGGTCCGTACCTTGTCTATTTATCCGCATCGAGTAAACCTAAGAACAGAAATACCTGAGGTTTCCTCAGCTTGACTGTTAGTGTAATTTTAAAACGCTTCATCTCTTCACAAGTAGTTACATAATGCCAGTAAATTGTTCAATTTCTCCATGCTGTAGCCAGTTGCACGGAGTACTTACTAACATCAAACTGGAAGCTTCCGACACGCGACGCAAAATACCTCCACAGGTTTCACGCACACTTAAGGGCCGCCTTTGAAGTCCCACAAGACTTGAGTCCTATAGAGCCGTCTGTCATTGATCTCTCCCACCCAGCTTCACTTAGTTCTGTATTTTTTGCTTGCATCTCTGGTGCTACGGCGGCCCTGAAATTGTGTTCCAAAACAACATTCCTTTTACAGCATTAGGGACTGTAAGTGGAGAACTGGTAAATCCTAATGAACCTGGAGAGTGAAGTTTGGTCCAATAATGAAGAACTTTTCCAATATTAGACGTTTAGAACTAAATACACTTTGGAATATTACACATCAGATGGGATACAGCATTGAAAAGCTTTACATTGCCATATTTTTATATTATTCTTATATATACACATTTCACCCCAATTCCGTGTCACTCAGGCCAATCTTGGGAATGATGTTTACCTTACATCACCCGGATCACTCCCAAATCACTTCCTTTCATTTCATTCCCTCTCTATCCGATTTTCTCAGGTTGTAAGAGTCAGCGGGGTCACCAATAGAATGCGCTGCGGTGGAGCTTGCGCTCCGGAAATACGGTGTTCGGCTGAGGGGAAGCGCTGCGGTTGGCTAGTTGCCGCCAGGGGAATTGATTTATCAGCCGGAAGTGGCCTGCGGCACGCTTTTTGTGGTGACCTGGAACTCCGTCGGGCAGAACAACTGTCTGCACCTATTAGGGACCCACCGTAGTAGTTATGTCTCTGATGCGTTCTGGCTGTCTGTAAGGTACTTTCTCCCAAGATCTCATGCACAATAAGCCATCAACTGACATGCCATAGTCCCCACCGTGACAGACAAGGCAAGACACCCCAATTTTAATGACAATATTTATTCTTGATCTTCATAAGCATATCCAGAAACATTAACACTTTGTTTATTACTGGTTTGGCCAAATTAAAATCGAATCCACGACTTCCCTGAGCCATCCAGCTTGGTTTCTGTACGGACAGTTTGTATAATAGACAGAACATAAACGACACTGTGAACGAAACACGCCTGATTTCAATTTGCTATTTGTCTTCGTAGGTGAATTACACCCAGGAGAATGACAATACAGCACATGATGTGACAATATCCAGTCTCCGGGCTCAAAACAGTAAATCCTTATCTCGAAAATGCAGTAAAATGTTAAGTGTCCAATTAGAGATAATATTCATTAACAGCCTGGGGATTCATCAGTTCAACCCAATTTCATATAATGAATGCTAAGCTGAAGTTATTGCAGAGTAACCTTTCACACGACGGAATTACAACTTGTAACCCGATTAAAGTTTAGAGCGCAGTAAAATGTCTAATCTCGTCCTTCATTTCTGCGTTTTAATCAAGTGAACATCAGCTCATTTTAGTGCGGTTTGGAAAGCTCAACATTTTGATCATAACAACACAGTAACTTATGTCCGGGTGTCGCTTCGTTATTCATTCCAAATGTCAAGTTCCTGCTGATCAATACGCCACGCTCTGCGCCTCTTTTCACCCTTAAATGTAACAATATGACATAATTTCCGGTTGATGAATTTTCCATAATATGATGATGGTAGTTTGCCCAAGCTGGTTCTGCAAACTTTGGAAAGCAGCGAATACAGTAATTAAATAGCACACATGCAGATCGACTTCATTCCTATCTTGTTTTTATTATGTAAATGGACAAGCATTTTCCATAGCTTTAAAAAAAGGAAACTTTAATCTACGAATGGAACATTTATCACATACTTTGTTCATTATTATACGCTGAAGGGGAATTCACACATCACATTGATTTGTCCAAACAAATGCTGAGCTTGCCGCGGGATATGAAAATATTGTTAGAAACACCTATCCAACATATCTACTAATAATAAAACAAGCTTGAATTTCTTTACTCTATAGCAAAGTCGTAAACATATGAACAACGTTAAATTTAAAAATATCTTCTATGGCAAACTTAAAGCCAAAATGTTTACTGCGTCAATTTAGAAAAATAATATAGCAACTCTGATGTCAAAATATTTCTTTCTCCCCGTGATAGATTCATACATATACTTGCCTATTTTCTGAAATTTGACCCTAAAACCTTCCCTAATCCAGCAAAGCATAATAGTTTTGCGATGATATCAGATTTAAAATGCATAAAATGTAGAGTGTAATAAACATATAAAGATTACGTGTAAAATAAATGGGAATTCGCTTTTATAAGAATCTTTAAAGAACTAGTGGAATTGCTTTTTCTATCACACATGCTAATATACTTGCTGATGCCACAATAAACAGGTACTGAAGGCAAACAATACAATTACTTAGGCTACACACAGAACTCTAGTCCATATTTTATTGTAACAAAATCACAATTCAACAAATCCCAATCTTCACACCACTATGACAAAATGACAAGTCACGTACACCTTTTTTTCCTGTCACAGTCTACACTGTTGCTACTCACAACTGTTTTCATCTCGTATTCTTGACTTACTCCTTTCTGTCCACCTTCATTTCCTCTATCTCTCAAAAACTAACTCTGACGATACAACCACTCGACACTACTCAGACTGCTACACACACACACACACACACACACACACACACACACACACACACACACACACACACACACTGCCTGCTGCGGCGACTCATGTTTGTAACTAACTACTCACTCTACTACTAAAAAATGTCTGCACTCGTCGCCTCAGCTCCTTATATAGCGTGGATAACGTAATACGCACCTTTTCCGAATAGCCTGATCTTGAGCACCTTTGATACGCGCCGCGCTTGTTATGTGAGCTGGCTCCGATCGCCCTTTGTTTTGCACCATGGGTGATGCGACATTAAGTTTCATAACATGGGCTATAAGTAAGAGTTTAGTAATTACAATGCAACATTTAGATGACATTTCATAGCTATATCAATCATCCTTTAATTCGTGAAATAGTCTTAATAAACTCAAAAACAAGGAAATGCCAATTAAACCTTACGCGCCCTCATGTTTGCATGGGTTTTTGTTACGACAGTTTAAAATCTGTAATCCGTAATGTTAGACTATATATAGGACTGAGTTTGTTCCCTGGTAAATAAAATCTTGTAAGTGAAGTGGGCCACACGCTACGCTCACGCCAGTTGAAGCCTGGGCATTTCGTCTGCTGCTTCGCTCACTCTCTTACAAGCGGAACAAAGTTCACACACGCCACTGACTGGATTTACCCCTGTTATTTCTGCAACTCTTCTAATGCACCAGGGCTGGCTGGAATGGGTCACCTGGTATATCTGCTGGAACTTCGAGAGAGTTCTCGGGAACCAGGACTAGAATCGGCCAGAAAATCTAGTTATCTTTTGATAACAAATCTGGAACTTACGGTTAGTGATGGCGCTCCTTCTTCTCCTTATCTCTACAACCGGCCAGTCCGTCGGTTGACACAATGTATTCTACCATCCGCCATCATCGTCTTGTCAGAATCCAGTGTGCAAAAAAGCAGATTCTTCTCAATGAAGCTCCAACCTTTTTTGTATTCTTTGTTTCAGAACGGCGCAGTATTTAATTCATTCGCCTACTCTTTTTAAAACACCTGTACTACTTATTACTGACAAGATAGAAAGTAATGCTAATATGTGTAAGCAATAGCATACACACAGACATGCTCTCTGTGTAGAAGGCTGAAACATCTCAAGCATGTGAACTGGGAACGAAGTGAGAATATGCAACAGCTGCAGCAATATAACCATTACTGTAGTAGACTATACGGATATTAGCAGCAGCTTTAGTTGAAGCGAGGGCTTTTAGCTGGGGTCAAGGCTGAAAAACGTCTTTGTTCAGTAGGGAATGGAAACAAATGTAGAACAAAGGCAATCAGAGTTTCTCGGGACAAAGGGAAAGTAAAATCTCCGCTAACAAGCTTTCCTTTAATTCCTTTTGCTTCCTTTTCACCCAAAGTGCTGGGTTCAATCTCATAAGGAAGCATTCCTCTGTGTGTGCCTTCTTTAAACGCGTACATTGGGTAAGGAGCTCTTAGATTTCTTCTACTTTATTAATCGATTTTGAATTTCATCCTATCTCCCAGACTGCTTTAACATCTTTTATCTTCAAGAAAGCTGCCTAATATGCTCGCTGAAATCTGTCTTTTGTATTTGTTACATTCCTGACAAGCACTCTGCAAGGCGAGAGGGGTGGAAGTGGGAAACACATCTCACCAAAGTTAACAAGTACACTATAAGCGTATAATGAAATAAACTTTAGAATTTGAAAACTGCGCATACAAATGGGTTATGATTTGTATAGCTTGAAACGGAAAGTGGGAAGTTTTAATCCATTTGTGTTGTACTGCGCGCGCATGTGCAGATCATTGCATAGCAGAATACATAATATATGGTTCATCAGTCAGCATGTGGACAATTTTCAGCAAGATGGGGCACCACTACACTTGGTCAATGTAGTACGGATATTCTTGGACAGACAGTTCCCTGAAGATGGATCAAAAGAGGTTTGCTGTAGATCACATGGTCTGGCAGATCACAAAACTAACACCACCTGATTTCTTCCTGTGGAGATTTGTTAAAGATCAGTTCTAACTGGAGACTAGTACGTGATTTTGCAGACTTAAGACAAATAATTTCTGCTACTGTCGATAATATTACATCACAGATGCTTCATGATATATGGGTCGAGGTTGAATACTGGTTGGACGTTTCCTGTGGTACAAATATCAGTCATGTTGAGGTTTTTGAGGCACAAGATGAAAAATCTGATGTGTTGCACTCACATGACTTTCTCTACTCTTGTACTAAACATTCTTACAAACTCTTATTCCTATATCTTCTACCTGTTACTTGAGATAAACATTTGTACAAATTATCCTATTGGTAATTTCCTTGTAGGTGCAAGGGGAATATTAGAATACAGTAGGCTTTGTGCGATATTCAAATCTTTTAAAGCTTTGAGATTCCGTTCACTTTGCACACTTAACATATACACAAATAAACAATGATGTTCCATTTCACGGAAGTTTTTAAGTTTTCGGACATACATTGTGTATTTTTAGCAAGATCTACATTTTTTGGATAGTATGATTTGGTCTATCTTTAACGGTTTATCAGTTATGCAAAAGTCGTCGAGTAAATACGATTACACGGGCTATAGCTAGAAAATTCAGGGTATACATTTCATTTGTCATAAAAATGTCTCAAACATATGACACTTATATTAAAATCGCTAGAGCCAGTTTCAAAAAAACTCAAAATTTTAGAAAAAATTTCCATGTAAAGGGTAGTTTAGGGTGGGGTTATTTTCTTCAAAATCTTCGTGTCGCATCCTTGAAGACTTTAAACTTAAATACCAATTTTGGTTTTTAACCAACTTGAGTTATGCTGTCCACAGACTGACAGACACACAGATAGATACACACGGACCTTTATATCAAAATGCTTATTCTGGGTTCAGGGGGTCTCAAAACACATGTATTTTCGATGAAATCTCGACATCGAATTTTTGGGTGGAATACATTAGTTGCTCTACTTACCAGTAGAGAAAGTAAAAAATTCCACTTTTCACTATTTGTAGCAAGTGGTTTCATCTCTGGATTCTTATTTCTTCAGCGTTATAGCTATTTCTTTTGTTATAACCACAAGCGGAACATCCTATACTTCACTAGATTAGTTCATGATTGATATACAATAAAATATAATTGATATACAATAAAATAAGATTTTTCCGCATTCTCAAAATGGCAAAATTTTGGTACGTAACTGCGTAGTTTTCCATTAAATCGAGGATGTCGGATTATATTTCCAAATTTTTTACCAAAGCACACTACCTTGTACAAGGAGTGTCAAAGAAAATGTCACTGCACCTCGCGTCTATGTCGCATTATTTCTCATTGTACGAAACCATACCCATTTAGTTGGTTACTTTAGGCCACGGTGCAAGGTTGAGCCATCCTGGTAAATAGTTACGCAAATAGCCACAACAAAGTTTACAAAATGACCTAGAAACGAAATGTGTGGATCGCATTCGCTAGAGAAAGAGGCAGAGTGAGTGAATTCCGTTTTTCATACAGATCTGTTATCATGATTGGCAGCCTTACCTTATGGGCTGGTGCGGGACAGGCCTTTTAAAGGATTAATATCAAAGAGGAAAACTTATAAACGCCCAGATTAGCGACCAGACTAAAAAAGGCATCAAAGGCCCCAGAAAACGGTACAAAGTCCGCTATTTGTACCGTTATTTTGTTATACGATCATATCAAGGCCAATACACAGGGTAGAAGGTACTGCTTAAGCCATACGTTAACCAGGGATTCTACATGATGAGTGTAAAAAATAATGCTTTGTAAATGTTATTCGCGATACTAAACGTTGTACGTTCGAAATTGCTTACACTCTATTATTGTTGTTATTATTATTTATTATTTATTATCATCATTATCATTATTATTATTATTGTTGTTGTTGTTGTTGTTAATCAGTTGTTTTTAAAATAATCTTGATGTCGAAATTAGGATTTCATAAAATAAATAATCATTTTGAAACAATAAAGTGTGTAATGGAGGGGGATTAATAATTTATATATTTATAGAAAAGATAGTCCAGTAGAAAGGAAATATAAAATCAGAGGAATATATTGCATCAAGTTCACGTGCATGAAAATCCTGTATGGGAATCTGTTTCATGTTAGAGTGGAAAAAGGTCGTTAGGTAATTAGCAGAGCTCGAGAGGTAATTAGGGAGCAGTACAAATTTGAGGAATTGAATCCAGGTGGACAATTCCAGGTAATTGGTGGTTACGAAGAATTAGCAAAAGTGAAAGGTGAAGGCAGTAGCTTCGTAGTAGGTGGATTTCTAGGAATTAAGGAGTAGAGTGGTAGATAGGGGCACTCTTTGGGCGACGGGCCCAGCACCCAGACGTAACTTCGCCTGTAGCTGCTTGTGAGCAACACGTCTGGGTTCTGCAACGATAGTTGGTATTATCAAGTCGCTTGGCCATAACGTGGCCAATTATATTCCTGCTAATAGTTACCAGCTCTACAAGTGATATTCAATTTGTATTGCATTACATCGGTCGGCAACTTCTCAGTGACTTTAACTGAATTTAAAGATTCATTAAATCTTATATACAACGAGTCCGTTTTGTCCTTTAACTAAGAAACACACACATATCCTGAGTTAGAAATCTCATCGCTCGAGTGAAGCCAGGTACAACTACGAGTAGAGATATTCTGGGTTTAAGGTCCACTGACGCCCACAACACTTCATTATGCAGCAGAAACAATGCTACAGGCTCTGGAGAGGGCAGGGAATAATATTGGCTAGAGAAAAATCCCCACACCCAGCTGGGAATAGAACCTGGGACCCGGGCACAGCAGATTTTACAACTTTACTATGTAGTCCTCCAGACCAGTGGTTGAATATGTGGATGCTCATTGTGATTGTATGTAATTAGGCACTTATATTACTAATCCGAAGACATTTCTGCCCAAAAATGTATCATAAATAACATGACGTTAATTAAGAAATCACTTTACTATAAGGTATGCATGGGAATTTGTGATAAAGAATATCCTATGAACAACATCTACTGCGTCGGATTTTTATTGCTATTCACTCCATTATCCGCGTATTTGGTGCTGACCCATGACTTTTAGTAATGGCTCAGACACCAAACAATCACAATCCTAATTGAAGCGATGGTAATTTATTGGGAAAAAAAAAACGCTAGGTCGTTATTGAACCATAAGAGTTTCAGTATGCAGGAATTAATAAGCTTCATCCGTCATCCAATTGTGTTTTAATTAATTCGCATTCAAATAGTGTCAATTTCCAAATAAATTACGTTCTGATGTTCGCTTGTTTTGAGGTTATAGAGTATAGGGCACACAACAAAGAGGGACTCCGATCTGCGACAGATCTATTGCAACTGCCTTCCTTCAGGAGGAAGAGATGAGATGAAGGAAATACAGGAGGCTACAGCTCGCAGACAGACAAGCCACAGAAACGCGCAGAGGTCCCTAACAATTACAGGCTCGAAGACCAGTTTCAATGCTGGAGCTGCCCAGAGCGGACAATAAACCACCTTTCAACCAAGCAGCTCCCTAGTTTTCACTCCAGTATCCAAGTAAAGCTCATTCCTTTGAGCAAACATCCGCACCATCTGTCTGGCATTGCCAAACACCACGAAACCTAGAAGAATGAGGAAAAAATGGTATAAAAGGGAAAAATTAGAAACAAAATCATGGTACATGTTTGCGCATCGACTAGAGAAAATTACGAAAAAATCAAGGTTTGAGTGGACGGCCAACGGAAATAGAACCCAGGACTTCCTTAATGTCGATGTGATTAAATTCCGAAGAGATATACTACACATAGCATTTCATGGCATGTACCATCAGTGCCCATCTCTGTGCTGCCGTATATTCTAAGAAAGTGCTTCAAACACTACTCTTATTTTCCATTTATTTATTTCGATTGTTTTGAGAATTACTACTTTATCCTTCAGTCTGTTGGTAGCATTGGATTGAATCACATTCGATTGCTAATTATTGCTCTCCAATGCCGTGGTCTGACAGGTGGTACAACGGTGATTTTAGTTTAAACAACTCAAATAAGATACCAATCATCATTCTTATAATTTTTTACACCTCATTAACGCATTAGAGTCAATAAATTATTTTCAAGGTTAAGAGTTCACAGACACAAAAATTCGTGATCTAGTAGAATTACATGTGAAAATTTATAGCATAACCTTATGGTTCTTATGATTTTAGACATCAAGCTTTTACACTCTGCACCACATAAGCAGCAGAAAACGCATGTTTTGAGACTCCGGAATAAAAAGAGCATTAAAAAAAGTTTTGCGTATCTCCTGTTCGTGCGCGCGCGTGTGTGTATGTGTGTCTGAACAACGGAAAAATGAAAAGTTGGTTAAATACTGAACTTGGTATTCAAGTTCATCTTCCAAGGATGCTACAGGAAGATTTTGAAGAAAATGGAACATTTTTTAAAAGTTTTTATATTATGGAAATAACTACATTGATTTTGATTAAAATACCATATGTTTAAGATATTTTTATGGAAAACTAAATGTTTATCTTGAATTTTCTGGGAATGTCTTCAGAAGCTCTCTTCATTCTGACTTTTCCATAACTGATAAACCATAAGAGACTGGAAAGAACCTTGTGGGACAAAAATGTATATCTCATTAAAACGCACCGCTTATGTTGAATATATTTTCTTGTGGAATTTATCATTTCCGACATATTCCTTATTTGTCTGATTTTCCAACTACTTATACTTTTGTTAAATAGGAATACGTTATTCAATTTTTATCCCTTGGCCATGTAAAGAGAACGGAGCCTGAAAGTCATCATTTAACGACCGACTTTAAAACAACTAACTCCACATCAAATTGTTTCCTGTTACTTGTGATGAATCAATAATGGCGCCACACATCTGACTCCTCTCTTAATTCAGTTGAGGCAGGACGAAAGTTGAGTTCTCTTGCAGTTGAGATGAAGATATCAAAAGCCAGCACATGTTCTGTGCTGTTAATAAGTACCTTACATGAAGGAAGACCAGTCGTGGAATTTCCAAGAAAAGGGATTTAGTGAAGGAAGGTTGTGAAGAGCCGTTATCTGTGGTAACAGCCCGTCCGTCGGTGCATTGTAAGCCTAGACTCCTGGTGGTGGACGGCTATTGTCAGTTTCCTCTTCCTATCGATCTTGACCCACTGCATTGTACTTTAAGTATGTCATTGCTAAGTCGTAAATGGCTGCACAGAAATTCCGTTTTCTCGCGCACAGTAAAACCTGATATCCCCGGTTTTAGTACGTAGGTTTCTCCTAGCATCATAACCGAGGGGATCAAATTGCAGACTTGGAAGCTCAGATACTATCCTAGGCCAACACCAGTTATAAAACCTTTACTCCACTGTCTTATCCACTCTGCACTTTTTCTTAGGCAATATTCCACATTTTTATAGGCTCAATGGCAACATACCACGGTATTCTATAACTTTTCATTATACAATGCACTACAAATAACATGTAGGAAAATGAAAATTTGACAAATGCCACTTTGACACCAATTAACAAAATGCCAATGTCACAGTCCCGTTTACTGTCAATTTATTACTTTCTGTACTGAAGTAGAGGAAGTATTGTAGTCAATCCAAAAATTCATGTCGAGATTTCACCGGAAATATGTTTTCAGCCCCCTGAATAAAAAAAATTAGAAAAAAGTCCTGTGCGTGCGTGCGTGTGTGTGTCTGTGTGCCAGTCTTTGGACAGCATAACTCAAAAATAAGTCGCTCAGAAACCAACGTTGGTATTTCAGTTTAATATATTTTAAGGATGCTTCATGAAGATTGTGAAGAAAATTCCTCCACCCTGAACTACCCCTTATAAGGAAAACTTTTCGAAAATGGCTCCTACGATTTTGACTAAAATGCCATATGTTTAGGATATTTTAATGACAAATGAAATATATATTTTTAATTCTCTGGCTATAGCTCATGCAGTCCTGTTTACTCTGGATGACTTACACACCTGGTAAACTGTAAGAGATAGACCAAATCTTACTACACAAAAATGTAGATATTGCTAAAACATAATTTATGTCCAATTTATTTTTTTTTTTTTTTTTTTTTTTTTTTTTTTTTTTGCGGAATCTCAAAGCTTTAAAAGATTTGACTATCACTCAAAGCCTACTGCATTCCCATATTCCCTTTGTACCTACAAGGAAATAAGCAGTAAGATAATTTCTGCAAATGTTGAATAACACGAAGAAGATGTAGGAATAAGAGTTTGTAAGAATGGTTAGTACAAGAGTAGAGAAAGTCATGTGAGTGCGACACACCAGATTTTCCGATAACACAGTGTTAGCAACCTTAAAACTCCCAGTTTTTGAGTCCTCTCGTAACTTTGACACATACACGCACACACGCACGCACACGCGCATACACACACACACACACACACACACACACACACACACACACACTTTTCTGTCGGTTCTCTGTCTAACAAACTGCACCGTGCGGTCGCGGATTTTAGGTATATATGACTGAAAACTGCAAATTGTGAACTAATAATGCTAGATTTTTCTAAATTTTTAACATGGATGTAATGTAATGTAAACATGATACAGTTCATCCATTTTACTTAAATTGTTCAGAAATTACAATCAAATTTGTTTATTTTTCGCTATGTCATGAAAAAAAGTTCCTAGTCCCTTGCAACCAAATAATTTCAATTCTGGTGTAATATTATAGCCGTAGGTTCAAAATTGCATGTACTTTTTTAAATTGACCTAAGTTTTTCTGTGTCTTCTTTAGTTTAGCTTCCACAATTTTTAAACTTACAATTATACTGTTTTGCCTAAAAATTAAAAATTATGTGTTTGAAAATTAAAAATATAAGCTTATATACTTCTAACAATAAAACCCACCGCAAATTTGATTTATAATGTCTCTGTTAACATGTGTAGCAACTTCATTAGTGCAATACAAAAAATGTTCCATGAGGAATATTTTACAGGAAGAAAAAAATGCTGAAAATATCAATATCGAGAAAACCTTAATAAAAGATTTGAATATATAGATCAGATTAAAATCCACTCTACATTTAACCATGTAGTAAAGCATTTAAAAATGGCGTCTGAAGGCAAATTATACATCTATTGTGAAGAATTCATGACTGTTTCAATTAGTCTATAGAATTGAAATCAATTTTTTAGCCGATCATCATGAAACTTCAGTGATTCATATTTTTAAGAGACCTCAAGGGATGTATTCGACATCGAATTTCTGGGTAGAATGCAAACATTCTTCCTGCCAGGCGCTTAGGAAAGCAGGGTGCTAAAGGCAATCTGAAGAATGAAATAATAGAGTTAAGTTAGTTTTCACACGGTGCACATAACTCTCCCTGGAGATTCCCCAGGGATAGAGTTTTCCACACAGTAGGGCATGGCGGACTTGGTGTCCATTGTTGTGCTAAAACAATGCCTGCTTCGCCCTAGTTACTGTATTCAAAACAGCCAGGTGTATAGAGATGTCCATATCTAGCAGCAACACACATGGATTTGGTGGTAGGCAAATTGGTCATGACAAAACACCACAGCATCATAGAATCCAGCCTCTGAAGCAGTGCCTACAATAAAACTGTAAAACAAACTGTTGAGCACTTTTTCGTTTTGAATTTCTGTACTAGGTATAGTAAGTAGTGGAAGTATTGCATTTATACAAAAATTCAATGTCCATATTTTACCGGAAATATGTATTTTGAGGCTCCCTTAATCCACAAAAAGCATTTTTTAGAAAATTGTCTGTGTACCTGTGAATCTGTGGACAGCATAACTCAAAACGAAAAATCGGTTATAAACCAAAGTTGGTATTTAATTTTAATACCTTTGAAGGATGCGAAACGAAGATTTTGAAGAAAATTCCTCCACCTTAAACTATGTAACCTGACAAATTTTTCGAAAAGTTTGATTTTCTCAAAAATGATTGTCTAAATCTTGTTAAAACACAATTTATGTTAAATTGTCCTTCTTTATTTGTGAAGTACACCATTTCGGAGATACTCCTTATTTGTCGGTACATATAGATCGTTCTCAAATGAGAAGTGTTACTCATTTTAATCTCTTGGTCATGCAAAGAGAGCAGAATTTCAAAGTCATCATATAGCGACCACTCTTAAGACAGTCGACTATGGCTTAAAGCCCACTGTATTCCTTTTGCACCTACAAGAAAATAAGCAATAAGATAATTTCTATAAATGTTTATCTCCATTAATATGAAGTAGATAGAGGAATAACTGTAAGAATACTTTGTGCAAGAGTAGAGAAACTCATGTGAGTGCGACACATCAGTTTTTTAAGAACAGTTAATAATGACTTACATCATGTTCTCGAAGATTCCACAAATCGTACTTTTAAAATCGTATATGTCGTCTGTGTGGTGTTGTTTTAGTCTTTAGGTTAAGAATGCCTAAGCAATTGTGGTGCAATTTGATATGCAACACACTTTTGGTCCCAATGATAAAATAGGATAAAGTTAAATCAGTGGTGGGCCTGGCCTGTCTACCCAACTGTCGACCTAACGCTCACACGTGCAAGTCATGTGGATGATTATCCAACTAATATGGGAATATGATGTGACTAGCACTATGCTTCCCCGAACTGAGATAGAATGTTGGCTTTCGTGGCCTAAACACCGCTACCTGTCGTAGCTCCTCAAATGCATCATGTTTGGATTCGAAATTACGCGCATTCTTTGACTGGAACCAAAACAGTACATTCTATTCCATTATGCCACAGCACACAGGACCAGAGAATGAAATGATAGTGTTGAAAGAATGTGTGTATCGTCAGAGAGAGTTGTAGACACTCAATTGTCGCGTCGGTGTGTTTGTTATGTGAAGCAGTTCTGAAGAGTGTGATCATAGAAGCCAGCGGTGAGACAAAGGGAGACTGTGTCTCAAGGTCATAATCAGACAGAACAGCTGCAAGTTCAAAAAATACGACGAATTGTAGATTGTGTTATTGACGAACAAAGAGAACTGTGCTCTTCAGCTTTAGAAGCGAAAATAAAGTGATATAAAATACCTGAATTTTTCATTTGTTACATTCCTGTCAGGAGTGGTGTTTGTTACGTCATTTGACACAGTATCTTCATATTTGGTCATTTCAACCCTTCTGAAGCCAATTATTGAAAAATTGTTACCAAAGGAAATTGATCATTTACCAGTTATCTATGCCCTAATTTCTTGCTTATCGTATAATGTGTTTCCATTGCTTAGGAATGATTTCCATTTGAGATTAGCATATTTCGAACGTTGAAATTTATGTTAAGGAACTACAATTCCTTTAGATTCATTTTGCATTCATTATTCTGAATGTGGAGTAAAGAGGAAAGAAAGGAAAGAAGTCACATAGAGATGCACAGGAGGCAACAAGTGGGGTAGTGAGAGATGGGGAGAGGGGGAAAACGGAGAGAATGCGATAAAGAGTAGAGTATTTGAGGTAAACGCTATAACGCAAGCAGAGCTAGTGGTTCTGCAAGTTCATACATGAGTTGAAAACAGATAAATGGGTGGATCATCCACAACGAAGAAGAAAGAAGGGAAAAAGCTAGCATTAAATTATAAACCCAAGGGACAGCGATATATTGGAGGACCAGATTGATTTAAGGACGGAACAAGCAAAGCCTAAACCGTGAAGGGCGCACAAGGAAAATATTTTTAGCTTTGTTTTTGTGTTAGTAGGACCCGCCGGTTCGCTCGCGTTATTGCATTAGCTGCAGGAATCCTCCACGTGCACATTGGTCTCCATAAGCCACTCTCTCCATTTCCCTCCACCTCTCTTTGGGTCAGAGGCATGAGAAGAATAACTTCCTAATACTTCTTAAGCGTTTAAAGCTACACTATTTCCCTTGGCAGCTGGAAACCAACAGAATTAATCAAAATGGTGTGCGTGTAACCCAAAACAGCGAAGCATTCGTAACACTCCCTAAATATCCATCACATAGAATACTTTTCACAAAACTCGGTATAAAAGCGAGATATTCATAGCCTTTTACTTCGCTTCCCCTTACAATCCCGTTTTGGGGGAAGTAATTAATATGCCATAATAGCCTGCAGTTGGAACCAAAGCTACGTCACCAAGTTTGATCGCAATTGATTGAGTTTATAGAGGTTACAATATACGAAATCTTACTATATTCTAAACCCCGGCGCGATAGCCCACGAAGGGCCAAGGCCTACCGCCCAGCCGCTGCGTCCCCCACCTCTGCCCACTACAGGCGTCATTGGTGAGGTGCAGTACCGGAGGGTGGGACGTGGTCAGTGCCCCGAGCCCTCCCGACCAGTTATGCGGTCTTCTAGACCTGGGGCCGCTACTTCTCCATCAAGTAGCTCCTCAATTGGTCCCCCCGGGACTTAAGGAGGCTGAGTGCACCCCGTGCCAGACCTCCCAGAGGGGATAAAATCCCCATGCTGGTACCAGGGATCGAACCCGGGTCCTCCGCGCCAGAGGCAAGCGCGCTACCAACTGCGCTACGGAGGCGGTCAATCTTACTATATTACGAATTTCTCGCTAACATTGAAACGCGCATGCGCGTAAAACGATGCCATTTGCATTGGTAGTGTTGCAATGTGCTGTTCACAGTGTCGGCTCAAAAAGTTTAAAACAATCGATGGGCCAGCCGACTGTGAAGTAATATCTGTTATCGGTGTTTGACAGCAAGGAAAGTTTTAGCAGCAGGCATTCAATTGACAGATCAGTGAAGTGTATGGCCCAATGTGATGAGTGACAGCAAAGTGCGTACGTGGGTGAAAGGGTCAGTTCATAATGAACCTCAACCAGGCCGGTCTAAAATGGTCACAGTTGAGAAACAGCAAATTTCGAGAAAAATGCATCCTAAGTCATTCTTGCCGATAAAAAGCTTGCGGAGCAGTAAGAGGGGGCTGTAGTAATTGTAAGTGATAGAATCTTGAATGAGTAGTGCGTGCGTGCGTGTGTGTGTGTGTGTGTGTGTGTGTGTGTGTGTGTGTGTGTGTTTTATGTATGTGTACAGCCATTGTCGTGAAAGAACTGTATGTGCCGACAGAAACAGTTTGAAACATTTATAAGTCGCGTTGGGGTTATTTCTTTGAGAAGCAGTTTTAGCGAGCATGATCATCGAAGCCAGCAGCTTGATAGGTAGAGAGAACTGAAAGACAGAAAAGTGTGTGTGTCAAGATTACGAGAGGACTGGACAGCTGAGTTCAAAGTCACGAAGAATTCTAGACTGTGTTATCAAAAAACATAAACTGTGTTTTTATGCTTCAGTTTCTAAAACTAATATGACAGAAAGGTAACTGGACTTCGTTGTCGTTTTGTTACACTGGTGTCAGAAATGGGATGTGGCAAATTGTCATCTTGTTGCAACAGATATTGTAAGTAACAGGGAGAATAGGAGAAGCACAGTTTATATGAATACTTTAATAGGTACATATAATGAACACATCAGATGTTAATGGTAGGGAAAGTCTGTGAATGCCTCAAATGAGATTTTTACATTCATAGATTGGGAGTTCGACGAGTTCTCAGGTTTTACGACTTTAGGATACGAGAAGAGGGTAACATTGGCAGTAATGAAGCAGTTTTCAAGACATTATGGCAGACGTTTTGCAAGTATTCTTCGTGTTTTAGCATAAGGATGTACCCATCGCAGAGTCAACGGACGGTTTAGCGACGTTAGACTTGAGAATACATGACTAGCTTGCATATAGCCTTCATGTGAACGAACATTCATGGAATGAATTGGAAGGCCAATTGCGAATTGGGACACAACGTTGAAATTCCGTGCCCGGTCTGTTAAATGTTTCTGTGAACGAATGAAAAGAATGGAAATACGTAAGAGGACGTGGTAGACGGTCTTCAGTGGTGCGTTTCTGGGAGAACTGAATATCCTCTCCTGGCGTCCCATATATCTACTCTGCAAACTTTTATTTATTTATTTACCACCTGAAGTGGTTTCACTTTTATCCCTACAACTTTTGGACTTACTTTGCACTTGCCCAATAGCCTTGTGTTTCTTTGGAGATATCTAATAGTTGATACACTTAAAGAAAGAGTTAATTAAAACTTTTAGACTACATTAAACAACAAAAAATAAACAGCAGATATAAAAATGCCGGGAAGACGCTATATAAAATTACAGTTGTACAACTACAAATACCACAGGAAGAAAAGCAACTAGAGAAAACCATGTAATGTAATATCCTGAATTTCTATACCAATCATAGATAATTGTATGAGTTGTATGTTGAAGAGCGGGCAGAGGAGGACAGTGAATGAGTTACATAAAAGAAAGGCGAGTAGAGAAACCTATGTGAATGTAATACGTTCCATAGTAAAATGGATAGCATGAAAAAGCAATAAAATGTGTCAATTTACATGGCGATGAGTCAAAGTGTGTTGAAGTGTGTTACTTTCATACAAACCAACATCCATTTTTATACATAATAGATATATACACGCATTTATTGAAACTATTTGCGTTCTAATTATTATAAAATGGTTTGACAAACCATTTACATTCTTTCAGTAGTTTATGAATTGTCAAGGTTAAGATTAAGAAAAATGTACTTTGTGGGAAATGAGCTTTCTTTGATATCAAATTTTAGGTGCCTCTTTAACCAAGTACAACAGATACTATTAAATAATTACTCTGAAGGTAATGCACAGATATAAATAACTCTTTTTGAAAAAATAGGCTTAAATGTTTGCCGCAACTAGTAATACATATGTTTAGTTTCTCTACTACATATAGTAGTGCATTCGGTCCAAAACCTTTATGTTGATATTTCACCAGATATATCTATTTTGAGGGCCCCGAATCCAAAAAAGAATGTTTAGAAAAGGTCCATGTGTATCTCTGTGTGTGTGTGTGTGTGTGTGTGTGTGTGTGTGTGTGTGTGTGTGTGTGTGTGTGTGTGTGTGTGTCTGTGATCAATGTAACTCAAATACGAATAGTCAGTTAAAGACCAAAGTTGATATTTAAGTTTAATATCTTTCAAGGATGTGATACGAGGATTTTGAAGATAATTCCTCCACCTTAAACCTCCACCTTTACACAGAAAATGTGGACTTTCTCAAATATGGCTCTAACGATTTTGATTAAAATGCTACAGGCTTAAGATATTTTTATGGAAAATTAAAGGAATATTTTGAGTTTTCTGGCTATAGTTCTTGCATACAAACTATAGCCATTATTTTGGCTTTGGCATAAGTGCTAAACCGTAAGATGGACCAAATGTTAGCAAATGTTGACCTAATTAAAACGCACAGTTTATGTTAAATGAGCTGTTTCGTGAAGCGATGCATTTCGGAGATATTCCGTGTTATTTGTAAGCATTTTGCAATACTTATAGACGTTCTCCAATGGGAGATCGTTATTCATTGTTTATCTCTTGGTCATGCAAAGAGAATGGCATTTCAAGATCATCATACAGCGACCACTATTAAAACATTTGACAATCGCTTAAAGCTTACTGTATTCCTCTTGTACCTACAAGAAAATAAGCAATAATATAATTTCTACAAATTATATCTTTAAACTATCTCGATTAATGTGAAGTATATAGAGGAATGTGTTTGTAAGAATAGTTTGTGTAAGAGTAAAGAAAGTCGTGTGAGTTGAAGACATTCGATTTTTAAAATTTGATTTATTGCAAATTTTAAGTTATAGTTAATCCCTAAATTCCTTAACCGAGTTTTCATTTTTGAATTATGCTGTTCAGACAGACACATACGCACACATACATACACAGGCCGTTTTCTATTTCTTCAAAGCATGTATTTGAGGTCAAATCTTAATGTCGAATTTTTGGAGTGAGTGAGTGAGTGGTTAGGGTTTAAGGGCCCGTCGACAGCTAGGTCATTAGAGCCCCTCGAATTTTTGGATGAAATAGCCGAACGCTCTATTTCTTTATTGTAAGAGAATAGCAGAGAGATAAAATAAGGAAAATTGAAGCTATTAACAGTGAAGCAACAAGATTCTAAAGTAAGAACAAATTAGAAACTAAAAACTTCACTTATGTTAGTAATGTTGCATGTTTTCCTTGAACAAGCTAACCCTGGCTTTCAAGATGTCTCCAACTCATTCTCAAAGCTATATAAACAAATTCGTTACCAAAGCTACAATCTTTCATTTTTTTCTGAAAACAAAAATAAATACTGATATTCAATTTTTATTTACCAATTTCTGAAAACAAAAATTTATAGATACAATCTATAGATGGTAATTCGAAGTTCATAACACGGTTCCTGTTTTTTAAAATAAAAATTTTTTCCCAAACCATTAAATCTATCGGACCACTTAATTGTTTTAATAATTTAACTTCTGGATTAATTTCATGATTAAATGACCAAAAATGATCTGCCACAACTGATTTATCAGTTTGTTTATATATTTAATATTTCTAAAATGTTCTTTTATTCTGGTTTCTAAATGACGTTTAATTTTTCCAATATAAACCTTATCCCTAAACAGCTAAATTGATAAATTCCAGACTTTTTATAATTTGGTATTTTATCTTTTTTAGAAAATTTAAGTAAATTTTGTATATTAAATTTATTTCGAGGTAGCAAATTTATTCCATATTCTTTAAAAATCTTTGTAAATTTTTTATTGGCCCATGGATGGTAAGTAAACTTTTTAAAAATACAATTATCTTTTATTTTTTAAGGGTTGAAATTTCTTTAACAGCTTTTTGATACTTACATTTTTCTATCTTTTTATGTATAAAACCTGTATTAAAACCATTAATTACTGCAGTGTTAATAATATGTTTATATTCTATGTCAAATTCATCTTTATTAAGGGGTATATTTATTAACCTATAAATTAAACTATTGAAAACAGCAAATTTATGTGCAAAAGGAGAACATGCAACATTACTAAGATAAGTAAAGTTTTTAGTTTATAATTTGTTCTTACTTTAGAGAGCTAAAAAGTTCATTATCCATAGCCTGAAGTATTTAATGTAGATGCATTACAATTACCACTGATAACATTGACAGAACATGAGACGCAATGACAGTATCATTTGAAACAGTTTGCATAACCTTAGCGTCCTACAATTATAGAGGAAGGTGCAATTTACCGGCAATAGCTGTGTCCAGAGACCGTTAAGATAATGTTTGATATTGGCATCCCTCAACTGGGCCATTCTGTGACGTCCGGCGTGTGTATTGAACCGGCAACCTATCTAACAACGAGCTTTTTATTTCCTGCAGTAGCGATGATCAGAATCGCAGCCCTTCCCTCCCGCTGCTGACTGCTGGTCAAGGTTTATATGCTCCGCTACACTGCATCACACTCACGTGCTTCCTAGCCGGCCATCTTTGATATTGCATTCCACCACTATGTATCACCACGTTTCCCAGATCCCCTAAATCCAAAGAAAGCATGCTTAGAAAAAGCCCGGTGTGTGTGTGTGTGTGTGTGTGTGTGTGTGTGTGTGTGTGTGTGTGTGTGTGTGTGTGTGTGTGTGTGTGTGTTTCTGTGAACAGCAACATTAATTTTGAAAATACCAAACTTGCTATTTATTATCATAAGTAACGCTACAAGTGATTGCCAGTTTATCTAGGGAATTTCACTATCACGAGTTGCATTTATCAACACTATTTCACGAATTAAATAAATGAAATATTATGTAAATGCCGTACTAAAAGTACTAACCTCTTAAATCAGCGTACTTTGGCCTATAAGGATAAATACCACCGACCTAGTTTCCTGCTTGCCACATGCAGTTTATGATTCCAAACATATTTGCTTTGTATTTGGTGTTCTTCCCCTTTTCGAATTATTTCATCATTAGATGCTTCACCGAAGTGAGAGTCAGTCATGTTTTTTACATTTAAGCCTAGCGGCTCTAATGCGTCAAATTACGTAAGCTGTTGCGCATCTGTAGGACAGTGCACCTAGTAGATTTTCTAACCTGATCATAACCTTAAGAAAAGCAGAGGAAATGATAATTAAAATTCAGAGATTATAGTGAAAATGGATTCGCATGATTGGTTGATTTCAGCCAAGTTATGTATCAGTGGAATAATCTTCCAAAGATGCGATACAAAGATTTTCAAGGAAATCCGTCACCCTAAAATACCCTATAGTATTTTTAATAAAATACCATATGCTTAACCTATTTTCATGACAAATAGGTAAAATGTCTATCTAGCATTTTCTGAGAATAACGTTTAAATCCATTTTGAATCTCAGTTGGTTAGACGCTGGCGTATTGATCCCAAGGTCGTGGGTTCAAATCCGGCCCAGAACGATAGTTTTAAGTGTGCTTAAAAGCGACAGCTCCATGCCAGTAAATCTAGAGGCATGTAAAAACTCTTGTGGGACGAAATTCCGGCACACCGGTGACGCTGATGTGATCCTAGCAGTTGACAGCGTCGTTAAACAACAAAATAATTTAATTTTTCATTTTTAATTACCTTTGTACAACTTAGAAACCGTAAGAGAACAAACAAAATCTTATTCCACAAAAAATGTAGCTCTCCTTAATGCACTTTCTGGCGTTATTTCTGATCCTATAGACACTTGTTAAATCGAACCCTCTATGACAACACCTAAATAACTGCCTCTGTCTAAATTCATATACATATAAAGTATTGTTTTTTTAAATTGATTAAACTAGATATAATATACATTTGTATCCATATTCATGTTATGGTAATATTCCTTCATATATATTTTAAACTATCTAGTAATTTAGTTAAAATTGTTTTGCTACATAGTATTTTAGGAAGGTGAAATTTGGTTGGTTTGTCAGACGAAGGATAGAAAAGTCTACTGAAGGTAGAAAAGTATGTAGATATAAAGGGGTCCACTCTTTGACGTAAAACAGACACGACTCAAGTAACAGTAGTTATATCATGTGGCCTTTGAAGGGACGAGTTAGCAGTATACTGGAACGTTTCAAATTCAACGGTAAGAAAAGAGAGCCAATCACAAACAAAAGTTTTATATGTTTAAATTTTTGTGTGTGTTAGGAATGAAACGACGCCAAGCCTAAAATACAGCTTCAAATTTTGACTTCAATGTGTGTACAGGGAGTAACATTTAACCCAAGAAATGCGAACATATTGTTGGAGAGTCAATCAAAACAAAAGCCTTAGCGAACTGCGCAAATGTAATACAAGGACAAATCGGTGTAACAATAACCCAGTAATGCAAGAAAACATTGCACTGCCTTTTCGTGTTAATATAATATTGAGTTGCAAGTACTGATATTTGTAT
Organism: Tenodera sinensis; assembly: GCA_030765045.1. NCBI lineage: Eukaryota > Metazoa > Arthropoda > Insecta > Mantodea > Mantidae > Tenodera > Tenodera sinensis. The sequence goes on along the minus strand of CM060961.1, from coordinate 23,849,770 downwards.
TTATTTCCTCAATATTAAACTTCTTACCATTTCACGCTCAACTGGTAACAAATATTTTTTGTTTAACTTCCGAAATTCTTCAAGTACTTCATATGTTTCTCCATTCAAATTGCAACCCTTTTTTGTCTTCCTTTCTTTTTCGTGCCCATGCAAAGAAAACAGAATTTCAAAATCGCCACAAAACAACCTGATTCTTACAAATTTTGACTATCGTTTATACAACTCTATCTTATACTTACAACTAAATGAGAAAACGTATATTCAAAGTTAATCTCGAAAGAAGAGGTACATTGAAGAATAAGTGTTTTTGAGAATACTTTGTAGACGTGTGTGTAGAGAAATTCATGTAAATGTAACTTGAGATGTCTAGTTGTAGGTTTACCACTAGATGATGCCCACAGCCATTCAGCCAGTTTTCAAATTAAGTACTTAATGAACTTCCTCATTAACATCACAGCTTTGCACCTTCATACATTCAATTAAAATGAAATGTCGATGACGTCAGTTAAGTAAAGATTGCTCTACTTGAAGTGCTTAAATAAGAAACATCACAGCTGGAAGTTCAAAAGCATGATAAACTTAATAAATAGAAGACTGTAATGCACTTCAAAAATTTAATCTTATTTCTATTAATTTGGCTGCTGGAATATTTTAAAGAGTGACTAATGCTTTCTGAAGTCATAGTAAATTTCCTTTGTCATGCTAGTTGATCAAAGTCTGAGATATTGTTGATAAAATAAAAAATAACACCGAGAGAGTTGACTCAGGTAATGGCGTCTATGACTTCAGAGCTCGCGGATTCAAATCCCGGGTAACGCCCAAATTCCCTGGTGTTTTTTCTTGGTTTCTTTCAATTACTGTAAAAATATTAGATTGCATATTCAATACCATGAATGTGGCACAGGATAGCTCTACGCAACTGAAGCCACCTATTGACATACATTTATTTAGACACTTCAACAACCCTAATATTACCAAGAAATTAAAGAGCAATTTAAAAATAAATATTTTCAGGCGCGGCCATTTTTAAATTACTTCCAACGTCACTCAATTACCTTCAGCTGACTGCTAATAGATTGTGCCCGGGTAAAATTAGTTTTTCTCAAAACAATGCTTTATCATTAAAAATCTCCTCCCGTTGCATTTTGATTGAATCTTGTTAAAACTTTACGTGTACATATTAACAGCTGTGTCATGCGTACATTGTACTCTGGGCATAAACATATATGCATTATTTTGAAGAAACGTATGAAAGTCTAAACAAATTTAAATATTGAAGTTTCAAAAAGGAGTAGAGATATACCCATTTATTATATTAAAAACCCACATGGCCTTCTCTACTTCTGCAGTAACTATTCCTACAAGCACTTATTCCTTTATCCTCCTCATGTTAGTCGAGATTAACATTTGCCGAAATTATCTTATTGTTAATTTTCGTGGAAGTGCACGGGGAACATGGGAATACAGTAGGCTTTGAGTGATAGTCAAATTTTTTACAGCTGGTCACTATAAAAGACCTTTGAAATTGCGTTCTCTTTGCACGGTCAAGAGATAAAAAAGCGAATAACCACCTTTCATGTAAGAAAAGTTTCAAGTATTGCAAAACTCACACAAATAACAGGAATATCTCCGAAATGGTTCACTCCACAGAAAGTGCAGTGTGTGTTTTAACGAGTTCCACATTTTTGTATTGTAAGAACTTGGTCTATCTTTAACGCATTACCAGTTATACGAAAGTCATCAAGACAGAACTACATGGGCTATAGCCAGAAAATTGAAAATATACATTTCATTTGCCATAAAAATATCTCAAACATAGGCATTCTAATCAAAATCGTTATAGCCATTTTTAAGAAAACAACAGTTTTCGAAAAATGTTCCATGTAGAGGATAGTTTAGGGTGGAGGAATTTTTTTCAAAATTTTCATGCCGCATCCTTGAAAGATGTTAAGCTTAAATACCAACTTTGGTTTTTAACCGACTTTTCATTTTTGAGTTATGCTGTTCACTGACACGCGCACACACACACAGAGAAAGAGAGAGAGATACACACGGTGTGGATTCGGGAGCTTCAAAACATAAATATCTAAGTTTAATATCTTATAAAGATCAGACCTCCTCTGTAACCTGACAGTTATATGGAAAATATTTCCAAATTGTTAATTTTTTTCAAATTTTGTTGTGAGAGTTTTTATGAAAATGCCACTTACTTAAGACTATGACATATGAAGTGTGGTTATATTTTTAATTTGGCAATGGCCTATGTAGTCCTGTTTACTCATGATGACTGGTAAACCGTAACATATAGAACAAATCTTACTGTACTTAAAATGTTGATTTCATCAAACAATATTTCTGTCAAATGATCTTTTCTGTGGAGTGAATCATTTTGGAGGTGTTCAATGTGACTTCTCGGAATTTTGCAATACTTCAAGAGATCATTATTCATTTTTTATCTCTTGGTCATACAAAGAGAAAGGAATTTCAAAGTCATCGTATAGCGACCACTCTTAAAACATTTGACTATAGCTTAAAGCGTACTGTATTCCCCTTGCACACACAATAAAATTAGCATAAGATAATTTTCAAAAATGTTAATCTCTATTAACATTAAATAGATAGAGGAATAAGTGCAAGAGTAGAGAAGTCATGTGAGTGCAACACAGTGGATTGGTTTTCTTTCGTGTCTCGTGTGGAAACACTCTACAAAGACAGAGATTGTGGCTGTCAAAGTGAAATTTAAAGGGAATATTTTGTTATGGGGAGACATTCCCATTGTGATGAACTGCGAACATAGGACTCCAAAAATAGACGCTTGTGTTATCGAGCGCAAAGGCCAGTGTTAATCAGGAATTTCACGTAGCTCTACTGGATACACACAGCTAATGAGGGATAACGATGCTAATTTGTGTGTAGGGTTTTAGGGTCGAAATGGGAGTGATGCCGAAACCAAATTATCCAGGAGAGAGCGGAAATATAGCCCACTATGTTTTCATACCTTGCTTCAGTCACGCTGGTCTGGTCACATGTTCTCATTTCCTTTATCGATCTTTAAATTTTCAGTTAAGAGTAAATTAAAAGACATGTCAACCGGGTGGAAGGCACTGCGTTGGACATACGCTAACCAGGGATTCTACATGATGACTGCAACAAATATGTGCAAAACAGTTATTGTCAATAAAGAACAGTTTCGTTGAATGAAAAACTTGTGTCAAATATTTGGATCTATATAGATTCTTCACGAATGGTTTATTATTTCATAACTGTCATGCAAGTATTGCGTGAACAACGCCGTAATGTCTTTTTGTCTCAATTCGAATGAATTTGCGTGTTCCCACCTTGGCTGAACGGCCAGCACATTCAGATGGAGGGGAGGTATCGCCTGGCATTACTAAAAGGGAAATATGGCTAATAATACTGGGCATTATTGGGAAAATTTGTGTCCGTATATGTCAGCATTGTTTTAATCCTAAAATACGCGGTTTCGATTGTTTCATTTTTCTGCTTCCTTGAATATGGAAAACTGAATCATTATTACTTGAAAAAATAATGGATATTTTGATTGGTGGTTAGCAGTGCCGTAAACTGGTGCTCTTTGATTGGTGGATTAGTAGTGTCGTCATGAACTAGTGTACTTTTAGCTGGTGGATGGCAGTATCGTTATGAAGAGGGGAATAAGGTAAGGTCCATTACAGTGGAAATGGACCTTGAATCCATCTGAGTGCCTCTACAGTTTGTTATAACTGGACATACGAGTTGTAGAAAACAAAGACAAGGTTGGCTGTAGCAGGTGATTCCTGAATACGTTGTAATTATCTAGCAGCAAATATGCAAATTGTGTTGCCAGAGTACATAAGTTTGGTTTTCCGACGTTCAGTTAGTGTTGGTTCTTCCAGAAATACATCCACTCAGAGCACTTCCTGGGGAGCCAGGAAAGACTACAGCTCACACAGATGACGAGTAACTATGGCAACAGTGGTAGCGCAACATTCGTGCCTCACGCTAAGTCACCTGGTCACGCTAACATTCGAGGAGGCCTTGCACTTCTTAAGTGGCCAACAGTGAATCATGAAATATGACCTCTTTCTCTTATTTATCAGTATGCTCTTCAAGACCTACTCAAAATGAACTCATTAGAGAAATGCAGGACACAAGACACTTTAGGTTTTAATCAAAACCATTACAGACCTTTGATGTACAGTATAACCTGAACTATTGTTTAGTCCTTAGCGTAATTAAATTTCATTGTATCACAAACTTCCAATGTTACAGTGTTTTAAGTGTAATTTTTCATCATCATCATCATCTTCTTCTTCTTCTTCACTCCATGGATTAGACAGTGCTGCCTATTCTGGCTTCAAAACATATCTAACCATCGTTTCTTGGTCTTCCCGGATGTCTTTTTCCAATAGGCCTAAAGTTTAACACTGTCCTTGCTCTCTCCATTCATTGCTGGACAGGTTAGAATGATTTGCTTCATCATCCGACGTCACTGCTGGGTTTACGGACGCTATAGTTACAATTGGTTGTGACATTAAAAGATATTTCATCCCAGTCAGCGAACTATGCTTGAATTTGTTCCAAGTAAACAGCGTAATTTGTCACTTGATAGTGTTATACATAAGTATATAGTAATGTAAGGTGATTGGTACTGCAGTGCATTACGCATTGTCTACATGTATACTTATTAAAAATCTGTGTATTTTGCTTAACACAGAACTGTTTTTAACACGAATTCTTGACCTTTCAGTCCTTTTGGATTCGGGTTTAGCGAGGTTATACTGTATTGAAAATTTTATTCCTCATCTTTCATCTCCAAAAGTTGCCTGACTTGTAAAAACCAAGCAAAAATGTTTAGTTATGGAAGTAACAATGAAAGTATTGGTTGCTGAGCTGCGTACCGGAGTATTGAGAGCGGGAATAGCCGAAAACCTCTTCTGCCCATCTCGTTCCTTTTCGTACGTTAGGCATTTTCCAAATATTCCATACTTAACATTTTATGTTCCTAAATTAAGCGCTAGGACCGTTCTCCTTGACTGAGGTTTTTCTCAGACCTAATAACTTGCAAATGCAATGGGGTGCCCTAACCTCGAATGTTTCTTCGCTAACTTACCTTTCCCAACTATCATTTAACTTCATGTACCATCATTGGTGCCATATGAAGTAAGAACGACCGTTAAGCTCTATTAAAAATAAATGTAAATTCGAATTGTGATGGCGCCCTTTCGAAGGTTTCCAAAGCCTGTTTAGATGAAGGTCTGTGTATGTCTATGGACAGCACAAGCAAAAAACATAAGGTTGGAGACTTACCAAACATAGTATTTAAAGTTCTGAAACTAAGATACTACGAGTACTTACCGAATACCGTTAATAAAGGTTCGGATTGTTCAATACTTTGCAATTCCTTTAAAGTCATGTCAATTTTTAGTTGTTTGCCTGAATGTATGCAAGGAATATAAAATGTTAAAGCCAATAACTGTACAGCGTGCAGATCTTAAAAATTACACTATCGCCATTTCCTTTATATATATATATATATATATATATATATATATATATATATATATATATATATATATATATATATAACGCGATGTGCAATATAGGCATTTCTGTACAGGTTTATACAGATTAAAATAAAGGTTGGCAAGTACAAAAGATAGCAAGTCATGGTAATATAACACATGAAATATTTTTAAGATATTCATAAATGTTTATAACGCCTCATACTATTTAATAACCCTACTGGAGTATTATTCCCAACTCTTGAAAGAGTATTATTATTCAGGTTTGAAATGAAGTATTTCTGATTAAATAACGTGACGTCAGCAGCGGAAACACCGTCAAAGACTCAAGATCAAGCTACCTCACACCACTTGGCGGCCGGCGTGCATGAAAGAGAGAGCTAAGATCAAGCTACATCACACCACTTGGCGGCCGGCGTGCATCGAAAAAGAGAGCTACGGTTAAGCTACCTCACACCGGTCGTGACTAGTAAACACACAACAATGAGCGCGGCAGAACAAAAAGCTTCGAGAATGTTCCAGAAGCTTCGACTAGCGACTTGTGCTTGTGCAATCAAGTGTAGGCAGCAGAAGTCGTAGAAATGTACACCACTGACTATAAATCTTCCTCCACCTATAGGTACAGGCAGGCTGGCGCACTTCAAAAGTCGCTCAAGGTTAGCTACCTCAAACCAACGGGCGGCGAGTAAACACCTAACAATGAGTGGGGTAGAACAGAGGGGTTTCCAGAGTCTACACGAGTCTGGCTACCGGCTTATGTGAGAGAGGTTCGAGAAAAAGTTAATTTCCAGACAAATCCATGCTACGTCATTCTCGCCTACAAAAGGCGAGAGAGATGAGTTTACGAGAGAAAAGGAAAGAGAGGTAGTTGTGTGTGATGGAATCGTGAGTATTGTACGGGACAGCGGTTAGCAGTGCGTATGTGTGGTAAAGTCGTTGTCATAAGAGAACTATATATGCCGACAGTAATTTTGGAACAATTAATGTCACGTCCGAGTTTTGAAGAGAAGCAGTTTTGGTGAGTATTGAGTGATTGTATCGTAAAGGCCGACTCTTTGTGAGGGTAAAGAAAGAAGGAAAGTGTGTGTCAAGTTACGAGAAGAAAGTAATGTGTAAGATTGCGAAGAATTGTAGATTGTGTTAACCGCAGTAAAGGAGAACTATGTTTTGTGCTTCAGCCTTAGGAGAAGAATAAAGTGACAGAAAAAGCAACTAGACTTAATTCTCTTTTGTCGCACTGGTGTTAACAGTGGGATTTGTCACATTGTTACGTTATTAAAATAAGTAAATTATTTTCTTGGTGTTTATGATATGGTTAGTATGAAAAGTCAAATTTAAAGCAATTATTATCTAACAGAAGCCAATGTGTTAGTTAAAGCACAGATACAATAATGCAAGTAGAGTTTTAGTTCAGTTGATACACATACTAAATTTCGATAGTGTTCGTGAAAACGATACGCCTTGCCGTTCCTGTGAACTGGTTACGTGGCAGATAACAGCTATATCGTGCAAATTATAGATACGACATGTGTCATGCAGATAACATAACCTAATAAGGGAATGTTTGGATCCCCCATACAGCTGAGCAAACCGCCTCCATCGTTTGGGATTAGCGTAGGTAAGTGATTTTTAAATTACTGGAGAGCCCGAGATCAGCACTCAATTGGAGCAATTTGCCATGAAGTTCTCCCATGTCATAAGACAAAGGCTGGACCTCAAGAGCCAGTCCATTCATTTCATTCAAGTCTCTGAAAGCCTGGTTTGTTAAAAGCGACGATAAAGAATTTCAAACTCTTACGTTTAAGTGCACATCACTTTCGCTATTAAAAATTCTACAAACGTATCTTCAAAAGATTATTCTTCCTCTTCTTCTTTACCGGAAAACTTTCACAATTGGTTTACTCATTTCATTCTGATTATAAAAATTATACAATAACTTAGACGATAGTTAAAAAACACATTCTGCGATGCCACTGAAATACGACAATCTTTGCATGACCACCAAAAAGACTAAAAGAAAAGACAAAACAAAATAACTAATCTTTCAAATAAAATCAACTCAAACCAATAACAAAGGATATCTCGGAAATAGTGAAAGCCACGAGGTTTATTTATTCCATTGGATTACAATTTTAGTACTATAATATTTCTCTACTTCACGGTTTATCAATTACGTTATTTACAACGAAGATGACCTCACAAACTGTTCCAAGAAAACTCAAGATAAACATTTTATTTGTGATTAAATATCTTAAACTTATGGCATTTTAATAAAAATCGTTGGAGTACTTTTTGAGAAAATAAAAATGCGCGCAGCCACATCTGCTCCAATCGATAACTTGTCAGTATATTTGGAGCCACAGGATCTGTTCTCGACAAAAAGCGAAGAGTAAGTTAGTATATGCTTACTGAGCAGAAGACAAGCTGAACTCCTCGGAGAAAGCCAAGAGAACACCACCAAAACAAATTGGTTCAATTTCAGAAAATGATCTGACGCAAATCCTTCAAATTGATTCCCTTCGAACATTTTTCAACCCCTTTACCAGAGGTTGAAAACCATAAGAGTGAAGTATCTAGCCTTTTGTTAACGAGAAAATAAACTAGTTCGTAATATCCAACATATTTCCGTCTGTTAGATAATTTAAAACTAAATAAGGTTTTCTTGCTGAAAAACTTTCAAATTGCTTCCGTCGAACACTTTCCACCCCGCCTGTTCCACTAAGAGTGCTGTTTTTCTAATAGCAATCTGACAGAATTTTTTCTTGCTCTAAAGAAAATTTGTGTTAAACTTCCCAGTCGTGATGAAAATTTACCAGTGTCTCTCATTGAAAAATGTTCATATCCCCATTTCACACAATGGTTGTTTCCCATTATCCCCGCTTTAAAATGGAGGTATTAACATGTATCCATTCATTTAGCAACATTGTTGATTAAAGGGTAAACTCGAGTTTAGAATTTTTAAAATTGTTTTCGATGGAAACCTCTTTCTTTGGGGTGGGTTTATTTACATGCGCCATTCCTGAGGAATGAAGAGAAGTTTATATTTTTATTGCTTAACAGTATTGAGAAAGCGTACCTGTTTGAGAGGTAGAATTGGAACTTAAAAATTCAATGCCACAGCTGGGATCTGAACCAGAGACCCTCCGATTACCAAATGGATGCTCTAACCATTAAGCTACTATGATAACCTGCCAGAATGACATTGATTTCTCCAACCAATTCGTCATTCTGGTAGGTTATCACAGTAACCTAATGGTTAGAGCACCCGCTTGGTAAGCGAGGGTTCGTGGTTCAAATCCCAGCGTGGCATTGAATTTTTCAGTTCCAGTTCCACCTTTCAAACATTGCCCACACTGTTTGTGTGTTTAAAAGCACCAAGAGTAAGCTTGGTAGCATAAATAAAAAATAATTAGCATACCAGTTTGCTCTGGAAAACCAAAGTTCTGCTTTCGGCAAACACTTTCCTCCCACTCTTCTTTTAGGGGTGTTTTAATGGCATTTTTTTTTTTTTCTTGAAGAATACCTATGCTAAATTTCCCATTAGTGCTGAAAACCCTCCAAAGTGTATCTCATAGAACAAATTTCAGCCCCATCTCCCAATGAAGTTGATGGGACGCCAATAATGCAATAGTGCGAAATTTTGCATTATTAGCACTAAAAGAATAAAGGATTAAATTAATCCTGATTCTTGGCGATGCTTAACTTTTCCTCCCGCCAAATATTTTTACCACCTCTTCCGTTAGAGGTGTTCCTTTGTGGCATCATCTCCAGTGTATTTTTGCTCTTATTCTAAAGAATACGTGTGCCAAATCGGTGCAAGGCTATAGGCCACATACGTTGACTTTAATATAAATTAGCGCAACAACAGACGTTGTACATCCGTTTCGCATTTGGATAGTTGCTGCAATATATTACTGAATGCTGCACTGCTGCATCTGCACTACAGATTATTGAATTTACATTTTTATTACTGAGTACAGTGGAGCACATGATAAATCTTGCCTGTGCATTCTGAAAACAATGTTCTTCTAGCAGTTACATCTATCACATTTACCTATGTGGAGTATAATCGAGGCATTATACTTGGATATAAATTTGAATCGAAGTAGAAAAGTTATGTGATTTATATTAAACTTTCAGGTTTTCGTTTTTCTTTTAGTGCTTGACCCCACAAGAGATCACAGTGTAGCAGATTCGGATCAAGTTTCAAATAGGATATAAATCCTACTAGATCCATTTCTCAACATGTGTTACGTCATCTTTGTGGGGTTTTGATTTCTTCATACGAGTCTTGAGACAACTCGTGTCGAGGGCTTTTCAGACGTGAAGGATAAGATATCTACAAATATAGTGTAACAATACGACAATACGACCAATCCCATTCCTGACACCAAGGTGACTAAGTGACAAAATCCAGTTATTCTTTCCGTCATTTTATTTTCGATTTAAAACTGAAACAGAAAAAACAGTTCTGCTTTTTTATAGTTGTTAATAATCTACAATCCGTAGTAAACCTACAACTCAGCTATTCAGTCCCCTCGTAACTTTGACACACACACGCATGCACGCATGCACGCACGCACACACGCACACACACACACACACACACACACACACACACACACACACACACACACTGCTAACAGCTGTCGCGTTCAGTACTCAGATTCCCTCACATACAATTACCACTCTTCCCTTTTATCTCACAAACTCATCCATGTCGCCGTTCCGCAAGCTTTTATATGCGAGATTGACGTAGTATGGATTGGTCTGGAAATTTAGCTTTTTTCGAACCTCTCTCAAATAAGCTGGCAACCAGAAGTCTCGCGAACATTCTGGAAATCCTCTGTTCTGCCACGTTATTGATACGTGTTTACTCGCCACCCGGTAGTGTGAGGTAGCAAACCTTGAGCGTCTTTTGAAGTGCGCCGGCATGCGTTTACCGTTAGTTAGCGAAAGATTTGCAGTTAGAGGTGTACATAACTACGATTTCTACTTCCTACACGTTCTTGTCCCGGCAGGTAGGTTTCCCGTGGGCCAATCGGCGCATAGGCAAAACAGTTTTCCTCAATGGTGTCGGCAGGTCAAGCAAAATCTGTTTTCTGCTACCTGACGATAGGACCAAATATTTTAGAGAGCCGAGACTGGGGAACTTGTCTCATACTTTTCACTGCTGATATTGTTAAATAGGCTAAACCTTGTTTCATGTATGACCTTACAATATATTTTTAATTGACTTTCCGTTACTGATTATACTAAAAACAAGCATGCACAAGTATGATTCTGTATTGCAGGTAGATTCATAGAAAAGGGTACCTGAATTCACATGTTTTAAATATTATTTTCTGTTGGATTAACTAATTGTTGTAGACTCAACTACATAAACTGTCAGTTGAAACAACTACTTGAAATAATGTTCATGATTTATAGAATAATTCACAACAGTTTCAAGAAAAATCACTGAGAACTTTGACAACAGTGGTAATTTAACTTACTAAGGTGTAATTTCTGTATTTTCAGACTACCTTGCCTCCTTAAGGTAGCTCTTTAAGCCAATCTTTCAGCCCCATAATGTATCAGAAGGCAATATTAATACATTTCAAATGATCAAATGCTCATATACAGTAAAAAGAGGATCTGTTCTGATTGCTGCAGAAATACAATCACGTCCAGATGCCCCAACTGGTCACCCTAGTCACGTGCTGCAGTAGTTTTTATACTGACTGTAATGGCGGTATGAGAATCTCCCATAATGAAATGAAATACGTGCGGAATGTACAACCTTCAACAGCAGCACATACCACATGTATGATTTAGTATGATTTGGTCTATCTCTAACGGTTTACCAGTTATACAAATGTCGTCCAGAGTAAATACGACTACAGGAGCTATAACCAGAAAATTCAAAATATACATTTCATTTGTCATAAAAATATCTCAAACATTAGACATTTTAACCAAAATCGTTAGAGCCATTTTCAAGAAAATAAAAATTTTCGAAAAATTTTCCATGTAAAGGGTAGTTTAGGGTGGGACTATTTTCTTCAAAATCTTCGTGTCGCATCCTTGAAAGACATTAAACTGAAATACTAACTTTGGTTTTTAACCGACTTTTCGCTTTTGAGCTATGCTATCCACAGACACACAGACTGACAAACACACAGACACACACACGGACCTTTTTCTAAAAATGCTCTTTTTGGATTCAGGGGGTCTCAAAACATATATTTCCGGTGAAATCTCGACATCGAATTTTTGGGTGGAATACAATACTTCCTTCTACTTACCAGTAGAGAAAGTAAAAATGGATAGCCAATTTTCCAACAAGCTACATGTGGGTATCCTTGCTACTGGAACCACCATATTCACCAGCTGGTGGTAATTCATTTTATTTTCGTTTAACTAATATTCCTATTATTCATTATTGCCAAAAATATAGTATGCTATATACTACATATGTTAAGAGTATTAGACAATGTTTGGAAGTATAAATTTTCGAGCTTGTCTCAATTTTCAAACTGTTTCTTGCTCCTCAATGAAGCATTATCACACTAACGTAACCTAACCTAACCCACGGCGCAACGGACGTTTCCGGGCTAAGGACTCCCTGGCGCCGATGGTATATGGTTAGCGCCCCGGTTCCTCCTGACTGATATATGCAGTCTTCACAACCAGGATTCGCTACTTGTCAGTCAAGCAGCTCCTCAATTGGTTTTAACTTTATTACATAAAGGAATTTGAAGGAATATCCTTATCTATTTTAAAGCACTCAGCAGTAAGGTAAAACTTAATGACGTAAGTGCATACTAACTTCATCCACAACTACGAAATACTCAAAAGAAATTTAATAATATACTGATTATCTTATTTAACACACGTCACTTGCTTTAAAAGATTTCTACTCCTTCCATGAAATAAATTAACAAGGCATTTTGTGATAATTTGTAAATTTTTCAATAAATACCATTCTTTAAAAGGAATGTACGATTCTTCGTATAATCTTCTGCGTATTTTTGGTAACAAATCACTAACTGGCTCACTAGCAGCACACATATATTTAATAATAATAATCAATTTTGTATTTAAATATACAAAGTAGACAATCATTATGATGCGGGATTACCGCCTCCTCCTTTCCACTATCCTAAGCGGAATGCTGCTCTCAGGTGATTCTGCTCCGGACTGCTCGACATGGATCTTAATATCCGGGTATGCGTGGGTATTTTCAATAAAAGCCGGAACTCTCCTTAAAACACTTTTATCTACGATCAAGTAAGGTTTTAGATTTGCCGATCGCTATTAGAATTTTGTTACGTCTTTACTGTGTCTTTACTAAGATCGAAGATTGTTACTAGAAACTGTAGTGTGTCCTCACACTCGAGGTCCGGAAGGTAAGTCTCACCGACCCACTCGCTCCGGGTTCTGGAAGGCAAGTGTCTGCTGACCCGCTCGCTCCGGGGTCCGGGAGGTCTCACCGACCCGCTCGCTCCGGGTTCTGGAAGGCAAGTGTCTGCTGACCCGCTCGCTCCGAGGTCCGGGAGGTAAGTCTCACCGACCCGCTCGCTCCGGGTTCTGGAAGGCAAGTGTCTGCTGACCCGCTCGCTCCGAGGTCCGGGAGGTAAGTCTCACCGACCCGCTCGCTCCGGGTTCTGGAAGGCAAGTGTCTGCTGACGCGCTCGCTCCGAGGTCCGGGAGGTAAGTCTCACCGACCCGCTCGCTCCGGGTTCTGGAAGGCAAGTGTCTGCTGACGCGCTCGCTCCGAGGTCCGGGAGGTAAGTCTCACCGACCCGCTCGCTCCGGGTTCTGGAAGGCAAGTGTCTGCTGACCCGCTCCCGGCAAGGCCACCAGCGCTAACTGTGCGTCATGACGCTATCTATGCCTTTCATCTCTTAATTACCCCTACGCCGGCAGCGGGTTTCGACGAAGTCTACGCGACCATCCCTCGTTTTCCTGTGCAACACCTGCACTAAGCGATTTCCAGGAAAACTGAAATTACCAGGCCTCACCTGACTACCTGACGCTTGCCCCTAATGATTTGTCTGTAACATTCAGTGCCATTTCTGACAATTTTAACCGTAACCAATCTTCCCAGGTTTGTACCTTTTATACATGCAACGATTTTAACATTTTCTTATTGCTTAATTCTGCCATGTGATGCAGTATTATTTCCATAATTATGGCGTTCACTATTTCGGCCTCAATTATAAACAACGCGTGTCCTTTCAATCATTCCGAAGCCCCTTATACGTTGTCAATCATTTCAAAGCACCTCAGTGAAATACATAGTTCCATTGAAATTCAATGAAATGCGACTACTTAGCTCCATCATGGAAATAATAGAATATACCTACATCACAGAGTGGAAACCGAGTATCCCTTAGGGATAATTGCCTGGGACTTCAACTATGTATTTCGTGGTATATCACGTGTTTCTGTCCTTAATGCCTGATATACCTACTATTATTTTCACAGCAACGAGATTACGTGTTCGAATATCTGCTTACGGTCCATAGCAACATTATTCGTGATCACTGAAAAGTAGTTGTTATATCGTGCAAAAAGATAACAAATAATAGAGCAAAGCTGCTTTTTAATGCTAGAATGTGTATGTACCTACCTCTTAAATTCTACTGGATTGCATTTATTTTCACCAGGAGGTTTAACGTAAATAACACTTGAACTACACAAGTTGGAACACTGAACTGAACTGAGCTGAAACTCGATATAAAGTTTGGAGGAAATAAATTTTAATTCTCAGTCAGAGTTAACCAATTTAAGCGTAGTAGCCAGAAGAGAAGAGATATTAATGGTTAGGTTGCAAGAAGTAGGAAAGAGGGTGCAGAAAAAGTGGAGCAAGTGGAGAAGCGCTTTATGGTCGATGTTTTATTGTGCTGGTCAAGTTATGGGAGAGAGTCTGATGAACTCGAGTGTGTGTGTGTGTGCGGACCTTCGTTAGCAGCAGCAACGACAAAAGGCCAGTCGTCAAACTTTGCAGCAAACTCATTAGGGTAGCGGACTCTGCACAATTGCTGTAGTGGGGGGTAACACCTTCATACTTGCAGCACGCTGCCAGAGACACTGACAGACAGAGAAAGTCTGTCTGCCCCAAATTACCCCTTTTGCTTCATATCACACTTAGGATTAACTTCACCAACTTGTGAACTCTTGCGAAATGTTTCCTTCCAAGACCAACGACGAGAATTTAGCAGATGCCAATGTTTTCATTTACATGGGATATCGAAACATATGACTGTTGCACAGTTTAACCCTCTCCACTCAGCCTATTACTATTCATCTCTGCACACTACACCTAATTCTTCTATGCACTTCTTGGTAATTTGTATAATATTTTAGGGAAATTCTGACAGAGAAGATATTATTTTTAAGCTACAAAAACGATTGGTTTAAACAAAACACGTTCATGTAAAAATATATTTAGGTTATTGTCAATATTGCCTTTCCCTGTGTATATACACTAAGTAGTGATATATGTTAGGAAGTAGCTAAAGGAATTTGAAGTTAGCTCTGAAAAATCTGATGTGTTGCATTCACATGACTTTCTCTACTCTTGTACTAAGCATTCTTACAAACTCTTATTACTATATCTTCTTCCTGTTATTGAGATAAACATTTGTACAAATTATCTTATTGCTTATTTCCTTGTAGGTGCAAGGAGAATATTAGAATACAGTAGGCTTTGTGTGATAGTCAACTCCTTTAAAACGTCGAGATCCCGTTCTCTTTGCACGCTTAACATATAAAAAAATGAACAACGATGTTCATGTTGATTTCACGAAACTGACACAAATAACAAAGAATATCTCCGAAATACTTCACTCTACAAAAAATGTATTCAGACATTAATTTTGTGTTTTAGCGAGATCTACATTTTTTGTGGAGTAATATTTTGTCTATCTCTTACGGTTTAGGAGTTATTCAAAGTAAATGATGGATCGCACGCCTATTGCGGTTAACACAGTCCATCGGCGTGCCCTATTCTGCCGCACTCTCTCAAACACACCAACCATTTCTCTGGTTTAAAAGCTTGTCGGTCTAATTTTGAATAGTAAAACTGTGATTAACTGTAAACAATGAGATGTCTGTGTTTTGTTTATATGTTCTGTGTTTGTTTCTTGGATTAAGATTGTGTGCCTAAGATAAATGCAATACTAACTTGCATTGTTGATTAATGCTTAAATACTTAAACTGTGTGGGAGACAGTAATCTATAACATTAACTCATCTAGCGCTTAAACGAAACACCGCAGCAAAAAACTTTCCTTAGTAAAAAAGTGTTTAAAATTATGTTGTCTATCAGCTCCCAAAGTTTGTCGGTCTAATTTTGGGACATTCTGTGTACACACCCTGTATGTCAAGGCAACATTATAAAATTTGAAGGTGCAACTATCGATTCTCGCATGTACAGTCGAATAAAATATACACGATTAAAATATCAGGCACCAGTCATAGTATGATGCAGCGTAAAATAATAAAAAAGGGTTATAAATGATTCAAACTTGACTCATGGTCGAGCATAAATATTCGTACGAATACTTGAGTATAATGGCAATAATTTTATAAACCATTATGCTCTCGCTGCACAATGTGCTATTATATTACATATTATTATTATTATTATTATTATTATTATTATTATTATTATTATTATTATTATTATTATTATTATTATTATTATTATTATTATTATTATTATTATTATTATTATTATTATTATTATTATTATTATTATTATTATTATTATTATTATTATTATTATTATTATTATTAATATTATGAGCGTCAAAATATATGACATTTCGATATTGAAGTATCTTCTGTGCTTACTGTAGAGATAACAGAAAACAAAATGAAATTTGTTGCAATCTTCGACTTGTGGTACGAAACCCTAGACATCCTGGCACAAGCGAGTTACTGCAACTTACTTCCACTCTATAAGCAAAAAGTGAAATGGCTGCACAGCCTGGAGCGACAGGAAGAGATGAAATGCCACTACCTTAACAACAGTGCTGCCAACTAAAATATAAAAGAAGCTTCATTTTTACCTTTTCCTCTAGCAAACGCTTATCACTGAAACGTAGTGATGAGCTAACTGCTTTGTTTTTAGAGAAATTAATTACGAAATATGAAACATCTGTGCACTTGAGGATACTGTTTGATACCCAATTAGGGAAAGATCGTTTCTTTTGTCGCAATGTCCTAGGGGCACATCCTCTCATCGCCGTCATAATGATGAATAAAGGAGCGTTTTCCGTTCGCAGGCACGTCATTAACTGTGTCGCTTTTCAATAGCTTCAGCCCTTAGCTTCAGGAAGCAGTTAGCGCCCGACCGCCCGCCCGCCCGCCCGTTTATAGCCTTCGAGACGGTCAAACTGCATTCATTAAGTTTTCAACAACGGTTTTTCCTCGATCCAAAAAAAGAACATTACTGCGAGTTTTTACACTACGTATAGGTATATATACCGAGTTGCACTCTACAATGAATATCACTATACCTACGGGGGGAGGGGGGTCATTTTATGACTACCCTACATTTATTAGTTTATCAAAAATGCCAATTTGAAACAATTACGCAATACAATAATAGAAACATTGATTGACAAGTATTAACTGCATTTCTTTAATCAAAAAGTTGAGACGTGAAATTTAAAAAATTACAAAAGGTGGGCATAAAGTACCCCACCACCCTTCGTTGGTGTTGCTAGGGCTAACTCATGCACACAATTTCAACCGACTTTTCGTTTTTGAATTATGCAATTACGGATAGACACACAAATACACAAAGAAACGCAGAAATTTCTGTATGTTCAGACTCTTTGTTCTCTAAAACAATCAGCGAATTTACTGAAGCCCTTTTCTTCCCTACCCTTCTTTCTTGCTGTGTTCACCTACTTTATTTTTTGTTTTTGAATCATGCTGTTCACAAACACGCGCGCGCGCACACACACACACACACACACACACACATACACGCACGCGTACAGACACACACACACACACACACAGAGGAAGTTCTTTAGAAAAATTATTTATTACTTGTTTTTATTTATTTATTTATTTTTTTTTTATTTATTTATCTATTTATTTATTTATTTATTTATTTATTTATTTATTTATCTATCTATCTATCTATCTATCTATCTATCTATCTATTTATCTATTTATCTATTTATCTATTTATTTATTTATTTATTTATTTATTTATTATGAGTTAATATATTTGGATGAAATTAGCCTCAAACAGTGCATCTTTCAGTGAGATTTTAATATCGAATTTTTACTTTCTGTACAGGTATAGTAAATAGGGGAGGTATTGTATTCCACGCAAAAATTCGACATTGACATTTCACCAGAAATACATGTTTGCGTGCGTGCGTGAGTGAGTGGGTGAGTGGGTGAGTGGGTGAGTGAATGAGTGAGTGGGTGAGTGGGTGAGTGAGTGAGTGAGTGAGTGAGTGAGTGGGTGAGTGGGTGAGTGGGTGAGTGGGTGAGTGGGTGACTGAGTGACTGAGTGAGTGAGTTAGTGAGTGAGTGCGTGAGTGAGTAGGGCTTAAGGAACCGTTGACAGCTAGATCATTAGGGACCCTACATGTTTTGAGACCTCCTGAATAAAAACAAAAGCATTTTTATAAAAAGGTCTCTTTCTGTGTGTATGTGTGTTGTGTGTGTGTGTGTGTGTGTGTGTGTGTGTGTGTGTGTGTGTGTGTGTGTGTGTGTGTGTGTGTGTGTGTGTGTGTGTGTGTGTGTGTGTGTGAGAGAGAGTGCGCACGGTCGCGCACGCGCATCTGTCTGTTAACAAATGATTCAAAAACAGAACGTTTACTTAGTGAACATAAAAGAAAGAAAGATACGGGAAAAAGGGCTTAAATAAATTGGTAGATAGTTTAAGGGGACAACGTAGTTTGAACATACAGAAATTACCCTTAATGAGTTTAAATTAAGTTATTTTACCACTGCTCTTGAAGTTCTCCTTGATTTTACCTGAAATGTTACAGTTATTTTATAAATCATATTTAAACTGGTTAATTTCATCGATAGCTGATGTGATTTGAGTCCATAAAATTATCTCATCCAGCAGAAAAATTATTATTTACTCCTAAAACGTGTGAATTCCTGCACCTTTCTCTCAGAAAATACGAAAAGTAAAGAACATAAATGTTCGGTTAATGTATACAACGCATTGTTAAACTTTCTGAACTACAATAATAATTTTCTAATATAGATTATGATATTCGAAACGTAACAACATTGAAAATTTTCCACATTTATACTATTTGACTTTGCAAATATGTTTCTTTAATTTATAGTAAATTGATATACATAACTAAACAATTGAGATTCACAAGGCAACTGATTACACTAAGAACAAGCGTGCAAAACTGTGATTTTGTATTGCAGATAGTTTCAGAGAAAACGGGACATGTATTCGCATGTATTAAGAGTAAATTTTATTATTTTTCAGCTGGATGAAATCATTTTATAGACATATAAGCTATCAATGCAAACAACCACTTGCAATAATTCTCATCATTTATAAAACAATGCATAAAAGTGCCATACAATTGAAAACCTTAAGAGCAGTGGTAGGTAATTTAACTCACTAAGGTGTAATTCCTGTATTTCAGACTACGTTGTCCCCTTAAAGGAAAGAAACAAAATATTTGGATGCTATTTGCTCAAAACAATGTTATGACATCATAGTATTGAGCTAGGGCAGCGAATTTTGTACAATTTGACGTACTTAAAACACCTGTAACTATTGTTGATAGTGTCATGGATTCAGAATAACCATAATTACAAAATATCTTTCATTAGTTGCTTTGCTACATTTTATTCTCAGAACAGTGTTAAAAAATACGCCTCGTGACTTTGGGTAATTGTTTGTAAAGTTGTAGCAGGTACAAAGATGTGAGAGAAGC
The DNA here is from genome assembly GCA_030765045.1 of Tenodera sinensis. Taxonomy (NCBI): domain Eukaryota; kingdom Metazoa; phylum Arthropoda; class Insecta; order Mantodea; family Mantidae; genus Tenodera; species Tenodera sinensis. Next base: position 23,830,309 of record CM060961.1, on the reverse strand, counting down.
CTGCCCAGAGAGCTGCTGCAATAATGGACACAATCACTATTAGGAGAGCATGTCCAGAACTGTACATTGGGGAGTAATTCGATTTGGTAACCAGAGCAGAGCAGCTCGCTGGATCGTTATTGGCGAAGACTAAAATTAGGAATTTAACTAACCAACCATTGTTTTCATTGCTCCCTTGGAACAACAGTCAGACTTTCAAGTGTAAACAAAGGTTTGTAATTACGACTGCCCTCTCCGGACATTCATAAAAAAGGATCTCCTGCACAGAGTTCAAACTTTATTTACTACCATTTACATTTATTTCCAACAACGTTTTACAAAGTATCCATATAACAAGTTATGCATCCAATATTTTCCTATTCACAGTAATAAATACTACTCATAAATTACACCTTTTTTTAGCTCCAAAAAGTTCGACACTAAGATTTCATCGCAAAGTTCACGTTTTGAGGCACCTGAATCTAAAACAAGAATGTCTATAATGTGTGTGTGTGTGTGTGTGTGTGTGTGTGTGTGTGTGTGTGTGTGTGTGTGTGTGTGTGTGTTGATGTGGAATTACCCGCTCCTCCGTCCGCTATCCTAAGCGGAATGCTGCTTTCTGGTGATTCCTGCTCCGGCTGCTCTGGCATGTGATTTTACCCTCAGGGTATGCGTGGGTGTTTGCGAATAAAACCAGAACTCTCGTTTGAATACTTTTATTCTCACCAAAATAAGACTGAGTGAGATTTGCCGAACGTTATTAACAACGTTAAGTCGTGACTGTGTCTTTACTAATACCGAAGATTGTTACTATTAAATATAATGTGTCCTCACACTCGAGGATCCGGAATGCAAGTCCCGTGACTGAAGTGCTCGCTCGGAGATATGGGCGACGAGTGTACTGACCCGTTCCGTCCAGGTTTTGGAGGGCAAGTCTAAACGACCCTTTCTCTCCGGGTTCTCGCAGGCAAGTCCCTGTGCGTCATGACGCTCTCTATATCTTTCATTTCCTAATTAGCAACAGGGTTTCGAAGAAACGACCACCCCTTGTTTTCCTGCTCAACACCGGCACTGAGCGATTTCCAGGAAAACTGGTCTTACCAGGTCTCGCTTGACTACCTGGAAGCTCGCCCCTAATGACTTGTCTGTACCTTATCGTGCCTTTTGACAATTTTAGTCACAACTAATCCTCCAGATTCTGTAGCTTTATACGTGTAACGATTTTAACATTTTCTGATTATTTAATTCCGCCATGTAATGCAGTATTATATCCATAATTATGGCGTTCACAATTTCGGCTTCAGTGTGTGTGTGTGTGTGTGTGTGTGTGTGTGTGTGTGTGTGTGTGTGTGTGTGTGTGTGTGTGATGTGTTCATGAATAGCATAACACAAAGAAAATATTCAGTAAGCACCAAACTAGTTATTTCAATTCAGGGTCTTCCAAGGATACGACATTGATATTTTGAACAGTCTCCCCACCCTAAACAAAGTATTACCTGAAATATTTTTCGAAATTTTAGATTTTCTCAAAACTTTGCATATAGTTGATTCAAAAGTCAATTATTTGCGATGTTTATAGGAGTAAACTTAACATTATTTGCTCAACATTTTAGGCCTAGCAGGAATACCTCTCGGTTAATATAAATTTGTTAGAAAAAAAATAAGCTTTTGTAGGAATAGTTTGTAAAAAACGAGTAAAGAAAGTCACGTGAATGTAAAATAACTTTTTTCAGTTAGGTAATATACATCTTGAATCTGGATAAACATTTAATAGTTTTAAGGATATGCGATAATAATTATTATATATTAACTTGATATTAAATAGGTGGCATGATTTTATGACGAAGGAAGGATCCGGTAACATTTCAAAATATACTGCTCTTAAATTTGCAGAAATAATTTAATGGAAAGCTTACCGAATGGTTAATGGCAAAGTCATTTTGTTTTTCAAATTGTATAACTTAACATCTACATATTTAGCCGTGTGTATTTTCGAATTTCTCATTTTGGCAGTTATATGAAGCCAATATGAAATCCAAGATGATATAGGAATAAGAGTTTGTACGAATGGTTAATACAAGAGCAGAGAAAGTCATGTGAGTGCAACACATTAGATTTTTATTTGCTGCTTTGACGGTCGCACATGAGGTCACCGCTGTCTTGCAACAAGGTGAAAAAACGGGTATAACTATATAGACAGCACCCAGGTCGCATGTTGTAGTTGGTCTATTGAGGCCTACACTTGATGTTCACAAAGCTTCTCATAGAGTGCGCAACACTAGTCTCTTCCGGCGTTTATTGGAAGGCCTTCACACACCGAAATTGAGAAGTTAACATTAACATACATATTAGAGCAGTGGCTTGGTCGTTCGGTAAAGTTTTAAATACGTCTATCTTGGTATAGTCTGAAGATGCGTTACACAGAAAACGAAGGTATATAATTTTCTTAGGTAAAGCAGCACCGTACATGGTAAATTATTAAAAAAACTTCAGGAATGTTTAGGTCCATATATATGGAAACTACGGAAAATATGGAAAATATATATAAAATATACACATTATTTATCTATATGCTTTACATGGATATGAGATACGTTATGGCAATAATGTTGGGTTATGTTTTTGTCTAAGTACTTTGTATTCCTATGATCAGCAATATTTGAAAAGCCATTTTATCTTATTAGAAAAAAAAGGTAAATTAAACAACTTCAGTCGGCATTAGGGAGAAAATATGCTGCGCATTAGTTATTACTTATATTAGTAATTTTTGCTCCTATGCAGCAATAAGCATTGATATCAGTGAGAGAATACAGCTCTGTTTACTTTTTACTTTCTCTACTGGTAAGCAGGGGAAGTATTGTATTTCACCCAAAAATTCATTGTCGAGATTTCATCAGAAATATATGTTTTGAGGCCCCCTGAATCCAAAAAGAGCATTTTTAGAAAAAGGTGCGTCTGTGTGCCTTTGTGTGTGTGTGTGTATGTGTGTGTGTGTGTGTGTGTGTGCGTGTGTGTGCGTGTGTGTGTGTGTGTGTGTATGGACAGCATAACTAAAAAACGAAAAGTCGGTTAAAAACCAAAGTTGGTATTTAAATTTAATGTCTTTCCACGAAGATTTTGAAGAAAATGAAATGTATATCTTGAATTTTATGGCTATAGCCCCTGTAGTCGTATTTACTCTGGACGACTTTTGCACAACTGGTAAACCGTTAGAGGTAGAACAAATCATACTATACAAAAAATGTATATCTTGCTAAAATACACAATTTATGTCTGAATACATTTTCTTGTAAGGTGAACCATTTCGGAGATATTCCTTGTTATGTGTGTGAGTTTCGGAAAACATGACTTTCGTGAAATGGATCATCGTTGTTTGTTTATATGTTAAGTGTGCAAAGACAACAGAATCTCAAAGCTTTAAAACATTTGACTATCGCACAAAGCCTACTGTATTCAAACATTCCCCTTGCACCTACAAGGAAATAAGCAATAAGATAATTTGTACAAATGTTTATCTTAACTAACACGAAGAAGATATAGGAATAAGAGTTTGTAAGAATGGTTAGTACAAGAGTAGAGAAAGTCATGTGAGTTCAACAGATCAGATTTTTCAGTAGTTTTGCTTAAAATTAGATGTCCTTTTTTGTGTTCTGGAACAGATTTATATCCGTTGAAAACTCGATATTACATTTGTATGTAATACAAAACTCCTACTACCTGCTGTACGTAGTAGAGATCATATGAGTGTAATACATCATACATTTTAAGTTGACAAATTATCCAGTGGCACAAGCATCGAAAACATACCATAGCATAAAACTTCATCTTACCAGACCTAGATGGCACCAGAGGATTTATTTGTATTCTTTAGGCCATATACTAAAAAATGTAGCCTCAGAAACCTGTATTCAAAATAATGTATATTGGTATAATTAAATCAAATGTATACATACATTTAAAAGTCTTTAATAGCAACAGTTCCCAATATGTGTCCAATAATCCTCACATTAAGATTTATGTTTCTTCAGTAAAGTGTCAATAGCGTGAATATTATATTCGTCACAAACTCATTCTAGATAGAGAAAACCACAAATATGTAAATATAGCCTGTAAGCCGGGCCCAATGTACCGGCACCAGGCCAATACTTTTACAATAAATAACTTGAAACTTGAAGACCTTTTTTGGTGCAGGCAAAGTTTCTTAAATAGGAAGCAAAATTCTCGAGGATGTTCTAGCGTTAAATTTCCAGTATACATCTATTATTATTATATATTATTGTCCCTTTCTCAGCTATGTGTTACTATGCAGGAGAAGTGTTGTTTTCGACCCAAAACTTCCATGTCGAATTTCCCCGGAAATGTTTACTTTCTGTACTAAGTTTAGCAGAGGAAGTATTGTGTTACTCCCAAAAATTCTATGTCTAAATTTCACCCGAAATACGTTTTGAGGCCTCCTGAATCCAAATAATTGATAAAAAGGTTCACGTGTGTGTCTGTCCTTCAGTTTGTGGAGAGCATAAGTCAAAAACGAACACTCGGTTAAAAATCAAAGTTGGTGTTTAAGTTTAATGTCTTTCAAAGATGCGACATGATTTTGAAGAAAATTGCTCTACCCTAAACTACCCATTACATGGAAACTTTTTCGAAAATTTGGATTATCTTGAGGATTATCCCTAAAGATTTTGGTTAAAATGCCATATGTTTGAGATACTTTTATGACAAATGAAATGTATATCTTGAATTTTCTGGCTATAGCACATGAAGTCATATTTACTCTGGATGACTTTTGAATAACTAGTAAGCCGTAAGAGACAGGCAAAATCTTACTATACAAAAAAATGCAGATCTTACTAAAGCACACAATTTATGTCTGAATAAATTGTTTTGTAGAGTGAACCATTTTGAAGATATTTCTGGTTATGTAAGTTTTGGAGAACTTCTGTAAAATGGGACATCGCTATTCATTCTTTAAAGAGAACGGACTTCGAAAGCTTTAAAATATTTGACTATCGCTCAAAGCCTACTGTATTCCCATATTCAGGTTGCATGTGCAGGAAAACGAACAATAAGACAATTTCTGCAGATGTTTATCTCAACTAACACGAAGATAAAAGAATAAGGATTTTTAAAAATTATTATTACAAGAGTAGAGAAAGTCATGTGAGTGCAACACATCATAAAGTGGTGCCTTGTATGTTTAATGAATAGCATTCAAGCTGAAAACTTTCTTACACATACGCATGATACATTTTACTAACCTGGGCGCGCATTAAGTTTTCCTCTCAGATTTCAACCCCTTCAAAGTCCTGTCCTGAACAAGCCCATAGGCATGGCTACCAATCATGATAGGAGGTTTGTGTGACAAACGAATGCACTGACTCCAGCTCCTTTTTTAGCCAATACGGACTAGAGCGTAGACATATTTTTCGTTTCTACTCCCACTCTGTAACCTTTATTGTGGTTATTGGTTGAGGTTAAGGTAACCTTTGTGGCTATTTAGTAGAAGGAGTGACCTAGCCTTGCACCGCGACCTAAAGCGATCAATAAAATGGCCATGGCTTCATACAACGACACATAATGAGTGCAGTACACTGAGATTTCCTTTGACGCTCTTTGTACAGTAGGTAAATCGTAGAAAAAGTATAAAAATCATTGAGTGTGACCTTGAACATCTAAGTTAACTTCAGTTTCGTTGTTCAAATGATGCTTTGTTAGTAGTTGTTCCAACATTCGCCGATCTTGGGCATGAAACAAAACCTAACAGAGCCTAGCAACTGTGTTTAGGAAATGTCACTTAGCGACAGCGGAGCGCGTAGAGGCGAATCTTTCACTAGCAAACAGTGAAATACGGTTCACACGTCTAAACGTATGGTCACTAATGAAGATTAATGATGAAGAAGCGAAGGACCACGGACACTATAGCCGCAAACCGTTAAATTAAATTTTCTGTTTTCCCTTCCATAACTCTTACCTGAGGTGTACCAACACAACCTTTATAGGTGTACTGTACTTTCTCAACCACACCTGCTCCTATGTCACTCCCGCGCCAATTCTTTATCCATTCGCAATTTCATGTATTTTCTTCTACACCGAAAGTAATTAGATTAGATATTTTCATTGTCACTGACATGCACATGTATACAACGTCAATAAAAAGTTATTTTATGTCCAATCAACAAAACAGAATACCTGGACCTTATAGAGCATTATAAGTTCCTTTCGAAATAACTAATGGAAGAGTTTCTCAGGCAATTAAATTAAATAATGTCAGAGATATAGTTTCATAGATGTTTTGGTCTTGGTGAACTTACACCTCTTTAGGTATAAATAGTTTGAAGTCCTAATAGGATAATTGTGGACAGAATTATAATATGTAAATGTGTGCAGATTTTCCTTCACACAAATAGCGCAGTTCAACTCAGGAAGAGCAATCCCCAACACAATAAAAAGCTGTTTACAACGTGTGTTAGGCAGAGCTCTATAGATACTCCTCAAAGATTAATAACTTATTGCAGTAAATATGGTTGTCCCACAGCAAGACCCCATAACTGAGATCACTGTAAATAATTATCACTAAGTTATACGTTCAATGAAGACTTTTTTTAAATACTTTGTCTAGGAATGCGTAACATAAATAGTCCTTTAGATAGTTAATTACCAACATAATCTCTATGTGATTTGCAGCCCAGATCTTTACCATAAGTAATGCCAGGAGTGATTTTCAAGTTTATTCCAAGAATTTACCTATCACGAGACTATTTCACGAATTAAAGGATGACATAGTCAGTGGAATGTTGTTTAAATGCTGTTTTCAATTACTAACCACTTAAAAGAATAATAAATTAGCGTCGATTGGCACGGCCTACAAGATTCTCATAATGATCCTCCAATTTTCAATCTATTGGCAATGTGGGGAGTTGAAGTATTAGCTGTTAATTTCTAATTTCATTTAATACAAAATTTGTTAAACTGATTCCAAACATATTTCCTGTTGTACTGTTTGTTGTGAGGTTTCCCTCTTCAAATTATTTCATCTACTTCAGCGTTAGTTCATCTAAGCAAGAGTCAGCCACTTTTTGACATTTGAATAGCGGCCCTGTTGCGTCAAATTACGTGAGCTGTGGCTAATCTGTAGGACAGCGAAGTTAGATTTTCTAATCTTATAACCTCATAACATAAGAAAAACAGACGAGGTGATAATGAAATGATGTTTTTGGCGAGTGAAGGCGGTCGTTGGTTAGAATTTGAAATTGTTATGCACACGATTGGTTGATTTCAATCAAGTCACGTGTGAGTGGAATAGTCAAAATAAATTCGCAAAACATTTCATACTTATATCAATAACGTTAGAAACAAGACAAATTAAAATTCATATTTCTAGTTGATTTATACTTAGTTTATTAGGCTAACACCATGTTTTCACTTTTATGTAGGCATCTTCTACTTTGTTGTATTTAAAGAAAACATTCCAGCAAACAGATAAGTTTCAATGGCGTCATTTCGTAGGTAATTAGAAAGATCATAGAAAAGAGAACTGAACCGACAATGGAGTCCTGCGGGACCCATACTTAACGGACCTGAAGTAGGAAACAATGAACTAGACACTTTTAGAACCAAAACTGTAATACTCCAACTTACACATTATAATGCCATGGGAGATAATGTCGAAGGGTTTTAAAGCCAAAAAAGCATCCAACTACTCGGTTGTTCTTTCCAATGCATTTAAACTACGTTTAATAAATGCTGGTGCTGCATCAACAGTTTTATGTCCAGCTCTAAATCCATCCTGATTTCTCTCAAAGAGAGAATTATCTTCAAAATATTTGGATAATGATTAGTAATTCCTATGATCTGTACATTAGTTTATGGTTTATTAGTTTTTATAGAATAAATTCTTCTTCTTTGTGTATAGACAATATCCTCTTCAGTTTCCCTTTTATTCCTCGGAGAGTTATAAATGCTGTCAATCCATGTTTCTTGTCCTTTTCCCATCTAGAGGTCTGCCTTCTTTGGCTCTTTTTGCTACACGGGTGTTTCCTTCCTGCTGTGCCTTTTCCAGTATTTCCGTCGCTCATTAATACATTTTGTTATATCCTAAATTTGGCAACTTTCCCTGATTGTATTTTATTTAATAAGGTTATTTTTCTTGAGTTCTTCCCAAACTTTAAATTCGTATGCACTTAACATTTGTTTTGACTGTATTTGCTCTGCTTTCTGCTGCATAAGTGAAGACTGATCTATAAGTATTGTTTTATAATTGCGGCCTTTACTCCCCTCCTGATATCTGCGCTGCTTTATCGGCCTGTGTTTTTACTTCTCGAATTAAGTTTTTGCTGCTTATCACTTCAATATTTAAATAATGAAATTCTGAAATATGTTCAACAAGTTTTCTTTCCACTTTTAATTTGCATCTCAATGATTCTTTCGATACTGTTAGGCATTTGGTTTTTTGTGTGTATTTCCATATTATATTTTTTGCCTTTATATTGAATTAGTGTAATAACCTTCTTAAACACTCATCTGTTATGGTGACAGCATCATCTGCGTAGCATATTATATAAAATCTTGTGTTCCCCATCCTGAATCACTACTCTTTTGGCAGATCTTCAATTGATTTATCCATTATAAGATTAAAGAAGAATTGACTTGTCTAATGCCCTGACCAATTGTTATTTCTTCAGTTTGTTCCTTTACTTTCATTCGTGTCTTGCAGTCTGTATTGATCTCTATTATTGATCTAATCAGTTGCATGGATTTGCCTTTTTCCTGCAGTATATGTGCATCTTTTAAAAATTACACGTTTTAAATTGACTGACTACATTTACTACATATTTTAAATTACTTAGAGAAAAAAAAGCTGTAAGGTTTTGGTAGGGCACCAGAGACAAGAAATAACTTGTCACTGTCGCCTACCCAGTGGTTAAATCGTCAATGAAAAAAATAAGAAAACGTGCTTTAGTCCCTATATAGTACAGACCTTACTATGGGGCATCATTAAGGCAACTTCCGAGGAGTGACCACTATAATACAAGGGCCGGCTTTATTTACCGCGCACCAAGCTTGCTGCTAGCTCACGGGCATATGCGGTTGATTGGCGCTAACATGATGAAAAAGCATGCTTTACGGAAAAGTCTTTTATGCAGGCACACTTTAAATTATATCATAGAAAAACATAAGTTCCACTTTACGCAATTGTTTTTTCTAGGTTGCCCAAAGGCTAATGTAATAAGCTAAATGTATGGCTTCTTTTACTATTTACAGGAGTTTCTGCTGTCGAAGTTGTATCTAAAACCCCAGCACAACAGTCCATGAAGGGCCAAGGCTTGCCGCCCAGCCGCTGCGTCCCCCACCGCTGCCCATTACAAGCGTCATTGGTGAGGTGCAGTACTGCAGGGTGGGACGTGGTCAGCGCCCCGAACCCTCCCAGTCAGTTATAAGGCCTTCTCGACCTGGGGCCGCTACTTCTTCATCAAGTAGCTCCTCAATTGGTCCCCCCGGGACTTAACGAGGCTGATTGCACCCCGTGTCGGACCTCCCAGCGGGGGAAAAATCCCTATGCTGGTACCAGGTATCGAACCTGGGTCCTCCGCTCCAGCGGGCTACCAACTGCGCTACGGAGGTGGTCCGAAGTTGGATCTGCTGTAGGTATTCAGTACCTAAAATTACAGTTTGAGTTAAACACAAAAGTAAACCACTATAACACAAGATAACAATAACGAATGTAACGCGATACAGTGAAATGCACAAGTGGTAACACTAAGTATGGACAATGATACTCAGTTGTTACTCTGGCAAAGCATAGGCCTTCTTGACTCGGACAGCTCCTCGGAGCACCGGATTCCAGACTTCAAGATAAAGTGTGGAGTAGTACTTGTACTGCCCTCACTCGTGATGTCACATCTGCGTACCGTGTTCCGTTCCCCTAGATAACAATACTGATTTCTACCACGTATAGTAAAGAAGGGAAGTATTGCATTCCACCCAAAACTTCGATATCAAGATTTCACTGCAAATTAATGTGTCGACTCCCTGATTAAAAAAAAGGTTTAGGCAATTCCGTGTGTGTGTGTGTGTGTGTGTGTGTGTGTGTGTGTGTGTGTGTGTGTGTGTGTGTGTGTGTGTGTGTGTGTGTGTGTGTGTGTGTGTGTGTGTGTGCGTGCGTGTGTGTGTCTACCGTTTACATCAAACATTTTCCGAAAAGTTTGTCAAAAATAGTTCCATCAATTTTAATTAAAATACCATATGTATAAGGTATTTTCATGAAAAATGAAGTGTATATCTTGAATTTTGCGAGGACATCGTCAGATGCCCTCTTCATTCTGGATGACTTTTACATATTGGTAAACCTTATGAAGTAAAATTATAATTCATTAAACACACTATTTTCGAGATACTCGTTGAATTTTTAAATACTCCCAATTTTCTCAAACGAAAAGCCGTTATTTGTTTGCTTATGTCTCGGACATTGAAAGAGAACGAAATGTCAAAACTATCACCTAGCGACCAGCTCTTAAAGCATTTGACTATCGCTTAAACGCTACTGTATTTCCATATTCCCCTTCCACCTACAAGAAAATTGGTAATAGTTCTACAAATGTTTATATCGATTAATATGAAGTACAGGAATAAAAAAGGGTTTGTTAGAATACTTTGTACAAGAGAAAGTCGATTAAGTACAATACATGACTTTCTTTTCTTCCGTAAGGTTTCGATATTTATCTTACCAACACTATGCTACACGGGTCTTGAAACAAATGAGGGCTCAGAAACAACCTCCCTTAATTAATCCTACTCTGGTTCGGGTAAACAAGTAGGGATAGCAAGGCCAATGTAATATAATTAGAGATACGACCTTGTAGAGGGGGTGATAAATGAGATATCTGCACAACAGTGACAGTATTCATGTCAAACGTATCTTCTGACATCTAAAATTACTATCGTTATCGATGGTCGCCAACAAAATATTATTTATTTGGATGTAGTAGTGTTTAAAACCCGTTCGTATGGCACCACTGGCAACACAAAACACGAGACGATATTTGGGATAGGAAGGAAACGTTCCAGACCTACATAAATTTAGGGTACTATCCCGACATTTGTCAATTACGAGGACTGAGTAAATCCTAGAAAACGCTCCTAGCGAGATTTGAACCATGGACTTACTGATTCGAGTCTAGTATGTTACTAGACCACTCATTCGGTATATTATTTGTATGCTTATGACGTCAGCCAACGGTTGCGGCAGCACAATAAAAGGACGGTTGGGACCGTGCTGCCCTACACTACTAGCACGGCGCGTAACAAAGTCGCTCAAGAAAAAGCTTCTCCACACTACTGAAGCGAGTAAACTAACAATCATAGAGCGACCACACAAAGGGTTTTCTAGAATATTTGAGAAGTGTCTGACAGCCAGCCTATTTGTAGAAGTTCGAGAAAGGGCCAAGTTACGTTAACCTCACCTTATAAAGAGGCGAAGCAACGATCAGAGGAGTGATTTCAGACCCGAGTCGTCGGGAGTCAGTTCTTACATTGAGTGCGTGCACATGAGCTGCCGCGAAGGAAGAAACGAAGCGGTTATGAGTGATCAGTGATTGTCAAAGATAGCTGTTTCAAAGACAGAGAAAGAGAAGAAAGACAAAAAGGGCTGGGTCAAGGTTACAAGAAGAAAACAGTTGAGATTTGTAATATCGCGAAAGACTGTAGACTGTATTAAACCCAGTAAAAAAGAACTTTGTTGTGTATTCAGTTAGAGGAAAATAAAGTGACAGAAAAGGGTAACTGGCCTGGGCATTTGTCATTATGTCACACTGGTGTCAGGAGTGGGACTTGTCTATTTGTCAAATTGTTACAGCATTTCTTAATTTCAATAGTGACGGTTCATAAGCATTAGATATCAACATAAGAGGTATTATTATCATTATTATTATTACTATTACTATTACTATTACTATTATTATTACTATTATTATTATTATTATTATTATTATTATTATTATTATTATTATTATTATTATTATTATTATTATTATTATTATTATTATTATTATTATTAGCATCACTGTTTTCATTCAATAAGTATTAGGTGCCTGGCTGTCGGAACTTGAAGATGTGCAAGCTCTTCAGCCGTCTGGATAAGGGTTTTCCTCTAGTATACTATCTCTTGTCTGATAGGCAGTGTAATTTTCTAATTATTGGTAGGTAATGTTTTCAGGGTTTCTGGTCCACAGAGCCTTGAATACCAGTCGTACCTTTCTCAAGATATTACAACAAAGTTCAAGTGTGCAGCCTAACGACCCGGAATGCGTGTGGCGCTGTAAAAGTGTTCATAGCGGGCTGATCTCTGAAGGAACATTAGGCAAATGGGCAGGCCCTGGCAGTTAATGAAGCCGCTGCAACTCCAACACACTCTGCTCCGGAAGCTATAAATGTGCTATAGTGCACACACTTGTCATAAAATGTGGTCTTTATTTCCACATCCTCACATAAAGTAGGAACGTTTCTGGGAGATTTTTGTCACCTATTCCAACCGGAGGTTCTATCCTTTTGCTCCCTTTCTTCTCATATTTCATGTCATCCACTTCGTCTCAAGCCGAGCAAAACAGGTATCGATTGCGAACATACTCCTTCATAAACTGCGCATGTACTTATCACGTAAGATCATCTTAACCAACTGTACACAGCTGCTTAACAATAGCCACCTACTTCCCTTTTACACATCGCAGGAACTCCATTGTTTACGTAACTCAGATGTTTCTTTCAAAAAATCAGAACATGTTTCTAACAATTGCCATGGTAGCGTCTATAACAGCGATATCCAATCTCTGCGAAAGTGGGGAGGTTGGATTTTCCTCCTTCCAGTTTATGCTGACTATGCCACCCTTTTGACACTGAGACGTACGTTGTGTTGCAACAGCACTTACAAATCCTACGCGACAATCTGTTCATTAGTAACTTCTTTAGTACTGCTTACTGTTTAAGAAGTCTATCAATATTTGGTGACAAAGTTGAAGTGATCGTCATGTAACGTATTGTGATACAGGCTTTTAGTATAATTCAATTTGCAGAAACTCTATTCGCAAATATATTCTCGCAAATGTTTATTTCTCTATCTACTACGTTTTAACCCACGTAAGTATTTTCAGAAATGACGTTCAGTTGCTGTCTTGCGGATGCAAGGGGAATGTTGGAATACAGTAGGCTTTAAGCAACAGTAAAATATTTTAAGAGCTGCTTACTATACGATGCCTTTGAAATGCCGTTCGCTTTGCAAGGACAGGAGATAAACGAATAACAATGTTATCTGAGAAAAGTATAAGCATTGGCAAATTTATATGCATTTATATCTGCTTTTGCTCTGAAAACGGAATATTCTAAAGCATGAATAGCTCCACATGAGTTGCAAATAAAGATCATTCTTCTCCAAAATACTATGGTCTTCAAATGTTCCACAAAACAAGATTGGGATTTATTTCAATGTTTGCCTCTTACACGTTTCCTAGACACCGAATGTTTGCCTCCAACCTGATGTCAGCTTTTGGGTCTACATATATTTTCCAACAGAGTTTCTCCAAAGTGAATTATGTTAAAAGTCTTTATCCCAATAGGTTAAGCGACGATCACTTGGTGTATCTTCAACGGCTATGCACTTCGACTATGTCGCCAAATATTAGTAAGGCTGTTTAAACATAAGCAGTACCAAAGAAGTCTCTAAAGAAGAGATCTTTATTGCATAAACTTTGAAAGTGCTTTTGTAAATCAAACGCAACGTACGTATCATCAAATCGCCACTGCAACACAGTGCACGGCTGGGGGTTAAAGAGAGGAAAAGTCCGCGTGGAAGGAGGTGAAACCAAGTTCCCCTCTCGTAAAGGTTGGACATCGCTGGTATAACCTCTTAAAAGGTAGGCTTTCAAAAACGAGAAGACAAATTGAATTTATTAGACTGGTATTAACATATTTACACTAATTATTAAATAAACAGAGTAGTCTTATTTCAAATATGGGAATCGATAGTTTTCCTTTTAGCTGCATAGAAATGTGCGTAACGGTGAAGCATTGATTCCTACATGCGGATCTTTTGATTGGTGTATTAGGAGTATCGTTATGAACTGGTGCACTTTTGATTGGTGTATTAGGAGTATCGTTATGAACTGGTGCACCTTTGATTGGTGTATTAGGAGTATCGTTATGAACTGGTGCACCTTTGATTGGTGTATTAGGAGTATCGTTATGAACTGGTGCACCTTTGATTGGTGTATTAGGAGTATCGTTATGAACTGGTGCACCTTTGATTGGTGGATTGGCAGTATCGTTATGAACTAGTGTAGCTTTGATTGGCGGATAATTGTATCGTTATGAAGAGGTGAAGAGGTCCATTAAAATGGAATATAAGCGCTACATAATGGCATGGCCGAGCATAAAAATATACATGATATTTTAATTGTTTACAATTTCAGAGCATGCATGAACGTCTTCGGAGGTGTTGACTGTAAGGTCCGTTGAACAAAGCATTTAAAGCTGGGGAAAACAAATCCCAAAACTTTCATATAAGGGTAAACAACTAGAATATAAAACGTGAAAATAAATTTATCAACTATCGCTTTTAAATACCTTTGGGCGCGCACCTTTAAGTTCATTTTTGCGAGATTTTCACGAACTTTCATTGGTATATTCTCTTAAATCATACATATAAAAAACGTATATTTGCAAAGAAACCTTGATATCGAACGAGTGAAATACAATATCAAATGAAAGTGATATACAGTAACAGAATATAACAATTCATTTTACTTTATCGAAAATGTTGAGCAAACAGTTAAAATCGTCGGTTCGTCCTTGAGCCATATACAGTAGCACAGTTGGCGACAGTGTTTTTAGTGCAAATAGACGGCCAAGCAGTTTGTTTGCTTTTTGCTCTGAGCACATTACTTTAACGTAATGTTCATCCTAGCGTATTTTTCTCTATCTGGCCAGCGTGTTATTTCCTTGAGCCCTATATTTATTAGCTGAATAAAGGACCCGATACACAAACAGCGCGGCCCTCCATTTACAAAGGTTTACTTTAGAGATTTCTTCGTTGCCTTTCAGTGGCGTCCCGACGTCAGTCTGCAAAACCACTAGCTCGGTAGCTCCTTTGAGTCTGTCCACAGAGTGACATTTGCCCCGAGACAAAATTTCCTGTCACTTGCTCGGAAAGTCCGAGTTGGACGCAAACACTAATGTGCCACTTCCGACAGACTAAAGCGGGCAAACTTTTCCTGGTGTTGCCGGTATCTTTTTTGGCTGGGACACTGCTTCTACAAGTCCTAGAGAAACTCGTACAATACCAGATGATTTGTTGCCTCCGATGTTTAATAAAAGTTAGGAAATTGTCATTATTCGCACCTGCTGAATAGCATTTATCAGTGACCTAGTTTGGAACAGCTTAGAACTTTGGAGACGGGAATATTCTAATACATTAGAATCGGCATGGAGTATATATCAGGCTTTAAGCTGGAAAATAAAACAATGCCGCAAAAATGCACGAATCAAAATTTACTTTTGTACAAAATAAGATAAGCTTGTGTAAAATTCTGCTAGTATAAACGTTTATAAACTATATTTTTAATTCAAGTTTTCAAAGTGAAATACTGTATACACTGTTCATCAAGAGATTAGAGGAGACGTAAACAAAGCCACGTGCGTTTTGACCACAGCGCGCCCTCTTGACGCTTTCACCGTGTAAATAGTCCCTTGAAGAAATACTGTTACTAAGGTCTGAAATGTCAATGTTTGCTAAAGCATGAACTAAGTGTACTAAGCATAGTTAAAGTGTAAGAATACGCAGTTAAGTGAATCTGTAACCAGTATAATTCATTCTGCGCGCGCATTATTCAGCATGAAAGTAACATGGCGGAACAAGTGAGTTGTGAAACAAAGTGCGGCAAACCGTTGCGAAGTGGTGAAAAGACAACAATATTGAACGTGTTTAACAAGTTCTGCGAGAAATATCCCGAACTTGCAATCGAAGACGTGATGAAATTAACATCCGTTTACCGGTGTGTCAGTTGCAAGTATTGACAGCATACGCAAAGAAAAATCGTCAGTTGGTGAAGATCCCGGCCAAAAGCTTCCACGTACCAGATACATACATGTTGGATGTAGTTTGCGACGAATTTGTGAGATCTGCAATCGGTCGAAAAGTTCACCAGTTCTTTTTTAACAATGAACCCCCACCTTAAACAAAATGCTGTTGGCAGTTAACTTTGATCCCAATCTTCCAGATTTAAAACGAACTTTCCTTCACAAGCTGCTTCTGGAGATTGGTTTCGAGATTGCGAGCAGGAAATGAAAAAGTGTTATTGTGGACAGAGATGACTAAGTAATAGTTAATTTCCATGTGTTACATGTTATTTGGATCAAGTAAATATATCCTTTTAGTAGTGTAAAATGCATATTATATCTACGCGTAGCGGTAGGTAACCGTGTTGCGTCATTGTGAATGCACGTGGCCGCGGAGTGATACAAACCGGTGCTTTGTTTACATCTCCTCTAATCTCTAGATGAACAGAGTATATGTTGAATTGAAGCCAACAGTAATCTAAGTGAAATGCTTGAAATATTATTTTTACTTTCTCTACTATGCATAGTAAGTAGTCAAAATACAACAGAAGCCCGAAATGCCGCGAATTTGGATTTAATGCTCTGGAAAGTATGTCCTCCGAAAATATACCTACTCTGACATTGGGCCATTCAATAATATACGGACAAGAGGAGGCCGGGTGACCGTGGACACGACGAACGGTTGTGTGTGTCCGTTAAAAGCCAAAGTTGATGTTTGAGTTTAATATCTTTAAAGAATCCGACACGATGATTTTGAAGAAAATTCCTCCACCCTAAACTACCTTTCACGTGGAACATTTTTTGAAAATTTTGATTTTCTCTAACGACTTTCATAAAAATGCCATATGTTTAAGATATTTTTATGGCAAATGAAATTTATATTTTGAATTTTCCGGCTATATCCTATGCAGTCCTGTTTACTCTGGATGACTTTTGCAAAACTGGTAAACCCTAAGAGATAGAACTCACAATTTATGTCCAAATGGCATTTTTTGTGGAGTGAACCATTTCAGAGATATTCCTTGTTAACTGTCTGAATTTTTCAATACTTGAATTTTTCTCAAATTAAAGGTCGTTATCCACTTTATTACCTCTTGGCCGTGCAAAGAAAACGTGGTTACAAAGCCTTCAGTTAGCAATCAGCTTTAAAAGATTTGACTATCGCTCAAAACCTACTGTATTCCCATAACACTGCATGACACCTGCAGGGTTCGTCGGGCTAGAGCAATCTTGGACTAGTTTGAGGAACATCACATCTCCCGACTTGAATCCAATGGAAAATTTGAGTGATATATTGGAACAGTGCGTGAAACGCCGAAATCAGCATCCCCACAATTTGGTGGATTTGCACCAGCAACTCACACGTGAGTGGCGTCAGCTGGATGTGTCATATTCACAGAACCTTGTGGTCTCGCTTCCTAACCGAATCAGGTCCAGAAGTGGCGTTACATGCTATCAATGTTGATTTGACGAAGGGTGACTAATTTTTTGCCCGGTGAGCATATATCACATTAGAATATCTCTGTTTTTATGTACGCTAACCCACACACGGAATGTCTTTTCACAGCGAAATGTATTAGTGCCGCATGGAATCCGCATTATTTATTAACGTAGGTATAATTTAGAACTCATTAACAAATTATCTAGGTCAACAGTTATAATCTGAACTGAGAGCATTGTTTATTTAATGGGAACCTAAATTGAGTTAAATATAAAGAATGATTTTATAATCATCATTTGCTACCTATATTAAAACTGTTTTAAAATGTGAAGTTCTCGCGTTTATTGTGAATATTAATACCATGGTTACGACTTCTACGCTTCTTTTTTCGTGTTCTCGCAAAAACTACACACAGATTATGGAATTTCTGTAGAACACTGTACTTTGCACCACTTACTTTCGAACTGTTTATTGGTACGCCTATTTTAGTATCAGGTTAGGCTTTGCTTTTCTTTCCTTCTTTTCTTTCCTTCTTTTCTTTCTCTTTCTCTTTCTCTCTCTCTCTCTCTCTCTCTCTCTCTCTCTCTCTCTGTCCATTTTTAGTCTCACTGGGACTAGGAATTAGTTCCCTTTTTCCTTAAAACAAATTCATCTATCACTTCTTGAGGAGCATACACATAAGAGTGTAAATTTAATATGAGTGAACCATGCAGACCAGATCAGAAATAAGCTCCACTACTTTGGAGGGAAAGCCGTATATTGTTCGCTGCTGTGACAGATTGCTATAGCTTGCTGAAAGGTTGTGATTATAGGCTCAATAGTTTGTTTCTGTGGTCGCAGTTTTGCGAATGCTGTTTTACAGTTTGTCACATTCTTCGACCTCGAATAGCAAAGTGCGTCAAAAGCGACAGTAACAAACCTGGTATACATACACGTATATGGAATGTTTCTACGTGTACGTATATTTCTCTCAGCAGCTTAAGTTATTAGCAACAAGACTCAAATAATATACAGTGCTAGTTCGAAAAGCCAGAAACATGATGGGATATTTATCTTACAAAAGCATAGTCCTTTTACATTCAATGAGCTTTTCATAAATAGTGCCAAGTGTTACAGTATGCAAGAAAAACCTCTATCTCGCACGGTCTTCCTCTGTTTGTGGTGGAGGAAGTAAAAATTCCCAAATCAATAGTTTTATTGGACTAATTTGATTGATTCAGAAGTTTTGATGGAAGAAGATGTTAGAGGCTTGTTCATGACCTTAGTGAATAAAATTAACAAGGTAATTTGTGAGAAGCCCTCTTGATCCAAGTATATGAGTCGCTGTAGACAACCGGTCTCCACTTTGACACAGACCAGAGGCTATAGTTAAACGCCTCCTCTTGAAGGATTAAAGGCAAGTGCCAATCAAACGGTTCTGACACTTAATGAGTTTCCAAGTCAGTAATAACAGGAGAGGGCGTTCCCAAACACGACAACGACTGCGCAATGCAGAACAGAAACTGCCGCAGGTTCACTTGAGCCTTCTTCGGTCGGCCATAGACGTCAAAAGTACTTCCTCCTTCCTAAGTTTTCTCCCAATGCGGCTAACCCTCTTAATTTTGAAGGTATAAAATTCACTACCAATCAAAAGTGCCCAGACACTCAGGGTTGTCAGGATAATACAGAAATAATAGAAGTAATTTAAGGAAAATAACACAGTAGAGAATATAAAGAAGGAAACATGTTGACATAGCTTACTGTCTCATCAAAGCTTAACGATCATTATGTATACGTTATCTCAACAGGTTTA
The DNA here is from genome assembly GCA_030765045.1 of Tenodera sinensis. Classification (NCBI taxonomy): domain Eukaryota; kingdom Metazoa; phylum Arthropoda; class Insecta; order Mantodea; family Mantidae; genus Tenodera; species Tenodera sinensis. The sequence goes on along the minus strand of CM060961.1, from coordinate 23,810,996 downwards.
AATTACATAAGAAATAAATTGTGTGGGAACGCCATTCTTTGTGGCATAAGCCACTTTTTAGATAAACAATATTATTGGTACCTTGTCATTTTTTACTTGTTTTACTGCGTAGAGGAAGAGGAAGTATTGTATTCCACTCAAAAATTCGATGTTGAGATTCCACCAGAAATATATGTTTTGAGGCCACCATGAATTAAAATAAAAGCATTTTTAGAAAAACTTCCGTGTGTGTGTGTGTGTGCGCGCACGCGCGCCAGTCAATCTATGGACACCATAACTTAAAAACGAAAAGTCTGTTAAAAACAAAAGTATTTAAGTTTAATGTCTTCCAAGGATGCGACACGAATATTTTTAATAAAATTCCTCCATCCTAAACTACCCTTTACATGGAAAAGTTTTCGAAAATTTTGATTTTCTCGAAAATGGCTCTAACCATTTTGATTAAAATGCCACATGTTCAAGATATTTTTATGGCAAACGAAATATATATTTTGAATTTTCCGGCTATAGCTTATGTAGTCCTGTTTACTCTGAATGACTTTTGCACAACGGGTAAACCGCAAGAGATAGACAAAAATGTAGATGTTGCTAAAACACACAATTTATGTGCCATTAATTTATTTGTAGAGTGAACCATTTGGAAGATATTCCTTGTTACTTGTGTGAGTTTTGGAAAACAAACTTTCGTCAAATGGAACATCGTTATTCATTTTTTTTTATATTAGCCGCGCAAAGAGAACGGAATTTGAAGGCTTTGAAACATTTGACTATTGCTCAAAGTCTATTGTATTCCCATATTCCCATTGCACCTACAAGGAAATAAGCAATAAGATAATTTATGCAAATGTTTATCTCAGCTAACATGAAGATACAGAAATAAGAGTTTGTAAGAATGATTAACACAAGAGTAGAGAAAGTTATGAGAGTGAAACTCATTGGATTTTTAAAGACGCTGTCGTTATTTTGTTGTTCTGTAATTTTAACACACGATTTTGTCGTATCAAAAAGTTTTAACTATGGAAAACACAATATTTAATGGCGGCAGATAGCTGACTATTACAATTCTGTTTCCTGGTGTGCACATTAATTTTGTGGCGCAAATTATGTTTGTATCATAAATGTTGCGTCAGCTATAGGTATAATATTAGATATTAACATATATATTCCTTTTCTCTAAAAGCAGCAGCACATTTTTGATTTGATTCAACTGAGTGATAACTTTCGGAGATTTATTTTACTGTTGATGGACTGTGGCTACACCCACTGGACGCTCTATTTTGCCTGTGGCTTAGGATGGGGTGGGCCCAGGTTAAATAATGAGTGGTCCGGTATACTTGGATGATGACGGGGCAGGTAGAAGCACACAATGTGATTTTCGAGACATTATTGTACTCAACTTTTTAAATCAATATGGCACTCTCAAGAGTGAGTTTTTTAGTTGTTAGTATTAACATGGAAGGAATGACGATTCGACGAAACTTGAAAGCAGGAAAGGTGGCCAATTTTCTAGCTATCCACAATGCTGGAAATTTTGCTTTTTCTTGCTAATCACATAAATGATGACGTTACTTAATTGTGCTATTCATTAAATTTTGTCCGAGACATATTCAGTTTCCGACTTCAAATTACAAATTGTCATTGTGACAAAATTTAATCAAAACAAAATCTGACGTGTTGCACTCACATGACTTTCTCTACTCATTGTTGTAGATACAATTAATACAAACGCGTATTCTACTCGTTTTGAGTTATGCTGTTCACAGACACACATACACAGACTTATTTCCTAAATATGCCTTTTTGGATTTCAGGGGCTTCAAAACACATTTCCGATGAAATCTTGACATATAATTTTTGGGTGGAATACTATGCTTCCCCTACTTATACGTAGTAGAGAATATAAAAAGTCAAGTTATTCTAAAGTAAGTTCCCAGTTTAAAAGGCTGAGAAATTTACCAAATTTTTACATTCTAACGAAATAAAATGGACCAATTTGTTCATAAAGAAGTGAGATTTTACTAAAAGAATATAAAACTAAATATGATCACCACCGTGTTGCTGCAATAATATTTCTTTTAGATCGCCTTATGTTGATAAGTGAACCATTTTCCTCAAATTTGTGCATTAATTTGCGAAATAATTTTACAGAGCAGGGTCCTCTTCGATATATTCTCAGTTCAAGAGCCTATTGTCCGTAATAGTACTGAGAAAGGCCAATTCGAGCTTGTATAGGTAAAGGCATTGTTTCTACAACTTCTGTCTGTATTCTTATGTTTACACAAACATGACACAGTTACCATAGCAACGGAAAAATAACTCAAACAGTAGTGATGTCAATATGAGACCAAATTGCTAATATGCAAAGAAAATGTCACTGTTTCAAAATGACAGCTTACCTGATAATTGGTGTTTTATTTCATGAAAAATAACACACCTTTGGGGATAAATTAAGGTATCTAATTGCGACTCTTTCACACCCTAAAGTCATTAGGGAGATTCTCCTCCCTCTCCGGCCAGAATTGTACACAGATACATGGATTTCGAACCTGCATGCTAACCAATAGTTTATTTTCATGTAATCATATGTGTATGATTAATGCATACGTTATAAAATACCCTGTTATTGCAAATGTAGAAAGAACTCAATCTCAAATCTATAAGAGGATTTCAACTTCCGCATTTACTGAAGTGTCTTTTTATGCTTTGCATTCTCCATTAACCTATCCAATTCCTGTGTTTAAACATTTAATAAAATAAAGAAAAGTAAAATATTTTTAACTAGGAAATTAAAAAGGTTTTAACAGGAAGCTAGAATTTTGAGAAGTAAATGGACGGTGAACAGTAACACGGAAGGAGTTGTGCTTCACCTATATTATTAAAATAAAATGTTGATGTAATACTTATTATATTGCCGCCCCCATAAGGTTAACTGCTGCATATCTTTATTTCCGTCTGATTATTGTCTGCATTTCGTCTCACTGAAGATAACCCTTCTCCACTGAAATTCTTGCACACCATTATAGTGACATATCAACTGCAGTGGCCTCTTCTTCTTCTTCCTCCTCCCATTTTAATAGTACTGGGCGGAAATTAAACGTGCTGAGCGGTTTGTACAGACAAATTTAGAAATATGCAGTGTTTGAGATACCGATGTTAACGTAATGAGCGCGGCAACATTAATTTCTCTCTGTAATGTTTATCTTGAATAACCTTACCCATATGAGAAAGCCAGAATCCAGAAGTGCTCTAGGAACAGTTGCCTGCTGTGGTACTTACCTAAAACAAAAGAAAAGTACAATTAATAAATGAGCGTTCCAATAATAATAATAATAATAATAATAATAATAATAATAATAATAATAATAATAATAATAATAATAATAATAATTTATACCAGATTCATTCCATAAGTCGGACTATCGCCTTACCTACCGTTTTGTATAGCGACATGCCTAAGATACAAATTGAAAGTTTTTCTGGAGTAACACGAAATAAAATAATAAACTTTTAAATCAATAGTTTGTAGAAGAGTTAGTAGAGAATGTCATGTGAATCCAATGCATAAACATTTATTTTCGTTTGCAACGGTTTAGAGCTGCAATCATAGAAGAGTTACTTATTCCCCCATGGTATTTATTCCTCTTGCTTATGTTATAGTCACACTCACTCTGTCATTTCAGACTTTCTCTCACGGGGTAACCCTAAATGCGCATTTAGTAACACATACATAAGGATATATGGGAAGCCAGAGGCCAAGTCTTTCAAACGAAAATAGAAGGGAGCTGTCCGCAACTTGACGAATAAAGTGATTTATTTGAGAAGCGTAATGGTCTCCCAAATGAAACTGCTGTGTTAAGAGGAAATGGAAATTTCACCGACACTGGAATTGATAGCGTGGCCTGATTAAGCCCTGCAGGGGGTGAGGGTGGGTGTGGGGAAGGCACCATAAAACTTAACGCTCTTAATTCAGTTTAGAGCTCTTCTAGAAGGATTGTGATAATACTGTCTGGCAAAGTGCTCGTCCATTTCTCATGCACTTCTTAAAGCAGATATTGACAAAGATTCAGTACGCACGCCTTAGATGTTAGGCAACCTTTGCACAAAGATTGACTTGGAATTTCATATTCACTCCCCTCGCAGGATTTACATCCTTTTTAACATAAACCAGGAAAGATGGACTATAAAAGCAAAAACTGACAAACGAGGCGCTGCTCATGCATTTTCTACTTCTTCTTCTTCTTCTTCTTCTTCTTCTTCTTCTTCTTCTTCTTCTTCTTCTTCTTCTTCAGTATTAATAACGAGAATATATGGGACTCAACCCTTGTCATCGTAAGAATTCACACCAATATAAAGGGAAGGATTTTGTGTATTTGTGTGGATGTGCTGGCTGCTAGTAAAAACCTACATGAATGTCGAATTAAATTGAATTATGTTTTGAACGGCATGCCATACTGGTTCAAAACTAACGCATTATTTTTACACCTTGATAAAACAAATCGAACACCACACACTCCGATTTAAATTGGGATTAACGTCATGTTATTAGATCAAATAGACGACATCAAATTCCTCAGTCTTCAAGTACACAAATATTTAGATTGTAAAGCTCACATTAAGTATAGTTTACCCAAACTCAGCTCTGCTGGCTATGCTATTTGAGCAATGGAAAATGTGGCTTCTATAGACAGACTTAGATTACTATACTATGCATATTTGAGCTCTGGGGCAATTCAGCAGAGAGAGGACAAATATTCTTCATAAACAAGAAGGTTATAATTATTTCCAACATCCAAAGCAGAAACTCATGCAAAGGTGCTTTTGGAACACTGAATATATTAACCTCACCCTGCATCTATATCTTCTCGATCCTAAAATTCTTTATATACAGTCGATCCACATTTATAACAATGAAATAACACTACACAAAACTGCAGCATCCATCATGCAAAACTGTTTTGCTTCTAGAGAGGTACTTGCATACTACGAAACCATAAAAATATTTAATGCTCTCCCAAATGATCTTAAGGAAAATTGTTGACAATTTCAATGCTCTTAAAATTTCTGCTAAAGAGTATCTATGTTAAAAATAATTTTATTCTCTAGAAGATTTTCTGAATAACAAAGTATCCTGACAATTCCAGTCATACGTGACTTGGTTGAAATCATACAATCATGTGCATAAACAATTTCAAACTTCAACCAATGACAGCGTTCATTCGCGAAAAATGTATCACATTTCATTATCACCTCTGAATTTTACTTATCTCCTTTGGTTTCTGTTATAATGTGTTTTATGCTGTTTTTGCATTGACATGTTCAATGTTCACGGGCATCTAAGGCTACTTTTGAGCTCGCTGAACGCAATCCAATCTAATCTAAACCATTTAAAATCAATGCACTTTCAGTCGAAGTGTGCTATAAAATATTTCGAACACTTTTAAAGCTGGGAGGGGTTTAGAGAGATTTTATTTTCATTTCATGAAATGTGTACACTGTTTGGCTGAATACGATATTAAAACATATTTCTTGACACTTTGTTCCCAACATGACTGATTATGAATCACTTAAGACCCGTATATTTGAGGCTTAGAATATTTTAAAGCGAGTGAGTGATTGAGCGAGTGAGCGAGTGAGTGAGTGAGTGAGTGAGTGAGTGAGTGAGTGAGTGAGTGAGTGAGTGAGTGAGTGAGTGAGTGAGTGAGTGAGTGAGTGAGTGAGTGAGTGAGTGAGTGAGTGAGTGAGTGAGTGAGTGAGTGAGTGAGTGAGTGAGTAGGGTTTAAGGGCCCGTCGACAGCTAGGTCATTATGGCCCGACTTTTTAAGTTAAATTATTTGTACGGAGAGTTATACATATATAGTCTTCATATCACCAAACTTACTTCCGAATGTCGCTAAACTTTGTCATCAAAGAGTATTTTAGTATCATTTTGAGCAAACTAGATCGCATTAGTGATGTTCCCTCCTTAAGATTTCCAGCCTCAAGTAATCAATCTCTGACTCTAACCCATCGGTATCAGTTCTCCAAGTGACTGACCTGAAAAGCACTTCAGGAACGCAAAAAACGAGCCAATGAACAATGCATAATCAATGTGTAATGAAGGGATGGTTCGGTAACGGTCTTCATGAAAGAGTTTGCTACGGTTGGTGCACAGGGAAAGGCTAAACCAATACAACAGAATTCGGCCTTCTAGAGGATGGGGTGAGAATTATTTGAATTTGCTTTTAAACTGAATTCATCTACGATATTCAATGGAAAGCTTTCATCAGTTGCTGAGGAAAAGTTAATCATATTCCCGTTATGGAACGTAAATAAGAAAATCTACATGAGGAAAGTGGCAGCATACTATGCGTATGCAAGGTATAAGTGCTTTAAAAGAACAAAAAGCAAAACGTTCTTAACGTTATTTATTCCTACGTTTTTATCGCATTATAGTTTATTTTTGCACCATATTAAATGAAGCATCATCTTAACGCTACTCAGCTAGCAAGAACACAGACAGATTATAACATTACCCTTCGGCAGTCCGGACATATTTCAGGAGAGGCATGGCCATCCAATGGCTAGAATAATCCTAGAGCAATAGGGAAAATGACACTGTCAGAGGGTGCGGTTAAATTTGTCAGTACCAACACAAACTGTCGCTCCTCACCAGGTTCCTACTTTACTTTGCTAAAATCGAAGCTTCTCATTTGCCTATGACGTACGATTTTCCACTCGGTGACTTGCTAAATTCTAAGAATTCTATGCCCATTCTAATTTCAAAGCCTGTCTAGGTGACTAAGTACACCAGATTTCTGAGCATAACTAATTTCCGGGTACGTCTTGAGCTAATGGTTTTCTTCTCTACCGAGTTCATTGGAACCTTATTTATTTTATCTTATATTTATTGCCTTTTCTTATCATGGAACTCGCTAACGATCCCTTCACGACAAAATGTGACCATTGCTTCTTCCAATTGCTTTCAACATACAGAAACTATTTATTGGAATTATGATCTGCCTTCCTATCATTTTTTTTTAAAAATAATTAATATTACTAGTCAATACTTCCGGCGTAAATTTTCTAACCTAATGATCCATTTTACAGCAGGATATATTTTACATATGAGAACCAAATGCCGGACGGACAAGGAAGCGTGCTCAAATAACAAATACCTTTCGAAATGCGACTATCACATCTAGCAAAATATTTGTTATGTCTAGATGGTGGTTTGCATTCCTAAAAGGATTTATTTTCAAGTTTTGTACCATGAATTACGGATAAGTATCTGATATTTAGGCAAACTCCTTTTAAATGAAAGGCAAGAACAACGAGAATTTTTAAAATGAGGTCCAAACAATGTTCTTATTTTAGTTGATAAACACAAAAACTGCACTAATTGATGATGAATATGTAAGGAAAGAACAAATACATTGTTGAAAAGTATTATTTTACAACAACTTAATGATTCTAAAAACAATGACTCAGCACCTGTTCTTAGAACAAAAGGACTATAAAAGCCTGATGCATCGAACCCACTTTTCCCATCACGTGTCCTCAGAATGTAATTCACTGCAGAATAAACACTCACCAACAGCTACTGTTTATTTGGGTATCATGGTATCTCTTATTACGATCCAGGATACACTTATTTCATGACTGGTTATGTTCAAAGACGTTATTTGGTTACATTACTAAAAGCTCCTGTAACAACTTCTATGGATCTTATATCACAAGTGATTTAACTGTACTTAAATTTACCTTCGTAAAGCTTCATGGCTTGAAAGAATATGGCGGAATTTCAAATGCATTCCATATCAACCAGGTTTTAAAATATTTCCATCCCTTAAAGCCGACTGTGTTTCCATATTCCCCTTGTATCTACAAGAAAATTAGCAGTAAGATAATTTCTGAAAATGCCTATGCCAATTAAAATGAAGTAGATAGAGAGATAGGCATTTGCAAGAATACTATTTATAAGAGTGAGTAAAGCTCTAAATATATTTGCGAACAAAGTTTCTCCAAATTGAACTAGTATATTAAAAGTCTACATGGCAATAAGTTACGCGACGATTACTTGATGTATCTTCTAAGGTTTTGCACTTCGACTTTGTCACCAAATATTGACAGAGCTCTACTAATGAACAGATGTTTATTGTATAAGATTTGAAAGTGGTTTCGTAAAACAAACACAACGTACATGTAACCAACTCCCCACTGCAACACAATACACGTTTAAGTGTTAAAGAACGGCACAGTCCGTATAAAGTGGGAGGTAAAGCCAGCCTCCCCTCTTTCGCTGTTTTTTCCTTTCCCTGAAGTTCCAACAGTGGCAGCCGCAATAATATTTAACTATTAGTCCTTAAAAGTGCTTCATAATAAAGGCTAAAGTGGCTACTTTTTCTTCTCCAGAGAGTGTTTGTGTGGCGAACGACTTCTCTTTGACGAAGGCACCACTTTGCTCATGCAGGCTAATTGATAACAGGGTCAAAAGCCCAGACCTTAGTGCAGGTACCGGTGTAATGCAATGTGCAGCTCCAGACCATCAATTTAACTACATTTCACAGGTGAATAGCCACATTCTGCATCATCTGACATACCCGCTCTGAGCTTTCAAGCCATTGTCCATTAGCTCATGCTTAACACAGTGCTAAGTAACATTAAGGGATCCAGGAAAGTACTGAAAAAACTTGTTCAAATCGTCAAACCTCAAAGTGCAACGGAGAAACTTTAACAGACCAAAGAAATAATTTAATCTGATGTGTTGCAATCACATGACATTCTCTACTGTTCTTTAAAATATTCTTATAAAAGCGTATTCTCCTAACTGCTTGTTGTTAATAGCGATAGACCTTCATTACAGATTTACATATTTCGTATGTATATGAATATTTATTCCAACAATTCTAATTATACAAATACGGCTACCTTAGCTACTGGAAGCCAGCAGCTATTCCATCTGGAAAAATATACGTGCCATATTAATTTACATACCTCTTTGCTGATATTCAGCCCAACCATTCATCAGACAATATACAGAACCATAACAATTATAAAATTTCCAAACGTCTTACCGTTCAAACTGTTCTGTTCGTTGACCACTTCCATTTGTTTCTTAGATTCCATAAACATTTGCCAACACTTCTTAGTTCCGACTGTTAACTCTTTGTTTCTGTTTAACCTTTACCTACAACTAAATAGTTGTACCTGAACATTCTAATTATGAATTAATCTCATTTTCCCTCCCATTACATATTCGACATATTCCCTTCATCACATTCTAACTTTCATTCTTCAATTTCCACATCCCCAATAGAAATCAAGCAATCCCTTCTCTTTCAATATTTTCACAAGCTTACTCTCTAATTCAATTTTCTATTCCTTGTAAAAGCTAAGCGACTGGTTTACCCTTATTTGAGCATATAACATTTTCCCATCTACATATTCTAGTCTTTCTCTTATTTTCCAAATTCCCTTTACTAATTTGTATCATGGGTCCTACGTATGCCCTAACCCATTTATCATTAACAAAACCTTCATTTTTCCAGCCATGTATTTGTGTGCTTCCGGATTTTTGAAAATTCAAACACACGTTTAATAAACGTGTCAGGTAAATACATATTTTAATATTCTTTCAATTACTAGACCCTTACTCTGTTTTTCCTAGCTGCAATAAACGTCCTGCGCTTGTACTCGTAGTATTAAAATATATTTGTCACACATTCTAATTATTCAATCCCCACTTATCCAACCATTACTAATGCCCCATAATTAAATTCCATATTCCACCAAAGTAACGAATTCTTTCGTAGCATTCCATAGACATAATAGGTGCTGAGTACATTTTCTCACAGCTGACAACGCTAGTATACCTTTGGTTCCCGCTATTTAACTTTCATTGTAAGAAGAATACAATAAGCTAGCGATAGTAAAATCGTTTCAAAGTCGTTTACAAACGAATTGATGTATTTGAAATTTCATACTCTTTGCATAAACACGAAACAAACAGGAGGGAATTAATAGCGATTTTATTGAGAAAGATATAAACTATCCAATAACAAAGAATGTCTCAAATTATTTGACATACAACTGCTTTAACGAGGAAAACTGGCTAGGTTCACCCGGTTCAGTTCCAGCTGCCAATGGTGGAGTTGTAGAAATTTAAGTACAGCTCTAATATCATCACCGAATTAGAGCAAACAGAAAATATTCAATAAATTATTTTATTTGTTACACCAAGCATTGTTAACGCTCGAGCACTGTTATCGATATCATGGGACCATATGCAACAAATCGTGCTATTGGAGGCCATAAATCAATAGACAGAGAGGCGTAATGTTTCTTCAAGCAGATTAGTAACAGCTTGCCACTGTAATTGTATACATATCAAGCACATTTCATGGACTTTTGTCTACAAGGAAATATCAGCAAGAAATGGAAACTCGACAACCACAGTTTTCCTTGATTAAATTCGAGATGTATTTGCCTACTAATTAATTTCTCTACTACATAGTTGTCCAAAAACAATCATATTGAGATTTCAGCAGATACCTATACATGAATCTATCAAAGGGCAGTTTTTGAAAAGCTTCTCTCTGTGTGTGTGTGTGTGTGTGTGTGTGTATGTGTGTGTGTGTGTGTGTGTGTGAGAGAGAGAGAGAGAGAGAGAGAGAGAGAGAGAGAGAGAGAACTGAATGAGAACAGCATAATTCAAAAATCAATAGTCGAAAAAATACTAAACTTGATATTTAAATTCAACATCTTCACAAGGGACAAGAAGGTTTTTAAGTAAATCTCCCACCATCAGCTCCCTTTGCAGCGAACACTTTTTAAAACGTTCAATGTTGTCAGAAATGGCTTTAACCGTATACTAAAAATATTTTCCTGAAAAATAAAATAGTACTTGATTTTCTAGGAATAGCCTATGAAGTCCTCTTAATTCGGGAAGACTTTCGTATGATCTTGTATAACTGATACGGTAAGTGATAGGCGAAAACCTTCTATAAAAATGTACATCTCTTTAAAACACACCAATTATTTAAATATGTTTTTGTGGCGTAAGATGACCGTTAAATGGTTTGCATTGTTTAATACTTTGTATTTTTGTTAAAGTCTTCCCCATTTTAAGTTGCTTTTCGCGGTTTCATGGAAGTTTGAAGGAATCTTAAGACCATTAAATAGCGTCCACTTCTTAAACATTTAACTACTGAAATTAAATAGAAAATTGCTTAACTATCCTACTTTTCGTTGTAGAGTTATGCTATTTACACACACGCACGCGGGTGCACGTTTCATCTAAACTAATATTTAATTCAGGGGTCCTCAAAATCTGAATTTCCAATGAAATTCCAGTAGAGAATTTTTGGGTGGAGTGTAATACCTGTGCTAGCTAATAGATGTGTGGTACATAAAGTAAAAGAATACTCAGATATATTCATTATAATTTAAAAAAACACAAGTAAGAGAATTATCAGGAATGAATTTCCATAACAAAAATTATTTTTGCATGTTTCAAACTAATTGCATTAGCGTTATTTGTCTCTTTTACGCTTGAGAGTTAATTGCTGAAGAGTGCAAACAATAATATTAACTTTAACGTTATGTCTTACTATTTTTATCGTCACAAATACTATTTTCAGTTTAATATTATCTTTTCCATAGAGTATAAATCAACAAATGTTACATGGCTCGGTGGCAGACAGATATTTGCAATTTGAACATATTTTATTCATACACGCATGTCCAGAAACACTTTGTTTGCATACTGGGCTCTTTGAAATACGAGGTCTTAGGCAGTAGGATCACAAAAGATAGGAAAGACGTATGAAATAAAATTGAAGTACCTTAAGTAAGCAGATAAAATGCTAATCAACTATTGAAGTTATTCAAAACAGCTGCCGCCATTTTCTGCATCTGCTTCTTATGTAAAATCGAGCATGGTGTGAGCTAGTGTCAAGGTTACAGGCGGTTCAGGGCACAGTGTGCAAGGAAGCAAAGAAGTACAGAATATATATCTTATGAATGTTTTCAGTTAGCATTGCCTAGGAGGACACAGTACAGATACAGGTTTGATGTTTGAAAAGAACAGTGTTTCTTAGTTGGGATAGAGAAGAAACGTTATACAGCGCAAGCATCCGCATCATCTGTCCGTATGTTCTCGTACCACCAGACCTAAAGATGTCAAAGGAATCACGGGAAGGACAGGATACTACTGTTAAGCTCATCTCCATTAAAACATGCCCGCTATGAGAACAAGCCAAGAACATGCGACGCGGAGTTGCCACGTTTCTCTTGGAGATTAGACCTTGCATGACATTTTAACCTTAAATTCATTCCAATGAAGCTAAAATGACATTGCAGTATTGTTTACACAATGTTTGTGCGACAGTTAGTGGAATAATAAGCCATTTATGTCCCTTTTTCAAGAAGCAAGATGGCTCCAAATATTTGACACAATTTCTTTTCCTGGCGAAACGGTTCCTTATTGACAATATTAGTATTGGACATATTTGTTATACTCATCATGTAGAATCTCTGGTTAACGTATGGCCGAATCTGTATCTTGCACCAGATGTACTTGTTTTCTGTCTATGTCTATTTGTAACCAGTATGAGAAAGTATTATAGCTTATATTTATGTCGTTTTTCTTTAACAAATAAACAAATACATATTAAATGGAGCGTAGAAAAGAAAGCATTCTGCCATGAGCTGACCCACAGCATGGCTTGAAGTGGCAGGCCGGATTAATTATCCGAGCCACTAAAAACGGGCGAATCAACGCAGTCCTTCTCATAAAAGGCTCCCTAAAAACGGGAATAGTAATGGTGCCCGGGCGAGAGCTGTACTTGCTATCGTAAAAAGCTGCGGAAAAAGCGTGGTATAAAAAACGAACTTGCACAAAAGTATTGGGAAGAAGGCTGTGGAGGGATTAGAGTTAATGTGACCAAAGGGTCCATTTAAATTAGTTAGGTGTGAATGTAGCCTCAGTGTGGATATATGGAGTTCACCGACATAGTCTTTTAAAAGTCAAATGACTTTATGTACCTAATGTGAGTTTAACTTCTTGCAAAGCCTGATGGTTCAGACGGTAGCGTCTGTGTCCCGCTTTCGGTACGTCGTGGGTTTGATTCCCGGGTCAATCTTCCTGACCAATGGGTTTCCTCCGGGGAGTCCCCGGGTCGCTAGGCGAATGCCGGGAAGGATAATTACATCCCCCGAATGCAATACAAGACCAATTAGTACGAGTACTTTCAAACCTACAAGACGCTTACAATCGAGGATTTGTCACCATGGCAACCTTCCTTGACGTACAATCCGCCTTCGACAAATGCTGGACTAACGGACTTCTATACAAACTAACAGACTTACAAATTTCACCAAGGATTGTACGTTGGGTAGCCAGCTTTCTTACAGACAGAACAGGACACATACGTATAAGCAACTTACTATCTAATACCATTAATATTAAAGCAGGCACACCACAGGGGAGCGCTATTTCCGGCCTCCTCTACATACTGTACACATCCGACACACCACAACCAACACAAAGAAACCTACACCTAGCCCAATATGCAGATGATACTGCGTATTGGAGCACACACGCCACGCTGATCGGAGCCAGAGCAAATCTCGAAAAACAACTCCGCACCTTCCTCCAATGGACTCAAAAATGGCGAATCAGCATAAACACAGACAAAACACAAGCCATTGTGATAAGGAAAATCATGAAACACTCATACAAAACAGCCACCCTCACCTTCAACAATCAACAAATACCATGTAAAACAATCATTAAGTACCTGGGTATACATATTCATAACCAACTGAAAATTAAAACACACTACACGCGACTACTTAACAAAACACGACCCGTTCACTCAACACTGACTTACTTAGCACGATTAAACGGACGAGGACTTACACCACAAATACTACGAAAACTTTACACTACACTAATAAGACCACAACTGACTTATGCAGCCGTAGCCACCATGCCCCTAATCACGACCGAAATAATGGACAAAATAAAATCCTTTGAGAGGAGGTGCATCAGAACTGCCCACAAACTTTTGCCCTCATTCAAGACAAACACACTTTACAACTACACACACACAACACCAATAGACACACACATAGCCAAACTAATGATCAAATACATACACAACGCACACACCAGACAATACAGAAGAACACTCATCAACACCGCACAAAAAATGAAAACCATAACACAAACAGAGAAACTCAAAAATCCTCCTCTCATAACACTAATCGACGTTTACGACAAATACCAGCAACAAGAAGAAGACAGACTACAACAACACCTTCAACACTTCCAAAACATCTAAACACATAATAAACATAAACACTTAAAATAAAAACACACATAAACCTAACACACAAACACACAAACATACAAAAGTAACCGAAGAGCTGTTGCAGTAGACATACAAACTTGACAAAACTTCTAGCACAAACGACTTATACTCCCTGGGCTTTTCTTTTTCTTTCTTGGGTAGACGACAGGCCATGCAGCTAGGGATGACCAAACACACACATCACCCATCCAAACACAAAACCCACAACACCAACACGCATGCAGGCACCCGCCACTGAAATCCGCCACACGACCAAAAATAAAAACGCAATCACTAGGCTGAAGAGGGGTGCCGCTGAACAGCCAGGGCATGTCGAAAGACATGCCCAAATAACTTTTTCATTCATTTCATTCATTCATTTCGTTCCTCCATTTCAACTCACTTTTCATTTTATGTGATCTTTCACCTTGGTTGACTGTTTCAGGGTTGTACGTGTCGGCGGGAGCTTCACATATATAACAAGGAATTTTCACTCTGTAAAATCTAGTCCTCCAGGTCAGGAGGCCTCCAAGTCTCGGATCTCCATTGGATGATTAAGACCGCAGGAAGGGGGAGGGGAGCCTGTTGTACAAAGAGCGCCAAAGAAAATCTCCGACACCTCGCCTGCAAATCACATTATTTATCATTGTACGAAGGCCTGGCCATTTCATAGTTTACTTTGGGTCATATCACATAAGATATCGGACTTTAATTTAAATTAAATCTTTGCGAAAATTTTTGACAGAATGAATATTTTTGAAACATTTTCCATGTAAAGATAGTTCTGGATTTTGTTGCAAATGTTTACAGACATGGATTTATTACCTTTCACCAGGTTTCACGGAATTTCGGTACATGTATTTCTGGTGATTTTTAATGACGATGTTTGGGTGGAATGCCATTCTTCCTCTACTTAGCATAGGTGTGC
Organism: Tenodera sinensis; assembly: GCA_030765045.1. Taxonomy (NCBI): domain Eukaryota; kingdom Metazoa; phylum Arthropoda; class Insecta; order Mantodea; family Mantidae; genus Tenodera; species Tenodera sinensis. Next base: position 23,795,735 of record CM060961.1, on the reverse strand, counting down.
GCAAAAAAAAGGATCAGCGTCTGTCCCTGAGCATTAGCTAACGGAGCCCGCAGTGCAACACCCCATCCGCCAAGACCTACCGTCCGGCCGCTGCGTCTCCCAGCTCTACCCGCCATAAGCGTCCTATGCGGGGTGCAGTATTGGAGAGTGGGACGTAGTCAGCGCCCCGATCCTGTTCGGTAGGTATACCTATACGGTCTTTCCTACCACGAGCCGTTACTTCTCAATCAATAGCTCTTCAATGAGTCCCTCAGGGACCTAACGAGGCTAAGTGCACCCCGGAACAGCTCTTCCAGCGGGAGAAAATCCCCACCCCCGTAGCCGGAGTCGATCCCGAGTCTCCCGCTTGGTAAACAGCAATAATATCACCAACGATCAATCAAAGGAATAATCTTAAGTGGTAAAGGTATAATTGACATAATGAGATATATGTACATACATGCGAGTATTTTGCATATGACTGTTCCGCGTGCCCGCCCGCGACGGTGTTGCCAACTCTGGGACGATCGGCTGCGATAGAGAGGGTTTGCCAGAAATTGCATCACGGATCGAACGAGCAGTCAGATACTTGAGCAGAGTTGAGAAGAGGGACTTGAAAGGGAAAAATGGATTGCATGCACCAGTTTCCCACACTCCCACCCCAGTTCTGCCAACTGTGCGGCAACCTCCATTCAACAGGCCGCGAGTTTTGTAAACTGGTCTCCCTTCATGCCTCGACTGGCTATTAATCATGTCCAACACTATTATTATACGGCTACTTACGGCTACAGATGTCAACTATCGATCATAAATACATCGAAGGGTCGCTCACTTCATCTTTTTGCGCAGTAGACAACGTTTCGCTCGGCTGCGCATGACGCCATGGGCGCTAACAAAACTGTTTCGTGAAGGAACACACATACTGATTACATTTGTACTTCAAGGGATGTGATGAGTGACATTTAAACTATTATCTCTAAAGTTACACACTTAATTTGTTTACACATATTTACAGTGTAAAAGCAATAATCTGGCATGGTTACATTTGGTTTTATTCACTTTTTATGCATTAAAATGCATTTTAATGTTACAATTCCAAAATGAAACAGTAATTATTTTACAAGGTTATAGACGTTCTTTAAAATTGCACTTCTAATATCTTAACTACAAATGTAAAAACGTTATACAAACTTTCAAGCATTTTAATTAGATCTTCATGCCTTATTTTTTATTTCAGAAATTATATATTTCACTAGCTGGCTACCAGACTGCATGAGTGGCTTTTATAACTCAAAGCACGAATTAATTTTATGAAAGTCTGTTTTCCTTAACCTTTCACCAGCAGTGTTCCAAGTTTTGGAAATACTGCATACGAGTAGATCTTTTGCTGTGGAGCAATCGTGTGACTTGTTATGTAGTTGCAATATGTGAAGTACCTTCTTATTGGTCCCATAGTTATGTAATAACATGAAAGCTACGCAGTTTTCACACACTGGTATGTATGTAGATTCCCTGCTCCTAGACCACCAAGTTAAGTCGTGGGTAAAACGTATATATTTTACTTTCTCTATTACCTAGTAGGGAGAAGTGCTGCATTTCACCCAAAAATTCCAAGTAGAGATTTCAACGCAACTAAAAGTTTTGTGGTCTCCGTATCTAATGATGCTACGAACTTTCCACCTTGCATTGAAATTTGTTGCCAAATTAGTGACAATAAAAGTTATCATATGAATAGAACAGAAAGCCCTCCTGAGGAATAGGCGAGATGGTTGCGTCACTATCCGTGGAATTCAGAACTGCTAGCTACTCTCGGTTCAATCTCCGCCTTACGCATGCTTATGTACCGAAATACAAAATTAACAAACGCCTTTTAATCTCCATAGTTTTTTTATTAGGAATAGAGAATCAGGATAAAGGCACACTATGCAAGTTGAGTTAATGGGAACATAGCAACATTGTACACCGCTTGAAAATAAATAACATGGCAACGCTGCAGGTCATGTTGAAGTGATGTACAACTGCATTGTGTTCTGTTTAATATATCGTTAATTACTTTATTCTTTGGTATCCAGATCTTGTAACAATGTATTATTATCATCATCATCATTATTATTATTATTATTATTATTATTATTATTATTATTATTATTATTATTATTATTATTATTATTATTATTATTATTATTATTAAAACCGTATTTTACGATATTAAACGTTTTCCTATGATATGGAATATATTGCATTGATTTTCTCTCGATACTTTGCATCGTATTCTCGCTTAGCATATACTCCTTAATTAATCATAAAGAAACGTTATGATACTCAGTTCAGTAAAACGTTTTAAAATAATTATTTTCGTTTCTTGTGCCTTGCTTGTCGATACTTTCCAACATTCCTGACTTCTTTAAAATATCAAGCGTAATGCTATCCATATTTTCAATAGTTTTATCATAACCTTCCATTTTCCTCACTACGTGTTGAAACAAGTGAAACAGCATCTACTTAATCATATTACACATCTTCTCTGATTTCTGATACATGACAATTTTACATTTAACAAATGTATTGGTTAGTTTTACGTACTTTAATGCTAGAATTGCAGAACACGTTGTATGTAACACGCATATAACCTTTTCATTGTGACACGCATAAAAATTAGCAAATGAGTCATGATAATTACATAATTTTAATCAACATTGATAAAGTCGTGCTTTACTTATATTTTCCATAGAAAAAAAAAGACATTAAACTTAAATACCAACTTTGATTTAACCGACAAAGAAAAACTATGACACGTCATAAACATCCGTGCCCTGTTTCGTTGGCCGTGTGTGTAACGTCTAATTTCCGATATGCTATCCCAGAAAAGTGCACATGACAGTTAAAAGACACGGTGCACAGTTGCATGGAAGGACCTTGCGTTAAAGCGAATAGCTTGTTTACATTGACAAAACACTGTCTAAACTGTACGACAGCCAAAACAACTCTCACTATCTTTAGTGTTATTGCCGGAATTACAGCATGATTTATCTGGGCGTTAAAGTTAACAATCCGAAGCTCACGCTTTCGAACTCTCTTTGCAAACAAATGGTTATTAAATGGATTTCGCTGCTGTGTAACGGCAAGCTTAATGCTAAGTTACGCCTCTTCGTTTGCTTTGTGTTAATAAATTGATTTATTCACTAATAACGCAGTGTGTTTTCTGTGTATTTCTACAGCACAGCGAAGAGTGAATTGTATCACATTAAACTGTGAATCAATTATTCTATTATCCCAGAATTTTAGTTTATTTTCTCCACATAAGTAGAGAAAGTATAGTACATATATTGCAGTGAAACACTCCTTAAATAACATTCATGGTGAATAGATGTTTTGAAGTCACTGAACGCCAGCGAAAGTATTTCTAGATAAGCATAACTCAATTATATAATGTGTTGCATTCATATGACATTTTCTACTCTGTACTTATCTTCAATCTACTTCAATTTTATCAAACTAACATTTGCAAAAATTGTCTCATTGCATATTTACTCGCAAAACGAGAATGTGAGAATATACGGGGCTTTAAACGATAATCAAAGATTTTAATTCTGGTCACTATGTAATGGTTTTGACATTCCATTATATCTGTATTACTAAGGAAAAAATGAATAACGACTTCCCATTTGAGAAAGTATGTATTGAAAAATCCAGACCAATAAACGAATTGTCTGCAGTTAGACCACAAGAGGTTTACATGTGCGCATTAATCCGTAATATGAAAATCTTTAGTTGTATTTGTTTAGTTTTCGGAAGAATAATTAATAATTAATTTATTTAATGCTATTTAATAGTTAGTAATAGCGATTTAAAAGTAAACAACATACAAGAACATTCATACATTTTCATTAAGATTTATTTTCACAGTTGCCACTACAACTAATCCGGTAGGCTGTGACGACAGCAATAATTATTTTAGCGTTTAATCAAGGGAAATGAATTATACATATGATGAATATAGATAAATGAATTTTCCCCATTAAACGTAGGTCTTGTCTATTTAAAATTAGTTGTTTGAATTCGTCTCTTCCATTAAAATATCAATATCCTCACCAGAATATTCGTCAAATCTTTTGTCTGCCAATTTTGAATGGCCTGCTAATTTTTTTTATCGCGCATGGACACTTCAGATGTTCACAAACATAACAAACTGTTTAGGTTGGCGCAACGGCAAGGAGGAGGTGATGTAACCAAACCAATAATACGACTAAGAGGTGATAATCCGGCCCGCATGAGTGGAAAGTCTCGGAAATTGTTAACCACACAAAAACTATTTGACATACGAGAATTGTGTGTTTTAAACATATCTGCATTTTCTGTACTGTAATATTTTATATCTCTCAGGTTTATCAGTTACGTAAAAGTCATTCAGAACATAAAGGACTTCAGAGACTGTCCACAGAAAATGCTAGATATACATTTAATTTCCCATAAAAAAAATCTTAAAACATATGGCAATTTAATCAAAATTGTCAGAGGCATTTTTGAGAAAATAAGATTTTTCAAAATATTTTCCATATAAATGGTAGCTGGAGTAGGGAGATTATTTAAATATTTTTGTTTCATCCTTAGAAGATACTGAAATTAAATACCAAATTTGGTTTTTAACAGACTTTTTAAAGTTAGGCGATTTACAAACATAAGTACACACATGCGCGCGCGCGTGCGCGCGCACACACACACACACACACACACACACACACACACACACACACCTTTTTCTAAAACTGCTTTTTGAGCTTCAGGAGGTCTCAAAATATATATTACTAATGAAATTTCGACATGGAATTTTTAGGGCGGATTATAATACTTTCCCTAGTTACATTACAAGTAAAAATGGAACATAAATAACGATATTCTGATAATTTAATCCTGAATGTTTAAGCTAAAATCATAGCACAAGAGAATCAAGAAAGATGTTGTTTCAACATAAACGATAGTCTAAGTTTAGCCCGCAACTGTGGCATGGGGCTAAATTTTCGGCCGCACGTTTAAAATGTCTCGAATTGGAATTTTGTTACTTTGCAGTACACACGGAATTTAAATTTGGTGTAATAAATCTGGCATGTGCAAGCGAAAATCTGATATCGATATTACCACAATATTATCAGAAATTACAGTGGAACTTAGATAATTCGAAGCTGAAGGGACAAGAACGAAATTTGGAATATCGAAAATTCTAATTACAAAAGTCACGCCTCAAACTGATAGTAATAATACAGGTACAATATGTATAACCATTCCTAATTAAGGAACTGCTTAAAATGTTCTCCTTATTCCTCAGATAAGTTGACTAAGTGTTCGGTGGTCCTATCCGGTGTTCTTTCGTAATCTCGGATTTTTTCTTCAAACCCTTCTCAATTTCTCAAATGACGGCGACTTTTTCCTCAAACGTTAGTCTTATATTAGAAGCACGGTTTACTAAGAGACATAGTGGCACTGATTTGCAACGCACTGACAACCCCGACGTGATGACCTCTTTTGCAGAAACACATGGACTAAGTTTGGCTGAAATTTCTAAAGAAAAATTTCGAATTAAGGAAAATGATATTCCAATTACAAATCTTTTTTTCATTGTTTTATACAAAATTCAGGAGACCAAGGAAAACCTTCGAATTTTTAACGTTTGAATTACCCAAATTCCACTGTAGAAAGAGCGAGTACTACATTTGGAAGAATCACTTGTATAAAATCGCCCGACTTCAGTTACACCAAAAATTAAGGCGGGAGATTGAAATCACGCAGATGTGAATGTGAAACATCGGCCTTTGCTGATACATGCCATATGTGAAAACCACAGACAGGACACTATTCTAGATTGTAGTTTTGTGTGCAGCTGACTGGAATAGCTGCCAATATTTCCGATGTTCCAGGTTGTGAAAGATTATAGAAGAATAATCTCAGTACGTGATACGACAACCAGAATTACCACCACCAAAACATCATATACAAAGATGTTGAGCGGTTCAGCAGTAGTGTTGAAATACCCAACGCAGGGAATATGGAAATTATTGCTCATAAACTATGCAATATCGTTGGAATCGAAGGTTTTATTTTACTTCATCATCAATGGAATAATATCTACGGAGTCAATGCGATATAAACACAAATTAACCTCATCACTTTGTTGCAAGCGTTGTGGACATCAGATTCACAGAATTGCCTATGTACTTGTGTAAACATCAGGGACATATGGCGTTGGACCAAAAAGAGATAAGTCAATAATTAATCGACAGCTGTTTGTAACATCCTCTGTGCTGTTACCTAGGGACTTCTAGAAAGGAGCTGCAGAAATTACACAGGTGTGCTTGACAATGACGTTGTATCATTAGTCATGTATAAACTACGAGTATTACCAAAAGTGGCTTCGTTTAGAGAGATCCTAGATAGAACGGCAAACTGGGTATGGAATCTCTTAATTCGCTGTTAAGATTTCACAGTGTAAAAGATCTTCTAAATGATATAACAATTTAGATCTGTATTATCCCATGTAAAAGAAACTAATATTTTGTAACAAAAATAGGTACTAGAAAATAAATGAGCAACTGAGCGATACGAGGCATCATTATCAAAGATATTCTAGTCAGGGAGATTGCCAAGGTATTGTTCACCCGAAAAACATCGCCATTCAATATCAGTAAACGAAATCAACATCAAGCTTTGTAGAACTAAATGACAGTGTTTTGGTTCATCACCAGAAAATATCATCACATTCTTAAAGTCTGTTTTCTGTTTGTACCTAAAGACAGTCAATACTTGCCAATATTATCTGATTATGTTTTTATTAATACTATATACCTACATATTTTTTTCACTTCAAGATTTAGACAAGCACGCCTATGTGTCGATATACGTAAAAATCCTTAATTGTTTGGGTAAATAAAAACCAAAAACCAATAATTACCAATTTACACCTCACAAAGGGAAAAAACGAGAGATTTATCTAAGAGAACATATGTATTGTAACTTTTGGTGTGGGTGTGTAAAGTAAATACGACAGATGTAGTCTAGATAAAGAAACACTTTTATTTCCGTAAACAGTAACTTGTACACTCGTTGCAACAGCAAGAAAGTCTTTTCCGATTCTCCAACAGCACGACTCCGAATTCGTAACACAAAGAACTGTTCCTTCTCACACTTTACCGCTATTTATATCTCCCAAGCACTCTTCTGGAAACTTCGAGAAAGCTCAGTTATTTTGCGGTGAAATACAAAGCAGACATTTCTAGAGGCCTCTATCACTTTCTCTCTTTCGGCAAGCGCCCAACAATGCGGCCATTCTCTGCCTCTTTCCTTCGACTCCTTTGCGGTAGCGCCGACAATAATGCGCTGGGCGACACTGCTCCCTCCTCAAGGCTGGTCGTCCCGAACAGCACCATCGTAACGGGCCAGACGATCCAGGTGTACCACTAACATCTTCCCTCGGGGCACCTTCTGGATGCGGTAGACTACGTCGTTAATCCTCTTTACCACTCGGTACGGTCCTTGCCACGGTTGTTGAAGTTTTGGGCAGCGTCCCTTGGTCCGGGTAGGGCGGTACAACCAGACCATGTCACCTTGCTGGAATCCTCGGCTGTTGACTTGCCTGTCGTACCGGGTCTTCATGCGGTCGCTCGCCATCTGGATGTTCTGACGAGCCATCTCGTGCATGTCGTGGAGATGGTCTACTAGACTCTCCACATACTCGGTTGCCGGCCGTTTCGCTTCCGGGGGGCTACCAAAAGTCAGGTCACAAGGGAGGCGTAGCTCTCGGCCGAACATTAGGCTTGCTGGTGTCATCCCGGTAGTGTCGTGTGTCGACGAACGGTAGGCCAGCAAGAACAGTGGTACCTTGAGGTCCCAGTCTCTCTGATGGCTGGCCACGACCTTCCTCAGGTGCTCCTCTAGGGTCTTGATGTATCTCTCGACCATGCCGTCCGACTGTGGATGTAGGGGTGTTGTGCGGGTCTTGTTCACCCCAAGTCTTTCTAATGCCTCCTTCATTAGGTGGGACTCAAAATTGGTGCCCTGGTCGCTGTGGAGCTCTAACGGGACCCCAAAACGGCAAAATAGCTGTTCCACGAGGCAGTCTGTAATTGTCTTCGCCTCTTGGTTCGGGATGGCATACACCTCCGGCCACTTGGTGAAGTAGTCCACAGCTACCATCAGGTACTTGTTGCCTCGATCGGACACTGGGAATGGTCCAGCTATGTCGACGGCGATGCGTTCGAAGGGCGCTCCGACGTTGTACTGCTGCATGCGACCCCGGCTCCTAGTCTGGGGGCCACGACTCGCCGCGCACACGTGACATTGACGGCACCAGTTCTCAGCGTCTGCTCGGAGCCTCAGCCAGTAGTAGCGCTGTCGGAGTTTGTCGATCGTCCGGTTTGCTCCTAGGTGTCCACCCGAGGTACCGGCGTGCACTTCTTGGTGCCGGCAGTCTCTCATTAGGTGTCCCGGCTGGCCACACCCCCAACACACGCCACCTGGTCTTCGTCGGCGTCCCTGGACTGGTCTGCGGTCTTCATCGTAGCGGACACTCCTTGTCTTCGAGGTCGGGGTAGCCGTCACTTTGGCCGCTTCCATCCTTAATGCGGCCGTTAGTGCCTCGTGGATGGTCTTGTAGTCGCCGAGCATCAGGCGTTGACGTATCTCGGCATCGCGTACCCCATCGCCGAAGGTATAGGCGGCTTCTCGGGATACAAATTCGGAGGGGAGGTCGACCAAGGCTTTGCTGGCCAGCTGTTCGATTGCCAGGGCGAACTCCTGCAGCGTCTCCACTGGCAGTTGCATCCTAGATTTCAGTTGGCTGCGGTAGGCTGCGGCTAAGCGGTGGTTTCCGAATCGGTTCTCCAGGGCCTCCCAGATGTCCTTGGGCGCCGCCTCTGTCTGAACTGCGTTCAGGACCTCTGCGGCTCGTCCCTGGAGGCTGGCTATCAGCTGCGCGGCCTCTTCTTCTGGCGACCATTTGTTGTGCTTGGCCACTGTGTCGAATTGACGGCGGAAGACCTCAAACGTTGACGTGCCATCGTACTTCGGTGGTTTGACGCGCGTCGATGTTGTGTCGCGTGCTGGAGCCTCGGCCTTGTAGTACTTCAGCTTTTCACTAAGCATCCCTTCCACCATTGCATTTAGCTCCTTGGCGCTACCGTCGACCCTGTCTTCGAGAACGCTAAGCCGTTCCCCGACATTCTCCAGGGCGTCAACGCGTTGGCCGAGGTCCTCCATCTTTCCACCGAGCTCTTTCACATCCTTCCTCACGCCAGCCAGTTGCTCGTCAATTTTCGCCGATAGCTCCGTCTTCATCTCTTTCAGCTCGGCAGCGAGGTTGTCGTTTGCCGTCTTCATTTCTGTAGCGAGGTTGTCGTTTGTCGTCTTCATGTCTTTCAGTTCAGCAGCGAGGTTGTTGTTTGACGTTTCCATTTTGGCAGTGAGGTTGTCGTTTGCCGTCTTCATCTCTTTCAGCTCGGCAGCGAGGTTGTCGTTTGCCGTCTTCATCTCTTTCAGCTCGGCAACGAGGTTGTCGTTTCTCGTTTCCATTTTGGCAGCGAGGTTGTCGTATGACGTTTCCATTTTGGCAAATAATTCTTTCATCATTGCCATCATCCTGGTTTCCGAATCTCCCTCCATCTTGGTTCTAACGTTGCAACTTCTAACGACGATGAAACGAAACTAGAAGCAATTTGACGAATCCCACTCCTGACACCAGTGTAACTTTTGGTGTGGGTGTGTAAAGTAAATACGACAGATGTAGTCTAGATAAAGAAACACTTTTATTTCCGTAAACAGTAACTTGTACACTCGTTGCAACAGCAAGAAAGTCTTTTCCGATTCTCCAACAGCACGACTCCGAATTCGTAACACAAAGAACTGTTCCTTCTCACACTTTACCGCTATTTATATCTCCCAAGCACTCTTCTGGAAACTTCGAGAAAGCTCAGTTATTTTGCGGTGAAATACAAAGCAGACATTTCTAGAGGCCTCTATCACTTTCTCTCTTTCGGCAAGCGCCCAACAATGTGGCCATTCTCTGTCTCTTTCCTTCGACTCCTTTGCGGTAGCGCCGACAATAATGCGCTGGGCGACAGTATTCATGCTACGTGTTTCTTTTAAGCATTTAAATAACATTTCATATCATCCTTTAGTTCGTGAAATACTCTTAATAAATGCAACTCGTGATAGATTCTCTAGATAAATCTCTCGTCACTTCATGACACGAGAATTTATGGATAATTTGATAACCATTCGTAGCATTACTTAGGAAAATTGTTGTGTTGCATCCTTGGAAGACTTAAATATCAAGTGTGGTGTTGGATTATGGTGTTCACTCTCTCTCTCTCTCTCTCTCTCTCTCTCTCTCTCTCTCTCTCTCTCTCTCCCATACACACACAGAGACCTTTTTCTAAAAATACACTTATTTTCGGAAAACCTCAAAACATGTTTCTGGAGAAATCTCAATGTTTGGGTGAAATACAATAGGATCTTGTCTACCTTCTAGGTATATGGTAGAAAAAGTAATTACATTTCGCGCATCGATGTTTTTCTTAAACGCTATATCCTCGCGGACTCCACTTATAAGTTAACCCTTTCAGGGTCAGAACCTGTGTTGGCTGTTTCCAAAGAATATCAAAACTATATGTGACTTATGTGCTTTGGATAGTGATTTTAACAGTGTGGAAAACAAAGAAAATTCTTTAAATTAATTATTTTACGATAGAATTATAAGTTACTTTATTTAAAAAATTTAATGCAGTTAATATTACTATTGGTAAGCCTCACGGACAGATTTTTCACTGGCAGCGGAAAACTGCAACTCATTTGTTACGAGTCGAACTGCCCTCTGCCGTCAAGACAACTGTTTCATGGCCGGATATTTGCTATTGGTGGAATGTGGCTAGACCCGCTGGGTAGTCTATCACGCCTATGGATTGGGTTGGGGTGGATCCAAGTTTAATAATCGGTGATACGGCATGTCTGGGATAGTTAAAAGTACTCAGTACTGTTGTTTTTTAAATGTTCTAAGTATATGATTATATTCACTTTTTAAAGTAGGTAATATTGAAAATGAAACTGATTTTGGGTTCACTTGCTGTAAACCACATCAATTATGTTGGTACATTTCTGTACGATCAATGCACACATGAAAAGTAAGCTAGCACACAATGCTTAGAATAATTCAAACCAAGACAAAATGGCATCCTCAAATGCAGATTCTGGAATTTCAAAGAATTCATAAATGGCAACACTTTACATAGTTATTTCAAGTAGCTTCATTTGGAACCGCTGTTGAGGCAGCAAGAAAAATAATAATAATAAATTGAAACTGCTGGACCAAAAAGGGTTAAAGGAATACGAAATGCGTTATAAGCCAGGATAGATGTGATTGCATCTATGCTGGCAGAGCACGTCACTTTTCATTAGCGTTCTGCGTACGACCAGCTAGCCTGTTTCCTTTGTGCATAAGTAAGCGCCTTATCGTGGACGTCCTCCTAACGCCATCTCTTGAAACAGACGCTAAGCTCTTTCTCACCAGGCGTCCAATACCGGTCGATAACGGGAATGTTACAGTGCCGCCATCTCTAGACATAATCCTAACTTTCCTTTCAAGGCAGGCGTCGAAACTATAAAAAGGCGCGAGGAAAAAAAGAAGGAAAACCACTAGGGATTTGCTTTAAGCAATTCTACCGAGACCTTGTTTTTCTTTTAAAGACGCAAAACAGGAAGGGGCACAAAAATGTTCAGTATTTCTGGTTCATATCCTACAGCTGCGCCAATATTAAATTTCTTATGAGTAGGAGAAGGAACCTTATCGTATAATATAGTAAGAAAAGAAATGTACATGCTAATTCAATAAACGGAACCGATTGGTAAATTTTCCAATATCCACATTATTTCACTGAGCTTTTATTTTTTACTATATATAGAAACAAAGGCAGTATTGTATTCCAATCAAAAGTTCCACACCGAGATTTTTTAATTGTTTACCATAGCAATTTAAATAAAGATACGAGTATTGAAAGGTTCAAAACAATAACAAGGAATACATGAACATACACACTGCACCGAGTTGCTACTATATTTACTTATATTCATGAGATGAAGTAGGCTATATCTTTCGATATGAGTGAATGGGTATTTTTAAAACGTTCCTTGAAACGCTGACCCAGCACATTTAAAGTGACTATAGAAGAGATTGTGTATTTTGAAATGATCTACATTTTTGGAGGGTATTAAGTTATGGTTTACCTATTTGTACAAAACTATATGAAACGGATTCAGGATTTCACAGGCTATTTGCAGAAAATTTAAGATATATATTAATTGGAAATGTACTCACTTAAATATATTGCATTTTAATCGTCTGAACTATTTATAAAAAAAAATCTAAAAAATATATCGAATATTTTGCAATGCAATGGGTTGTTTAGGGTGGAGAATTCTTTCGAAAATCTTCGTTTATGAATCCCTGGAAGATGCGCAACTTAAAATCCAAGTTTTGTATTCTACTAACTCGTCTTTCTTTCTCCCCCCGCCCCCTTCTATCTCTCTCTCTCTCTCTCTCTCTCTCTCTCTCTCTCTCTCTCTCTCTCTCTCTCTCTCGCACATACACACGCGCAAATAGCTCTTTTCTAGATTTCAGGGGATCCCAAATCTATATTTCCAATCAAATTTCGGTATTAACTTTTTAGGTAGACTATACACGAGCTAGTTCCCCGGTAGCGTGTGAGGTTCGCATTCTGGTGATCCTGGGTTCCATTCACACAGTGCCTTCCCCCACTGATCTTGGGTTGTTCGTGGTTTTTCCTGCTGAGTAGGCGACTTCTGGGGTGATTTCACATTTACCACGATTTCTTTACGTTCAATTCCGTTTCATTCTGTTTCCTTCACCTTTTTAGATGTGCCTCTGAGTTTGGTGGCGATGCCGAACAGATGGCGCGGATGCTTTCTCAAAGAAAAAAGTATTTCCCGCGTACACTACTGGGCTGCTTGGACGACGGGCCGTTCATGGCTCTCTCTAGACAGCTCGAGTAGTAGAAGGGTACGTACCTAGAGTTGTTAGTGACTTCCTCACATCTCTGTGACCCGTGACCTCAAGCCTCCTGTGGTTTCTTCACTTCATCTCTTACTCCGGGGGTGTTAACACAAATTAGAGTTGTAAAACTACTGTAGGCTACCGTAGACTACCATAAATAAGTGTAGACTACAGTAGTTTTCCTAGTAGGAATGGTCAGTTAAGAACCTGTAATGTTGTATACTATCTAGCGTTACCTCATATTGATCATGTTGTTTACATATTTTGATCATTTACTAGATTGCTCTAGAACAGCGATGTCCAACGTTTGCAAAAGAGGGAAGTTTGCGTTTACCTCCTTCCACTGTACCCCCCCTCCCCCCGCTTATTTTGTTATAATTACGCTTCGTTTAATCTACAAAAACACTTTCAAATCTTGTGCACTACACATCTGTTCATTAGTGATTTTTTTAGTACTGCTTACGTTTAAGAAGTCTATCAATATTTGGTGACAAAGCCGAAGTGCATAGCCTTAGAAGATATACCAAGTGATCGTCGCGAAACCTATGATGATAAATACTTTTAGTATACTTCAATTTGGAGAAAACTCTATGCTAAAATATACAGGATGGAAGGGAAGCCATTACATTAATATAAACCTGTGATAGATGTCGATATTTCGAATACATTTTTTATCCTACATTTTTGTCTCTGACGAATTCTTACGGAGTTTCTTCGAAAATAACAGACAGACAAGGCAGCAACGCTACACATTGCGTGGGTGTCACTTTCACTAGGTCATTACATAAACAAACCCCGCGACCGATGTGTTTACAATCAGAAACCGGTTCAGATCCCTGACCAACCCCAACGTTGTAGAGTTACTTCACGTCTGAAAAAGTTGATCCGCATATTCCTGTAATTCTTTTAAGGTGTTAATTATTTCGTAACCCTGTGTGATGTCCCATAATTACTACCAAAATTATGTCAGAAATACGTTACTTAACGCATCTTACAAGTAAACTATTATCTTCGTACATTCTTGTGGAATTACGTATCCAAGTTGTCACGAAAACCATTTATTTTTTCGATATCGACTGATCAAAGAACAAAATGCCATCAGACTTTTTTGTTTTAATGCTTCTATGAAGCACATATTAGAAGGAATGTAATAGGTTCGCTTCCACCTGATATGTAGAGCTATAATTACTTTTGTACCTACACACTATTCCTGCAGACGGTTATTTCTCTACCTACTACAGTTAAATTGCATAAGAATTTTCGGAAAGTATCTTATTGCTAATTTTCTTGTTGGTGCAAGGTAAATAAGAGATACAGTAGGCTTTAAGCGAGTGAAATGTTTTAAGACCTTGTTGCTATGTCATGCCTTTCAAATTCCGTTCTCTTTGCAAGGGCAAGGGATAAAAAAGGAAATCATACTTATATTTGAACAAATTGTATGTATTGGCAAATTCAAACAAATAGGAAACAATATCACGAAAATAGTTCACTTAAAAGAAAAACGAAGTATTTGGCATAAATGTTGTGTTTTAACCAGATCCACATTTTTATTTAGTAAACTTTTGTCTGCCTTTTACTGTTTACTATTTATGCAAAAATCATTGGAATGAAGTGGTTTTCTAAGAACATTCTCAGAAAATTCAAGGCATGACTTAGAAACGGCCGTGGAATCGACTTTGTGTCCGTCCATGGATACTGACTGTCTATCCCTCCAACTGGAGGAGCGGAGTGGGGTATAGCCGCTCTTTATGTAAAGCTACACAAAGAGACAGGGTTGAATATCCCATCTAGAAATCGTTTCTTTCCGTACCAATGCTACCAATCCTACCATGCACTACGTCATGTATGTACTGTACCAAAACTAGCGAACCCTAGTATTGCTAGAGCGCAAGCAGGTAGCAGTGTGAGGTGTTCCCCTGCTTTGTGTAACCTACACCTTCTCTACCTGTCACAGCTCTGTGGCAAAGAAAATGAGCATAGAAAGGTAATTTCACAACTTATCAGACTGAGAAATATAAATTGGCTGGGACATAGGATGAGAAGAAATTTCTTATTAAGATATTCAAGGGAAATAGAGAGGTGAGAGTGTGTGAGTGGAAATTGAGAAAGAAAGAGAAGTATGGAGTGAGAGAGAAAGGGTTAGCAGAGCTACGGATCCTGTTTGAAGAAAATACTCATCGACCACACTTTAATAATAATAATGATGATCATGATGATAATAATAATAATAATAATAATAACAATAACAATAACAATAACAATAACAATAATAATAATAATAATAATAATAATAATAATAATAATAATAATAATAATAATAATAATAATAATAATAATAATAATAATAATAATAATAATAATAATAATAATAATAATAATAATAATAATAATAATAATAATAATAATAATAATAATAATAATAATAATAATAATAATAATAATAATAATAATAATATAACAAAACGGCAGAAATCCCAAGTCCTGTTACTTTCCTATCGCTTTATTATGCTCTAAATTTACTACAAATGCACAATTTTCTTCTCGTTGCTAACACAGTTTATAGTCCTTTCTACTATCACAAATTGTTCTTCTGATAATCTCTTTGTCTTTCAATGTCTTTCTCCAGTTTCTCTGTCTCTTAATCTTGAATATTACGATACAATCACTTGACGACACATACATACTCACTGACAGGCTGGTCGACTCACTCTCATAACTAAAAAGTAACTGTACACGACGACTTACACGACTAAAAAACAACTCAACTCAAGGTGCTCTAAACTAATTCGAACTCACTGCTCTCGCTGTCTGTGAGGTGCTATTTATACTGGAGTCGATGAATCCTTCATATACACTTGTGCAATGACTCAGTGAGAGTTGGAGAAGGCTCTCGATTCCTTTCTTTTGTGTTTTACCACCATTATTACGATTTTACACACACACACACACACACACACACACACACACACACACACACACACACACACACACACACACACACACACACACACACACACTCACACACACAACCGCTCTCCGTATCCAAGATCACACTGTCCCCCCCCTCTAATCCGTAAATTGTTGTAGGATCAATGTCACAATACTAAGAATAATGTTTATTTATACAGAGATTATACAAAGGTACAATTACAACTTAGTACTCCAACGCTGCTTAATTTAACAAGGTAATTAGCAAAAGTTGCGATCGCAATTGCAAATACGGTTTGGCTTGAATGGATATCTTTTGAGGTGCTGAATACAAATAATTGTTTAAACTAAGTGCCGTCGTCTCTAACACTGTAAGTAACGAAGATTCGGTATTCCGCTTACAATGGGCCATACCTAACATGATATGACTGTAGTAACTTTAGTCATGGTAAACAGTTTCTCTCCATACTCCACGTCCAGACCTTGTATCCCTCCGTGACAACCTGGTTCGTATCAGCTGCGACTAACACAAGCAAATGCCACCTGGACTCGTGCCTCGTGTTGTGATGCAACAGAACGATATTTACTCCGGATGTTTAGGAATAATCCTGTTATCACGTTATACTCAAGTAGTTCTAACCACGGTTATCATGCATCATGAAAACTCACGATTAATCACCAATATTAAATGTACTATATTTTGTGGTGTGCTTTGATTTGGCATATTGTGGGTTAGATGTTGACGGCTTTGTTTACATCAGGTCAGGACATAAGAGTAGAGCGATTATAGCTAATGTGGTTAGTTATTTGCAGTGTATGCTATGGCCGAAATTACTGTAAGAGCAACGCCCTTGCGAATTAAATTTCCAAAAATAGTTGGTTCCAAATTTTTCCGTCAGATAAAAGTATGTTAGTTGCTCAAATCGATGTTATCCGACCTCAAAACATGGTGTATACAGTCAAGATTACCCCTCCTGGGGCACATCTTTCATTCAGCTACTTAATGTACTATATTTCCGACAGTTCAAAGCGGTGCTGAAGATCACAGTATCCTTAACGACTATCAGTTCACACCATCGTTGATGGTTCCAGTTTCATTGCTGATGTTCATTCTACAGAATCATTTCTGTTCTCCAGTCTTCGCAGACTTTGTTCGGTATTCCTGGACTGTAGCTGGATATGATGATTTCAGACCAGAGAGGTTTCAAGCACCTTATGAACGTATTTTTTATGTTCAAAATACCGCTTAGTGCACGCATTCATCAAGCACTCCTATTATAATTTTTTAAAAAAAACTCTGTTTTCGGCGCTTTATACTCCGTGGACATCTTCATTCTCGTAATCCTTTGCCAATAGCTACCAACGACCCATTTTTTGGACATGCGCAATATTGTAAAGTGCAGTATAATTGGTCAATGGCAAATACTGTGCGCATATTTACAATGTACAAGTAAATTCTTACATGTAAACAACAACTTGTTGGCAATTGCGATCGGAACTTGCGCCAAATTCTCTTGTAAATACACATACTGTTAACTGCTTCATACGGGCTATTTAGTAGTCCGATTTCCTGGCCACTTACTCCTGATTCCTCATTTTCTCTCCCTCTTGATTTATTTACCATTTTGACCATTTTTCTTTAACTCTTTCCACAAGCTTCTCTAACTTCCTAATTTTTTTAATTTTTACTGTAAGCATTTTAGTGTTACTAAACGTGCACTTTTGTTCTTCCACTTTTACTTTCTCTACTACGTATACTGAGTAGAGGAAGTAGTACTGTATTCGACCCAAAACTTCGTGTCGAGATTTCACCCCAAATATAATGTTTTGAAGCTCCCTGAATCCAAAAAAGACATTTTTAGAAACAGGTCCGTCTGTTTGTATGTCTGTCTGAACAGCATAACTCAAGAACGAAAAGTCTGTTAAAAACCAAAGTTGGTACTTGGGTTTAATATATTTCAAAGGATGCGACACAAATATTTTGAAGAAAATTCCTCTACCCTGAACTACCCTTTATATGGAAACTTTTTCGAAAATGTTGATTTTCCCAAAAAGTGGCTCTAATGATTTTGATTAAAATAGTATATGTTTAAGATATTTTTATGGCAAATAAAATTTAGTCTTGATGACTTCTCAAAACTGATAAATGTAGATCTCGTTGAAACACACAATTTATGTTCAAATGCACTTTTTGTGGAGTGAACCATTATCGAGATATTCGTTGTTATTTGTGTAAATTTGCAAAACTCAAAGTTTTCTGAAATGGAAGGTCTTTCATCACTTTTTTATCTGTTGGCCACAACAGACAACGGAATGTCAACGCCTTCATACAGGGGCCAGCACATTTGACTATCGCTCAAAGCCTACTCTACTCCCATATTCCCCTTGCACCTAATGTTTATCTTTATTAACATGAACAAGACAGAGGAATAAGTGTTTGTAAGAATAATTAGTACAAGAGCAGAGAAAGTCATGTGAGTGCAACACATCAGATTTGTGTAATATTAATATATTTTGGAAACACTATATCAATAAATACGATACAGACAAAGACAGAGGCACTACATAATCCATTTTTGCGGTAAGTGTTTAGGTTTGCTTTCTAACAGAAGTTTTCTCAACCTTGATGCGTAAAATAAACGAATGGGATGCTACGCAGACCTATACTTCAGTTTCTTTCTTTACAGAAAGATGCGAAAGTCGACATTACTAGGCCCAGGAGAAAGTAGTTAAGATCTTAAAGGGGGGTCCAATAATGTGCATCGCAATTGAGAAACTGGTGAAGCAATTTACAGACAAAAGATCTGTCGTCGACAAGCCTGGATCTCTTGCAGCGTCGTCATTTGCTGGATGACGATCGATGGATTGGAAGGAGAGGACCAGTGGAGTGGGCAATGCGATCATCTGACCTTAATCAACTAGAATTACCCAAGTTACTTCTGCTCTCAGACCCGTTAACAACTGGAACGTGCGGTCTCATTTCTGGTAGAGTAAATCTACAAAATCCTCTAGTATAAGACTCTTCTTAACTCTCCGTAATACCAAATTAATGCCCTGAAACAAGCTGGTTTTTGTGGAACATTATGTATATCCTGGAAACTCCGGTCGCCACCTTTGTGCAGTAACTACTTACCGCTTATTCCAAATCCAAAATTTAATGCCTTTAAACACACATGCTAATATGATTTCGGTGGATTCTGGCCACAATGGCTGGGATATACTATTAAGCAATCGTATCGCTATAAAGAAATTATTGTTATATTCAATATCGTGTAGAATGTGGCAATCGTGCAAATAATAGCAATTACGTATTTCGTATACCAGTGAGTGATACTGGTATTTCAAGTTGGTATACAGAGAAGATGAAACTCTTTTTTCCGTGAGAATCGAAGCTACAAACAGCTTTATGCATGATTAAACACACAATTTAAGAACTGAGCTTAAAAATGTTTACCACGTTTACCATGCTGTGTGGATAGGCTGCATCAAAGGCTGTAACACTCTCTCAGTTCTCTCCCAGGAAAGGAGCGCGTCTAAGTGGCTGTCATGTTTATCGGTTCAACACCACAGGTAATAAACGAAATACCGGAGAAGCTAACGTATCATATACATTCATATTTACAATCAAACAATATTAATTCATTATTCTGTTGTCAAAAACAGTAAAAGATGAGTTTTAGTATTTGCTTTCATAATTTATGCGCGTGTGTCCTAGCATGTGTGTCCCTTATTACTTTCTCTACTGGTAAGTAGGGGAAGTACTGTATTTCACCCAAAAATTCGATGTCGAGATTTCACCGGAAATATATGTTTTGAGGCCCCCTGAATCCAAACAAGAACATCCGTGTGTGTGTCTGTGTGTCTGTGTGTCAGTCTGTCAGTCTGTCAGTCTGTGGACAGCATAACTCAAAAACGAAAAGTCGGTTAAAAACCAAACTTGGTATTTAAGTTTAATGTCTTTCAAGGATGCGACACGAAGATTTTAAAGAAAATAGCCCCACCCTACACTACCCTTTACATGGAAAATTTTTCGAAAATTTTGATTTTCTTGAAAATTGCTCTAACGATTTTGATTAAAATGTCATGTGTTTGAGATATTTTGATGACAAACGAAATGCATATCTTGAATTTTCTGGCTATAGCCCCTGTAGTCGTATTTACTCTGGACGACTTTTGCATAACTGGTAAACCGTTAGAGATACACCAAATTATACTGTACAAAAAATGTAGATCTTGCTAAAATACATAATTTATATCTCAATAAATTTTCTTGTAGGGTGAACCATTTCGGAGATATTCCTTGTTATGTGTGTGAATTTCGGAAAACTTAGAACTTTCGTGAAATGGATCATCACTGTTCATTTTTTTATATGTCAAGTGTGCAAAGACAACAGAATCTCAAACATTTGACTATCGCACAAAGCCTACTATATTCTAACATTCCCTTTGCACCTACAAGGAAATAAGCAATAAGACAATTTGTACAAATGTTTGTCACAACTAACAAGAAAGCAGATATAGGAATAAGAGTTTGTAAGAATGGTTAGTACAAGAGTAGAGAAAGTCATGTGAGTGCAACTCATCAGATTTTTTTTCCTTTGTTACTTATGCTTTCACTTTATACTGCGGTATGTTTGTATGTGATGCAAGCACAGTATAACTGAAAATGGTTGACAACACTGTATACAATAGCATCTTGTTCATTATTACATTAGTTTTCATGTTTTGCATCTCTGCCGCTAAGAATTATCATCGACCACAACTTTAAAAATTTGTACAAAAATTAAAATGTTATAACTAACGTTGCGGGACGGAACCACTGTTGATAACAAAATAAACATTTATAACTGTCGGTGTATATAAAAGTACCGTTCATGACAATAATTACTACAGATATGTAGCTACTAATTGAAATTAATGCATTTCTTATTTATTTTCTGAACGTGAATAACATCACAGGAGAGCTCATTTGTAACACAGGCGCTATGAAACAATCGAACATCTCAATTGTATGAGTATCTAGAGGGAAAACTATTCCTTGCATAAAAATTAAAACAATAGCCCCCTCCCCCCAAACACGTATTCCCGCTAAAATCTCGGTATGAATCTTTCAGTGTAATGCAATATTTCCCGTGCCTTTCATAGGTGACAGATAAGCAGTAGAAAAGATAAAAGCTTATTGAATTACAGAGGTTCTACCAACATTTTAAGGACACTCATTGATATTTGTAAATCTTCTCTTCCAAGAATACATAACATTATGCATCACTATAAATTTATAATATATTGCTTCATACAAACATTGCAGATGATTTTATACTTTATTGGACCTCCTTTGGCTTTTTTCAAACACAGTTTTACTCCTTGGGTATATTGTTCAGAAGATTCCTATACCCTTGCACGGTAATATTATTCCAAGATTAGGATGTCTCTCGAAATTTTTCGCAGCTACTCTTCTACCTCCCGATCTATTATGAATATAACTGCCATGGTTCTCTCCTCCTGGGGTGATGCAACCTTTGGCCTACCACTTCCTTCCGGCTCTGAAAATTTGCCGCTTTTCCTGTATTTTTTATTGTCTGTGCCACACACGTTTTACTTATCCGCAGTTGAATTCCAATATCTCTGTATAGCTTGTTGCACTTGTGCATACCAATCACTTGCTATTTAGTATCCTTATTCACGTTTTTCGTCCGTTTTTTTACTTTCTCTACTGCGTATAGTAGAGGAAGTATTGTATACCACTCAAAAATTCGATGTCGAGATTTCAGCGGAAATATATGTTTTGAGGCCCTCCTGAATTAAGAAAAAAAGCGTTTTTAGAAAAAGGCCCGTGTGTGTGTGTGCGTGTGTGTGTGTGTGTGTGTGTGTGTGCGTGCGTGCGCGCGCGTGCGTGCGCGTGCACGCGCCTGTGTATCTGTTAGTCTGTGGACAGCTTAACTCAAAAACGAGAAGGCTGTTAAAAACCAAAGTTTGAATTTAAGTTTAATGTCTTTCAAGGATGCGACGTGAAGATTTTGAATAAAATTCCTCCACCCTAAATTACCCTTTACATGCAAAATTATTCGAAAATGTTTATTTTCTCAAAAATGGCTTTAACGATTTTGATTAAAATGGCATGGGTATGTTTGAGTTATTTTTATGGCAAATGAAATGTATATCTTGAATTTTCTGGCTATAGCCCATGTAGTCCTGCTTACTCTTGATGACTTTTGCATAACTGGTAAACCGTAAGAGATAGATCTAATCTTACTATACAAAAAATGTAGATCTTGCTAAAACACACCAATTATGTCCAATAATTTTTGCAATGTGCACGATACACCAAAAAAGGAACCGCTCCAGCTTTGCTGGCTCATCCATTATGGAATTGAATCCATTGCCAAATAGTGATAATTATAACTCTTTTTCTCAAATTCGTTTTAAAGTTACAAACATTATGTCAATTGTTGATAAAATGCACATGACAACAGTGCCATATTTATAAATATATTCCTCATGTGTGTGCCTTTCCCTTCAGGGAAAAACAAAATTGATATTCCATATATTTTCATGGTCACATCTCCACAAAAATTTAAAAATGATTTTTTCTAGGTTTTTGTAAAACTGAAAAAAGTTATAACTTATTTAAAAATAACGACATTTATATAATTATTTTATTTTAAATGTAACATTAGGACAGAGTGTGTTTCGGTGAAATGTTCAGGTGTCCTTAAACTTTTGGTAGCTACTGTATATTCCTGGATAAATATGAATTTTGAATCTCCGATGGATAAATAATTTTCCGGCTGTAGCAGAGAAAATGTATACAAATGGATGGTAAATTCTGGTGAAAGAGCGTATAGTTCAGTGTTCATTGTGTCTGTTAGCATTGCGTGACGCCTTGATCAATGCAGAATTGATCTGAACACATCGTAAACAGAGGTCCCGCATAGAGATAGAGAGAGATAGAGAATACCAATATGTTTGAGCGGCATGCGGGTTGAATTAGGCATTGACCCAAATCGCAGTTCCGTTCCGTTCCGTTCCTCGAAACGCACTGATAACCCAGTTGTTGAGTTTTCCAGACTGCCTCGTCTATCTCAAGGTTACTTAACAACACAATGTGAGTTATAGCTTTCGACTCTTCAGGAACGCTACGTGTTGTGCAAACTGATGATCATCTGATTACAGCTGTTTCAAAATGAACACAACCTGACAAAACAGTTTCAGCAGTGCCACCAATTTCCAGCTGACAGACGACAAAATGACTGTTTTGTCACAATGATGGAATGCCAGCGCGCCTTAAAAACCTAGGCCAACCTATATTAGCTCCTGTCTCTTTCTTACAGGGACACTAAAATTGCTGAAAAGGTTTTTAACAAGACGTGTGATTGTTTGTGCAAAACCATTATTATAAACTCATATTTTTTCTTTCATCTATATAAAATTACTTATATAAACAAATATAAATTAATGTTTGGTTGTACCTTGTGGGCTGGTACACTATTCATCATAATGCGATGAAAATTTCCCAATCTAAATGTGGTTTTGCGTAGTGCCTTCTCGTTTTTTTATTTACTTATTTAGTTTTTTTTTTTATTTATGTACTTAAGCATTTACTTATGCATTTACTCACTCACCCACCCACTTTTTATTTATTTATTTATTTATTTATTTATTTATTTATTTATTTATTTATTTATTTATTTATTTATTTATTTATTTATTTATTTATTTATTTATTTATTTATTTATTTATTTATTTATTTATTTATTTATTTATTTATTTATTTATTTATTTATTTATTTATTTATTCATTTATTCATTTATTCATTTATTCATTTATTCATTTATTCATTTATTCATTTATTCATTTATTCATTTATTCATTTATTCATTTATTCATTTATTCATTTATTCATTTATTCATTTATTCATTTATTCATTTATTCATTTATTCATTTATTCATTTATTCATTTATTCATTTATTCATTTATTCATTTATTCATTTATTCATTTATTCATTTATTCATTTATTCATTTATTCATTTATTCATTTATTCATTTATTCATTTATTCATTCATTCATTCATTCATTCATTCATTCATTCATTCATTCATTCATTCATTCATTCATTCATTCATTCATTCATTCATTCATTCATTCATTCATTCATTCATTCATTCATTTATTTATTTATTTATTTATTTATTTATTTATTTATTTATTTATTTATTTATTTATTTATTCGTTCGTTCATTCATTAATTTAGTGTACTTTTATTTCTTTTAGTATGCTAAGAGTCTTCATTAAATATTTGTTTGTGTTAAATAATATTTTTTAAATGTCTCCAAAGAAACAAAAGCTATTCGACATGTGCAAACTAAATCCTAAAGCTTTCGGGATAAATCGTCAAACCACGAATAACACCGGGTATTTATATATAAAATCGCTGCAGAGACACCGCTTAGGTACTTTTAAATATATTTTTAATGTCTCTACTATGCATTCAGTAAACGTTGTATTTCACCCAAAAAAAGCTTGATACCGAACTTTTACAGAAATACATGTTCTGAAATTACCTGAACCCAAACAAAAGCACATTCAGACAAAAGCCAATGTGTCTGTGTGTGTTTTTGTAAGCAGCATAAAAAATAGAGCAGCTTAAATATTAAACATGGTATTTAACTTCAGAATCTCAGAAGATACAACAGGAAGATGTTCAAAGAATCTCCTAACTACCTTTTACATAGAAGTTTTTTCGAAAATGATGTTCTCAAAAAAGGCTCTAACATTTTCATTAAATTGCATAACATGGAGGAACTAAAATTTGGAATTGTGATGATATCGAGAAAGCTAGAAAAATCACTTTAATAGAATGAGCAACAGCAATTCAAATATTATGATCATTTCACAAACCACACGAAAGGTGAATAGGAAAAAAAACCTAACAGGCCACTTGGACTAACGCTTGGTAGGGTGATGATGATGATGATGATGATGATGATGATGATGATGGTGACGACGATGACGACGATGATGATGGTGGTGACGACGACGATGATGATGATGGTGACGACGACGATGATGATGATGGTGACGACGACGACGATGATGGTGGTGGTGACGACGACGATGATGATGATGGTGGTGACGACGACGATGATGATGTTGACGACGACGATGATGAGATGATGATGGTGACGACGACGACGACGATGATGATGATGATGATGGTGACGACGACGATGATGGTGACGACGACGACGACGACGATGATGATGATGATGATGGTGACGACGACGACGACGATGATGATGGTGACGACGACGATGATGATGAGATGATGATGACGACGACGATGATAACGATGATGATGGTGACGACGACGATGATGATAATGATGATTATGATGATGATGATGATGATGATGAATAGCATAGTTTCCTTCATTGTTCTTCCTCCTCTAACCATTGATATCACGTTAGTTTGTAAAACTTTAATAGTTTTCATGTCATTGCATTATTAAATAGGTGTAAACGGGTACCTTTCAACACTTGCGAGTTTGAAAATATTATTTATTATTGCTATAGTTTAAGTGTGTTTATTGATTTCTTGGGGGTATCCTTTGGATATTGAAAAGGTTATCTCTACACTATATCTCAAATAATTAAAATCGATTCCTGTACTCCTTTCAGTATCTTATTTTCTAAATAAATTTTACTTCGAATAGGTTCTCCACCAGCAATCGCCAAAATCAAATTTTTCGAAAAATGTTCCATATAAAGTGTAGTTTAGAGTGGAATTTTCTTCGAAATCTTCATGTGGCATTCTTGAAAGATACCAAGTGAAATGTCCACATCGAATGTTTAGGTCGAACACAATACTTCGCATATTTGCTATACGTCGTAGACAAAGTAAAACTATTGACGAAATCTAACGAACAGGTGATACAAAATGTTGCTAAGTGTTTCATTCAAAACTGAAAGTGTTCGCCAATTTTACGCCTTGAGCCAAGTGACCCAAATGTGTTAGTACAGTCATATTGCAGCATAAAATGGGGATTTTAGTAAATGTAAACAGCCCATATGAACGCTGTAGATTATCAGCCGGGGTCGTAAAATGTATGCAGTGGCGCACATTAATCTACTCTGACTTCCGCTTCCGTTGTGCCACACGATGTTTGAGGTGTCCTTTGTTTTTCTTTTGGACTTTAAAAATACTTAAATACAACTGTTACAATCAAACTAACTCAACTGTGTTGTACAATATTAATTTCATTCGTCATTGGCACACGTATTGCCCGTTCTAAACCTTGAACTCACATTATTCCGTACCACGTAACTACCTGCAGTATGATGGTATGGAAGTTTCATGGGAAATATACATGAGATCCACTGTACACGAAGAAAACCATCAGCCCTAGAAATACAAAGGTGAGGAGTACTTTATACCCATCTTATGTACTATGGAAGTATTGTATTCCACCCAAAATTCGATGTCGAGATTTCACCGGAAATATATGTTTTGAGCCCTTGATTCCAAAAAAGAGCATTTTAAGAAAAAGGTCCGCGTGTGTGTGTCTGCCTATCAGTCTGTGTGTGTGTGTGTGTGTGTGTGTGTGTGTGTGTGTGTGTGTGTGTGTGTGTGTGTGTGTGTGTGGGTGTGGGTGTGGGTGTGGGTGTGGGTGTGTCTGTGTCTGTGTCTGTGTCAGTCTGTGGGCAGCATAACTTAAAAACGAAAAGTCGGTTAAAACCAAAGTTGTTATTTAAGTTTAATGTCCTTTAAGAATGCGATACAAGATTTTGAAGAAAATTGCTCCACCCTAAACTACCTTTTAGATGGAAAATTTTTCGAAAATTTATATTTTCTTGAAAACGATTCTGACGATTTTGATTAAAATGACATGTTTAAGATATTTTTATGACAAATGAAATGTATATTTTAAATTTTCTGGCTATAGCCTATGTAGTCCTGTTTACTCTGGATGACTTTTGAATAACTCATAAACCGCAACCTATCTTCATGTTAGTCGATATAAACATTTACAGAAATTGTCTTATTGCTAATTTTCTTGTAGGTACAAGGGGAGCATTGTAATACAGTAGGCTTTGAGCGATAGTCAAATATTTTAAAGCTAGTCGCTATATTAAGACATTGAAATTCCGTTCTCACTGCACGGTCAAGAAATAACAAATGAATAACGACCTTCCATTTGAGAAAAGTATAAGTATTGCAAAACTCACACAAATAACAAGAAATATCTTTGCAGTGGTTCACTCCACAAAAAAGACCCATTGGACATAAATTGTGTGTTTCAACGGTCTACATTTCTGTATAGTAACACTTGGTCTGTCTCTTACGATTTACCAGTTATAGAGAAGTCATAAAGAGTAAACAGAACTACATAGGCTATAGCCAAAAAATTCAAAATACAGGTACATTTAATTTGACTAAAAGTTTCTTAAACATATGACATTTTAATCAAAATCGTTAGTCATTTTTGAGAAAATCAGAATTTTCGAAAATTTTTGCATGTTAAGTGTAGTTTAGACTGAAGGAATTTTCTTCAAAATCTTCGTCTAGTATCTTTGAAAGATATTAAACTTAAATATCAACTTTAGGTTTTATCTGACTTTTCGCTTTGAGTTATGCTGTTCACAGGTACACACACACACACGCGCGCGCGCGTAGACCTTTCTGTAAAAATTCTTCTTTTATACTCAGTGTGTCAAACACATATTTTTGGTGAAATCTCGATATCGAATTCTTGAGTCGAATACAATAATTCCCCTACTTACTATAAGTAGTATAGAAAGTAAAAGTGCTTTCTTGAATTCAGGGGACCTCAAAATATGAATTTCAAGTGAAACCTTTGTATCAAATTGTTGGGTGGAATGCAATACCTTCTCTAAAGCCACACGACTGCAGCACATGATTTGTTTTTGTTTTGTTTTACTTAAGGTGTTTTAAGTGAACAAGTCATATCAGTTTAGTGAAATGAATGCACAAATGAGTTCGGGGATGTAACGCCCCAAAGCTACTTGATATTCATCGTAAGAACCAAGGGAAAACCTTTGGTTTACTTGAAGATGAAAAGGGGATACTGCTGAAAGGCCAAGGCTATTTAAAGGGATTTTGCAAGCAATTCTTATGCAGCAAGTTCACCAAATGTTTGGAATCATAGACGATGAAAGGGCTTTTGTCAACGAAGCTATGCTCCTTATCGATAGAAAACTTCTAGGTTAAGGCGTTCACTAGTTCTAACAATAACTGATGGGAAAATATGCAAGGGATGGCGAAGTCTTTCAGAGAGATAGAAAGCGTTTCCTCACTGAATATATTGATTACAAGATTGTATTCTTGAAGCGTATGCAGTGACTTTAGAGTTGAGCTTATTTTGGTGTTCCGAAATATACGTAATGGAAAACAAAAGAAATCACATTATATAATACTAATCTTTATACAGTTATATTTGCAGATGTTCAGCTGTTATTGACAGAAAACGACAAAGATATGCAGAAATCAGTACTTAATTTTAATGAAATAATAAAATAATATAATATGGAAATTTCAGGAGAAAAAACAAAGTTAATGGCTGCCATAGGAAGAGAAAAATTTTCGGTAAAGATGGTAATAGCACAAATAATTCAGCAGGTGTCTGCCTTCAAATTGTTGAGGTCAAATATATCGTTAATAGATAGAAAGGCAGAAATGAAAAACTATCAAAGCACAAAATAAAATCACTAGGTGTATGAAATATTTCGGTGGAAATATGAGAAAGGATCTTAAAATTAAGAACATATAAAACAGTATCCAAACCCTCGTTAAAATATACACGTGATACATGTATAATTAAAATCAAGGATTAATGTCCTTATTGTGTGTTACTAGAAAAGATTCACTCTGGAGTGTGGATATAAGAGAAGAACTAGAGGAATAAAACATTGTCGAAGGAATTAAAATATATCAGAGCAAGTGGAAAACACTAATTTTACAAACATTAGGGCAAAGAGACATCAGACGACCCCGAATGAGGTGGAGAGTATAGCCTGATTCGCCTTTGAACCTTAATCCATTTTAAGGAAGATGAAGAAGAAATATAAGTAACACAAAGAAAAATGCCGTTAAATAAAATCTGAGGTGAATAAAAAAATCTGATGTGTTGCACTCACATGACTTTCTCTACTCTTGTACTAACCATTCTTACAAACTCTTATTCCTATATCTTCTTTCTTATTAGTTGAGACAAACATTTGTACAAATTATCTTATTGCTTATTTCCTTGTAGGAGCAAAGGGAATGTTAGAATATAGTAGGCTTTGTGCGATAGTCAAATGTTTGAGATTCTGTTGACTTTGCACACTTTACATATAAAAAAAATGAACAGCGATGATCCATTTCACGAAAGTTTAAAGTTTTCCGAAACTCACACACATAACAAGGAATATCTCCGAAATGGTGCACTCTACAAGAAAATTTATTGAGATCTAAATTGTGTATTTTAGCAAGATCTACATTTTTTGTATAGTATGATTTGGTCTATCTCTAACGGTTTACCAGTTATGCAAAAGTCGTCCAGAGTAAATATGACTAAAGGGGCTATAGCCAGAAAATTCAAAATATACATTTCATTTGTCATAAAAATATATCAAACATATGACATTTTAATCAAAATCGTTAGAGCCATTTTCAAGAAAATCAAAATTTTCGAAAAATTTTCCATGTAAAGGGTAGTTTAGGGTGGGGCTATTTTCTTGAAAATCTTCGTGTCGCATCCTTGAAAGACATTACACTTAAATACCAACTTTGGCTTTTAACCGAATTTTCGTTTTTGAGTTATGCTGTCCACAGACTGACAGACTGACACACAAACCTTATTCTAAAAATACTTCTTTTTTTTTGGATTCAGGGGGCCTCAAAACATATATTTCCGGTGAAATCTCGACATCGAATTTTTGGGTGGAATACAATACTTCCCCTATTTACCAGTAGAGAAAGTAATAGTTCTTTCTGTCCAATTCTAGTTCACATATATCCGTAACGTTATTTTGGACGATCGTGTTTTTCACGAAGTTACCATCCATCATGTCACATGGGCCGAAATGACCTAGCTGTCATCGAACCCTTAAACTCCACTCAGTCATGAAACGCCTGTGAAGTCGGTTTTCATCGGGGTCTTTTCACATTGCTTGGTTCTAATTATTTACAAATTATGTTTTGGAAAGTTAGAACCATGGATATTAATTTTCTGGTATAATTCTTGTCACCTATAGTAGGGGATTGACGCATTCTGACCCGGTCGGCTACTTACGTTAATAAACCGGTTCTCGCGACTGAAAAATTCCAGCACAACCAGCATCTCCCCGCTGCTTGGGTCATTACTAGCCCAGAAATTTCGTTCAACAGGATGCAGAAGCTTCCTTTTCGAGAACGTTTCGCTTTGTACACTTAGGCTATACAAGGGTTTGCTGAGCACCGATTTGACAGTAAAAAGGTTAGTCTTTCACTGGACAGTTGATAGTGAGCGTTCAGTGAACCGCCCCAAATGTGGCAGTGACACTTCAGTTGCGATTAGAATCGACGGATACTTGTGTCTGTTCTGAGTGTGTGCAACAGTGTCTTAAGTGTAACGTCTAACCGCAAGAGTCAAAGTGTGTTTAGCTTTAAATGATGCTCTCACAATTTCACTCGTAATCAACCAATCATGTATACAACAGTTTGAAAATTATAAAATAATAAAATAAAATTATAAAATTATAAAATGTCATTATCACATTATCATCTCCTCTGCTTTTCTTGTGTCAGATTACAAAATCTAGCTGTACTACCCTACGATGCGCAACAGTTTACATAATTTGATGCAACAGAGCAGCTACGTTTGTATATCAAAAATGGCTGACTATCGCTTCGGTGAAGCATATAGTGCTAAAATAGATGAAATAATTTGAAAGACAAACCTCAGAATAAATAATCCAAGAGGAAATATGTTTGGAATCAGTTTGACACATTTTGTATAGAACGAAATTAAAAATTAACAGCCGATACTCCAACCTCTGACATTACAAACATCTTCGGAGCATCTTTTACAAAGTTAGTAATTACAAAGTATCATTTAAATAACATTTCAAATGCTATATCATCCTCTAATTCCTCAAATAGTCTTAATAAATGCAACTCGCGATAGTCAAATTCTTCTTTACCTGATTACCCTTCCCTTATGTGGCACTTTCAACCCCTAGGACCAACAAGCCAGTACAGATGAAATCTATGAATAGAAAGGCGATGAAGCAATTGGTGGAATGAGTGATGGGGGAAACCGGAGAATCCGGAGAAAAAACCCGCTCACACGCCGCTTCGCCATTACCACATGCAGGTTCCTGGTATCGAACCTGTGCCGCCTAGGCGGTAGGCGAAGGGTCTAACCGCTCGACCACGGCGCGGCCAGATAGTCAAATTCTCTAGATAAACTGACAATCACCCTTGGCACTACTTATGGAAACAGTCCGTGCTGCAGTGAGTAGAAATTAGCAATTTTAACAGGTATACTTGAAGTGTGGCTGATTTCATACTTTTTGTATGTAACTGTCTGGCAGATATGAGCGATTAGTGAGATTTCCGCAACAGGTAACAAGCTAATAAGCCTTATGTTCATGACAGTTATGACAATGCACATCTCTCTTATCTTTTCCAATCATATGGACAACATCTGTACCGGATTTAGTGACACTAACTGTAACTCTGACTGTCGTGTTTCGTAACAACACTTAATGGCATTTCAGTGTTAAACCTGCTCCATCTGCTTTTCAGGGAAACATTGCAATAAAAGTGCAGCCATTCGTTTAATAGCACATATTTCTTGTCATCTCGCCTCGCTGTTAGCAGCGTTTTCTCTTTAACATTGTGGTGATGTGACATCT
Organism: Tenodera sinensis; assembly: GCA_030765045.1. Lineage (NCBI taxonomy): Eukaryota > Metazoa > Arthropoda > Insecta > Mantodea > Mantidae > Tenodera > Tenodera sinensis. The sequence goes on along the minus strand of CM060961.1, from coordinate 23,763,872 downwards.
GATACTTATTCCTGTATTAATAGAAGTGATAGTTTAGTTCAAGGTGCTGAAAACTATCTCTACACATTTACACATTCGTTGTATATTCTGCAGTAATACCACGATAATTTCATACGATGACTATTCCACTCATGTTGAACTTGGCTGGAATCAACCAATCATGTGCCTGACAGTTTCAAATTTCAACCAATAACAGACTTATTTCATGAAAAATTTATCAAATTTTATTGTCATCTCCTCTGTTTTTTACTTTCTCTACTGGCAAGCAGGGCAAGTGTTGTATTCCACCCAAAAATTCGATGTCGAAATTTCACCGGAAATATATGTTTTGAGGCCCCCTGAGTCCAAAAAAAGCATTTTTAGAAAAAGGTCCGTGTGTGTGTGTCTGTGTGTCAGTCTGTGGACAGCATAACTCAAAAACGAAAAGATGGTTAAAAACCAAAGTGGGTATTTAAGTTTAATGTCTTTCAAGGATGCGACACGAACATTTTGAAGAAAATAGCCCCACCCTAAATTACCCTTTACATGGAAAATTTTTCGAAAATTTTTATTTTCTTGAAAATGTCTCTAACGATTTTGATTAAAATGCCATATTTTTGAGATATTTTTATGACAAATGAAATGTATATTTTGAATTTTCTGGCTATAGCCCCTGTAGTCGTATTTACTCTGGAGGACTTTTGCATAACTGGTAAACCGTTAGAGATAGACCAAATCATACTATACAAAAAATGTAGATCTTGCTAAAATACACAATTTATGTCTCGATAAATTTTCTTGTAGGTTGAACCATTTCGGAGATATTCCTTGTTATGTGTGTGAGTTTCGGAAAACTTAAGCTTTCGTGAAATGGAACATCGTTGTTCATTTTTTTATATGTTACGTGTGCAAAGAGAACGGAATCTCAAACTTTTAAAACATTTGACTATTGTACAAAGCCTACTGTATTCTAATATTCCCCTTGCACCTATAAGGAAATAAGCAATAAGATAATTTGTACAAATTTCTATCTTAACTAACACGAAGATATAGGAATAAGAGTTTGTACGAATGGTCAGTACAAAAGTAGAGAAAGTCATGTGAGTGCAACACATCAGATTTTTTGTGTTATGATCAGGTTAGAAAAACAGCTGACGTAAGTTGACACAACAGATCTATTCAACTGTCAAAAATGACTGACCCTAGCTTCGGTGAACCATTTTATGCTGAAATACATGATATAATTCGAAGAGGGAAACCCCAGAACACAGAGTCCAGGAGGAAATATGTTTGAAATCAGTTTGACAAATGCTGCATTGAACGAAATTATAAATTAACAGCCAGCACATACTCCAACTTCTGACATTACGAACATCTCATATACATATGTTTAATTGGTGACGAACAATATAACAAGAATATAGCAGAAAAAACCGTTAAAAGCATTACAAATAGGCAAAAAATGCATATGTCCATTATAATGGACACCGGGACTGAAAGGGTTAAAAGCAAATGAAGACGGCTGCTGTTTGCTGGGTAGCATTCAAGGATGTGCAGGTTACATTTCTTAGTTTTTTGACAATAATTGTCAACAAAATTATTGTTTTTACTACGCATGGACACTTCAGATGTTCAAATATGTAAGAAAATGTTTAGATTGGTAGAACCCCAGGAGGTGATAAAACCAAAGCGATATACCATGACCAAGAGATGATAATCCGATATGACTGAAATAGTCAAGAACAATCCAGTAGACTAAAGCGACAATTATTACATCTTTAATATGTTGCATGCGTTAATGTCTATTCTTCTCTACTCTCACTTGTACAGCCATGAAAAAATGATTGAGCGCATTAGGAGAGCAGACTATTTTTAGTCCCCATGTCGTGTTGCAGCGCTGTTTACACAAGTCTACATTTCCAACATGTAGCTGAGTTTATTGATAGTCTGTTTCATATGTTATCATCTGTCAGACACACAAATAGAATGTCTCTTGAATCACCACTTACATTTGGATACTTCTTCTGCCTACTAATAAATTCCGCTACATTTCTTTTTTTATTCATATTAAATGTACCAATTTTTAAGTAAACAGATGTAAAATTGAAAAAGTTAGAAAATTGAGTCCCAGTGCCCCCTAACTGTTGACGTGACTGCGGAGGTGCATCGAGAAGAATTGTGGTTATGTGGGTAACCAATTTGACATTAGAAGACATTGCTTGAAGTTATATATTCAGATGTGAATAAACTAGAACTGTGCACCTAAAGAACGACGTCACTGCATGGGCGAAAGGATAAGCACATACATCTTTTTCTTGCTATACATACTTCATCTGTGAAGGTCAGTAGAATGGCTCTCGAAGCTGCGGAGACGGCATACTTCCCAAACTACGCTTATTAATCTATCGACTTCATGCTAATCGACGTAATACTTCCAGAAATTGTCTTACTCCTTAAAACACTTATTTGAAAAAAAAAAAAAAAAAAAACAATAACAAGTATCACCTTGGAAATGGTTAGCCCCCAAAAAGCTTTTATTTCATATAATTGTGAGCTTTAGTGAATTCCATATTTTCATATTATCAGCATTTTATTCAATTCCTCATTAACAACTGAACTTTTACGACTTTACAAATTAAGTTTAAGTATTCTAAAACTCACCCAAGTAACAAAGAATATCTCCGAAATGGTTCACTTTACAAAAAAATTTTATTTGGACATAAGTTGTGTGTTTTAGCCAGATCTACATTTGCCGTACGGTAAGATTTGGTCAATCTCACAGGTTTAACAACTATACAAAAGTCATCCAGAGTAAACAGGGCTACATAGGCCAGAGCCAGATAATTCATAATATACATTTCATTTGGCATAAAAGTACCTCAAGCATATGGTATTTTAATAAAACTCGTTAGAGCCATTTTTGAGAAAATCAAAATGTTCAAAAATTTTCCCATAAAAGGGGTAGTTTAGGGGGGAAGAATTTTATTCAAAATCTTCGTGTAGCATCTTTTGAAGTTTCTGAACTTAAATACCAATTTTGGTATTTAACAGACTTTACGTTATTTAGTTATACTCTTCACAGTATGACGTACAGACAGACACACACACAGTCCTTTTCCTAGTTTCTATTTTTTTGATTTAGAGAACCTCAAAACATGCATTACCTATGAAACTCGGTGGCTTATTTTTAAGTGATACACAGTACTTTGCCTACTTTGTGTAACTACGTAGTAGAGAGAGTAAAATTGGCACGGTATTCAGAAATCGAACCCATTAGTAATTAACAAGTCGGAAATAGCTAATGCTACAAAAAATTACGTAAAACAAATTGTTTCTTTCAAAGATATCGACATTCAACGTGCATAATTTTTTTTCTATCTCGTATGATTTAGTAGTTATACATTTTTAAAATATCGTCAAGAATGAGAACTCGTAGGCTACTGGCAGAATATCCAACATGTGTACTTCCATTGGTATTTTCATGTGGTATTTTAATCAAAATCGTTAGGGATATTTTTGAGGGAAAAATAAGGTAAAATTCTTCGTATAGACATAGTTTAGGAGGGCCCAAGATCTTCGTGTCACAACATTGGAAGACGCTGCACTTATATAACAAAAATTCCGTCAAATGGTGCTTTACTTCGAAGGCTGCGGGGTAACCCCACGATTGCTACAACACAGTTAAATGAAAACAAACAAATCCTCACTATGATTTAATTTCGGCCTAATATGTGTGATTTTACGTGAAATGGCATCTTCGGGTTTTAAATGTATATTACTTAGCTTTTGAATCGCTAATAGCTAATTTAAGGGGACAGTCTTGGTATCAAATTGGCAAAAAATGTGATTTTTTGAGAAAACATTTTCGGCAGAAATTTTGTATTCAACGTGTCTGGAATAGAGCCAGTAAATATTTTCTGTCAAATTCATTTGGAAATCGGTGTTTTCCAAATGGGTGAGTAAAGAGTTTCAAGAATTATATTCCAAAATTTTAAATATCTTTATTTCATATAACAATTTTTTCTACTTTGGTGTAAACATTTTGCAATAAATATTGAAGCATCAAACTAAATTTTTCAGGACATACATAATGTCATTTGTTAAAAAAAAACTGTGGATTGGTCTGTTGATTACACTCATAATTCAAGTATATGCTTTTTTTTATTTGTAAGTATTAGTAATATGTTAATTTTGTTGTAAAACTAAAGGAACATATTTATAGTAAATATTAATATTTCTAAAACAACTACATAAGCTTTTTTGCATAACAATAGAACAACTAGTACACCAAATTTCATACCTTTATATTTATTTTAAATTGCAAAACGTGTAACTTTTATTACTATCAATTATTTCTAAAAGCATAATTATTAATTCCAAAACTATTCTATCTAGAATAATGAAACTTATATCAAACTATATATCGTGGTAGCTGAAATTTAAACTAAAAGTTTAAATAAAGTTGATTGATTCGGGAAGAAAATTCATTTGGTACCATTGTCCCCTTAAACATATTGATTTGTTATATAAACTGTTCAGTTTTTACTTTGTCATCTGGTAAGTAGGGGAAGTATTGTATTCCGCCCAAAAATTAGATGTCGAGACTTCACCGGAAATATATGTTTTGAGGCCCCCTGAATCCAAAAAAAGCATTTTTAGAAAAAAGTCCGTGTCTGTGTGTCAGGCTGTGGACAGCATAATTCAAAACCGAAAAGTCGGTTAAAAAACAAAGTTGGTATTTAAGTTCGTCTTTCAAGGATGCGACACGAAGATTTTGAAGAAAATAGCTCCACCCTAAACTACCCTTCACATGGAAAATGTTTCGAAAATTTTGATTTTCTTGAAAATGGCTCTAACGATTTTTATTAAAATGTCATATGTTTGAGATATTTTGATGACAAATGAAATGTATATCTTGAATTTTCTGGCTATAGCCGCTGTAGTCGTATTTACTCTGCACGACTTTTGCATAACTGGTAAACCGTTAGAGATGACCAAATCATACTATACAAAAAATGTATACCTTGCTAAAATACACAATTTATGTCTGAATAAATTTTCTTGTAGGGTGAACCATTTCGGAGATATTCCTTGTTATGTGTGTGAGTTTCGGAAAACTTAGAACTTTCGTGAAATGGGTCATCGTTGTTCATTTTTTATATGTTACGTGTGCAAAGAGAACGGAATCTCAAAGCTTTAAAAGATTTGACTATCGCACAAAGCCTACTGCATTCCAATATTCCCCTTGCACCTACAAGGAAATAAGCAATAAGATAATTTGTACAAATGTTTATCTTAACTAACACGAAGAAGATATAGGAATAAGAGTTTGTAAGAATGATCAGTACAAAAGTAGAGAAAGTTATGTGAGTGCAACACATCAGATTTTTAATAATGTTAGGCACCACAGGTGGTTGTGTGTACTAATGATACACGAAATAACATTTGGGAAGTAAACTTGGGAAGAAGATGTTATTGGAACTGCGGACTTGAGTTCACGAGTGCATAGCTTAGCGACTTCAGTCACTCATATCGATAAATCATGTCTATGCAGATATTTAACATCAAATGGAAACCTTATGAAAAAGTATGTGATGTGAGTCTATAATATGTCTAATATACTAATGTTCATCTTTTTTCACTCTGCATGAACGAAAATGTCGCGTATGTGTGAAATTCTGCCGATGAAAGTCTAAGAAAATGTGTTAAAACATTTCAGTATTGGTAGAAATGGATTAAAAAAATTAATTATAGTTAAAATAGAATCTCCTAAATATTCTTATTGTCCAAAAGAATAAATGTTTCCAAAGCTCTTGTATATTTCCTTTACAAAATTCGGTAAGTTACGTCAAATGGCACTTTATTTTGGTGACTACAGAGTAACACCATGAATGCTGCAATACCGTTAAAGAAAAACAAAAACTGCCTGTCGTGATTAATTTCCGAGCTATTTTGTTATATTTTACGCGAAATGGCCTATTCGCTTTGTTGTATACAAATTATTTAGCTGTTTACAGTGTTAACATTTATTACTATATACGGCACCGCAAATTCTATTTAAAGTAAAATTGGGTAGAGAATTTTCCGCACCCCGACGATATTTGCTATTTACGAGGATTGAGGAAAACATGACTCATCACTCAGTGGGGACAGTCATGGCAAATTCGAACTGTGGACTTGCGTTCACGAATCCGTAGCTTAACAGCCTCAATCATCAGCATCGATAAATCATTTCTATGCACATACATATTTATCATCAAATGGAAAAGGTATAAAAAGTATGTAAAGTGCAGCCTAGTCTATAAGATATCTTTGACCTGGTAATGTGTATCTTTTACTCCCCTGCATCCATGAAAATCTCTCGTATGGGTGGATATGAAGTTTCACTTACAAGAGTGAGATGCATTTTAATATTGCTTCAAATAATTTCAAAATGAACTATAGTTTAAAACAAAATCTCCTAAAGATTTAATCCTTTTATGATTTTTGTCCAAAAGAATAAACATTACCAAAGCTCTTGTATTATTTCCTTTACGAAATGCACGCTTCTGAAAGTTATGGGTGGATGTCAATGCAGGACAGCTGTGTATTGCGTCCCACAGTTTGAAAACAAGGAAGTTATTGTTAACTCACCAATCGAACAGGCCTCAGACTGTTTCTTCTTGATCGTCTAATGAGGCGGGATAGGCGCTCTGTCCTCTGGATGGTCGTGAGTTTGGTACCGGGTAGTTCCTCCAGCACATCATCCTCTTCTTCTTCTGCTTCATCTTCTTCATCCTCGTCCCTCTGCAGACGGAAGTTGCTGGACTCTGAACCTAGGACTCTCACTTTCTGGAAAGCCTCTTCCACCACATCTCTGGGGCCATCCTCTTCGTCGTGGGCTAAGTCCTTGATTTGGAACATGGGACTGCCTGGAGAAGTACCTCTGGAGGTGACTGTCGAGAGTGGCATGATGTTCTCCGAGCAGCTCCTCAGACTCCAGGAACTGCCCATGACGTCGTTCATGATATCCCCGATACAACCACTACTCGTCCCCGGCCTGGGTAAGGTCGCGTACCTGCGATGTGTCCCAGGACTCTGGGGCACCGACGAGTACCCTACACGGAGATGATGTCCACTGGACCTGGAATTACCGGCTTCTACGACACCCTCCGGGTCACCACATCCTCCAAAAGTTATGGTCAACTTATCAATATCGGACATGCTCGATCGTCTTCGCATCCGCATTCGCGAACCGCTCGCGAACCTGACCGGAGGCTCTGCGTCATCCTCTTTCTGTTCTTCCTCTTGAGGAGACGTGGTAGGAGAAGTCTTGATGAGCAGCAGGGCGGGTTTCGACACCAGGTAGAGACCATATTGCGTGCACGGGGCATCAGTGCCCGCCATGGTTTGACTGCAACTATACACAGCGCTGTTATCATAAACTCACTTCCTTCCGCTTGCATACGCTACACTTTTATCCATTAAACACTCTCCATAGCACACAGGGCAGGCAGTTTATGCATGATCGCCCTCGGCAAGACAAATCCATTGACAAAAGAAAACAAAACCGTAGCAAGTGTCGGCTTGAAATGCGACGTCTGCTGGCCACTTGTTGGTTACGTCGCGTGTGATAGCGGAGGGGGGAGGGGGAGCTGGAAGGGAGGGCGTCGCTTGGAGGTGGGGACGGGGTTGCCATAGTGTGTAAACACTAAGGGATATTGCTGCGGCCTCAAGGTGTTTACCTGCCTTAGTGGAGAATGCGTGACAAATCCTTAAACATGGGTGTCAACTTGTTTATCCAAGCTGTTTTCCCTCCCAGTAATAATAGTGGTAATAATAATAATAATAATAATAATAATAATAATAATAATAATAATAATAATAATAATAATAATAATAATAATAATAATAATAATAATAATAATAATAATAATAATAATAATAAGAAGAAGAAGAAGAAGAAGAAGAAGAAGAAGAAGAAGAAGAAGAAGAAGAAGAAGAAGAAGAAGAAGCAGAATACAACCTTTATATGGAGAAACCAAGAATAGAGACGCAGAATTTCAATTTTGAGTTATGATGTATACACGCAGATCTTTAAGATAGTTATTTTTGGACAAGTAGTATCAAAACATGTATTTCCGGAGAAAGTTCGGTATAAACGTTTTGGGTGGAATACAATGTTTCGCCTACTTACTATAATAGAGAAAGTATTACTAAATAGATTGCTATATGTGGATTTAATAATTCACACCTTTCATGACATCGAGAAACAAAAGAGAATGATGAATTAGAACTTCAAAAATTATAAGTATAAAATAAAATTAGTGAAATTCAAATCAATAAGAATGAACATATCAGAAATGGCTAATACAACAAAATTATTTTAGGCAATGTATACATTAAAGATATTTGTGTTGTGTATACAATTAGTTATGTGGTTTCTAAGTTATTCGCAAGTATAAAAATTCATTCTGAATGAAATGAACTTGCCTGGCTATTCGTAGAAAATTCAAAATATACCTTTAGTTTACTTGCTGTGCAAATATCTTGAACGGTTATAAAAATTATGAGCAAATCAAATATAACGAAAAGGTTTCCTTGTAAAGAGTAGTATTGGGGATTTTTTTTTTTTTTATTAATATTCGGGTCCCATCCTTGGAAGATGCTGAAACTAAGCCAAATTTAACACTGATTCAAGTTATTCTGGTGAAATGCTGGTATAGAATTTTTGGCCTAAATACAACACTCCTTCTTTAAGTGGCAGAGAAAGCAAAAATGTTAAAAGTTTGTATATACGATAGTGAACGTTTAGGAATGTTGAAAAACCACTTAAGAAGTTATGTAATAACCTGTAAGTTTTAATGAGCTTCATGCTTTTACTCTGATAATATTTCGTTTATCTTTCTAGTTGTGTGGAATTGGTTTAGAACAGACATGTTCAAACGCAGGCTCATGAGCCGACCTTGATTCACCCTCCCTATGCATCACGTGCGTGGACTTTGTATCTATCAACACACCCTTTCACTGGCTGTGAATGCCAACTACTCGTAACAAACAGTGGGGATTATAACGGAGTTATGTAGCTGTCTAAAAGTATTGTTTAAAAAATTGAAGTATTTACACTTGCTCCTAGAAATAAACAGAGTCGTCTTAGGGCATTTAGCTCTCGTATATTGGCAATGGTTGCTTCCACATACATTTGTGAGCAGCTTTTATCTCGAATTGTGCAAATAAAACGTAAACCTGAACTGGAATATCACATTCCCATCTCTGGACACAATTAAAAATATGTATTACAGATATTATGCCTGATATGGAAGCTTAATTTACTGTTATTGTTTGACTATAAAACTAGCTGATGGACTTTGTCACATTACCAACCACTTAAAACAAAACAAATTTGTTAAAACAATCAATCGGCGGATTTTCAAAATGCATCACACAATCATATTCTTCGTATTCTTCAAAATGAATATCTTTTACCAAACCATTAAATCTATGAGTCCATTTAGTTGTTTTAAAACTTTAATCTCTGAATTTATTTAATGATTAAATGACCATAATGATCTTCCACAGCTAATTTATCAATCTGTTTATATTTAATATTTCTAGTTTTACCAATGTAAGCTTTGTCACAATCCAAACAGCTAAATTGATAAAGGCCAAGATTTTTAATATTTGAAAGGAAAACGCTACCAAAATTTTATATCATAGTTATTTTGAGGAATCAAAATTATTCCATGTTCTTTAAAAATGGTGTAAAGGATGGTAAGTAATTTTTTAAAACACAACTATCTTTCATTTTCTTGAGGTAGAAACTTCTTTTGTAGTACTTTTATGTTTAAATTTCACGATCCTTTTAATGTTTAAAATCTATATTAAACCATTAATTAACCTAGTGTTGATTATGCATTTATGTTCTCCATTAAATACTTTCTTCTTAAGGGACATATTTATTAACCTACTAGCCGTCAGCACGCTTCACTGGGCGTTAAGTTTAACCAATATATAAATGATTAAACATTTAACAATGACATGAATACAGAAACAAACCCAGAAAAAATCTGATGTATTGCATTCATATGACTTTCCCTACTCTTGTACTAACCATTCTAATAAACTCTTATTCCTATATCTTCTTCGTGTTAGTTGAGATAAACATTCGCAGAAATTATCTTATTGCCTATTTCCTTGTAGGTGTAGGGGGAATATGGGAATTCAGGAAATGCAGTAGGCTTTGAGCGATAATGAAATCTTTTAAAGCTTTCAAATTCCTTTCTCTTTGCACGATTAACATATAAACAAATGAATAACGATGTTCCATTTGACAGAAGTATATTCTCCAAAACTCGCACAAATAACAAGGCATATCTTCTAAATGGTTCATTCCAAAAAAAAAATGTATTGAGACATAAATTGTGTATTTTAGCAAGATCCACATTTATAATACAGTAAGATTAGGTCTATCTCTTACGGTTTACCAGTTAGGCAAAAGTCGCCCAGAGTAAATAGGACTATATGGTCTACAGTCAGAAAATTCAAAATATGCACTTCATTTGCGTCTTAAACATGTCATTTTAATCAAAATCATTGGAACTATTTTCAAGAAAATCAACATTTTCGAAAAAGTTTCCATCTAAAGGGTAGTTTTGGGTGGAGGAATTTTCTTCAAAATCTTCGTGTCGTATCCTAGAAAGACATTAAACTTAAATACTATCTTTGGTTTTTAACCGACTTTTCGTTTGAGTTATGCTGTCCATACACACGCGCGCGCGCACACACACATGGACCTTTTTCTAAAAATGATTTCTTTTTTTATTCAAGAGGCCTCAAAACATGTATTTCCGGTGAAATCTCGACATCGAATTTTTTAGTGGAATACAATACTTCCTCTACTTTACTATACGTAGTAGAGAAAGTAAAAAATGGTTTGTCTTATAACACCAAAATTTTATTGAAGTTCAGAGTTTTCCAAACATAGCATACAAAGTTTGAGAGGTAGAACTGGAACTTAAACATTCATTGCCACAACTGGGATTTGAACCACAGACCTTCCGCTTACCGGGCGGCTGCTCTAACCACTGAGCTATTGTGACATACTGCCAGAATGGCATTAAATTCTCAAACCAGTTCGTATTTCTCCTGGTAAACCAGGTAATTGGGGTAATTTGTCTCTGATGTGAGACTGCCTTTGTGGTTTACCAGGAGAAATACGAACTGGTTTGAGAATTTAATGTCATTCTGCCAGTTTGTCACAATAGCTCAGTGGTTAGAGCAGCCACCCGGTAAGCGGAAGGTCTGTGGTTCAAATCCCAGTTGTGGCATTGAATTTTTAAGTTCCAGTTCTACCTCTCAAACTTTGCCCACACACGGCTTGTGTGTTTAAAAACACCAACAGTAAGTTTTTTTGGCATAAATAAATAAATAATAATACCATACAAAGATTTTTAAGAAAATTCTCAATTTCAAACTACCCTTTATATGGAAATGTTTGCTTTACATTTGTGCTCTAATAATTTTAATTAAAATGTCATATGTTTAATACATCTGCACGATAAAATGTTATTTTTAATTTTCAGTGCATACAGCCTAATTTCACCTCCCCAGCTTTAAAACAGTGCACTCGCTTAATAGAGTGATGTAGCAATGGGAATTTGTGAAGACGAAACGAATTTACAATAAAATCACTGAAATAAGACTGACTAAACAAGGAGGAAATTACAATTCAATTAGATTTCCGACATTACTTCTAAACCTAGATTAAGTTTAAACTAGTTTAAGAATACTATAATCTTTAAGGGAATGTGATTAAAACTTCATCTAACTTCAAATTAATCACCAATCTAAACTTTCCCACCTTTGTTAGGCATGCTGGAGCAGCAGCTTGCAGTACGTCTTTTATTTAGGCGTTAATGTCATTAAAGTGCAACAGTGAGCACTACACTTCCATTCAATTATCACTTATTGGCGTCGTATTCCATAAACTACTCACATTAAGACATATTTTTATTTAATTCTCTTAATAAAGATAAATATCACCTGAAATGGTTTCACTCAAGTAAAACACAACTTTTAGAAATGTTTAGTTCTTCCGGACTTGTAGGCCGTGGTCTAGAAGGCATTGTAGATACCAACGTTTCACCAAGTACTGCGCTTGGCATCATCAGGGTAACAAGATCCGCTGTCTGCACTGGTCAGAGCTTGAATGTGGAAGCAGAGAAGTAGTGGAAGTAAAGACCGTTAACGTCCGTTAGAGTTATTTATATGGTGGGACACATAAACAGAAGAACTCAGCCTGCGCTGCCTATAATTTAACATGGTTATTTCAGGGGGCTTTCTGTTGCCTCTATGTTTACAATTTAAACATTTCAGAGGGCTTACACAAAAACACTGCCTCGTGTTCCTTTTACACAATGAAGAGTTAAAAAATAAATATATTCCTATTTGAAAAACTGTATTAGAAAATTCAAACAAATAATAACGAATATCTCGGAAATAGTTCATTCTAAAAATGTCTAAGGCATAAATTGTGTTCTAATAAGATCCACCAGTTGTGCAAGTTTTTTCCAGAATGACAAGTACTTCTGAAAAAATGTATATCTTTTTTAAAATGTGACATATAAAGAGCAATCCAAGCTTCCTGAAAATCTTCCTATTGCAATCTTAGAAGATATTAACCATAAATACCATCGTTGGTATTTACCGACTTTTTGTTTTCGAGTGATTCTCTTTATAGACTCACGCACGCACGCCTTTTATTAAACATGCTGTTTACTTTCTCTACTATATATAGTAAGTAGAGGAAGTATTGTATTGCACCCAAAAATTTGATGTTGAAGTTTCACCGGAAATACATGTTTTGAGGCACCATGAATCAAAAAAGCATTATTACAAAAAGGACCGTGTGTGTGTGTTTGTTTGTGTGTGTGTGTGTGTGTGTGTGTGTGTGTGTGTGTGTGTGTGTGTGTATCTATGAGCCTGTAGGCAGCATAACTCAAAAACAAAAAGTTGATTAAAAACCAAAGTTGGTATTTAAGTTTAATTAATGTCTTTCAAGGAAACGACACGTAGATTTTGAAGAAAATTCATCCACCCTAAACTACCCTTTGCATGGAAACTTTTTCGAAAATGTTGATTTTCTTGAAAATGTTTCCAACGATTTTGATTAAAATGACATGTTTAAGATCCAAATGAAATGCATATTTTGAATTCTTTCGCTGTAGTCCATGTAGTCCTATTTACTCTGAATGACTTTTGTATAACTGGTAAACCGTAAGAGGTAGACTAAATCTTACTATACAAAAATGTAGACCTTGCTAAAACACACAATTTATATCCAAATTAATTTTTATAGAGTGAATCATTTCGGGAATATTCCTCGTTATTTGTGTGAGTTTAGAAAAATACTTTCGTCAAATGGAACACCGTTATTCGTTTTTAATATGTTAGCCGTGTAAAGAGAGCGGAATTTGAAAGCTTTAAAAATTCGACTATCGCTCAAAGCCTATTGTATTCTAATATTCCCCTTGCAGCTACAAGGAAACAAGCAATAAGATAGTTTGTACAAATGTTTATCTCAACTAACACGAAGAAGATATAGGAATAAGAGTTTGTAAGAATGGTTAGTACAAGAGTAGAGAAAGTCATGTGAGTGCAACAGATGATTTTTTTTAAACAGATCGTAAAACGTATATTGGGTGTAAGGCAATATCTTCTCTGCCTACTGTACATGGTAGAGAAAGCAATAGGTTCTTGTAAGAATGGAGCGCAGATGTGTGAGTAGAGAAAGCCTCATGACGGTGCGCCCCTGCAGTGTGACACAAAGCATTTGCAGTTAACACATCTGACATTACAGAAACGACACTACACTGAAGGCGTTTATGTAGCAGTTTACGAGATACAAGCCATAAACAAGTCGGCAGCAATCAACGTGATTGAAAACCAACCTGAATGGACAGAGCGACGATAACACTATCGTCTCAGACAGGTGAAAGTCACTTTAGGGTGACGAACACGCCATTTGTGTCTCCACTCTAATCTCCAACTGATTATGATTATTATAGGCGCGGCTACTTGGGTTTGGGTTCGATGTACAGTGAAACAAGACTGATTGTACATCATTCCCTGCAATTCAAACATTAGTAACAGATGTCTGTATTCCATTACTCATGCTTCTATAAACTATTCTTACAAATTCTGTTTACTTCTATAACTCCATGACTGCGAGAAAGTTTGGAGGGGACTCAGAACCTCCACCCATGAAATATTGGGCTTATGCCCCAAACGGGGCGCCCCCGCGCACGAGGAATGAGGTGAGAGGATACTAAGGGTGACCGGCAGCAGAGGGCAGGGTCTCTAACAGTTACAGAATGAAGCTTCCCGGAACAACTGGCTCTCTCCCACCCACGCAATAGCCCAATGCGAGTCAAAGCCTACCGCCCGACAGCTGTCCCTTACTTATCCTACAGCGGGCGTCATGAGTTGGGTGTAGTACACTGGAGGGTGGGACGTGGTATGGCGCCCAAGTTCCTCCTGGCCGGTGAATGCAGTCTTCGCAACCTCGAGCCACCAATGTCTCCTTCAAGCTCTTCAATTGGGCCTCTTGGACCTCGTGAGGATCAGGTCTCCCAGCGGGAGAAGATCTCCAAACCGGCATAGAAAATCGAAGCCGGGTCTCATACGGAATAGCGACTTACCACTTGAAAAAAGTCTTATGTGTTGCATACACATTACTTTCTCTATCCACTATCTTTTTATACGTGTTCCATTAAAGGAATTATGCAAGCTTATTTTTCTACTTTATGTTAATTGAGATAATGCAAAGATAGGTTTATTACATATTTTGTTATAGGTACAAGGGAGATAGAGAAAATCAATAGCTAAATATCTAAAAACTGGCCACTAAATGATCTTTTTATGATATCGCGAGGAACAATAATTCTATTACTGAATAATAACAGCGCTTTAAAAAATTCCATTTGTTGCAATCGTATGGCTTTCTCTACCCTGCAACCAAAATAACTATCAGTAAATAAATTAGTTAAAAGGAATTGATAAATGAAGTAATTATAATCACAACTAATTATCGATAAAAATTTGGCCGAGAAAACAAGGATCACTTAAATATTAATATCAGAGAAATATGTTATACAAAGTTAGAATGTATGCAACTTGTCAGACAAGAGAATCAGTTTGTGGATACAGATGTGAAGATAAGCGTAGGGCTGGATTCAGTGGGCCAGTTCGTAGAATTCGCCGAGTAGTTATGTAGATGCGAGCAACTAACGAAGTAATACATTACCGTGCATAGACCAGATAATCTCGCGGATTTCTGAGAAATGGTAGACAAAGTCAGGGTGAAAATCTAGAGACCTTGAACATATAAGTAAATGTGTAATAAAATCATTTCTGCAAACGTTTATCTTAATTAACGTGAAGTATACTGACTGACTGACTGACTGACTGACTGACTGACTGACTGACTGACTGACTGACTGACTGACTGACTGACTGACTGACTGACTGCGTGAGTGAGTGGGTGAATGAGTGGAGTTTAAGGGCTCGTCCACAACTAGGTCATTTGGGCCCGGAAGTAGATAGAAGAATAAGCTTTTGTAAGAAAGTAGAAGAGTGGGCACAGAAAGTCATGTGAATGCAACACACGAGATTAAGGCTTAACCTCCTACAAACCTAAAATAACACTGAATTACTGAGGTGTACCAAATGAACGAAAAGGTGGGGACGAAAGCTCCGCAGAGCTTAAGCAGCTTATGACAGAGCAGGAAATTCCTAAACCACAGGACCGCCGACTAGTTACATACATTCGATCTAGGACTGCCTATAAGTTACATTTCCTACGTCACATTTAACTTTATCAGGACTGCCATGTCCTTATTTCCTGCTTACTTCCGCCTGCTGCTTTCCCACGTGCATCGTATTGCGCACTCCCATACGGAGGATTCAGATTCTAACAGTTGAGATTGCAATTCATAGTTGCCAACATTTACATCTTGCCCATGAAATCTCTCAGTGTGGAGATCTTTTTACGAGTTTATGTAAAGTAGGTGCTTTTACGGCTCTGGGGGCAGATTCAAAGTGTTACAGATTTTTACCATGGCCATGAAAAGCATTAAATTCTATTCTTAAGATTAACGTTTGGATATACCGCGCCAATTGGTTTACAGTACTGTGACAAAATGACAAGTCCAGTTCAATTATTTTTCTCACTTTATTTTCTTAGTTTTTTCCAAAATGTTCGCACAAGTATACAGTTCTCTTTTACTGACGTTAACGCAGTCTCTCTTTCATGATATTACAACTGTTTTGCTCTCGTAACCTTAACTCAGTCCTTTCACTGTGTTTATTCACGTTCTCTGTCTTTTAAACGCTCACTTTTGAGGATACAAGTACTGGACACTAATAACTACTTCGCTATCTTCTTAATCACGCGAAAACACATGTAGCTGAGATACACGCATTCACTCACATTAGGAACTGACTGACCCCTGTCTGCTTTTGTCCCAGGACGAATTTCAGCATGTGTAACGAAAAAAAGATTGTTACAAACGAAAGTCCAATTTATTTTAAATATATTCTTTGTATACTTACTGCACTGAACATCTTACGCACTCTAGATGTCATGTCATTGCAAAATCATTATCTGGGCAAGTGAAAGTGTTACGGGTTTTAATTCTGTGTTCGCTGAAATCTAGCTATGGAATGAAAGTTATTCGACAATTTTGATACTGTTTCATTACACACATCTACAGTTTTAGATAAAATGATAAACCAGCTGTCCTTTACCTGGAATACTTTTCGAAAATGTTGACCTCAAAAATGGCTTAAAGCATTTTTATTAAAATACCATATGTTTAAAATACACAAATGCTCGCCTTTTCGCTGGAGGCCTGAGAGACCACAACGAGGGCACCTACGTACCTTCCTGACTAGGACATCTAGCATCATACCTTACTCGACTGTTTGATGCAACAACAACCTTATTCGTTTAGCTGCAAGAATGACTAATTGGCAGTTACATTTCGCACAGGTCAACCGACGCTGCACACCTACTGTCATTACATATTCTTGACATTTGTTTTTCCTCGTTAGTTGTGCAATATTACTTATCTCACAAACAGCAGTACGATCTACAAAATCCCAAGGAGTTGGAAGAAGTGCATCATCTGATGGTACCTTACCCTGAATGACTACGTGTGCAAAACAGATGATTCCAATCCCAAAGATAATCTGGGAACGAGAGTTTTAGATTCAGAAAGTGATCACGAAGAAGAGGACCAAAGTAAACTATGTGATAGTATGTGCCAAAATTATTTTTTTAATGATCTGAGTGCAAGGACTACGGAAAGCACTTAGAGATGTTTCTTATTCTCCTTTGAGTCCATAATTCTTTTATCCTTGGACTGTGGGCTTTCTTTCATCTGTGCACGTTGCTCTATTTTTGTTGTTTGGCTTGTCCTCTTAGTCAACTGCCATTTATGCATCTTGATTATAAATTTACCTGTTTAGTATGTCCTTTTGAGTAATTCCTGCCACTTTTAAGCCATTTTTACACACCCGATCCACTTCATCTATGTACTTGTGCTTTACTTCTACTTTCGAGAAATACTAACATCTGTTTTGTGAGACTATTTGAGTTCACTCGTTTAATATGCCCATAAAACTTTAACCTACATTTTATAATAAATGTCAGTATATATTTTTATTTCCTTTTTGCTTTTGAGTCTTTACTCTTCAGTTACGACTTGTGGACCTAACATTTTTCTTGCAATTTTGCATTCTTTTTTCACATTTTCAATATCTGCTTTTCTATTCAATATTATGTCTCTGCTGCATAGAAGCACTCAGGTATTATTATATTATTATTATTATTACTATTATTATTACTATTATTATTATTATTATTATTATTATTATTATTATTATTATTATTATTATTTAAAATTACAAGTTGAATACCTGAACATCAAATTTTATTAACTTTCCATGTACTGAAGTAAAAATTACCTGTATTCATACTAAATTTTATCTATCTTTGATCTAGCAAGACAATGCTAATAAAAACCATGTATATTCAACCTAAATGAAGTTAAACATGGGAATGAAGGAAAAATTATTTTTAAAAAATAAATGCAAGCGCATAAGCACAAAAATATAGCGCGGGCCTACTAGACCCCGAGCGACCAACGGTGTTCTATCAGGGCGCGCGCCTAACGTAGGGCTTAGGCAGCACAATGCCACGATACGGGCCACTCGCCATACCCAGGGTATAGCGGGACAGTACTAATTATGTTTTATTTTATTTCATTTACTTGAAAGTAATCCAAGTAAATATTGTCTACCAGGGTGCGCGCCTAACGGAAGGTTGCGTTGATTTCGGGGAAGCATCGCAATGTTACATATGTTGTGAAGGTATAGTAACCTCTTCACGCGTGATACAGCAGATGTTACCTTAGAAACAAAGCACAATATAACGTCAACTGTTGTAGTGCTTCACACCTGCACCAGATGTTGGCTGCTGGTGTTATGATTCCTTGTGCTGATTCGTCACACACAACCAAGGCAAAATTAACTTCACTTTGGAAAGTTGAACCATACAGAAACATTCAAAGCTAGCGCGGGAAACCCAATCAGCATCTTCGGTTTTTAATCCTTTAATGCCTGAATTATTTTGCTACTTATGCCGTTCTTCCTCTAATTCGAAACCGGTTTAGATTAGGCGGTCTGAGACACCTTCAGCCTGCTGGCTTGAATAGCCATGATCGTTAAGGCAACACGTAGTGCCTGAGGTCGTGAGTTCGAGTCTCGGCAACCGCAGTCAAATGTGCCTGTGGTAAAGGACGGGGAGGGCCCACGTAAAATAATCGGTGTAATAGCAGGCGTGGATGATGATGGGTATCGTTTGACTGCGGTTGCATGGATTTTGCTTCTTTTCTTATTTAAAAAAAACTACAATATAAATTGAAAAAAAATATATAATTTTTTACAATTCAAAACGTCTCAAATATGTATTTTTAATTGGTGACAGACAGTATAACAAGAATATAGCAGAAAAAAAGTTAAAAACTAGTCCAAATGGGAAAAAAGCCTATGTATCTTATAATACACACCAGGCATGAAAGGTGTATTATATACCGATGTTATATCCCTAATCTAATTGACAGCAGCGTTGAAGTAAGATCGTCCTGAAGGTTACCCTTCTTCTTCTTCTTCTTCTTCTTCTTCTTCTTCTTCTTCTTCTTCTTCTTCTTCTTTGTCATTAACCGAGGTCCTGAGATGACTACTACTACGTTTCCATTGGGAATTGAAATCAATTTGTAGTCCAATCCCATTCTCAATTCAATGCATATTTCCAGGTTGAACTCAATCCGAAATGAGATCGATTTGGATACACAAGGCTAAAGCTCTTATGCTGCTCACTTGATTTATGTTAGCGAGCCTGTAAAGATGTTTTCTTCGCATTTTAAGTAGGTTTTGATATTAGAGATTGTCTTTGAGAAGAATATACATATTGCGGGATTATATTAACAATAGAAGTCGATCTGTTGTGTTTTATTACACCACTTTCGTATCTTTGTTGGATTCAAATCGATGTTAATACGGCGGATGTTTCCATCCCACTTCTAAAAGGATTGGACGCAAGGAATCAGTTCGATCTGAATCCCCGTTTCCATGCAGTATTCAACCCGGGATGAGAAGTAAAATCGTTCTGAATTTCCCATAGAAACGTAGTGTATGATCGCCTTAATATCTACGTACAACATTTTACAAATGGGTATATTATATTACAATTCTGTTTCATTATACAGAATCAATCACTTTTATTACACTTATCCATTTACCTTTAATACCATTTAAAAAGGTTATGGCAAAAGTATAATATATTACCCATATAATTATATAAAGGCCAGCATAATAATAAAAGTTGAAGGCACAATGTTCGTATATATAATTGAATAACAAATACATGACTCAAATGTCGGACATCAGTGACAGTAATATTCAGGGTAGAATATTAAAAACGTGTTATAATTTTTTTTTAAACTTGAGTCATGGTCGAGGAAAAATAGCTTGCTACCGCTCGTTTCATAAAATATACTCGCATTTTAATTGCTGCTATTATGCTCTTGTTGCATAATATACTATAAGCACGGACCTTTTTATTAAAGCATCACTTTTTTAAATAAAGAATAAAATATGGGCGAAACAGTAAAAGTTTCAGAAAATTTAATTTTACGACGAATATAATTATTTACCCTCTTTGTAATGAAGATATTGGATATCCAATGCTTGAACCTTTTCTATACACTTCTATGGTATTGTAAAAAATGTTTGGTCATTTTACTAAAAAAATCCATGAAAGAAATACATTGTGAACAAGATATATTTCTAAACAAAAATTGTAATTATTAAAACCTCTTAGGCTCATAGAAATGAAATTTGATTCACAGATATGGGATTTTTGCCCATCACCTTTGAGTTGCAGTTAATGCACGCGTCCCGACGTGTAAACAATGCGCAATGGCAAGGCATTACTGGTCCACATACAGTGTGATTATTACTTGTTTTGCTGCCTAAACGGATGAAGCGAGTGTAGGTCGCAGTGAAATGTGAACAACAATTTTCCATTAGCCCCTGCAGCGAAGTGCGATCCAATTTCTCTGATGCAGCCAGCCAATTTGAAAATCTGCGGCCTCTCTCTCTCCCTCCCTCCTGCAAAGAGGTTGCTAGTGAGAGGAACTGTTACAGGACGATGTTTCCTCTTTGTTCTCGAGGAAGTGTGCATATTACATTATTTACTGCACACTTATTGAGAGGTAAGATTTAGAAGTGTACAAGGAAATGATAGGGAGATCAATAAACAACTGTAATGAATAATTTCCGTATGTTAAAATCAATGAATAATGCAATAAGTCTGAATTAAAATCAGTAGCTAGGTAATGTAAGATTTATCAGAGGATGAGTCATTAGTGATGCAGTTAAGGCTTGTACTTTATTAGGCTTGTGTTTTATTAGAAAAGTGTAACTTTCCTGAAAGTCTTATTCACAGACGTCAGTTTCGATACTTTAACTATAAATTTCCTAAACTTCAGATTTTATTACCAAATTCCAATGTTGGCTAAACCGATTTCCAAAACACAACCCTCTATAGGATTTAACTAAATCCATTTAGATCTGGAATCTCCTAACGGTTGTAATAGAGAAGGTGTTGACCAAGTCTTCTGCACTTCCATTCATCACTTTGGCGCTCTGTTTAAACCACGTGACATTGCAAACAGGTGCATTTGCTTTTGTGTTTTGCGAGTTTCTTTTTGGTTTTGTGCTTTTAACGATGGATGATAAAAGAATGACGCCAGTCAGTGACTGTGAAAGAGATGTGATAATAGAATTGCTGTTGAGTATAAAAAAGAACAATCATGGGTTATTGGTACGAACATACTGAATTATCCTTTCATTTCATCATAGTAAACATCATTTTAATTGTTCGATTTCAACTGTAAATGTTCACTTGGTATGGGATCAAGATCAATGCAGCAGAAACGTGGCTCAGGTTACGAATGCGTAACATAGTCTGAAGCTCATTTTAAGGAAAAGTGTTATAAAAGTTTACTTGAGACTATTAGAAAATCAACTACCCCTAGTTCTCACTTGCAGCAGTCCAACTAATAAATTGGAAACATGAAACATGTTATCCTCGTGCATCTTTTACTTTCTCTACCACCTGTAGCAAGTAGAGGAAGTGTTGTATTCCACCCAAAAATTCCATGTCAAGACTTCACCGGAAATGTATGTTTCGAAGCCCATTGAATAAAAAAAAAACGTTTTTTTTTTTTAAAAAATGTCCATGTCTATGTCTGTACCGTTGGACAGTATAATTCAAAAACGTGAAGTCGGTTAAAAACCAAAGTTGGCATTTAAATTTAATGTATTTCAAGGATGCAACACGAAGATTTTGAGGAAAATTCCTCCACCCTAAACAAGCCTCCACATGGAAACTGTTTCAGAAAGTTTGATTTTCTCGAAAATACCTCTAATGATTTTGATTAAAATGCCACATGTTTAACATATTTTAATGACAAATAGAATATATATTTTGAATTTTCTGGCTATATTTCATGTAGTCCTGTTTATTTTTGATGACTTTTGTATAACTGTTAAACCATAAGAGATAGATCAAGTCTTACCATACAAAAATGTAGACCTTGCTAAAATACACAATCTATGTCCAAATAATTTTTGTAGAGTGAACCATTTCAGAGATATTTTTTATTTGTGTGAGTTTTGGAATAGTTAAACTTTCGTCAAATGGGAGATCGTTATTCATTTTTTATATCTTAGCCGTGCAAAGAGAACGGAATTTCAAAGCTTTAAAGGATTTGACTATGGCTCAAAGCCTATTGTATTCTCATATTCCCCTTGTACCTACAAGAAAATAAACAATTAGATAATTTCTGTAAATATTTATCTCGACTAACACGAAGAAGAATAGGAATAAAGGTTTGTAAGAATAGTTAGTATCTACAAGAGTAGAGAAAGTCATGTGAGTGCAACACATCAGATTTGTTTAACGATGTTGTGTACAAACATCGTCCCTATATCTATCACAGTCTATCAACCTTATATCTATATCTGAATTCGTTGCCTCCATAAAGTTCAAATGGATTTTGTACATCTTATAATACGCCGAGGAATACGAATATGACTAAGATTGTGACTTCAAAGTAAAGTCCCGATCGAAATTATGGCTCTCGACAGTCTCGTTCTTGAGTAACAAACTGACAATTCCGTACTCCCAAATCTCTACTTTCATACAAAATTTGGTTCATGAACACAAGACTAGAGGTCAGGTAAAAGTAATTAATAGGCAGCCAAATGTTGGGCTGGGTGGCTCAGTTGGTTAGATGCTGGCCTATTGGTCACAAGGTCGCGGGTGCAAATCCGGTCCAGTGTGCTTAAAAACGACAGCTCCAAGTCAGGAGATTTCTACTGGCCTTGACAAGTGGAGTTTGGATAGCAAGGAGGTGTATGCATCTGTTCACCTTTCCACGCATACAGTGGCGTCGTATTTTACGTGCACAGTTCTAGATTATTCACATATGAGTATACAACTTTGAGCAATGTCTTCAAATGGAAAATTGGCTTCCCAAATACCAATAATTCTTCCTCGATGCACCTCCGCAATATTTGCATATATTGCGGCAGCTCTGGGACTGAATCTTCCAACTTTTTTCAATTTTACATCTGTTTACTTGAAAATTGGCACAAATGAATAAAGAAAGAAAGACTACGTTAAACTTCAACGTTTTAGCTCAGTTTTTCGGATAATAGAGTGAAATCGTTTTTAACTAGTGGAAAAAAAATAATTTGTTTAAACTGCCATTACATTTTTCATAGAACTATACCAGTGGCATTTTCTGATACTTAAGTAAGCTGAAAATAAAGTATTTCATTGAAGTTGGTATTATTATTTGTAGAGAAATATATTTTTGTTTTATAGAGTATTTAGTATTAAAATTACTTTTCTTTTCACCATAACTTATTTTTGTGAGCCAATAAATAAATCAATAATCAAATACATATTTGAATCGTTAGATATGTTTGATATTATGCCTGTGAATTAGAGCAAAACTGAAATGTAACGCATATATTTCATACAAAACGCAAAATTTAGGAGATAAACCTCCAGTGTTGTGAAAATGAAACATTCGGGTAACCTAAAATGTCACTGAATTTTAAAAAATGGCGCGTTGGGAAAAATATTTGGCCAAAACAATTCACAGATACCTATAGAATATTTTCATGATATCATCAAAAAATGATTGAAAAATTAGTGAAGAATCAAGAATGGGATCTGAAATTTAACTTTGAAAGTCAAATTATATGGTAATAGGAGGAAATAAGATTTGATAATTTAAGATAAACAAGCGATAAAACATTGTGATGAGTATAATTATTTGGGTGTTAAAATTACAAGTGATGGAAAAAATTATTTAGAACTAAAGAACAGATTAAAGAAAGGGAAAACAGCAATCTCACATTTAAATGGAATATTACGGGATAAGCAGAAACAAAATATACAAATTATAACTATTATTATGACTACAACCTTATATGGATCAGAAGTATGGCAACTTGAAACCATGTATAAAAAGACATTTTTAGGTTTAGAGATGGATTATTGGAGACGATCTGCTCGGATATCAAGAAGAGAGAAGATTAGAAACAATGTTATAAGACAGAAGATTTATGTAAAATAAAATATCCTATATGATATTTTGACTAAACAGTTAATATGGTTTGGATATATAATAGGAATCCAGGAAGAGAGAATCCCAAAAATTACTTATGAATGAATTTCAACAAGAGGAAAATCTGATGTGTTGCATTCACAGGACCTTCTCTACTCTTGTACTAACTATTCTTACAAACTCTTATTCCTATATCTTCCTTCTTGATAGTTGAGATACACATTTGTACAAATTATCTTATTGCTTACTTCCTTGTAGGTTCAAGGGGAATGTTAGAGTATAGTAGGCTTTGTGCGATAGTCAAATGTTTGAGATTCTGTTGTCTTTGCACACTTAACATATAAAAAAAAATGAACAACGATGATCCATTTCACGAAAGTTCTAAGTTTTCTGAAACTCACGCACATAACAAGGAATATCTCCGAAATAGTTCATCGTACAAGAAAATTTATTGAGACATAAATTGTGTATTTTAGCAAGATATACATTTTTGTATAGTATAATTTGGTGTATCTCTAACGGTTTACCAGTTATGCATAAGTCGTCCAGAGTAAATACGACTACAGGGGCTATAGCCAGAAAATTCAAGATATACATTTCATTTGTTCTCAAAATATCTCAAACATATGACATTTTAATCAAAATCGTTAGAGCCATTTTCAAGAAAATCAAAACTTTCGAAAAATTTTCCATGTAAGGGGTAGTTTAGCGTGGGGCTATTTTCTTCAAAATCTTCGTGTCACATCCTTGAAAGACATTAAACTTAAATACCAACTTTGGTTTTTAACCGACTTTTCGTTTTTGAGTTACGTTGTCCACAGACTGACAGACACACAGACACACCCACGGACTGCACACACACGGACCTTCTTCTAAAAATGCTTTTTTTTTATTCAGGGGGCCTCAAAACATGATAAATCTCGACATCGAATTTTTGGGTGGAATACAATACTTCCCCTACTTACCAGTAGAGAAAGTAAAAAAAGGGCCGATCTAAAGTAACATGGAAACTGGAATTTTGAATGCCATGATACACATGACAAAGGGACAATGGATGAATAGATAAGAACGGTTTTTGGTAATTAGGGAGCAAAATTTATCGTTATATAAGTAATGTGTAAATTGATTTGAAACATTTGGCTGTCAGAAGATTTACAATGCATTGTAAAAACTGCCCTAATAATAATTGAAAAACCGAAGATGTCATTTAATTCTAGGATTCCTAACATACACATACTCCACTGCTTGGTCGAACAACAAAGGCAGAACTCTCCACACATACATACGCACCGCGGCGCGCCGGCTGAGAAAGTTGATGAAGTGCCCCTTGAAGTGGGGGCGGCATATATATGGAGCCCAGGATACGTACTACTGTTGCTTGCGTGCGTGGTCTTAGCCAGCAGTCAAGTGGCAAATCAAACCCGACCGATAAGAATGCGACGCAATACTCGATCTCACTGTTCACGCTTCGAGTGAGTGAGTGAGTGAGTGAGTGATTAGGGTTTAAGGGCCCGTCGACAGCTAGGTCATTAGAGCCCCCTTCACGCTTCGAAAGTTTTTAAAAACAGAGTAAGTAGTTTCCATGGCTCACTCATGTTCGTTAAATATTTCGTTCATCCAGAGAAATTACATTCATAATTAATTGATGAATAATAAATATATACTTTTTATACTTAAAATCTATACATATAAAATGAAATTTTTGTATGTTTGTCCTTTATGCGCTCCTAAGCCGCTTGAACGATAACCACGAAATTCTGCACGTACAGTGAGTAAAAAAATCTGATGTATTGCACTCACATGACTTTCTCTACTGTTGTACTAACCATTCTTACAAACTCTTATTCCTAGATCTTCTTCGTGTTAAGATAAACATTTGCACAAATTATCTTATTGCTTATTTCCTTGTAGGTGCAAGGGGAATATTAGAATACAGTAGGCTTTGTGCGATAGTCAAATGTTTTAAAACTTTGAGGTTCCGTTCTCTTTGCACGCTTAATATGTAAAAAAATGAACAACGATGTTCCATTTCACGAAAGTTTGAAGTTTTCCAAAACTCACATACATAACAAGGAATATCTCCGAAATGGTTTACCCCAAAAGAAAACTTATTCAGACATAAATTCTGTTTTTTTTTTTTTTTTTTTTTTTTTTTTTTTTTTTTTTTTTTTTTTTTTGTACAGTGTGATTTGGTCTATCTCTAACGGTTTACCAGTTATTCAAAAGTCATCCAGAGTAAATGGGAATACAGGGGCTATAGCTAGAAAATTCAAAATATACAGTTCATTTGTCATAAAAATATCTCAAACATGTGAGATTTTAATCAAAATCGTTAGAGCCACTTTCAAGAAAATCAAAATTTTCTAAAAATTTTCCATGTAAAGGGTAGTTTAGGGTGGGGCTATTTTCTTCAAAATCCTCCTGTCGCATTCTTTGAAAGACATTGAACTTAAATACCAACTTTGGTTTTTAATCACCTTTTCGTTTTTGAGTTATGCTACCCAGAGATACACACACACACGCGCGCGCGCGCGGATCTTTTTCTAGAAATGCTTTTTTTGCATTCAGGGGGTCTCAAAACATATATTTCCAGTGAAATATCGACATCAAATTTTTGGGTGGATACAATACAATTTAGAAATCCAAGCATCTCTTGGCAGGAATGTATGGGAGCTCAGCTTTTGCTGCTGGTGGATTAGCTCGGCTATTACTGGATACACGTGCAAGACATGTGGAGAAGCCGGTGTTATAATCCCCAGGAGACCCAACCAGGGCGCTCCGATGTTGTGGCAATGAGTCGTAAAGTTTTGCAGCCCGGCGCCGATTTCATCCTCCACATAGGGAAGAAATGAGGCTTCGTGCATTGGTCTCGAGGGCAAACTGCGATATACGGAATAAATTATCCGAAGACCTCTATTCTGTACCCGGCGCAGTTGCAGAAGCTTTGAATCCACAGCCATGCCCCAGATCTCGTAAGCGTACATAAGGACGGGGATTACGAGCGTAGCTTCAAGAGAACAGGCATCCCGGACCTAAGCATAGGCTACAGCCGGCTGCAAATGTTTTCCAATGAACGACAGGGTGTAGGGGCAAGAGACGAAAATTTCCTGATGAATTACTTGCGTCTGCTCTGCCTGGTCAAAGATGGCTTCACCAGAGACATTTACTTTTGTGTGTGTTCCTCTGATGTATGATCAGCAGGGAGCCAGCAAAAAGCTAAATAATCAATTTTATTTTATTTTATTCTATAAACACACACACACATACACACACAATCAGCACGTTCTTTTTCTGTGCGTATTTACACAAGTAACACTGCTTTTTTGTGGTAGCACTAACGGCGTTTAAGAAATATGATTAAACAATTCCTTAAACATAGATAATGCAATTATGTATTCCTCCTTAATAATAATAATAATAATAATAATAATAATAATAATAATAATAATAATAATAATAATAATAATAATAATAATAATAATAATAATAATAATAATTAATGGATAAATCAGTTCAGATTTAAAGGTGATAGACAAGAAAGCTGTGGGGGAGAAGTTACGTCGCAACCTATAGAGGTTGATGCCTCAGTTTTTTGAAAGCATGCTCTTTTGCGATTTGCAGTAGTTCTATTATTTGTGTTACGATAAACTTTCATTTTCCTTTGAAGTTCTGTTTTGTTGATATTTCCGACAGCCATTCAATGTTTTAAACTTTGATGTGAAATCTCAGGTCAAATACACGATTTCATGTCCACTGAAGAAAACCAACTTGCAAATTTTACAGCGCTCATGCGTGTCTCCATGAATAGCTTAAACAATATATGTTAAAATTATTTAAACGTTTTAAATTTAATTTCATTATAGAGTGATATGATGCTTCTAATGCCGAGTATTTAGTTTCCATCCCCGCTGCGAGTTCGTTCTGGATTTATAACGTTAATGTTGTTTTGTTTACATTGAGATTGCTTTCGTACGAACAAGTGTAAGAGAAATGTTGGAATGATGTTCTATTTGGAATTACAAACACATTACGCCCCTCACATTTGTAGACAGGTATGAGCTGGCAAGTCGACCTTTGAGACCACGTGGCATAACTAATGCATGCTGGCTTCCCCCTGCGGCAAAGAGCATGTGAGTCAGAAAACATTTAACGCCCACCCTATACAATGAGGTGGCTGCCCCATTGACCCGATGTGTCAGATTTCGGATGTGCTCCCCGAAATTCAGAACTTTATCGAGCTTCACTCCTAGGCGGGCGATGATATTGGCCCATTCTATCCTTCATCTGAGATATGTGAATGTGGGGAAGTTTGCGGGAAAGTGGCGTTTAGCTTTTCTCCGGGTTGTTGCACAATCGCTAACGCCTGCACCATTCTGTATCTCTGAATGGGAGTACAAGCATATAAGCGAGGGTCTAGTACTAGGCCCCGCCCGACAACGATGTTCTAGGGCGCGCGCCTAGCTGAGAGTTAATTTAAAAACAGAATATATGGTAATCACGTAATGGATATAACAGAATCATTTTTATGTGAATACTGTAATTTAATATATACGTGAATTTGTAATTGATAGAGAAATTCCAATTAAAATATCAGATCAAATCATGACCGAAAGTTCTCATTTTCCAATCAAAATAATGATCATTCTATACTTTACGAGTGTTTAGCATGCTTTATGCTGGCCCATGCACCACTGTATATCAATTTCATCGGGAAAGGAAATCAGCTGGAATGCATCACCAACATGAAACCAAAGCGAAAGTCCAAAGCATTAGAATTACTGAGAATTAATGGCGCCCTCATGATGTGCAAGTAGAGCATGTTGAGGCCAGCATGGCATAAAGGCCAGGCCAAGGTCAAACCCAGCAAGGCTCTACACCTGAATATACCTACAACACATGTTACAAACTTCCACACATGTTCAAGCCACCTTTATCAACGGAGTCCCTTCTTTGCCTGACTGCTTACAAAGACAGGCTTAAGGTACATCTTCACGTTGGAAATGACCATTTTTACTTTCTCTATTTACTACGTATAGTTAACTAGAGGATGCATTGTTTTCGACCCAAAAATGTTGTTGTTTTCTAGTGCCTTGCATCTGGCAATGAAGCCATTAGCATTCGTGCTTTCCAATACTTTTGAACTGTAGTTTCTTCTGATCTTAATGCTTCACAGGTCTTCAAGTGATCTTCGTTCATTTCTGCTGGATCGTTACACAGGACACATATTGGTGAGGCTGAGATACCTATTCTGTAGAGATGACTTGTTAAGCAGTCGTGATTTGTCAGTAGACGGAAGGCTGCAACCGCTGTTTTCCTTGGTCTCTGGGGGATTATATCTGGATTGGAAAGTAGTGTAATCCATTTTTACTTTCTCTACTGGTAAGTAGGGGAAGTATTGTATTCCACCCAAAAATTCGAAGTCGAGATTTCACCGGAAATACATGTTTTGAGGACCCCTGAATCCAAAAAAAGCATTTTTAGAAAAAGGTCTGTGTGTGTGTCTGTCAGTCTGTCAGCCTGTGGACAGCATAGCTCAAAAACGAAAAGTCGGTTAAAAACCAAAGTTGGTATTTAAGTTTAATGTCGTTCAAGGATGTGACACGAAGATCTTGAAGAAAATAGCCCCACCCTAAACTACCCTTTACATGGAAAATTTTTCGAAAATTTTGATTTTCTTGAAAATGGCTCTAACGATTTTGATTAAAATGTCATATGTTTGAGATATTTTTATGACAAATCAAATGTATATCTTGAATTTTCTGGGTATAGCCCCTGTAGTCGTATTTACTCTGGACGACTTTTGCATAACTGGTAAACCGTTAGAGATAGACCAAATTATACTATACAAAAAATGTAGATCTTGCTAAAATACACAATTTATGTCTCAATAAATTTTCTTGTAGGGTGAACCATTTCGGAGATATACCTTGTTATGTGTGTGAGTTTCGGAAAACTTGGAACTTTCGTGAAATGGGTCATCGTTGTTCATTTTTTATATGTTACGTGTACAAAGAGAACGGAATCTCAAAGCTTTGAAAGATTTGACTATCGCTCAAAGCCTACTGTATTCCAATATTCCCCTTGCACCTACAAGGAAATAAGCAATAAGATAATTTGTACAAATGTTTATTTTAATTAACACAAAGAAGATATAGGAATAAGAGTTTGTAAGAATGGTTAGTACAAGAGTAGAGAAAGTCATGTGAGTGCAACACATCAGATTTTTTGTATGTTAAGTGTGCAAAGAGAACGGAATGTCAAGGCTTTAAAAGATTTGAGTGTCGCGCAAAGTCTACTGTATTCTAATATTCCCCTTGCACCTACAAGGAAATAAGCAATAAGATAATTTGTACAAATGTTTCTCTTAAGACAAAGAAGGTATGGGAATAAGAGTTTGTAAGAATGGTTAGTACAAGAGTAGAGAAATTCATGTGAATTTTTGGAGTGGAATACAATACTTCCTCTACTATGGGCAGTAGAGAAAGTAAAAATTTAAGAGAAAATGACAAAAAACGTTAAAAAGGCCAAATACCAATATAACCCATAAGAGTTGCATAATTTTAATCACCATTGATGAAGTCGTGCATCGTTTGTTCCCCATGCGATAAACATCTTGGCCCAAAATGGAATTGTGTTATAACTAGCTGAATTTTTTCGCTTTCTGTATGTAGAAATCGCGAAACCTACTTCACAAGTTTATAAAACATTTAAGGATCAAGATTGTTGTTAATGAAATTCAATAACACGCAAATGAACAATACATCGGTTATTGTAGGTTATTTTATAATGCTTGATTTCTTTCAAATGTGAGTGTGGTGGAATCTAAAGGGGAGTTTTCCATTGAGTTTTCCCTTTTCATCTCCTTGTGGGGGAGAACCAAAATATTTAGAGAGGCCGTGAATTATTAATGGCTGTTTCCGAAGGGGTCACGAGGTCATCCTTGCAGCAAGAGATAACCTCTCTAAAGTTATTTTACCCTCAGGACGGTCAACTAGTGGCCAATAACCATCCAAGGGGTGAGAAAGGGTAAATAAAGTCTAGTACTTTCCAAACATTTGCCTAACATTTTCACTTTTGACACGAAGATCTTGAAGAAAATAGCCTCCCCCTAAACTACCCTTTATATGTAAAATTTTTCGAAAATTTGGATTTTGTTGAAAATGCCTATAACGATTTTTATTAAAATGTCATATGTTTGAGATATTTTTATGACAAATGAAATGTATATTTTGAATTTTCTGTCTATAGCCCCTGTAGTCACATTTACTGTGGACGACTTTTGTGTAAGTTGCATCTCACTATCAGTAGTGTCCGACATTTCAGCATTTTCTAAACTCGCGCTAGTTGCGTTTCGAGAATTAATCGATATTGCACTTTGCCGTTACTGCAAGGGAATTTTCTGATTGGTGGAACACCTGTCCTTTAATGAAAATTGAACTGTCCGATTGGATGAAGACCAGTCTTTTAATGAAAGTTTGAACTTAAGGAGGCCCAACTAATAAATTTTGTACGGTCTAGCATAAAATAAATATTATAGCTCATAGGTAAATTTTTGCATGAGTCACCACTGGTTGAGATACGAAAAATGCACAGCTATAATAAAATGCTTATCTGGTTTGAGAAATTAGGATAGAAACTTAAGTGCTGATTTTGATGTTGTCTAAGCTAAATATAACAAATGCCATATGTTCTTTCACTAAGGGGGAACTATAACCATCGTAAACCATCTTTGAAACGTCTCCCAGTGATGAATAGCGTACCGTATTAGGAAACTGCGTTCAATTAGAAAATGTGGAACACATAAATCTAAAACAACACCAAATAAATGCATTCGTAAAACAATGGCTTCTGCACACGCATTTAAAAACAATACTGTACTCCTATATAAGACAAGGCCCGCGTCGCCAACCTAAGGGCTACAATGAGCTCCAATTACATCCATGTCTTTGCCTTTTAAGAACCCTCTCACGATCCCTCACGAACCAACTCACGAACCCTCGGTCGGACCTTCTCACGAACCCTCTCACGAACCCTCTCCCGAACCCTCTAAAGGACCCTCTCACGAACCCTCTCACGATCCCTCACGAACCCTCTCACGAACCCTCTCTCGGACCTTCTCACAAACCCTCTCAGGAACCCTCTCACGGAACCTCTCAACCACCCTGTCAAGAACCCTCTCACGAACCCTCTCACCGACCCTCTCAAGAACCCTCTCACGAACCCTCTCACGGACCCTCTCTCGGATCTTCTCACGAACCCTCTCTCGGACCCTCTCAACAACCCTCTCTCGGACCCTCTCAAGAACCCTCTCACGAACCCTCTCACGGACCCTCACGAACCCTCTCACGGACCCTCACGAACCCTCTCACGAACCATCTCACGAACCCACTCACGGACCCTCTCACAGACCCTCTCAGGAACCCCCTCAAGAACCTCTCACGAACCCTATCACGAACCCTCTCACGGACCTCTCACGAACCCTCTCAAGAACCCTCTCACGGACCCTCTCTCGGAACTTCTCACGAACCCTCTCTCGGACCCTCTCACGAACCCTCTAAAGGACCCTCTCACGAACCCTCTCACGAACCCTCTCACGATCCCTCACGAACCAACTCACGAACCCTCTGTCGGAGCTTCTCACGAACCCTCTCACGAACCCTCTAAAGGACCTTCTCACGAACCCTCTCACGATCCCTCACGAACCCTCTCACGAACCCTCTCTCGGACCTTCTCACGAAACCTCTCAGGAACCCTCTCACGGAACCTCTCAAGAACCCTCTCAAGAACCCTCTCACCGAACCTCTCAAGAACCCTCTCACGGACCCTCTCAAGAACCCTCTCACGGACCCTCTCGGATCTTCTCACGAACCTTCTCAAGAAACCTCTCACGAACCCTCTCTCGGACCCTCTCAAGAACCCTCTCACGAACCCTCTAAAGGACCCTCTCACGATCCCTCACGAACCCTCTCACGAGCCCTCTCACGAACCCTCTCACGGACCCTCTCACGAACCCTCTCACGGACCGTCTCACGAACCCTCTCACGAACCTCTCTCTGACCCTCTCACGGACCCTCTCACGAACCCTCTCACGAACCCACTCACCGACCCTCTCAAGAACCCTCTCACGAACCCTCTCACGGACCCTCTTACGAACCCACTCAAGAACCCTCTCACGGACCCTCTCTCGGATCTTCTCACGAACCCTCTCAAGAACCCTCTCACGAACCCTCTCTCGGACCCTCTCGAGAACCCTCTCACGAACCCTCTAAAGGACCCTCTCACGAACCCTCTCACGATCCCTCACGAACCCTCTCTCGGAACTACTCACGAGCCCTCTCACGAACCCTCTCACGGACCCTCTCACGAACCCTCTCACGGACCCTCTCACGAACCCTCTCAAGAACCCTCTCACAGACCCTCTCTCGGAACTTCTCACGAACCCTCTCAAGAACCCTCTCACGAACCCTCTCTCGGACCCTCTCAAGAACCCTCTCACAAACCCTTTAAAGGACCCTCTCACGAACCCTCTCACGATCCCTCACGAACCAACTCACGAACCCTCTGTCGGACCTTCTCACGAACCCTCTCACGAACCATCTCACGAACACTCTCACGAACCCTCTCACGAACCCTCTCACGGACGCTCTCACGAACCCTCTCAAGAACCTTCTAAAGGACTCTGCCACGAACCCTCTAAAGGACCCTCTCACGGACCCTCTCACGAACCCTCTCACGAACCCTCTCACGTACCCTCTCTCAGATCTTCTCACGGACCCTCTCACGAACCCTCTCACGGACCCTCTCACGAACCCTCTCAAGAGCCTCTCTCGGACCCTCTCACGAACACTCTAACGGACCCTCTCACTGACCCTCACGAGCCCTCTCACGAACCATCTCACGAACCCTCTCACGGACCGTCTCACGAACCCTCTCACGAACCCTCTCTCTGACCCTCTCACGGACCCTCTCAACAACCCTCTCACGAGCCCTCTCAAGGACCCTCTCACGAACCCTCTCACGGACCCTCTCACGAACCCTCTAAAGGACCCTCTCAACAACCCTCTCACGATACCTCACGAACCCTCTCAAGAACCCTCTCACGAACCCTCTCACGGACCCTCTTACGAGCCCTGTCAAGAACCCTCTCACGGACCCTCTCTCGGATCTTCTCACGAACCCTCTCACGAACCCTCTCTCGGACCCTCTGAAGAACCTTTCACGAACCCTCTCACGAACCCTCTCACGATCCCTCACGAACCCTCTCTCGGACCTTCTCACGAGCCCTCTCACGAACCCTCTCACGGACCCTCTCACGGACGCTCTCACGAACGCTCACGAACCCTCTCACGGACCGTCTCACGAACCCTCTCTCTGACCCTCTCACGGACCCTCTCACCAACCCTCTCACAGACCCTCTCACGGAACCTCTCACGAACCCTCTCACGAACCCTCTCACGAACCCACTCACGAACTCACGGACCCTCCCACGAACCCTCTCTCGGACCATCTAACGAACCCTCTCATGGACCCTCTCACGAACCCTCTAAAGGACCCTCTCACGAAACCTCTCACGAACCCTCTCACGTACCCTCTCTCAGATCTTCTCACGAACCCTCTCACGAAACCTCTCACTGACCCTCTCAAAAACCCTCTCACCAACCCTCTCACGAACCCTCTCACGAACCCTCTCACGAACCCTCTCACGAACCCTCTCACGAGCCCTCTCACGAACCCTCTCAAGAACCCTCTCTCGGACCCTCTCAAGAACCCTCTCACGAACCCTCTCACGGACCCTCACGAACCCTCTCACGGACCCTCACGAACCCTCTCACGAACCGTCTCACGAACCCACTCACGGACCCTCTCACAGACCCTCTCAGGGACCCTCTCAAGAACCTCTCACGAACCCTCTCACGAACCCTCTCAAGAACCCTCTCACGGACCCTCTCTCGAACTTCTCACGAACCCTCTCACGAACCCTCTCTCGGACCCTCTCACGAACCCTCTAAAGGACCCTCTCACGAACCCTCTCACGATCCCTCACGAACCAACTCACGAACCCTCTGTCGGACCTTCTCAAGAACCCTCTCACGAACCCTCTAAAGGACCCTCTCACGATCCCTCACGAGCCCTCTCACGAACCCTCTCTCGGACCTTCTCACGAACCCTCTCAGGAACCCTCTCACGGACCCTCTTACGAACCCTCTCAAGAACCCTCTCACGGACCCTCTCGGATCTTCTCACGAACCCTCTCAAGAAACCTCTCACGAACCCTCTCTCGGACCCTCTCAAGAACCCTCTCAAGAACCCTCTAAAGGACCCTCTCACGAACCCTCTCACGATCCCTCACGAACCCTCTCTCGGTTCTTCTCACGAGCCCTCTCACGAGCCCTCTCACGAACCCTCTCACGGACCATCTCACGAACCCTCTCACGAACCCTCTCACGAACCTCTCTCTGACCATCTCACGGTCCCTCTCACCGACCCTCTCACGGACCCTCTCACGGACCCTCTCACGAACCCTCTCACGAACCCTCTCACGAACCCTCTCACGAATCCACTCACCGACCCTCTCAAGAACTCTCTCACGGACCCTCTTACGAACCCTCTCAAGAACCCTCTCACGGACCCTCTCTCGGATCTTCTCACGAACCCTCTCAAGAACCCTCTCACGAACCCTCTCTCGGACCCTCTCAAGAACCCTCTCACGAACCCTCTAAAGGACCCTCTCACGAACCCTCTCACGATCCCTCACGAACCCTCTCTCGGACCTTCTCACGAGCCCTCTCACGGACCCTCTCACGAACCCTCTCACGAACCCTCTCACGGTCCCTCTCACCAACCCTCTCACGGACCCTCACGGACCCTCTCACGAACCCACTCAAGAACCCACTCACGGACTCTCCCACGAACCCTCTCATGGACCCTCTCACGAACCCTCTAAAGGACCCTCTCACGAAACCTCTCACGAACCCTCTCACGTACCCTCTCCTAGATCTTCTCACGAACCCTCTCACGAATCCTCTCACTGACCCTCTTACGAACCCTCTCACCAACCCTCTTACGAACCCTCTCACGGACCCTCTCACGAACCCTCTCAAGAACCCTCTCTAGGGCCCTCTCATGAACCCTCTCACGGACCCTCACTAACCCTCTCACGAAACATCTCACGAACCCACTCACGGACCCTCTCACAGACGCTCTCAAGAACCCTCTCAAGAACCCTCTCACGAACCCTCTCACCTACCCCCTCAAGAACCCTGTCACGAACCCTCTCTTGGACCCTCTCACGAACCCTCTCACGGACCCTCTCACGAACCCTCTCAACAACCCTCTCACGGACCCTCTCTCGGAACTTCTCACGAACCCTCTCAAGAACCCTCTCACGAACCCTCTCTCGGACGCTCTCAAGAACCCTTTCACAAACCCTTTAAAGGACCCTCCCACGAACCCTCTCACGATCCCTCACGAACCAACTCAGATACCCTCTGTCGGACCTTCTCACGAACCCTCTCACGAACCCTCTCACGAACCCTCTCACGAACCCTCTCACGAACCCTCTCACGAACCCTCTCACGGACCGTCTCACGAACCATATCTCGGACCCTCTCACGAACCCTCTCACGAACCCTCTCACGGACCCTCTCTCGGACCTACTCACGAACCCTCTCAAGAACACTCTCACGAACCCTCTCTCGGACCCTCTCCCGAACCCTCTAAAGGACCCTCTCACGAACCCTCTCACGAACCCTCTCTCGGACCTTCTCACAAACCCTCTCAGGAACCCTCTCACGGAACCTCTCAACCACCCTGTCAAGAACCCTCTCACGAACCCTCTCACCGACCCTCTCAAGAACCCTCTCACGAACCCTCTCACGGACCCTCTCTCGGATCTTCTCACGAACCCTCTCTCGGACCCTCTCAACAACCCTCTCTCGGACCCTCTCAAGAACCCTCTCACGAACCCTCTCACGGACCCTCACGAACCCTCTCACGGACCCTCACGAACCCTCTCACGAACCATCTCACGAACCCACTCACGGACCCTCTCACAGACCCTCTCAGGAACCCCCTCAAGAACCTCTCACGAACCCTATCACGAACCCTCTCACGGACCTCTCACGAACCCTCTCAAGAACCCTCTCACGGACCCTCTCTCGGAACTTCTCACGAACCCTCTCTCGGACCCTCTCACGAACCCTCTAAAGGACCCTCTCACGAACCCTCTCACGAACCCTCTCACGATCCCTCACGAACCAACTCACGAACCCTCTGTCGGAGCTTCTCACGAACCCTCTCACGAACCCTCTAAAGGACCTTCTCACGAACCCTCTCACGATCCCTCACGAACCCTCTCACGAACCCTCTCTCGGACCTTCTCACGAAACCTCTCAGGAACCCTCTCACGGAACCTCTCAAGAACCCTCTCAAGAACCCTCTCACCGAACCTCTCAAGAACCCTCTCACGGACCCTCTCAAGAACCCTCTCACGGACCCTCTCGGATCTTCTCACGAACCTTCTCAAGAAACCTCTCACGAACCCTCTCTCGGACCCTCTCAAGAACCCTCTCACGAACCCTCTAAAGGACCCTCTCACGATCCCTCACGAACCCTCTCACGAGCCCTCTCACGAACCCTCTCACGGACCCTCTCACGAACCCTCTCACGGACCGTCTCACGAACCCTCTCACGAACCTCTCTCTGACCCTCTCACGGACCCTCTCACGAACCCTCTCACGAACCCACTCACCGACCCTCTCAAGAACCCTCTCACGAACCCTCTCACGGACCCTCTTACGAACCCACTCAAGAACCCTCTCACGGACCCTCTCTCGGATCTTCTCACGAACCCTCTCAAGAACCCTCTCACGAACCCTCTCTCGGACCCTCTCGAGAACCCTCTCACGAACCCTCTAAAGGACCCTCTCACGAACCCTCTCACGATCCCTCACGAACCCTCTCTCGGAACTACTCATGAGCCCTCTCACGAACCCTCTCACGGACCCTCTCACGAACCCTCTCACGGACCCTCTCACGAACCCTCTCAAGAACCCTCTCACAGACCCTCTCTCGGAACTTCTCACGAACCCTCTCAAGAACCCTCTCACGAACCCTCTCTCGGACCCTCTCAAGAACCCTCTCACAAACCCTTTAAAGGACCCTCTCACGAACCCTCTCACGATCCCTCACGAACCAACTCACGAACCCTCTGTCGGACCTTCTCACGAACCCTCTCACGAACCATCTCACGAACACTCTCACGAACCCTCTCACGAACCCTCTCACGGACGCTCTCACGAACCCTCTCAAGAACCTTCTAAAGGACTCTGCCACGAACCCTCTAAAGGACCCTCTCACGGACCCTCTCACGAACCCTCTCACGAACCCTCTCACGTACCCTCTCTCAGATCTTCTCACGGACCCTCTCACGAACCCTCTCACGGACCCTCTCACGAACCCTCTCAAGAGCCTCTCTCGGACCCTCTCACGAACACTCTAACGGACCCTCTCACTGACCCTCACGAGCCCTCTCACGAACCATCTCACGAACCCTCTCACGGACCGTCTCACGAACCCTCTCACGAACCCTCTCTCTGACCCTCTCACGGACCCTCTCAACAACCCTCTCACGAGCCCTCTCAAGGACCCTCTCACGAACCCTCTCACGGACCCTCTCACGAACCCTCTAAAGGACCCTCTCAACAACCCTCTCACGATACCTCACGAACCCTCTCAAGAACCCTCTCACGAACCCTCTCACGGACCCTCTTACGAGCCCTGTCAAGAACCCTCTCACGGACCCTCTCTCGGATCTTCTCACGAACCCTCTCACGAACCCTCTCTCGGACCCTCTGAAGAACCTTTCACGAACCCTCTCACGAACCCTCTCACGATCCCTCACGAACCCTCTCTCGGACCTTCTCACGAGCCCTCTCACGAACCCTCTCACGGACCCTCTCACGGACGCTCTCACGAACGCTCACGAACCCTCTCACGGACCGTCTCACGAACCCTCTCTCTGACCCTCTCACGGACCCTCTCACCAACCCTCTCACAGACCCTCTCACGGAACCTCTCACGAACCCTCTCACGAACCCTCTCACGAACCCACTCACGAACTCACGGACCCTCCCACGAACCCTCTCTCGGACCATCTAACGAACCCTCTCATGGACCCTCTCACGAACCCTCTAAAGGACCCTCTCACGAAACCTCTCACGAACCCTCTCACGTACCCTCTCTCAGATCTTCTCACGAACCCTCTCACGAAACCTCTCACTGACCCTCTCAAAAACCCTCTCACCAACCCTCTCACGAACCCTCTCACGAACCCTCTCACGAACCCTCTCACGAACCCTCTCACGAGCCCTCTCACGAACCCTCTCAAGAACCCTCTCTCGGACCCTCTCAAGAACCCTCTCACGAACCCTCTCACGGACCCTCACGAACCCTCTCACGGACCCTCACGAACCCTCTCACGAACCGTCTCACGAACCCACTCACGGACCCTCTCACAGACCCTCTCAGGGACCCTCTCAAGAACCTCTCACGAACCCTCTCACGAACCCTCTCAAGAACCCTCTCACGGACCCTCTCTCGAACTTCTCACGAACCCTCTCACGAACCCTCTCTCGGACCCTCTCACGAACCCTCTAAAGGACCCTCTCACGAACCCTCTCACGATCCCTCACGAACCAACTCACGAACCCTCTGTCGGACCTTCTCAAGAACCCTCTCACGAACCCTCTAAAGGACCCTCTCACGATCCCTCACGAGCCCTCTCACGAACCCTCTCTCGGACCTTCTCACGAACCCTCTCAGGAACCCTCTCACGGACCCTCTTACGAACCCTCTCAAGAACCCTCTCACGGACCCTCTCGGATCTTCTCACGAACCCTCTCAAGAAACCTCTCACGAACCCTCTCTCGGACCCTCTCAAGAACCCTCTCAAGAACCCTCTAAAGGACCCTCTCACGAACCCTCTCACGATCCCTCACGAACCCTCTCTCGGTTCTTCTCACGAGCCCTCTCACGAGCCCTCTCACGAACCCTCTCACGGACCATCTCACGAACCCTCTCACGAACCCTCTCACGAACCTCTCTCTGACCCTCTCACGGTCCCTCTCACCGACCCTCTCACGGACCCTCTCACGGACCCTCTCACGAACCCTCTCACGAACCCTCTCACGAACCCTCTCACGAATCCACTCACCGACCCTCTCAAGAACTCTCTCACGGACCCTCTTACGAACCCTCTCAAGAACCCTCTCACGGACCCTCTCTCGGATCTTCTCACGAACCCTCTCAAGAACCCTCTCACGAACCCTCTCTCGGACCCTCTCAAGAACCCTCTCACGAACCCTCTAAAGGACCCTCTCACGAACCCTCTCACGATCCCTCACGAACCCTCTCTCGGACCTTCTCACGAGCCCTCTCACGGACCCTCTCACGAACCCTCTCACGAACCCTCTCACGGTCCCTCTCACCAACCCTCTCACGGACCCTCACGGACCCTCTCACGAACCCACTCAAGAACCCACTCACGGACTCTCCCACGAACCCTCTCATGGACCCTCTCACGAACCCTCTAAAGGACCCTCTCACGAAACCTCTCACGAACCCTCTCACGTACCCTCTCCTAGATCTTCTCACGAACCCTCTCACGAATCCTCTCACTGACCCTCTTACGAACCCTCTCACCAACCCTCTTACGAACCCTCTCACGGACCCTCTCACGAACCCTCTCAAGAACCCTCTCTAGGGCCCTCTCATG
Source organism: Tenodera sinensis (assembly GCA_030765045.1). Taxonomy (NCBI): domain Eukaryota; kingdom Metazoa; phylum Arthropoda; class Insecta; order Mantodea; family Mantidae; genus Tenodera; species Tenodera sinensis. The sequence goes on along the minus strand of CM060961.1, from coordinate 23,722,871 downwards.
AACCCTCTCACGGACCCTCACTAACCCTCTCACGAAACATCTCACGAACCCACTCACGGACCCTCTCACAGACGCTCTCAAGAACCCTCTCAAGAACCCTCTCACGAACCCTCTCACCTACCCCCTCAAGAACCCTGTCACGAACCCTCTCTTGGACCCTCTCACGAACCCTCTCACGGACCCTCTCACGAACCCTCTCAACAACCCTCTCACGGACCCTCTCTCGGAACTTCTCACGAACCCTCTCAAGAACCCTCTCACGAACCCTCTCTCGGACGCTCTCAAGAACCCTTTCACAAACCCTTTAAAGGACCCTCCCACGAACCCTCTCACGATCCCTCACGAACCAACTCAGATACCCTCTGTCGGACCTTCTCACGAACCCTCTCACGAACCCTCTCACGAACCCTCTCACGAACCCTCTCACGAACCCTCTCACGAACCCTCTCACGGACCGTCTCACGAACCATATCTCGGACCCTCTCACGAACCCTCTCACGAACCCTCTCACGGACCCTCTCTCGGACCTACTCACGAACCCTCTCAAGAACACTCTCACGAACCCTCTCTCGGACCCTCTCACGAACCCTCTAAAGGACCCTCTCACGAGCCCTCTCACGATCCCTCACGAACCATCTCACGAACCCTCTCTCGGACCTCACGAACCCTCTCACGAACCCTCTAAAGGACCCTCTCACGTACCCTCTCTCAGACCTTCTCACGAACCCTCTCACGGACCCTCAAACGAACCCTCTCACCAACCCTCTCACCAACCCTCTCACGGACCCTCTCTTCGACCCTCTCACGAACCCTCTCACGAACGCTCTCAAGAACCCTCTCACGGACCCTCTCTCGGAACTTTTCACGAACCCTCTCAAGAACCCTCTCACGAACCCTCTCTCGGACCTTTTCACGAACCCTCTCAAGAACCCTCTCACGAACCCTCTCAAGAACCCTCTCACGAACCCTCTAAAGGAACCTCTCACGAGCCCTCTCACGATCCATCTCAGGAACCCTCTCTCGGACCTTCTCACGAACCCTCTCACGAACCCTCTCACGAACCCTCTCACGAACCCTCTCACGAACCCTCTCACGGACCGTCTGACGAAACCTCTCTCTGACCCTCTCAGGAACCCTCTCAAGAACCCTCTCACGAACCCCCTCAAGAACCCTCTCACGAACCCTCTCACGAACCCTGTCTTGGACCCTCTCAAGAACCCTCTCACGAACCCTCTCACGAACCCTCTCACGGACCCTCTCGGAGTTTCTCACGAACCCTCTCAAGAACCCCCTCACGAACCCTCTCTCGGACCCTCTCAAGAACCTTCTAAAGGACCCTCTCACGAACCCTCTCACGATCCCTCACGAACCAACTCACGAACCCTCTGTCGGACCTTCTCACGAACCCTCTCACTAACCCTCTCACGAACCCTCACGGACCGTCTCACGAACCCTCTCTCGGACCCTCTCACGGACCCTCTCACCTACACTCTCGCGAACCCTCTCGCGGACCCTCTCACGGACCCTCTCACGGACCCTCTCTCGGACCTTCTCACGAACCCTCTCACGAACCCTCTCTCGGACCCTCTCAAGAACCCTCACGAACCATCTAAAGCACCCTGTCACGAGCCCTCTCACGAACCCTCTCTCGGAGCTTCTCACGAACCCTCTCACGAACCCTCTCACGGACCGTCTCACGAACCCTCTCTCTGACCCTCTCACGGACCCTCTCACGAACCCACTCACGGACCCTCCCGCGAATCCTCTCTCGGACCCTCTAAGGAACCCTCTCATGGACCCTCTCACGAACCCTCTCACGTACCCTCTCAGACCTTCTCACGAACCCTCTCACGGACCCTCTCACGAACCCTCTCAAGAACCCTCTCTCGGACCCTCTCACGAACCCTCTAACGGACCCTCTCACTGACCCTCACGAACCCTCTCACGAACCATCTCACGAACCCACTATCGGACCCTCTCACAGACCCCCTCAGGAACCCTCTCAAGAACCCTCTCCCGAACCCTCTCACGGACCCTCTCACGAACACTCGGACCCTCGCACGGACCATCTCAGGGACACTGACGGTTCCTCACTCCGATGGCCCCTCTCTGACCTCTCAGCCCCCTTAGCCCTCACCTCTCACCCCACTCACCGCTCGTCACCTCTCACTATCCGCCCTCAACCGTGTCTAACCCTTCTCTAATGCTGCCTCACAGCTCTCATACCGCTCACCACTCGCTCTTTTCCCTCTCACACGTTCGCCTTCGCCTTCAATCTCGTCCTCTTGCAATCTCTCCCCCTCACTTATACTCTATCACTATCTGACCCCCCAAATGACCTAGTTGTCGACGGGCCCCTAAACTCCATCCATGCTATCTGACCCTCTGACACTCGCCCTCTCTATCCCAATCTGCCCCTCCCGTTTTCCCTGCTGTCTCTACCTTTCTGCCTCCACCCCTCCAGGCTTTCTCTACCTCTCCCCCTCTCTTCACTCTCCCTCCATAACCCTCTTAGTAAGGTTTTCTTCGGAAGGAAACTGAAGCCGGTGATTCGGTTTCGTAGATTTCCACGGCGACGTAAAACAATGTCAAGGTTGATAATGAAGCATATGAACAAAATTCTCTCACGCCCAATATAGAATGGGCGTCTGAGTATCACAACAGTTAAGGAACATCCAGAGAGAGAGAGAAAGAGAAAGAGAGAGATAGAGAAGGAAGATTATCCACTTAATTTTATTCCAGGCAAATACACACAGAGTGCCTAGATTTAATGCTTAACCAGAGAGAAGCCAAAGGTTGAAAAGCGACAGTCGATGTTTATAGGAATAAGAATCATGTTATGTTTATTCCTTTGTCATTTATGAAACTATTCTTTTGACTTGCTTTGTATTGCCTTGTTTAGCTTACAATATGGTTTGTGGACTTTGGTTTTAGGAAAGACTAAATGGTGTTATAAACTCGACAGACAGCGTACGTTTCCTCCATAAAGATCGAATTTAACAAAATTTGATACCATGACGTCAGCGAGCCAGAAATTGAAGAAACTGTTGCAAATAGTAACTGCAGTAAATAAATCGTGAAGTTCCTCACAAAGAATCTGATATGTAACTCTGACATAGCTATCTCTACTCTTAAACTAACTCTTATTCTTCCAAAATCCGTTCTCTTTACTAACTTATAAAAAATAAATAATGAAGTTCTACTTGACAGAATAAGTTCTGTAAAACTCACACCAATAACAAGCAATATCTCCGAAATGGTGGAATCTACAAAAAAATTTACGTAGACATAAATTGCGCGTTTCAGCAACATATATATTTTTTGTGTAGTAAGATTTGGTCACGCAGGGTAAATAGGACTTCAAGGATTATAGCCAGAAAATTCAAGATGTCATAAAAATATCTCAAACATATGGCATTTTAATCACAATCGTTAGAGCCATTTTCAAGAAAATCAAAATTTTCGAAAAATTTTCCACGTAAAGGGTTGTTTAGGGTGGGGCTATTTTCTTCAAAATCTTCGTATCGTGTCCTTGAAAGACACTAAACTTAAATACCAACTTTGGTTTTAAACCGTCTTTTCCTTTTTGAATTATGCTGTCCACAGACAGACGCACATATATACACACACGGTATAATGGTAAGTAGCGGAGGTATTGTATTCCACCCAAAAATTCGATGTCGAGATTTCACCGAAATATGTTTTGACACCCTGAACCCAAAAAACAGAGTAGTTTTAGAAAAAGGTCCGTGTCTGTGTGTGAGTCTGTGGACAGCATAACTCATAAACGGAAAGTAGGTTAAAAACCAAAGTTGGTACTCAAGTTTAATGTCTTTCAACGATGCAACACGAATATTTTGAAGAAAATAGTGCCACTCTGAACTACCCTTTACATGGAAAATGTTTCGAAAATTTTGATTTTCTTCAAAATGTCTCTAACGACTTTGACTAAAACGTCATATGTTTAATATATTTGTATGACAAATGAAATGTATATCTTGAATTTTCTGGCTATAGCCTATGTAGTTCTGTTTACTCTGGACAACTTTTGAATAACGCGTATAGCGTAAGAAATAGACAAATTGTTAATATACAAAAAATGTAGATCTCACTAAAACACAAAGTTTACTAATGAATACATTTTTTTTAGTACAGTGAACCATTTCGGAGATACTTCTTGTTTGTGTCAGTTTCGGAAAACAAAACTTTGGTAAAATGGAACACCGTTATTCATTTATTTATATGTTAAGCGTGCAAAGAGAACGGAATCTCAAAGCTTTGAAAGATTTGACTATCGCTCAAAGCCTACTGTATTGTAATGTTCCCCTTGTACCTACAAGGAAATAAGGAATAAGATAATTTGTACAAATGTTTATCTCAACTAACACGAAGAAGATATAGGAGTAAGAATGGTTAGTTCAAGAGTAGAGAAAGTCATGTGAGTGCAACACATCAGATTTTTTATCTTTGGCATTTGTTTTTATTTCTTGTAGGTATGAATGAGAAATTTTTTTAATGATCAAGTGTTTTATTGAGGAAGATGAGAAATTGAATTTAGACTTTTGTTTTATTGTTGTGGCTTTCTTTGCAAGTGAGTCTGCAGCTTCATTCCCCATGACTCCACAGTGTGCTGGAATCCATTGGAGCTGAACAGTCTTATTAACTTTTTGGAGTTGTGTTAACATTTTGTAGCATTCTCTAATTTTTGTTGACTTCTTTGTAGTATTTGAACATATTCCCTGAATTGCAGCTTTAGAATCTGAAAGAATTATTGCCTTGTTAAATTTATTTAAGGGAAGATTTAATAATTGTTGTCGACCCAAAAATTCAATGTTGAGATTTCACCACAAATATATGAACATGAAAAACAGTATTTTTTCTTTCTCTACTACGTACAGTAAGTAGAGGAAGTATTCTATTACACCCAAAAATTAGATGTCGAGATTTCACCGGAAATATATGTTTTGAGGCCCCTGAATCGAAAAAAAGCACTTTTAGAAAAATTTCCGTCTGTGTGTGTCAGTGTGTCTGTCAGTCTGTGGACAGCATAACTCAAAAAGGAAAAGTCGGTTGAAAACCAAAGATAGTAGATAAGTTTAATATCTTTTAAGAATGCGACACGTAGCTTTTTACGAAAGTTCCTCCACCCTAAACTACCCTTTACATGGACAATTTTTCGAAAAGTTTGATTTTCTTGAAAATGGCTCTAACGATTTTAATTAAAATGCCATATGTTTCAGATATGTTTATGCAAATTAATTGTTTATCTTGAATTTCCTGGATATAGCCCATGTAGTTCTAATTACTGTGGAAGACGTTTGCATAATAATCGGTAAACCGTAAGAGATAGACCAAGTCTTACTGTACAAAAATATAGACCTTGCTAAAATACACAATCTATGTCGAAATAATTTTTTCTAGAGTGAACCATTTCGGAGATATTCCTTGTTACTTGTGTGAATTTTTGGAATACATAAACTTTTGTCAAATGGAACATCGTTATTCATTTTTTTATATATTAGCCGTGCAAAGAGCACGAAATTTGAAAACTTTAAAAGATTTGACTATCGCTCAGAGACTACTGTATTCCTATATTTTTGGCCGCGCCGTAGCCGAGTGGTTAGACCATTCGCTTCTCACCAAAGCGGCCCGGGTTTGATACCAGGCAACCGCATGTGGGATTTGTGGTGGACATAGCGGCGCTGGGACGGGTTTCCCCCGCCATTTCATTCCACCGGTGCTCCATCTTCATTCCATGTATCAGTTTTTTTTTTTTTTTTTTTTTTTTTTTTGAATTAACGTCCTCCAACATTGTGTCATATCGGACGAATGAATGAAATGAAATGGGTGAAATGATGCTCAAATGAGCCCGAGGTCCATGGAGCTTTAAGTTATCCGACATTCGTCTTCTCAGGGTAGGGAAAACCTCGGAAAAAAACCTTACCCGGATAACTTACCCTAAGCGAGATTCGAACTCGCGACCTCTTGAACGTGAGGCAGACACGCTAACCATCACGCTATCGAGGCGGGCTCCATGTATCAGTGTCACCGCCTGCGGTGCCGTATGTCGAAAAAGCGAGCGTTAAACACTACTCATACTTCCTTTGCACCTACAAGGAAATAAGCAATAAGATCAATTCAGCAAATGTTTATCTCAACTAACACGAAGATGATGTAGGAATAAGAGTTTGTAAGAATGGTTAGTACAAGAGCAGAGAAAGTCGTGTGAGTGCAACACATCAGATTTTTTAAATTGTTTCATTCCCGTAGGTACAAGGGGAATGTGGGAATACAGTAGACTTTAAGTGATAGTGAAATGTTTTAAAAGCAGGTTGCTCTACGACATCTTTGAAATCACGTTTCTTTACAAGCCAAAAAGATAAAACAAAACGAATAACATATTTCTATTTGAAAAAAGTATAAGTATTGGAAAATTCAAAGAAATAAGGAAGAATAGCTCGGAAATGGTTCACTTAAAAGAAAAACGAAGTATTTGACATAAGTTGTATTAGTAAGCTTTTGTCTGTCTCTTACTATTTACCATTTATGCAAAAATCATGCAGAATGAAGAGGTCTTCTGAGGACATTCCCAGAAGCTTCAAGGTATAAACTAGAAACGACCATGGAATCGCTTGTTGGATACTGACTTTGTTTTCCTGACTCAGGGAGTGGAGTGGGGAATAGCCACTCATTATGTAAGGTGCTCCAAAGAGAGAAGGTTGGACATTCCTGGGTTAGACCATTCACCTCTCACCAAATCGGCCCGGGTTCGATCCCATTCGGCCGCATGTGGGATTTGTGGGCAAAGCGGCGCAGGGGCGGATTTCCTCCGGGTTCTGCCATCTCATTCCACCAGTGCTCCTCAGCGTCAGCACCTGCGGTGCCGCATGTAGTAAACGCGGACGTTAAGCCAAAACATGCTGCCATACTTGTCTGCATTTCAAAATAGTTTTTTATAAATCTACAAAAGTTACAAAAACTGCTCTCAACTCACATACTATCTGTGGCTTAAAGGATGACATTTATATCCCTTCCCCTTAGATAATGAGCAGTTTGTTTTTGTTCGGTACATACCCTACTTCTGCCCGTACCTACCTTTAGGCTTCCTCAGATCTCAGCTACACAGACCTTAACACTGAATTGCAACAAAGAGAAAGTTCATATGTACTTACATTGAGCTGCATGATGATCTTGTTGTACGCCCAGTGCCATCGCTCCTTTGCTGTCATTTTTCTCCTCTCTGGCTGTTGGGTTGGTGGTTTTACCATGACTTCCGCTTCCTCGTCCTCGAAAGACACACTCTTGGATTTCTCGCCCTGGGACTGCGAGGAGGGCCTACCTCCAGTGCCGGTAGCGACCTCGCTGGTCGTGGGACTACCGACAAGAGACTCCGTGGCGCCCCCGCCGTGGGATTGTTCGTCCAGACTCTGCTGTTTCAGCATCATACTGGGCGGCGGCGAAGGTGACTCGGGTGCCTTGTGTGGGGCGGGTTTGTACGGCTCGATCAGACTGTTCTCCTGTGGGAAGCCCCTTGGCGGGGGCGAGCTCGGGAACGGTTCCACGGGTGTTTCCGACGCGTTATAACGGTCCATAATAACGGAAGGCGGCGATTCTCTAAAGTTCATGCTCTTGTTGTAGTAGCCGTCCATTTCCGCGGCGGCATTGTGAAGGGTCACTTCCTCGGCGCAACTGTCGAGGGATTCCTGCGGCCGGAGATAACCCCTGTTGCTCTGTGAGGAGGAGGGGAGGACGGCATTGCCCGCGGTGGTGATGGAGGTGCTACTGGTAGTGGTCATTGTCATTGTGGTGGTCACGACTGTCGCCGTAGAGGCCGGTATCGCCACTGCTGCCACGGGTTTAGAAGATGTTTCTTGGTCCCAACTGCCCCTGTGCGTGGCGGAGTGCTGCTGGTGGTAGCCGGCCGAGGCCGTCGTCGTGGTGGTCGTAGTGGTGGGGAGCGACGAGGTGGCGGAAGACGATGCCGGGGGCGGCAAGGGCTCCGTCTCCGCGGCTGGAGTGGTGGTGGTTGTGGTCTCGCCCGTCGTGGAATAGTCGTACACGCCTCGTCGGTGCTGCTGCTGGGCGTGAGCGGACGAGCTAATGGAGGACACGGCCGTCTCGAACGAGTCCCTGAGTTCATCGTCTCGTGACTCGAGCGAGTCCGTGTTCTGTTGCAGAAGAGGACTGGAAGTGCCGCCACCTGCCGCCCTTCTTGCAGCGCCCGCCAGGAAGTTCTTCCTCGTCTCTGCCATGGCGGACATGGCAGTACTCGGCCTGGACGTCACCGGTGCAGTAGCGACAGTTGTGGCCGGCGGTAAGGTATCATTATAGTAGCCTGCATCTTCCTCCTCCTCGTTTACGTAGTCCTCGTGGGCGTTGTAGTAATAGTCCTGTTGGTGGTAACCCACTTTCCCCGCACTTGTCACTACCCCATTAGTCCTCACTTCCTCGTCTACACTATCTTGCGGTATGTTATCTATGCTACGGTATGCGTAATTATAGTCCTCGTTATAACCATCGTCCTTGCTCGTCTGAGGAGTCGCGTAATAACTGGAATAGCCGTCCTGACTGTCTGTGGCAATGGGATAGCCGTCGTGATCGTACTCTGCAGAAGTTGTTCGTGAGATGGGTGCCCTGCCACGCCTACCAGGGGTAACGACGGAAGGGGTCGGCGCGGTGACCGTTGAGGTCGTCACGTCGGTGGCACTGTGGTACTTGTTTAACCTGGAGGCTGTTGTCGGCGTTGGAGGCAGGGTTTTGTGCGGAGTTTTGGGCAGCTCTTTACCGGGCGGTCGGCCGGGGGGCACCGTGGTATTGTGGTACGAGGACGTAGCGGTCCCCGCGACGGCTGTTGTCACCGCAGACCCGTATTCATCGTAGTAGCCCGAGTTCGTGATAACCGGAGCATAGTCGTAGTCCTCCACAGAGCTCTGTCTGCTGCCGGAGCGCCTGTGAAGCCGCCTTGCTCCCCTGGGAGTGGACGTCGTCGTGGTATTATTGATGACGGCACCATACTCGTCCTCGTAGCCTTGCGCGCTGTAGTAGTCTTCTTCCTTGTAGCCGTCCGCCGCCGCCGCCTTGGTGCTGCTCCGGTTGGCTGAACGCCGGGTGTTGAGGCGGTTCTCGTACTGGTCTCTACTGTCTGTGCCGTATTGGTCCTGGTAGTAGTACCCTCCGGAGTCCCACTGGCGATCTTCATCCTCTTGGCCATATCTGAAACACCACAATCGCAGTCGTTAATAAACATTCACCTAACCAACTCCTGGGTTCATGTTCAGGCTTATCGTCGCACTCGGTGTTTACATATTTATAGATGGAAGCCAATACTCAGTCATGGATTAATACGAATGCATGCAAATTGTGCAAGCTTATTAGAACATCAATGCTCAGACGAGGAGCATACATCAAGCTAATAGTGTTTACCTTGGGAGTTTATTGCTTATCCTGAAGAAGAAAATTCGTGTGTAAAAGATGCTGTGTCAACAGAGAAGGCCATGCGACCGTAAAACAGAGCAACCTCAGTTTCTTCCGGGCAGACACTGTTCTGCTGGACAATAGAACTGTTGAATAGCGCTAGCTCTGCTATTGAACTGAGTGGGTGGGTAAGCGAGTGGGTGGGTGCGTGGCCGAGTTGGTGGGTAGGCGAGTGGGTGAGCGGGTAAGTGAGTGGGCGAGTGAGTGGGTGGATGGACGAGCGGGCGAGTGAGTAGTGAATGAGTGAGTGGGTGGATGGGCGAGCAGGCGAGTGAGTAGTGAGTAAGTGAGTGAGTGAATGAGTGAGTGGGCGAGTGAGGAGTGAGTGAGTAATTGAGTGAATGAGTGAGTGGGCCAGTGAGGAGTGAGTGGGTGGATGGGCGAGCGGCGAGTGAGTAGTGAGTGAGTGAGTAAGTGAGGGAGATTTAAGGGCCCATTGATTAGGTCATTTGGATCCAAAGTTTCTTTTGAGCATATTGCAAATTATACTACCATAGTGCAGCATTATCACAAAGAATTTTAGTATCTGAGAGTTCATAGATGTGTTTTAAATTTACACCAATTTATTTTCACTTCATGGTTAATGTGACCCCCATTATGAAAAATTTGGCAGCTTCTAATGTACAGGAGCTTGAAAATCTAGAAAAATAAAATGCTCTACTACTGAGTAATTTGCTCATTGCTAAGATGTGTTTCAAAACCTGTCTGCTTCTCTATAAAGGAACACCAAATCTGCCTTTAGGATACATCATAATTGTCTTAGAAGGTAATTGTCTCAAGTGAGGAAGCTTGAATCCAAGACAAATTAACAGCAACCTAATTCTGAGTTTACAAGAGAGGTACTTATAGTCACCAGTACCATTTTTATGAGATTTGTAATTATATGTATTTATTTTGAGCATACACTCTGCTTGTTTCCGAAAATAGGCTATTTATTTTTTCAACTGGATGGTGAGTATAATAAGAAAGAGGGATCAAGATTAAGCAGAAGTTGGCAGACATATATTTATATAAATTGGTAACTATAACACTTATTAAAACCAGTATGTCCATTCAGTATGCCATATCCATTAAACAAGTCTAAACTGGGGTAGATTATTTTGAGAGATCAGGTTTCACATTAATGGGACCAAACTATAACATTTGAAAAGTCTGCACCTCTTGAGCAAATTAGTTTGAACTTTTTACCAATTATTTGTCATATACTTTATAATATCCTTCCAAATTTTCAGCTCAACTCCTTGAGAAGTTCCTAAGAGGACAGAAGTTTCTAAGAGAAAAAACTAAAATGTTTCTGCATTTTTTAATAAGCTATAGGAAAATGTGGCATTACAATTTCAAAATTTTGGAACCAAATTTCAAATTATTGTGACTCCGAACATATTATGTCTTACATACTTATTACAGGATTTACAAATAAGTCTGAAGTACTTCAGAAAACAGATGCTTACTTTTTTATAATTTTAAAGCTTTAAATTTTGCTTGTTCATGAATTTGTAATATTTCAACTCCATGCACCTTTGCATCTAACTCGTCCATTAATAAGTGTAATTTTTAAAGCATGAGAAACAAAAGAAGTATGTTTTAATTACTTTGGAGGTTGGATTTATCTTCCAGTCCCCTAGCCCCATCCCTCACACCATGCCTCTGATTCCAATAGTCACACAGCAGGAACATAGTCTGTCTACAGTCTGTTCACCAGCTGATGGTCCCTGGCAGGAATGCAAATGAGTACATTAGTAAATAACTCTAGGCACACAGCAACATCTGAAGTTGGACTCATGCTTCTATTGTACTTACATTACATGCAACCAGAAGCATGAGTCCAGTTTCAGATATTACTGTGTACCTAGAAATGTTTACTGACGTACTGCTTGTTACATTCCTACTAGGAACCATGGGCTGATGGACAGACTCTGCACATTGATTTGCAGTCTCAAGTTGCTATTGGCGCTGATTTGAATTGAATTGCTTTGTGTTAAGACACAGAGTTATGACTACCTAAGCAACAAAAATAACACTTGAAATACTTCTCAGTTTATTCTGACAGTGGTTCTGTCACACTGAACTTCTCTCATCTGAGTCACAAGTTAACTTGTATTGTTAGCCTTTTGTTTGAGCTTAATTTATGTCTCATATTAGGTTGTGTCATAAGTAATGTTGGTTTTTTGATTTTAGTGTTTTGGAAAATTTATAGGGTTTCCTTGGTTTGGCAATGCTATTTACAGGATGCCATGGCTAGTGTTGTGTACATTATGAGCATGTATCAGTCTTCAATTGTTAATAAATAATCAACAAATGGAGATAACAAAGTTTGAACTTAGAGCCCTTCTAAAACAGTACTGGAAACAAAGATTATAAAGCAGCTGCCGCAGCTCGAAGAATATGTGAAGTGGAAGGAGAAGGTGTCGTTAGTGAGCGTATGGCACAACAATGGTTCCAATGTTTCAACAATGGAGACAAAACCACTAAAGATTTACTATGTTCTGAAAGACCTAAAGTATGCAATATTGAGAATACATGTTAAGTTTTGTGAGAAAATCTACAAAAAAGTACCCATAGGCTTTTAGAAGAACTTGGTGCATCAAAAGATACGATAAATTGCCACATTAAGACACTTAGAAAATCATAGAGAAGCTGTAGATCTGCACCTCATGAACAGACACCTCAACAGGCTCATCATAGAGTGGATATCTGTCGTCAGCTTATCCATAATCCCAAGGATGATAAATTTGTCCAGAGAATTGTCACTTGTGATGAAAAATTAGCATATTACCAAAACCCTGATGCCTCGAAACAGTGGCTTGATCCCTGCCAACCTGCCAAAGTCATCGTTAAAAGAAATTGGTTCAGTCCCAAAGTAATGTTGTGTGTCTGGTGGGATTTTGAAGGTGTGATTCACTGGGAGTTTGTTCCAAATGGGCGGGTGATTGATGCTGATCTTTATTCTCAACAACTGGAATGAGTTCATGAAATTTTGAGATGGAGATACCCAGCATTAGTTAACTGAAGTAGAGTTCAATTGCAACAGGACAATGCAAGACCCCATACTGCATGAACAACCATGGAAAAAATTCAGGCATTGGGAGAAATTGAACTGCTACCACACCCAGCAAACTGCCCTGATCTCCCACCATCACATTTCATCTTTTCCAATCCATGGCCCTTTTTCTATGTGGAAGAAATTTTGACAACACTGAAGCAGTGCAAGTGGGTCTCACTGAATTCTTCACATCAAAAACCAGAGACTGGTACCATTGTGGGATAGTAAACCTCACTGAAAGATGGCTCAAGACCATAGAATCTAATGGTCTGTACTTTGAAGATTAGTTGATTGCTTGTCAGAACACATTTCAAATAATTGTTTTTCTTAAAAAACAACATTACTTATGAGACAGTATCTGTAATTCCTCTTTCACAATGGCTGCTGTGGCCTAAGGCAAGAAATTGAACCCTGAAGAACTCAATGCACTGGGGGCAAATGAAAAACCTTCAAGTTCCTGTCATAAATGCAATAAATTATAGAGCAACATGGGGATGAATATGCAACATATAATATGTTGTTGGCTAATGCTGGATTTCTGACAATGAAGTCATTAATCCTCTTGCTCTCCAATATTTTTCACTTATGATATTGAAGAGAGCAATAGCAGTAATAGTAACCGCTTTTTAGAGAGCACCATATTTTTATGTTTTGGCGGTCACATCGCTGTCTCACAACCCCCAGAATGTCTGGAGGACCACACCTGTCGTTGGTTTACGGGTCTCACCGACCTGACCGGGAGAATTATCAAAATAAATTCACCGACCATATCCTCTGATTACCAATCACAGGACGTATTACATGCCATGACAGGTCAGCATGTTGGGGTTAAGATTTTATAGAGAAATGGAGAGGTTGGAAAAATAAAGACTCCCTAGCCCTCGCGAACCCTAATAGCATCGGGGCCAGAAGAGAAAAAGAGATGACCAAGGTAAGGTCAGATAGAAAAGTTACAGTGAGGAGCAAAACACCAGTAAGTGGAAGTAATGTTCTGCTCAGCTTGGGTACCTTGTGGTTGCTATTCACATATCCCCTAGACGGAGACCCCTGAGTCAAAAAAAAATGTAAAAATTTTCAATGTTGTTTTTCTCTTAATATCACCAACATATATTATAAAAGTATTATTGTGGCTAGCAATGTTCGCTAATGTGTTGTACACATGTGTGAAAATTTCAACTCTCTACCTCTCATACGTTCTGAGAAAAAGGTGCGTAGATTCACATGTTTTAAAGGGTAAGCTATAGTAATCTAGCCTTTTTACCATTAAAAACTTGCCATAAGTGTCTTTAAAATAAATTTAAATATCCACTGATGAGTATGAGTGAAAAAATAATATATTTTTTAATTTGTTTTTTTAAATATGGAAATAACACCTAGGTGATATAAAAAGTCAGTACATTAAAAATACATTTATTTATATGTGTACCAAATTTCACACTTCTAGCATAGATAGTTTCTCTGAAAAATTGAGTTAAACTTCTTAAAGTTAATATTGCAAGCATAGAGCTGACTACCTTCCCTTAATTTTGACTGAGGTTTTCTCAAACTTATTTTTCTGCATACATTTGTGTCATTTTCGCAGAAACTTTTACCACTCGTTTCTGGGCTGTTTGTTTTGGTACTGGCTTTTTCTTATAGCAGCGCTTTCATTAAAATCATGGATGCTAGAAATTTTGCTTGCTAAAAGATGGGTGAGAAAATAACATTCATTATAATGTTTAAAAAATATGAACATCATATCTATGTAACATAAAAAGTCAGTAGAATTAGAGAGCATTGATTTATATATTCGTATTATATTATTCGCACAGAGCTTACAATGATGCTGAATGAAATACTCAATTATATAAGTAATCAATGCAAACCACCTGAAATAATTGTCGCTACTTATAGAAAAATCCACAACAATTCAGGAAGGACTGTAGAGAACTTCAGGACCAGTGGTAATTTAACTTAATTTAACTCACTGAGGTGTAATGTCTCTAAGTTTAGAACATTCTTAAGCCTACTGATTTCCCCCATTCCCATTATACCTATAAGAAAATAAGCAATAAAGCTATTTCTGCAATCTTTTATCTCGATATATACCAAGTGAAGAGTGAGTTGAGAGAGTCATATAACCACACACATCAGACTTTTTTACTTTTAGACTTCACACACGCACATACGGTTACTCTGTATATAAGTATTCGTATAAGGAAGGGGTATTTGCCCTGTAATTTATTCATATTCATTATTTTCTTAATTACTTTTAAATGCTCTAGATGCATCTAGTAAGTAACGTAAATATAGTGTCAATTCTGCAGTTATAACCGAAATAAATATTTCAAACAAGATCTCGCCACAATTTATGAAGATCGGTGTTTTTCTCCGAGCAACAGCGCCAACTGTGAGTTTTGCTTTGTACTGCAGCCGACTGCTGTAATGGCAAAAGCATATGAGAGTCACCTAGCGGCAATGTCCAAAATGATTTGCCGCTTGAGACACCGTCACCTTCTATGATACTCCAGTAGTACCACACCTCTGAAATCGAACAGCGGGAATTTAAATGTAATACCGCTTTTTACGTGCTGCAACTGGATTCCTTTTTTTCCTTCCCGCCTTTTTACGTTTTTGCTTTATGTTTCTTAGAATAATATTATGCTATGTGAATAATACTAACAATGCAATCCTTATAGGTTTAAGGAATAATAATTAAAGGAATCAAGTCTCTCTCCTTTGCATGAAAATATACAGCTTTTCATGAATGGTTTGTTTCTAACATTTATAAATTATGTGTGCAATAAATGATGGAACTTCCATTGTAGCTGAGGTCAGCGTTCTGGCTTCTAAAACCAAAGACGCTTGATATATGACTACCAGTTGTAGAGGAAGTATTGTATTCCACCCAAAAACCCAGTGTCGAGACCTCACCGGAAACATGCCTTGAGGCCCCCTAAATCCAAAACGGCATTTTTAAAACAAGGTCCGTGTGTGTCTGTCTGTCCCTCTGTCTGTCTGTGTGTCTGTCTGCCTGTCTGTTCTTTGCTCTTGTACTAACTATTCCTACAAACACTTATTCCTATATCTATATATCTATATATCTATATATATCTATATATCTATATATCATATAATATTGGTTATCCTATATCATTTGTAATGTGTACATATATCTAAAGTAACACTTAAAATAATAAAATCAGATAAGTGGCTATCCCATGCTGATTATACATGCAAAATTAGCTTGTAGTTAACATTTTCATAACTTTTGAGCTCCCCAAATGAGAATAATTCCCTTTTTGGTGGCCAGTGGGTACCAAGCAATCATTTCATGGTCCAGATGTGATCGTGATTATTACATGATTCACTTGCACTGCAATGACTTTGGTATTGTTCTGCTAGCTCACTACCAGTCAATGACCTGGCTTAAGGCAGTATTTCTTTGCTGTGAATGTCAACTGTCAGTTACTGCCTCTGTTTGTGCTCTGAAGACTAGAGATCATTTGTTGTACATCTCTAAAGTGAAAACTTATTTAAATATCTGTGTTGTATATGAATTATTATTGAGTGTTCCTATTATTTTTGCTGTTCTTGTGTTATTATTAGTGCACTGAAAGACTAGCAAACAATTCACATTTGAACAAAGAATTTTTATGTATAATACAAACATAAAATCCCAATTATATGGATAGATATGTAGACAACTTCAGGAGACATTTTCAGTATTCTAGGCACAGTTTTGGTTAATAAGTTTGGGATAATGAGATTGCTAAAACTAAGAAGCCAAAAAGACATGTTCTAATGGAGGAAAAAATTGGTGCATCATTCATATACTCTCCAAAGAAGTCTCTAAGATGTATTGCACAGCAAGGAGGTGTTTCTAAAACCTTGTTCATGCAGTTGCAAAAATGTTAAATTTCAAACCATAGCTGGAAGTTATTTCTGAGCTGTTATGCCATGGTCTACTGGAGGCAGATATTCCAGATGTTTCATCCACCATTGCAGTGGACATCTTCAGTGTCTCCTTGGAGAAGGTTTTGCTGCATCTAATGCATTGGCTGTCTGGGATTCTGTATTATATCGAGAGCACTCTCCGCTGATTGGTCGGATGCTGGAGGTTGGCAGAACGGGGCTGTGTCTACTGCTATAGTGTTGCTCCATTTTTATTGGCTTGATTTGTTTTCTTCTTTATCTGGCATTTCCTGCATTTGATGACTGGATCCCAGCTGCTGTTGAGTTTTAAAGCCTCTCGTTTCTTATTGAAATTGTTGGGATGTTTGTAAATTTCAATAGCTCCATGCTATAGTTGGGTATGGTGGTATATTATAGATGAAAGGATTCTCACATGGTAATTATTATTTATTTATGCCAACATTAAATTTTTAAGTTCCAGTTCTACCTCTCAAACTTTGCCCACACACGGCTTGTGTGTTTAAAAACACTAACAGTAAGTTTGTTGGCATAAATAAATAATAATTACCATCTGAAGGTTATTTAATCCTGGGACATAAAGTACTTACAATAGTAAGTCACCACTGGGGTAATTTGTCTCTGATGTGAGACTGCCTTTGTGGTTTACCAGGAGAAATACGAACTGGTTTGAGAATTTAATGTCATTCTGGCAGTTTGTCACAATAGCTCAATGATTAGAGCAGCCGCCTGGTAAGCAGAAGGTCTGTGGTTCAAATCCCAGTTGTGGCATTGAATGTTTAAGTTCCAGTTCTACCTCTCAAAGGATTCTCACATTCTGGAACTTACTGATGTGTTTCACTTCTGCTTCAATTGCACTCTCAACGGAGAGTGTTTTTGATATTGCATCAGATGCAGCAAAACCTTCTCAGAGGAGGGCCTCTGAAGATGTCCACTGCAGTAGTGGATAAAACATCTGGAACATCTATGTAGACCACAGCATAATGCAGTTATATTGACTTAGACCGTGAAAGCCTACGTTCTCTCTTGAGAGTGACTATTGATCATGGATTACAATATGAATACCACTTACAACAAGGTTAGTATTCATTATAGTGCAGGTTACAGTCACTCATGAGTATGTATTATAACACAGGAGTTTAAGCATGGATAACCACTCAGTGCACTGAGGATGCATATACAGGATCCATGCCAAGTTATAAAATGAACATTGTGTATTTTGCCTAATTACTAGCCACTTTTAATCACATTAACTTTAAAACATACAAGTATTTCATTTTTAACTCCAAGATATTCCTAAAATATCCTTGAGAAACTTATATTATGATAACATCTTAAAAATTTGTTTTCTAAATTACATGGCTCAATCTGCAAGGCAGATCATAAATTGAGAAATTACTTGGAATTAAAAGTACTTTGTACAGAGGGAATACAACAAATCTACTTTGGTGTTAATACTAAAAGGAGTGCCAACTCGTATGGAGAGACCCTTATTGAATTTTATGGAACTGCGGCTCATAATTAGCTACAAAATTATAAAGCTATGTATGCAGCCACAAAGCATGCATCTGCTTCAGCTGATTTTCTATCCTTGTATGGTAGAACCACTATCCAATGATTAATTTCTGATTTTGAGAAAATAAATAAAACATTTTGTTTGTTAATGAGGCCATCAATTGCCAGGATCATATCAGCACTGCCTATGTGCCAGAATTTTTTTCTGCAGGAGTTCTTTTGCATACCAGTAAATTTACTGACATGGGCTCTCACTTTGAAGCACACATAAAAACCATTGGTCTGGGCTGAGTTTGAACCCAGAACCTTGGGATCAGTAGGCCAGCATCTAACCACCTGAGCCACCCAGATTGACTTTCCAAGGAACAAGGAATAAGGAAATAGAGGAATGAAGGATGTACTTATACGTAAAATACTCTAGCAAATTACATAAATGTTATAGAAAAAGAAGTTGGAGCACTAAAAGACTGGAAAATATACATAAAACATATTTACCTAAGATTACATATTATTACACCATTGGGAAACCTACACTGCAATTTGATTCCCAGAAATAACTGACTGTCTTCAAATTAGAATCAGAAGAACATGGAAAGAATGAATAATCACACAGATTAAACAATAAAAGTAAATAGTCTAGGTTGACAAGATTTCAAATATATGTCTTTATGCTCCTCGATAAATTTCCACTCATGGTCTTCAGACAAGTACAGACAAAGAAAAACACTATCAGTTAAACTTAGGCTTATTTTGCTTGATCATGGTACAGATAAAAGCATGAACCAGAACATGAGCCGTTGAGCAAATTTTGATGATTTTTATGCATGTGTCCTTTTAAAGTATTTCTGTACTATACACCTATAGTAAGTAGAGGAAGTATTATATTCCACCAAAACTTTGATACTGATATATAACCACAAATACATGTTTTAAGCCCCCTGAACCGCAGAGAAAGAAATTCTTTTTAAATAAAGATTTGTTTATGTGTGTGTATTTGTAAACTGCATAACCCAAAAAATGAAAAAAAGGGCATTACTTGAATACAAAACTTAGTATTTAAATTCAGAACTCTCCATGGATATGACAAAAAGTACATGATGACACCATGTTCCAGCAGTCAACATTAGGTTGAGAATCAGAGCAAATGACCATTTGAAACATGTTCCATTTTCAATAAGTGATGGAGCGTGGACACAATGGTCCTGGCCCAGTTGGCTATTGTGCCATGGGGTTGCATTAGGTGATGTAGTGTCCGCAAATATGATTTGCTTTACTATCTAAATAGGTACTTCCTCAATTTACTATAAATGATTTAGGTGGTGGCTGTATGTAGATGATTAAAGTGGCAGCACTGTGGATGTTTCTTTTCTTTTGCTAATATTGATTAACAACCCTTCTTAGTACAGGCAACACAGTGGTGGACCTGATGATGGATGAAATGATAACTGCAAAAGGAAATTTAGGAAAGAAGCATGCCAAGCCTGTGTTTAAGGTACCTCTCTGATATTTTCTAATTATGAGGACAGAAAAACTGCAAAAAATCTCATTCATTGAGGGTGGTCCTGGCAGGATTTGAGCTGTAGACCTCCTAATCATTAGTACACATTTCAACAACTGCTCTTTTTTGTAGTGCTTAATGTCCAATTTTACTACATCTGGCACTGTAAGAGGTAACTGATGATATATGGAATAAACATGGAGCACTGGGAATGAGATGGCGGGGAAAACCAGGAAACCTGGAGGAAACCTGCCCCTGCACCATCTTGTTCACCTCAAATCCCACATGTGGTCACCTGGAATCAAACCCTTTGGTGAGAGATGAATGGTCTTATCACTTGGCCATGGTGCAAATTCATGCCAGTGATTATTATGAAGATGAAGACGACAATGACAATGATGATGACAATGACGATGATGATGATGATGATGACAACGACGATGATGATGACGATGACGACGATGATGATGACGATGGCGGCAGCGGCGACGGCAATGACGATGATGAGGAGGAGGAGGAGGAGGAGGAGGAGGAAGAGGAGGAGAAGGATGGTAATGATTGAGGCAGTAGTACTAATGATTTCCACAGCAAAGAAAGATCTGAGGAATAAGGTGCAAGATAGGGGATTTCTGATTAGACATGAGTCTGATACCTTGCCCACCCTTGTTTATGATATACAGGACAGCTCAGTTATCACCTATTCAAAAATATGTGGCCAAAATCTGGTATCTTTTACTTTTGCAAAGAATATCTTAATGGTTTTAGTGTACTCACGATTCTGTTTGTATACAGTTCTATTTGAACAACCCTGTGTTTAAAGAAATAGTACCAAATAGTGATATCTAACATGTGTAAGAAAGACAAAACTGTTCACAGTGAGGTGTGGCCAGTAGGAGGCATGTTTTTTTAAATATCACTCTTTGTGTATCATATGTTTCCCACCATGCCCATTTATTGCTCTTGTTTGATTAGCTCCAAACAGATAAGGACAACACTTTCCTGTTAGGGACTTTTATTTCCATTGGTGAACAGTAATGGCATTGGTGGTGGTGTATACTATGATAATTACTACAACAGGATAGAAATACTTACGTATGCAGTGAAACTATAGCTTTTCTATCGTATGTGGTAACTCAAGTAGAATTTAAAGTCAGTTTAATGCATCAGACTTATCTAAAGTAGATTCTTGCCATGTTTCAATTAAGGCTGCCAAGAAAATATCAATGTTTCTGCAGATACACTCTTTACAATATACACTGAATTTGAATATTTAGTCCTTTCCAAGCTCTGTAGCATTCCAGGAAGTAACTTTGATTTTACAACAAATATCTAAAAGATCTGTAAGTTTAGAATACAACTATATAAGTATTACATTTACCATAAAAGCTATTGTAATTACAAGATAAAGAGGTAGAATACATCTCAATTCTTTAGTAAAGCAAACAGCAACAAAGGTGCAGAGGTTTGGGTGTTTTCATGCAGACAGATTGGTAAGATAGCCACTTTTAGATTACTCCTACAGATATCAACATACAGGTGTACCACTTCCTTGGTTTTCTGTGGAAAAATACATCAAAAAGAAATATTTCTTAGTGCAGGAACAACACAACACCTAACGTTAAATGCTTTCAATCTTTCTTTACAACAGATATGCCAGTAATTTTGGTGAAAACTCTTCTTTTGAAACAAATACAGCAATTCCTTTGTAGGAACTTGTGTAACCCACTGGAAGCATTTAACTTAGTACATATAGATATATACATGGGGTAGTGCAAACAACCCAAAGTGCTGAAAAGTGGTGCGTGACACAGACAACAACGGGGGGGCACTCCACTACCGACCTGTCCTCCTGGTACCCGTACTCGACACTCGTGCTGTAATAGTCCGTAGAGCTGTAGCACTGCGTATGATCATAACTCCTGCATTCAATTCAAAATAACACAAAATAAATATACAAGCTCCATGCCTATCTTCCTCCAAAGGAGAACTACAGCTAATCTTCAAGAATTACATCATGCCTTTGAATCATAAACATTTATCTCCTTTTGTAACCATTTTTAAGAAATAAAAATAAATGGAAAAAAAAATGTGCACAGTAAACCCTTAAAATAGGAATTTTGAGTTGATTAGTAACACTAAACAACACTCACTTTTAAAATTTCCCAGTACATGTTTCGGAGGCTAGCTTTCCTACATTATCAACCGGACATCAACTGAACTGTAGAGGCTGCTTCCCAGGGCTGGTATCTCCTGTAGCCTGCTCTGGTGGTGGTTTTAAGAACTTGTATAATGGATTGCTTTGTGGTATATCAAAATTCCAAACTTGGTCTTTGTTTTTCCAGATGAAGACCTGTTCCCACATTGACAATTCTTGGTTTCCTGATATGTGTTTTAATAATTTTTGATCTGGATTAATGTCATGGTTTTCATTCCAAAAATGGGTGGCAACTGCTGATTTTTCTAAATGTTCTTTTATTCCCATTTCCAAATTCCTCTTAGTTTTTCCTATATACATCTGGTTGCAGTCATTGCATTCTATTTGGTAAATCAGCAGTTGCCACCCATTTTTGGAAAGAAAATTACAACATTAATCAGGATCCAAAATTATTAAAACACATATCAGGAAACCAAGAATTGTCAATGTGTGAACAGATCTTCATGTGTAAAAACAAAGACTGAGTTTTCAATTTTGATATACCACAAAGTGATCCATTATACAGGTTCTTAAAACCAGAGCAGTCTACAGGAGATATCAGTCCTGGGAAGCAGCCTCTACAGTTCAGACAATGTTCCGTTAATAATGGAGGAAAGCTAGCCTCCAAAACATGTGCCAGAAAAATTTAAGTGATTGTTGTTTAGTGTTATTAACCGACTCAAAATTCCTATATTAATGTGATTCCAACAACACTGTCATCAACTTCCAGTATTTCTTATTCAACTGAACTGCACTTAACCAAAACAACAGAGGAGGAAAAAAGAAAGAAAAAATAAATGAAAAAGTATGAGATGCTCAAAACTGCAATGGCAGCATTGCTGTGACTACTGGTAATGTTCCTTTACCACAAGCCTAAACTCCAATACAGATCATTGGTACTGTATGCAGTAAATCCTTACACCCTAACCCATATTGCACCATTATAAGTCTTAACTGCTGACATACACACTCAGTATAGAGGCCCACAGTTATTTTACTCCTGGCAATGGTCAATGTGGTTTATTTGTGTTTAAGATGCCAGCAAAATCAAACCATGTTATGGTGAACATGAACAGAAGCTCAGAGCCATTAACAATACAATAACACTGGATCAGGTACTCAGATTATTAGAGCAAGGCCTCTCAGGGTGCACACACCAATACATTTCATGGTGCAAGGTGCAAAACGTGACTACAAGAAGTTGACCGGTGCAAACCTCCACTCACTCTTTCCTTATGCTTGTCTCACTTGTTTTGCTATCTCTTCCTTCCCCACTTTCACCACTGTGTGATGTTTACATGCAGTGCATAGTTTTAAACTGGTTAATTTGGTTTTTTATAAAGAAATCTGGTCTTTTGTTTTAATGGTCCAGAAAGCAGTAATACAAATCTTGTTTTTGGAAAAGATGCAACTACTTTAATTTTTCCTCACTAGCATCCTCTATGCTATGATTTCATCATATGTTTTGCATATACTCTGTTATAGTGTCTTTCAACAGATGATTTTCTTACACATATAATTATTTTAACAGAGATAAGCCATTTCTGTCTAACATCACCACTTTCCAAAAGGTAAGAAAGTTCCCACTCTGATTTAAATGGATTTTTCAGCATTCTTTGCTTTCTTTAAAGCAGGTTGCTCCATTATTAGGTAGCTATATTGCAAGTATCTCTTTCATTGAGCAAGCCATCTATCTACACATGCTTCCTTGCTTCTTCTCCTTGCAGCACATGAGTTGAGCCGAACTTAACCAAGTCACCATGATGCACGATATAAGGAACCTCTGCATCTTACACTGCACCCGGTGTGATTTTAAGCTTTGAGAGACCCTACATTAGAGGTAAGCAAGACTAAAAATTCACATTCAAATAGCACTATCGATGACACAAAACTTTCTCTTTTTACTTTGCCTTGTGTTTAATGGAACAAAGAAGTGAATCAACACTATCAGCTGTAATGTTTTCAAGCAGTATGTGATATAATTGCTCATAAGTATTGCGATAAGAAAGCTCAAGTAAAAATTGATGATTTTGTGAAACAGTTTTTGTAAATAACACAATACATATTTTAATAGTGTATGCAGTACCTCTCAAGTATTATATGTACTTGAAAAATAAATTATTTTCTTCCATTCACTACTAAAAACCATTATCATCAAACAGATTTCCAAACAACTCATCATCCAAGATGATTCTGTCCCTTTTAGCTTTTTTAGATGGGTTCTGGTGTAATAATTTTAGAAGACTAAAAACAGTGAATACTAAATAATAAGTCCGTAATAGTAACATAACATCATTAATAGTTTATAAATTTCTTTAACATCTATCAGATTGAGACAAACTATCTCTGAAGGATGTTTAAGCAGAGCTGGCCAATGATCATTGTGCTAATAGGCTATAGGACAATGCAAAAATTGCAGCACTATTAAATTCTTATTCTCTTAGAGTGTGGACTGTTATACAAACAGCCTACCTCTGTAGTGTATGGTAGCATGTCTGCCTCACATTCAAGAGGTCCCAAGTTCAAATCTTGGTTGGAGTGAGTTATCCGGACAAGGTTTTTTCCCAAGGTTTTCCCTTATTCTGAGAAGGTGAATGTCAGATAGCTTTAGGCTCTGTGGACCTCGGGCTCATTTGAGCATCATTTCATCCATTTCATTCATTCATCATCTGATATGACATTACGTTGGAGGATGTTAATAAAAAAAATAAAAAATAAATAAATAAAAAATAGATGGTGATGGTGACAGTGATGGTAACAGTGATGGTGATGGTGAGGATGATGATTAAAAAATGATGATGATGATGATGATGATCTTTATGCAATTCAAAAATTGGTAACATTACAATATTCCATGTCATTGGCTATTATAAAGCAAAAGCAATCTTCCTAATGTATCCAAAATCGTAGAACATTTAATGTTTGAAAAGAATGCTGATATTCTATTTCTAAATGTTAACAGAATAAAACTGTTAATCACTTCATCTGCAAGTTCATTAATGCTTGCCAACTTCCTGAAATTTAAATCTGTAAAGCTTTTTCTCATCCAGCGAAGTGTAATAATTGTGCAATGGCATGAAATTTAGAATGTGTAAACTGGTTAGTGCAGTAAATTTATAAAAATTTTCCACTTTATAACAATTTCTCAACTGACACAACTACTTCATTCTATCACAGATGATGAAATTCCACCTGGTACAATATTAAATACCTATTAAAGCAAATAATACCAATTTCCAGGCTGTACACAGATTTCTAGTCCACATGCTATGCTTCATAAGCAGAGTGAGGCATTTCTGTACCTTTCTGGTACCAGGAGAGTACTGCAGGTTATGATCATGTGAGCATTAGGGCAAGGTCAGGCACTGACTGTTACACACAGGTGGTCCAGGATGCATAGTACAGTATAGTGTAGTAATTGCAAATAGGGAACTTAACTCTGGATTAATTTTGCAATTAAAATAAATACATCTCAAGTGCCAGATTCTACTTATAAATTGATGTACAAAATTATGGAGGAGTTAGACTCAAAGTATTTCTCTACATACAGAGAAAATACTACATGTAAGGTGTGCTATACAAATGTCATTTTTGAGACACTGAAATTGTATATTTTCATATATTGCAACAAAACGTATGAGTGGTAGAGGTAAATAATACAATCTGTCACATATAATTCATTTTTTTTATTATATTGTCCCTTTTACATATCTCAATGTGCAATTTAATGGCTACCTTATAATCCTTCATGTACTTTCGAATTAACTGCTCATCTATAGGTATATGTTTACTTTGTATGGCACTGTTCGTCTTTGATTGAGTACACATAAAAGGCAGCTTTGTTTACATTGTCATTGCCTGGCATTTTGTGGGTCACAATCTGTGTGCCCTAAACTCGAAGAGACAGGTACCAAAGTACCTTGCCCTGTTCATAACATTAACTATAAGAAAACTGTCAACAATCATAGACCCAAGAAAAGATAACACATATGGTAAAATGAAAATTGCAATACTGTGAAAGAATTCCCCAAATGAATCCAAACTTGTGTATGTGAGCAATAAGTGATTAGAATTGCAGAGGGATAGGACACACATAGGTTGAGTAGAGCCTATTGAATAACTGTCAAACAAGGTGGAAATGTTAAAACAAGTGTCAATATGCCTTTTCAAGGTCAAAAAGGTACAACATCAGCATGTGAGTGAGTTCAAACAGGGCAGAATGATCTGTCTCTGGAAAGCGGGTTTGTCATACTGTGACATTTCAGCTCATACAGGGCGCTACTGTGACAGTGATACGTGTATGAAAACATTGGATAGAAGAGGTTATATGCAGCAAACATCAGGTACTGGACTACCAATATAGCTACAGCACAGAATGACCACCATCTTGCCCTCATGGGCATAATGAACTGCACAGCATTAGCTTAATGCTGGAGCACTGCAACAGGTGTGAACCTGTCAACATAGACAATTTGTCGCTGTATGATGTGGATTGCACTCATTGCATAATGCCATTATGTTGGTTTCCGTAGTACAGAAACCGCATGTGCCTCTGATTGAAATGGGCATGTGAATGCTATCACTAGTATGCTGAGTGGCAAAGTATAGTCTTTTCAGATGAGTCCAGCTTCACCTTGCTACAGTGGTGGCCGCATATGCGTTTGACTGTACTTTGGTGAGAGCAATCTGGAGGCCTACGTTGTTGAGCGGCATACCACACAAACACCAAGAGCGATGGTCTGGGGCACCATTGGTTGCAACAACCAATCTTGCCTTCTACAAATTGAGAGTAATTTAAACAGCAGTCAGTACATGAGGGAAGTTTTGGAGTCCGAGGTACTCCCTCTGCTTCAGGCATCTCCACATGCCATATTTCAACAGAAAAATGCCCAGCCACATGTTGTGTGGAATGAAAAAGCCTTCTTCAAAGAAGAACAACAGGTACCTATATGTCCCTGGCCTGCACATTTACCTGATATTGCCCATTGAACATACCTGGCATATGCCTGTCAGCAACTTGCCCATCATGATTCTCCTGTAAGTCAATGATTTGCGGGCTCATATACCAACTGAGTGGAGGGAGATCCCCCAGGAACATATTCAGAATCCTCTTGATTGCATGCTATGGCATTTAGCAGTTCTGATTGCAGCGCATGGAGGCTACACCAAGTGTTGAATATTCAGACTCAAAGGTCATGCACAGATTTGTGAAATTAATCATTTGTACCTAATTGGCAGTATAATCTTCATAGTATAGTCATGCATTTCCTCCTTAGCATTCTAATTTTAATAAACAGTAGTGCAATATGCTGAAATATTGTAAAAAAACTTGTATCATAAAATTTGGGTGTATTAAATAAATATTGATGCCATGTTTGTGCATGAGGATGAAGACTATATGACAACATAGCCAGGTCCACTGCAATATTCAAAGTAGTGGAAAAGAAGGTAATTGCAATTTTATGCATAATCTTATCAATATTCAGAAAGGAAAATAACTTACTTGCTACTTCTATACTTATCTGGATTAAAATTCCAATTGTTAAAGAAACTTCATTATATTATTATTTATTTATGCCAACAAACTTACTGTTGGTGTTTTTAAACACACAAGCCGTGTGTGGGCAAAGTTTGAGAGGTAGAACTGGAACTTAAAAATTCAATGCCACAACTGGGATTTGAACCACTGAGAATAGCTCAGTGGTTAGAGCGTCCGCCCGGTAAGCGGAAGGTCTGTGGTTCAAATCCCAATTGTGGCATTGAATTTTTAAGTTCCAGTTCTACCTTTCATTATATTAATTTGCCTTCACCCAAAGATCCTGAGATTGAATAAAGCTAGGTAGCTAGAAGTAGAACTCATTTATAGCTCTGGTGACTGACAGCCAATGAGAAGTTCTAGGATGTTTACCTTGAAAAAATCGTCCACCTGAGGTATCACCTTAAGATTAATGTGACAACCAGTAGAACTACAAGGTGCAGCCAAGGATGTAACCCACCATAACATAATCTGTTTTACCAAATATAATAGCTCTATTTTGATACTTTAAACACCATAATTTGCTTGTAAATAAGTGCTATTCTCTCCCCTTTTCAGTGGTAGAGAACGAGACATATTGCATCCTATGTGTTAGTTCTAATTTTGAGCTAATTGGGTCACCTTGTAAGACTCCATTTGTTTGGATTATGCTCTTGGATATGGCTATGCTGCATATATGTAGCTATAGGCATACATATTTGAAACAAAGCAGTAATGCTGTCTAAACTGTGTATTGGGTTCAACACTCAACATTGCTTACTGAGTACAAGTAGCATTATATTGGTGCAATCCATTATTGCACAACTTGTAGTAATAATTCACACTCAGAATATGGTAATTACATATACTGGGTGGAAGGGAAGCATTATATTAATTTCAACCAGTGACAGATCTTGGTATTTGGAACACATTTTGTTTTTCACGTTTTTGTCTCTGACCATTTCCTACGGAGATATTTTAGTTTTGTTGAAAACAAAAGCTGGCTATGCTGCAGATTGTGGGGGCATCACTTTCCCTACCTCAGTACATAAACAAACACAGTAATGGTGCTTCTTGAGAACACAAACAAATACCCTGCCTTGTCCTTCTGTGTTTACTGCATGAGAGTAGGCCAAACATTAGCTCCCAAAATATTAAAACGGAAGTGAATGTGCCAGACCTGTTTACATTCATAAACAAGATCAATTTCCTGACCAACCTCAATGCAACGTTGTCGACTTACTGCATGTGTGAAAAAGCTGCTTGGAGTATTCCTTCAGTTCTTTTTAAGTGATTAATTATTTCGAAACCCTGTGTGATGTCCCATAATTACTACCAAACTATGTCAGAAATAAGTTACTCTATGCACCTTACAAGTAACAAACTGTTATCTTCATACATTCCTGTGGAATTACACATCCAAATTGGATCAAAAACCATTTATTTTTTCGAAAATGGCTGATTAAAGAACAAAATGTGATTAAACATTTTGTTTGTAATGCTTCTATGTAGCACATATTAGAAGGAATGTAATGACTTCCCTTCCACCCTGTATTATATATGTACATGTATGCATGAAATAGTGAAATTCTTAAAAGCAATGAGGGTGGCTCCAACAACTTTAACAAGGCAACATATGTTCTTAAACCATCACTTCTTAGCTGAAGATAACTTTGCATCTACCCAGGATTTACTGTGACAAAACAGCAGTTTTAGAACATAATCTTAATCTCTAAAAAAAATGCTCCTTAAGATAGGACAATGCACAGGAAGTATGCTGCATCCAAACTAAACAGGTAATTTTCAATATCAATTTGCTACATACTTGAGTGCGATTGGCTGAAATGAAAGCAAAGTTCCCAAGCAAACCATAAGTTAACAATGCAGTAAATTTAATAAAGGCATGATATAATTCTAATATTATACTTTATTATAAAGTATTCCATCCTACTCTAAACTCTTAAGATATTACGTGCTAGTTGACAATTTTTGGAGGTGTGCTGCAGCAGAGACTGAATTCAAATCAACAGGCATTAATAATAATGTGTCCTAATTACATTTGGTTGCTCCAGAAATATTCATCTGTGCTTTAAAAACCTTCAGTTACCAAATTAACAAAGAGGAAATACTCATTTTTACTTTCTGTATTACATACAGTAAGCAGGGGAAGTATTGCATTCCACCCGAAAATTCAATAACGAGCTTTTACAGAAATACATGCTTTGGGACCCACTGAATCTAAAAAAAGTGTTTTTAGAAAAAGATGTGTGTGTGTATCTATGTGTCCATGTTTATGTTGTCAGTGAACAACATAACGCAAAAACCTAAAGTTGGTTAAGAATCAAATTTGGTATTTAAGTACAGTATCCTTCAAGGATGTGACGCAAAGATTTTCAAGAAAATTTCCACAACCCAGGCTACTCTTTACATAAAACATTCTTCAAACATTTTGATTTTCCCAGAAATATCTCAACAATTTTGATTAAAACACCATAGGTTTACATATTTTTATAACAAAATAAATTTATAATTGCTCCACTCTTAGGCCCCAACTTGTAAACACAAGCCATCAACAACTAACCCACGATACGCTGAAGCCAAAGCACACCACAAAATATAGTACCTTAAATATTGGCGATTATCTATGAGTTTTCAAGATGTATGATAACCGTGGTAAAAAATACTTGAATGTAATGCAAAGCAGTGCTATTCCTAAAATTCCCAGGTATATATAGTTCTGTTGCATCATAAACACAAGGCATAAGTCCACGTGGCATTTGTTTGGTTAGTTGCATTTGATACGAACATCAGCTAATCATGGAGGGATACAAGGTGTGGATTCAAGGATGGATGGAGTATAGATATATCTTGAATTTTCTGGGAATGTTCTTAGAAGCCCTCTACACTCAGAGTAACTTTCCTATACCTGATAAACTGCAAGAGATAGATAAAATCTTACTCCACAAGAAATGTAGATCGTGTTCAAACACACAATTTATATCTAAGTCGCTTTTGTGGAGTGAACCATTTCAGAGCTACTCCTTTTTATTTTTCTGAATTTTGTAAATACTTATACTTTTCTCCACTATGGCAAAACATTTAAACAGAATTGGGATATATTCTTCACCACTCTGTCCTCTATGTGATCTGCAAGAGGAAATGGATCGAGACCACCTTCAAATATGCCCGGCCACTTCTAGTGCCCCATCCATCAGTGAAAAATATTGGAGAGCAAGAGGATTAATGACTTCATTGTCAGAAATCCAGCATTAGTCAACAACATACTTTTCTCCAATGGGAGGTCATTATTCATTTTTATATCTTGGCCATGCAAAGAGAACAGAATTTCAAAGCTATCACACAGCAACTAGGTTTAAAAGATTTGAGTACTGTTTAAAAGCTACTATTGTTGTTGTAGTGTTTAAAGCCCGCTTTTACTACTACGGCACTGCAGACGGTGACACTGACACATGGAATGAAGATGGAGCACCGGTGGAATGAGATGGCGGGGGAAACCGGAGCATCCGGAGAAAACCCACCCTGACGCCGCTTCATCCACCACGAATACCACATGTGGGCCCCTGGGATCGAACCTGGGCCACCTAGGTTGTAGGCGAGCGCACTAACCACTCGGCCACAGCTAAAAGCTACCATATTCCCATATTCCCCTTACGCCTAAAAGAAAATTAGCAATGTGATAATTTCTGCAAATGTTTATCTCAACTAATATGAAGTAATTAGAGGAATAAGTGTTTGTAAGAATAATTTGTGCAAGAGTAGTGAAAGTTATGCAAGTGTAACACACCTTTTAATTGAGAAGTTTCCTCAGTACAAAGGTTTGTCTCCATCAGAACTATAAATTCAAATCTACAGATGCACAAAGTTAGATATTACTGTTCAGGACTTGGTACTGACATCTTTGACTTCAGGATAAACTGAAACATCTGATTCAAACCAACTAAAATCCCTAGCTAGTATCCCAAGAAGGTTTAGAGGTTTTTATGCCATCAGAAGATCTTCAGTTCTAACTTTAGAAGAACCCAGTTTCTGCTATGAGGGGATAAACACAACTAGTAAGATTTTAGTTCCTGCTTATCAGACACCTCCAAGTAACCTTTTATTAGCCGTTGTTAAGTCTAAAACTGCCATGCTTCACTCGCAACTGAACCTGGAATCCTTCCAGAAACATGCTCAGCTAAGCCTCGTATTTTAAGGTGGTTTTTGCAAATATTTAAAAGAGGCCTTAATAAATTTAAACACATAATTGAAAATAATGTTTAATTTGAGAATGCTTTTCAAACGTTTTAAAAGTGTATTCTTTTAGATATTATTTCTATTAATCTAATTAATCTAAGTGCTGAATTAAAGAGTGTTGTAGTTTTTAAGAATTTGTGTAGCAAAACTATGAAGTAAAGAGTATGAGAACTAATGATATAGTAACTTTGAGTCGAAATTAACATGTTTGAGCTCTACTAACTTTTACTTATATAGAGTAGAACCCTGCAAATCCAAATTAATTGGTGGAGTGGTCTGTTCAGATTCAGAAGTGTTTGGATTATACTATCAGAAAAATGATAAACAAAACAAAAGTGCATGTAAAGTCAGTTATGGTCCACTATGATATCAACCAAATGAAAACATAGATCCTGTACATTAAAAGTAAGCTTTTTATTGCTTTTTAAAATTTTGAATTTTGTATCTTCTTTCTTGGAAGTTTGAAAACAGTGTTGTAATAATCAATTTAAACTAAAAAGGTGAGTCGATTAATAACACTACACAACACTTATAATTTACCAGAACATGTTTTGAAGGCTGACTTTCCTTCATTATCAAGTCAATGTCTGACTGATAACAAAGGAAAGTCAAGCCTTAGAAACATGTTCCAGTAAATTGTAAGTAAGTGTTGTATATAAGGTATTTAATAGACACATTCTAAAGAATTCTGAAGACCTATAATGTTAATGTGACTTTTGAACTTGGTTTTCATTTGAAAGGTACAATCCAAACTGGAAAATTCAAAGCCATAACAGCATTTTCTGTGGTCTGTATGGCTGCTCTTAACCACTAAGCTACCATAGAAACATGCAGGTATGGCCTTTAATTCCTGAATTGATTTACCTAATAAACGGAAACTATCACTTTTCATTCACTAATTTCTCAACATTAGGTGTAACTTCTATATGGACAGATTTTTCAATAATTAGTGGCAACATTTGAATTAACCCTTTAATTGGCAGAGATGCTTACAAGCAACATATAAATTTGTTAAATTGTGAGATACATTACTGGCTCTTTCTTTTTAATTTTTAGTCAATGCTAACCTAAATAAATAAAATTCAAGTATTTGCAGTTGTCTTACATTGTAAAAATATTAAATTTTTTCAATAAAACGGTGGTGTTTTTTTTTTTCTCTCTTTTTTTTTTCTTTTTTTTTTCTTTTCTTTGAGAAAAAGAAGCAGAAGGCATGCAACTGCAGTCAAATGTAATCCTGTCAGCTCCAAGCATGCCATTACACCAATTATTTCACTTGGTCCCTCCCCTTCCTTTGCCACAGGCACATTTGACTGTAGTTGCTGGTACCCAGACTTTGAAGGGCTGGCCAATCTATTGCATATAGCTTAACCATCATGGCTATTCAAATCGCTTCATCTAAGGTGCCTCTGAAAGGAATATGAAAACTGGCTTAGGAAATAGAGGAAGAATGGCATATGTAGCAAAATGACCTGCTAATTAAAGGGTTAAAAAGAAAGAAAACATTTTTGGAAGAGTGACATTGTTGCTGTGCTCAGAGATGGTCTTCTCCAACATGAATGACCTGCCTCCATGCTTCAAGGAGACAATAGATGCCATCCAGTGTCTTGTTGTACTAGTCTTTGTACAGAATACTCTTCTTCTGCTATAATTGCCTGTCTGGTTCTAAAGCAAACTCCTCTCAATAGTAATTTCATTTGCAGGAAAAGGTCAAAATCACATGGGCTCATATGCAGGGGTTATAGAGAATGCTCCAAGATTTCCCGATTCCATGTATGAAATAAATTGTACACAGGAGCAGCAACATGAGAGCAATCACCATCATAAAGCACAATAGAATGAGAATTCAGAAGATTTGAAGATTTGGATGTTTATGATGTACAGTTGGTAATAAATAGTGTTCCAGAAAGTAACTGTAATATGCAATACATACAATTTCCTGGACAACAAGCACACTCTCAAACTCATAAGCAGCTATAAGCATGACTAAGTGGATCATGTTCTTGTCATGTTCTTACCACATGATTTTTTAGCCATGGGGAGTGATTATGCCACCTCTCATTTGAATGTACCTTCAATTTGGTTTGGTAGAATTAAACCCAAGTTTCATCTAAAGTTATGATACATTGAAGCAACGGCTCACATGGTAAAGTCTCTCTACCATAAGCTTCCAGTAATGTTCCATGGCACTGTCGAGCATTCTTGTTTACTTCAATATGAATTCTAGTGAACCACCTTTGTATTTATTAAATATTTTGGAGGATTACAGAGAACAGTCGACAAATTAAACTCACTATAAATATGCTATAAATAACATTACTGTCTTCAAATTCACAGAGAGCACACATACGATGCTCTTCTTTCTCAATGCTATCAGCGTGCTTCATTTACCTCTGATAGCATCACATACAAACATTGTTGTCACTAATTATTAAATGACCCACATACGAGGGCAGTCCAGAAAGTCCCAGATGTTTTGGCCTATTGTGGCGATGAGTAGGACTAGAGCCACCATTTTGCTGTCAGAACGTTCCTACATTCAGTACACATCTATCTGTGGTAGGGTGAGGACTGTGTCTTCCTTACTTTGCTCTATGTGAGTTGCCAAAGTGTGTGTTGCAATACAAAATCCTGCCACTCGTGAAGTGCAGTCTGTGAGTAAGTGTTTGTTGACTAACAACAACAAACCAGTTGAAATTTGTTGTCAACTTTGTGATGCTTATGCCAGGGAATAATGAGTGAAAGGTGGGTCAGGTAATGGTGCATTGATTTTCAAAATGGCCGTACCAATGCTCACAATGAGGATCGCATGACAAAATTGATTTTCATTGTCAGTTCATTAGACACAAGGCTAGGCCTACTACTGTGGTTCTCATTGTGAGCATTGGTACAGCCATTTTGAAAATCAATGCACCATTGCCTGACTCAGATTTCACTCATTATTCTCTGGCGTAAACATCACAAAGTTGATGACAAATTTCAACTGATTTGTTGTTGTTAGCCAACAAAAACGTAATCACAGACCACACGTCACAAGTGACAGGAGTTTGTACTGCAATGCACAGAGAGCAAAGTAAGGAAGGCACAGTCCTCATGCTACCACAGATGGATGCGTACTGAATATAAGGACGTTTTTACACCAAAATGACCACTCTAGTCCTTATTATCCCCATGATAGGCCAAAATGTCTGGGACTTTCTGGACTGCCCTCGTGTATTAGCAATACGTGCAATTGTTGAGCATAACTTGCTCTCAATTGCACTCATTGCTGAAAAAGTTTACTCATAAATGTGTGTAAAGCCAAATCTGCACAACAGTCATAGAACAACATATGTTTTTCAGGTCTGAACAGATGCATTTTCAAATTAGATGTAAGTGATTAACAATAGATGCTCTTTGTATTTAGCACAAAGACTTGAACAAATTTGGATTTCTATTATTTTCGTTTGCAAGGATAGACAGTGGCATATATTGTGGGCTATTAAAACTATCACCAAAGCACAAGTCTAAAGTAATCTAGAAATTAATAAGTAATATTAATAATAATTGCAATACTAGCGAGTTTCCCTCCTGAAGAATTAACGCA
This sequence comes from Tenodera sinensis, assembly GCA_030765045.1. Classification (NCBI taxonomy): domain Eukaryota; kingdom Metazoa; phylum Arthropoda; class Insecta; order Mantodea; family Mantidae; genus Tenodera; species Tenodera sinensis. The sequence continues at coordinate 23,687,883 of CM060961.1, read as the reverse complement.
TCAGATGGAATATGTCTCATTCTCCACCACTGAACAGAGGGGAGAGTAGGGCTTTGGATGCTTGCAGCCACAATGTGGGAAGAGAGAGGTGAGGTGGCAGAATGCAGGAATAAGCATGCTGAGGCTCTGGAATACCATGTCGCTATACTGATACCGAAATTTAGATTTCCGATCGAATGGGCTTTTGAAAAAGACACGTTTTAATTTAATTGCCGGATGTGAGATTTGCGATAAGTGTTGAGTAATAACATAAATAGATAATAGAGCAGGAAGTGTTGTAAGGTGAACAAGATATGAGTAAATAACAGTCGTTAAATTTGTAGTATAAACGCATTATTGGTTTGAAATTAACGAGTCATGACGTCATACTACATAGTTTAAATACACGTTCGAAAGTCAGGTCTGAAAACATTAAAAGTCGCGTGATATATTTAATAAAATATAAAGTAAACATCGTTTAATCCTAAAAAGGTAATTATATATTTGAAATTCATAAAAGAACATGTTATAATAGAAAGGGACATTTCTAAATTGCGGGAAAAGGAAATAGCATTTTGGATACGAGGCTTTCTTGGATGACGTCATGACATTCAAATGGAAGAGAACGGTCTTCTTAGCGTGGGTAAGCTAGAAAGGTCACTACTCAACCAGAGACCAGTACGGCAGGTCGTGCTGCGCGGATGTGAGTGCGATTCCTCTACAGATACAAATATTTTCGGCATAACTCCCGAAAATATTTAATAGACAATAAATCATATAAAAAGTTTCCTTGGGTTGTCCATTACACTTACGCAAACCCGAGATAAAGAGATCTCTTGCAGAACTAGCCGGAGCGAAACACATCAAAAGGGCAACACCACGTCACCAACGACTTCAGCTTCAAATGGCGATCCAATAACTAGGACACAACGAATTTTCAGCTTCAAATTGGCGCCCAACGTGGGGCGCCGAAAGAATGGACCAACCCCCAAGACGACCAGATCAGCATCGAGCCAGCAGACAAGAAGGTGCCCAGCGTGTCAACATCTGTGAAACGTGTAGTGAACAAGTTTAAGTGCAGTTAAAGTGAAATAGTGAAAATATTGAAAATTTTGGTGAGTAGAAAAACACATGTAAATAGCTTAGAAATGGAAGACAGTGATAGCGATTTTATAGGTTTTGACAGTCCGGAAATTGAGAAAAGTGTAAGTAGGATGGAAGAATTTAATCAGAATGTAATTGGTAGCAGAATATGCCAAGAATTAGAAGATCAGAACGTTAGAGAAACACCTAGAGGTAGTTCAGAAATGTTTAGTAGTAATTCAGAAAGGCCAGCATTTATGTCAGAAATAGAGAATATGTTTCAAACGATAATGAAAAAGATGAATACAGAGTTAAGTAAAAAGATAGATGAAAATAGTAAAGAATTAAGAACAGAGTTAAGTCAAAAGATAGATGAAAATAGTAAAGAGTTAGGACAGAAAGTAGAGAAGGGACAACAGGAATTGGGAATGCAATTGGAAAATCAGAAGAGAGCTTTCGAAACCTTTAGGGAAGAAGTTAGGGAGGAAATTAATAAAGTTAGTAGTGAAGTAAAAGAAAATAGAGAACAGGTTAAGGGAGAATTAGAGACAATAAGGCAAGAAGTAAAGAATTCTGAAAAGAAATTAGGTCAACAAGTTAGTGAAAAATTAGAGAAAGAAAGGGAAAGAGTAACATATAAATTAGACAAACAAAGGGAAGAGGTAGTACAAAGGTTAGATAAAGACAGGGAAGAAATTAGAGAAGAGCTACAGGGGTGTAAAGTTAGAATGGAAAGATCTAATGTAGAAAGTGAAAGGCAGGCTAGAAATTTGGAGGATGTTACAGACAAAATAAAAGGGGTAGTAACAGAAATTACTCAGGTAAAAGAGGCCTTAGAAAATTTGAAATTAAATGAAAATGCATGTAATCACAACAATCTTAGTGATGAAGTTGCAAGAAACGAGGCAATACCAGGTGTATCAGCTGACATTTCGATGCAAAATAGAGGTAACAGTAATTCTCATTCTGATCTCAGAAATAGTGCAGGGACAGGTGACAATTCAAATTTACATTGGCCTAACCATGTCTTAAATGAAATGACACCTCCAGTTTTTGAAAATGAAGATTCAGATGATCCTAAAGCCTTTTTAGAAGGGTTACAAGAGTACTTCACGGTGAAACGTATACCAGAGGAGTACAAGATGGTGATAGTAAGAAAATGTCTAAAGGGTAATGCTGCCAATTGGCTAGGCCTTTCTATGGGTAACAATAATGATTACAGGACCTTTAGGAACATCTTTTTAACCAGATATTGGGGAGCTAGTAGGCAGGCTAATATTAGAGTTGAATTAAGCAATGGAAAGTTTAATCCTAGATCGGAGGAATCGATGGTAAACTATTTTATGAGAATAGCGAGAAAATCGAAGATGTTGGATCCTCCTTTAGATGAAAAAGATCTAATAAATATAGTTACTCCACATTTTCCGGAAACGCTTCAACACTACCTAATCATAGCCCGACCCGATAGCATTGCAGCTATGATAGAATTATTATCAGCCTTAGAAGTCAATAAGCCAAAACACGCATTTGGAAATAAATATGAAGAAAAAGAAACTGTAAATTCTTTCGGGCAAGGGGCACAGTATTATCAGAATAGAAGTGAGATTAGGGAAAGATATAAAGGACCAGTACCAAGGATGGAATCATTCCGGTGGGAAAATCAAGGTAGATATAACCAGGAAGGGCGTCACCAAAATAGAAATGGTAATCAAAGGGGAAGAAATATAAGGGTGAATTATATGAATACAAATAGATTTGATCGAGGTAGACGGGGACGTTATTTTGGACATAGTAGAAATTCAAATGATGGGTATTGGACAAACGGAGATAATGAGTTTAGACCGAGGTCACCAAGACAGGAAGAAAGGTATTCTAATGGACGAAATTCCCCCGAAAATGCGGAAATGGTCGAGGCCATTAACACGGTCAAAAACATGGTAGGAAGTAACCCCGATTTAATGCAGGAGAACAGAAGTAACAATTCGGGAAATAGTACAGGAGCAATACATAAAAATCAGGGAAACGCCAGACCCGGTCAAACGCGCCTTCAGTGAGAACTGGGTATCCTAGTAATGATTGTGATAAGTACTCGGAAATAAATAGTCCTGGAAGGCAAATGATGATACAAAAGAAAAGAGAATGTAAAAATAGAATCGACGAAAACGAAAAAGTAGGAGATCCACCTAAAACCAAAATTGGAGTAAATGGAAAACAATACAATGCAATTATAGATACGGGATCAAATAGCACAGTATGCTCACAAAATTTTTATGATAATTTACAAAGTAGTGGCTTTAAAGTAATGTCTTTACCAGTTAATGGGATATATTGCTCGCTAGCTGTGGGAAAACGAAAAGAGAGAGTAAAATTTCAAGCAATGATAAATATTGAAATAAATGGGAGAATACTTGGAATTTTATTTCTGATTGTAGGAAGACTTGTGACAGATATTATAATAGGTTGTGATTGTCTTTATGCCTGGGAAGCTGTGGTGAATTTTAAAAACATGATTCTAGAAATGAAAGTTGAAGATGAGACCATTATAGTGCCTTTTGTGGAAGATAGTAGTTCAGAAAATATTTTACGAGAAAAAGAGGAAGAAGAAATCCAAGGGGATACATTCTTTGTAGAATATGTTAAAGTAGGAGCTATGGAATTAACTGAAGTAAATGTCAAAGAGTACAGTATCGATAATAAAGAAAATGTAGAATGGGATAAAAATGATTTCATAGACAATTTGAGATTTTCTGATGCAACTAGGTACTATGATAGGGAGAGTAGTGAAGACTTAGAAGAATTGTTGAGGGAAAAAGTAACTCAGGCTGATCAACTAAATGAACAACAGAGGGATAAATTGTTTGAAATATTAATCCGAAATAAAGAAGTATTCTCTGAGAAACCTGGTAAATGTAATATTTATACTCATTCGTTTGAGATGATACCCATCAAACCTTTTACACATAAAGCGAGAGCTATCCCTAGTACCATAAGAGAAGAGGTAGATGCAGTTATAAAGTCAATGTTAGAAGATGAGGTTATTGAAATTTCGAATTCAGAATTTGTGAATCCCCAATGTATTGTAAATAAGGCCAATGGAAAGATTAGGGTGACATTAGACGTGAGAAAACTAAATTATCATACTTTCCATCAGGGAATCCAACAGAACGTGTCCTCCAAGATATAGGAATTTATTTGCGTGTACTTACACATCATAATCACAAGGATTGGGTGAAATATTGTCCATTGATAGAAAAGATTATCAATCACACCATTAATATAACTACTGGGTTTGCACCAATAAAATTAATGTTAGGAATTGAACCAGAACCAATATTGATCGGGGAACCAAAAACACTGAAAATTAATGACATTCAGTTAAGTGAAGAAGAAAGAGCGAAAATTGCTTTTGAACGAATCAAGAAAAAGGCAGAGAAGCGAAAATTAAAGAAAAAGAGTAGAAAACATAAATGGGAACCTAAGATAGGCGATTGGGTACTAGTTAAAGACCATAAGTTATCAAGTGCATTGCGAGGTAGGAACAAAAGGATGGAATTGTTATATAAAGGTCCTGCAGAAATTATATCCAAATTTGGTTATCATACCTATGAATTAAAAGATGTTAAAAATGAAAAATGTCTGGGAAGATGGCATAAACAACTCCTTCGACCATACAAGAAACCGTGTGGTGCCTTGGAACCTTGATTTAATGTAAAAGAAAAATTGGAAGTGTCATTTGTCTATTGGCGCCCAATCAGCTTTGAGATAAAATGTAAATGTTAGCTTACTTGAAAATCATATATTGGTCAGGTACTTACATATTCATGAAAAATGCAGAATGTGAATTGCTATCTACTACCAAGAGCTTAAAAAAATATATTGTATAGAGCTCACAATAACAGCTTCAGAAAGATTGTTAAAATGTTCATCTCCGCATAGAGAGAAAACAGAATATTTACTTTGTAAACATTTGTTAAAATATTTAGATGTATAGATAGTTATCACAGAAAGACAAAGAAAGAACTTGTCTAAAGAGTGTAATGGATTTATATAAATATATGTACATTTTAGTGCTTAAAGGATATAGTACAGATATGTGTTACAATAACAAAAGTGAAAAATCACAGTGCAAGTGATAGTGAGAGTGAAGTGAGCAAACATGAACTAAAAGAAGGAAGTATAAAGAAAGACTCTTGAAATTTAACCTTTATATAAAAGCTTCACAGAAGAAACCATAACATATTGTAATTAGTATTTAAGGATTAATGTTAAGTCAAGTGTATAATTGTTTGTCATGTTAAAAAGATTAATGAGAAAATGTGTTAATAACCAATTTCAAAAACAGTGTAATTGAAAATTGTATATAATGGGAGTGTTGCCGATTATTCAAAATACAGGAGTAATTTTTAATTTTTCTTTCGGGCAAGACATTTACATTATTTTATTATGAAATAATAAAATAATATAAATGGGGGCATTTGATACCGAAATTTAGATTTCCGATCGAATGGGCTTTTGAAAAAGACACGTTTTAATTTAATTGCCGGATGTGAGATTTGCGATAAGTGTTGAGTAATAACATAAATAGATAATAGAGCAGGAAGTGTTGTAAGGTGAACAAGATATGAGTAAATAACAGTCGTTAAATTTGTAGTATAAACGCATTATTGGTTTGAAATTAACGAGTCATGACGTCATACTACATAGTTTAAATACACGTTCGAAAGTCAGGTCTGAAAACATTAAAAGTCGCGCGATATATTTAATAAAATATAAAGTAAACATCGTTTAATCCTAAAAAGGTAATTATATATTTGAAATTCATAAAAGAACATGTTATAATAGAAAGGGACATTTCTAAATTGCGGGAAAAGGAAATAGCATTTTGGATACGAGGCTTTCTTGGATGACGTCATGACATTCAAATGGAAGAGAACGGTCTTCTTAGCGTGGGTAAGCTAGAAAGGTCACTACTCAACCAGAGACCAGTACGGCAGGTCGTGCTGCGCGGATGTGAGTGCGATTCCTCTACAGATACAAATATTTTCGGCATAACTCCCGAAAATATTTAATAGACAATAAATCATATAAAAAGTTTCCTTGGGTTGTCCATTACACTTACGCAAACCCGAGATAAAGAGATCTCTTGCAGAACTAGCCGGAGCGAAACACATCAAAAGGGCAACACCACGTCACCAACGACTTCAGCTTCAAATGGCGATCCAATAACTAGGACACAACGAATTTTCAGCTTCAATACTCAAATGAGCATCTCCAAAATGTGCATGTGAACAAGACTGGCTGCATAGCAATAGCACATGGAGTTAAAAGCAAGAAAGAATGTGTTTTTAATTGTGCAATTGTTATGGTCCTCAACAGCTGTATTAGTATTATTTATTTCATAGTCTACAGTGTACCAAGACAGTTGCTAGTGCTAATGCTCCAAAATGGATGATCAATGTGTAGTAAAAGAATTATTAAAATGACCATACTCGCAGTTGAAATATGAGGATAAATTGGTGATAGTAAAACTGCAATGGCCTACTTCAGCTCTTCTGAGCTTGCAGTGTGAGCGGAAGTAAAAGATATGAGAATCCTAAAAAACATATTTTAATATAAATGATTACGATAAATGTATATGGCTGACTGACTCATGCAAATTAAGTAAACTTTACTGCTGGCATGCTTGTTGTTTACAACCGAGAAAATGCCCTGGAGTATGAGTTTTTCAAATTTATGGTATTTAATCCCAGCTTTGGATAAACATAAGAGACCAACAATGCATATAAAATCTATGGCTTTAAAAGCCTTTGACACTCAATGACCAGACCATTCATTGAACTATCAGAAAAAATTGTTGACCATTTGCATAGTAAAAAGATTAAAGAAGATAGAAATGTATTGGATAGATTGGTTGATGCAGTTCTTATGCTTCATCAATCTATGAATTTTATTAAGAACACCAGATAATTCTTTGCTTCTATTAATGGTTTACCACTTTTTTCTCATGCTCCACTTCACGCACATTTCAAATTATAAGTTATACACCTGGAGTTGCAATTTACTCTTTCCATGTAGAGCAGTACAAATTGTGATGTACACTGTACTCATACATTTTACCTAAATTTGACCTGTCTTGTAATAATGCAGCTAAAAATAGGAATGAAGGAAAAATTAAGTTTAAAAAAATAAATACAAGCATATAAGCACAAAAATATGGCGTAGGCCTAGTAGGCTCCGTGCGACTAACAGTGTTCTACCAGGGTGAGTACCTAACGGAAGGTTAATCAACAACCCCTTATTATCCACTTCTGGTAGTCCTAGTGATAGCCCAAGTCACAATCCCAGTTTACACCAATGAAAATATTTACAAGTCAGACCATGAAATGCACAATGGATTTATGAGTAGATGTATGATGTCACTCTCTTCAAATTCAAAGAAAGAAGGTTTTGTAATGATAAAGAGATGTACACTGAATCTTGAGCTATCGGCGAGCCATTCAAAATAATTTGCTGGGCTATTGCTTGGCTCACAAGCCTAGAGTTGCCCATTCTGGTCTATCATATTTCACTGTGTTATGCAAGCTCACAAATGGATCAAATAGAGTTTCAAGGCTGCTAGATACTGAATATTTGACATTTCAAAACCAGTTGGATCCAATTGTAGTTTTATCCTTCTGGCTTTTAAACGTTCAAACACATTGTTTAATTAGACAAGCATAGATATGCACAATATTTTATGAAATTTTAAAATTTGAATACTTCATAATCTTATTTTTTTGTTTTCCCCAGTTTAAAGTGCTCTCTATTATGTAATTTCATATTTTTTTCCAGGATTCTTTGAAGTTTGATGTGATGCATGGAGACTTTTCTTAGTATCAATTATAGCTTTTCATAGTTAAAGTGGTTTCTACATCTTGCAGAAAAGCATTGTTTACCCAAATTGGAGGTTTGTACCAGTGCTTTCTACATCATAAAAAAAAGACAAGATTTGATATTAAAACCAAACTAGCAAGTTTAAGACCATGTACCACATGTAAACAGTATGCAGTGAGGAAGGGGCAAACAGCAAAGCGAGCAAGAGAGAGAAACATAAGGAAAGAGCCAGTAGAAGTTTGCACTGAGGTCATCTTTTCGTAGTAGCATTTTGCACTTTGCACCTTGAAATGCACTGGTGCATGTACCCTGGGAGGCCCTATTGTAGCCAAATGGCCATTTAGTTATTGAGAAATGGTTTTACAATTTGGCTTTTGAATATTCACTTAATGATATTGTAGTGTTCACGCTGTACAATATTTGGAAAGGCGAGCTTGGTAAATGTGTGTTTTGTAATAATTTGTATTTCAACTTCTGTAAATGAGGTAAGGGAAAATACAGCATTGTGTGGTCTGTAAATATTTAAAGAGGGAGGTTTGATAATATAACTTTTATTAAAATAATATGGAGCATAGACCAATAATGGCATGTTTGCTCCTCTCTTATGCAGCATTTAACTACAGTTGAAATCCTCACAACTGTCTTATCACTGAGGTGTCTATAATATAATTCACTTTCTAAAGACAAGGCAAGCCCACAATCATGTACTGTACCAACCCCATGGAGTGTAAAATGAGTACAGAGCGAAAAAAAATACCAACTTCAATATCTCTTATGTGGTAAGAGTTTAGCTTCCCTTCAAATTGCTGTTATTAACTATGTATTGCCACTTCATTAAGCCCACTCTTTTTTCCCTCTCACTTGTGCACTGTCTAGCATAAGGTAATGTAAGTAACTCTTACTTTGGCTGCACCATGTCCTTTTTTAAATTGAGTTGATTTTTCTCTTCCTCATAGTTGCATCTTTTAAATAATCTGTATACCCTAAAAGTAATTTTTGAGTCTGGCTTCAGAACACTGTAAGTTTGTCTCACCACTAAAGTACAAGCCATTACATAAACTCACACCTGTACTGTTCCTATTTAAAGCAGCAACTGATCATCTTCTTTTCCAATTTCACCCTCCTTGTGTGCCATGACATACAAGTGAGCACCTGCGGTCAGATGCCTGTCCAGGAGCAGAGAAATTCTGGATGTGAGGGATCATCCAGGATAAGGATCAACTCAATCCCTGGTCTGAGGGTGAAGAAGTAAATTATGTGAAATGTTGGAACAGTGGATGAATGGAAAGGTGATTATGGAGAAATTAGTGCAATTTATGTGAGACAGAATATTGTAAGACCCCAAAAGAAAATCATTTATGTAAATATTTATTGAAAATGTAATTTATTTTTGGTGTTGATACGAGTTAGTTGAGTAACAAAAACGTGTTGCTATTGTTCATTGTTACAAAAAAAATTAAGTTTGTTTAAAGATGTCATAAATATTTCTATATTTAAATTTAATATATATGTATAAATAAAAGAATTATATGTGTTCAATAATAAAGGAAAGAGAGAATAGCTAAAGATTGCTTCCCTAACAATACAGGAACTATTTGATGAACGCATACGCGGATGTACACAAAAAGAAGGTAGCATCATGTGATGTGGTGCTAGAATTTGTTAATAGCGTCTGTGTGCTTGATATGAGAAGACGTGTTTTTATAGTGCTCTTGGATGTGAGTAGAAAATTCACTAAACTTTCATGAAGCTTTTGGTCTAAAGTTGTTAAAAAATTGGAAAGACTATCCATATAATATAAATTGGTGCGACGAAAGGTAATTTAAGTGTAGAGCCGAGAAAAAGTGTTAATAAAGTAATATATTATAGTGAGGTAAGAGTGTTTATTCATTCCATCTAGTACCACGACCTGGGGTAGAAAAAGAATCTCATAGCTCAGCGCATACAAAGCAACATATAAAAACAGCACCAAATGGTAGGGGAAACTGGGAAATGGTGGTGCCATGGCCAAGCGGTTAGACCACTTGCCTACCACCTAGGAAGCCTGGGTTTGATCCCAGGGACCCACACATGGTATTCGCGGTGAACAAAGTAGCATTTGGGTGGGCTTTTTCCAGGTTCTCCAGTTTTCCTCGCCATTCATTCCACCAATTGCTCCATTATCACCTTTCCATTCATTCATCTTGCCTCTATTTCATATCATCCTCTTCCTCATTATCATACTGGTACTGGGCTGACCACTGGTCTCCAGGTCTTCACTCTGTCCAGTCCATTGGTTTTTCAGCTCCCTGACAGGCGTCTGACACTAGGTACTGGCTTGTAGGTCCTAGGGGGTATAAGTCCTACATATACCTATGCAATGCATACAGTGTTGTAATGACATACACTTGGATTGATTTCAAGTGACAGCATTTTAGTGCCACCCTTTTCTTTGATGTTAAGTTTAGGGGAGAGAGAATATCTTGAAGGACTGCATCGGGCATTTGGGGATCTTTGTCTTTCACACTCTATGATTTATCAATGGTTTGTAGAGTTTAGAAGAGAAAGGGATTCATTCAAAATGAAGATTATACAGGACCAGCTACTAATGGATGAAAATGTGATGAAAGCAGCATAGGCACATGTTGCAGGAACATCATTGTTGTCAATATTATTAAATTTAAGAAGCCTGAGTACTGGATCATTAGCAGTGAACACCATCCTTAAAGAAGAACTATGTTAGGAAGCTCTGCACTTACTCAATCCCTGTCTTGTTACAAATGAGCAAAAACGGGCATGCACGCAATGGTGCTAGAAAATGACTGAAGCATTTAAAAGCTGGTTATACCAGTATGATACAGAAATTAAGTGATAGTAATCAGTTTGGTCTTCTCAGGAAAGGATTCCCTAATGAAAGTAAGGCCAGCAAGAAGTATTAGCAAGAAGATGATTTGTCCATTCTTCTCAGCTAGTGGCCATATTGTGACAATTTTGCTTGAGGGAGAAAAGTCTCGCTGCCAGATGGTACACCATAAAAGTGTCTGCCAAATTGTTTACTGAACTGAAAACAATGTGCAACTGCAACAAGCGCCGCAATAGAAACAATCCAGTCAGATATTAGTCTCATCCTCCCTACAGCTCAGATCTGACACCATGCAACTTTTTTATATTCCCCAAAATAAAAAAGATTAGTGGTTGATGATTTGAATCACCTGGTGGCACCATGGCCAAGTGGTTAGATAATTTACCTCTCACCAAGGCGGCTCGAGTTTGGCACCAGGGTACTGCATGTGGGATATGTGGTGATGAGGTGCCATCTGAGTGGGCTTTCTCCAGATTTTCCAGTTTCTTCTTCTTTACCTGATTACCCTCCCCTTAAGAAGTGTGATCAAAAATTTTCCAGAATGGGTTCACAAGAATTTTATCATTGAGCTGTCTTCAATTTTTACTCAAGCATTATACCAGCACTCTCTTCTGATAAAAATGAGAGGTCATATGCCTTTCTGCAACCTTGCAGTACAGAAGTGGAAGCTCTGAAGTGAATTTAGGTTTTGTACTTGCCACATTATGAAGAAGAGAGTACAACAGGGGCAGTTCCTCTGTATGTGCTACTGTGCTGCAGCACGCTAAACAATTTCAGAAATAATCAACTTGAAATATTTTACAACACTTTAGTTATAAAGGAGCTTTGATTATGTACAATATGAGTTATTATTACTAGTAGTGTGCTGGACAGACACAGCATGCATTGTCCACAGCAGCACGGAAGAGCACTGTAAGATAGCAATGTTGTATGTTCACCCTTCCTTTCCCCTTCCCCACCTACTCTGCCTTCGGTGGAATTTACGCTATACTGTGCTGCAATCAGTTACGCACATTCCACTAGTCAGCTTGCTTGCACATGTGCAGGAAGTAACCATGTTAAATAAAACTCGTGGAAATGATTTCAGTGGACTCTCTGTTAAAGAATTAATTTTCTACTTGGTCTTTAGAAGAAAAAATTCACGTGGGAAGAAAAGCTACTGTTGCTTACATAAGAGATTTTCATAGTGACATTTTTGCAAAATATTCATGGATGTGCAGCTGTGAAGTTCGAGATGCATTTTTCTGCTTTCCTTGCCTGTTGTTTGGAAGTAATGATTCCTAGTCAAAAAGTGGTATAAAGGATCTAGATCAGTGTTTCTCAAACTATGGGTCCTGACCCAGTGGTGGGTTGCGGGCGATGTTTTGGTGCGCCACGGAAAAACCTGTCAGGTCTACAAAATGCTTGCTGAATTAGAATATGATGGTATTTTTAATTAACATGCATATTATCATACTATATTTACTTTTTCATGAGTGGTTAGTATGTAGTAATTTAACTTATGGGTAGCGTGAAGTTTAATATCTTTCAAGATGGGTCCCGGACTCAAACAGTTTGAGAACCACTACTCTAGACCATTTAAATGAATATACAAATAAGCATTTATTGAGTAAGAAACACTTGAGTAACCTTCTGAATCTCACTACTCTTGGTGCAGTAAACATTGGTGTACAGCTCAGTTCTATATATAGCAGTCTCTTAAACTAAAAAAGGAAGAAATTGAAAAAAAATAGTTATATTTTATCAAAAATAATAAACTGCATTAAACTGTGTGGTGCATTTGAATTGGCATTAAGGGCACACGACGAGACAAAAGAATCTGAAAATTCTGGAATATTTTTTAGGACTTAATTAACTTACTAGCTAGTGTCGACAGTAAACTGTTCAAATGTATGCTGTACATCTGCCAGAACAAAATAAAAGAAGAACTGAAGGAGACAAAATTTGTTGCCTTAATGGCATATGAGACTACAGGTGCATCAGAGCATCAGCAATTGATTCTCATGTATCAATACGAGATTAACGATGATACCTACGAAAGGTTTTAGGGTAGTTTTTTTTTAGCCTAATGGACAGGCTGCCATAAGATTATCCAAGAGTCTACTTACAGAGTTAAACAGTCATTTCAAGTCAACACCAAACAAAATCATTGCACAAACATTTGATGTCACTGCTGTCATGAGGGGAATAACAAATGGTGTACAATCTAAAATAAGAGAACATTATCCTCTGACACACTATGAACACTGTTATGCCCATCAGAAAAATCTCTAAATGGAGAAAGCTGCTTTGCAAAAGAAATCAGCAGGAGTGTTTTTCTCCACCCTGTCAGGATTTCCTGCTTTCTTCTCACACTCACCCCAGCCTATGTCAGTTCTCCAAAAAATCTGTGAATGTTGTATTGCTGCAGGTTCTGCCACTAGATGGAATATGTCCTGGACAGTGAGTTGTATTTTTGAAAATATAGAAGCACTTATTGAAAGTTTTCTTGACCTTGAGGCTTCATTTTCAAAAAGCATGGGAAGAGAAGCAAGAGGACTAAGATACAACTTGCAAGACAGCAAATTTCTGTTCTGGTTAGACTTTTTTCACCTTTTAATGCCTCATGTTAATATCCTCTACAACCAACTGCAGATGAGGAAAACTGATTCCATTAAAGTTAGCCATTCAGTGCAAAACTTTATGCAGATGATCGATGGACTATGCAAAAACTTGGATACTGCCTCTACCGAAGAAGATCAACATGGAAATAAGCGGAAGTGGACCGCAACAAAATGGCTGATGCTAAAGAGGTCTGCGATTGCACCACAACAGAGACGAAATACTGGTTTGAGTCAATATCTCATCTTGAACGTTGTAAGCTCTTAGACACAGAAAATTGCTTGAATATCTTTGAAATTTTCCAGAGCATATTCTAGACTTGGTAATGACATATCCCATGTTAAACAGGAACAAACTAAAATCAGAGCTTTCAATTATCTATGAAAGGCCAGAATTTCATCATGGGAGTGGGGCATTACCACTATTTAAGATGCTCTATTCAAACAATCTGTTTGAAGCTTTTGATGAAATAGCAAATCACAATCCCTATAACTATAGCAGAATCGGAGCATTGCTTCTCTTTATTAAAGTGGATCAAGTGCTTCTTAAGGAACATAACAAAACAGGATCAACTCTTGGCACTCACGATGCTCTCTGTAGAAAAGAATCTAGTTTTGAGAGCATCAAAGGCTTCCACATCAAAGTCATCAACATGTTTGCTGGCATTAAAAATTGTCGGATCGATTTGCTACTATAATCAGAAACAGGTGAGTAGATTTACATTGCCGCTGTATGAGCATACAGCATGCTATCCGTTAAATCCATGAGCTGCCACTGGAGTGCAAACATCAAATTTTGCTTCAAACTCTGTAAAACTGCAATAAAAGCCTATGAAATGTTAAGAATAGCTTACAAGGAGGAAGTAATGGGCAAAACAAAATTATTTAAGTATTTTTTTCAACATTTAAAAGCAGTGTGACATCAGTTAAGGACTCAGATTGTTCAAGCTGACTCTCTTCCAGCAAAATTGACGAAAATATGAATCAGCTGAGGGAAATGGTATTAAATGATAATCATTTTACAATATAGGAGACATTTCCGATGATTAGAATGCATCTTTGGAAGTGTTGATAGAATTTTTAAAAGCAATTTAGGTATGAGGAGCATTGTCACAAACTTTGTGCTCAGTCTCCTTTTGTGGACATGAACAAATCCTTTTATGTCCATCAATTTTATTTTTGGATAAAATAGGATGAATACTGTTCCCCACTCTAGAGATTCTCCAAATTTGGCTCCACTGGGCATTGTTCTTTTCCTGCAACTTAAAATGTGGTTCTGAGGACACCATTTTGGGGACATTGATGTTATTCTCCATGAATCACAGAAGGCTCTGAATGTGTTTAAGGAAGATGACTTCCAGAGGTGCTCCCAGCAGTGACTTAAGCACTGGAATAAGTATATCAACTTCCAGGAGGGTGACAGTGCACAATAGACAAGTCAAAGTTGTTGTTTTTGTTGTTGTTGTTGTCTAATGCCGGATTTCTGACAATGAAGTCATTAATCCTCTTGCTCTCCAATATTTTTCACTGATGGATGGGGCACTAGAAGTGGCCGGGCATATTTGAAGGTGGTCTCGATCCATTTCCTCTTGCAGATCACATAGAGGACAGGGTGGTGAAGAATATATCCCAATTCTGTTTAAATGTTTTGCCAGACAATCATGTCCTGTAATCAACCTGAAGGTTGTAACTGCCATTGTTGTTGTTGTTGGCTAATGCTGGATTTCTGACAATGAAGTCATTAATCCTCTTGCTCTCCAATATTTTTCACTGATGGATGGGGCACTAGAAGCATTGTGGTGTTGTGTTTATGACCTTATTCTAGAAACTTTTTGATCATATCTCATATACCTACAGAAGTGCTGCCACTGTACATTGTTGGAAGCACCCAGACTTGCACACATTACTATCTGAACTTCAATCTAAAACTATGATGACCTGCTTTACCCTACCACAACTCATTGTTGCTCATTCTCAGAACTTTTAGAGTGACCCTAATTGAACTGAATTTATATTTTAATATAATCATGGCATGTAATACGTACTCTGATTGGTAATCAGAGGATATGGTTGGTGAATTTATTTTGATAATTCTCCCGGCCAGGTTGGTGAGACCCATAAACCAATGACAGGTGTGGTCCTGCAGACATTCTGGGGGTTGTGAGAGAGTGATGTGACCGCCAAAACATAAAAATATGGTGCTCTCTTAAAAGCGGTTACTATACTGCTATTGCTCTATGAGTGAAAAATATTGTAGAGCAAGAGGATTAATGACTTCATTGTCAGAAATCCAGCATTAGCTAACAACATATTTTAATAAACATTCTTTCATGGTGGCAGTGCATAGACTAAGACAACCTGCCTTGACTTACCACAACTCATTGTCACCCATTCTCAAAACTTTCAGAGTAACCCTGTAAATGAATTGAATTTATATTTTAATCATAGCTCTTTCACAGTGACAGTGCATAGACTAAAGTGGAAAGCAGATTGGATTAAAATGTAATACCAAGGCTGGACTCAATCTATCTTTGGCTATTCATACCAACGATGCATCTATAAGCTATCAAGAAGAGATTCTCACATGTACAATAAACTCTTTCATGCTTTCTAATGGAAAATGTCAATTAAGCCCAAATTTACATGACAATATGATGCGTCATCTTATTTCAGTCAGATGGTCCTAATTGCTTGAATGATAAATTGCTGCATCTATGGATTAGTCAAGGTGGATTTATTGCATGACTTGCTTGATTTCTTGATTTGAATCCCACAGATTTCTTTGTCCAGGGATATTTAAAGTCCCGGACTTATGCAACACCATACTGGATATTGACATTCTGCGGGAATGTATACATACTGGATTTGAACAGATACAAAACACTCTAGGATTTGCAACAGCATGGAACGCATGCATCAAAGCAGGCAGAAGCCATCTCAAGTGATTTCTACAATCTTAAACTTTGTCTTGCAACTTAGCAAACATTTATTTTCAGATCATACTCATATGAACTTTTTTTACTGTTTTGATATTGGGAGAGCATCCCCAAAATATTTCATGCCAATAAAGACACACTCTTATATGCCAGAAATTAATGTAGACTATAACAAAAGGGGATTAAAACTTAATATTGAAAAATCAAAGTATATGGTAATAGCTTGAATGAAACAAGATTTGAAGCTTGAAAATCAACATGTTACTAAACAGTGTTATAAACACAGTATTTGAGTGCAAAAATCATAAATGCTGGCAGAAATATTGAAGTAAAACAGCAAATAAGGAAAGGAAAAAATTTTTATGGTATATTTTGGGGCAAAAGATAGCAAGAGAAACTAAAAGAAAAATGTACAACTCTATTGTTAACAATACCAAAATATGCCATTCAAAAATAACTAAAACAAAAAACATTTGGCATGGGAAGTGGCTTATTGATAGCACTCAGCTTGAATAACCACAAGAGATAAAACTAGGAATAAGAAAATAGGGTAGGAAATAGACATAAAAAATGTATCTCATATGGCGGGTGTGCATTTTGCATATTTGCATGTTTTTTTCTTGGACTTGACTGTATGCAGACAAAGGATAAAAGCATTTCTCATTGTTTGGAAACAAACTTAATGCGGAAGTAAATATTTTATTTGGCAAAATATTAAATTGTGATAGTTTAACAACACACTCTTTCGCTATCTAAGCCAGCAATGTCTACAATGAACACTGACTGCATTGTTAAGAATGCAAGTACATTTTTATCTGTCACAATCACATGCCGACAGCATTCTTTCTCAACAATCGAGTTGATTTAAAGCAAGTACGAGTAGCTTTCCAAGTATTTATTCAGTTGGTTGCTGGTGAGTTGCATCAAAATACCCAAAGACAAAAATGCTAGCATTAGGCTTCTAGTAACCTGGGTTGAAGGAGAGAAGACTTTGATATTTGATGGAAAATATATATTTTGTCAAGCTTGTTCAAAGAAGGTAAGCTTTTACACTGTTTAAAAAGATTTATTTACAAATGTATACACTTTCTCTACCCCAAACCTTAAGGTTTGTATGAAAAGAAAGAATAGCATTTGTCCAAATTTCCATATCTAGATTTTATTAGAGATATGCATCTTAAAGTGTCCTAATTCCAAACAAGCATTTTAGAGACGTTCATACACATGTTACACCATAGCTCAAAAACGAAAAGTCACCAAAATATCAAATCATATTTACAGTATTAACTTTGGTACCACAGAAGATTGTCATACTAATCAAATTCCCTACACCAAAAATTTGTTTACTTCTAAAACACTGCAGTAGTGTACTTGAAAATGCCTCTAACGATTTTGATCAAATTATGATAAAGTATTAAGATGGCAAACATTATGCACACCCTAAATTTTCTGGGATTAGTCACAAAAAAAAATCCATGCATAAACTTGAAAATGACAAATGGTAGGAAAAAATACCACTGACGGAAAAAAGTATATCTTGTTAAATGTTTATATCATGCGGGTGTTTTTTTCATACCAATAACTGTTTTAGTATTCAATTTTATTTTTATTTTTTTTTTTATATCTGGTAAACGGTAAACGATAGGGAATATATTTTTTAAAGCTAAAATGTAGAACTCTTTAAAGACACAATGTATGTCCTAGGACTTTTTTGTAACAGATTTACCAGATAGAAAGGGATCTATTTTTTTGAATGGTACAAAGGGTGTAGTACCCTTAAATTCGTAGAAGGCAGAGAAAGTCGTTACTGATACATATTAAAAATGTATTTATTGACAAAGTCATATTATGTTATCTACTTTGGTCTTTTAAAGTTCAACAATTTTTTAATTAATAGGTAAACTGCACGTAAAATTCCTAGTGGATCAGCATTTGCAGACTACATCTCATATAAAAAATGCAATGAAAATTAATTTTCAACCTTTGCTGAATTTAAATCCAAAGCAAAATGAAAATGATAAGTTTAGTGCAAACCTGTCTGATGCCCTATTAGCAGCTAATATGTCTCAGAGGAAACTGGATAATCAGTGTTTCACAGATTTTAGCAGAAATATGCTAGAAGACAGTTTTCCAGCGAGTCCACATTGAGGAAAAATAATTCGGTGCACTGTATGAAAAAGTAAGTTTTGTCATTTAATGATGTTAATTAAAGTTAATTGTTTAAAATGTTTTTCTAATCTGTGTATTTTAAAATAGTTTTTTAAATAAATATTAAAACAATAACATGTTGGTAGATCCTCCAAGAAATTAGAAAGAACATAGGAGACTCACTTGTTTGGGTTTCCGTGGATTAAACTACAGACTCTTGTGGAAAATATGTTGCTAGTGTGGTTGTAGGGAAAATGGATTCCATTGATGCTGGAACCCCGCATATGATTATGTGTACTGTCTTAAAAAAGACCAATCATGCAACCATTGCAAGGACAGTGAGAAGTGCATTGCTTAAGTATTATTATGAAAATGAGCAAACAAATGTACTCATATATTAGAAAATGACTTGTGTATAAAGTTTCTTCTATTTTTAGGCTTATTGTGTCCAAGTAAAGAACATGAAGAGAGAATCTTGGCATTCTTAACTGACAGTGCAGCATATATGCTAAAAGCAGTAAGGGCGCTTCAAGATTTTTACCTCAGAATGACCCCCATTACTTGTGTTGTCCATGGCCTACATCGTGCCACTGAAGAGATTCGTTCACAACATCCTAAGACTAACAATTTAATTTCTTCAGTTAAAAAAGTGTTTGTAAAGGCTCCGACAAGGACTGCACTATTCAGAGAAGAACTACCAGAAATTCTCCTACCACCTGAGTCTATATTAACTAGGTGAGGAACCTGGATCACTGCTTCTATTTACAACTGCTCGCACATTGAAGATATTAAGAAGGTTGGTATTCTGAGTTATCTAAGTTAAATTTAAATATTTCCACTTGCATTGTGCAGAGATATTTTATTTACTTAGGATCACAGGTTAACAGATAATTTACAAAGTTTAAACAGACAAAAATAATTATTTGACATGAAATTAAGATGTAGGGCTTCAAATCTGACTACTAAAAAAAGCTCACAACTCTTAACCAAATACATGGATAAATTTTATAAACAGACTAAATAATAGGGTATTTTATGGGCTCACTGTATTCAGCTAATTAGCTTTTTAAAAATATAAACCATTTATTTTTCTTATTTTTCTATCTCAACAGAAAAATGTTGAGTTTAATACTAAGGGAAAAGCCTAGAATTGTCCTTATTTTCTTCATACTTAATTGTTTATGTGCTTGTTCTTGGGTGCTTAATTTGCTGAGTCCAGAAGATGCAGCCCGCATTAATTCAGCAATATTGGCAGCAGATGACGTAAATATTCAAAGTCAACTTTTGTACATAGGTGCACACTTCAAGACACTTCCAAAAATAATTATGCAACTTGTGAAACATGATCTCCAGCTGACTATTGTGGTAAATTTGTTGAACATTGTCAAAACCTTTTTCAATCAACTACTAGGGCCAATGGGGAGAATTCTAAGTGAGAAGATGAACAAAATTGAGTAACGAAATCCAGGTTTGAAAACAGTTAAAAAGATAATTGGAATTCTACAAGGTGAGTCCCAAACTGTTGAAAATTATACACCTAAAGAAATAGCAGTGTTTCAGTACTGTCCAATAAATTCTTGTGAAGTTGAAAGGACATTTTCTGCATATAAGAACATTTTAACTGATAATCGAAAAAATTTACATCTGAAAATTTGGAGAAATACATTGTAATTTGTTGTAATACCAATAAGAGTGAAATTTAATGTGAATATAGGTACATGGATGTCCTCTAATATAAGGACGGTACTTGTTAAATTATTTGTTTCGGAGCAAATAAAATACTTTAAGCTGTGCATATTTTCAAGTTTTGATGTATATTTTCTTCATTTTTTAAGCATATTTTCATGATAAGGAAATAAAGAAGCTATTAACACTGAAGCAACAAGAATCTAAAGTAAGAACAAATTAGAGACTAAAAGCTTCACTTATCTTAGCACCAAAGAACTTGCAATATTACTAAGATAAGTGAAGCTTTTAGTTTCTAATTTGTTAATACTTAATATAAATATTTTCATGAATTTTAGTGTATATAAATCTGCAGCCTACTCATATGATACTTCAATGAAACTATTAATAGGATTGAATATATGATGCATATGGGTACAGATATGTTATCAAAGACTGCTTTGGAATGGATGCCACCAAGGATTGAAAAAGAGATGAAAACCATGAAGGAGACAAAATTAAGATAAGGACAATGGATAGATTGGACAGAAGGGTTTTTGGCAACATGACAGGCTGTCTAGTTCAAAGCATATTTGGCTGACAGAAGCTGTTGTAAACATTGTAAAACAGATGGCAGCATTTGCTGCCAAAACAATTGTTCAAAAGTAACATAACATAGTAAGTGAAATGAAAGTGTAATCAATGAAAAAACTGAAGCAATATGAATCAAACAAACAGAATAAATGTTTAGAGACTAAGGTTCATTTGTCTTTGATAAATTGTGAATATTTCAAAAGACAGAGTAGGTTTCATGAATCATTCATTCACATCTTTAGTGTTTCTTTATTATGGTCATCATTGTTAAGTGATACATTTTTTCTTAATGTATTACCAACATTGAAAGCAAAACAAATTTATTTACAGAATCAATTGGCATTATTTCAAAATTCATTACACGGTCCTTATTTGTCAAAATTAATATCTTTTCCCAAACCATTAAATCTATGGTACATTTTATTGTTTTAATAATTTAATCTCTGGATTTATTTCATGATTAAATGACCTAAAATGATTCACTGATGCTGATTTATCAATCTGTTTATATTTGATATTACTAAAATATTCCTTTAATCTGGTTTCCAAATGACATTTAGTTTTAACAATGTGAAATGGTCATTTAATCATGAAATAAATTCAGAGGTTAAATTACCAAAACAATAAAATGGAACATAGATTTAATGAGTAGGCGTAGGCTTTCACGGCCGGTGTTTGAAAGTCTACAAAAGTCTTCCGGGCTGATTTGCCGTGGTCTGCTGGAGTAACTTGGTCCAGATGTTTCGTCCACTACTGCGGTGGACATCATCAGTGGCATGGTCGAAGTCTTCTTGGTGAAGGTACAGTTGTGTCTGAGGCGTTGACTGTCTGGGATGCGGATTTTATACACGGAGGGGTCTTTTCTGATTGGCTCTGGGCTCGCTGAGGCAGTGTGGTTGGTGGGAGGGGGCTAGCGGGCTCAACAAAACTTGGTACCCCGTCATCGATAACATTAAACAACACAGACAGTCAAGCAACACAAACCAATCAGAATCCAGTAGTGCCCGAGATGCAGTTAGCCCCCTCCCACCAACCACACTGCCTCAGCGAGCCCCGAGCCAATCAGAAAAGGCCCCTCCGTGTATAAAATCCACATCCCAGACAGTCAACACCTCAGACACAACTGTACCTTCACCAAGAAGACTTCGACCACGCCACTGATGTCCACCGCAGTAGTGGACGAAACGTCTGGACCAAGTTACTCCAGCAGACCACGGCAAATCAGCCTGGAAGACTTTTGTAGAATAGATTTAATGGTTTGGGAAAAGACTCATTTTTAAGAATAAGGATAATGTAATGAATTTTGAAATACTGCCATTTGATTCTGTCAACAAATTTCTTTGCTTTCAGTAGTAGGTAATACAATAGAAAAAAAATGTTACCTAGCATCTGTAACAATGGGAACCATAATAAACAAAAACATTGAAGGTGTGAATGAATGATTCACAAAACCTTGGTCTGCCTTTTGAAATATTCGCAACTTACTGAAGATAAGAGAAAATTAGTCTCTAAATATTTATTGTATTTGTTTGATTTAAAGTGCAATCATCCTATTCATAAATTTTAACCAAATTATAAAATAAACTAATAACAAGAATATTTTTCACTAAAATATTCCTATATTGCCACAATGTAATAGGTACTGTTCTAGTTACTTGTATGTTGTAGATAATTCACTGTTTGTCTGTTTTATACTATTGGAATAGAAATGCATATAATATTGTGATGGTGTTTTAAAGCTTGACAGATTTCTGCTCTGCTATTGTGTTATAGATGTAGATTTACAGAGGTTGGTATACCTGTATGAGTCCTGTTGCTCGTAGTACTCATCCCCGTAGTATTGATCATCGTACAGTGTTGTCTGTCTCTCCAGACTGGGCCGTCGATTCGTACCTGCAACATAATATCACATACTTACATATTGTTCTTGCTTCAGAGCCAATAGGACTGCAGTAAGTGAACATAAATTATTAGTTTCTTACTGTCTTACGTATTAAACTATATTGTTAAAATTCAAATTGGTTAAAAGTAGACTAAATTACGTATCCCACCAATGTTAAATTTACTTTATCACCCATTATCTCAGAGACTACTTAAAATGTTGGTCTGAAATTTTTACAGCTATCTAGTTTACTGATCTAAATTTATGCAAAAGTGGTTTATTATGAAGATATTGTTTTATTAATTACACAGAAATTTTATCAAAATTCATTAGCAATTAATTTTTTAAAACATAGCCAATCAATTTCTTAACATCAAAGTATGTCATTAATATCATTGAGTTAATGTTTTCATTATATGAAATTTGATTTAGTTATCTTCAATATGAGAGAAACTTCATTTATGTCAGGAAATGTCATTCAGATAAAGCACTGTTCAAAGTAAAAACGGAGAAAGAAAACCTCATATAGCTATACATATACATTTACAAAGTAAAAGTCAGATTGCTTGGACGTACAGAACTGCCATATTTTAAAATAGTGCCAATTTTTATAACAAAGCTTCCCTTAGATGATGTGCTGAAATGTATCTCTCCATTGCAAGGACTATTGAGTCTTTCTTTTTTCTGTGAAGTGATATAGAACTCAGAATACAAAGTGGCAGATGCACTACTGCTTTTGCATACACTCACATGAATTTTTTGTAGAAATTATTCTTACAAATGCTTACTCCCCTACTTCATGTTAATCAAGATAAATGTTTTCAGCAATAATCTTATCACTAATTTTCTTGTAGGTGCAAGGGGAATGTGAGAATACAGCAGGCTTTAAGCGACAGTCAAATATTTTAAGGCAAGGAAGCATGGGAAGAAGAAAGCAGCGCAGGAAATCGCCGTCTACACCGGGCAATGGAGCCTCATCGTCCCGGGAACCTGAAACCATCGCCACACCAGAAAATGTTGAGGCAGTCAGCGCAGTCGCCGTAGTTCCGTCCGGAGCCACACCTAGCGCCACTACACCGCAGCTAGAGAACCAATCACCAAGCCAGAGAGTCAGCTCCCCGGGAATGGTAGTGGGAGTGCCAGTCCCGGGATTGCCGGCTTCACCACAGTCTACCGCCCATCTTCCGGACATCTCACCATCGCCGCCTGCACACTCTGGTCCCTTCCAGGGGACCAGTGTCATCATACGAGGAGTGCCTCGAGACATCCCTGAGAGACATGTACTACACGCGGCAAGACAGAAGTGGCCCTCTGCAGTGAGGGCCACTCGCATCATCACCTCTCAGGGACCTTCACCACTGCTTCGAATCGTCTTCGCAGACATCACCGACAGCGAAGCTGCCTTGAGGACGGGTCTAACCCTACTCGGGCGACGCCTGCTCGTCGAGCCAGCCAGAACCACCAAACGAGTGCCATGCCGCCGATGCTGTCTATTTGGTCATGACGTCACCACATGCAACGCTGCTCCCAGGTGCCACTATTGTGGGGCCCAGTGCCTCACACAGGACTGCACCAGCCACGACCTACGCAGAAGACGCCGGTACTGCGCCACCTGTAATGGCTTCGGCCATTTCACAGGCCAGGCGCAGTGCCCATGTTACCCAAGAGCTTCGTCTTCGCAACCAGCACCAGCCATCGCAGATTCACAGCCTCTTCGCCAACCAGCACCTGCCACCGCAGCCTCACAGCCTCCTCGCCGTCTAACACCAACCAACGCAGTATCTTCACCAGCGCAACAGCACACTCCAACCGTCGCCGCCACTGCAAGAGCATCACTGCCCAGGAACGATACAGAGGACATCCGCCACGACGTCCATCATCTTCACCAAAGACTTGACAAAATCGACGAGACCTTACTTCAAATCACCGCTGCCGTGTCCACCATAGCCACCTCTACTGCTACTGTCCAAACTCAACTGCAAGACGCCATAGACGCAGGACGCAAGCAACACAACTCCACAACTGGCCGTTTGACGTCACTTCGCACAGACATCCGGAGAAACAACAAGAAAACCAACTCTCATCGAAGGATACACAGTAAAGCTATCACTTTAATTCACCAACGATTTCTTCAAAATTACGTCGACTTCAACGCAGCAGTAAAAATCCTGGAACAACTCTGCACCACGACCTGGAATCTGGACGACTACACCACTACCTCCATGGACTCTATACAACAGACACTTCAACAACTAATGGCAAACCAAACTGCAACTACAACCACGACACACGAAGCCTACACGCAGACCGACATACTCATATCAGAAACCAACAGACAGACCTGGACCTCTTCGCCTCAACTAGCAACGCCAACTCCACAGACAACTGAACGCAGGATACCAACACAGGAAGAATTCGACCGCTTCAATAGATATGGTTTTCACAGCCATCCAGGACGTCCCTGCGACTTCAGGTGCAGAAGAAGGCTCTGCAGTGCAACCGGCCTTGAAGCCACTGATTTCCTACACACTTGAAACTCAAGTGCCACCGCAGACATCGCAGTTCCTCGGAACCCTCTACACAGCCTCCGCCGTAAATAAGTATACTCCTTACTCCTAACCATATCCCACGTCTACATCCCGTGTGTGACAGTCAGGACTTGTTCATGACTGTCACCCGGCAATCCTTACGCGATGCCGGTAATTTTACCGGCTATACACCAACGCACTGCGAGGGTGCTTAGGCGGTACCTCCCCACTTACGTCACACTTCTTCCCTTATCCCCCCGAGAAAACTCCATCCCATAACCCATTTCCATCCCCGGCGTAATAAGCCAACTCTTTCTCCCGTCCAACTCTCTTTCTGTCTCCCCTTTCAAAAAAAAAAAAAAATAAAATAAAAAAAAAAAAATAAAAAAAAAAAAAAAAAGAAAAAAAAAATATTTTAAGAGCTGGTTGCTATGTGATAGCTATGACATTCTATTCTCTTTGCATATCCAGAACACAAAATAATGAACAACAACTTCCCATTTCAAAAACATTAGATATTTGAAAATACAAACATATATCAAGGAAATTTGAATTGTTTATTATAATTGAATAAAGATGATTTTATTTACTGCATCTTATGTATAAAAGTGTATTGAAATAAATCATATGTATTTATTTTCTTCTTGAATTTGAATGATTTAATTAGAAATATGTTGTTGTTAGCTAATGCTGGAATTTTAACAATGAAGTCATTAATCCTCTTGCTCTCCAATATTTTTCACTGATGATATTGAAGAGAGCAATAGCAGTAATAGTAACCGCTTTTTAGAGAGCACCATATTTTTATGTTTTGGCAGTCACATCGCTCTCTCACAACCTCCAGAATGTCTGGAGGACCACACCTGTCGTTGGTTTACGGGTCTCACCGACCTGACTGGGAGAGTTATCAAAATAAATTCACCGACCATATCCTCTGATCACCAATCAGAGGACGTATTACATGCCATGACAGGTCAGCATGTTAGGGGTTAAGATTTTATAGAGAAATGGAGAGGTTGGAAAAATAAAGACTCCCTAGCCCTCGTGAACCCTAATAGCATCGGGGTCAGAAGAGAACAAGAGATGACCAAGGTAACGTCAGATAGAAAAGTTACAGTGAGGAGCAAAACACCAGTAAGTGGAAGTAATGTTCTGCTCAGCTTGGGTACCTTGTGGTTGCTATTCACATATCCCCTAGACGGAGACCCCTTTGTCATAATTAGAAATATTAATAATATTAATAATTCTTAATTTACTCAAAAAGGATATGTATTGGACATAAATTAGTATCCTGATTAGATCTACATTTTTTGTGTGGAAAGATTTTGACAATCATTTACATTTTTAATTAAAATACCTTATGTTTAACCCTGCTGTTATCTTTGGGTCAAGCCTGCCTCTGTAGCGTGATGGTTAGCGTGTCTGCCTCACGTTCAAGAGGTCGCGAGTTCGAATCTCGCTTAGGGTAAGTTATCCAGGTAAGGTTTTTTCCGAGGTTTTCCCTACCTTGAGAAGACGAATGTCGGGTAACTTAAAGCTCCATGGACCTCGGGCTCATTTGAGCATCATTTCACCCATTTCATTTCATTCATTCGTCCGATATGACACAATGTTGGAGGACGTTAATTCAAAAAAAAAGAATCTTTGGGTCAATGTGACCCAACAAGAAGTTTATTTTTGTAGTGCTAATTTAAATTTAATAGCTGATAGATGTAATTTTGTGAATTTTTTCCTCTCCGTATGTACCATTCATAAAAATTTGATTTTTTAAAAAATACTTATTTCATAATTTTATAATTGAAATTATTACACTTGTGTTCTTTGGGTCATAATGATGTGATTGCTTTTAAAACTAATTGATACATATTTTACATTAAATTTCATGTTCCACTATGTACAAATTTATGAACATGCCAATATACACAACAATATAGTGGCCATGTACTTTTGCGACAATGGAAGTATATTGAGGAAATAAATGCAGGAGAATACAAATCAGTTTTGTCGTACTGACTGTTGAAAGAAGATGCAATTTTAGTTGTTGTAGTGAATGGTGATACATTATCATGACAAAATGTTGCTCTACTGAAAGCGAATTGGAAGTATTAGGCAACATATATGATAGTTCAGAGAATATTTCAGAAGAAGAAAACCATACTAGAGAAGAGACAATTTGTCAAATGTGGAAGTAGTTCAATCAAAATTTAGAAACATGCATTGGAGCTTAGTACCCTTTACACAACATGGAAGAGCATCCAGTGCAGACATAATCAAACAAACACCTGGTCCAACCATATATACTACATCCAGAGTGAATGATGTAAAATCTGCTTTTCAAGTAATTATGAACAACACTTTGCAATAGTGTGTTGAAAATTATTAATATGGAGGTCCAAAGAGTGTTTTTTGGCCAACAGGAAGATTTAGCTGGAATTACATTAGATGCCAATGTATACTGGTGATTAATTGCTAACTGATGTTTATAAACAATAATATTTATTGCAACCAAACAGGTGTTTATAAATCATATGGTGAATTAACAAGAAACTTGTGGGCTTCAGATTCAGGTAGAGCCATTTTTTCTGCTACAATGGTACTAAAAATGTTATTTCGCATATCTTAAGTATTAAGTTTTGATAAGTCTGATTAATAGGCACGAAGAGCAATTATATAATATATATATATATAAGGGACTTATGGAAGCAGTGGGTGGAAATACTTGCAAAATTATACAATCCTGGATCAAACGTAACTGATGATGAGCAATTGGTGGATTTCAGAGGCCACTGTCCCTTCAAACAACATACTCCAAGTAAACCTGCCAAATATGGAATAAAGATATAGGCACTGTGTGACAGTGCTTCTTCATAAGTTCTAGAAGTACAAATTTACACAGGGAAACCACCAAGCATAGCATGTGAGAAAATCCAAGATATGTGTGTTGTTATGGATCTTATTTATGAACTAAGAGGATAAAAGTGACAATTTTTTGCACCCTGTATTTTGGGTCAAGTACTTCTCAAAAGGAAACTTACGCTTTGGGGACAGTGAGAAGACAGAGCTTTCTAATTTATTAAAGAAGAGGTCCACAGTTCAAAATTCTATTTCACAAAGGTGCCACAGTTGTGCCTTACATTCCAAAAAAGAACACAATATATAAATGAAAGTTTCTTTGCCTGTGTTTCGATCAATACCAAAGTTACATTACACAACAGTAATTTATCTGGGTTAAACAAGAAGTAAATGCAACTTAATAACACTTAAACTGTTTTCTTAACACTAATTCTTAGAATTTTAGACATTTGCATGATAAACAAAATGTATATCTTGAGTTTCCTAGGAATATCCTATTAACTATCCTCATTGTGAATGACTTCAATGTAATTGGTAAACCATAAGAGCATGACAAATTCTTACCACACAAACAATGTAGTTCTCATTAAAGCATAGAATTTACATTCTATAAAAATGCTTATAGCTTTAACCCTTTTCATTTCTTATTGGTTTGAATTTTTAAATACAAGTGTTAGTTGCATTTCTTATCATGGTCAATTCAACCATGAAAAATCTCTAGGAAGAGATGGAACAAATGCAGTTCCCTGATATCATGTCGGTCTGGGTGACTCAGTTGGTTAGACGCTGGCCTACTGATCCCAAGGTCGCGGGTTCAAATCTGCCCCAGGCCGATGGTTTTTAAGTGTGCTTAAAAACGACAGCTCCACGTCAGTAGATTTACTGGCATGTAAAAGAACTCCTGTGGGACGAAATTCCGGCACACCGGCGACTCTGATGTGATCCTGGCAATTAACAGTGTCGTTAAATAACAAAATAATTAATTTTTTTTTTTCCTGATAACATACCAACAATAGAAGTATAGCATGTAAGCATTTCCTACCCTTTCTTGCTTGAAAGTGTGAAACAAACTTACCTCCAAGTGTGTGTGCTCTCAAAGCCATCACAATCATGTTTATGGAGAAATTCATTAAAGCACACATTTTATTCAACATGGTTGTTGTAAAAACCAAACAAAATACATAGTATGTACAACTAGTACCTTTGCAAAAATGTAGTTGATTGGCCAATAAATGGGGTTATTTTAGAATTTGGTCATAAGGTATAAACATAAACCAATAGGTCTCATTCTAACCAGTTGTTCAGTATGTTATTCCTTCTGAAAAATATATAAGATACCACAAATAAAAGTTGGCTTTGGTTAATATTGGAGTTGCCCAGAATATTGACAGGTAATTATTTTGTTCCACCTATGTACATTATGCATTTAACTTTCCATTTCTCTAATTTCTCTATAAACTCTTAACCCCTAACATGCTGACCTGTCATGGCATGTAATACGTCCTCTGATTGGTAATCAGAGGATATGGTCGGTGAATTTGTTTTGATAACTCTCCTGGTCAGGTCGGTGAGACCCGTAAACCAACGACAGGTGTGGTTCTCCAGACATTCTGGAGGCTGTGAGAGAGCGATGTAACCGCCAAAACATAAAAATATGGTGCTCTCTAAAAAGCGGTTACATTTATTGCTTTGGGATATATTCTTCACCACTCTGACCTCTATGTGATCTGCAAGAGGAAATGGATCGAGACCACCTTCAAATATGCCCGGCCACTTCTAGTGCTCCATCCATCAGTGAAAATATTGGAGAGCAAGAGGATTAGTGACTTCATTGTCAGAAATCCAACATTAGCTAACAACAACAACAACAACATTATGCGTTTAGTGGGTGTATGTTGTTTATTTAGGAAAAATAACCATTGGTGTTGGTAATTAGGGAATGTGATTTTAACAATTTGCTTGGCGTGAATTCACCAAAGTATTTCCAGCTACAGTATTCATTGCTTCTCTTGATATTTGCATTCAACAGTTAAGCAAGTTAAGCAAATGTTTTACCGGCCTACAAAATATTAAAGATTACTTTTCTTTCTTACACCCCATTCATCTCTTCAAGTTGGAAAATGAAAACATCCAGAAAAGAGCTGAAAGGCTGGTTAGAAAATACAAATCAGGTTTAACAATGATTCTTTCAAATGAACCCTTCTTCTTCTTATCTAATTACCCTCCCCTTATGTAGGACTTACAATCCTGTGCCTAGGGTCAGATGCCTGTCGGAGAGCAGGCAAATCTATGGACCAGACAAAGTGATGACCTGGAAGCAAGTGGTCCTCCCAGCACCAGGTACTATAGTGAGGAAGAGGATGACATGAAATGCAGATGAAATGGATGAATGGAAAGGTGATGATGGAGCAATTGGTGGAATGAGTGGCCAGGGAACCGGAGAACCTGAAGAAAACCTGCCCAGATGCTGCTTCATCCACCACGAACACCACATGTGGATCCCTGGAATCAAGCCCAGGCCACCTAGGTGGTAGGTAAATGATCTAACTGCTCAGCCATGGTGCAGTTTCAAAACGCTCATGTAGAAAGACATTCACTAAAAGGAAAGATCTCACAAGATTTTTGTTTGTAGAAAATACTTTTCTTGCAAGCAGTCTTCCAGTTGTATGCACAGCTCTTTGGTTATATTTGACTCTGCCAGTTACTTCTGTTACAGCAGAAAGACCATTTTCTAAATTGAAGCTAATTAAAACATTTCTGAGAAACACAATTTCTGAGGCCAGATTAAGTTCTTTAGCAGTTCTGAGTGGTGAAAATGAAACATATAGCTATCTTGGCTTGAATGAAGTTGTTGAACGGTTTCTGAATGTCAAGTGCAGGAGAACTGGGCCAATATGTTTGCTGTAGTTGGACTTCGTAAAACTGAAGACATTGTTTGTTCCAAAAAGAGTGCATCATTAGGTAAGTTTATTTCACTTTCATGTTATTCTACATGAGTAAATATGTAATATTTTAATTTGTCTATTTTTAAGCTTTATTAGTAAGTAGGACCCCCAACATTTATTTGCAGGGGGGCCCTCCAAAACCTTAGCTAAGCCACTGGATAGAAGAATAAGTTTTTGTATGAAAGTTTGCAACATACTAAGTAAAGAAACTCGTATGAATGCAAGACATCAGATTTCTTTTATATTTACACCATGTTAAACCTCCAGTGGTCGCTAAGGGCTTGGGAGACCCCTATGTTTATTTAAACATTCAAATTTTTTAATGAATGCAATTGCCTGACTTGGGCACCTAATATTACATCTTACTTGACTGTCTGGTGGAGCAACATCCTTATATGTTTATTTCTTTAGCTCCAAGAAGGGCTAATCAACAGTTGTGTTGCATGGGTCAACCAAATTCTATGTGCCTACTCTCATTACGTATTACTGACATATGTTTTTCCTCATTAGTTGTGCAATATTGCTTTGTCATTGCAAGTAGATGCTACTACCTTCTCACAAACAGTAGCGAAAGGTATGATATACAAAATCTCAAGAATTTATACTGAAGAGCTGCCCTAATTGCAAAAGGGCCAGGGCACAGCGCAGGGGCAGCCCAAAGTGTGTAAGATTTAGTACTCAATAAATCATTAAATCATTAAATATCAACAAGGGTCATACTCCTCTTTGTTTTGGCTTATAATAATGAAATAATTAATTTTTTTCCCACACTAGACTTCTGAACTAATCTTATTCACATTTCAAAAGAATACTTTGTTATGTTTAAATATAAATATGTTTAAATGTTTATGTTTATGTTTAAACATAAATATGTCTGCACACAGCCGTATCCCTTTAGACTGCAACACTCTCCCGGTACTACATATGTACACAAGGGCAGATCTAAGCGAGTGAGGATACAGGGGTTGTATTTCTGGTTGAGAAAGAGAGTTTCATGTATCTCATGTTCCTATAAATTCCTTATATGTTTCCTTAGAGAAAAATTTGCCATCGCAGAGCATGTAGAAAACACTGGTCATCACACTGATTTTGACAATTTAAAAATTTTAGCAATCTGTGACAATTTCATTGAATAGTGAGGGAAACCATAGAAATATTTAAAGAAAAGAGCAGTCTGAACTGTAACACAGGCAAACCACTCAACACGATATGGAAGACCCTGTTAGCAGGTCAATTTCCTATTGGAGGAGAAGGAACCAATAAGATTATGAGTGGGGCAAGATGAGGTCAATCAGAGCAGGCAGTGACGAATTGGTTGGATTTTTTGCAGTTGCCCATTGAAGAAGCCGAACATAGTTTTGTAGTGAAACATCATCATTTTTAATTTCTTAAATAAGCCAACAAGATGCGGCCCATACTGGAAACAAGAAAGAAGTAATGGACAAAGGCCGTGGAAGTCTACATAATCATTCAGTACATATTGGTTGAAAACAGGAATAAGTCACTAAATGACAGTATTGCCAACACACACTACTAGATTTCAATGTCAGTATTACCAACACCTGTTGTATATCTAATCATTGACAATGTGTTATCAACACACTATTCAATCTATTCATTGAATAACTACTGACTCCAGTAACTCCTTGCGATTAGCCAGCATCAATGCGCTCTCTGAGTATAAAAGAGAAGCTAGTCCTGGACTTATTTCTCTTTTAAGATCAATGGAATACTAATTGGCTCTAAGAGTTATGCTTTATACGGGACAAGCTTCTGCTTTACACTAATTGATAGTTGAAGAGTGAGAAACAAAATGTATATTTCATCTTATTTTTGCAAAAAGAGGACTTGTTTTCTTTTTCAAATCACTGATTCAGTTCATTTAATTCATTATTGGTTTTTGTTCTCCAGTTATGGCAAGCTCTATCTTTAGAATATCCGAAGATCCTTCTTTTATTACACACTTTCATATTTCATTGTAGGTATAAGAAGGAAAGGATACAGGAGGTGAAAGTGATAGATTTTTAAAAAGAGGATTGCTGTAAAACAGCTTTCAAATTGCATGCTCTTTTCATGACCACAAGGGTAACTGAATAGCGACTTACCACTTGAAAAAACCTTAAGTCTCTGAAAATTCAAACCAATAATGAAGAATACCGCTGAAATCGTTAATCCCCCAAAACTTTTATTTGAAATAAACTGTCAAAACTATATTTTTTGTGTGGAAGACCTTGTCTATCTTTTATGGTTTACCAATCTTACAAAAGTGATTCAGAAGGAAGAGTTCTTCATTGGCTATTTGCAGAAAATTTAAGACATTGTTACATTTTAGTTGTCATGCAAATATCTTATACATATGGTGTTTTAGTAAAAATTGTTATAGCTGCTTTTGAGATGATAAAAATAATGAATTTTATTCCATGCAAAGTGTAGTTTGGGAGGAAGGAATTTTCTTGAAAATTAAGTTGCACCCTTGGAAGATGCTGAACTTAAATACCAAGCTTGGTATTTAACACTTTTCATTTTTCAGTCATGCTGTTACACACACACACACACACACACACACACACACACACACACACACACACACATAGAGATCTTTTTCTAAAAAATACTTTTTCTTTTTTGGTTAATTCAGGGGATTTCAAAAAGCATATTTGCTGTGAAATCTCAATATCAAACATTTGGGTGAAAGGCAATACGTTCTCTTCTTACTTACAAGTAATAAAGAAAGCAAACATGTATGTTGTTTGCTTACACTGTTATATTACTGGTTTTGGTACCTTTTTTTTTTTTTTTGGGGGGGGGGGGAGGGAGGTTATGCTCTTTCCTTTATTTCTGTACACTGAAATACTGATACCTACCTTGCAGGTTTTGGAGAGTCACATTTGTACACTCTATCACCCTAGCAGCAAAATTTTGAACCAACATATAATATTCGAATTGCCATTGACTTTTGAGGACGAGCATATATTAAATGAAGAAATAACTCTTCTGGAGCAAGAATATAGTTGCAGAATCCCTTATTTTATCTTCCCTTGTTTCCCCCTTCAATCACTGCCTGTCACGCAAGAAGAAGAAACATTTGATATCCAATGTTATATGTTAAGCTTCTTGGAATCAGCTTTACGTACAACACTTACACAACTTTCTCCATCCATTTCAAATTCACATAGTATATTCTTTTTAAACATAATATTCATATAAAAGTTGATTCTTTTATGCTCGTTAAGCTATTCGTGACGAATACCTTGAGGTTATACCTGAATAAGTAATATAGACTTCATTCCGGACATGACGTAAAAACAAAACACAACTGTTCACATAACGTTAGTCAGTTTTTTTGTTAGAAACAAGACAACGCGGGGAGAGGAGAAAAAGAAAAGAATTGCAGTTTACGAAGATGTGACATTACAATATTATGGATTATGTGGTGCGGGGCATTATGTCTGCCTCACATTAAAGAGGTACCAAGTTCGAATCTCCGTAAAGGTGAACTATCCGTAAACGGCTTTTGGAGTTTTTCCCTTATCCTGAGAAGAAAAATGCTGGGTAACTCTATGCTCTATGGAACCCGCGCTCATTAGAGCATAATTGTACCCATTCCATTCATCGTCCGATAAGATTTTCCAGGCTAACGAGCGTTAAAATTAAAAAGAAAAAACAGTTAATATTTAAAATACTTTGTTAATGACGCTGTTCAATTATCAGGATCATACCAGCGCCGGCAGTATGCCGAAATTTCGTCCCGCGGGAATTATTTTACATAACAGTAAACCTACTGTTATGGAGGTTTTAATTTTAAGCACACTTAAAAACCATCGATGTGAACCATATTTGAACCCGCGGCATTGGGATCAGTAGGCCAGCACCTAACCAACTGAGCCACCCAGAAAAATTAAAAGATTCAAGAACGAAAATAAATAATCATACGCGAAGAGTTATTGGATACAAATTTTATACCTTAATCAAATGAATCTGCATAAATGCTGTGAGGTCCTTTTCGTACGGTTTTCAACTTATACAAAATTCACTATCAAGCAGACTTCATAGATTATTTACAGAAAATTCAAGATACAGGACCGGCTCGAGAGAGAGAGAGAGAGAGAGAGAGAGAGAGAGAGAGAGGGAGGGAGGGAGAGAGAGAGAGAGAGAGAGTTGGGATCGAGCTGTCTCAACGCCCAAGGCGGTAGATTTCAGGATCAAAAAACTCTTAAAGCCTGCCTCTTGTGTGGGGATAGCATATCTGCCTCACATTCAAAAGCTCCCGAGTTCGAATCTCGGTTAGGATGAATTGCCCGGATAGGTAAGCTTGTTCCGGGTTTATCCCTTATCCTGAAAAGACGAATGTTGGGTAACTTTGACCAAGGGCTCATTTGAACATTACATCACCGAATACATAGTGTAGGCTTCGACGGCCAGTACTCATGGTATCTGAGTCTTCCGGGGAAGGCCGCGTCTTGGTATAACGAATGTTGACGTTTCGCTCCTCTATGCTGGGCTTCTTCAGGATATACTCCGCGACAGCACCTACAAGAGTTGGTGGGTTTGATACCGCCAGGTACGAGTGTTCCATAACTTTAAGTAAAGTTAAAAGCAGCTGCTGTCACAAACGTTGCTGAATTTTGTTCGACCCCCGTTGCCGCGCACTCTGACATGGGTTTTTCCGTGGTTTCCCCATGTCACTTAGGCGAATGCTGTGGTGCATCATTTCATACCACGGTTTCCTTTCCATATTTTCCCTTCATTCCATTTCCTTATCACCTTTCAGGCGTGTAGTGTTGGCAGTGCCGGACAGATGGTGCGGATGATTGCGCATGGTAACTGCTGTTCTTGGCGCTAAATGGCGTTTGGCCGGCCTTGTCCTCCGTCCGTGGTGGGGGGACGCTCAGTGAACACCGGTACCACGGTGTGATGGCTGCTTGGCGCCGGGATGAAGAGATCTCAGCACTTGGTAGGGACTTCCGCGCGTCTCTGTGGCCTGTCTAGCTGCGACCCTGTGTGGCAACTTCGGTTCCCTAATTTCCTCCCTGCCTCCTGGGGGCTGGTAGCCACAATAGATCCGTGTAGGTCGAAGTGAGCGAGGTGTCCCCTCTGTGTCTGTACCCTTAAACCTATAATATTATGAGACGTCTGACGTAACCGATGATTTCCCGAGCGAAGCGAGGGAATTTATCTGGGAAGATCAGACCGTCGAATGATATTAATCTCGACTATTTAATAGATAAAACGTGCATTTAAATACTGTATTGCAAAGATTTGACCAGAAATTGTTAAGTTGTATAAGAATAACCTAAACTTCCCTTAATCTGGGAAGATGTATTAATTACTAAAAGAACAATTGTTGAAAATACAGTTGTCAAATTGAAATGGAAGACTGTGTTCTTTAGAAAG
The DNA here is from genome assembly GCA_030765045.1 of Tenodera sinensis. Classification (NCBI taxonomy): domain Eukaryota; kingdom Metazoa; phylum Arthropoda; class Insecta; order Mantodea; family Mantidae; genus Tenodera; species Tenodera sinensis. The sequence goes on along the minus strand of CM060961.1, from coordinate 23,651,561 downwards.
AATAGACATCGAGTTGGCGACATTGACTAAACAAAAGAAGGCCAGATCATTAGAGCATTTTGAGAAAATCACGCCACATCCTTCAAAAACACTGCATTTAACTCCCCAGCTTGGAGATTTTCGACTTTTCGATTTTGAATGGCATGTTAACATACAAACACTAACTAAATTTTTAAAGGGGCCCATAACCTATGTAAAAACCTTCATTACTGAGAGTACGTGCTATTATAGGCAACTATTTTCAAGTCTTTCGTGGGCGTATTCTGCTCTGTTGAAACCAGTTGAAAGTCTGTGTATTAAATTAACTGCATCTCATAAACGTGAAGTAGGTGTGCAGTTTCCTAAAAAAAAACAAGCATTTTCTCAGACAAAAAAAATACACATTTACATACGCTGTTAAGCAGCATTAATATTACATCAGATGTGCGCATCGCAACTGTTTTGCATATAAACTCGGTTTCTATTTATAGCAGTTGTGAAATCCGTGTCCCTGGAGTTGCAGCATGCAATGCAACCTGGATGACTGATAGCAGATCTGTGTAAAAAGTACACGACAGTTCCTGGAACTGCCATAAAGCGATACCTACTCGCGTGATGGACAGCGAGTCACGCACCGTCATGCTAATTTCAGGGAATTAGCTAGCTTAACAAGCAATATCCAAATCTATGGCTTAAGTTTCTCCTAACAAACGTGATTATGTTGAGGTAACAATTCTAGGGCTCTCCAGATGACTCGTGCGTACTAACTCTTCAGTCTTGATGAATAGGAGAAAATCTAACGTGCCATAGTTCTTGTTTGTGGTGTCCATGGAAAACTTGAGCGAAGCACGATTTTATCAATGGTGATTAAAATTATGCAATTATTATGGGTTATATAAAGTAATATTTTGGCTTCTTAAACATTTTTGTTACTTTACTGTCATTCTTTATATTATAGTCTTATTTTCTCTTACATTTTCGTAATTTTGTCATGCTCTTATATTACTTTCTCTACTGGTAAGTAGGGGAAGTATTGTATTCCACCCAAAAATTCGAAGTCGAGATTTCACCGGAAATACATGTTTTGAGGCCCCCTGAATCCAAAAAAAGCATTTTTAGAAAAAGGTCCGTGTGTCTGTCAGTCTGTCAGTCTGTCAGTCTGTGGACAGCATAGCTCAAAAACGAAAAGTCGTTAAAAACCAAAGTTGGTATTTAAGTTTAATGTCTTCCAAGGATGCGACACGAAGATTTTAAAGAAAATAGCCCCACGCTAAACTACCCTTTACATGGAAGATTTTTCAAAAATTTTGTTTTTCTTGAAAATGGTTCTAACGATTTTGATTAAAATGTCATATGTTTGAGATATTTTTATGACAAACGAAATGCATATCTTGAATTTTCTGGCTATAGCCCCTGTAGTCATATTTACTCTGGACGACTTTTGCATAACTGGTAAACCGTTAGAGATAGACCAAATTATACTATACAAAAAATGTAGATATTGCTAAAATACACAATTTATGTCTCAATAAATTTTCTTGTAGGGTGAACCATTTCGGAGATATACCTTGTTATGTGTGTGAGTTTCGGAAAACTTTGAACTTTCGTGAAATGGGTCATCGTTGTTCATTTTTTTATATGTTACGCGTACAAAGAGAACGGAATCTCAAAGTTTTAAAATATTTGACTATCGCACAAAGCCTACTGTATTCCAATATTCCCCTTGCACCTACAAGGAAATAAGCAATAAGATAATTTGTACAAATGTTTATTTTAACTAACACGAAGAAGATATAGGAATAAGAGTTTGTAAGAATGGTTAGTACAAGAGTAGAGAAAGTCATGTGAGTGCAACACATCAGATTTTTATTCCAGTTTCGCATATGTAATTGCAGTCGTCCCAAAGACCGATTCTTCACATCTAATAATTCTTGTCTGTAATATTTCTTACAATAATTTTTCTTAGAACTGTGTGTTTCTGCGAGTTTGGAGGTTAAGCTGTATCACATGGAAAGAGACGCATAGGGAGTGACAGATACAAAGAAAGCACAGGAGGTTGAACTCTAATGATTTGAAATAAGTTACAAATATGCCCCAATAACATCATGCAATATTGAGAGTTCTTTTTCTCATTACAAGTCAATGTTGCGCACAAATAGAAGATCATTCAAAAGATACACATTTGTCATGAAACAGACACACACTGGGCCGCAAAACATATACTTCCGGTGAAATATCGACATCGAATTTTTGGGTGGAATACAATACTTCCTCTACTTAATATACGTAGTAGAGAAAGAATATACGTGATCGTTCACTCCTATATAAGCTGTAGCTTAAAACGGAAATAGAATCAATGGTAAAAGGTTACGCCACAAGGCAAAGAATGAATGTAATTTAGCGAAAAATTCCGAAGCCCAAGGAACTTTTGTACACATTTAAAGTAATGAAAATGGAAGTTAAGAGTTCACATCAAGAAGCCTCAAAGCAAATTAATATGTAAGCTCCAAGTAAACATTTGTATATTATGGTACATTTTAATTTAAAATGCCAGAGAAGTGAAGAGGAAAGATATGGCATTTAAAAGGCAAAGCAAGAACGGAAGCTACATTGAAAAGGTGAAACAGGAAAACGAAAGTTAATTGTAAGGGAAGAAAATAAAGCGAGAAGGTGCGTTTGACTCGCACTCGGGAGGTCGTGGGTTTGGTTCCCGTGACCAACCTTAGTGACCCACGAGTTTTTTAAGGGTTTGCTAGGCGAATTAACTCATCCAAATGTCTTGTTTTCACCTCATGTTTAATTTCACTTAATCGTTCACCTGGTTGTTGGTAGTAGGAGTCTTGGCGTTGCATGACAAGGAAAAATGATGTTCTATGTCAATTTGCGTCCCCTGGCGGAGTAGTCTTCGGTTTTTGGATCTCTGTGCAAGCTTGCAGGAGCAGAGGAGTCTGGATTGCATATACCATTCTTATTGCTTCACGGAGCATTTTACCAACCTTCTCAGCGTTAGCGTGTCTGCCTCACGTTCAAGAGATCGCAAGTTCGAATCTCGCTCAGGGTAAGTTATCCGGGTAAGGTTTTTTCCGAGGTTTTCCCTACCCTGAGAAGACGAATGTCGGGTAACTTAAAGCTCCATGGACCTCGGGCTCATTTGAGCATCATTTCACACATTTCATTCATTCACCGTCCGATATGACATTAGGTTGGAGGACGTTAATTAAAAAAAAAATACCTTCTCAGCAAGAGCGTGTGGAGCATTCTGCCTTTGTTGTTCGACCAAGCAGTGGTGTATGTTAGGAACCCTAGGACTCAATGTTTAGGTGAAAATGACATTTTGTGTTTTTGAATATCACATAAACATTCTATAGACACCTGTGAATCATTTTCCCAAACATTGTTCGCGACCCCCCATTTTAAAAGGTCCAGCAACATGTTTCAGTCACTTGTGCGCTTCATTTTAACAATACTGGTGCTTTTTTACTTTCTCTGCTACGTGAAGTAGAGGAAGTATTGTATTCCACCCAAAAATTCGATGTCCAAGTTTCACCGGAAATATATGTTTTGCGGCCCCCTGAATTAAAAAAAAAACCGCATTTTTAGAAAAAGGTGTGTGTGTCAGACTGTGGACGGCATAGTTCAAAAGCGTTAAAACCCAAAGTTGGTATTTGAGTTTAATATCTTTCAAATAGGCGACACGAGGCCTCGATAGCCAACTTAAGCACCTCTACAACATTGGACCTGAGCGCTCTGTATGTAGTCATTCTTGAACTTGTTGCAACTAAAGGTTCGCCAGACAGCCGTGGTGCCCCACGCGACCACCGAAGGAAGGAACAAACACCATGTACAGGCAGTGAATGAACAAATTACATATAAGTAGAATACGCTTTTCGCAATTATACAAATCACGTTTAGATGCAGGGATACCACCCTTGTAGCTCGTAATTCTAAGATACTCATAATACTATCTTTTAGAATTACTGATAAGTCAATTTACTCAAGATTTTACAACGTATCTCACATACGTAAGTTGTTACGAGCGGTGAAATGCATGAGTTACACACAAACACCACTGCTACAAAAATTTGTTGTTGTTAGTTGTTGGCAGTTAGTTAGTTATTTATTAGAAAAGTGTTGGCCTGGTGCCGGTACAATGGGCCCGGCTTACAGGCTATATTTAACATTTTTTTTTTACATTTGGCTTTGTTTATATATACACTTTTTCGGTGTCTACAAAAAACCCATACGGTGACCATCTGTAGGTCACGAAGAATAGTTTTCTTTTGTCTTTTGTCTGTTTCGCCTTTCGGTTATATATACATATGTACATATTTACAAATTATATACAGACACATACACGCACGCATTCACCCATACACACACATCTTCACTGGGCACACCAGAAATATGCGTCCCAGCGCACTACACTATTTACACTATGTACACTGTCCCGCGGTGGCAGCTCCTGAATATTTTCCGAGGCGAGGGCCTCTGCCGGAACATGTATGTGGCTTAGGGACGAGGTTGCGTGGACGCGCATTAGTCGGCGAGCCGAGCCGCTTCTAGAACATTTTTATCCTAGTATGTTTGCGGTGCTTCGGCTCGCCTTTGCCGATGTTAGCGATCACGTCATTTTCGTGGTTCCTAATGCGCGTCCATGCCGCCATTGCTCTTTTGTCTATTGCCTCCGGGATGAACGGGATATGAGTTTCGAGGTGAAGAGTTTGGGTGGTGGTGAGGAGTGGAGCAGAGAGGATTTTTCTGAGGGAGAGGTTTTGGAGGGTTTGGAGTTGTTTGAGGGCAGTTTTGGAGGCATTAGCCCAGGCCACACATGCATACAGGACCACCGAGAGAATAAATGACCTATATAGTATAAGTTTTGACTTTAGTCGCAACTGTTTACTACGGAAGATGGGGGCGCACAACTTTAGCCGCTGTCTGCCTTTATTGGCGCTATTTTTTATGTGGGTGGACCAACACATTGTGCGGTCCAAGGTGACACCTAAGTATTTAACTTGCTGACGGCAGTGCAATATTTGACCACCGACCGTTAGGTCCTTTGGCAAAGTGTGACGCCGCTTAGAGAAATGAATCAGCTGGCATTTGTCGGGATTAATTTTGATTTTCCAGTCATGTTGCCATGAGAGGAAGTTGTTCACATAACGTTGCATTTCTGCAAGGCCGAAACGTGGATTTCTATGGTGGTTGTATATTCCAGTGTCGTCAGCATACATGGCGACCTTGCATCTGGCGTCCACTGGGAAATCATTGGTGAATAATATATACAGAAAAGGGGACATTATTGCCCCTTGTGGGACGCCAGCCCGCATCACTCGCTCCCGTGAGGAGGAGCGGCCCAATTGGACGTAAAACTGCCGGTTTTCTAGAAAATTGTGCAGCAAGTATAGATAATTTTGAAGAGCCGGGAAATTGTGGTTGTTGGCAGCGCATCTATACTTCTTAACTAATACCTCAAAACGTAGTTGAAACTGTAATTATTTAGGTAAAAGAACTACGATTATGCAGTATTTAAGACAACTAACGCTAACTTAACGTTTTAGTGCTATAAAGCATATGATTTTAGTTCTGCAAAATGATGATGTTTGACATAATACAAGCAAATGACATAAAATAACGTTTAAAATGTATTTATTACGTAATTTGATGCTAGCGGCATCTATCAAAACCTTACTGGGTACATTCAAATGTTTCGGATTACAGCCGTATGGTGTCTCTAATGTCAACATAATGTAATATGTGTATGTATAATTGTAAGTTAATATCCACAATGTATTACTATGTATGGTCGTGATAAGACCGTGCTGTCAAAACGACCTTAAATAAATATTTACAAAAAAAAAAAAAATAAATTTTGAAGAAAATTCCTCCACCCTAAACTATCCTTTACAGGGAAAATTTTTATTTTCTTGAAAATGGTTCTAACGATTTTGATTAATATGGCATACGTTTGAGATATTTTTATGGCAAATAAAATGTATATCTTAATTTTCTAGCTATAGTCCATGTAGTCATATTTACTCTGCATGACTTTTGCATAACTGGTAAACCGTAAGAGATAAACCAAATTTTACTATATAAAATGTGAATCTTGCTAAAACACGCAGTTTATGTCTGATTTTTTTTTTTAAAGTAGGGTGAACCATTTCGGAGATATTCCCTGTTATTTGTGTGAGTTTTGGAGAACTTGTCTTATGTCAAATGGAGCACTGAGCAACAAAAATATATTTCTCTGCAAGAAATAACATCAAGTTCAATTAAGTACTTTATTTTCAGTTTACTTAAGTATAAGAAAATGATACTAGTATACTTCTCTGAAAAATGTGAGGGTATTTTTTAAAAAATAAATTTTTCGCTTATTAAAAGCATTTACTTAACATTGAGCTTTTGCACAGTAATTTATTTATTCATATCAAGTGTGCCAATTTTCAAGTAAACAGATGCAAAATTAAAAAAATAGTTAAAAAAAACTGAGTCCCTAAGTGCCTACTGTAGCTGACTGATGTATGCAAATATTGCGGAGGTACATCGAGGAAGAATTGTGCGTATGTAGGAAGCCAATTTGCTATTTGAAGGCATTGTTCCAAGTTATATATTCATATGTGAATAATTTAGAACTGTGCACGTAAAACAGGACGCTATTACATGTGCGAAAAGATAAACAAATACACACACGTCCTTCTTACTATATACACTGCCTGTTAAGGCCAGTAGAATGCTTCCCAAAGCTGCGAGGACTACATAAATGGAAGTGAGTGTGCTGACTGCCGCCGAGGAGCTTAAGTTGGAATTCGTAGGGACCCTACAATCTGATTAGGGCACCTTCTGTCTCCTGTCACCTCATCCCTTCCTCCAGGGGGTGCTCCGTAAGGAAATAGGCATAAAATATCTCCTGATCATACAATAGTTCAAAACTGCGTAACCTAGCAATGAGACAAATGAGAAACAATGTAAGTATAGCAATAGTGCCAGAACCAAGAAGATATCAGAGACATGGCTTGCGCACTGACGAGTGCGGAGAAGCCAAGTCCGATATTGGAAGAGCGCGCTGCAAACTCCGAGCCATTGCGAGTTGAGAGTGAAGCTGAAGGTTTAAGACCGTAGCGGATCAAGTGCATTACCTCCGCGAGAAAAGCGTAAAGTAGATAGAAATTATCCTGCTGACGAAACCCGCACAAAAGTGAAGTAGAAAAGAACCTGAAACAAATTCAAGTAAGATAATGACATGCACGTTAAAGACTTGCAAAAGAGTAGAGATGGTAATACAGAGTTAAATGCCGCCGGAAAGAGAAATCTCATATCCAATCACATAGTTAATTTTTTATGAAAATGAAATCAAAAGGAACGTTAATATTTGTTACAGAGATACTTAAATAGCTTACCGAGGGACAACGTGTGCGACTCGCATTCGGGAGGTCCCGGATTCGATCCCGGCGACCGCACACACTGACCTGGGTTTTTCCGTGGTTTTCCCATGTCACTTAGGCGAATGCTGGGTTGCTTAATTTCATTCCACGGTTCCCTTTCCATCATTTCCTTTCACTTAATTTCCTTATCACCTTTCAGGTGAGTGGTTTATGGCAGTTGTCAAACAGGTGGCGCCTATGCTTGTACATTGCAACTGCTGTTCTTGGCGCTAGGTGGCGTTGGGCGGTCATGTGCGACACTGGATCAGCGGGTGGGTGTGGAGCCGGAATGAAGGGATCTCAGCACTTATTAGGGACTTCCGCACGTCCCTGTGGCCCGTCTCTGACTGAAGTTCTGTGCACCCTCCGATTTATTTATTTGTTTGTTTGTTTGTTTGCATTTATTTATTGCGACGGTGAATGAACAAAATGATTCAAGTGGTGCTCAAATATGCCGTCGCACCTACAGCTTAGAGTAATTGAACATTCATCTTCAAAGGGTCGATAAAAACCTTATTCGGGTAACTCCTCCCATAACTGAGATTCGAACTCGGGACCTCTTGAATGTGAAGCAGTGACGCTGCTCCCACGCCACAGAGATGGGCTAGTCTTGTATTTGCGTCCTTGTCAAAGTTAGTTTTAGTAGATTTCGTTGCAACCGTTAACGAGTTAACTACCACAATCATTATACTAATGGTTTGTCACTGGCTGTTCCCATATCTACCGCAGAGAAGTGCAGTATTTGTGACAGACTCAAGGAGGTGAATGACACATAATCTCCAGGCAAGGTATGAAGGATTCCACATCACTTTCATGTCCGGGGGGCGGGGAGCAAGATGATGTTACTATCTTGAAAGAAACACTGGGGGAGAATGCGCTGAATTTAAATTAGCACTTAGCTGTAATTCCGTCAGCTGAAAGCGTACACGGTAATGACCGTCTCCATAGTAACCGGCTTCAACATTCCCTTTGTTGTCCCCTCTCGTCACAAACATTTCTTAGTCTCCACGGCTTGTAGGTGTAGCTATACAGAGTTAAACCCGTGGAGTTCAGGGTTAGTGGACCTTGGGGAAGGCTTGGGATCAAACACCTACTGTCCCTGATCTCATTGGTTTGTTGAGAATACATTGCACCATCGGAGTTTTTATGCGCACCACTAATAAATGGAGTCAGCCATGAAAAATGCGAAAGTTTCAAGTATCTTGGAACTAGGGTTGGCAGACATACAGTTTCACCCGGACCTTTACGGAATTTTCAAGCTTTGTTCCGGTACGATGTAGGCCATAAGACGTGTGCCAAATGCTCCGATTTTGAAAATGACTGCATGACAACTATAATCCGTTTGCTTTTAGAACAAAGTAGTGTATTCCTCCGCGCCTGAGCTCCACCTCACTAGTCGGTCTGGGTGGCTCAGTTGGTTAGACGCTGGCTTACGGATCCCAAGGTCGCGGGTTCAAACCCGGCCCAGGCCGATGGTTTTTAAGTGTGCTTAAAAACGACAGCTCCATGTCAGTAGATTTACTGGCATGTAAAAGAACTCCTGGGGGACAAAATTCCGGCACACAGGCGACGCTGATGTGATCCTGGCAATTGACAGCGTCGTTAAACAACAAAATAATTTTAATTTTTTTTTTCCCACCTCACTACGCTATTGGTTAACCTATCTGCACGTGTGCATGTAAACAACAATATTAGTTATTATTTATGCCAACAAACTTACTGTTGGTGTTTTTAAACACATAAGTCGTGTGTGGACAATTTTTGAGAAGTAAAACTGGAACTTAAAAACTCAACCACAGTCCCTCCGCTTACTAGATGGGTGCTCTAATCATTAAGCTACTGTGACAACCTGCCAGAATGGCATTAAGTTCTCAAACCAATTCGTATTTTTCCCTGTAAACCACAAAGGCAGTCTCAGATCACTATGGATTGAGTAATACGGATACGAAAACGCTCAAGTGAGGAAACTCGCCAGTAAAGTTATGACTCCAGGATTTTAGAATTCTGATGGAGTGATTTTGATTAACACACTGACTAATGGTCACACAGTAACCTAACAAATTTCCTTCGAGACTTTAAAAAGATTGAAGGAGGCGATTTCTGCGTCTTAATGTCCAAGAAGCTGACAGCATCCTTCTTCAACATGACAATGCCAGGCCACACACAAGCTACCGTGAAACTTAGACGTACTGTTCTTTCTCATGCACCCTACAGCCCGGATCTTGTGCAATATGACTTACTGTTCTGCTCTCCCTAAAAGATGCACTCCAAGGAAGACGAAACACCATCAATGAGGAGGACATAGGCTAAGTACAGACATGGCTGAGAAGAAAATCAGCTGAATGGTACCAAAATAATGTACACCTTTATTACTCTATGTTACGTACCGCGAGTCCTTTTTGGCGGTGCGGTGGAGGAGTTATAATAGCCGGAGTCCTGATAGATCCTATCGTCCTGTTCCTGGGGGCCATACGTGCCGCCATAGTTGGTACCAGTGCCGTACCACGCGTCAGGGCTGTCAACACAAGCAGAAGCAAGTTACATATGAACTTATTTAACTAATAAACATTAGTACACATCTCATAAGTGCAAACTCTCATATGACCTTCATGTACTGACGTTTTCTTGCTCTAGTCACAATCGGGTAGCATTACGCTACAACAGTGTACTTAAATGTCAGCTTTACAGGAGTTTTGAATTAAACTAACAAACAGCCATCTAAGTTAGAAGCTCTCATTCACATACCAAGTTGCTCGTAACTCTTTCGCTCTTATCTACATACTTCGAGCAACCTGTGACGTACTGATTCCGACTCTTCAACGTTGTTTCCTCTATAGCATTTTACACTTTAACTCCAGTTTGAAAGATTCTAGCACTCAAATTACATATGTGCACGCCAGGTCACCTACAGTGACGTCATCATTCCTGTAATCGCAAAGACCAATTTGCCAACTCCTAGATTAACAGAATGCTGACGCCTCACAGCATAGGATATTTAAGCTTATTTTATTCACGTCACTAGAATAGACTACCACGATACAGATCGTAACAGAATGTAGCAGAACGTTTCCGCGCCGTTCGTGGTCAAGACACAACTTGAACAACAGCTAGATATCTAGTAAGCTGAGATGCTTACAGGCTGGAACGAAGTCTCTTAGGATATAGTAAAGGTCTCCAGACATGCGCCGGAACATTACCCAGAGTTGTCATTGTCAGCGGAACCTGCACCTCTTTTCCGAGTGCTGCTTCCAATCTAGAGGAGTGCTCTCTCAATGGCACCCTGTATTTCTCGGATCGTTAACGATATATTTTCTATATTTATCCATTACGAGTGTATTGCAAATTTTGGAAAGAACTCCCATACCCCAGTTTTAACTGTACATGGCTGTTTCTTCCTAAAGGTCAAACAGACCTAGTAATTAAACGCATATATGGAATATTAACTTAATTCAGTACTGGTTTTTAATTATCTACTTGAGTCTTAAAATATTTACAAAACATTTCAATAAAACATTATAGTCAATATTGTTGGACTAAATGAATCACAAATTTCAACAATTCAACTATTCTCATTTCTTCAGCTGCAAGAAAAGTAAAATATACCACACACCTGTAATTAAAACACATTAATTATTTTTCTAATTTACACATAAATACCACACTACTGTGTTCCTTTACAGTGCACTTTATCAAATATAAGTGTAAAACTATAGTAAGAAAACATAAACATGGCGCAGGTTCTAAAAGCTTTGAATGCGAAATAAACAGAACAGACTATGGGGTGTAATTTGAAAACTTTTACTAAAGCAATATTAGCGAAATACTTTCAAAATTACACTCCGCACACAGAGGTTGTCTTCTTACCTGTCTTCTGTATCCCAAGTACTTTTCCTACGCCTATCACAGGATGCATGAAAGGAAGAAACAAAAGAACCAAACAAGGAAAATAACAATGAACTATAGACAGAAACTAAACGGCATTCTATGGCAAAACCAAGCTACATCAGGAAACATCAAGTATCCATTAATATCAGTGTTGCCAACGTGATGGAAACTTGTACTCGTGGTTCCTTTGCCAACAGAGTTAGTTAAACAGCGATGACAAACAGCAGGTTAGGAAATGAGCTAATGTAAAAGTGAGTGCAAATGTTCATCCACAATATTTGTTTATATAACTAATGTATAATCTGACTGTGACAGTAGGCTTTGAGTGATAGTCAGATCTTTTAAAGCTTTCAGATTCCATTCTCTTTGCACGGCCAAGAGCTAAAGCAGTCAGTAACGAACTTCATTTGAGAAAATGAACTCGCACAAATAACAAGGAACATCTCCGAAATGGATCACTCCAGAAAAAAATGCATGTGGACATAAATGGCGTGTTTTAATGAGACCTACATGTTTTGTATAGTAAGACAGTCTATCTCTTACGGTTACTAGTTGTGCAATAGTCATCCAGAGTAAACAGGACTACATGGGCTATAGCCAGAAAATTCAAAATATATATTTCATATGTCCTAAAAATATCTCAAACATATGGTATTTTAATCAAAATCCTTAGAGCCATTTTCGAGAAAATGAAAATTTTCGAAAAATTTTCTTGTAAAGGGTAGTTTAGTTTGGAGGAATTTTCTTCTAAATCTTCGTGTCACATCCTTAAAATATGCACGTGACTCCTCTATCACGGAGGAGACCCCGGTATACATTTATATATTGTACTCACATTTATTTAAAACGGTTTAGAATTTTCAAAACAAAATTAGAGGTATAAAATGTTTTATTAAGTTCAAAATATAATAGAGTTATTAATAAACGATGGCTTTCATGGCTGGAGTCATAATTAGTAAAATATGCTTATGAGCTAAGAGGCCGTGGTCCATTGGGCATCTTTTTTCCACTCCCAGACGTTTCGCTTGCAGTTGGGGGAACCATCATCAGCGGCGTTAAGAACTCTCCTTGGTCATGAGTAGCGACAGAGACCAGCAAAAGTTTTACAACGGCGCTGATGATGGTTGCCGCAGCTGCAAGCGAAACGTCTGGGAGTGAAAAAAAGAAGCCCAGTGGACAGCGGCCTTTTAGTCCGGAAATATATTTTGCTAATAATAGGGTTAGTTATTTCCTTCGTCTTCCATATCAGGAAGTTCAACCCTTTAGGTCGTTGAAATCCTTGCTACCTTATTCATTAATGCAGTTATTGCTTTAGATTATAACTCTAGGGTAAATGTTATAGAAAGAATAACAGAGCAAATACAAGCAAGTGTCACAAAGAGGGGCTATGCACGACCCATGACATTTCGCATGCGCGGGACGCGAGAGAGAAGCCCAGCAAGGCTATTGTTGGAGTGGTCTGCAGAGTGTGGCTTTAGTATAGTTAATTATCCACGGCGTGGTCATTGAAGGTTATGATGGGAAGGTTTGATGATTTTTAGTTTGGATTTTAGTTTACCTACACGTAACTGCATATTTCACAATAAACTTGTTTCCATTTAACCTTCTTGAAGTTACCTCAGACCTTTCACTATCCTTACTCAAAGTTCCTGAGTTCATGCTCTTTATAGATACCGTAGTCGTTCTGGTGGCTCGGTTACTTAGGCGCTGGCCTCCTGATCCCAAAGTCGCATGTTCAAATCCGGCCCAGACGAAAGTTGGCTTCAAAGCGATAGTCCCTTGTCAGTAGATTTATTGATCTGTAAAAGAACTCCTGTGGGACAAAATTGTGATACACAAGTGACGCTGATATGACCCTGACAATTGATACCATCGTTAACAAAAGATATGAATTTTAAATGTCATGAATGGTTTTTTAAAAATTATTTTCTTGTTTAACGACGCTGTCAATTGCCAGGATCACATCAGCGTCGCCGGTGTGCCGGAATTTTGTCCCGCAGGAGTTCTTTTACATGCCAGTAAATCTACTGACATGGAGCTGTCGTTTTTAAGCACACTTAAAAACCATCGGCCTGGGCCAGGTTTGAACCCGCGACCTTGGGATCAGTAGGCCAACATCTAACCAACTGAGATATTATGACACAGCGAGGGATGAAAAGTTACCCACACATTGGCAGCACTGATATACCTCAAATGTAATTATTCCTATAAGAAACTATGTCACAGAATATTGTATTACATTAACTGTTTGTGCTCCATTTCGTTTTGAGGGAGTGTTTTAGGGGAAGAAGGTATGTAGGCTCAGCATTGGAGTGTTCAAGGTTTTTGGACGCACATTTCTCCTTCGACTATCCTGATGAAGAAAGAATAATAGAAGCACGCAGGCTGTATATTAGGACAGCATAAATTTAAATAATTTCGACTTTGACGAACTATTTTAACCTGATGTTAAGCTTTATGCAACCTGGAGAAGTAGGTTATACTTATATGGTTTACTTTCTACCATAACAGAATGCCAAAAACATTTGTTTTCCTATTTCATACCTTATAGACTGCGCCAAACCACAAGCGATTTCTGCTTGACTCAGCATCGTCCTCTACAGGGTAAAGGGTAAAGCGTACAGACACACAGGGAGACACTTCGTTCACTTCGACCTACACAGATCTATTGTGGCTGCTACCCCCAGGAGGCAGGGATGAAATGAGGGAATCGAAGGTGTCACACAGGTCTGCAGCTAGACAGCGGTTCCAGTGTCGCACTGAGCGTCCCCCCTCCCGCCCCCCACCGACGGAGGACATTTACCATTTATGAGGACTGAGAAACATCGAAAACTCAGTAAAGGAGAACGGTCCTAACGACATTAGAAACAGACTTGTTGTTCCGAGTCTGTGTCCTAACGACCTCGGCTACCGCGTTCGCTACCCAGCTTCATTAGGAATATACAATTATTGTAGGGGATCTTTGGCCTGTTGTGGCTACTGCCCCCAGGAGAAAGGGATGGATTGAAGGAGGTTATAGCCGCAGGTCATAGAGGTGTGCTTGAAGACTCGTCCCACTTCTGGATGTTCCTAAAGAGGGCGATAAACGACGCCCTCTGTTGTCCACGAGGAGTGCTCTATCCTCTGAGCAAGTATCCATGTCATATGCATGGTACCGGAACCTAGAAGATGAGTAGGAACGGGAATGAAAGGAGAATGATGGAAAGGAAATCATGATAAATGAGAAACCACCCCAAAATTTGCCTACCGACTGGGAAAGACACGAAAATTCCAAGGTGAAAGTGGTCGGTCGAAGGGAATCGAACCAGGAACCTCCCGTACGCAAGACTCCGTTGCCACGGAGTCGTCGATTTGTATGATAAAAGCATAGGTAGTATTTATTTCACTAAGGTCTACTGACGTTAGTTCGCGCAACGCTTCGCTGAAATTTATACGCTGCTGTCCGCTGGAAACTGAACTTAATTGGCATTTCCTATCAAGCTTTTCCCGAGGAAATTTATGGGAAGCTGATATTATGGCACTGGAGTGACATTGGCAGAATGATTGTTTCCCAGGACCCTGACATTTTATGTAGCCGAGAGCACTCTCAGGAAACGAATGGAGCACATCATCATAATCAGCTAGGACTAAACAAACATGCAATACAAATAAAACTCCTGCCTGAGGATCACAAAACATACATCTTTTCACCTTCACTATTCTCTGCCAATTCTTTATACACATATGTTAGCTTTGTACACTTTCCAAGGCCATTGACGCTGTAAATATAAAAGAAAGCATGCACAGTATCACTCTTAGAAAATTAAAACTATTCTAGCATATTCAGATTCAGTAGAAACTAACCTATAAATCATCTAGCCTAGAGGATATTCGGAATATCTAGATTCTAGACTAGACTAGCATTATTCACGATATATTACCCTTCACCACAGACAATGCATAACACTAAACTACTGACGTGTAAGAACATTTGGTCAAGAATCTGTCTCAAGTTATTTACATAATGTTTGTCCGTATGAACAGTGCTGGATAACCTTTGCCCCTTATAAAAGGATGAAGCAGGGACATCTAGGTTTGCATATAAGGAACGCAGCTCTCGAGGAAGACATGATGGGAGTAATATAAGAGGACTATTTTTTTTCAAGGTCCGATCGGTTCCGAAACCAAAACCACAGTGAAAATCAAAACTATTTTATTCGCAACATTTAGCTACACATACATACTACTTCTGCACTTAGTCGCAACGCCGATGTAGACTTTTTCATAGCGCGGTACCAACGTTCCAATCACCTCGTCTTAGAAGGAAGCCGCCTGTACTTTCAGACATTTCGGTCATGATGGTAAGCAGAGCTAACTTTGAAATTTTGGGAACGAATCACTCAACACAGAAATTGTGAACCGATGATTTTCTCGAAGCGTCTGATCCCCTTGGTGAACAGGATCACCGGTTGACATTCGCTTGCATCATGAACATCTTTACGCCCTGCTTCAAAGTTCCTGCGTCATTGCCGAAATTTGCTGTTACTCATGAAAGTTTTTGCGTACACGTTACTCATTTGTCGATGAATTTCAGCAGCATTGCACCCTCGGCATAAAGAAATCGAATTAGAGCACGCACTTCACATTTGGGGGAGACTCTATTCTTATGGGTATCTTTAAGTGCCCACTGCGCCCTCAGAACCGACAAGTACGGCGTGACATGATCATATGGGCATACTAGAGACAGTGCTCAACACACCTGCATAAAGTTTCAACTGATCTTCATTGTAGGTTTGGTTCTGCGACCTGTCGGATGTTAAAAAATAGCCTTCGTAATATTGATGTTAATAATGGTAGGGAAATTAATCTCCGCCTCTGAACTTAATGCTCTTGTTTTATTGAAAAAATTGTACATTTTCGAAATTCTTCGCCACTATGTGTATACAGATCAAACAATAAATTCTGTTCATAAACCGAGCGTTTGATAACCAATCCAAGAGGATTTGCAATTTCAAGAAAATGTGGCCATCTGTCATTGCAATCTTATCTGAAACAACCGTCAAACCTATGAAATTATTGCAGTGTTATTATAGTGTTCTTGGATACTACTTTAAGTTACTAATTATTTATGATTGGTTTCTGAACATCATTTTGAACCACCCTCTACGAAACATGCAACAAAAGCTCATACCTGGTGTATTCCTTGTAGTTTTTCGGGCGGCTATTATAGAAGAGGGGTTCCGACTCGTTGTCGCTGTACCGGCGACCCGTGGTGTCACCCCCGTAGTAGTCGTCCTGTTGCTGACGCTGCTGCTGATTATAGGGGGCGTCATCACGCTCGTACGAGTTCTCTCGACTCGTCTCCAACGACCTCTGTGGCGTACACATCTGGTGCGCAGCGCTACGAAACTGCGAAGCAGAGGAGTTGGCATGTTGGCCACCCACGGGGTAGTTGAGGTCACTCGTGTAATCGCTGTCCTCCGAATAACCCGCTGCAACACAAGAGTGACTCTTAAAACTTATTAAATGTGTCTCTCATATAGAAACTCTCTATGACGGAGTAAAACCCGTTTGATGTGAAAGATTCTCAGAAATATCAAACAGATTATATATTTAGAGCAAACGTGGTGGGTTAAGCTTTCAGGGAAACTCGTGTTCAGAAATGACACCGGAAGGTATCAAGTATTCAATTTCTCCATTCTTAGACGATGTGCCTGACGTTTCACACTTGGTATCCTACGGTATCGGCGAAATATTCTGAGAAAAAACACCAGCTTGACGTGATTCAATAGCTTGAACGTTACTTTTTCCTGTGGACACATGAAAAAATCTTACTCATGAGTGGAAAAAGACTTGTTTTCACGAGCTCTATTTGTAGCACAGGAGATTCACAAAAAGATAAGCCCATAATTTCACAGATGAAGGGTTAGGTGAAACATCTATAAGCCATTCTGAGAGAATTATTGCAGCTCATGGACATTGACTAGTAATTTTCTGTGATGCAAACCTTCAAACCTATGTTATATTGATTAAGGTGCTTATTATTATCTTCATGGGATAATGAATGTGCATTCAGTTGTAACACGAAGGTGTGCTGGTGTAGAACAAACATGCCCTCTTACTAATTCCGAACAATTTTTTTCAAAGTTTAGAAATTTGAAGTTAACATAGAAGTTGTGGAAGTCTATAAATATCCTACTTGGAAACAACACATAAGTGATTTGTATAAGGTATACTCACAGTGGCCGTAATACTGCAGCTGCCTCCTGGCCTGTTCTGCACGGGCCTCCTGGTCCATGATGCTGTTGAGAAGCTCGAGCTTTCTCTGCAGGTCTGCACCCTCCGTGTTTTCCGGGTCTGCACAAAGCACAAACACAAGCACAAACCCAGTGTTCATCTTTGTTTGGACATATTATATCTCCCAAATACCGTGCTGTACATATATACAGTGGTTAAAGTGGATTCTTCCATGCTCAAGGAGATTTGTCTGTGTGTGTATGTCTTCCAACTTCTCTCCATATCGGTGTTAACACATCGCTGGCAACAAACTACTACAGCAAAAACATATTAGTGTTTGAGTCCTTGTTTGAAGAGTCTGAAATAGAGTGTCTGACTTTAGGATTATACCTATCTGCATGTTCCAAAATTTACTTTAAACAGGCATTAGTTTGTGTGAAGCATGTTCCAACTAATTTTACGGATACATAAAACTAGCATTCTAGCTCACGATTAATGGAGTATGGGTAAAACATATCCCAATTACATATTTTTTTCGGGTGTTGGACGTAGCAATTTTCACTGTGATGTTCTAAATGCTGCCGTAAGACGAAATGGAATCTGGAGCATATTTTATAAGTCATAGCAACATATACTTTTCCTGCTTGTATTCAGTTCATACGCACGTTACAAAAACCGTCGCTTTCTCAATGTGCGTTTGATGAACAATCATAGAGCATGGCGTAAATGTTCATGGCAACGATAGAAAGACTGGTAGTTTTTAGCAATCCTAAAAGCGTGTAACACGAATTTAAATCAGTATACTTTTTACTTACAATAACTCTGTATATTTTAATTTACAAAGCAGTTGTGAGATCGAGCTTTTTTAGGTATTTTACATACGAATGTATGGAGAATTCGCATTGGTGATACGTAAATTCGCTAGATACTCAGCGGGATAGCTCTGGAAGTATCATTTCCAGCTCACTTCGAGACCTCAGGTCTCAATTGCCCTTGATCGGCCAACCTGACCATTTTCTAGTTTTTCCAGGCCAGTTGACAAACATAGAGTGGATTATAATATGCCACCATGAGTTTTCCAGAGTTTCGTTGCTTCTCATTACATTTCCTATCATATTCAGGGTTGCAGGGCCTGGGAAGAAGGTTGTGTGATGCTTTAAGAAGAGGACAGTTTCTTCTTTGTTATGGATCCTTCTGTCCAGTCCACTCATCTATTGAGTGCTATCGAGGAGGTGTCTGGAGATGCTCAAACTGGAAATAATAGGGTTCCCCCCGCGCTGCACCTGTCGCTGTCCATAACGCCCCATAGAGGAATGAGGTATGGACCTCTTCAGCTGCAGAATGGGGGCGCTGCGAACCCTTGGCACTTGTGGTTCTTCTAAGTTACTACCCAAGACCGAACATTCGAGGCCCTCCCGAATTGGAAGTTCCGATTGGGTTGGACTCGACTGGGAAGTAGTTCCAATACCAATGGATGCTTGCGTACGCCTGGGCGACGCTCACACGGGATCGCGAGACGTATCAGTGTTCTCCGGTAGTAACCTAGAGAACTAGTACACGGTTACTAGGTACAGTCAATCTCACCGAGATCTCGGTAGTCTTCCCTAATGGGTTGATGCGCGTAAGCTGGGATGTGGTATATAAAATAGGCACTGCATCTAGTCAGAAAGGTTCGCGGAGTTTCAACTCCCTGGGCTCCGTGTGGCAGAGTGATTTGCCACTCTTGCCTTCATAATTTCTGTCCTTACCGCCACTTAGTGTCTTCCTTGGTAGTTAGAAGGGGAGCTGCGGGTCCGACTAGATCTTTGATCAGTAATATGACCCTTAATACCTTCTTCGCTCAGCCCTTCCTCTAGATCTAAAACGTGTAGAAGCCCTAACCTTGATCATGATGCAGAAATCCCCTTTTGCTTCTTAATCCTAACCATACATTTCTTATCATATCGTGGTTTGGATTACATAAAAAGGGTCCGATGGACTCAGCCTTGCTTTGGTTTTATTAGGTGCAGCGAATTTCTTACCTTCTATTTTTCTGTGGATCTGAACATATGTGCTTTGTTAAGCTTTCTGCGGGTAATTTCTTCTGAACATTCTTTTAGTATCGCTTTAACACTTTGATTTGATTTTGCGTACTACGTGTTTTGGGCTATCTTATTGACGTGTTCTTATGGAGATGTCCTAGCAAAGGACGTCGGGAAAGCGCTCCAAGTCGCAAAATGATGGCTTCGAGCGAATCGAAAGTTAACATACAATATTTCGTCTATACAGAGTTTATACCCCAAAGATTGACTTACAAATAGGTTTTTAATCTTAATTGAATTATTAAAAAAGAATACAAACTAATTTTGAAACTTTCATTGCTATGCAATGTAAGCAATCACCGCTTGCCTCTTGTTTGCGGAATCTCAAAAAAGCAAGCTTTTATTTCCTCCACTACTGCTTATCTAGCGAACTACTGGGGTAAAAGATCCTTCACAAATAGTGAATTTTGTTAATATTTTTCGCGGATTTGATCGCCGTGGCCGACTTTGCTGGCCCGTGAGATTTTTCGGAGGTTTTTCCGGGTTACCGGACGAATGCTACGAAGGATTTTCACATTCTCCAAATTTCCAATCCTTTCATTTGGTTGCACTAATCATCTCATTTCACCTTTCGCCCTATTGGGTTTCTTTCTTTCAGTCTGTAGATTACAGTTGAGCTGCTAGTTCATGTTACTGCCGTTGTGTAGCACAGCGCCATGCGCCATATTCTCAGCTCGAGATTGCACTGTATATGAATATTCTTCCAATTGAGAAGCCACATTGGAAATAAGCTTTCTTACCACCTTTATTGTTGGTGTTTGAGTTAACCTGCTAGCAACAATGTGTACGCACTTTGTGGAAGGAGACATGAAGCGCTTT
This sequence comes from Tenodera sinensis, assembly GCA_030765045.1. Classification (NCBI taxonomy): domain Eukaryota; kingdom Metazoa; phylum Arthropoda; class Insecta; order Mantodea; family Mantidae; genus Tenodera; species Tenodera sinensis. The sequence goes on along the minus strand of CM060961.1, from coordinate 23,631,160 downwards.
CCCCGCCCTTTTGTCCCCTAAGGCCCTACAATTCCTTAAAAAGCAATCAACGAAATTCATTTATCTCAGTAGTCATTCAATTACACTAAGTGTGATACCTTCTTGATTTTTTATCAGGGTCGTAATGAATTTAAAAATTTGCATTTCTTATGTAAAAGCCTTCTCGAATAATATATTTTACTAAGCCAGTTAGAAGCACTGCGTTCCAAAACTTAGTTGCCATGACTTATGAAATAGCTGTTATATTTTGAGTAACAAATGTTACACACTTTTGTGTCTGGGCACGTTATCGCGCTTGGTCAATCCTGGTGTATGCGATGAAGCGAAAACGACTGTGGAAGGTTGGGGGTTGGAACTATGGTCTGATCTTTTTAACCTTAGGCTCGACATTTCGTTAGATTTTCCAAATCTTATGAAGATAAACATAACCTAGAGCCATGTTAATAGGAAAGTATGCTAAAATAGCTGTTGGTGGCATGCTGAAGAGCTAATAACTACTTAGAATAATAACTATAAAGAAAATAGCTCTACTCCGAGCAATGGTACAGTCTACTGGCAGCTCAATCTAAACTTATTAAGAGCCAATCCTAAAGTTAACGAAAATCAGACCACGCTTGTATTGGCTGGAAGTTGATGGAGCTGCCACACAGCGGCGAATCTTGGAACTAACATGGAGCACTTTGCCCAGACAATAAATATGTTGCTGCTCCCGCGGTCCCTTGGCAGTACGTGCGCGGCCTACTCTATTTATTTCGCACGTGCACAGCTGTGTTTGTTTTCTATTCTGTTGGGTACATAAACATCACACAATTATGGCGTTTTGCACACAAGATGGAACACGTTAGAATACTCCTTAGTTAACCACATGTTTAAAATGTGTAAATGAGAGTAAAGAAACAAGGAGAGAGCCTTTTAAATGTCAATTAAAATAATAATTCACGATATCTTTTCTAATATTGCGTTACCAAAATACTGTAGCATTTTGAGCTCTCTTAACTTAAGAAAACTTGAGTAATTTGGGTGCAGCACAAAAGGGAAATATGGAAGTCTGGGCTTAGGGCATATTCTGCAGTTTCCATCCTGTGTTCTCTAATTACATTGACCGCATGCAGTGCAAAGACAAGAGCGTGTGTTCTGAAAACGGGGACAATTCTGCCTCCCGCATAGAGAGAAAGAGAGAAAGAGAGAGAGATAGAGATACTTTAATTGCAAGTGACGTCCGAACAAGGCCTGCTTCATCTGTGATAGCCGCTATTATCCCCTGAAACATGTCTTCCCCACAATTAGCGATCATTCCCAAATGTTAATACACCATCTCTTATATTTTTTTATCTCGAAAGTATATTTTCTGTTTTATGCCATTCAGTAATGACCTTCTGAAGAGTGTAATTAATTTAAATTTGTATTTTTTATACTAAAGTTTGTATTAATAAATACTCACTGGAGTTAAGAGGGCAAATACCAGGAGAACACAAAAATTTCTAACCTGCGCGGTGTTTTGCCTGTCGGCACTCGTCATGTACCGCTTTCATAGAAAGGCGCAGATGAAATCATACAGTTTTAAAACTACTTACCAACTTTATGAAAAGAGATGCTGAAACTGGCCACCGTCATTGTCCATACTCTTTTATCACCTCTTTAGGGAACTATCCATCACTCGCCGTAGTTCACGTTGGGAAATGCTATCAATTTCCTGGTGGATATTGTGTTTTCATTCTTCCAGGATGTGTGGGTTTGTCTGTACACTTTGTTTTAAGTTGCCCCAGAGATAGATATCGCTTATTGGAGCTCTGAGGTAACTTAAAACATAAAGTGCACAAGGCACACACACACACACAAACACACACACACACACATACACACACACACACACACACACACACACTGGAAGAATTAAAATAAAATATCCGCCAGGAAATTTTCCGTCATTTCTCAACGTGGACTGCGGCGAGTGATGCATAGCTTCCTAAAGAGGTACCAAAAAGTATGAACAACGACGGTGTCCCGTTTCAGCATCTCATTTCATAAAGTTGGTAAGTAAAGCCTTTAAAAACATATTTAAAAATGTTGTATGTTTTCATTCGCGCCTTTCTGTGATAGCGGCAGACGGCAATGAGCGCCACGTTATGTGTGTATAAGTAAGGTAAAATCCCCGAGATTCAGGAAAAAAGAAAATGTAGAAAATAAAGGCATTCGAGTGTAAAGAAACTTAGTTACAGAAAAAATTAAGCTTAGGCAAAAAGTAACTACAACGAACTAAATAACCTTTGTACGCGTAGTTTCGATAAACGTTGTAAAAATATAGTCCAATAGTTGTAGAAAGCAATTTGAAATGGATAGTAAATATATGGAATAATATATGCACTATGCTTGTGCAGGTTAACATGAATCAGATAATGTTCCATAATCCTTAAGTCACTCATGCAATGAAATATCTGATAGTAGCCTAACTGATCAGTGATCAAGGCCAATTTCAATGGGCAACCTAATACTCTGTAATTACATAGTACTCAATCAATCAATCCTAGCTAATTTTGTACATAAATCAATAACCAGAGTCTTGAGTAGGAGTAAGACAGACGCGAAGGGGCGACTTCGGCACTTCGACCTTAGAGATCTTTTGTATCTGTGCCCCAAAATGGACAGCCCTGGGAGGGAGGGTTAAGACGAGAGGAGACAGAGGGTAGGTAGACCACAAGAGCGCAGACACAGCAGAGGGCAGGGTCCCTGCATTTTCCCAGGTGTAAGCTCCCCGATACCAGCTAGTACACCACTCCCCCGCCGGTTCGCGCACAGCGCCGCCTGCAGGGACCCTTCAATTCCTCATTATAGCGGACACGACTCGGAGCCAACTTTCGTGACAGAGGACGCAGTCCCCACCATGCTGCACCGAATTCCAACTGACACTTTCTACCCTAAAATTGACCAAGTAGATGGAAGAATGAATGAAATGAAACGGAGGGGAGGAAATTCGGGCAGCGTTCACCTGGTGACGCGGAAAATACCCGGATCAGGTAGGCCGGCTGCGGGGATCGAAGCCATGACCTCCCGAATGCGAGTCACACGCGCTACCAATCTGGAGAGCAAAGGTTATATCAGAGGGAAGTAGAATAGGAATGTCCATCATCAATCCTGTTCAACATCTACTTGGATATTTGCTCAGAATTGCTTCGGAACAAAGGAATAAAGGCATGCACAATGATTTAGATTTACTGATGACGTTGCAGTAGCAGCTGGAAGGGAACCGATCCCAAAAAAGCAGATAATGGAGACAAACGACTAGTGAAGAGGAAGTAAAAAAAATACAGAGCAATAGTTATTGAAGGAGAACGAATGGCGGCGCCGTGGCCGAGCGGTTAGCGTGCTCGCCTACCACCTAGGCGGCCCGGGTTCGATCCCAAGGACCCGCATGTGGTATTCGTGGTGGACGAAGCGGCGTCAGGGCGGGTTTTCTCCGGGTACTCCGGTTTCCCCCGCCATCTCATTCCACCGGTGCTCCATCTTCATTCCATGTATCATCAGTGTCACCGCCTGTGGTGTCGTAGTAGTAAAAGCGGGCTTAAACACTACAAACAAGGAGAACGAAGAGGGCACAGCTACGAATTCCAGTTTAGAAGTTGTCGAGTATACGACCGAAACGACATAGGAATATGTTTATAGAAAATGTAAATATGTCGGAAACTTTGGCGTTGCGACTAAGTGAGCAAACAACTTGGCGTGCTTGAAATTTGGATATAGAGAAGAAGAAGAAGAAGAAGAAGAAGAAGAAGAAGAAGAAGAAGAAGAAGAAGAAGAAGAAGAAGAGGAAGAATGAAGCATATGAAACGGACAAAAAGGTCAAAGAAGAAAGAATATTTAAAGTCAAAAGTTGGGACGCTGGATGAGGAGAACTTATCTGGTAAAAGATGAACTGAAAGGAACAGTGAATACGAGAAAGGTTCATCATACAAGAATATAGCACACTATTGAGTAGATAAATTAAGTCGGAAATGGAATAATGGAAAACGGTGGGTTTACAGAGGAAGTTATGATTTATCTTTCTTTGGAGGTAAATGTTTCTTTTTCCCCACTTGTTTAAACGAAAGGCTTAAACTAATTTTATGCTAGAAGTGTGTTTTATAGCCTTTTAAATTAAAATATCTGATATATTTCTCTTCGTTTGTGTTCATTTTCTTCACTGAGAGTAAAGTTTACTAAAACCATTAACTTCAATAAGTAAATTATATATTTATGAAATTACTCATTTAGGGAGGCAAAATCTGACATTAAAGTTCAATGGCATAGCTGGGATTCGAACCACAGATCTTCGAGTTATCGTGCTCCAGCCAACTGGGTGACCATGATAGTGTATTTTCCCCGGAGAACAATAAGGCGTTAGGAATTTCGTTTGAGTTAAGATAAACCGATAGGGACTTTCCTTTTTTTTATTATTTTTCTTTACCTGTTTACCCTCCCCTTATGTAGGACTTACACCCCCTCGGACTTACAAGCCAGTGCCTAGGGTCAGACGCCTGTTGGGGAGCACAGGAACCTATGAACAGAGTGAAGACCTGGAAGAGGGTGGTCAGCCAAGCACCAGGTATGAGAGTGAGGAAGAGGATGATTTAAAATTCAGGTGAAATACATCATTGGAAAAGTGATGATGGAGCAGTTGGTGGAACGAGTGGCGAACAATGGGGACTTAAATCTCATAAATACGTAAAATCTTTCAATCTGATTGTATGTTACCAAATTTAGCCTACAGAAGGCATTTGTGAAGAATTTATTAGTTAACCATTATTACATTCCTTTACCTATTCTGCAATACGTAAAGAAAATACATTTGTACAGTCGTTTGTCACATTAATGTCTAATTCGGAAAACAATAAAAACGCTGATACTTTGGCATTCCTCAACTTTAAATATAATTATGTTGTTCACTATATATGCAAATAAACCAAAAAAGTTTAATCGTTGTTGGCAATTTTAATCTTTTATTTTAAAAAGGTTTCAGAGGTTTTCTTGCTGATGTCTTCAGAAGGTTTACAACATCATGAACAGATTTTTATCCTTTGAGACTATGTTCACAGTTAACACAAGTATTTAGCACCACACAACTAGTCAATTTATATTTTTAAAATATTTTAAACTCTTTTTTGATAATAGTTCAGACGTTTATTTAGATGAAGCAGACCATGTTTGAGCAATACTGTCCACTATCAAATGGACCATTTACAAGATGCTGTAGCACTGAACAAATTAATACTTGTTGACAGAGACTTCGATATACCACAAATAGCTACGATATAGATTGCCTTCAGACACATAACAAGGATAATGCAAAGACAGAAGGCCGTGAAAAATACTTATTACTTGACGCGAATGTGCTTAACATATGCAACGAAGAGTGAAGAAGAGAATACGAAGAGAAAGATAAAGACTGACATTCACGAAGAACTCTCCCGTTTCCCTGTTGTGAAGTGGTCCAATGAGTATCTGAAAAACATGCTTCAGATTTGAATCATCAATCAATATATTGTCCATGTGCTCTTATGGCTCGTCATTTGCATGGCGGTAAATGTAACTTACATCTAACATAAAACAACTTTCAACTGTCGCAACTCTCTAATTGATTCAACAACGCAAAGTGACCAGGTGTAATGTGGGAGAGAGTGGGATTGCTTCACAAAAATAGTTCGTTATTTTATAATTATAAAAAGTACGTATTTTATGGGTTGTGTTTCCTCAGGCTGGGAAATTCTGACGTCTATTGTTTTAAACCAAATCTTTATAAGTGCGTTTCAGAAATGGTGAATGTTGCTAGTGAAGAAGAAAGGAAAAATAGATGAACTTTGTTAAATACACGCTCATAAAGGGGAGAAATACCCCAGGCGTTAATGTCTGAGGTTCTCGCATCCAATTTCTAAAAAAAAAAACTGCGTCCTGACTGAAGGTGTTTTCATGGTTCTCCCTGGCCACTAACCAATTCCCCCTTTTTTTTAAATTTCATTCCTCTTCATTTCAATATCCTTGGAGGATTGCCGGGCCGGGGGCGATGGGTGGGAAGGTGCGGCGTACGGCGGATATACTCTGGGGAAAATTTTCTACCCTGACGTTTGGTATAATTCTACTACTCAGATCTGTCCGTTTGTTTGTACAGAACTGCATTGAGGGTGAGCGGTAGATGCTACATCTGGAAACGTTAAGAACGCCGCCGCCGTCTTCTCTACTCCTTCGCCTCATTTCTCGCTCTCGAAGATAACGCAGGCGTAATAGATCAACTTATTTCCGCAATTTACTTTCACTTTTTCGTTCGCTGAGTGAATAAATACCTGGACAGCAATTGTGGTTAAATTTGTTTCTGAACCAAATTTATTGTTAATATTTCTTGTTTTCTTTAGGATACATTTTGCTTATACTTAAATAAAGAAAATTTTCACAACAGAAAAAAATTAATAAATAATAATATGCGATTGTATTCAACAGGTATTCAACAAAAGAACTTGTGGGGTATAAAATATTACATAATACGTTTTCCTTTTTATCTGTGCTTGTAAAAATTGCTTCACATGCTAGACCATACTGCAAGTGTGTGTCAGACAGATGACCTTAGTCAAGTAGTCGCCCTCTTGTACCATCATTACTATTACTTTAATTGGAAAGTGGATTGAAGTTTTGTTGGCATATGCATGCAGTCAGTGGGATGCCAAGGAGAGGTGTTAGCTGCTTAGTCATGTTTCTTTAATACTGTTTTACTTCCATTTATATTATTTCGCTCGCTTCATTGATTCAACGGACACAGGAGAACACAACGGTCCTTTTGGCGGTGGTTTGCCAGGGAAGCAATTCGTTCGGACTTGGATTCCTGTTCAAACTGTGAGTTACTTAATCTCAGTTACACGCCTTTAAAGTGTGTAATAGAGATTTAGATATACAGGACACCTAAACGCGTGATAGTCACTTGGAACCTAATCAAGGATATATGCTGGATAGTCAAAAACCTCTCAGTGGAACTGTTGCAGGGGGTTTTGAGTGCATCCAAATATTGTCCTGGGAAAAACATGGCATTTATTCTGAATTACTCTTCTAAGTTTGGTTAGAGTCGGACAGTAGACATCAGAATATATTATTATGTCTCGTTGCATGAACTCCACCAACAATGTACCTTACGTGTCCCAAAAAACCAGCTGCCAGAGTTTCTTTGTTGAAAATTTTTTTTAATATTTATTTAAGGTCGTTTTGACAGCACGGTCTTATCACGACCTTTGTTGAAAATGTTTGGAGGTATTTTTGTGATTTTGTTTTTCAAAAGATTTCTTGTTCTTTGCTTGGGGAAATTGTGCTCGAAGATCTTGGCTTAATGAACTGACTACAGCCAACTAAAATCGGGACTTTTAAAGTTCTAGGAGCTGATATAATTAAACAACTAGATTATGTGGAGATTTAAAGTAAACTTCCATTTTGGAAGCGATAAGCTTTTTAATGATTTTTGAAATTTATTAAGGCCAAAGGGTTAATACTTTCTGGATTGCCGTTGTATATAGTTTTAAGTATTAATTCAATTTCGGTGTTATTCATAAATCTTCGTTGAACCCCACCGCTTGTGCAGCTTGACTAAACACCATGTCCAATATGGTTCCTGACTACAGATTTGTCCAAGTGTGTCCTAGCCGGCTCTCAGTTTGCCCGACGCAGATATGTCGTACTGTTTGGCGTTGAAAAACACTTAATGGTGTGTGATGTAAGCATCGATAAGTTTCGGCCTCGGACTTGTAAAATTTGGCCCCCAACATACATAAGTAAAATATTGGGCGACTATAATATTATAAGACTGGAATCTCTGTGGGTTTCCTTCATCAAAATTGTAAGCACATAAGAGGTGGAATCAGGACTGAAAAATTCAATACCATAGCGGGGATGTGAATCACGGATTTTCTGCATATCGAGCAGCTGCCACTATGTTACTACCATGGCCAACTTGAATTTTTCAGTCCTGATTCCACCTCTTAATCCTTGCCCACACGGCTTGTGTGTTTAAAAACACCAACATTAAGTTTGTTGGCATACATAAATAATAATTGTAAGTAAATGTTGGGATTTTCCTAGTATGCTGTCTCCTTAGTATTCTTTTGAGCCATGCCCCTTTGTACTTGGACTAGCGCCCAACCCACTATAATTAAGGATCCTTATGTTCTCTCATTACAATAAAGCATGAATCCTTTGCACTTACAGGATGGTCACTATTTCTTTATGCTTTCCGCCCTGCGTGTTCGTATGGTTGTATATAGAACATTTCTCCGATATGTTGGCAAAACCTGGGAAGTTGCATCCTTAAACTACAAAGCATCTACAACCTAGCGCTCGTGGAAAAGGGTCTACGTTTTGTGAATGGGTTGTGAAAATGACAAAGCTATCCAATTCTCTTCAGAAATGATGGTGGCTGGCTTCTGTCTCCATGGCTTCCCGGATATCCGAAATCTTCTCTTAGGAAGATGTCCGCCCGAGTTGGACTCGTGGAGTAGAGGTTCCCGATACTCCGAGCTTTAGGTAGGGGTTCCCAAAATGTTCTGCTCTCTTAGTATCTCTCACCTAGGTAGTAGTAGGAGAGCCCAATGGGCGATTTTGAGATTTACTCAAGCACGGAACAGTAACATAAGGGGGGATACCTAGCACCCTTTTGAGTACATCCACCAAATACAAGCTCTCTATATAGGGTCGCGCGTCTGGTGCAGCCGATCATAACAGTAAAAAGAGAAAGTATCAATAGTAAATAGTACTTGAGTGCGCCACATTAAGGGATATGCCGAAAACTGTCTATTTCAATAATTGATGATTTGAGCGTGGCACAAGGGAGCCGCAGGGTGTAAACTTGCAAACCAAAAAACATCACCTCGACATTCTCAGCGCAGTCGAATTTTGTTTTATTTTGAAGTAAATAGTTCAAGGGTAACGGGAAAAATATAATCTTCCTATTTTCACAAGCCCATCAATAAAGTTTAGATCCTGCATGTATGCCCCACTCCGCACCTCGGCTCGAGTGACAATACCACATGGGTAGGAATGGCATACTTTCTGTCCTAAGGTGAGTAATACACCATTGTTATTTGCATGCTACTTTACACGTATTTCATTTGTCATACTTAGTGAGCTAAAAATAAATCATGATACATTTTTTCAAGCCGTCTTATTAAGAAAATCCCTCCAAATAATCGTCAGATTATGGGTCAGCACTAGGACATCAAGTTGAACCGTCAGTATAATAATCCGACGGGCTCGAGTATTTCAAAACAGCGATTTGTTTTGTGTATTTTTGACACCCCCCCCCCCTCTCCTTTACCGTGAAAGGGTATACATCACATAAACTCTTTTTCTTTCTACCATCTAAACTTGGAAATCCAATAGGTCTCCACGATGCTCGAGTTAGCATTTAACATTGTGTGCTCTCCTATTCTAGCGGATGGTAGGCTAGTGATAGAAAAATCAATTGCACCGTTATATTTTTATCTGTGTCGAGTGACATAGCATGTCTAAATGACAAATTCACTTCCAATCCCTTCGGCAGGGTGTCTGTATACGCCTTTTACCGACGAAATGGGCATTCACTACTTGGGAGAGCTTATGAAGGTCTAACTCTTCATTTATGAAGTACTGTCATAAAATATTCAGTGACACTTTTACAGTGAAAGCCTCTCGTCTTCGAATTAGAAGGTGACATATCTTAAGACATAAATATTTCATTCCTCTTATACACTTTCTTTTTTAAATAATTCCGCAGTTTTTTACAAGACTATGCTAACACTGTTTTAACAATAAGCAAAATTTGACTTATAATAATTGATAGAAGGTATTTAAGGGGAGATGTCAAAATGGTCAAACTTTCGAATCTTTTTATTTTCCTTTCATATTGTTCTCTGGTATTTAAATAACTGTCCCCGAAGTTTTATTCGAAAATTCCTTCAGAAAATGCCTGCATTGAAATTACACACCCAAGTTGGCACACCCTTTGCCATATAAATGATCATTAACAGTGATTTCTTGCTATAGAAGCGATAAAATTCACATTTGTTTATGTACATGGACAGGCAAATATGTCCAGAGAAGACCGTGAACCAGGGGACCTCCAAACAACGCCGAAATGGTTCTCAGTATTCACATGGAGGTTTCTAAAATTGAAACAAGAAGGCTTTTACTGTCATAAGCTTTGCGTTTCGTTTTCCGAAAGCTACATTTTGCAAACTGTATTTAGCATTTCCTCATAAACTACTCGTATGTGATTTTGACAGAAAAGCTTCAGTTGCTTTTAAGCAACCCTTGATAGCCTTTATATTTCATACTTGACAGCAGTGCAAACACTGGGAAGAAAGTATCAATTTTAGAATATTAGTTTTAAAATATAAATGCATCACGAACCAAAATCCTCACAATAATGAACACACACCTACCTGTTGACGATATCTGAATCTTGGTATTGCGGGAGATACCTTTATTTTGTGGAGTGCAGTGAGCAGAACTCTATTGCTTTATGAGTGAAAGCTTTTCTACAGAGAGATTACCTGTTAAATCCACAGTTCTAGATGGTTTTCTTTCATTATATCTTTATAGGGTTACCTTCTCTCGGGAGTTGATTTAGAGGTGATCTCTTCCTTGTAAGGTTATTAATCTCTTACAAAAGAAACCTTAACCTCTTTAAGGGAAGAATCTGGTATCTGCAAGGGCAGGGTCACTAATTTTCCTACGGGATTTTAATAACACTAATGCAAAACGTTACTGAATAATGCATATAACGCGGGTGATTTGTAAATCTAATTACGTGGTAATTGCAGATTTACAGATATTTTCAGAACTTTCCTAATACTTTTACTCTGCAGATTTTTATTATTTTATTATTACAATAAAAATCTCCAATTGTTGTTGGCCGACTATGCTAAATTCAGTTTTTGGCGTAATTGCACAAAAAGCATCAATTAGTTCCCAACAAAGTCGTGCTTATTGTACAGATGGTTACCTGAAGTTGGGAAATGGCTGACCGTAAGAAACTCCTGGCTGTCAGAAGAGAAACGAGTCCACGCATAGGGATATTTAGGTTCCCCAGATTCATTCATATGGTTCTCCATAATCCACATAATAATTATGAAGCACCCCTGCACTCAGAGAACCATTTGCTTTGAGACGGGCCGATTTTTTATCTAAATACGGGAGAATGTGATCGATGCAAACATTCCAAAAATGTGTTATGTCAAAGCTGACCTTATCTTAATGGAAAATTCTAAAACTACACATGGCCTACCACATTGTTTACTGTAGATTCATTTAAGGATTACGTTTATCATTGTACGTCAAGGGTACAATAACTATCGTTATTGAAATAAAAAATATTGACTTTATATGGAGAGAAAGGTGCCAATGGTATCTGCTATAACACCAAGAGTCCATCTGCAGGTATTGTACTTTTGAGGAGTCTTTCGTATGTTTGTCTCTAGAGCAAATAATGGTTTATATGCAGAAATCATTGTCCTATAGTATACTATTTCTGCAAATATAGGTTATTTTCGATATATATATTTTTTTTTTTTTTTTGGAAAATGATATGAACAAACTCTAAATGATCTATAAACACAAAGAAATTGCCTCAAAACCATCTTCCACATGGTGACTGTGCAAATTCACACACAACTCATAGAAACAGACAGCTACACGAAACCCTTTTCCTAGATTTGCAGAACTGATGTTGATCACGTATGCTATATACGTTCATTTGCGTTGTCTATGGAGTTGGTTTTGACTGTGTATACATATGTATCTTTGAGGGTGTTTGATCCGGCGATGAAGCCCAAATGTACAGTGCAAACTATTTGGCAAAAACACGAGTGAGAAGATAATACAGCACGTAAATGTTCATATTTTTAACAATACGCATGTATATACCTGCAATGTCTTTTTTTTTTTTAAATTAGATGTGTCTTTATTGACCACGCAGTTGGTAGCGTGCCTGCCTCTGGCGCGGAGAACCCGGGTTTGATCCCCGGTACCGGCATGGGAATTTTCCCCCGCTGGGAGGTCTGGTACGGAGTGCACTCAGCCTCGTTAGGTCCCTAAGAGGCCAATTGAGGAGCAATCCTAATAGGTAGCGTCCCTAAAGGGTCAAGCAGTCGCCTTACGGTCGGGGGAGTCGGCGTGCTGGCCCCCGCCACCACCAAACTGCACTCCTCCGTGGCCTTGGTTGCGGCTAGAGGACGCAGGTGGCCGGGCGATGAGGGTCACCTCTGCGTTGGGGAGACGCCCTAGGGATTTATTATTGTTATTATTAATATTATTATTAATTATTAATTATTATTATTATTATTATTATTATTATTATTATTATTATTATTATTATTATTATTATTATTATTATTATTATTATTATTATTATTATTATTATTATTATTATTATTATTATTATTATTATTATTATTATTATTATTATTATTATTATTATTATTATTATTACTACCACTATTTTGTGTTGTTACACCTCTGACTGTGATGTTTACAATTCCAGACTATCTGGTCACCCCCTTCCCTTCCCCACCCTATTCACACATACAACGCACACACATTACAGGCAAAACAATATTTGGCCTAGTGTGTAGCTGTAAGCGACTAGCCCATCCTTCATGTGTTATAAGTTCACCGGAGACATTGGTGCCCCATATAAAGACTGAAGGGAGTTCTCTGCAGGACTCTAATAACATCTTCCTCGGAGGGGCATAGAGATGATAGGATACACATGGGGAGAAGTCGCGTATTACTCGTACCTGGGCGGCGTCGTGCTACATGCATTTATTAATAGCTCATCAACAATGGATGCGCCTGTTCTATTTGCTGTAAACAGCATTATCATACTCGTGTTGCACAGCAAGTTATTAAACTTGTTTACTAGCAGCTTTTGTCCCTGATATCCTTTATTGATCAATAAAATGAAGTTTTCAGTAGACGAGTCTCAAAACAGAATTTCTCTTTGTAGTAACCATCCAATATTGCAGAACGATGTCACGCGAGAGAATTGAATTACAGAGATGCAAATGTTCTCCTGCGCACTGGACATATAGGGCTATACTGAAGTCAATTCCCCGTTTCAAATCACCGTAACTTAGACAAGCGCTGTGTACCTGAACTTATTCTCTAGGTCATGACAGCACTGTTACAAGTTGCAAAAATAAGGGTTGCTATTGGAAAAAAGTATGATTTTTAACACCCTGGGAACCTTCAAGTCCAAAAGTCCAAAAATGCATGAATAAATTTCGAAATTAAAAAGTCTTATTGGGAAAATCTGCGCTCATATAGCTTTCTCTACTCTTGTATTAACTATTCTTACAAACTCTTATTCCTCTATCTTCTTTGTGTTAGTTGAGATAAACATTTGCAGAAATTATCTTATTGCTAATTTACTTGTAGGTGCAAGAGGAATATAGCAAAACAGTAGGCTTTGAGTGATATTCAAATCTTTTAAAGCTAGTCGCCATATGAAGATTTTAAAATGTCGTTCTCTTTGCACGGACAGGAGATAAAAAGTGGATAACGACTTTCCATTTCAGAAAAGTTGAAGTATTGCAAAACTAACACAGATAACAAGAAATATTTCCGAAATGACTCACTCCACAAAAAATGCATTTAAACATAGGTTGTGTTTTAGCGAGATCTACATTTTGTATAGTCACCCAAAATTTTCAGGTGTGTAAATCTCATAAAAGTGATTATACATTACAGATAATAAAACTAAAGATGGAGAAGAATATACTTTATTATCTTTTTTACAGGATTGCCTCTGGAGCATGTAAACTCAACGTTTTTCTTTTTTCCCTCCTCCTGCCTCCCAATTTAAGAAGTTTCTCATTATGTTCAGTTCCCAGTGTGCATAAGTGAAATGTGCTTATGTGTACATTTCAATTAACTCTCTCAGGGGTCTCCGTCTAGGGTATATGTGAATGGCGACCACAAGGTACTCAAGCTGAGCAGAACATTACTTCCACTTACTGGTGCTTTGCTCCTCACTGTAACTTTTCTATCTGACCTTACCTTGGTCATCTCTTGTTCTCTTCCAACCCCGATGCTATTGGGGTTCCCGAGGGCTAGGGAGTCTTTATTTTTCCAACCTCTCCATTTCTCTAATTTCTCTATAAAATCTTAACCCCTAACATGCTGACCTGTCATGGCATGTAATACGTCCTCTGATTGGTAATCAGAGGATATGGTCAGTGGATTTATTTTGATAATTCTCCCGGTCAGGTCGGTGAGACCCGTAAACCAACGACAGGTGTGGTCCTCCAGACATTCTGGGGGTTGTGAGAGAGCGATGTGACCGCCAAAACATAAAAATATGGTGCTCTCTAAAAAGCGGCTACTATTACTGCTATTGCTCTCTTCAATATCATCAGTGAAAAATATTGGAGAGCAAAAGGATTAATGACTTCATTGTCAGAAATCCAGCATTAGCTAACAAGAACATTTTGTATAGTAAGATTTGGTTTATTTGTTAAGATTTGCCAGTTATGCAAAAGTCATCAAGAGTAAACAGAACTATATGGACTGTAACCAAAAAATTCAAAATATACATTTCATTTACCACAAAAATATCTTAAACACGAGACATTTTAGTCAAAATCGTTAGTCATTTTTGAGAAAAATCAAAATTTTCGGAAAATTTTAAGTGTAAAGGGTAGTTTGGGGTGGGGAATTTTCTTCATAATTTTTGTGTCGTATCCTTAAAAGAAATTAAACTTAAATATCAGCTTTGGTTTTTAGCCGACTTTTCGTTTTTGAGTTATGTTGTTCACAGGTTCACACACACACACACACACACACACACACACATACACACATGCATACATACATACATACACACACACATACACACACACATACATACATACATACATACATACATACACACACATACACACATGCATACATACATACACACATACACACACACATACATACATACATACATACATACATACACACACATACATACATACATACATACATACATACATACATACATACATACATACATACATACATACATACATACATACATACATACATACATACATACATACATACATACATATAGACCTGGATAAACTCTAGACTGCAACTAACGATATCCCATAAGTAAAACTATGTATTAGTAAATTCATTAAGCATGTACTATAATGGCATGTAGTATTACGTTTATTGTAATGGAACATGCTGAAAATAAAGAATGTTTATATAAAAAAATACATACATACATACATACATACATACATACATACATACATACATACATACATACATACATACATACATACATACATACATACATACATACATACATACATACATACATACATACATACATACATACATACATACATACATACATACATACATACATACATACATACATACATACATACATACATACATACATACATACATACATACATACATACATACATACATACATACATACATACATACATACATACATACATACATACATACATACATACATACATACATACATACATACATACATACATACATACATACATACATACATACATACATACATACATACATACATACATACATACATACATACATACATACATACATACATACATACATACATACATACATACATACATACATACATACATACATACATACATACATACATACATACATACATACATACATACATACATACATACATACATACATACATACATACATACATACATACATACATACATACATACATACATACATACATACATACATACATACATACATACATACATACATACATACATACATACATACATACATACATACATACATACATACATACATACATACATACATACATACATACATACATACATACATACATACATACATACATACATACATACATACATACATACATACATACATACATACATACATACATACATACATACATACATACATACATACATACATACATACATACATACATACATACATACATACATACATACATACATACATACATACATACATACATACATACATACATACATACATACATACATACATACATACATACATACATACATACATACATACATACATACATACATACATACATACATACATACATACATACATACATACATACATACATACATACATACATACATACATACATACATACATACATACATACATACATACATACATACATACATACATACATACATACATACATACATACATACATACATACATACATACATACATACATACATACATACATACATACATACATACATACATACATACATACATACATACATACATACATACATACATACATACATACATACATACATACATACATACATACATACATACATACATACATACATACATACATACATACATACATACATACATACATACATACATACATACATACATACATACATACATACATACATACATACATACATACATACATACATACATACATACATACATACATACATACATACATACATACATACATACATACATACATACATACATACATACATACATACATACATACATACATACATACATACATACATACATACATACATACATACATACATACATACATACATACATACATACATACATACATACATACATACATACATACATACATACATACATACATACATACATACATACATACATACATACATACATACATACATACATACATACATACATACATACATACATACATACATACATACATACATACATACATACATACATACATACATACATACATACATACATACATACATACATACATACATACATACATACATACATACATACATACATACATACATACATACATACATACATACATACATACATACATACATACATACATACATACATACATACATACATACATACATACATACATACATACATACATACATACATACATACATACATACATACATACATACATACATACATACATACATACATACATACATACATACATACATACATACATACATACATACATACATACATACATACATACATACATACATACATACATACATACATACATACATACATACATACATACATACATACATACATACATACATACATACATACATACATACATACATACATACATACATACATACATACATACATACATACATACATACATACATACATACATACATACATACATACATACATACATACATACATACATACATACATACATACATACATACATACATACATACATACATACATACATACATACATACATACATACATACATACATACATACATACATACATACATACATACATACATACATACATACACACACAGAGAGTGTCTTCTAAAGTGCTTTTTTTTGGATTCAGGGGGCCACAGAACATATTTTCCGGTGAAATCTCGACATCGAATTTTTGGGTCGAATACAATACTTCCCCATCTTACTAAACGTAGTAGAGAAAGTAAAAAAGTACATAAGTAGCACTTTATTCATCATGTATATGGGAACACTTGATAAAGTTCATCTAAGATACACCATTCCAATCCACAAGCTTGTACTTAGCAATAAATATCGCCGATATGCCCTATATGTAATATTTTATAGTTTGTGTTGTTTGATTGTGTGTATGGGAATACTTGTTAATCTGCACCTAGATACACCCATGTCTAACTAGAAGCTTGGGTTCATATAGCCCTGTACTTGGTACCTACTACATATCGACGGATAACTACTTTAATTAGGTACTGTTTTTCTAACTAAAGCTGAAATTTTTTGCTCTCAAAATTACGAACATTTAACAGCAAGAATTAACTACCGTTGCAACTACAGACATCGCGGAGCTGTAATATTACCATGCTAGCTAGCACTGAAAGCGACACTTCCCGCTGAAGCCCAACAGCCCAGAAAGCAACAGGGGCCGTCCCAGTTTATTGCTATGCCTTTCCTTCTACAATAAAGAAGCTTCTTTCTGCGTTAAAACTCTGGCTTTTCAACAGATGCACTGTCACTAACAATAGAACACACAATACCTGCTACTAACAAACATATCACTCTGGGGCACCCATGGTTGTGGCCGTCGTTCAGCGCCGATAGCAACAAGAGAATAAAAGCTTGCCGGAGCGATGCTCCATTGTTCTAACATTTGGTTCTACGAGGATTGAATGAAATGTAATGCCTGTGATCATTACTCGCGACAGGTTACAGTCTATTTTAATACTAGAAACAGGCTATTCCATTTCATTTCGGACAGCAGGAAACCTTGCATTTCTTTGGGGGGATCCAGTTTTCTGTCATCTAAAGTAGTCTTTTGCAAAATCGTAGCTATGATAAACACTTCTGAGTTTTTTCCAGGGTCGAAGCTACCGTAATTTGATAAAATTACGCGATTCTGCAAAATTTTCAAATAAAATTCAAAATGAGGCTAATATTTTATAGCTTTTGGTGGTATTTGCTCTATATTCTTAGAACTTTTACTCTCAAATTCTTAAGACAGTTTACAAACGACAGCATACTAATTATTCAAAACCGCTAGCAAATATGTTATGAAAATTTCTACTTCAAAATCTAAAACAATGTCAATGTATGGAAAAGTATACGATATCTGAAAATCGAGATTGATGGAAACATTACAGAACAAGTGTCTGATTTCTCATACCTAGGAAGTATATTTGCAAAGCACAAAAGTTATATTGATAGAAAATTGCAAAAATATAATAAATTGAACGGGATAATGATACATTTTGGTAGATAGATGACCGATAGAAAACTAAGACTACATAATATTACAATCAAAGCTGCTCTCAGACACGGAAGTGAAATTTGGATTTTAAATAACAGAAATTCCTGAAGTAGCCCAAATGCGTTTCTTGCGAGCACTGTTAGCAGTTACTAGATTGGACCACCAACGGGATAGGGACATCAGAGAAAACCTTGGAGTACCAAGTCTGACTGAGGAGGTGGAAAACTACCAACGAGTATGGGAAAATCATTTGATGAGAATGGAAAGAATTAGACTCTCAGAATTGCCGTTTCAATACGCTCCAATTGGTCACAAGGAGCAAGGAAGACCAAAACAGCGGCAGAAACACCAAGACCATTTTTGCTAGGTTTATCGTTACATGCCACGTGACCTAAAACAAACTTATTCATTATATTTTTAGAACTTAAATTTAATGTAGTTTGCATCATATTTCGTGTGTTTTCTGAAAACTATTTTAAATGAAGTATAAATTATGCCATATCGTTCAGCATTTAATTTCAAAACAATATTAGTTGACATTTTTATGACATCTTCAAAGGAAAGCTGTAGAAAAAAAAAGTAGACGAAACAGCGTCTTTTTGTATGGCTGTTTGATGCAATAAACGTATTCTTTTACCTTTCAGCGTGTGGTTATATGCTGATTTTGAAGAATGCTGTTGGTATGACTGCTTGCTCTATTCAGACGTTGGTCGCTATGGGAATTGTTTTTATGATGTACGTTGAAGTATGCTCTAGTTATATGTTGTTCTAACGTTGTATTTATGTAGTTAAATTACGTGTGATTTAAAACAAGGGAAATAGTAACTCCACCTTGTTGTCTAATCATTTTTACAGTGCCAATAACTTTTATGACGTTAGAAAACCTTTTTCTAGCATGTACGTATGATATTTCAACGTTGCTACTTGCCAAATGATACTGTCTATCTGTAGACAGGGAAAATGTGGTAGAATGCATACCGTTAGTGTTCCCATTTCTAATGACTTGCAAAGTTATTGGTATTATTAAATAAATGGGAAATAGAGGGCATTGAAATAGAACATGATTATCCAGGCTGGTGGGCGTGGTCTAGTGAAAAATCTCCTCCCAGACGTTTCGTTCGAAGCTGCGTCGAACTTTATACATATATGAAATCGTGAAGATGAGAGAATGTTACGTATATGCCAATTTATTCTTTCCAGCTGTCAATAACTTCTTGTGACACCGGCAATACTTGGCCAAATTGATGTCTCCTTACCCTAAAGCGATAAGATAGATATATTGTCCAATACTATAATTAAATAGAGTTCTCGATAACTTGGGTTTTATAGTCCTCTATACCGAGAACATAACATGCGGAAAAATTCTTACGTGGACAAGCGTCAACTGGAATATGTAAATCGAGTTGGTGCGTCTCTCAGGGTAGCAACAAGTGTTGGTGTTGTCCTAAATTTTCAATTTCATTCCAAAGGATATTCTTCTATGGGAAGATCTCAGCTAATAGCATGAGCAATGATATCCATGTGCTGCCGTGCAAGGGCTCTAAGAATTCTATCATCATAACAAATAGCACAGCTAAAATATATATTAATAGATATAAGAATGAATGAAGACTTACGCATAATTGTATAATCCCATTTTGGTTTCTCTGTATTTGCGTTTTACGAGTACATTTTAACAGTTATGATCAAACTGCTTATTTTGAAAATGGTTTTAATCAACGGAAGCTGCACGAAGGTATTTCAGAATGGATACATGGGAGTACAGTATCCAAAATGCACGGAACTGTAAATTTGACAGATACGTTACTGTATTTATTTCTCAAATACTATAACATTATAAGTGAAAAATAAATATTATATCAAATATATTCAACTTGGTAATAATATTGACCGGGAAATTATTTGAATGCGTAACGAACACTTAGGTGGATATTTCACTCTTGTGTCTTCACAAACGTATACGGGAGTCATGAATTGCAGAGCACACACAAGAAAAAGAAAGGATAATTACAATCTTGGAAGATAATAGGCTACAACAAAATGTAAATTATCATTTGAATCGTACTCCCGAAGTCATCAAAGTGCATGTGAACTTCATACCAATGTGATGGACGATGATGTATATTCTGTAAAAGGAAAACGCATAATTTGCATAATATATATCTGATTCGAATTGTCAACTGTGTAAATAATTATCGTAAAAGCACACACTATGTCATCCACAAATATTTGAATATTCTGTTGATCATCTTAGGTACGGTATCTTTGGCAGTTTAACTATAGGTTCCCGTACCATTCTTACTTTCAAGAATTTAACGTCTCATATCCAAAATGATCTTAATTTATGGAATATGGGCACCAGTTCAAGAACATTAAACAATTTACAAAACTCCCCATCAATAGTTTACACCTCGAACATAAGCATTCTAAAATGCACTAAGGCGAAAGAATAGTTATAAGACTGTAAGTAACATTTCCATTTCCCTGGGATTTACGAGGTGAATACGTCCGATATTAGCGCGATGCATTAAGGTATCCAAAATACGACACAGCCAGAAGTTTGCAAAAGATGGTACAATATCTAGAGCAGATATATCCAAACTACTTTGGGATGGGGTACTGCATCAGCATTAAGCGATTCTGAATTTATATAACAACAAAGAGATTGGTGAAAGTAAAAGTCGTATATCTGTGAAATAGCTGTTGTGTGACCGCTGCTTCCTCTACTTCTGTTCATTAGAACCGCAGTGGTGGAAGAGCATATGGTTACCATGTCGAATTATAGGCTGTTTTCGTAGTACTGCAATTGTTCTCAAGGGTCTCACTAAGCTAAGAGCCAGCACGAGGAATAATCCATGCCGATCAAGGACCAACCAGAATCTTCTGTTCTATGGCCAGTAATGCTGTGCAGTATCGTCACCTTGGAGTTGTATCATCTGTTAGTAAACTTTTGCTCGTTTCATGTTTGGAACTCCTTACCTTATGTTACGGAACTCAAGTCAACACCTAAGCCACGACTTTAAGACCTGAGATAGTCGATTTTGGACACAATTCATGCGCTAAGGTGCATAACTGCACAATGTGTGAATTATATCTATTGATCCAAAGCATAGTCGACATTTTCAATACATTTGGAGGTTTCCTACGCGTTAATAAGAAGTGAAGGCTCTTTACTTCTTAGCTCTGTTTTGCTTGCAGATTGGGCTTTGTCTGTCCGTGGCATTAGCTATCCTCTGGGCGGCCCCACATACACCCTTTGTTAAGTTGCCCTACTCCCCTCCCACTCAACAAGGCTTAAAGCACAAGAAAGGCAATCAATGTCTCGGAGAGCGGTGTGTGTGTATGTGTGTGTGTGTGTGTGTGTGTGTGTGTGTGTGTGTGTGTGTGTGTGTCGGACGGGAGTGAAACAGAGAGCAGTTAAGATATACGAAGTGAGGAGTGAGACAGGAGCGGCAGTGAAACAACTTACCCAAAAACATTCGCTCCACACTTCTCTCTGGGGAGTGAAGGGGGCAAGAGACACAAGTAGGTACCAGAAGGTTAAGGCCACTAGGCATAGAAGGTGTGCATTAAGACACAGTGTGTCAGAGATTGTGCGCAGAGAAAAATATAGTTGCCAGAGTGGGCGCCGTGTCTACCTTAGCCAATATTTTGGATGCAAAAATGTTAGGTGAGTTCTTACACAATCTCGGGGATGCTAATTTAATGCATTTTTAAAAATAAACATGCAAATATTGATAATTTAACTTGGATGTACTTGCAAATCCTCCAGAAATACTATTAATGCTAGTCTTCAATCATATAGTTTAATACTATGGCTCCAAGGTGTAGATGTAAAACGTTGACTCGCCATTTTCAATGTAATCTCTTAAACGTTTCGCTAAAACTTGAAGCATAAGCTTTTTATAATGGAACGCATTTTAAACTAAGGTTTTTAAGAGATTCTCCGTAGAGATGGTACGGCAGACCGGGGGCCACTCTGGTGGTGTAAATACATTCATGATTGCATCCAACCAATGCAGAACTTGCTTGCTTTGCTTCCCAAATTGCTTGCTTGGCTTGCTTGCTGTGGTCATTACAGTACAAGAAAAAAGTAGTAAATATTTGGTAGCACTTTTTTCTCTGGCTGGACAAAGTTCTCCTACCTGACCTGACCGAATCTGAACAGGCACGTGACTGCCGGAGTTGTTGCAGTCTCATTACGTCACTGGTGAGGCAACTTCTCCAGCCAGTTGGAGGGTCGCAGCGCCCTGAAGTGACAATCGTGCGGGGTCAGCCTGGTTTGTGGGAATCTGCTCATGCTTTAACCGAACCACTAGTGAGAATCCTATGGCATCTCTATCGCTGATAACTCCCATCAGTAGTACAGCCGTAATATGTTGCAGTTAAACCATTATTTTGGCTCTTTGAATGCATAAATGGGGCTCTCTTCACACAGAGACGGCCGACGATGGTGTTCACCAGTGACTGCAGTGAACTGTCTGGCATTCAACTCTGATTATTCACTTGAGAGAAGAGGAACTTGTTATTAGTGTTTTTGAATACAGGGGAGGGAGTGGGGGAGGTTAAATGAACAGAAAACATCCACTATATCTATAAATAGAACTTATACTTGCCTTAACTCAAGATGAGAGAATATATTCAGTAGTTTCAACTATCAACAAATTAACTTGATATATAATTGACGTCAACGTTCTGTTTCATTTTCATTTTGTGTCAAAGTAAACTCATTGTTACAGTAACAACTAATACATTTCTGCGTTGAAAATACACAACTTCCAGATATTTTAAGTACAAGAGGGATAGAGGAAACCGAATCGATAGTCAGATATTTAAAAGCGGTTACTGTATTATATACTGGCCTTGAAATGCCATACTCAGCCTATGACATCGCGACACAGTTTAAAATATTCAAAAATAAAAACCAATAATGTATATCTCAGAAATGGTTACTGCCACTGAAACCCAACGAGATGCTTTAAAGAGGCACACAGTTTTGAGTTGTGTGCTTTGCCCATGTCTCAATGTT
Source organism: Tenodera sinensis (assembly GCA_030765045.1). Lineage (NCBI taxonomy): Eukaryota > Metazoa > Arthropoda > Insecta > Mantodea > Mantidae > Tenodera > Tenodera sinensis. The sequence continues at coordinate 23,607,300 of CM060961.1, read as the reverse complement.
ACCAGTTATACAAAACTCCTTCCGAATGGCTGCTGTCAGAAAATTCAAGATGTACATTTTATTTGTGAATAAAATGTCTTAAATATATAGTATTTATTAAAAGTTGTTACGGGCATTAAAAAAGTAAATAAAAAACGACGCTTTACATATGGAGCATAGTATGGGGAGCATTTTCTCAAAATCTTCGTATCGTATTCTTGTAAGATGCTGAATTTGTACTCCAAGTTTGGGGTTGATATCCAAGTTTTGGGCGAGTGGTAAAACTTGCTCCACTTATAGATACATAAGTACCAAGGAAAGTAAAAATAGCATAGTTGTATGAAAATAACTTATTGAGATGGTGCGGTTCATTACACAAGGAATGACTCAGACAGCTGCAAGAATGTAGTGTCTCAATGCAAAAGTTCCATTTCAAGTGAATAGTGTCCTAATCAGTGACTGCTTTGCCAGTACGAAAAGTTGCTAACAGCGAATTGCCTTAGGTAACCAACTGAAAAACTTAGAATAGCCAGATTTCTGCCTGCCTCAGATGTCCCCACTTATACAGCTGTACCAGTGATGGGAGTTTCGGTGGATGGTTCAGATGCTCAGGGCTATCACCTTATCGTGGGAATACAGTAAAAAATAACCCTGTGGTGATCGTTTAATAAAGCAGTGTATAGCTAACGACTGCTACATGTATGCCAAACATTAAATGTGTGTTGCAGATCCCAACAAACCAGGCAACACTAGGGAGATATACACAAGCACCTGGATCACCGCTTTCTTCATACGCACCTCTCTTGCTGCGTCAAAATCACATTATTAACTTGATGAAGGTGGGGTAAAGAAAAAAGTTGAGAATAACTAGAATCACTAGATAAGTAGATAGTTCATGGTATAACAACATAAAATAATAACGGTGTCATAGAACGGCAATGTAGAGATGGTGATGTCTCCAAAATATTCCTCAAGGGAGTGCTAATCGGCCTCGATATGGCTGCACTTGAAGTAGGATGCCACTGGTTTGCTGACGATGCATTGTATTATCAATACTAGCGAACAGAGGGAAGTAAGGGACAAGGCGATAGTCACCCTCATATCGTGGGCTACTGATGTATTCGCTCTTACTACATTGAATTTCAAAATTACCTGTTGCTTGAAACTTGGAAGAGCGAACTATTTTAGAAACTAGCTTCAAGTTCGACATTTTTGCAATATCTTAGATTACCACGATGATTTATTTATATCGAAAATGTATATGTATCTTTCTACAAGTCCTCTTGGTTGCATGTTCCTACGTATTAACCATTCAGTTACAATAATTATTTTCTCAACCCAAAGAGACTCGTTGGAAGCATAGGATCTTTCTCATCTTTCTGTTTTTGATCTGAGACGAGAAGTAAAAGAATAGGCCTGAATTCAAATATGTAAACAAGAGAGACTAGGTGTTCCACCGTAAAGTAATGTTCTTCCTATTTTAATACAAATATAAATAATGGAACGATATCATCTATACAGAAATTCAGGCTACGAGCAATACAAACCGGATGAAGTTCGCATGACGTATTTGAATATGTAGTGTTACAACATTGTAGCGAGTTTAACAAACTCTTTTCATTTTATAACGCTCTGGTGACGTTGCTTTCACTTTCGCTAATAATACAGCACAGTAATGTGAAAGAATAATCATCAGTTAACACACTTTGTCACACACTAACCTCCAACTATTCGGTTCTGAAAAAGACGAACACGATAGAGATGTGGCAACCATGTGCTCCGTATGCAGTTGCCACGTTGTGCTTTAGCAGACGAAAAGCAATTGAAAGTTCAGTGAAAATGGTGCAAATAAACTAAGCATTTGTTTCCAGTGTTACATATAGAACTGCTTGTACAATTAGTCATTTCGTTTGATAATAGATTTGTTGAAAATTAAAAAAAAAAAAAAAAAAAAAAAAAAAAAAAAAAAAAAAAAAAAAAAAAAAATTGAAACATAAACTTTCATGGCTAAACCTGGTAATGATGCAACCTATTCCCCTCTCATCCGCGCCATCCCCTTACCCTACCTGATACTTCTGGTTTGTATCGCTCGTAGCCTGAACTGCTGTATATTCTGCTCGCACACCCTCCTCTTTTCGGCAAAATTTTGAAGAATCTACCATACTCAGGTATAATTTGGCCTTATAGTCAAGAATTATTTACGAACAGCTGTCATAGACACCGATTTCAAAAACGCCCAGAGAGTAGTTAGTGAAAAATCATGAGAATTCAGCCCGCTGATTACTTATTCCGAATTTTAATGATACGAAACATTTTTTAATTTATTAATTTCTTCATTTCTGAGGCACTCTAACTTCTTTAGTCATACCGGAAGGTTTTCCTAGGTGAAAATATCTTGAAACCACTTTCTGAATCTCGTGTGTGTCTTTAGAATTCAACACAGATATATTAGACTCTTGAAAAGTTGTCAGTGACAGATGATGTGCTGATTATTACCGAATGTTGCAGTAAAAACACTCAGGGGTTTGGTCAACGTGACGGGAAGTAACTATTTAAGATTTGAAACTCCAATGTAGTTATTTCACTTAGCACTTTAACAGAAAAAATAGGTGTTCATATAAGCAATTTTTAGAGCATCTGTAACTGGCAGCAGGTCACTTATTTTGTGTCCAATGTTACTGGCTGCAGCCTCCTACTGGAATCACATTCTCCAGATTCATATTGTTTCCTGAGCAACGAAAATTACATTATCATAGTTTGGTGACGATCCCCATTTACTGTTACCGACTTTCGTTCCCATCTCAATCAATCTCTAAAGTGATGACAGATTGGTTGCTTCATTCAGAGTGTGTCTAATGCCAACAAAAATTAAAGTGAATGTTACTTGACGACAGACCAGCAATTTTCAGGCAGTTACTTTTATTGCCAGTTACACATTCCCTCTCTTATGGTAAAGGTTATTTATAATCAAATCCTCATGTGATTATTATGCTCCTTGCCTCATAGGTAACGTTCAAGCTAAGAAAAATGAGATGAAAAAATCTAAAACAGACGTCTAATTGAGCTTTACCGAGTATTTCATGTCAGGCAAAGGAATTTATTTCACCTGCTTCCTTTAATTAATAGTGATTTTCTTGGGATTATGGGCTCATAATCACGTAGATGCCGAAGTATTTATTGACATCCATGTTATTTGGATAGCATATGTCAAGCCATTCCTAAAACAATGTGTAAGTAGTCTACCCACTCTCTTGCCCTTCTACACAATTTCAGATCTAGGCAATTTGTGGATAAGTATTATACGAATCATGAGCTTGTAGTCTCTTCTCCCTTAGAGGAACCTATTTATGGTCCAAAGTACGTTTCAGGCTCCAAAACAGTGAGTGAATTGGTAATCACGCAATAATTTGGGATGAATTTATCGGAGAAATAAGATAAATAGCGGTGGGAGAAAACAAGATAACAGATGTTAATAAATGGGGAACTGCAAAAGTCAATAATTCTAAAATAATTCTGTTCTGCAGTTGTGAATCGAGAAGACACTCACATATTCATATTTTATATATGCAATGTCCAGGAAAGATTCTACCATCAGAGAAGTTATATATTAGTGGTAGACTAGATGTTAAGTCCTCAGTGGAACTGACGTCTCTGTTATCCTATGTGGAAGAAAATGTCAACCGCAGACGCTCTTTGACGTTTCAAACCCAGCAAGGAGCACATCTTGATCACAATCACCATCTGTACGGAACCAGCGTCAAAGAGAATAAGTGCAAGCTGTTACAAAAAGATATACTTTCCAAAATAATGTTTATGTTTCATTTAGCTGATTCGCTTTGGGATGGTATGCATATGTACAGAAAATTGTGAAACTGAATGGACTACAAGCCCTTTTCAAGTGCTCTTTGTCTGCCGCAGAAGAGAATAAGGAGTAAAACAACAAGAAGAGTAAGCAAAAAATGAAGTTCCCATGTTAGAAGCTTAAGATCTAAATGCTTAATTTGTAGTAATTAAATGCAATTGTAGCTGATTCTTGTTCAGAAGATGTTTATGGTTTAATGCACCGTGTACTGTAAAGTAATAGCTTTATAATAATGATGATGGTTGTGGCAATAAAGAATGATAATTTTGGTAATGGCGGTTATGGTCTTGAATGGTGTTTAAGTGGCGGTGGCGTTGTTGGCCACGACGATAGTTATGATCAGGCATAGGAGTTCTTAAGCAGTTTACTTCCAGTTATCTGCACTCAGACCGTATGCCAATATAAAGAATGTAAACAACAGCGGTCATGAGCCACTGACGGGCAGGTAAACAAAGTCTGATGATGTCGTCTGCAAACGTCAATTCTCTATGAGGGTTCCGGTGTGGTTGGAAACCTGTCTCGTACCTACCTAAAGTACAGTAATGGTTAAACCTTACTTCCTTTCGTTCTGGGTTTAATACTTCGAAATTCCTGTGTGTATTCCTATCACAATGGTGGCCTGATTATGGTTGGTGTGATGGTAGCGATAATGGTGGTATGCTGCTGCTGTTAGATTTTCTTTCTTACAACTCCATGCTTAACAAAGGAAGTAAATGTTTTGAAACTCAACATATCCTTGAGAGAAATGGCCGCTTTAATTTTTGTTTAATCCTACTTCAAGGCGAAGCCTAATTATTGATCATCACGAGAAACAAATGAGGTTATCGCCATCTCTTTGAACATTACCTCAAACCTGCGTAGTTGAATTACCATAAAAACGATGGCATCTATGTACTTCATAACACGACACCACTCACAATTTTCTCTGAAGTTAATAAAGAATCCATTGATTTAGGAAATACCAGTAACAATTCTTCTTTCTACTATTCCAGTGATTCTAGTTATTTCAGTTAAGCAAAGAAAACTAGGTGCAATGCAAAGATAATGAAGTAACTTCATCCTTACATTGTCATAGGGACACAGTATTAAAAGCAGGGCACTCTTTAATAAAATAAACTATGATAGAAATGGCGCTCAGCATGCTGGAAATATCACAAGATCAATTCAACTGGAAATTCCTGACTCCATTTGATACTAAAAATAGCCTCATTTTTCGTCAAGCATTTCCAGAATGCCACAAGTTTATACAAATATACAAGCACAGCTCTTCTTGCTGAAAGAGAACAGGCTCATCTTGAGGTTAGAATCACACAAGCTAAGGTACAAATATTTACATTGTTGCAATCTGAAAGCAGTGCTGAGAACCCAGCACACTGGGTTGGGAGTTTAATTCAACCACTCTTAACCACAAACTGGAATCTGGAGAGCGATACTTAAAACTGCATTACATGTTACTTTGTGAGATTAAAGTCTCTTAGGGTCAAGGAAAGAAAATAGACCGAGTTATAAGCACTGCTAATCATCATCTCCTGGTCATTTGTGTGGATTCTGCTGCAAATTGCCCACCATGGTTTGCAGTAGTCTGCGAATGATATGAAAAACATACCTACATATAATTGTAAACAACGTCTTTCCATTCAGGATAAATGAACTACAATAGAGAAAACAGACTTATTCAGGCTATCAAAAATAAAGATGACTGATACCCTATGTAGAGCAGCCAACCTTTTTAACCTAAGAGTTAGATATATATATGCCTGTGATAACGACCACGACAAGATGGTCGAAACGTCGGCATTTTATAATTTGACGCGGCAACAACCGGATAGCCAAGATATTTTATATAACCAAAGAAATTACCAGCTAAACTACTTACAGATGCATGTACTATTTCGGTTTTCTATTAATATATTAAACACTACCATATAGTTTGTCATTATTACGTTAGTATTGTAAGTACATAATCGTAATACTCTTTTCGGTATTCTGTATAAACAAAATCATTCGTCTCACGTGGTAACTTTTTTCTAGAACATGGCTTGAGGTGCACTTTCAAATGTTATGACTGCATGATGCAGTTTATACCAGGCACATCGTCTTAGGTTTGCAGGCCTGTAACCTCAGCTTAAATAACCTAGTGAAAGATGGTGATACTGCAAAATAGACTATGTGTGTTAAATATTTGCTATTGCAATGACAAGAGTAGTGAAACTTTCGTGGAGTATTTACTTGAAATCATAACAAGATCCAAACAGATTGATCGGTGTACGGGACTTGAACCCCAGACCTCACGAATGCTTGCTAAAGGTACTATCCGCCTGAAACAACGGGACAATAGTTCAACATACTTAAATTCAACGTTCATTGGTCCTATAAGCTACTCTGCCTATAATTGAGATATATTATGGTGACTGTATTTACAAACCAAAGACGGATGTCGATCAGAGCAGTGAAAATATGAAAACTATTGTTTCATCTTTTATAAATTTGGAAAACCCATTTGGAGTAAAGTATTTGGAAACTCCGGGTTTCCCATAGTATTGGGTGAAAAGACTGCGCTGGAATGGGTGATGGACGGTTTCCCCACAGTAGGACCCCTAAATATCCACCGACACTACAAGTCGTAGTATTAATATCACTGTTAAACTTCAAAAACAGTTCTTTCAGACATTTGCAATGATAGTTCAGTCATTGGCGAAAGTAATTAAAACCGAAACATATAACTGGTTTAACGTTGAGTGAGAGAAGTACATAAAGTAAACGGATTCACTTTAATAATAATAATAATAATAATAATAATAATAATAATAATAATAATAATAATAATAATAATAATAATAATAATAATAATAATAATAATAATAATAATAATAATAATAATAATAATAATAATAATAATAATAATAATAATAATAATAATAATAATAAAAGTTCCAAATTTCTATATGAAGATGCACTGAAAATTAAAAAAGTAGATAGAGCACATGATTTATTTCACAATTAGGGGAAGTGAAAAAATATAAATATTTTGAATAACATTCAGCAGAATAAAGTAACAAGACAGTCAATGCTTTTGTAGGTAAAACGAAAAGGTCATGGAGTTTAGAATGGCCGAAAGCTCAATATTTTCAAACCTCACACGGCTGATCGCCCGTGAAACTGTAATAACTAAATAAATGTGTTAAGATGGTGAAACGAGGTGCTTAATGAAGAACTTTAGCATCAAAAAATATAAATTAATTGCTGTTCTATCAGATACTGCAATACGACTTCCTCAATCAATTCGTGTTTTAAATACTGCGCCATGAATGTGGTGCGCAGAGCGTTTTGAGGAATGAGATGTTCCAAGCCTAGACTATTATTACAGGTTTTCATTGTGTCTCTGTGCGTAGAATCATCCCTTTAGGGAATGGCGCCCATACTCCTTGCACCTGGCACAGAGGGGAAGCAGAACAAACCCAACAGCTGTTCTCATCAAATTTATGCTGTAATTTTATTGGATTATTCTAGCGTTGTTGGTGATATCGCAGTTTGATGAGATCTTATGCAGCTGACAAATCTTTCAAAGCCTCCGCTGTGGTGTGGGTTAGCGTCTCTGCCTCACTCAAGAGGTCCTAAGTTCGAATCTCGATTAGGTGAGTTACATCAATAAGGATTTCTCCGGAGTTTTTCCATACCCTTTGAAGACGAGTGTAGGGTAGCTCTAATCTCTA